>OU342448.1:4812500-7212500 GCA_910589575.2 Carcina quercana
ACGCGCGTTTCGGGCACCTGCTGGAGGTGCTTGTTATGCCTCTTCATATAGATGTCGCTAGTAGCCCTTGCACCGGATGTTATTGCCGGTAACAGTAGAAAGTTGTACTTTTCACAGAATATGTATTTCTGTTGCCGCTATTACAACAAATCTTGTATTTCCTAGGTTTGATAATTTCCTGAACGTAAAGTGTCCAGACGACACCGTTTTGAAAACGGTCATCCGCAAGCCATGGTGGCAGCGCCCGTGTCCCGTGCACGGGGAAACAGATCCCAGGATAGCCGGTAATATCACCAATCTTTTATTATTACTACTAGCTACCTAGGTTTATTCAGCAGTAGACGTTTCCCGGATGATGGTGATGCCCACTTATTTTTTACATAGAGAAAAATAATGTGTGTGCATCAGTATTTTCAGTAATAAAACTCTTAGTCGATTCAATCCATCAGGCATGTATAATTGTATATTCCTCAATATATTCTCATGTTCTCAACACACAGTCGGGCAGAGTAACGTTTACTAGTACTATTTCAACAAAATTCACAACAGGAATGATTTACCAAATGAGTGTTCATCAGTTTTATACTACGATCTTCATAGCTACCACCATCGTCAGTTCCTACATCAAAAACAACAACTTCGTGAATCAAAACAGGCACAGTTATACAATATTAATTAATCCCTATAACCAATTACGTTAATATTGAAATTCCAGAATGGATAATTAAATACAATATTTGTTACTAAAGGCTCACATTATTTAAATACATAATTATTCCTATAAATTAGATAAACCATGCTGGTTGAGGCAGCGTGCATCGCCTTCTCGCCGGAAGTAATTGCCTACGACATATTATACAATATTTATCTTTCTCGTTAATAAATCATAGAATCAAGTATACAATATCAAAATACAAACGTAGTTATTGTTTAAACATTTATGACTAAATGTAGATATCGTTCAGTCACGTATCCGAGTAACTTGTATTAACTTAATTTGATGTGACGTCGTCGCGGGCACCTTCTGTAGATGCCTGTTATGCCTCTTCATATAGATGTCGCTGGTAGCCCTTGCACCGGATGTTATTGCCGGTAACACTCGGCCATCCTGCATGAGCCGTGTCCCACGGCTCTCACCACCCTTGAGCTCTGCAGCACCACCAGGATGAGCCTGAAGCAAAACATATTTCGCAAAGTAAACTGTTACAGGAACATTTGATGCACTTATTTAGAAAACTGTTACACAAATGAATAATTTCTCAACATAAATCGGTTCAGGTAGTCATTCACAGGTGACGAACACACGGCTTGACATTCTCCCTTTTTACCCGCGACGGAACGGAGACAGTATATGCGTTTAGGGTGAGAGGATGTTTGTTTGTTTGTTCAGACTTGATCACACAGCCGTCATATAAGCCACACAGTTCTATTCACACTTATTTACTCGTTCAATGACTTGATCACTCAGCTGTCATTCTCATCACCTAGTTTTATTCCCCTTGTTTCTTCTGCATACAATGACTTGATCACCCAGCCGTCATATAAAGCCACACAGTTCTATTCACACTTATTTACTCGTTCAATGACTTGATCACACATGTTGGCATTCTAGTAAAAAAGCTCTATTCACCCTTGTTAAAAGTACAAAATGATTTGATTGCAACACGCACGCTTCCTTCAAACGTAAGAATATCGATTTTCTACCTGTATCACACGCTATCAGAAATAATGAGCATAACACGACCAACCTCAAAATGTATTTGCGATGTACTAGGTGAATGCCACCACGTCTCGTCACCTCGTTGTGGCCGTAGCGCTGCTAGCACTCACAGCGCTGCTGCAGCCTGCACTCCTTCATCTCGTGCCTCAGTAGATCATACGAGTAGTTTTTACGTGTCTGTAGTTTCCGAGCAACGATATCTCCATTCATGTGTACTCTTCTACATAATCTGTTCTTAAACCACATCTTCTAGAGAACCACGGGCAGTTTTTCTTGTACACAGTATCAGCTCGTCGTCAGAATTGATAGAAAAACAAGTAGTCGTTTCCTTTTTGTCTGTATGCAGTTCATTGCGTTTTCTCGTAATTTCTCTTCGTAATGTTTCCTCTTATGTCGTCACAGTACTCAGAGCGTATAGGTCAGACATCTTCTCTCATCCCACTTCTGAGATTTTACATAGAGAAAAATAATGTGTGTGCATCAGTATTTTCAGTAATAAAACTCTTAGTCGATTCAATCCATCAGGCATGTATAATTGTATATTCCTCAATATATTCTCATGTTCTCAACACACAGTCGGGCAGAGTAACGTTTACTAGTACTATTTCAACAAAATTCACAACAGGAATGATTTACCAAATGAGTGTTCATCAGTTTTATACTACGATCTTCATAGCTACCACCATCGTCAGTTCCTACATCAAAAACAACAACTTCGTGAATCAAAACAGGCACAGTTATACAATATTAATTAATCCCTATAACCAATTACGTTAATATTGAAATTCCAGAATGGATAATTAAATACAATATTTGTTACTAAAGGCTCACATTATTTAAATACATAATTATTCCTATAAATTAGATAAACCATGCTGGTTGAGGCAGCGTGCATCGCCTTCTCGCCGGAAGTAATTGCCTACGACATATTATACAATATTTATCTTTCTCGTTAATAAATCATAGAATCAAGTATACAATATCAAAATACAAACGTAGTTATTGTTTAAACATTTATGTGCGGGGCGGCCGGGCTTCGCTTCGGGACGCTAGGCTGACGGCCAACCGCTTGTACACGCTCTCGTGGCGCAGGAACGTATGGACCACGTGTGACCCACGTGATCGCGGCGGCGGAGGGAGTTCTTAGAGAAGAGCGGGCGGACGAGCAGGGGTTCACCCTCGCTAATAATAAAACTTCTGTACTATGGACAACTGTAGGCTATCTTCTCTTTGACTCACTTCTCGATGTTTTCTGTTAGGCTGTTGAGCACGGAATGACGATCGGTCGGCAGGCGGCCTGTTTATCTCTGATTTCGTACAACTTCGGGGAAGAGATAACGCGGGGGGTGGTGTGTCGGTCGGTGTGCGAGCGGCAGGCACCGTGCTAGCGGAACAATAAGCCCCCGCATTCCAATCCCGATCTGTGCGATAACGAAAGCCATCTGCGTCGAGAAGCAAGTCAGAGGAAAACACCACGCTATCATGCTATTTATTTGTTCAAACTATTGCAATACTATGAGGTAAAACTATGAATCTACGCACACATGAATTATAACTATGAACCGAACTTAACTATAAACAAACGAACAATATCTATAAACTATAACTTAAACTATGGCCTATTCGTATGTGTCTCGCACATTTCTCCCGCCGTGCAGTGCTCGTCACTGCATCCAGCTGTTCACCGTAGCGAGACGTCTTCTTCCTTCGTAGGCAGGATCACGAGGCGTTTCACCGGGCGTCGTAGAACTCCTCCTTTCGTCTTGACGTCCACTATTCGAACGGCTCCATCAGGTCCGGGGTAGACGCTTGTGACGACGCCCCGCGGCCATGTGTTGCGTGGTAAGTTGCCGTCGACTATAAGTACCACGTCGCCTTCGTTGACTGTGTGCCCTCTTCCTCTGGGCTCCCGCCGGTATTGAAGCTGGGGGAGGTACTCTTTCAGCCATCTGGCCCAAAATAGATCAGCCAGTCGTTGAGAGGCCCTCCAGTGGCTGCGCCCGATGAGGTCTTTCTCGTCGAATGTTCCTGGAGTTGGTACTCGTGCGGACCCTCCCAGCAGCAGGTGATTCGGTGTCAGTGCCTCTTCATCTTCCGGCTGCACGGACACGTGTGTTAGCGGGCGGCTGTTGACTGTGTACTCTGCTTCCGCTAGCAGAGTGCTGAGTACTTCTTCGTGTGGATGGCGCTCATTAAGGGCGGCGTAGAGCGCTGTTTTCGTCGATCGTACCAAGCGCTCCCACGCTCCACCCATGAACGGAGCTCCCGGCGGAATGAAACGCCAGGTTATGGCGTGCGTAGCTGCTTCCTTTTCTGTCGCTATTAGCGCGGCGCGGCGTAGCTCGACGTCGGCACCGTGAAAGTTGGTGCCGTTATCCGACCATATCTCTGTCGGGCATCCTCTTCTCGCTATGAAGCGCCGCAGCGCGAGTATCGCTGAGTCCGTCGATAGCGATGTCGTTAACTCCAAGTGCACCGCTCGCATCGTCAGGCAGGTGAACAGCGCTACGTAGCGTTTATGGTGCTGTCTTCCCACTGTAACGCTGAGCGGTCCAAAGTAGTCGAGCCCTGTGTAAGTGAAGGCCCGCTGATGATGTGCGAGGCGGCATTTCGGTAAGTCTCCCGTTGGCGGTTCCGTTGGCGTCGCTCTTCGTATGCGACATGGTAGGCAGCGGCTTATGACTTCCTTGACGACTGGACGTAGGCGGAGTATCCAGTAGTGCTGTCTACACTCATTCACTGTGGTTTCGACGCCTGCGTGTAACAGCTGTACGTGCGTGTGACCTATCCAGAGCTTGGTCGCTCGGTGATTGCCGTCCAATATTGGCGGGCTCTTCTGTCTGTCGGTCACTCCCGCCGCTGCGTTGACCCGGCTCTTCAGATGGATGACGTCATCGATGAGTACCACCGACAGGGATCGGAGCCGGTCGGTACTGGATGCTGGTTTTCCTCTTCTCAATGCTCGTATTTCTTCGCGGAAGGATTCTTCTTGTATCGCTCGTACTATCTGTGACTCCGCTCTCTTGAGAAGATCCGCTTCTATGAGAAGGTATTTTCCGTCTTCTTTCTTCTGTAATCGTTTGTTATGACTCGCTCGTTTTCGGCTCGTCTGTCGCTTCCAACCAGGATCTTCCTGTGCGTTCTTCTTATTGCGGCTGTAACCTACGCGTAGTCGCTCACCCCGCCTGCATATGTCTATAAACTGCAAGACTCTGGCTGTCGATCGTAGGAGTCTTTCCCATCTTGAGAACCGTCTGACGTCCGGAGTGGCACTCGCGATCCTCAGTGGTGCATCAGCTAGGTGGAGGACTACTGCTTTTTCTTCTCCTGTGGGTTGCGACGGCGAGGGTGTTTCTGTGGGCCAGTCAGACGAGTTTTGTAAGAGAAACTCCGGCCCTCTGTACCACCTGTGGTGGCTGTCGAAACTCGTCGGGACTTCTCTTGTAGCGTCGTCGGCGACGTTGAGCTTAGTGGGTATCCATCGCCACTCCGCTGTCGTCGTCATCTCTTCTATGGCGGCTATCCTGTGAGCTACGTATGCTTTGTACGATCTCGCACCGTTTCTTAGCCATGCGAGGACTGTTTTGCTGTCTGTCCAATATATTTTCGTCACGGGCTTCTTTCTGTGTTCTTCCAGCACTGTGGCGGCCATCCTGCTGCCTAAAACAGCAGCTTGGAGCTCCAAGCGTGGCACTGATGTGAGTTTCAGCGGTGCCACGCGAGCTTTCGCTGTGATGAGAGAGATGTGCACGCTTCCATCCGGTGCCTCTGCCCGCCAGTACAGGGCGGCGGCGTAGGCTGTCGTGCTTGCGTCGACGAAGACGTGTAGCTGTAGCGACTGGGTGTCGCTGTACTGTAGATAGCATCGAGGCACGCTTATGTGTCGCAGGTCTCGAAGATGCTTCATCCACATTACCCATTGGGCAGCTAGATCTTCTTCTATTCGAGCGTCCCAGTCCGTCCCGCGGCGCCACACTTCCTGTAGAATCTTCTTGGCTTGCACGGTTACGGGCGAGGCAAGGCCTAGCGGGTCGTAGATCGACATGACGATCTTGAGGGCTTCTCTTTTCGTCGGCGCGCGTTGAGTGAGCAGGTCCGGCGGTATGCGCGCTAAGTCGAGGTTGAATGTGAGCTCATCCGTCTGTGGTTTCCAGATGAGCCCCAGTACTCTCTCGGTCTTTGTGTCGTCGTGAAGTTTGACGAGCTGTTTCGCTGTTTGCGTTGTTAGAGCTTCGAGCGTTGAGGGCGCGTTGGACGCCCAGCCTCGAAGGTCAAAGTTGCCTCGGCTGTGGATCTCCCGAACTTGCTTAGAGATTTCTATGGCTTCTTCTTCTGTTCTAAAGCTGTCTAGATAATCGTCCATATAATGGTTCTCGATTATCGCTGTAACCGCTGCGGGATGCGTATCTCTATATTTCTCCGCGTTACTGTTCTTGACGTATATCGCCGTGGCTGGCGAACTCGTTGCACCGAAGATTAGAGACGTCATTCTATATTCATCCGGAGGACCGTCTCTTCGCTCCCCTCTCCACAGGTATCGCAGTGCATCTCTGTCTTCTTGTCGTATGCTGATTCGGAGAAACATCTCCGCTATGTCCGCTGTGACAGCAACTCGGTGTTGACGGAACCTCATGAGTACACCTGGCAAGGACTGGAGCAGATCGGGGCCGGTGAGCAGATGGTCGTTCAGTGATTGACCTCTCGTCTTGGCGGCTGCGTCATGTACGATCCGTACTTTACCCGGCTTCATCGGGTTTAGGACGGGGAAGTGTGGCAGGTACCACGTGCGATCTTGCCTGCCTTCTCTCGGTGCGCGTTCGGCGTACCCCTTCTCGACGAGCGCTTCCATTTGCTCGTTATACTTTTGTCGTAGAAGGGCGTCCTTATCGATGCGCTTCTCTGTTAAAACTAGCCGTTTGAGGGCGCTGTCGTAGTTGCTAGGGAGCTTGGCGTCATCGCGTTTCCATAGCAACGCGGTTTCTATTCTGCCGTCGTCTGTGGTTTTCGTGCACTCTTCTAATATTGTGAGTGCACGTTGTTCAGGATCGTTCCTGGGTTTCTTTGGTTGGATGTCGATTGAATCCAATGCGAAGTAGCGTTTGAGTTCTTCGTCCATTTTTTGTTCTATTGTTTCTATTTCTTCTGCTTTGTTGGTGAAATGGTGTACGAAGTGGACCTGGCGACCAATGGTGCGCGTGTCGGATCCGTGAAGAACCCAACCGAGCGGTGTCCGGGATGCGACTAGCTGATGACGACTGCCTTTCCTCATTTCGGACGCTATAAGAAGGTGCCAATTGTCTTGGCCGATGAGGATGGTTGGCTTCGCGTCTTCGTATACCAGGCGGCGCTGTATGTCACTGAGATGCTTGCAGCCCCACACGTGTCGCTCTTCTATGGATTGCGATGATAATCGCAGCGTGGCAATGGTGTGGGCTTGTATCTCGAACGGCTGATCTTGTCCCTGTACTGTGATGGTAACGCGACGTGACGAACCCGATGATACATCGTCGGAGATAGTCTCGAGGTTGAGCGGCTCCCGCGGTCCCTTGGCGCCTACCTGAGTGGCTATGTCAGCGCTCACCAACGTGACTGTCGAACCGTCGTCCAGGAGCGCGTAAGTATCGACTCGTCCCCTGGGCCCAGAGACGCTAACTGGTATGATCTTCAGGTATGCGTGCTTCTTTCTCGAGAAGGTAGAAGTCACGCGTTCTGTGTCATCTTCACTGTTTTCTTCTGTCTTCGGTTCGAAGTGCAACATAGGATGATGACTTCGTTCGCAGCCGTCCTTGTCGCACTTGCGCTTCGGGCATTTGTGCGTTTTCTTCCTATAGTGAAGACATCTATAACACAGTCGATGTTTCTTCGCCATGCTCCATCTATTATTGACGTCGGCTTCGGCGAACGTCTTGCATTGCACGGCTTCGTGTCCTTTCCGGTCGCACACGGAGCAAGGATACGAGTACTTACTATTTTCATTGCCAACTGTGGCGTGCGCGCGCTGAGCGCGTCTCGGCATTTTAGGGGCCGGTTCTTCTGTGATTTGTTCGGGCGGCGCGAATCTACTATTTCTGTCGGCCTCTCTTTCTATGAAGCGACTAAATTGAAGTAAGTCGCAGTCTGTCTCTTTCTGTTCCGCCGCAAAGTCCGCCCAGCGATAACGAAGGCTGGGCGTTAGTTTTTCTTCCACGTGCCTCATTGTCTCGGGACTGGTCAGGTATCGATCTTTCCCGAGGCACTGGAGAGTGACCGCCGCGTTTTTGACCTTGCTAGCGAAAATACAGATGTCACGCGGCGCGTCCGTGACGCGGGGTAGACTGCGTAACTTTTCCAGTTCGGCGAGTGCGATCGAATCTGGCCTGCCAAATCTAGCTTCTAGCGTCTTCATGATTTCACTAGGGTGGGAGCTTACTATTAGCAAGCTCCTGACTGTTTCTTTTGCCCTGCCGACGAGTGACTGCCGTAGTCTTGCTGTATTTTCCACCGCCGAGTAGTGCGGTGAAGACTCATCGTATGCGGACTTGAATGCGAGCCACTCGTGGTGCGATCCGTTAAACGTAGGCAGCTTACCGTACGCTTTGTGTGATGGTGTGGCTGAACGTGCGGCTAGAGTGATCGCTTGCGCTAGTTCGTGGAGGTCCAATGTTGTCTCTCCCTGCGGGCGTGTCCAGGAGGGCGTGTGAGGCGGGTGTTGGGCTGTGATGAGGTTCCCCGCGCTCGCGTTTGCTCGCTGATCTTCAAAACCAGTGACTTTCTGTTTTCTCGGGACTAGTACCTCCACGGGTATTGAAAACCTGCCTGTGGGTCGGGTCGTCGGGGCTATAGAGTCCCCCGGCACCCTGCTTGCTTGGTCTTCATCTTCCTGTCTATTTAACCATGCGGAGGTACGTCTCAGCGTCGCGTCCTGTGATGACGCGACACTGTGCTCATCCTCGTCGTCACTGGTTTCAGGCTCGGCTGCTATTGCTCTCTCCTGTTCTATTGCGAGCTCGAGTCTTCTCCTGGCTTTCTCTTTCTCTTCTCTGGCCTTAGCCATCCTGTACGCCTTCAAACTTTTCTGCGAAGACCTCGTGCTGTGTGATCTTGCTTTGTTTCGTCCAGTGTCACTATTAAATGAGTCGGACGGTGACACTGGCGGCTCCTCCTGACGAATGAAACGAACTGGCGGCTGCTCCTTTGACTGTTCTATTTCCTGGGCTGCCGCTTGATCCCGTGCTATTTCCTGTGCGATCACGATGTCCTGGTCCAACGTCCCTGCGGTTTGAGAACGCGTAGTCGGCATGGTGTTTTCTGTCTTGTATCCACGCGGTATTTTCCTTTCTTGAAACCACGTGGTACTTTTCTTCGAATCCGGCTCGATGTGGACCACTTGTGCGGGGCGGCCGGGCTTCGCTTCGGGACGCTAGGCTGACGGCCAACCGCTTGTACACGCTCTCGTGGCGCAGGAACGTATGGACCACGTGTGACCCACGTGATCGCGGCGGCGGAGGGAGTTCTTAGAGAAGAGCGGGCGGACGAGCAGGGGTTCACCCTCGCTAATAATAAAACTTCTGTACTATGGACAACTGTAGGCTATCTTCTCTTTGACTCACTTCTCGATGTTTTCTGTTAGGCTGTTGAGCACGGAATGACGATCGGTCGGCAGGCGGCCTGTTTATCTCTGATTTCGTACAACTTCGGGGAAGAGATAACGCGGGGGGTGGTGTGTCGGTCGGTGTGCGAGCGGCAGGCACCGTGCTAGCGGAACAATAAGCCCCCGCATTCCAATCCCGATCTGTGCGATAACGAAAGCCATCTGCGTCGAGAAGCAAGTCAGAGGAAAACACCACGCTATCATGCTATTTATTTGTTCAAACTATTGCAATACTATGAGGTAAAACTATGAATCTACGCACACATGAATTATAACTATGAACCGAACTTAACTATAAACAAACGAACAATATCTATAAACTATAACTTAAACTATGGCCTATTCGTATGTGTCTCGCACAATTTATGACTAAATGTAGATATCGTTCAGTCACGTATCCGAGTAACTTGTATTAACTTAATTTGATGTGACGTCGTCGCGGGCACCTTCTGTAGATGCCTGTTATGCCTCTTCATATAGATGTCGCTGGTAGCCCTTGCACCGGATGTTATTGCCGGTAACATATTAATAGTGGCAAACTTAGACGCTTTTGAATTCGATATAGAATGGGTAAATTGTAGAAATTACCTAATGCTTGTATCATGTCAGGGTCTTAGCAAACACAGAGCAATTAACAGTAAACCTACATATTCTTTATAGCATTGACCTTCCGTCTCGCGTTTGTGAAAGAGACATAAATAATAATAGAACTCCAATTTTCGTAGTATTTCAATTGTAAAAAAGCATTCTTTTTATAACTAAGCTAAGCTATTCTATGCATATTTAAATCTTATGTAAGATATTTAAAGGTTGCACAGAATATCTTGGCCAAAATATTAAAAGATGCCAAGTGCGTGTCCGACCACAGGCACTGTAGGGTTCTGTAGTTGTTTGTCGCAATATTCGATTCTAACAAGAAATATAACTTTAAAGCTTAATATTGTGCAAATGAATCCCTAAATCGAAAACTATTACTCCTAGAGCCTCAATATTTTTGAAAGACCTATTTCAAAAAGACGATACACAATGAAGTAGACGCGAAAAAAATTAACCTAAAAAACTATTTTTCAAGATTTTATTCTACCACTTTATTGGCGTGATTAATATGTATACCCGTACCAAATAACAGCTTTCTTGTAGTAAGGATCTCTGAGCTAAGCCACGGAAAAGCATATATTTTATTGGATAATGACGTTTTTACAATACAATCATAAGTGTACTTGTCCAGGCCGGAGCTTCTTACATTTTCGAAAAGTGTCTCCTCTCTTTATCAAAATTCTAAATATTGAAAAAACAGCAGAACGGTTTGTTCAGACTTACATATACATACTTACTAGAGAAGTCAAGATTATATTCAAGATACTTGTCGCTTTTATCTATTATAGATTACATTGACTTGTAATTTCCAGAAATGGCAGAAAAAGGCACTATAAAGAGTTCTCCATTCGGCGTAGCTAAAAGCAAGATGTCCGTGCTGGTGGCTCCAGTAGAAGACGACGCGAAACTGGAGAAGAATTACAAAGAAGACTGTAACAAAATAACGTTAGCGGTGGCCCCGTTAGAACAAGTCCAGCTGCAGTTCCTGCTCATTTTGTTGGACAACAGCGACGGCACGGACATAGTGCCGTCGTCGAGGAAGATCTTCATGGAGAAGTTCAGGAGATATATTATGGATAATTGTATATTGGACATGGTATGTGTAGGAGAGTATTAAGTACTCCTGTAAACTTATCTTGAGAATATTCAGTATTACAAATATTAGGAGATTTTTTGTTCTGGATCCATAGACTAAATAAGTTCTATTGCTACACTCGTAGACAACTTCCATCAAGCTGTCAAATGTTCCCCTGATTATTTTGACTTTTGTGTACAAATTGGTCAATTTTTGCTCGTAAAACTTTTTATGGTATTTTTACAGACGATAGATCAACGCTCGGCCACGATTTCACCTGGGGCCTGTTTCATGTTTAAAAAATCGTAATAAACGAACAATTGTCATGTCATTTGCGCCCTTAGTACTAGTAGATTGGTCGAAAAGTCGAAAATGGCTGACATTTAATCAGTTTATTACGAAATTTAGTTTTACTTATAGACACCCAAATTGTATCTTTGTGGGATTATTATTTGACTGCGGACCCCTATTAAATGAAAAGTTGAATTTCCCCGTTACCTCAAAACCCGCTAGTCTGTGATTTTCTAGAAAATCTTTAGAACCGTTCTCGAAATCGTCGTGTCATTTCTATTCGCAAGAATTGTTCGTTTAACGGTTTAAGATAAGATGCTATTGAACGCATTACACGTGATCAGATTATTATTATTATTTTAGAGGCTGTTCAATATATCACGCAACTCGCCGGCCATATCCTGGTGTTGCCATGCACGACTCTTGAGTGCTGTGCTCAAAATATGGCGGGACGACCCTATAGGCAATCCGTACGTAATACATTACTTATAGTTTACTTAAAAGAAAACAATAAAACCCTGTAATATTATGCGGTAGTAGCTAAATGAGTCATGTCAGAGGACTATGGCGGCTCTACAACTCTGAGACACTGACCGGACACTTCCAACAAATGTCGTGATATCGGCACACATCAAACGAATAACGTTTGTATACACGCGCATACGGAACGGTCATTTTCTGAGTCAGTCTCTTGCGGGGGAAGTATCGTGGATCGGCGGGAGTCGGGGAACGTCCGAACGCTGTACCATATTAATTCTGTGACTAGGATTTGTGAGGTCGGTCACCGACCTGACAAACTACAGGAGAACAAGATACTGAAGACCCTTCTAAAAGAAACTTCTGGTGACAGCGTTTCAAGGCAGCAAATGCAATAACCAATATTTTATCCCATTTGCAGCCTAAGTCAAAAATATATTCAGAAAATATAAGAAAATAGCCTTTATAACAACAACAACTGTGATCACTAATCCGCCAGCCAAGCCCACAGAAAGTCTAACGTGTCGATCTATGAAGCAAGCCATGTTCAACAGTGGACTTACACAGCCCATTATGAAACGGTTTAGAGCATAACTGTCTTCACAAATTCATCTTAGTTCTTAGCAAGCGAACTCACAATCTTATAGTTGTGTTGATGTCACAGCCAGCTGCCGCCACATATGCCAGTGAAGACCTACATTGACGGAGAACTGGATTTCTACAACGTGGACCGTCTTGGAGGCGTCCTGCCTTTCTTAGTCAGGACTTTACGGTAAATACGCCCTTAAAATTAAAACATTTTTTTGAATTGTAAGTGGTATTCTATGCAAAACTGTTGATAAGAACTTCATTTACAGACAAGACTTGGTGAATGCTCTAGGAGAAGACAATGCCTTTATACAGAGTTTCGAGCCAAACTACAACAGGGCTGGTGGCATTGATACAGGTATTCCCCGACATGAACAACATCAGGGCTGGTGACGCTACATACTGATGCTGATTTGGGAAGGGACCCCATGAAACAAACTTTGATTTAGTAGGTCCTTAAACATTTTCTTTATAGCGAATCCACAGCTAAATACGTCAAGTCCAGTAAAAATTAAGGCGACTGGGAGTGAAACCCGGGACTTCCAGATTGTAAATATAAGCGTATAGCCATCAAAACACGGAGGCGATTAAATTAATCCTGATATGAGAACATCCTAGTCATCATCACCATCATCAACAGCCTATATACGTCCCCACTGCAGGGGCTCAGGCCTAGTACATAAGAACAATTACTATTGTCACCCGGCAGATGTTATTTTTAATTAAGTGCAGGTATTTGGTCACAAATTTCAGGAGTGAGCGACATGGCTGCGGGGTCACCAGGGCTGGCCACTTTGCCCCAAGTCATATCGTCTATGGCCCGCTTCATGCACGCTTCCATGACGCCGATGCCAAACAGGTACGCTTTTTAATCACTAAACTGAGGCCTGGCGACAATATCTACGCAACTCAACTCAACTATACAGATCGCGAGCTAAACTCATGCTATCAATGGCTTCGACCATCAAAAACAGCGACCGGTATCCCCATCTCAAAACCCATCGTGACATATTTTTGTCTTTGATATATGCTGTGCACTACAAAATTGCTACGAGAGTAAGTGCCATTTGCACGCCTAGATTACTCAAAGGTTTTTGAACAAATTCGGCACATTATAATTGGAATGTATCCTATCGACTGAACCAAATATTCATCGCTGTAAGAGTGTTACAAATAATGTGCGAGTTGAGATCTTCTCTCGATTTCGTGAAACCCAAGAGATCGGACGAGCGTTTATGCTACAACGAAAGATATGAAAGCGTATATGATACAGCGGACTCTCCAAATTGCATTCTGCCGAATTCTGTGCATACTAAAACGTCACGCCACATATTATCCATTGTCATGCTCTAAAGGTTGATGTCCAAAAAACGCGTCACAAAAGCAATTTAGTTTCTAAAGACTAGTACACATTTCATCAATGTTTATGTAGAAGTTTTCGTCTGAATTTACCTAGCAATCAGGACCATTTCCTTCCATTTTGGGGTCACCATCTATGGCTATAATAAAATATTGGTAACCAGATCGACAGGAGAAACAGCGCTGGCGCTGAAAGGTACGAGATCTGTGATGCCGGGTGCTGGCTGTATAGACGTGAGGACAGCTTCCTTGAGGCTGGTTGATGGCCTGCTGGCTCTGTACCACGGCGCAGCTGTCAAACACGCTGAGAAGGTATGGGCTGACCAAAGTATACTAGGGGTTCAGGACGAGGCTTAGCTAACCATTTCAAATTGGACACTTTTCTGCAACGTACAGTGTTTTGTTGATAATCCTCGGGTCCCAAGTTCAATTTCTGGCAGGGTACTTATAGTGTACACTTGATTGGTGGACAATGTTTAATGTACGTCTAATAGGGAAGATGCAACCAAATTAGATTGGGTTGAATTGTATTTTATAGCTTAACGGACATTAAAATAAATCCCACCAAAATAAACACACGTAAAAATTTTGCTTTTTTATTTGGATTTCGCAAGGACTAAATGTCTCAAAAATTTAGTTCCTCGAATAGTAAAATGCTTATTAGATTTAGTTTTCTCATTGCATTTTGAAAACTTTATTATAGGGGTATATAACACATAAACGAGACATTTTACGAGATAACTCAAAATATCAAACAAGCTCCATACATTTTAACGCTCTAAAACACGTGTGACGTCACAAATGTCACCAGATTTATATGGAGCGTTTTAGCACCGCGCGACTAGAACTACTTTTCGACGGGTTGTAGTAAAAAAAGTATTAGTGGTATCGGGAAAAAATGGTTGAGGTATTTACCTTTTTACATGGACTATCGATTTAGACAAAAATATTCTTCCATGCATCTTCCCCATTGTCTAACACAATTTATCTATGTCTGCTGACAAAGCGATAATGTCACGGTTGTTTCCCGATATTGAAACTATCCTAGCCGGCACCTTACCGCAGTGTTAGTAGAACTGGTATGGAAGGTAGCAGAGCCAGCGCGTCATGCAATGGCCTTTCATCACTTAGGATAGATGAAGGCCTAGTACAAACAAACCCATCATGGATTTAAAAAAAAAAACTCGTGAAATAAATTTTAAGCAGCCGAAGTTACAGACAATATCTAGCACATAATACAGTGAATTTTGTACTTTCTAGCTCTGCGAGCTAAGAGACAACCAACTAGACATGGCTGACTGCCTACACGATATCGAACTTAGGATTTATACCGTTGAGAATGAACTGCAGACTGGCAAAGGTACAGTTTCACGTCCGTATTGCTTTGAATTGAAGTGATAAATGCTCTATTACAATCTTGGAATACATCGATGATGCCGCATACGAGGGGCATACCGAAATGATCGGGAATATAAAACAATACATACAGGAAATAACTAAATTTATTTTTATTGCTTTTCGAAGTATTCTCCGTTGCAGTTAATGCACTTTTGCATTCGTTCGAACCAATTATTATAGCAGCAATTCCAGTCCGAAGTTGACATGGTCAAAATCGTCGATTTGTATGCTTCCACTGCTTCTTCTGGACCTTGAAACCGCTGACCACGCAATAAATCTTTGATTCTAGGGAATGTAAAGTAATCATTGGGACTCAGATCAGGGCTGTATGGAGGATGATCCATTAATTCAACGTTTTCCTGCTTCAAAAACTCGCTTGTTTTCTGAGCGGTGTGAGAGCTCGCATTATCGTGATGGAGGATTATGCGTCGTTTCGGGTTACCTCTACGGAGTTCGGATATCATCTGTGGCAAACAAACCGTTGTATACCAATCAGCGGTAACCGTTCTCCGTTCCTCTAAGGGAACTGTGACTACATGTCCTGTTTTCGCGACAAACGAAGCGACCATTTTCTTCGATACGCTGCGAGAGCGGACAACTTTTGTTGGCTTGATCTCACCTGCGAAGACCCAGACAGCCGACTGATGCTTTCTTTCTGGCTCATATGAATAGATCCATGATTCATCACCAGAGACAATGTTATAAACTGCTTTTGACTTTCCTCCGTTGAAGCGTTGCAGAGTAGACCGGCACCAGTTGACACGAGCCGCCTTTTGCTCTTCGGACAAATTATGGGGCACCCAGCGGGAAACTAGCTTTCTCACTCCCAGTTCACCATGTAAAACAGTTTGTATCGCAGTCATACCTATCCCTAAAGTAGCCCGAATCTGCTCATATGTAATATGTCGGTCATCCTGTATCATTCGGCGCACAACAGCGACATTTTCTGGTGTAACCGCTGTTTTTGGCCGGCCTGTGGAAGGTACGGTGCCAAGAGAAGCACGTCCACGCCGGAATTCAGAATACCAGCGATATATTGTCGTCTGGCTAGGCGCTTCACTCTTGAATATAGATATAAGCTCAGCGAGACATTGTCCCTGAGATAATCCTCGTCGAAAGTTGTAAAAAATTATGGCACGGAAACTTTCTCTTGTAAGCTCCATTTTTTTATCGACCTATCAATTTCAAACTGATATTGTTCTTTAAAAAAAAATTTTTTTTTAATTCTGTCTATTGTATTCGATTTTCAACTAACCAGTGTTTATTCATCAAAAAGAGTTTTTAATCTAATTAAATCGAAAGTACTCGATTACCGATCTTTTCGGTATGCCCCTCGTATTATAACTGTCAACTATTTACATTACATTTACGGATACTCTACGATATGAAGTCATATACATCAGCCAGGAAACATCAACTGTTGAACGGTCTATCGTGCTATGCAACAATGACCGGACCATCTAGTTCTACACATGTCCCTTTACGTGTTCGCCACGTATCGGCAAAATAGATCAGCGTTTCAGACTTTCAGACTAAAGCCTAGAATCTAGGCCCCACGCTTTGCAAGCGCATTAATGGTCGCAATTAGTTACATAGGTCATTAGTCGACTTTTACGTCATCCGCAGTATCACATGCTGTGATTCTATCCTAAGCCGAGACCACAAGGCAAGTCTTCACTGCCTTATACAGAAATGTTTAACTTGAACTCAATATGACGTATGGATAGAGTAAAACTGCTCAAAATGGAGCTTTCATTGACACTTGTTACAAATCATAATTGACAATGTTTATCAAACGTTTGTATGGGAAAGTTATTAACACCACGCTTAGTAAAGGAATGAAGGGTGGTCGCGGAGGAGGAAGAATTATGTACAATGACCCTTCATTACTTGTCTCTGTTAATCACGAACCAGCACAGTACAGTTTCAGATAGTGTGCATTGATCGCGTACCCACCATAAGGCACCCTCAGAAAGACCTGGGAGGTACTTGCTGACGCTGCTTATGATTTTCAATGTTTCGTTTAAAATTTCACCAGCATATTAAAGCTTAAAGCCATAGCAGCCAGACTAGATGGTCGCTTAAGAGACACTGGACAGAGTTTTTTATCCTCTGCAGTCTCTATAATAAAGTAATTTTTGACATGTTTTTAAGAGATTGTGATTTGATTTGTACTAACATAGTTTTTAAGTTCATAAATACTAACAAATACTGGAATTTTGTATTCTGATGTAATAAATTATTAATAATAATTAAACCTTACAACATTTGCAGGAAACAATCTAGAGCACACAGAACAAGAAAAAATTAAAATATTGCTGATGGAGAAAATTTTGAAGGAACTTGAAATATCTAAAAGTGTTTACGAGGTAAGATAGTTTTGTTTTTAAACGTTACGGTTAAATAGATGTACATGAATCTTTATTTGTTTAATTTTTAATAATTACTGCATAGAGAATATTAAGTAAACAAAGTGTAAACAGGTCAAAATTAGTCATGTTTTTTGTTGTTGAAACTATTGTTGACTGTAACATTAGAGATGTTGTAAACAAATATAACAAAAACGATTTATAGAAAACTAAATGTAATTTTAAGAAAAGAGAGGAGCCCTGTCTCGTATGGAAACCCCAACAGAAATGTAACGAAGTAACACACAAATCGTTTTCTTTTGTTTCCATCGTTACTAACGGATCATCTAAATCTTGTTATTATAATAAAACAATTTACAGGAAAAGCTAGAAGCCGGTGCTCTCCAAATGGCCTGGGTGATTGGAGCTGTCTGGACAGAGCAGAGGCAGCAGGAACTCGCCAAACACTTCGCAGGAGCCCTACACTCTATGCGGGTGGCTTCAGACCCTGACTATGCTGCTCATACTCAGGTTCTTCTATTAATACTTCCTCTATCTTCACTTCATCTATTTTTACTACCCATTCTACTACTTCTTCTATTTCCTTTTACCTCTACTTCATGTATATTTACTTTCTTAGCATTTACTTCCGCTATTATAAATTATTTCCTCAATATTATATTCAGTCTAAGCTGCCAATGATAAAATTTAAAATTTTAAAAATAATACGATTTAACTATTGAATTAATAAACAATACAATAGAATTTGTGCCAAATAAGTAATTTAGTTCAGAATTTTTTTGTGGGTTGTATTCTTATTAATCTCATAGGTGGCGAGCAAAGAAATTCTCCCGGGAAAAGGCTCTTTACTGGATGGCACAAGCTATGCTTCTCTTAACTTGGAGTACACATCCAGTTCTGATCAAAGGTAACTTACCTACACTGCCTATAAAACTGGTAGAATCATGAATGCTCTAAAACACCAACTGATGGGTATTGGCCTAGATTTTAAATGCCCTTGGCAAGTAAGCCGCTAGCATCCCAGAGTTGCCCAGATTTTTAGCTGACCTAGGGCATCCTGCTCAACGTTTTCTTCCTTATATGAAATACCAGTGGCCCGCGATTAGAGCCTTTCGACGCATAATGCCAAAAACGCTAAACGCCACTCTGTCGAGGAACGATCTTGCCCTCACTCTCCTGTAAAAGTACCTAAGTATTATTGGGTAATAGGCTCGTGTTAGACCACATTATCTTTTGATGAAGATAAGGTGGTTGGAGATGATAAACACTTGCCTGGAAGTAGCCTACCACTCTGATCTTTAAGACATCGAGATTGTAGTGCTCGAGAAACACAGAAGTTGACAAAGAATTCCACACTTTAGCATTAGCAACTACTAAACACTTTCTTGTGGTTTTACTGTGGGCCGAATAAACAAGCTCAAAGTCACTGGAACAAGCGAGCAATGGAACGAGCTATGCTCGGAATTTCTCTACGTGATAAGGTCTGGAATGAGGAAATCCGTAGACGAACGAAGGTCACCGACATAGATCGACGAGTCAGTGAGCTCAAGTGGCAATGGGCAGGCCACATCGCTCGAAAAACCGATAACCGGTGGGGAGTAAAGGTTCTCGAGTGGCGACCACGTACCGGGAAACGTCTACCAGGCCGCCCCCCACTAGATGGACCGACGACCTGGTTAGAGTCGCAGGGAGTCGTTGGATGCAGGTGGCTCGGGACCGGTCGATGTGGCGTACCATGAGGGAGGCCTATGTCCAACAGTGGACGTTTCCCGGCTGATGATGATGAAACACTTTCTACAAAATACCACTAAAGAACTATCTCTATTGGTGTTAGTCACAAGGGTAGAATGAGATTATCAAGAGAGATAATCCATTTGAAATGATTAAAATGTTTCCAGTCGTCAAACCCACGCGTCCAAGGCTGTTACTCCGCTGGAAGGGTCGCGGACGCAAATTGAGTCACAAGCACGTAAGTAAAATACGGAAAATTATGGATATATAATATAAATAAACCACCCAATAACTGGTATCTGCAATGTTTATAATAAGAATACAATGCTCTCCTTGTTTGTTTTATCAAATAAATCCCTATCCCTTCCCTACTAATATTATAAATGCGAAAGTAACTCTGTCCGTCTGTTACGCTTTCCGGCTTAAACCTCTCAACCGATTTTGATGAAATTTGGCACAGACAATCTTTAGACCCTGAGAAAGGACATAGGCTACTTTTTAATGCGAAAAATAAAGTCCACGCGGGCGAAGCCGCGGGCAGCTAGTATGTACTAAATATTATAACCTATGAGCTATGATCGTATGATACAAGCTACGAAATTCACAATTCTATTACAGAGAGTGCAGCGTCTCCTTCCAACGAATTCTCCGAGTCCTTGTTCGCGTTCGTGCCGGAGTACCACGTGGACGCAGTGCTAGAGCTCTGCAACACTCTCCGTCTGTACATGCATCCCACAGTGCCAGTGCATCAGATACCAGGTCAGTACTACTAGCAACTTGCATTGGCGACTTTCCTCTGGAGCACCCACATATGCGCAACGGTCGGCCACCGGAGGGCTTTAGGGGGTAAGAATCCCACATAACCCGACTCTTCTGCTAAGGAATCAAGTAAGTATCTTTAGAAGATTCCCCTTCGTTAAAAAAGTGACTGAAAAGATACTGAATTTAAGATGATGTTGATGAGAGTAAATGTACATAAGGCAACCTATATGAGTAGATACTTTATACAAACGTACCAACGACATCGTACTGAGGCTATCAAACCTAAATAATGTAAGAATATGTATTCCACCAGAATGGGAGGAGCTGGTAGTGTCTTGTGCATCGTTCCTGTGCTCCGAGTTCGCTGACCAGCGAATAGTTCTGGCCAGCACAAGAGAGTCCCTCGTGCAGACGCTGGCCTCCTTCGCCACGCAGCCGGCCACTATGAGAGCCATCGAGAGGGTGCCTTTGAAACAGTAAGACATTAGTTGCCCAAAAATTTCAAACTATAGGCCCTAGGTAGTATGACTGGAGAGAGCTTGAACGCGGTTTTGTTCCGAACAAAATGTTCCAATTCACGGTGGGAGGCGTGGTAAGCTGAGACAACATGTGTATATATTATATATTTATTTATATATGTATATATATTATATCTATGTATTATATTTATATAAGTATATGTTGTTCTAATTATTTCCTTTTCAAATCTCTTTGTTTGTATATCCTATATTATGATATTGTATATGTCTCCGCACACCACCCTTTTATCTTTCTCCTCGCCCTGGTTGACTGGAAGAGATCCCTATATAGGGATAAGTCCGCCAATTCAACTTTTGTTATTGTTTTTTAAATGTAATTATTTAAGTTGACATATGAATGAATAAAGAGTATTCAAACAAACAAACAAACACTAATGTTCATGTCAGTGTATCAGAAAGGGACAACATGAAAAGACATCAACGCGCATATCCAAGAAATTTAAAATTAGAACATTTGGTTTTGTTGTTGTCTAAACTATTTTTTTTAAATTAATGCATGCTTTATGAAATTTTAAGGCGTTTGAATGGCGAGACTAATTTCTTGTTCCTAAGTTTATAATATATTTCCTCTTCATTCCCTAATATCTCCTAATACACTCATCGTATTTACATATAAACCGCATCCGCATCTGTGGCTGTGGTTAATGTTGGATTCACAATCTGGAAGTCCCGGGTTCGATTCCCAGTGGGAGTATCTGTTGATACTCGGTTTGATTGGTGGTAGGGCATTTTACAAGTATATGTCTGCCTGGCTAGCTACCACCATGTTACCTAAATTTGCTACCAAAAAGCAGTGTTAATAGCACTGGGGCTCTATTTTTGATTCGCTCGTGTGACATAGCTTCGTCGCACACGACTTAAGTCACGATCGACTACAAGTCGCATGAAAACAGGTTTGACCGTATTTTTGAATCATTCGCCTCAGGTGTTGCCGATATAACTTTACATGTTTAATTTTATCCGTTTTATGCAGAAAAATAAAACCGGTAATTCATGCAAGGAAAACGGAATGCAAAGTACATAGAAGTTCAATGTCAATAAATTGTAATGTCAGTGTTCGACGATGGCGTTTAGTCTATCGCTCGCCTCCGCAAAGAGTGGTCCCGACCACTCGTTGCAGAAGAGCGATTCAAAAATACCAAATTTCGTAAGTCGAACGAAAATCAGTAGAAAACGAGCGCTCGCGGCGCGTAGAGCGAATCAAAAATAGAGCTCCTGTTGTGTTTCGGTATGAAAGGTCCAGGAGAGCCCACGACACTAAACCTAGTTCGATAAGACTCCCGGATGAGATATATATAATTAGTTGCGTCATTGATGGGGGAACACGAAATGGCGATGCTGCAATGCAAAAAACCTGGCGGCCACATAAAAAAATAAAAATAAAAATGATTAAAAAATCCGGTTTCTAGTATGATAAGACTCCCAATTATTATTTGTTCCTCGAAGTAGGGGAGTGATAGGACTATACGATAATGCAGTGCTGCAAGCCCCCTGATTGGTCTAATCAGTGGCAGCAGCATGATAAGCGACGCCTCGTATGTAGGTATCTAGTATGATCGATCTCCTCAAAAAACCCAAGCTCATCCGAAAGGTTATCAAATTCTGTGTGAGAAAAACCACTGCTGCATTTTCCAAACAGTGGAGAAAGTGGTGGTGGTTGCTGCAGCGATTAAAGGTCGCCGTCCGCGCGGCTGCATTTGGAGTTTCAGTTTAGTTTTGTCAGCAATCGACCGGTTCCTTTCAATTTTTACCGGTTAAATACGCGTCCCACGGTCACATATGAATAATTTCACGTGTCGTTGATTGTTTACACAAATAATTTTGAATGAGTATGAAGGTGAAATGGTATTTTTAAGTTTGAATGCGGATGAATGATGAAGAATGAAGATTGTTTTTTCAATAATTTGATCATCTTATCAATATATATTTTTTTATAAGTACGACACCATGACGTGTCAAGAACATGACGTGTGAAAGAAATACCAATAACAAAATTAGTCTTAATTAAAAATTCTTATTTTTCTAAACTAATTTTTATTCTTCCTGTGAACTATTTTTTCCTTATCAGCAATGATTCTCACGCTACTTTTCGTCATCCGAATCGAACATAACGAAATCGAATTCGAATGATAGTTGTCCCGCGATTTTCATATTTATGTTACGGAAATAAGAGTTTTGACATGAAATTTTCATGTCACAAAGTATAATTTATAATTTAGTACTTTCTTTTGAGATTTTCCGTAGCGGGTTTTTTAATTTTAAATATCGTTTTGTAACGAATCATGCGCAAGACTAGAAATTAATTTTGGCAGAGTTCATAGTTCGAAAATTATACTCGTAATTTTATTTTAATTATATTATACTAGCTTCCGCCCGCGACTTTGTCCGCGTGTACTTCAGGATTTTATCTACTTGTTCGATAGGCATAGAAAGCATCCATCTCATTTTCCAGTCCTTCAACAAATTCGCATATGTCACGTTTTCAAGATTAAAACCATGTTAAGAAATCAAGAGATAGTTCTATGAAAACCGCTGCCTTAAAAACAGCCATGTGCACGTCGGGCCGCGCGCAGTGTACGATTCCGTAGTTGCCCTTCACAATAAGTTCAAACATCTATACTAACAGGAATTTTGAAAGGAATTTATATATGTTATACTTTGGTCGACTACTACTCGTTAAACTGTAAAACCAACTTAGTCTGATAGTTTACCTTTAAAGTTCAGTGTGCATACTACTACTGTGAATTTTAAAATAATTTAGAAGATAGAGGGGGGTTTACGCTCGAATCTGTCGAAACTTATCACTTTAAAGTGTAGTATTTTGCAAATGGATCCTTGAATCCAAAAGTTATGCTCCTGGTTTCACAATATTTTTGAAAGACCTACTAAATGATACTTCACACGATGGGGTAGACGCGAAAATAATAAGTCATCCCCAAATCATGTGTATGAGAGCAACCCCCAAAAATATATTTTTCAAAATTTTCTTCTACCACTTCGTCGGCATGATTAATAACTGTATAACCATCATCAGCCGGGAAACGTCCACTGCTGGACATAGGCCTCCCTCATGGCACGCCACATCGATCGGTCCCGAGCCACCTGCATCCAGCGACTCCCTGAGACACTAACCAGATTGTAGTTCTATCTAGTAGGGGGACGGCCTGGTAGACGTTTCCCGGTGGCCGTGTGCCGTGTGGTTCCGGCTTAGAATGTAACCACCCCATCTCTTCCCGTGGGTGTCGTAAGAGGCGACTAAGGGAAAACCTACACCGGGGGGAGGGACAACAGCGTATTTAACCGGTAAAAATTGAAAGGAACCGGTCGATTGCTGACAAAACTAAACTGAAACTCCAAATGCAGCCGCGCGGACGGCGACCTTTAATCGCTGCAGCAACCACCACCACTTTCTCCACTGTTTGGAAAATGCAGCAGTGGTTTTTCTCACACAGAATTTGATAACCTTTCGGATGAGCTTGGGTTTTTTGAGGAGATCGATCATATTAGATACCTACATACGAGGCGTCGCTTATCATGCTGCTGCCACTGATTAGACCAATCAGGGGGCTTGCAGCACTGCATTATCGTATAGTCCTATCACTCCCCTACTTCGAGGAACAAATAATAATTGGGAGTCTTATCATACTAGAAACCGGATTTTTTAATCATTTTTATTTTTATTTTTTTATGTGGCCGCCAGGTTTTTTGCATTGCAGCATCGCCATTTCGTGTTCCCCCATCAATGACGCAACTAATTATATATATCTCATCCGGGAGTCTTATCGAACTAGGTTTAGTGTCGTGGGCTCTTAGACTGGTAGCATAGCCAGCGCATCATTAGGTTGAGGCTTCTGGGTACGCATTACGCACGCTTACCATCCAACGGCTATATCGTCACTTACCATCAGGTGAGATGAAGGACAAATGCAAACCCATCATACATAAAAAGAGTCAGAGGAACTATCATTGGAAGCGTTGTGCTTATTCGCGGGTTGTAGGTCACAAAACATCTATCATAGCGGCTTGGAGACATTGAATTACTACTTGGAGAGGACATAATACGAGTAGTGTTATAGAAGAAAAAAACATACAAATATTATATTTGGTATAAAATGAAAGCTCTTGATGAGTGCATACCGAATACTATAATAATTTAATAATAAATTTCTTTATTGCTCTATATATTTTACTTACATACATATAAATAGATCCCTTCGTTTGTTGTCAGACAAATGGGTATGGTTGAAGAGCTGGTGCGGCCGTATCAGAACCGTGCGTGGGCTCAGTCAAACTGGGTGCTGGTCCGGTTCTGGCACGGCTCCGGATTCGGGTTCCGGCATCGACAGTGGCCTCATCTCGCAGCCAAGTACGTCTAGCTCTAAGAAAAAACTCTCGTCGGACATATCAATAGATCATCGTGAAAGACTCAATGTTGTGTTTGTCAGGAAAACTGGCTTATTAAGTCTCAACCTAAGTATTAATTTTGCATATCTCTGCATTTCTCGCATATTCGGCTGGAAGAATTTCGATGGAGTTTGGTAAAATGATATCATATGATAACGCATAGGATACTTTTGAAGAATTCACTTAATCGCCACCACGGCCTTGTGGCTACACAAGTATACTTACAATACAGAAGTCCTGGATGCGATTCCTATCGAAGATACTTACCGAAACTCAGGTTTTTTTATTTAAAAAAAATAGACCAACTCCTGACCTCAATCTCACCTGATGTTAAATGACGATGAGGTCGACGATGTTTCGTGTTGGTCTAGAAGGTGCCTATTTACTCTTCTTTTGAAGATTCCCAAGTTGTAGTTTTCTGGGAACACGGAAACCGGTAGTGTATTCCATATTTTTGCTGTACGCACGATAAATGTGGAAGCGAAACGCTTGGTTTGGTTGATGGGAGACCATTATCTAGTCCGCTTAGGTAGCTGCCACCATATTACCTAAGTCTGCTGTCAGACAGGCCAAAATCACTGTTGTGTTCTGCTATCTCAATCTGCCATAGCTTGGTGGTGAGCACGATATAGCAATAATTTTATTGATCTCACAAAATTATACTGCTTTCAGATATGGTGACAGAGAGCCAACTGTCAACAACCTGGGAGCTAAGGTGGACGCAGGCCTCATGAGTCAATGCTTTGGTAAACCAATACTTTGGCATCGTGATATCAATATTGAAAATACCCTACTTCTAGATGTATATAGTCACACATCTAGAAGGGTATTTTCTGTTGAACTTAGAATTTCTAATTTGAAATTTGGCACATGGGAATACGAATCTCTTTTCACAAATTAAGGCTATTTTTGTTACGATAGTTGAGTTTGTCAATATACCTTCTGAGATAAATTCTGCGATTATGATTGTGCGTTGATTGATGGTCATTTTTGTGTCTCCAGGTCCATGCCCGTCCGAAGTGATACAGCACCGCATCAGAGATTACTTAGCTGAACATCCTAAAGAAGCGGCCGCATTCCTCAATTCATTGCTCAGCCAGCTGAACTGGGCATTCTCTGAATTCATCACCATGATGCAAGAAGTAATGATTTACTTATATATACAGCCTGCCCCGTCACTTAGTTTGACAAGTTAGTGCGCAATCCTCCCTAGGATCACAGTCCACTATGCTAGACACACGCGCGACAGACGCTGTGGGAGGCGGAGTACTGTGAAAAAATGGTGAGGAGCTCCTTGCAATTTTAGTAAAATGCAGAGTGAAGATTGTAAGTTACCACGAATGTCATAAAAAGATATACTCAAACTTCCTCTTCAAATATACCAAAGATGTGTGGAACAAAAACTGAAGAGTACGATCTCTGATGACTAAAGCGGAGAGATTGCTTGCGGAGTGCTCCGTGGTCAGCAGCAGCAGCAGCTGGGAAACTTCCACTGCTAGACATGTGCCTTCTCCATGATATGTCAAAATGACCGATTCCTAGCCACTTGCATCCAGCAACTCCCAGCTTCTTGGTACGTGCCCTTGGGTCTCTCATTGAACGATAATGAATGAAAATCCCTTTCTGATCAGATGGACAGAGTAAGCGTGGACTCCCACCTGGAGTCGCGTCAGATCAAGCTCTGCGCGACCTGCTTCGACCTCTACCACGGCCTGGCGAGGGCGCTAGAGATGACACTCCACCTAGCACCGTACTTGCTCACCAAACCCAGCGCGTGCGACAAGCAGAACGAACTGCTATTGGGGCGCACCTGTCAGGTAACATGATTGCCAGGGAATATAAATGTTATGGGCTCGTGTATGACTTGTTCATTTTACACTTCATCATCATCAGCCGGGAAATTACTGATTCCAAACATTGGCCCCCCAGGGCATGTCACATTGACCGGTCCCGGGCTGTTTGATTTAGCGACTCGTTATCTTTACTAGCATGCATTCAAAAACATCTTAAAAATCAAGTAAAATCTGGTCAAATCAAACTATTATACGGCAATTCCTGACGCGGCTAGATGCTGATGGCAGTGGTGTCCCGCGTGTGTGTACGGGGTGGCGGTGGCGCCAGCTTCGCTCGTCTGGTGGCCAGGGGACTTCCCGACACGGACCGCGTTCACTATTACGTGGCCCTGGCGCCCGTGGCCGGCGCGCTCATCAGGGTCTTGGACCCTAAACTGAATCCAGAGGTAAGGACAAACAACGCTAATGACCTGTGTATGAACACAGGTTTTTTTAAAGTATTATGAGGTTTCACTTGTCTTCTGACTCCCCATCTACATCTACGCCCCACAATAATATGTGGGGTGAAACGTTTGGCGTCATTTTAAAATATAGGAAAGTGTGGCGAATTCTCTGCGAACGTTCATAAATCTTCTTACAGTACACGTGCTGGCAAATCACCACTGAAACACGTACAGAGAGCGTGTACCGGACTCCCCTACTATATGGACTGACGACCTGGTAAAGGTTGCGGGAAGCTGGTGAATGAATGGCTCGAAACCGCTCATTGTAGCATTCCATAAGGGAAGCCTATGTTCAGCAGTGGATGATTCTTGGCTGATGATGGATGCACTCAATATACTTACTAATTTCAAACACATTAAAACTTTCATTATAATCAGGTGATGAAGACCTAGTTCACAAATTTGATTATTTAAAAAAAAGGCAAAACTTATGTAATTCTCGTTTACAATGATTACTAACATTGTGTTTTAATTTGACTCAAATTTCAAACAATTACAAAGCAATGAAATCTGAAAATCAAAGCCCATATTAAATGCATGGTTTCTTTTGATAGCACCTTGACAAAGTGACAAAAGCTCTAGTGACTGAGCCCCTATTCAGCGTTGATGGACTTGAGTTCATGTTGGGTGGAAACAAAAAGAAGAGCAGACAATTCTCGTTTTACAAATGTAAGTACTATATATGGAATTGAACAAGTGTGTATTTGATGTATTTGTACTCTTTTTAGTCGTCTAGGGCCGACATAGGCAGTTAACGAGGAACATTATGTTATTTGGAAGCAAATGTTTTGGACATAGTAGAACACTTGATCCAGAATTTAAATATAACAGTCAATGGGGTACTTGAAACCAAATCTTTTGAACATATTCTTATAGGGGTATATAACAAATAAAAACATTATTTTACAAGATAACTCAAAATATCGATACAAGTTTCATACATTTAACGCTCCAATAATAGTAATGTGACGTCACAAAACGCACCCTATTTATATGAAGTTTTAGCACCGCGTGACTCGAATTACTTTTCGGCGGGTTGTGCTAAAAAATTATTAGTCGTATGGGGAAAAAAATATAGAGCAATTTTTTTTACATGGACTGTCGAATCAGATCAAAATATTTTTCAGTCTAATACCAAATTTAGCTTACTTCGTCTCTGCAGATCCGGAAGACGTAACAGCAGAAGAACTGAGAGCCTTGGAGCTAGTGGTTGACAGATTGAAGGTGGCCCGTGACGTGGCCATGAGGGCCAGATCGCCAGGAGGCTCCAGCGGGGCGCAGTCCGAGTTGTTGTGCACCATATGCTACGCTAGACCAGCGGACACTGTTTTCGTTCCTTGTGGACATCACTCTTGCAGGCAAGAAATATTGATAACATGAAAGAACAGAATCAGAATCAGAAAAATTATGTATAATTTCGCTCTTGTACATGAGCTCCCCTCAGAGATTGCCATCGGACTTCCCATGATGTATTTGCTATAATTGATTATCGCATAAATTAGGTAGATGCTGTTGCCCATCTGATTATTTTTTCTTTTGGTATGACATGGGATGACTCTATCCTAGTCCAGACTAGTAGCTAGTAATAATATGCCTATTTATGGGGCTATAGCTTCAAATAGCGTAGGTGAACTGCACCTGTCAGGAGCCGTTAGTGGCAGTGAGGTAATCAAACCCCTCAAACAAAACTCTATTTCCTTATTCTGAACTATCCCAGCCTTTTGTGTTCCTCGCTGCTGATAACTCCTCTTCTTCAGATTTAACTTCCCTCATTATTTCAATTCACTTCTCTTGTTTAGTTTCGACTTTAGTAGTATCAAGTGGTATCACTCCTCTTTTCGTACTCTTATGGTTGTTTAAAAGGAATATATCAGCGTCTCGTAAAGACCATTCATGTTTCTGAATTTTAGGAATAGCGTTCTCCAACTGACACAGATGATAAAATCAGTGTTGTTAATTTCAGAGCCTGTATCATGCAGCACCTTCTGAACAGTAAACAATGCTTTTTCTGTAAAGCTGAAATAGAATCAACGAAAGAAATAGAGCCGACGGCAGCCAATTGAGAATTCAATCGATTATTTTTGCAATGGGTGAGATGCCACCATACAAACGAGTCAGTGACGAATTACAGCTCTCAAGGAATTCATGAAAATTCATTGAATATTAATTGATGATAAGCATTGTCGTTTCGTGGTGGCTCCGTAGAGATATTTTGACTTTGATTTAGATTCTTTTTTGACTGTCTATTGAGCAATTTATATTTTGATGTAATGATATTTAAGTTTTGAGTTTTAAATTTTGTTTTAGTTTTGATGTTTTTACATATTATTATTAAATAAAGGTTTTTTAGACGATCTGTTCTTTGTTTCTGACTAAATGTTATTTTTGGTTTGTCAGATCGGCAGGTGTGTGGATTCTTTCAGCCTTTCTAGTCCTAATATTATGAAACGTAAATTGTTCGTGTGCTTTTGTTTCAATATTTTAAAATGACAAAGGAAACGAAATATAAATTATTAAAAATTTATTAATTCTTAAGTCATTTTAAGTACAATCGTTTGATTACCACTCATTCATTTTTTAGACAGGTCAACAATTACACAGCACCATACTTTCAAGGTCCCTTAGTGTTCCCTTGCGGCGCGTACGCATAAAAAGCAGCTGTTGGGCATTCGCAGGTGCCTCTTGGACCTTGGACGCCCCGGGGACCCATTGCACCTGTGAAATAATAATTTAGCTTAAAGCCGCTCCCTGACTCACAAGAAATGCTTGTTTTGTTTATCTCACTTTCCCCGTTAATCATAACACGTCAGATTGAAAGGGTAAGAACAATGTGCCAAATCTACTCACGTCTCGATTTCGATAGCTTTTTATTTCAATTAATGTATTAAAAATTAGACATAAGGTATAGAACTTATAAATCTGTCGAAGTAATAATCAACTTATGATTAGCTTTTTAGCTTTTCAACTTAGTTCATGCAGTTTCATTAAGTGTAAGGAAAGTAAAGTTTGTTTAAAAACCCACATTTGTGTTTGGAGGTTACTTTGTGATTTAACAAAGTATAATGAATCGAATATCGACCGCTGTCTTAACAAAGATAATATCCTCAACTTTCAATATGTCTTTGTTCACAACTACAAATCTCAGAATTTCTCTTAAAATATCATTCTCAGGTGTCTGAGTCATGGAACCGCTTTAAATAGTTTTACTCTAGCTATACCATCAACTGAATCATTAACATTTCATATTTCAAGTGTATATCCCAATAGATACGTCAATCAGAGAAGCGTTTTATATAATCAGATTAACATTATCGCATTGTTTTCGATTTCTTTTTAATTTTATTCATCGGCATTGCATGCATGGTCTCATGAGTTTGAAATGCTGTGAACATTACCTTCCCGTCCTGGATCTCCACGGTCTCCAGTTCTGCCTGATGGTCCTGGAGGACCTACGGGACCTTGAACATTAACAAAAGAAAATTGATAGCATTAATTCAATGATAATTGAATGATATATTACAGTCAAGTAGAAATGAGAATAGAGTTATAGAACGTGACATATTATTGGCACCTGATTACAGGTCTAGCGCTTAACCTGGCTTAACTGAGTCGGTTCCTGCGGTATGGTAGCGGTACGGGGGGTGTGTTTACGGAACGTCAAACGACGCGCGATAACGATACAATTATGCATATCCGCGCGTCTTTGACATTCCGTAAACACACCCCCCGTGCCGCTGCCATACCGCAGGAACCGTCTCAGTTAAGCGCTAGACCTGAAGATGTAATTATAAGCATTTACGAGTAGATACCTCCAGAAGAAACTGCATCCTCAAACAATCATGAACTTACATTCTAGACATTTGTTTCTTAAGCTTTTTAATTTGGAATGCATTCGGTTATAAAATAATCTAACCTGGTGGACCCCTCGGGCCATCAGATCCTGGCACTCCGACTCCCTCCAGACCTCTTTCTCCTTTGTCTCCCTTGGGGCCAGCGTACCCTGGACTCCCTGGCCTCCCCGGCTCCCCTGTCTCTCCTGGAAAGCCTCTAGGACCAGGATCGCCAGGTTCCCCCTGTGCCCCTGATCAACATACAAATAAACCGATACATTTTACAGTCAAATTCTAGCTGACATAAAAAGTACATTTTGCACAGCTCCATTTATTTTTGATAAACTTGCAAAAATCTAGGAAGTCTGCACGACTTTAGAAAAAATTGAAATTATTAAAAGACAAATGCAATTCGATAGGTTTTTATACTATTCAGCTGTTTGGCGGCAGACTTAGATTAAAATGTTGGTTAGCTAGGCAGGCGGACATAGAAAATGCCCTACCACCAACCAAACTAAGTATCGACAGACACAGACAGGGAATCGAACCTGGGACCTATGGATTGCTAGTCCAAGTTAGATAGGTCAATAAAAGTGTTGAATTGAATCAAATAAATGTACCTGCCGCACCAGCTGGTCCCGGCCTTCCAGGGGGTCCTCTCCTGCCCGCGACCGACGTCATCGATGACGTCATGCTTGCAGTCAGCTCATGCAGACGAGCTGAGGAATTTTCAATTACTTATGTCCTAGACTTCGTCTGCAAGGACTACATAAGATTATCCCATGGGTTCTACATAATAGAGCGGGAGAAAGTAGGCCTTTAGTAAACCTTTATTCATACAATAGTCCCATAGTCTATTTGCTTGCCAACGACAACGACATCTACTTTCATATTTAATGGGATCCCTCTCGAAATGCTATTATACTAAATTTCTGTTGCCATAACCTTTTAAAATAGAATAGCTGGCTTTGGTGAGTAATTACCTAAAAATAGGAGATAGAATTATAATGTCGCGAAATAAATATTAATTTACAACTTTATAGTTAGCTACAATAGCCGTTACGCAGCTAATGGTTCAGAGATGGCGTTTAGAGCAATAATGGAAAGTAAGTGTTTACAATGAAAATTGTGATTCACTGTGAAGTAATGATACTCATTTCGCGATATAACAATCCGATGTCCTATTTTTAGATAATTACTGCACAAAGTCAGCTATTTTATTTTAAAAGATTATGGCAACATTTTAGTATGAAACTTTGATGGAGCGGGATTCCGTTAATATTATAAATTCGAAAGCGAGTTTGTGGGATAAATCTTAAAGTTCACACAGAACATATACCTTCTTAGACTCAAAGAGGTCGCATGTAAACGCTAGTACACTATCTTATATTATATCACACTTATATGCATAGGTATTATAAGTGTAATATGTATGATATATGCTTACCCCTAATGAGATCTTCGCATATGTTCCTCACTTCGTTTTCCGTCAAGGAGGGGTTCTGTAAATAAAAGGAGTCTTTCAGTTCATTATGAATACTAAAATTATAATTTTAACATTTTAAAGTGCTTAAAGAACAAGTGATTTAAAAAGCTTAGTGTGCTGGCTTAGCGCATGCGCGAGCAGTCATGACAGTACAGAGAGAGAAAGAGATACAGCAAGTAGTGACAGACGCCTCCGAAGAATTCAAGGGTGATTCATGTAACCTCTTTTCAGTTGATACATTTTCATGTAACAGAGGTTCCTTACTATCACAGCTCTGTTCCCAAATGACAGAATACAAAGGGAGGATCATTCAACAACAGTAGAAAATATAGTAATAGGTTATAGAGTGGTTTTCATAGAAGAAATTCATTTCGAAAGTCCATGGTACGTCAAATGTGCGTGATGTGATCTGACACTAGACTGAGACATAATATTACAGGTCTGACGCATGACTGAGTCTATTCCTGAGTTATGAGAGCGGTACGGGAGGGTGTGTTTACGGATCGTCAAACGACGCCCGACTGAAGTAATGCGTCAGACCTGTACTCTGTGGACTGAGAGACTTGTTACCAATTAGTAACAAGTTTAGGATCAAAAATGTTTGCTTTGTCTGGTCTATCACTACTTTTTTCAACAAACACATATAAAACCTGTTGACCTGTATGGTAACACTCGGTGGTACCGGAGCCGCTGGACCTGGCGGTCCTCTCTGACCTGGCTCGCCTGGGATGCCGTCCACTCCTGGCTTCCCCGGGGCTCCCGGGACACCAGGCTCGCCTCTCTGGAAAAAGTTCCTTATTATATTTTCCGATCGCTTTAATTCACCTGTCTATTTAGTCTGAAATCGTGTAGACGACTGAAGTCGATTTTCTATTGATCTAGAGCTTTATAACTCACATTTTTAAGTTTTTGCGCCCCGTCACTAGCACAAAATAATTTTTAAAATGGCTAAAACGCATACTTGTGTAAAACTACTATTACATCATAGATAGACGAATATGTAATCTGACTTAATTTAAGGCGATCACCTCCATCAGTTTCACACTAAACTTCTGTTGCCATAATCTATTAAAATATAATAGCTGGATTTGTGCAGTAACTATCTAAAAATAGGACATCAGATTGACATGTCGCGAAATGAGTATGATTAACGTACAACTTCACAGTAAATTTTTATTTTAAATACTTTTTTCGATTTTTTTCAAAGCGCCATCTATGAACCATAAGCTGCGTAACTGCTATTGTAGCTAAGTATAAAGTTATAAACTTATGATATTTATTTCGCGGCACTATATTTTCGTCTCCTATTTTTGGTAATTATACTTATCAAAGCCAGCTATTCTATTTTAAAAGATTATGGCAACAGAAATTTAGTATGAAAGCAGTGTAATTTGTCAAAACAAGGATGTCAAATACATATTTAATGTTTCTATGACGAATAAACTGAAAATTACTGGAATTTGACATATTTTAATCACTAGTATATATTTTATTTTATTGAAGATAGACCAACACTACGAGTATGTATTGAATACAGCTTGTCTATCGTGATGGACGGAGACACGGAAAAAACGACAAATTGTTTTTTGCCTCTGACAAGAGGCGGTTGTGTTGAGATGACTATGCTAACACGTTTTCTTTTGTTTCGCCAACTTTAACAATACTTTAACTCTGCATCGATATGGTCCAATCTCAGAATCCGATGTTACGAACATTATTTCGTTGTAAAGCGTACGTACCTGTCCCGGTTCCCCTCGTTCGCCCGGCACCCCTGGTAGGGAGACACCCTGAGATGAGGTGGTAGCCCCCGGTGCTCCAGGAGGCCCTGCTGGACCTGTAGGACCTTCTGGACCCTGGAGTCCATAAAAAGTTTAAAATAATTTGTAATATGTGCAGAACTTAAGAATGTCGACACCGATTGGGCTATTTTTTGTTTTAAGAAGGTACTGCACGAAATTTGGTAAATTTGCTGAATTAGTTAAATATGTACATTGAAATGACTTATTTACTCGTATGTCAGCCTGATCTGATTTTTTATATAAACTAATTTTGGAAATTTGGACAGGACAACGCCTGTTGGGTTGGCTAGTTAATAATGATCATAGTACTTACCTGAGGACCTTCAGCTCCTCTCTCCCCAGCAGGACCTGGCGACCCTGGCGGACCCCTACCTCCAGGCACGCCGGGGACCCCCGGGGTACCTTCTGGTCCTGGAAAACCCTGCAATAGAAGCACGTACCCGAAACTATGTTAAAAATATTGATAAACATTTTATTCGGCATTCAAAATACAACACTCGGAACAATATATTCATATCCAAAAAACTGGAGCGCACTGAAGGTGACCAAAGATTCTATACCTTGGAAGGAAAGGTCGAGAGGTTTAAATTACGTTTAGGTTAGTATTCATCATAAGCCCACTGTTGGACATGAGCCTAACTCGCAGATCGCCACGTCGGACTTTTGATGTGTCATAATCACCACACTTGTCAGACGGATTGGTGATCGCAGTAAGATGATTTTGTTACATAGGTATATGCGGTTGCCCATATCCTATTTTCCCTTAGTCGCCTTTTACGACCCACGCGAGAAGACAAGGTGGCCATATTCATAGCCGAGTCCACAAGGTAAAAAAAAGTTCATTCTTCATAACATAAGCCTTAATACTCTAAAATTTTAGATATGATTCCGTCCTTTATTGTCAACTGCAAAAAGGGCGGAGATTCTCAACTCGACTGTATTTTTTAAATGTATGTAACGCAATTCCACCAATTAAAAATCGATTTGGGTGAATCTTTTTTTGTTTTGTAGATCATACTGCAGAAATTGTTTCAGTGCTTTTTGAGAAAATCAACAAACTACAAAATATGTGCCCTAAGGGTGAACATTGTAAGGAATGAATGCTATAGACTTTTATGGCAGTTGAAGTTGATTCCTCCTCAGTTATTTTTGAACGCGATACTTATCATAGAAACAAATATCTGGTTTATTTCTCTCAATAGACAAATATTTTGTTATGATTGACTCACCCTGACCCCTTCAGGGCCTGGAGAACCTCTTTCTCCTGGACTGCCATCGCGGCCTGGTCTCCCTGGTGGCCCTCTCTCACCTTTAGCACCTGAAATAACAGCAGTCGTCACAAATCCGAATATATAATTCTTTGACATTTAAATTTTGCTACTACGGTGATCCATGAATAACTTTTTTTGATTACCTCATTGTGTAAATGGACTGTATCTATGGAAATATATGGAAAATGTCCTACCACCAACCAAACCGAGTACCGATAGCCCCGGCTGGAAATCAAACCTGGGACACTTCGGTTGAAAATGTCGTAGGTAACTTTGACGAAATAACGATTGTTCACAAAGATACTTGCCTGATATTATAGATGCGTTTACGTTAGCAGCAGGTCCGGGAGGACCTACTGGTCCTCTGTCACCGCGGGGTCCGACAGGACCTGACGGTCCGGGTTCACCCTACAAAATCATGACAAAATTTTTAGTTTCTCTACATCTTCTTTGTCAAGGAAATATTGCTGTTTTACCCATTTTTAATGTGCCAAATATTATATAATTATAGTATTCCACAAAATCTCAGATTGAGAATAGAACAGCTCTATGGATAGTCTGCGGGTGTTCACCAATCCACCTGTCAGGTGATAATGTCAAATCCCCTCCAGGTGTAGATCTAAGTAAACTTCTGCAGTCTATATGCTTAGATCGCATAATTCTGTGTCGTGTCAGTCATGCATTTGTTTGTTTATATTGCAAATTTCATATTATTTAATTTTTTAATTAATCTACAATTTGGTCAACCAGAAGAACGGCTAGGTTCACGCTACTTAGTTGACATTCCACCATTTCGCACGAAGCGTTTTGCTTCTTCATTTATTATGCGTAAAGTTACATATTGGAATTCCCTGCTTCTGCCAGCTTCTGTGTTTTCCCAGCGCTGGAACTTGAATGTCTTTCAGACCGGAATAAATAAGCTATTTATATACAACAGTGAATCATCCTAGACCACATTGTTGCTGAAAATCAGGTCAGATTGTGGTCGAACGGAGGCTTATATAATATTTAAAAAGCCTTACATCTTTACCGGGAGCACCTGGCAGTCCTGATAACCCTACCAGGCCAGCTTCCCCTGGTTCTCCTGTGAAAATAAAATAGTATCAGTTATTCAAAATAATAGTATCAGCCTAGGCAAACGTAGTGTAGGACTTCCCCCGGCTAGGAAATACGACTTATGTAGGGTAGCCGGACGTGAATTGATGCGGAAAGGACCGAATCGAGTGTCGCACTCTGGGAGAGGCATTATTATATTATTTGTTGATGAAGCAGCAATATAAATACACATTCTATGAAAATGTAATCTGTCTGCCTATTTATGTATCGTGAGATACAGCCCGTTGACAGACAGACAGACGGAAGCTGAGGCTTAGTAATCGGGTCCCGTTGGTTACTCTTCGAGAACGCTAAAAATAAAAAAATCATAAAAATCGGTCCAGACGTGTTTGAGTTACAAATTAAATGGTGTAATTAAACCCGACTGTTTTCTATTCATATAAATGAAATAATATAGTTTTATCTCTCAGTTGTATGTAATATTCCGACCACCACTCTAACGTCACATGGTTACTTGTTCGCGGTGTAGTTCTATACGAGAGCTCGTGTTAACCAGTGTACTTTTCAATCTGACGTAGATACCTTTCTGTCCGCTGTCCCCTTTCTGTCCTCTTCTTCCAGTCGCACCTGGAGGGCCTGGCGGTCCCACGTACCCTGGTCCCGAAGCCTAAAATCATTACAAAAGTCGAAATATTGTAAGATATTGAAAGTAAAAATTGGTAGGTTTATGTCGCTGTGAAGGGGCTATGCTTGGAGTCTCTCAGAGAATCAAAGCGACCGACATAGCTCACCGTCTTAGCAAGCTGAAGTGGCAGTGGGCTGGTCATATTTGCCGAAGGACCGACAATCGCTGGAGCAGACGAATCCTCGAGTGGAGACCACGTCTACGCAAACGCAAAGATAACTAATGTAAGGTAGCCGGACGATGGATGCTGAGGGTAGGGGCCCAAAACAAGAGAGACTCTGAGAGAGGCCTATGTCCAGCAGTGCACTGCTGCAGGCTGGACATGATAGCCCTTGACTTTTCTCATGAGTGAAACAGTGGGGCCCACGAATGCAGAAAGGATCTGAACATTTCCTTTAGTAACGGCTTCCGTGGCCTAGTGGCTACTCGCTTCGGCTTACAATCAGGAGGTCTCGGGTTCGGTTCCCCTGTCGGCACTCGATTTGGTTAGTGGAACTATGTTATCTAAGTCTGTTATGTAAGTTCTGGTATGAAAGGTAACAGGCTCATTAGGTTGAAACGCCATCATCACTTACTAGCAGGTGAGATGAAGGCCAAGTGACAAAGCCAATTATACATTTAGATAAATAAAAAAGTTATAAATGTTAAATAAATATGTAGTGCCAAGAATATTTAATGAGCTCGCTTGGCTGAGAGAAACTCCCAAAACTAGCAAAACAACTAAAACAGCTAATTTTTTTAGATAGAATATAGATATTAGATAGTGAATAGCATTAATGTAATAGCATTATATAAGGAACAGAGCGTTACTCGCCAACAAACTGTTTTTCAGTTTGGCGGGAGATAAAATATTGTAAAGTAATATGTACTATTGAAAATAAATGCTTTAAAAAAAAGATTTTCTACTGAAAATCTCAACGATAAGAGTAATTCTTACTTCATTACTCTATTTGAATATGTATCTTGAAATGTTTTAGAGAAGATTAAATTATTGCGCAAAATAATGAAGTATACCTCTATACACACGAGGTTACAGGTTGAGAGTATACCTCTATACATACGAGTATCTACATTTTTAAAGGTTCTTACGTTTAGTACATATTTACGTTCTTACATTGACAAATCCTCCCGGCTCCCCCTTCTCCCCTCTGTCTCCCTTCAGGCCGGGACGACCTTCTCGTCCCGGCGAACCTTCTTCACCCCTTATACCCTGAAAAATGTTGCAGAATATAAATTAAAATAAAACTAGAATTATACTGAACTTAGGTGGTCACTGGATTCCCCAAAAATACTATGGTACAGTGCTCGCAAACTAAGTTTGCCCCTCTGAAGTTAGCCACAAAAGACCGCGAAGTATCAATTATTAACGTATAAATGGGAGGCAAGGCAAGTTAGCGAGTGGAAAGAAATGTCCTAATGTTGTATGTCATCTAGGGATAGTTATTATCGAAAATAATAGACACACATTCCGTCTGTACATGTTTGAAATTGCGGAGAGCTAACTTCAGAGGCGCAAACTTGGTGTGCGGGTACTGTAACAGTATTGGTTTGTAAGTTAAGTTCGTAAATTGTGGTAGACAATAATACCTAATAATAAATATATAAATAAACTAATAAATTCAGTAGATAGACCGACAAAAAACCAAAACTGGCATTGTATTAGTATTGATGACAAAACTTACCGGTAAACCAGTAAACCCTCTGATTCCTTGATCTCCTTTCTGTCCTGGGGGCCCTACGGGTCCCTTAAATTGAAAAGAAAGATTAACAATCAACTTAAAAATTATAAAAAATAACGTAAGCTTAAATGAAGGTAAAATGCAATTTATGTTTTGGCCGAATGAACAACAATGTATCTACTGATGATATGTAAAATAAGTTGTGATGCTGACAGCTATCGCTATACTAACTGTATTTACTATTTATATACATGCAAAATCATAATAAACTTACCGGGGGACAAGTGGCGTTACAGACCGGAGCCAAGGGAGACAGACTATCAGATCTAGAATCAGCATCGAACTGCAGAAATATAAAACAAAACAGTATCGTTTAAAGAGTTTCGTCACATATTGCACTAGTAATTTAAATACGAAAGAATATATATCTCTCCTTTTCATGACTAAACGGCTAAACCGATCTTGATTAAACTTTGATGCTTTTTTTAATCCCGAGAAAAGTTCCCGAGTTTTCCAGTCGAGACTTCTGGATGAGCACACTTTACATCCAACATAATTATCGCTACTAACAGTCAGGTGAGTTTTGCCATTTATATATTATTTTAAATGTTATTAAAGACGAAGTCGCGAGCAATAAGAAACTGAGTTTAATGTTTTACCAGTAAAGGCGCTGCTGTAGCTATAAGCGGCATCGGAGCTTCCTAAAACATACATAAAGTCTCATTAAACACACATTAGGTAAATTAATAAATTATTTATTTAATAACCCTTACAATTTCTTCACAGCTGTCTCCGGTCAGGTAGTATTGGTTACAGGTCATCGACAGCCATTGTAAATCTATCTGAAAGAAAGAGAAAGGTTTTTGACAGAAGCATAGCATGAGACTTTCCATCATTGTCGTGGAAATCACCACTGCTGAGCACAGGTCTTCCCTATCGCTTTTATTCAGTTGATTCCGTGACCAGCTAGCGGTTTCCAAACTTTTCTTCAGCACGCCGTGCAAACAAAAATATCAACGCCAAGATTTTACTTAAAAAACTAAAAAGCATAAAACTTAGGTTGCATAAACCATGAGGATGCTCGCTTGGGAAGATTTTTTTTATTCAACCCCTAAGGGGAGGGAAATCACAAACTATAAATCCTACAAACTTGATATTTTGCGGGTAGGTTATGTACACATATAAAGTTGATGCGCAGAAGGAAAGTATTTTTTGGAATTCAATCCCTAAAGGGAGGAAGAAATTTCCAAATTACAAATACCTATCCCTGATAATACCATTTTTGTCTTTGCCCAACAGCTACAGGTAAAACACTGTACCTTTATTGTAACGTCTTGTATACGGACGAAATCGCGGGCAACTGTTATATCATTTATATCTCAAGACCGGCTGAACCGATTTGTATGATCTTTGATTGTTTTAATTTGTCTCCGACCCCGAACAGAATAATTATTAAAACATGGGATAAATTCACACAAAAAAAATACATTTTCTCATACATTTATGACCTAACAGAAAGTCAGAATGAATGATTTTTTCGTAGAGCTATACTTGAAAGGCCTAGGAAGGACATATGCTACTTTTATCGCGATCGAAGGACTAGTTCCAATGGGATAAACCGTAAAGTCCACGCGGGTGAAGCAACAGCTAGCAGTCTATAAATATATCAGTTGACCAACTCACAGGTGCTGGCTCCCCGTCGTCTCTGGACACTATAGTAACTTCGGTAGCGTTGCTGAAGTCATGCCTCCCCACACTCTCCGGCGTCAGCTGTAATAAACAAATTAAACCCTTTACCTATTCATTCACTGGTGTGCAATCACGGACCACTGTGCAATTCACTAAGGAAAAACATTCTTACTCGTACGCACAGCTACAGGTCAAGCTATACACTTCCAGTATATGCTGAACCGGTACCGTGTCGCGAGTCCATTCAATGCGAGGTCAGCTTATACTGGAAATTGATGTATAGCCCTGTGTACAACCTCACGGACGTCTTGTCTTTGCTGACGTCATTCCATATTAATACTTGTTGCCAAGGAAACTGGAGACATATTGTCAGCAGCAAAGATATCCGTGTGGCGTAAGGTTGTAACGATGCTTTTTCTTCGTGAATGCGCTTCTAATTTCGTTCATTAGAAGTAAATTAAAAGAAATTGTAACTTTCTTAATAAATCATTAAACTTGTTGTATGGAATGTCATTAGAGAAATTCGCGTCAACTTTTGACTGACAAACAAAGAAACTAAGTAGGTACGCGAACAAAGATAGAAAGTTGATTTTAACTTCCTGGTTGTCGTATCGATTTCAAACTTCAGAACTTTTTTAGTACTTTGTAAAATAATTAACCAAATTACTTTTAGTGTCAGATTCTCAATTCTCATAAACACATTGTGACAAATTAAGACTTAAAAATCAAATGCGCGTAACAAACATTTTTGCTATGCCCTGACAGGGTTCAGGTATGTAGACCAAAGTACTATTTAAAATCTAATGACTGTATCTATGTACATGAATGCAAATAAGCTTTGATTGAAATAACATTTTATATGCTTGATTTGAATATAAACGTGTTTATATTTTTGCATCTATAATTAACTTTTCTAAATAAACAACACATTTCACTAAGCGAAGGAACTTGACGATGCAGTAACAAATGATATTAATTACGAAATGAGATCACTCTTCTTTTCGCAATCGGGTAAATACATTTATTACGGTTTACATAAATTATTCTCAACAGGTAAATGCGTTCAAAAATAACTAGAAACCGACTTCAATTGCCCTAAAAGTCTACTTTTACTTTGGCAAATTTAAGATTTATATAGTTTTCTCATAGATGCCGTTTTCAGAACTGTACCAAATTGAAATGGGACAGCACCACCTTTCAAATAAAAAAAGAATCATCCAAATCGTTAACCCAGTCAAAAGTTCTGAGGTAACAAACATTTTTTTAAAAAATACCCGAATTGATAAATAACTACTTTTTGACTGACTTTTTTGAAGTCGGTTAAAAAAGGAATTATGTCACTTACATGAGTAGTTAGACATTACAAGAATTCGTCTGGTACGGTAGTACGTTAATATATATTTTTAAATACTCGCCGCTGCTGGGACACCGGTCACGTCTGCACGCTGCACCCAACTGATTAGTCCATTTGACATTTTTGTAAATTAAATATTGTTACTGACACTAGCTTAAGATTGACTTTGTTTTATTTACTAACACAAATATGGACAATGTCTGCGATAAATAAATACTAATGATTAATTGAAAGTTGTATTTGCATACCTCGACACAGTCGACAGCGGCATGGACCGAGTTGTTAGCGACCGCCACGTGCACCTTGTGCCAGCCAGGTGAGAACAGCTGCAAAACAAAACAGACACGGCACTTGCTGATAACCATGAACGGGAATAAATGAATCGAACAACATTATTAGAATATTGTCAATGTTCTCAGACAAAAACAAAAGTCTTTGATCAGTGCGTGTTGCCAGTGATGACATACGGAACCGAAACGTGGTCTTTTACTGTAGGCCAAATAAACAATCTCAAAGTCACTCAGCGAGCAATGGAACGAGCTATGCTCGGAATTTCTCTACGTGATAAGGTCCGGAATGAGGAAATCCGTAGACGAACGAAGGTCACCGACATAGCTCGACGAGTTAGTGAGCTGAAGTGACAATGGGCAGGCCACATCGCTCGAAGAACCGATAACCGGTGGGGAGTAAAGGTTCTCGAGTGGCGACCACGTACCGGGAGACGTCTACCAGGCCGTCCCCCTATTAGATGGGCCGACGACCTGGTTAGAGTCGCGGGGAGTCGATGGATGCAGGTGGCTCGGGACCGGTCGACGTACCATGAGGGAGGCCTATGTCCAGCAGTGGACGTTTCCCGGCTGATGATGATGATGATTGTCAATGTCTCCTTTACCTCAGGACACCTGAAGAGAGCTCTGGAGCCCTGCACGTAGACAGCAAGTCTCTGGGTGACAGGTCTCAAGCTGAGCGAGAACTCTAAGTACTCTGAGCGCGCTCTGACCAGACTCCACGGCCTTCGCTGTCCGTGAGAGTTGAAGGTGCTGACGACACTGAAGTGAGCCGGGAGACCATTCGGAAATACTTTCCTGGGAAATGAATAATTTAAAATGAACATTTTTGTCATTTGATTTCCTCTTTTCTTCTCAACCTTTGCAGAATGTGTTACTTGGTGCAATATTTGATTGACTTTAACTTACGCGTTCATAAAGAAGGTTCTAAGGAACCGGCTCCAACTGCCCTAAACGTCTACAGCAGACATCGCCTAAAATATTCACCCTTAGAAGTAGAATTATTTGGGCATATATTTTGATTTTTGTTGATTTTCTTAAAAAGATAACTCGATCAACTTCGATAAAATTTATATGGGACCACCTCTGAAGTATGCTCTACCAAACAAAAAATCATTATCAAAATCGGTTCACTATTGGCGAAGTTATCGCGTAACACACATACAAAAACATGCAGTCGAATTGAGAACCTCCTTCTATTTTGAAGTCGGTTGAAAACAACGTTCGATAACAGCGTTTTATTTAACTAAATTCGCATTGAGTTCTATCTTAAAGAAAAATATTCTCAGGGTAGTATATATAGGATAACAAAATGCAATGATGTTTGAAACTCAATCGCACAGAAATGGCTAAACGAGTTGGATGAAATTTAACACATTACACCTAAAGTACAGTACTCGCACGCCATGTTTACCCCTCTGAAGTTAGCTCTCCGCAATTTCAAACATGTACAGATTGAATGTGTGTGTACTATTTTCGATAATAACTATCGCTAGATAACATAAAACACTAGGACATTTCTTTCCACCCACTAACTTGCCTTGCCTCCCATTTATACGTTAATAATTGATACTTCGCGGTCTTTTGTGGCTAACTTCAGAGGGGCAAACTTTTTTTGCGAGAACTATTCTATGACGTAATGACGCGACAACAGTTCCATCCAACTCGTCAACACTGATGTGTTTTTTGCATTTGCATTCCCTGAACAGATAATTAGTTAAAATGTATTCAGAGCGTTCATTGGAGGGATATTAAATTGCGGTGCTGATCCTAGAATGCGTCATGGCGGTCGCATCTTGATGTCACGAGTCAATTGGTTAAGACAGTGCATCAAGTGGCTGGATGTTTGATGATGTTTGCAGATTGTATTCAATTTACTATCGACCCGCCCTTGCTTGCATTGTACTGATGTGACATAGCTCTTCTAGTCATAGCATCAAGATGAAACATACTTCAAGTTTTAGTTTAGACCTTCAAAACTGCATACAATTCCATGCCGTCGTTTTTGCGTGATGCATGTATAAAATACAGACAGAATATTCTAAAAGAATAGGAATGGTGAATAAAAATTTTTGGTTCCCTCATTCGAGAAACCATGTGAAAAGATAAATAGCCTTGTTAAAGATTTTTCGATATGACTTATAGTTTTCCTAATATAACCCGTCGAAAAGTAATTCTAGTCACGCGGTGCAAAAAAGCTCCATACAAATCGGTACCTAGGAGTGACGTCACGTCTGTGCATTGAAGTAGATAATGTATGAAACTTTAACAATATTTGAGTTATCTCGTAAAATAACGTTTTTATGTGACCACTCCCTTACTAAAAAATCTTCACAATGTAATTACAAAACAAAAAGCAAATTAAAAATTTAATTCGGGCAAGTTTTTTTAAAGTCCAGAAAAAATTTATAATGCCCTTTATGTTTCAAAATACAACTTAACCACAATCTGATTTGGTGTCATCTAGACTATTGTGAAAGTTGGATTCAGATTTTGTGAAAGACAAATATTTAACGCGAGTTATAGGCCGAAAAGTTCAACTCTAACGGTTAAAATCTAAAGTAAGCACATTAAGAAGGTACAGCACGAAATTTCGTAAATTAAAGTCTACTACTATGCGCTGAATTAATTGAATTTCGTGCAATGCCTTCTAAAGGAAAAGTATTTACGTCTAAGTCTAAGACAATCCGTAAAAAGTAAGATACTTTTGCAAAACGCTTTCCTGTTTTGTATGATGTTTATAAGTTAAAACTGGCTCTCTGTAAACAGAAAGGGTCTCCATACAGCTTTTGTGTTTTTTATGTGGGACGGGTTTGCACTTGGTCTTCATCTCACCTGATGGTAAGGTCGTTGGACGGCAAGCGGACACACCAAAAAATCTCAATCTAATGAGGCGCTAGCTCTGCTACCTTTCCGAATGTGTAAAAAAAAGTGAAGCTAAGACCTACGCCCTACACTTTCTGCCCTGTAATGAGCGAATGAAGTCGGTATGTATGATATTCCAAATTCCAAACGACAGTGAACGTGAAGGGAAAAAAAATAACCGTAGAGGCATTGTGAGATTCGCTCCGTCGCCGATCCTGTACGCCCTCTGCAGCTCCTGGGACCCTCGCACGAGTGTGACGCCCGTCGTGTCCTGCTGGTCCAGACGGTATACCGCGATAAGATCCACGATCTGGAAGTCGATGTCTCCTGGCCTCAGAGGCGAGCAGGGGTCTGGGAAGGGGGACATCGTCGTCACGTTTTCTGAGGAACAATCAATGCCATGTACCTAACAAATCAGTCAATAAGCTTAGAACTATGAGAACGGACTCAAGTTCAATAGAATCAGTCTTCAGATTGTTTTCCCATGGTAACTAAATACTTCTCCAAACGAAAATATCAAAATAAAAAGTATTATCTACAACAATCTATAACCCTTCAATTATCCCTGTATAAATCGAGTAATTCTAATTATGTGAAGACGAACAAACTAACTCTCGAAGTTATAGTGTCAGTAAGGTTTTACCTGTGGATGCGGGCTCCTCATGGCTAAGACGTGTTGATAATAGCGTCGATAAGAAAGTGATCCTGGAAAGATAACATAAATTAATATGTGAGCGTGTAAGCGGTGTCCCAAAGTTCCCACTTGTAGACGCTTACCGAAGCTTACTGAGCGTGTAAATGCGGCGTAACAAATAGCCGAAACCAATTTTTTCCAGCTGTATTATACACTTATACTCGTAGCCAGCCAAGCGTCGGTGGCGCAATGGATAAGGCGCGGACTCTCAATCTGAGGGTACCGGGTTCGAATCCAGCCGTGTACCTATGAGTTGTTTTTCAATTCAAGTACATTATCCGATTGCTTAACGGTGAAGGAAAACATCGTGAGGAAACCTGCATGTCTGAAACAAGCATGTGAAGTCCGCCGATCCGCACTGGGCCCGCGTGGTGGACTATGGCCCATACACTCTCTGTAGGAGAGTAGGCCTGAGCCCCTCCATTGGGGACATATATAGGCTGTTGATGATGATGATGATGACTCGTCTGACTGAAAAAATCAAATAGTAGTGGAGGCCGAACATCTCTTTTAAGCTATGCAGTAGAGGTTTCCGCTCTTCCGTTAGCATAAAGGGGTTAATTACAATAAGACGGCTTATTTACTAACAAACACAAAAATATATAATATTGTGTGTGTGTGTGTGTGTGTGTGTGTGTGTGTACACTTGACCTAGTGACTCTATTCTGAAATTTCGACTACACTATTTTAACCCTTTTAAAATAAAAACAAAAATGTAAAAGATGAGAAATTATTTAAAGTAAATAATTTGACGGAATTCGAGTTAAATGTAAATGGAAGGGCCAGGTAAAATCATATAGACATCAAGCTTTCTTCAAACATTTCAAGTCTCTCTTCGTCCAATCTTCGTCAATCCTTTCGCCGACCTAATTACACCAACCCACTAACATTGGCCTGGACAACATCCGTCAATACATGTCAATATACTTCAATGAGACATTGCCCCAGATCTGCTGGCCATCGGTTCTCGATACTGTTGAGGGATCAACAAATAATTGACCCGGGCCGTGCCAGCTGCCTGACCTTCAATCTATCGTCTTCATGCACAATAGACCAGACACTGTCACGGATATGCCGAGGATTTTGTTGTGAATCCCGTAATATGTTTCAGAAGGTGTTGCATTGCAACAAGATTACTTCGTAAATGAATGCCACAAAGTACGAATAGAGAATGCACATACGAGTACAGGCAACGACATTCATCCCGTAAAATGTTCACCCTTAGAGATAGAATTATCTGCGTACATAATTCGTTTTTGCAGATTTTCTCAAAAAGCGTTCAATCAATTTAGATAAAATTTATATGGGACCACCTCTGACCGATCAACCTACCAAACCCCCAAAATAATCATCAAAATCGGTTCACAATTGGCGGAGTTATCGTGTAACATATAATACCCAAAAAATACAGTCGAATTGAGAACCTTCTCCTTTTTTGAAGTCGGTTGAAAGTTTAAAAGGTTTAATAACTAATTCATCATCATGACAGATGCAAAGTAGTCAAACGTTTACGGACGCGTTTCTTTATTGGATCATCAATTTATTTGGCGCATGCAAACTTTCTGTTAGACTATCATATTTAAAAATACGTTCGTACATTAGTTCTTATCGCACAAGAAATAAAATCTCATTTACAACCGGCTGCGCTGTCCGTCCGTCCATCAGTCTGTCACAGGACTTTCAACCGTAAGTGCCTTTTCACATGTCCCGGTCGCCGGGTAGTCGGCGCCGGGTACCCGGTGGTGAAGTGTATGGGCATGGTACGTAGCTTTCACATGTACCGGCGTAATTTATCCGGCAGGCGGTCGCCGGGTGCGCGCCGGATTCACCACTGTGCGTCCGGTCGCCGGGCATCGGTTAGCCGGCGGCCGAACTGACGGTGGTGTATGGAACACGCAACTAGCTTTCAGACGCGCCGGCCGGTCAGTCGCCCAGGTACAGTCTGCGCGAGCGAACGCGCGTGCGTAGTTCTGTCGCACGCTTAATTATACGTACAAGGTATCTACATACCTACTTCTAAACCATAAAATGGAGATAGATATCGAACTATTGATAACTTTGGTGGAAGCGAAGCCAGTTTTATGGGACAAAACTTGCGCTGAGTACAAGGACAAAAATGAAACAAAAAAAGCTTGGCGGGAGGTTTGCGCAATACTTAAACCCGACTTCGAAGAAATTACTGACGGTGAAAAAACTCATTTGGTAAATGAACGAGACTGTACTCTTGTCGGCTCTCTAGCCGATACTGCCGACATCAACCGGGACATGTGAAAGCTCGATTTGACACCGGGTACCCGGCGCCGACTACCCGGCAACCGGGACATGTGAAAAGGCACTAACAGCGAATAAATAACGCGTTCAAAAAGAACTAGAAACTGACTTCAACTGCACTTTAGTGCAGTGCATTCATCACTTACTTAATGCAAAGTTAAGATTTATATAGTTTTCTCATGGATGCCGTTGTCAGAACTGGACCAAACTGAATGGGACCACACGGAAGCACCAGCTTATAAATAAAAAAAGAATCATCCAAATCGCCTCCTCCTGAGTCTGAGAGCCTCCTTTTTTTAAAGTCGGTTGAAAATTTCAAAGAGTTTATATTACTATAGTCGCCTATAACTGCAAATACTTCAACAACTAATAAAATTACCGGGTGGTCCCCATAAAATAGACATGATACTTTTCGTCGTTTATTGCGTAAACCCCTTCGCGTGCGAGACTCACACTTGGCCGGCCGCGACTTCTGTGATTTCAAAAATCGTTGGGAACTCGCTGGATTTGGATTGGTTTTATCAGGTTATCAGTGCCCTATATCTACGTGAATGCTACATTTTGACAACATTGTCAACAGACGTTCTCTTCATCTTATCGTTTAGGTAGTAAGGTCGACAACCGACCTCATACACCCTAGTTGTCAGAGTTAGTAAGCCGACCTAGTCCTCTGACATGGCTCATGTAGCTACTACTCGCAAACTATGTTTGTCCCTCTGAAGTTAGTCACAAAAGACCGCGAAATATCAATTACTAACGTATAAATGGGAGGCAAGGCAAGTTAGCGGGTGCAAAGAAATGTCCCAGTGTTTTATGTCATCTAGGGATAGTTATTATCGAAAATAATACACACACATTCCGTCTGTACATGTGTGATATTGCGAAGAGCTAACTTCAGAGGGGCAAACATAGCGTGCGAGTACTGTACATGTCGTAGAAAGTTCGGCACTATACACTACGATACACTATGATTTTCAGTCTATTTTCAGTATGTTAATTATTCATATTCTGCACGGAACCCTCGGTGCGCGAGTCCGACTCGCACTTAACCGGTTTTTTCTTCTTCGATTTGTTTGTCCTGTTTTAAAAATTTCAAACTTTGATATAGATAACGTAAACTGACAGAAACTTAGAAAACTTAAAATGTATAGAAAATCTATAAAACCAAACTGTACTCACCAGAACAGCTTCATAATATCAAACTGAGCACAACCGTCGCATCATTCGCACCGCTATAGACTAAGAGACTCCTCGTCAAGTACTCTACACCAGGAGCGAGCGACAGTAATCAATCGGCCGAGATTTGTCCGAAGCGAGTGATATATCAATCAATTATTCGCGTGTCAGCCTTTTTAATAGTCCACGGGAGCAGACGCTAGGACGTGAGCGAGGATGCGCGTGCGGCCAATTATGGTGCGTCTTTCCAATCATAATGTACAACTCCCGGTCTTTCTTCTACAAATATACATTTTATTTATTTTTTATTTATTTGCAACAATGACAATTTAGTAACGCTTGTTAACACCTAAGTTTAAACAGACCAAAGTGATGACCAAAAACGTGTTTTTGTTATAGCAGCCCCAAAGCCTGTAGCAGGGCGGGCTATTTAATTATAGTTGTTAAATTTTTAAATGATGATGATGATAGGCGATAGGCGATATAATCCATATTTTAATCATGATCATCAGCCGGGAAACAGAGACTGAGAACAGAGAAAAACTCATGACTCATGACATTTGAAAGTAAACTATGTATTTAAATATCTGACAGAAAAATCGTATTACTCTATAATGGAATTCTTTAGTAACTCTCAATAATTACATAATATAACTTTAACAGTACTGACGTATATGACGATATTTTAATTCAATTTTAGTACAACTCTAATGTTGCTAGACTAATCTTATTGATACTTCTTTTGTTGTTTGTAACATCTTATTAACCTAAGTTTAATGAAATAATTAAATTGAATTCAGAAGACCACTGCTGAATATAGTACGCCCATGACACGACACCATGACCGGTCCCGAGACGTTTGCATCCAGCTATTCAGGGACGGCCCGGTGTACGTTTCCCGGTACCTGGTCGCCACTCGAGAACTCTTACTCCGCATCGTTTATCCGTTCTTCGAGCGATGTGGCCTGCCCATTGCTAATTCAGCACACTGACTTGTCGAGCTATGACGGGACCTTAGTCTACTGATTCCTCATTCCTAAATATAAAATTTTCATTGCTTTAACTTTTTGAGTCCCGTTAGGCTTCACATGGATCATTTGAATTCTGACCCCTTGATGACCAAATGTAAATCCTGGAGATACTTTCTTCCCGCTGTTCTTCAAGGAACCAGATCTGCCACGGGCGCTGGTGTATGCCAAGCCTGCCACATTTAGCGAACGTGCCATGAACGAAGTTACATGGCCAAGGGCGCGTGCCTGGCACACATTCGAGAGAATCCATAACGCTTTCGTAGCAGATTCCTGACCCGCTCGTTCAAATGCGAACATTATGAAGAACTGGCATCGTTTTATCAGATGTTGGCTAACGATTGAATGAGGAAGAATATCATCATCATATCACACAAGCGTAACTAATATATTTAGCACGATTTATTCGTAGATAACACGTTTATTACCGTGGCGATAAGGCCGCTGGACAGAAAGCGTGCTCGTCCAGAAGCGTTAAGGTAGCACCGATGTTTGGTGGCAGACATAAAATACAATACAAAAATATTTCCTGAATAAAACCAATGAATTAATATGGTGTAGCCATACAGTCTGTCATAGGGGAGCCCTGTGCGACAGGTGTAGGCTCTCTTTCTCTACGGATGACATTTTGTTTTGTACAATACTGTAGCGTAACCAATAGATTTTTAAAACATGTTACGCGCGTGTGTGTGCGTGCGTGTGTGTGTGTGTGTGTGTGACATACATATAACATGTACCTACAAACTATACACATCGAGATCCTAACGGGTCGGTACAGTCGGCAACATATGTATCTACTCAACTTTGTATCATGTCACAATCAGTTAATATCGGTTATGACATGGTACAAAGTTGCCTAGATACATACGATGCTGACTGTACGTACATGGATCAAATGCTCAACCACCAACAGACACCCCGCACTGGGAATCGATCCCAGGACGTCCGGATAGTAAGTCCACTATCCGTATTCAAAACTTCCATTTTTTATTAACTGACTTCAAAAAAAGGAGGTTATCAATTCGACCTGTATGAGTGCAATATTTCCAAAACTGCCCGGTATTCGTATATGTTAGTCTATATCAGCGTCCAAACAAGGGTGCCAAATTTCAAGTGTGTGTTTGTATGTATATTTGTATGTTTGTCCTCGCATATCTCCGGAACTGCAAGTTCGATTTAATCCTTTTTTTAACTAGGTATTGTTCAACTTAGGGAAGACTGCAAGTTCCATCAAAATCGGTTTCGTAGTTTTTGAGATAGGGAATGTAAAGTGTGTATTAGTTAAATGCTTGTTACCTCGGAACTTTCGACTGGGCGAACCGATTTGGATGATACTGTTTTTATTTGAAAGCTGGTGCTTCCCGTGTGGTCCCATTTCAATTTAGCCCAGTTCTGAGAATGGCATCCATGGCATGAGAAAACGATATACATCTTAAATTTGCCTTTATAAAAGTAGACTTTTAGGGCAGTTGAAGTCGGTTTCTAGTTCTCTTTGTTATAATTAATGTTATTCCACGAATTAAAGAAAAAGTATGAGCTATCTATTTTATTTCCAGTATTGTTTTTATTCTAGTAAAATTGAAACATTACATTAAATTTAGATAATTTATTACAATCGCCAATAAATCTTAATATATTTTTCGGCACAAGAAAATATTTCTGTTTGCGGTAAAAATTAGCAGACGTATAGCTTCCTATCGTCAAAAAATGTATCAAAAATTAACAATGCAATTTAAGCAAAATAAAATAAATAAATAAATAAAAAATCTACTAGTTTTTACCGCAAAAGTAAATCTACTAAAAAACTCAAATGTCTTGCAATAAAAATTTGCCATCAACTGCACCAATTGTTTAAAAAAACTCATTGGTTTAAAATTGGTTTAAAAACTGACGATTTGTGAGTCCGCTCAAAAATTCAATATCTTGCTGAATTCGGCGCTTTTAAAAAAAACTTTCGAATATATTGCAGTATCATTCTTGTATATCTAAGAGTCTGTTTCGTTTCTTCAATTACTAAATGTGGACGCAGGAAACAATGCATTCAACTCTTTGTCATTTCGAATGCCCTTACGGATATGCCTTGGATAAATCCGCCGAAGCTTGTTTTCAGATTTCATTGCAAAAAGGGCCAAGTCTATCACTTCTGCTGATATATATTCCAACACAGCTGCCAAGTACACCGACGAGCCGTCTGAAATACGCGGGCTAAAGTTGCCGCTCTTCAGAAATCGACGTATTCTGCTCACCGGAAACTGGATACCAGCTCGCGAGGACTTGGAAATTCTTCTCTTGATGGATGCTGGTGATTTTCCGCCCGGAGCCATATTTTTACTATTTTAATACAAATAAAATCTATAGTATATACTTGTAAATATCTCAATAATTTCCCGTGCAAAAATTTCGCTTTTTGAGAACAAATGTATTAAAAACAAATCAAAAATGAATGAATGTGGGATGTCAATTTATAAGCGCTAAAGAAAAATATTATGCTGGTTTTCGGCCAGAATTTTTCTCCAAATAGATTTTACATAAATTATACTTGCAAGGAGATTGATCAAGGAAATAATGTGTTCTATCACGGACCGCCCTTCGCACTTCTCACCTAATGGTAAGGGATTATAAATACACAAGATTAGAATGCAAATCAAAACGCTGTTTAAATTGCATTCTTAAACCATTATTCAATAATAACTTTATAAACCAGATATATATGTAATATGTCTATAAATATATTCTTTTCTATTATTTATTAACAAAATTACATAGAGAATGCATAGAGATTAAAAGAATGAAAATAAAAAATTCTTTAGAAACAAACAAGTGCTACAAATGGTTATTCTTAACAAATTTTTGATATATAACTACATCGAACCATATTTATTTGCTTTGATTGTTTCTAAATAAACTGCATTATTTGCATTATATTTTCATTTATGTTCTAGTTATCTCAGGAGATCAACTTGACAGAAATATTTCAGTGACACCCCCTGCCTGTCCCCTAAATTGTTAAATGTTTATAAGTATCCACTTGGCCTTCATCTCACCGGAATAAAGCACTGCTGCGTCCCAATTTGTTAAAACATTCGGGAAGACATGGGCCGTTTATCCAACATCACGACACAAAAAATAAACAATATTTGATATAAAACAAGACGTATATTTTGGATATCTTGACCACTAGCTCCATGTATATGGAGTGCTCCGAAATTCATATATCAATAATACAGAGCGATCAGTTCTCGTCTTTGTCATCGTCTTCATCTGACGCGCCGTTCTGTTGGGGCTCATCAACGTTGGCATCACCCATACCTGCAATAATACATTCTATTTATTACTAATACCTTGAGGGAAAAGAGAAGAGAATACCTACTATAGACTTTCTAGAACCCGTGGTAGCTCAGTTGGGTAGAGCGTTAGTCCTTAAACAAGCGAGGTCTGGGTTCAATCCTGGCTCGTACCAATGAGTTACAAATTGTTATTTGGAATTTATGTACGAATGATACAAATCATTACCATTGGCATTTCGATGAAGGAAAACATCGTGAGTAAACCTGCGCACTCCTGAGAAGAAATTCAAAGGTGCGTGTGAAGTCTACCAATCCGCACTGGGTCCGCGTGGTGGACTATGGGCAATACACTCTCTGTAGGACAGTAGGGCCTGCAGTGAGGACATATATAGGCTATTGATGTCTTCGGCAGAGCATCTAGATGCCACCGGTGCTCTGCCTCGTCCGTCATTCATAGTTCGTCATCTCACCATTGTCCTCGTCTTCCTCGGCAGAGTCTCCGGCGACCTCTGCGTTCTCTGCCTCGGCGCGCTCCATCTGCCGCGCGAGCTCTGCCTCGTCCGTCGCCGTCACTACTTTAGGCTGAAATAATATTTTTATTTCTATTATAAACAGTTTATTGTACACCGAAAATAAAAGTAATACGTGGTAATCATCATCGTCAGCCGGGAAACGTCCACTGCTGGACATAGGCCTCCCTCATGGTACGCCACATCGACCGGTCCCGAGCCACCTGCATCCAGCGACTCCCTGCGACTCTAACCAGATCGTCGGTCCATCTAGTGGGTGGGCGGCCTGGTAGACGTTTCCCGGTACGTGGTCGCCACTCGAGAACCTTTACTACGTGGTAATACATATTAAATATTAATACAGATCAAATTATATACCCATTATTTCTGATATTTTCTTTAGTTAGTTATAAAATAGTCGACACGGTTCCTTATTTTTTAACTTATTGAAACTTTTCAACTAAATTTTATTTTAAATAACGTGCGATAGACGCTGAAGTAGGTACAAAATAAACTAAATGCAACAGACGCCATCATGCCATAGACTAAAATATAAAGTGCACATTTATGAGCTGATCTGTAGATTATCTCCTCAGTTCAGTTCAAAGTCCCCGCCATTCATCATTCCCGAATTTCCATGGACCAATGACTAATTGCTTTCTCTGTTCAAATGTCAGCGTCATTATAATCGCCATGCCATTGTCTGGTTTATTGGTGCATATAACAGTTTTCCCTGACACATCATGCCCAGCCTAATCCCATTCCTCAATCGGCTTTTCTGAGTCGACTGACTGACATATTATGCCCAGCACAAGCCGCTTGACCAACTTTAGAACGACAGCGCAGTAAACAATCTTCGGGTATCTTTGGCCCCCGCCGGAGGCGGGCAGCGAGAGGGTCATTCTGAACACGTCGAGACGCGTGATTGGCCGAACAGTCCCCTTCGTCCCCGGGGTGCAATAACTCAGCCCCACTATGCCCATTTGATCAAAATTTTGGGTAACTATAATAGTGGTTGGAACATACCGCCATCTGTATGTTGAAGACTCCGCCCGCCTCTGTGATGTTCTCCTTGATCTTCTCGATGGCGTCGCAAAGCGCTTTCAGGCCATCAGTCTTCTCGGGCGTGGAGGTCGTCATTACTGCCAGATGACAATCATTGCGTCATTATTTGCCATGATCCACAATGCCCACCACTGTGATTATTTTTTACAGAAGTGATGGGATACTTTTAAGGTATAGTTTAATTTTTGCCTGCAACTTCGTCTACATGGGCTTCAGAATTATCTCGCGGCACCTACTTTTCGAATCTGAATAAAAAGTAGTTTATATACTTTTACGACCCTCCAAGTATCCCAATACAAAAATTTAAGTTGATCTGACTCCCAGATGTAAACGAAGGACTAATAAATTAATTTAATTATGTGTTTAATAGTTATTTATTAAGCAAGGCTGCAAAGTTGTTGTCTGGCGTGAGTTCTTATATTGAAACCTGATTTAGTGAAGGATTATAGAGTAGAGGAAAATAGAATCCTGAGCGAGGGTTTCAAGACATGAGACACAAAATAACTTTGCCCCAGTGAGGTGAAAAATATAACCGCCATCGCCATTTCAAATACCGTAGCAACTGAAGCCAAAGCCATTCACTTCCACTTTTAGCATGCATACAGATATAAGAGAGTTCTTCTCTTGGGAGTCTTCAAATGAAGAGTAAATAGGCTCTTCCTAGACTGACATGTAATACCATCGACTCAACTTCTGATCAAACATCGAGCTACCTTTAGTAAAGACAAAGAACTCACCATACAAAGGTGGTGCAATAAGGTTAATCTTGATTGGCATCTCAACGGTAGACAATGTGAGGCCTGCCTTCAAAGCTGCTCGCACAGCATCGATGCCTTCATACCCATAGCAAGCGCACTCTATGTCAGCCCTGATCTTCACTGCTTGGGATGTCAGCTTCCTTTTAATGTTGGCTAGGAGGACTTCTTTCGTCTTTTCATCCAGCCCACATTCGTTTAAGATCGACGGGTCACTGTAAAAGCAAAATATTTGTGTTTTCATCATGATACTACATAAGTCGACTCTTGGATGTGAGCCTCCCTCATAGATAGCAAGTGAATTTGACATGGTTCAAAAGTAGATACATATTTTTGTACTTGAGTTTACTTGGTTTGGCTGATTGTCAATAGGTCATTGAGACCTTACAATGAGTATACTCGTACTTCTATAATATGATCATACTGTCATTTAATGGTAAATTAAAGATAAATAAACATTGTGTACAGACAATAAATAAAAATTCTTACACTGCAGCCTGTTTGAAGAAATCATACGCTGAAGCCTTCATCTTGTACTTCTCTTCAAATTGCCATGCCGTCTTCTTGTACAGTTCTTCGAGTTGCTCTGAGCTCTGGTAGTGCAGTAGTTCAGCCACATGCCGCAGGATGGAGTTCACGGCCTTCGCTTTAGCATACCGCTCTGTGCACTTGTCTATGTCTTCAGCAGACACTCTACGTTTTGATAAGTCAATGTAACCTGCGGAAGACACAATATCATCACCTGCATAAGGCCAATGTTTCTAGGGGAGCCTAGATAACACAAATAGAAACACTGCACATTATCAAGCAAAAAAGACACACTTGAAATCCAGTTGCGGAAACCTGCCTGTTAATAATAATTATATAATAATAATAAAATAAAATAGTTTTTATTTTAGCCAAAAAAATCAATTAGTAGTGGAGGCCGAAAATCTATTTTAAGCTTGTAGTAGAGGTTTCCACTCTTCCGTTAGCATAAAGGGGTTAATTATAATAAGACGGCTTATTGTCTAACAAACACAAAAAGATTGTCTGTGTGTGTTGTATGTGGTAGCTTACAGGCCTCTCTTATTGCTACCAATAGACATTTTCAATAACAGATTTGCCATAGCCTTTTGCCTGCCTTTTGCAGGCAAATTGGTGATCATATTAAGATTTTGGCAACTTTACAACCCCATGAGATAGCCAATCAGAACATTATCAAATTCTGGGCTGATATCAGAATCACTTAAGTGGTTTTCACACTGCACTGGACACCACTCCGATGTGCAGTGTTATGGTAACATCACAGAATAGTTTTTCAGAAACGTTTCCCAAACCTTAATTTACAACAGTGATTCTTTAAACATTTTACTATGTGTCGTCTATGAACGTTAACTGACCTTTCTCTTTATCAACCCTGATGACGACCACGGGCTCCGTCTTCCCAACCCTGATCAGTTTGTTGATGGATCTGATACGTCTTCTCGACAATTCAGACAGCAATATCATGCCCTCAATGTTGTTGTACTCCAGCAAGTGAACGTACGCGCCCATCTCGGCGATCGACCTAACTGTCACCATCACCACATCCTCTACTTCTGGATATTTTTCTTGATAAAATCGACACGACAGTGGCATCTGAAATTTTTTGGAAATATAACCTATAAGTGTAACCAAATTCCTTTTTTTTTAATGGATCGCATAATAATTAGTCGGAAATGTTACCTTGGGATTGTATTTAAATGCAGTTTGCTATGAATTTTTCGAAATTATCAAAATAATGATGAAATACAACACTTGTTCACGTTGACCATCGACTGCTCTATTACGATCCGTTTTACGAAAAAAACGGTAAATGTCAAAAGGGACTATCGCACACTTTGCATTGCATGTAGTAGAAAAGAATTATGGTGAAAACGTGATTATAATCACGCTCTTAAGCTTGAATTCCTCCAATCTCTAAAGACCCAAAAGACGAGCTTTGGCAACAGAGTACTTTTTTTGGCTGTATGCTGTGCAAAATGGACCTACAGTTGCCACAGTATAGAGCGAACATGAAATGGAACGTTTTTGATCTGACATTTTGTATTAATTTGTATTGTTGATGAATGCCTAAATAAATAACCTGATTTTCAAAGAAAGTGGTCGTTATCTACCCAAAAGTAATCTTAACTCGTAGAATGTCTAACAATTCGATGGGTCAAGGCCCAAACATGCCCTCAATAGGAAATATGAACAGCGGTATCCAGTACGTGAACAATCCACTTCAAAGTCCTCAACTGCAGTCCACATCGCTCCAAGGGTCGCCCTCGCAGCACAGCCCTATGGGGACGCAGTCTCAGGTTGGCAATAAAGCTAATAGTGGAGGAGGAGACCAGACCACACAGGTATCTTAAATGTCCTAAATTATACTATACACTTGAGTACAAAGTATATTATGTTACTTATACACTTTCTTGGTCCTATGCAGTTTTTTGTAGTAATTGTCACTGAAAGGTGCAGATGACATAGTACAATGGTGGGTACATAACTTGAACTTGAGTGTACCCTCACTTGATGATGGATACCAAACAATACTTTTTATTAACGGATTTGTAATTTCTATGTCAGCAATGCATACTAACAGTAAACCATTAATGTGCTATTGTTTATTATTTTTCGTTATTGTTCCTCACTTCATGAATAAAATGTTAATGATGCTGTGGGTAATGGTTAATACCAACTTTTGTGTACTGTAACTTTCTTCTTTTACACCACTGTTACAATAGCTGGCAAAAATCTTAATCAAAATTAATTATAGTGGAGATAAGTTAGTGCATTCTGGTGTTTCAGTTTTTCAAATTTCTTGTTCCGATCAAGGGTGCCTGTAGGATGGTTATTCATGTTATTGCAGAAAAATATCTTGTTTGTGTTAAACCTTAAACTGTCATAAAAGGGCTCATGACTTCACTCCTACAGAGAGTTTATAGGCTATAGTCCACCACACCACCACACCTTTGAATTTCTTCTCACGAGTGTGCAGGTTTCCTCACAATGGTTTTCCTTCACCGAATTTTAAACTGTGACTCACAATGTCTCTGTGTCTTGCAGCTGCTGAGCCGACCTCGCCTGCAGGAGCTGGTGCGTGAGGTAGACCCCACAGTGCAGCTGGACGAGGAAGTCGAGGAGATGCTGCTGCAGCTGGCCGATGACTTCATTGACACCACCCTTAACTCTGCCTGTGCTCTAGCCAAGCATAGGCACGCATCTACAGTTGAGCTTAGAGACGTACAATTGCATTTAGGTGAGTACTTATGTTTCCCAGATATATTTTCTGGACCTGATTTCACTTTAAACACATTGTGTACTCAGTGTGCGCTTCTCTGATTCACTCTAAAAGTCATATTTAATTAATAAAACTTCATCAGACATCACTGCAATGTGTTTTATATTCAAAAATTAAATAGAGATCCTTCTATATTCAAAATAACTCCACTAGCCAGTGCACACATCCAAGAAGACGCAACAATGTAATGTCAACTACTCTACAGTACTATATACAAATGTCATTTTTATCTGTTGTAACAATGTTTTTTCCTTCTGCAGAGAGACAATGGAACATGTGGATCCCTGGGTTCGGAAACGATGAACTGCGTCCATACAAGCGCTCAGCAGTAACTGAAGCTCACAAACAGCGGATGGCCCTCATCAGGAAAACCATCAAGAAATACTAGTGCTTAATACAATAATACTACTATTTATAGTAGTTGTTGACGATGAAACCGAGGCCAGGGGCAGGTTGTGGTAGGTTTTAAGTAAAAACAGTGACTGAAAAAATTACTCTTAGCAAATTCCTATGATAACTGCAGTAACAAAAGAGAAACAAACAATTCTAAATATAAAATAAGTAAAAACTATTTGATAAACTAAGTTTGAAAGCTGAACCTAATCTGCAACAGGAGTGGCTGTAATAGTACTATAATGTCACCATTATCAGATACATACATCGACATTTGGATAAGTCTTCCTTATTCTAAATGATGAATGAAATGATAATTTCTGAAGTTCAGGTGGACGAAGTCGTAGGCAAAAAACTTACAACAACATCTAAAAAGTTTTTGCATGTAAGCAGCCTTAGGTGATCTCTTCCAGGCTACACAGAGGAAGTAGATGAAACTTATTTCTTTCAAACGAAATCATGACAATTTTGACATGCACTTTGAAGATGAGTTTTCATTCTGTAAATACATACACAGACAGAGAGATTTAAATATAGTAATAGGTTATAGAGTGGTCATTGGGAAACGTTTCATATAAACATTTTGATCTCATAAGTCAATGGTATGTCAATTTTCTTGTACGGCCGCGTGACGTGATGTGACACTAGATTGATTTGATTGATTGATGATTTTAATCCTAAACTTATTACCAATTGGTAATAAGTTTAGGATCAAAATGTTTGTTTGCTTTGTCCGGTCTATTAATATGAAATGTCTTTGTACACAGATATGTATTTCTATTTTAAATAAACTAGATTTTACGTGAATTGTTTCGTGTCTGACTAGTAAAGACTGTTAATAAATACTGAATGTATGTTCAAGTGTATCATAAACTTGACAGCAATTAAAATAAGGCACGGTTCAATTCAACTAAGATCTTGAGCTTGTTATAGATTTGTGAGAAATACTTTCCAAGAATATTAAATATAATTAAATTTTGTACTGGTTACTAATGTTTTTCATTTTATATATCAATTCATTAGATTAACGTTTTCAGTTAGTCGAAGACTATGTAGTTCAATAATCCGTGCCCCATATACGGAGCACTATGAAAGACCATACACATTAAAATCTAAGCTGTCCTCAGTCTTAAATGCGGTTCTTGAAAGTTTTGATATTTTCATGATAAAGAGTAATACCTCTTTCTCCTAAATTTTCTATTAAATTCATCAGTTATCGTACGTGAAAGGAAGCAAGGCTCTTGTGGTTAGTTCATATCAGTGTATAACACAGATCACTATGGTGTATAAGAAAGGGACATGGTTACTTGCTCAGTGAAAGGGACCACATGAAAGCTAACAACGCCCGTGTCAGAAATTAAAAATCGGAACATTTTGTTTTATTAAATTGTATACCTGTGGAATATAATCCCATCTTTTGTGTAACTTGAAGTTGTATTACACATTCCGCGACATATTATTATTTTGATAAGATATTCAATGTTTTACTTTAATTTTATCTGAAATAGTAAAACAAAACACAATATCCTTTTAAAAAAAAGATTTTAACTAATTAAACTAGAGAATGTATTGTAACTTATCAGAGATAGAATACATTCTCCAGATCAACTGCTCGGGGAACGGTGCTTGCATAATTTGAGGATGTTCCTCGCATAAGATCAAAAGCGCATACGATTGGTGACTGCTCTCTCTCCACTAGTTATTTTAATCTGTGCTCCCCACCACATGACACAGTCACTATCATGAAATGGAATAATGCGAAATATAAATTATAAATAAAACTTTTATTTATTCACAACAGTCAATTCGCTTAAAATATTTACAATAACATTATATCAGATTCAATTATGCTAACTAATATTGCACTATTTTACGTATAGCCTACCTACTTATACATATTCAGTTTGGTATCATTTCATGTTTTCTTCCCGTTTATACTTCTCAGCTTGCTCCGGTGTATTTTGTCGAAGAACAACAGACCGGCCGCTTTTTCTATAGATTCTGGAGGAACCTGCAAAGCATACAAACATTAATTAGGAAGCCGGCTCATTATCAGAATATTTTGTCAACACACTGTCAATTAAATAAACATTCATTACATTTTTGGCCTAAAATCAGACTAGGAATGTAAGAAGAAACAGCTTTAAGAATTTAAACAAAAGGCATATACTACGTAACTAGGCATGTTTAATCCTTTTAAAAAAAATCTAAATTAATTTCAGTGTAAAATTAAAAATCCATACACGAGTTGTTTAATTAATCGATCCTAGGAAAAAATATATAAGAACCAAAATTGTAGGAAATTCGATTGTAAACAACTTTTGTAATTACCATATTTCATGCGAAATTGAAAATATACGTGACATACAACAAACTTGAAATGGAGGAAAATTGCTAATTACAATTTTTTCTAGGTTTAGCCCCTTTTTTGAGCTAATTCGACTGGGCTATTTTTTCCAAATGTACAGCCAACGTCATATATGTCTACGCAACTTTGTACCATGTCATATTAACAAAGTTGCGTATACATATGATTATGTACACCCTTCAGGACTGTATAGAATAAATATCAGAAGATCTCTAATGTTATGGAGATATCGTAATACCAACGAATTGGTAACCAAGTCCACTAGCACAAACCTGTCCTCTTATTCAGTAAGTATAACTCACCATGAAGGCGGAGACCGGCGTGTCGTCAGGTATCTTCTGGTTGGGCATGACATAGGCCTCCATGTCTAGCGCCCCGTCCGGTCCCTCCCCCACCACCACCTTGTAGAAATGCGTGGGCACAGCCACCGTGTTCGAACCCAGTACCTGGTACTTCACGTACCACTTGCCGTCAGATTCTTTCCTGGAGTAATTTTTTATTATTATTATTATTTATTCAGAACACAAACAGTCGTTAACAAAAAATTATATAAACATTTTATACACAAAAAGACCTGGAGGTTCATTTTTCGATACGTTTGATCTACTCGGTACAAGCGTTGATACATAATATTCAGTCTACTACTATATTAAAATTACTATTTAAACAACAAACACATACAGTATGTTAATATGAGTTATATAAAACAATTACTACAGCTTGGATTTTACAAATTTTTTAAATTGGGATATGGAGCTTATGAACGGGTCTATTCCACTAAGGTGCTCATTATAATGTTTGGAAACTCGTCTGAAAAACGTGTTTTTAGCATAATTGGTACGCGCGAAGCTTACGTGAAAGAGTGTGTGTGCTGGCCGTAGGGAAGGGTGGGGGATTTTGTAAAATATATTTTGTAGGAGATTGGGACAGTTGGTAATGTTTTTAAGTATTTTAAAGAAAAATATTGCATCCAAATAAGTCCTTCTTTTGTTTAGGGATAGCATGTTATGATGTCTTGCTGCTTCAACGGAGTTATTATGAACTGTTCCTGTTCTGTAGCTGAGTGCCTTTAGGAAGATGTTTTGTATCCTCTCTATGCGATCTTTGTGTACCTGGTATTGTGGAGACCATACAACAGAGCCAAACTCTAATATACTTCTTACAAACGCATAGAAAAGGATTTTATAGGTCAAAGGACGCTTAAAGGGCTGTCCTAAACGAAGAATCATGCCAAGATTTTTGTAGGCTTTATTGCAAATACTATCAATGTGCAGGTTAAACGAGAGCTGGGAGTCAAGAGTAACACCTAGATCCCTAATAGATGTTACTCTCGTAATATCTCTATTTTCGATTTTGTAATTGTGTATTATTATGAGGATTATTTTTACGGGAAAAACTAATTACAAAGCATTTGTCCAAGTTTAAGAAGAGATGATTGTCACGACAGTAGTGATAGAATCTATTGAGGTCACGCTGAAGGTCTGTACAGTCAGATTCAGAGGCGATGGCTCTGTAAATTTTTGTATCGTCTGCATAGACTAGATGCTGTGAGTTGGTAAAACAGGAGCTCATGTCGTTGACATATAAAATGAAGAGCAGGGGACCCAAGTGTGAGCCCTGAGGGACGCCAGAGGGCACAGGAAGGAACCTAGAGCAGAATCCTTTTACAGCTACAGCCTGACTGCGATTGGATAAGTAGGATTTAATCCAACGCAGGAGGTCGCCGTGAATACCGAGGCACTCAAGTTTGATTATTAGGTTGTTATGATTTATTTTGTCAAAACATTTAGAGAAGTCAGTATACACAGCATCCACCTGCCAGCCTGATTCTATTTTGTTTGTAATGAAGTCAGTGAATGTAAGAAGGTTGGTATCAACACTCCTCCCACTACAAAAGCCATGTTGATTTATAGAAATGTGTTGATAAACAGAGGAATAAATCTGTTCGCAAACTATTTTTTCACATATTTTGCCTAAGATATTTAATTTGGAGATAGGTCTGTAGTTTTGTGCTAGGTGCGCATCACCACCTTTGAAGATTGGTGTAACAAGAGCATTTTTCCAGGTGGAGGGGAAAATGCCTTCTGAAATTGACTTTCTAAAAATTTGTGTGATTGGATTAGCTAGTTCTCGAGCACAGTTGCGTATGAACAGGGGATGAATAAGATCAGTTCCACCACCTTTACAGACATCGACCTGACTTAGTAATTTAAAGACATTTTCCTCGGTGAACTCAACAGAACACAAATTAATAAGGCTGTCAGTAGAGTAATTCATATGAGGGGTGATGGGCAGATCAGGGACGAAGACAGAATTGAAATATTCATTAAGAAGATTACTTATTTCATCCCCATCTGTAGCGGTTACACCATTGTGAGACAATTTATCAGGTATACTATTAACTGGCCGCTTCGATTTGATAAAAGACCAGAAAAATTTGGGGGAGGATTTAATTTTATCTTCAGCCATTGATATAAAATTATTATAACATTCAGATTCCATCTTATGTTCTTTTTTCCTTAGAAAAGCAAATTCTCTATAGTCTAATGGATTGTCATAAGTTTTCCAGCGTTTATGAACCCGAAGTTTCTCCTTTCTAGTTTTTATGAGGGTCCGGGAAAACCATGGAGGATAACTATTGTTATTATTAATATTTTTGTGCGGGATATGTTTCAATATAAGTCTGTTTATAACAGAGTAAAGATAAGTGACAGTATCCAGCGCTATAAGTTTAGACCAATCAGCTTCTAACAAACCTTTACGGATCTCCTCGAAGTCTCCTCGAAGAAAAATAGGTTTCTTAGAAGTGTTTAAAGGCAATTGTGGCAGATACGAGGAGAGCTGAAGTTTTAAGGTGATATCTAATGACCTATGGTGTAGATCTTCAGTCGTGAGAGGTGAGGAACAAGCTGAAAGATCGCAGGTAGAATTGGTCATGACTAAATCGAGAATACGGTTATTTGCATTCGTTTCCGAATTATATTGTTGAAGTCCAGAAAGAGCAAGAAAGTCTGACAGAACGCGCACTGTATTGTCATCACTTGTTTGTAAGTGCAGGCATTGATTGTCCGCTGTGGTATGTATACCATGAAGCATTGGTCACATTAAAATCACCAATCAGAATAAAAATGTCACCTGGATTGTTTTGGATTAAAAAGGATGCATTGTCTAGAAATGTTTGTAATGAGCTACTGTGATTATCATTGTGTGGAAAGTATGCTATGGCAATGTGAATGAGGGTCGGAGGGTGTTGCTGCGTCGTCGTCAGGCCACGGGGAGGGTGCGCGGTGGCAGCGCCCGCGGCTGGGGACAGCGTCAGCCATAGCTCCTCGTGAAGAGGCGACGCGCACCAGTGGTCGCGACGTTCCGCGCCATGCACGGCGCACGGCTATCGACACCCCCCCGCCCCGCTGCGCGGCACGATCGCGGCGGTCCCTTCTAAATACGTTATATCTGCTGTCAAAAAATTCGCTACTAAAAAAGTCTGGGTTTAGCCAGGTCTCCGTAAGACAAATAATGTCATAATTGCAATTGATTACGTTAGATAAGAATGAATGAGATTTTGTACGTAAGCCTCGGACGTTTTGGTAGTAAATAGAAATATTAGGTGAACCTATTTTATGATATTAAAGATAATAAACACATTCGCATCAGCGAATGTAGGAGGAAGAAAAAGATCTATATTTTCAGACGAGTTTTTGTTAAAAATAATTTCATTCATAAGTACCTTTTCAAATACAAAGATAACGAGAACAGTTGACATCATAGTAGTGAACAGTTGTAACAGTACGGACAGAAGGTTTTTATTGTGAGTTGGTAATTCTAGTTTCAAATGGTGAAGTGGTAGCTTGAAACGACAGTTTTTCGATACTAAAACATAATATGTGAATGAATATTGTTGCAGAAAGTTATATTGTGCGATGGTTACAGGAATGAGACACAAACATGCGACACTATATATAAACAACCCATCGATATGTCACTTCATTTTCACTAAGTCAGATTCCCTTGAAATGCGTATTGTTTTAGATTGATCATTTTTACGAACCAGTATTTTGCTATCTTTTACCCATAAGTAAGAATAATTGAGCTCAGCTTTGAGCTCACGAGCCCGTTTCAAGAGGAGTTTGTTCGTCGGCGTTAGATGATCGTTCACATATATGTTGGATGCAGGTCCGTTCATCTTGATGTCCGCGGTGGTGACGACGCGTCGGGCGCGCACTGCCGCGATCATCTGTTCCTTGCGCCGGCGCTGGGTGAAACGGACCACTATCGACGGTGGCCGTGTCAATTGTGTGTCACCGGCACCGGCGCCGCTCGCGCGGGTGAAAGGACGAGCACGATGAATCGTATCTACATCTGTGTCCACTGGTGTGAATCCCACAACAACACATATATCCTTGAAAATCGAAAACAAGTTTTCTCCACTTTTTGTGGGTATTCCGGAGATTTCAACATTATTTTGTCGTGAGAATTGATCTTGTAAATTGTTAAGAGTAATGTGGAAAAAATGATCAACCGGACAAATGCAGTCAGGCTCGCACACTAAGGGTTCCGTACCGTACAATATTAGGCTTCCGTGCCTCAAAATGAACCCATATAGGATCAGTCTGTTGTCCGTCCGTCTATCTGTCCAGACAATTTTTCTCAGGAACGCATAGAGGTATGAAGTTGAAATTAATACTTAATTCTGCCGTCCCTTGGATCTGTGGAAAAATCAAACTTCTAGGTCGACGCAATAAAATCATACGGCGATTAAAGTCACATTTATAGAACATTTCCTTAAAGATTGCAAGGAATTAAAAACCTGGGTACCCGGGTACTTCCCGTTAACCAAGAATCCTGAAATTTGGCAAGAAGCAAGGTCTTACAGCACAATCATAGGAATAAATCTGAAAACCAAGATTTTTTATTTTTAACACAGTAAATATAGCTTTTTAATGTTTACAAATCTAACTTTGCAGTTGAAATCCATACATCGCGTATGTCATTTAACTGCAAAGTAAAGATGTTTTTTCAATTGGACTTACATTCTTGGTAGAGTATTGTTCAGTACATATTACCTTACATATTATTAATGATTTTATGTATGTTGATTATTCATATTCTATACGGAGCCTTCGGTGCGCGAGTCAGACTAGCATTTGACCAGTTTTTTTTAACCTAAGACACATTATTAACATAGCCTCTCTCCGCAAGAAAGTGACCCGCTCAAGGATAGGTAGAATCATGCGTGTGTACTCACCCACACATGCGCGTGTATACAAACGTCATTCGTTCGATGTATAGCAAAAACTATTGCTTTTGATATTGTATTGCAATACTGTGAGCCGTGGTAGCTCAGTTGGGTAGAGCTTGTAGTATTTTATTTATTATTAAGTTAGAATATGCTTACTTTGGTAGATATAAAGGTCCCGTACAGCAGTATACATTGTTGTATACTTTGGTCAACTTCCTGACGTGCCTCTCTAATGTGTTCCATGCATCCCGGTTGAATCCTTGCCCGACCTGAAAATTATTGTTTAACATTATCAGCATGTTTCCATGGTATTTTTTTACCATAATCTTTTGCAATAGATAAGTCATCATCATTAGACGGGAAATGTCCACTGATGGACATAGGTCTCCCCATGGTAAGACGCCATGACTGGTCCCAAGCCACTTGCATCTAGCGACCATTACCAGGACGTCAGTCCAGCATAGGAATGGCCCGTTCACTAATGTACAACTTTACAATAGCTGTTACGCAGCTAATATCTACTAAATTGAGTTTTTAACAATAAAAATAACAACCTGTAAATGAAAATTATAAGTCACTATTAACTTGTATGATTGAAGAACAAACTTATAAACTTATAAAATTTACATACATACCATCAATCAATGCTTCAACTGCAAATATAAGTTTGTAGTTGTATGTGATATAGGTAACAAATTATCGATTTATATACATTTTCCTTTACTTGCGCTCAATGACGATGCTAAGTCAATGAGAAATACCCTACAGGTTTTGATTTACTTGTGAAGGTCAAAAATTGAAGGCATAAATGACCAAAATTTTTGATTGTAGATTTAGAAGTTAGTTGTGTTGTTGTTTTTCAGCTTCGATGGCCTGCGTTCCAACTTTATATATCCGTAGTCTTGAGTAAAAGGTGATTACAGAGTGATAGGCGGCTCCAGAATCACATTTTAGACATTCATGGTTTGACATGGTACAGGATCTTTGCCTTTAAGTCTTGTTGCCAATGATCCTCATTCTTAGCCAGTGGCAAGACGAATACATAAAACTAAAAGAGACTGGTGTATAGTAAAACACCTGGCACTTTGATAATTAAAATATTAATTCATAAATATTTGCTTTCAGTCTGCATTGAATATTGTATTAACAGCTGCTGGTTTAAATAAACATAATGCATTGCCTCACCTGTGGAGCCATGTTTGTGAGGTAGAATGTCTGGTCTACGTGTTGCTGACACAAGCGGTGGTTGCCAGCTGCCGCCATGTGGCCTCGGTCAAACCCTGAACCTTTGTAATCACTATTTTGAGACCTAAAAAATTTAGATTAGGTATGAATATGACATCGAGTAGTTAAAGCCTGCCTATTAACAAATATGTATATGTACAGAGAATTGATTAGATATTATGCAAGTTACACGCATGAAAAGCGTCGGTGGCGCAATGGATAAGGCGCGGACTCTCAATCTGAGGGTACCGGGTTCGAATCCAGCCATGTACCTATGAGTTGTTTTTCAATTCAAGTACATTATCCGATTGCTTAACGGTGAAGGAAAACATCGTGAGGAAACCTGCATGTCTTGAACAGGCATGTGAAGTCCGCCAATCCGCACTGGGCCCGCGTGGTGGACTATGGCCCATACACTCTCTGTAGGAGAGTAGGCCTGAGCCCCTCCAGTGGGGACATATATAGGCTGTTGATGATGATGATGACACACATGAGTTTTTATGTCCACAAATTAATGTCTTTGGGTCAGAAAATAAATACAAATCATTTCCGTTTGAATTTTGACAGTTTATATATAATGTGCACTCTATATCTTAACCTTCCTTTAGGATAGAAATTAAGATTTGGAACAGATAGTTATACTTTTTTTTAAACTTATTTGTTGGCTTACAATTAAGAAATGCACTTAAATTTCAAATCTAAAGTTGTAACACCTGTATTCCATAAAGAATCCCATCAAATTCGAGTTTGAAATCACTTATTTGGATAGTTTATTGGTTTGCTCTACCTCTACTTTTACCTAAAAAATGGGTGCACACTCTCGTCCGGTTTAAACTCACACTTGCTGCGGTCAACATTATTATTTTTAGCCACATGTTCTCTCGTCAAATGTTCAAACACCCAGTGTGGGACTCTGTTGCGACGGTCGTATGATAGAACAAAGTCATCATAGGATCTTATGTTGTCCAGTCCGGGAAAACCATACTTCATTATTTGTGATACCTGAAAGCAATAAAATATTGTCCAAAGTTTAGTTAGTTCACAAAATATTTGATCTATTTCGTTAGCATTCCATCCAATGAAATTATGCTCACATACATATTTTAATTATGAGCATTGCAACACATCGTCACAAATGATAGTTGAGCCGCATGGTGCATATCTCAGGTGATGTTTAGGTAGCATTGCATTACAGTATTAACAGCAATAGTCACATATCTCAGGTGATGTTTAGGTAGCATTGCATTACAGTATTAACAGCAATAGTCGGGCTGTCGCATGTCACATATCTCAGGTGATGTTTAGAGTAATGGTGAAATGTAATATTTTGCAGTATGAAATGTAATGTCATATCAAATTACTGTAAGAAGCACTGTTTTACGTGTATATCATTATTAGTATTTTACCGACAATATCGGCATAGAAATTTAGAAATTATCCCACTGGAACTATTTGTTTGATCAAGGTAAAAAGTAACCTTTATCCTTCTCTGACTCTTCCACTGTCCCTCGGCAAAAAATGAAGTCATTCCAACTCTCCATTACGATTTCAAGAAAGGACAAAAACTCCCTATCACATTTATAATATTAGTATAGATAGAGTTACATCTCAAATCTTTTCTCTATTTAAGGATGAAGATCTTTATAATGAGTAGGAAAATTAATTAGATTTTGACACCACAGTTTTAATTGAATGGTTTGTTTTTCTTAGTTTACTTTTCAGTCATTAGTGGGACCCAGTATTTGCTGACTTGCTACATATGATTAACCAAGTACTGTAATTAAAATTTTACATATTCTACAATTCCAATTTAAACCTCAGAATACAGAACAATGATCAATAGAAAAGTTTGTTTCATTTCCTTAGGGAATAGAGATCAAAGGCAATCTAGTCCCTCCTTTGTCACCCTCTACGCTATAGACGGAGTTTATGTGCACAGCACATGCTTCATATTTTATTATAGGTATGTAAATGTAAATCTAATATTTGATTAACATTTTGTAAGCACTCACCCTGTTGCCTGTCGAATTTTCCGTATAAGGCGTCGCTGCAGACACTGTTCCGAAGACAGGGAGTCCAGGGAGGCTCTTCAGGCCTCTTGCAGACAGAGCTTCATCCAAACCGATCTTAATCTGACAATCTTTATAGAAGTCTTTGTACAATCCTACGTAATATCCAGTCAAGCCGACTGCACCAAGTTGAGCCAAATTTAAAAGGCGTTTTCGAAACATTACGAGATTTAGGCTATTAATGCTTTCAGTAAATCGTTAATGCACACTGTCTTTCATTTAAAATTTGCAATTTACGGAAAATTTGAAATTCAAGCAGGTTACGTACAACACAACCACAATGTCTGACGGTTGACGGTCCGACCTAGGAGCATTTAATCACTATGTTTTAAGAGACGGGACTCCCATACTAGCCAATCGCATTCAGCGACATGGCACTTATACACCAACCGCGTGTCGACAACCCGACAGGATACGTCAAACAACTGAGGTACCAACCTGACGGACCAAGTAGAGCTGTTCCGTTTGATCTTTATCGATATCGATAAAATATACAGAATGGAAAATAGGGAACCCATGAATTAATATTTTTTTCAAACCACAGGGTTGAATTCACATTCATAAGCCTAATGCTGCACAGTAAAGATTTAGTGCACTAGACTTAAATGTATACCCACGATAAAATAAAAAAGATTTTTATTTTTTATTCAATTAGATACAGAGCTAATTTGATGGTACATAAACGAATAACTTTAACTTTTCTGTCATAATAAAAAACTATTAAATAATGCTTTTTCCTTCAATTCACACCTCATCACTTTTTTTAACAACTTCGTGACGATATTGTTCATTTTGCAAAGTAAGCCTTTTACCACAAACACTGATTTGTCATTGATTACTTGCATCTACAAAACCTTCTTCTTTTAATGTCCTAAGAATGTAGATAAGACGATTCTTCAAAGCTTCACTGTTTCCTCCTTACAAATCATTTACTTTTTATTATCTTTCTTAATCGAGATGTAACTTCCAACTCTGTAAATACAATAAACATTTCAATTAAAGGACAGACGTATTTCTTTTATTATTAAATTAAAACATTGTTAAAATATTTTTTTATTTTTTAAATATAGAGTATGTGATACGGACGAACAATGGGTATATATTGTAGCTTGTGTGACGTCATCTATACATCAACCGCTTGCTCGGCCAGCCGTCCGACAAACCAACATTAGTTAAGACATCACTAGTCTACGGTCAGTAGTTTCCGAAATATGACTGTTTTTAGTTTGACAGCTGTCATCCGAAATGAAGATCTCGTCGAGACCTTTGACTTTGCTAAAGACATCACTAGTCTACGGTCAGTAGTTTCCAAAATATGACTGTTTTTAGTTTGACAGCTGTCATCAAAAATGAAGTTCTCGTCGAGACCTTTGACTTTGCTAAAGCACCGCTAGTCTGCGGTGAGTAGTTTCCGAGATATGACTGTTTTTAGTTTGACAGCTGTCATCGAAAATGAAGTTCTCGTCGAGACCTTTGACTTTGCTAAAGACACCGCTAGTCTGCGGTGAGTAGTTTCCGAGATATGACTGTTTTTAGTTTGACAGCTGTCATCCGAAATGAAGATCTCGTCGAGACCTTTGACTTTGCTAAAGACACCGCTAGTCTGCGGTGAGTAGTTTCCGAGATATGACTGTTTTTAGTTTGACAGCTGTCATCAAAAATGAAGTTCTCGTCGAGACCTTTGACTTTGCTAAAGCACCGCTAGTCTGCGGTGAGTAGTTTCCGAGATATGACTGTTTTTAGTTTGACAGCTGTCATCCGAAATGAAGTTCTCGTCGAGACCTTTGACTTTGCTAAATACACCGCTAGCCTGCGGTGAGTAGTTTCCGAGATATGACTGTTTTTAGTTTGACAGCTGTCATCCGAAATGAAGTTCTCGTCGAGACCTTTGACTTTGCTAAAGACACCGCTAGTCTGCGGTGAGTAGTTTCCGAGATATGACTATTTTTAGTTTGACAGCTGTCATCCGAAATGAAGATCTCGTCGAGACCTTTGACTTTGCTAAAGACACCGCTAGTCTGCGGTGAGTAGTTTCCGAGATATGACTGTTTTTAGTTTGACAGCTGTCATCCCAGATTTCATATTTGAGAAAATTCTACTTTTAACCAACTTCAAAAAAGAGGAGGTTAACAATTATACGAGTGTATTTTTTACCAACCAACTTCAAAAAGGAGCTATGTTTGTTACCTCAGAACTTTGAAAACCAAATGTCTTAAATGTATATTAAGTATTAATTTATTTTATGAATGTTGTAGACTTTTAGGACAGTTGAAGTCGGTTTCTTTTAAACGCGTTAATATATAAGCCATGTGGGTGAAAACAGTGCCCTCCTTCTGACGCAGTCGGGTAAAAATGAAGTCCACGCCGACGAAGTAAAAAAGGTAAAGATACTACTTCGGGAATAGCTCCAATAGGCATAATCATTCATATAGACATAATTTACTTTTATATTTTTGTGCTACAAGATCAATTGCCTTGAAAGTATCGATAGTTAAAACTCATCACTAGTCACACAATAAAATCGAAAATAACTTGATTGTTCGTAGACCGATTTACTCAGAAATGGTCCAAAACATCTAATTTAATGCTTACCGGACCTCACCCAAAGGATATTTTTGTATTATACATCATTTTGTAGAAATTTTTGCGACTAGCTCGATGTCCACTAATTTCACAAGTTATCAACTATTCTTCGGTGGCATTTTTATTAAACTTGTTTACTGAACAATATTAGATGCTTCTCACTTATTTAGTTAACAAAATAAGCATAAAATCAAACAGTAACTGTGAAAAAACAGCAAAATTAAACTGACATATAAATATTAACAACCAATATGGCAGACGGCTGACACAATATTGAAAAGAAAGAGGAAATGCACAAATGAGTTCTATATCAGTATCCGGCATTTTGTACCTCAGATATGTATCTTTTTCTGACATAATCAAAGAGTATCAAAAGGAAACACAGTTATACATGTGAATCCCATAGAATAGGTTGTTTTCTTCGTACTTTCACCAGACTGGGTCCGACTGACAAGTGACAGTGACAGACATACAATGCCTTTTTTTTAATTACTCAGCTTTACAGGAAGTGCAATCATCGACCTTACAGCCTTTTCTTTAGTTTGTATTCCTACTTCTCTTATCTTAAAGCCCAAAGCCTTATAAATAATGTTATTTTCATTTATCTTTAACAAAAAATGCTACGACCATTAGACCTTACAGCCCTTCAGTACAAGTTTGTACAACTATGGTATTTATTTAAATATAGTAATATGTAAAGCAATATTATATTGTTAAATTTATTTATAGCACTTGATTTACATTTGGCCCTAGCTGTTGCTCTTTTCATTACCGAAAGCACTTTTTATACTTTATTTGCTTCCCCATGAATTCCCTGATCAACACGGAATGTTGTTCCAACGAAACAAGCAGAAGCGACTTGCAAAATTGAAACGGAGTTTTCTAAAACTAGAAATAATAGTTAGATACGGTTGTAAGGTTCAACGATCATTGCCTCTTCCGATTAGGAGTAATATCTAAAAATGACAAAATAGACGTGAATTTGAAAAGGAATTATATTAAAAAGACAAGGCTGTATGGTCCTAGATCTTTGCCTGCCAGTCATATGGTGATTTTAAACATCATATCATATCAAAAAGTGAGGTTATGTGTTATAAGATTTGTTTTGGTTTTTAAAGTTGTTAGAACTCTGAAGTGTAAATTCATTATCGTTGGCTGCCGATAAGATTATAAAGAAGGGCTCGCTAAATGAATAATTAAAAACGTTATTTGGGAGCAATAAAGCGCAGAGCTTCCAGTATAATGCCGAAAATATTCACTCACAACCATCGCCTATTTACTACTACTACATCGATTTTACTACGATGTAAATACAGTACAGCTCCAAAGTCCGTCTCAACAGTTCAGTTATGCAACAAAGAGTTCGTTACAGATGACTACACCAACGTGACACCTAAAATAGCTTCATATTTAAACAGAAACTTACACCTCCAGAAGCACAATCCAATTTCGTTTGTGAGGCAAAGAATCGTCAATTACTTCTACTCTTCATTCACCTCTAGGGGTAACCCGACTTTCAGCGTGTATGATAACCTGCCTCCGATAGTAACAACAAAACAAAACTTTGATGATTTGTTAATACCCGCCGACCATCCTAGTAGAGCAAAATCGGACTGCTATTACATAAATAAGGACACCTTATTGAGGGCTCATATGACGGCACATCAGAGTGAGCTGCTGAGAGCCGGTCTTGATAATTTTCTGATGATTGGAGATGTTTACAGAAGAGATGAGATTGATTCAACACATTTTCCTGTTTTCCATCAGGTTACCTGATTTTTAAATATCCAGGTCTAATTTCAGCTAAAGAAACTGCCCAGCTTTGAATGAAGTTTCTTGTTCAAAGTTTGTAATAAGCCTGATTACTTTCTTTCTTTGTGTTCAGTTCAGTTTTGAGTGATAAAATGTGATTGCATATTGAGGATTCCTTCAAACAGCAGATTGCTATATTCCTTTGTTTTTATTTCACTCTCAAAAGTATTCTTTAAAATAATCAAGGGTGAGCAGGCTGTTTCTAGTCATATAGGCTAGTTTCTTGGCTTAGTGGTATCATTATTGGCCACATCGTTACAGCCAGGTGAGATTATTAAAAATTTGTCTCAAACAACCCTTAAGTTAACATAACATCATTATAAATTAGAGGATGTGTTGGTTATCCTGACATGTTGTTATCATTCCCATTTCATATTCCAGAGAGACCCAAAAAATATGTCAATCTGTTATTCTGTGACAGGATAAACCAATAAACTCCAGGATCCAGTTGTAGCCTACTGTTGAGAAAACTATCTGTCGAGGCTTCTAGCTCCTAAACAGTAAATCTCATCAACAAAAATCAATACATGAAGCTGTTATTATTGTAGTTAATTTTTAACGTTAAAGTTATTTATTTGCATTTTGAATACAAATAAAGGGCTAGACTAGTGACACCAGATTAAGTTTGTTTCCATTTGTATTGTTAGATTTTTGTTGTAGGATTCTTATGATATACATATATACTAGTCTATATGTATCTCTATGTATGTGTATATGTGTGATTATAAATTCAATAGGCCAATTATGATTATGACATAGACTACTTTCCATCTCTTGTTTATGAGTTTGTTTAGGAAAAGTTCTGAAGTCCACAGAAATTGTGCCACTTATGCTTTACACACTGTAATTTCTTTACATTGTTTTCAGTTGGATGCAGTAAGATCACAACTCAAAGAGGAACTTTTTGGAAACAAACCAGAATTGGAAATATTTGAGCCATCTTTCGACCCAAACAATCCTCATGATTTTAAAAACACAATCAGTGACCCTATGAAGCAAAGTTGCCACACACTAGAAGCAACAAAACTAATGGAAGTTCAATTAAAAAACCATCTGATCGGCCTTGTACGGTATCTTTTTGGAGAAGATATCAAACATAGATGGGTTGGTGCTTTCTTTCCTTTCACCCATCCTTCTTGGGAGCTCGAAATTTATTATGAAAACAACTGGTTGGAAGTACTGGGATGTGGTATAGTTCGGAATGAAATCCTGGCAAATGCTGGGCCGAATAATTCTATAGCTTATGCGTTCGGACTAGGTTTAGAACGCTTAGCAATGGCATTGTACAAAATCCCAGATATAAGACTCATGTGGAGTACGGATTCAGGATTTCTAACTCAGTTCCAAACTGATAATTTGAATGCAAAAATAACCTACAAGCCAGTGTCTTCGTATCCACAGTGTATAAATGATATATCATTCTGGCTGCCGGAGAATATAACTGTTGAATCATTTACAAATAATGATTTTTATGATCTAGTCAGGGATATTGGCGGAGATATTGTTGAACAGGTTAGTATGGTAATAAGTTATCATTTAATAAATCCTAAATATATATCACCAACAGCAGATATATGTTCGCACTGCAGGGGCTCAGGCCTACTGTCCTACAGAGAGTGTGTGCCATAGTCCACCACTCAGGACAAGTATTGTAGTGGTAGACTTCACACACATACATTTGAATTTCTTCGCAGGAGTGTGCAGGTTACCTCACAATGTTTTCTTTCACCGAAAAGCCAATGGTAATTATAATATGTATATACTTATGCTCTACCCAACTGAGCTACCATTGCTATATCTAAAAATATGTATTGAGTTCTCATTTGGATTTCACCTGACGTTCATGGACCATAAAGACATTGGATGGGAAGTGCTCGCATAGTGTAACAAATATTTTTTCTCAATTTTAGTATTTTGGCTTCCAGGTGAAACTGAAGGATAAATTCATACACCCCAAGACGAACAAGCACAGCCTCTGCTACAGCATAGTTTATAGACATCTGGAACGCACCCTCAAACAAGCTGAAGTCAACAGAGTGCACAAAGAGATTGAGAATGCTGTCACAGACACTTTCAATGTTAAAATTAGATAATTGTGTTACTTTAGTTGATTAAAGTGTTGTTTATCAATTGGATTATCATTTGTAGTTACTATGCATTAGGGTATTCCCAGACATTCCATTTAATTTCTCCTGTTATGGGTCTGTTGGGAATTTATCCCACAGTTTTTTTTAAATTACTTGGGTGGTTTTCTCACTCAGCCATATTGTGCGTGAGTGGAAGTGGAGCCAGCTAGCCGATCTCCCAGTAGTCCCATTTCTCATTACAATGGGTCGGGGTGCAGTTGTATGAGAAGGGCTACTGAGAGAAAATTTCCTACCAGACCCATAATGGGACAACTTCAATTGGGTAAGATGCACTTTTCTCTTTTGGCGAGATACTCTATCCCTTTCTGTCGCTCAGAAACGTTCAGCATTCTCTCCACACTCGGTATTTAAATTGGCAGCTTGCACTTTCCTCTAGCGACAAGGATAAATCTTCGGAAAATGCGATGCCAGAATATGAGGTCTGACTCTTAATTCACTATACCAAGTAATGGAAGCCTGCTCACTACTCACATAGCACACACTAGCGCTGTTTAAACAGACGTTTTGCGGCATATTTTTGTCCCTTTCTAATACACTGAAATGTATTGTCGTCGCAGCTTACCTCGCCTCCCAATATCAATCGGTAAGTTTTGTTCTGTACTATTATGTATAGATTTTGATTATAACAAAACCGCTTTCACGCTCTCTCCACCCATATTCGTTGTTTATATGAATTTTTCGAAAAATATTGAAAAGCAACAAATTCACAGCAAAATTTTACTTCTATTATTACAGTCTCCAGAAATAAAATAACATATTCACATTAACAGACAAAACTTAAAAAATACTGAAATCTTACTATAAGACAAGTGGGTACATATGAACTCAAAAACATGTATTTTTGTGAGTATAATAATTTAGGTCATAACTTGACAGCCATGTCATATAATATGCCTAAAACATTAATTCGACTTGCGATTCTTATACTAAGCGTAAAAAAACGTTGGGTGCTTCACACGCTACAGGTTTCCTACTTTGTTTTACCATAATCTTTTAAAATAGGTTAGCTAGCTTTGTGCAGTGACTATATATGTATCACTTTGTATTGAACCACAATTTTCATTATCGCACGATTTTTTTATTGTTCAGAACGCCATCTAGTAATAGATTAGCGGACCTATGATTTTATTAATATCTCTCCATAATATAATTAGATTTTAAATGCTCTAACTATTTATCGTTACAAATTCGAAATCAATCTTTATATTTTTAATTTACGGACTAGATACTCATCTTTAGGAACGATATTTCCAAAGCCCATATTTTCCACATTGTGCATTTAGGTATAATAAATTAGTCATTCGTAGTAGTACTATATAGAAGTAGGTGTAGAATGTATTCCTTGAACATGCACTTATTTTAGTTCTAAAATAACTTTTCACACATATTTCTACTTCTTTCAACTCTGTTGAGTGCCGAACGATAAAAATTTCATGTTAAACAAATATTTTTATATAAGCTGGCTTTGTACAGTGATATCTCAAAAAGGATTTTAATTATCAAAGCTAGCTTTTTGTAATTTAAAAGATTATGGTAAAATAATTTTTTATGGAATCATCCAAGAGAATTCTCGTCGAGTGTATTCTGTCTTATAAATGCGTGCCCACTCTGATAATCTACAACGTAAGTTCAAAATCGAATTGCTTTAGCTGTCTACAACTTAAATACTTATTCAATAAACACAATAACCAGTACGATAAACAAGTAGTTTAAACTTCTAAGGGCCAATTTTTCAAATCTCTCCAAGTGCTATTCAATATTAGTTTGTAAATGAAATGCTTTTGTATTGAAAAATCGGCCGTAAAGGTACCAGCAAATTATCGGACGCATCCGTAAGTCCACTGTATACGGACGTGACATTAGGCCGTCCTTGATCTTTTGGACGTTCCATCGATATGGCTCCCGGCTAACAACTTGAAAATTGCGCAGAAACGATTTTCGGGTCTCTTTGGCATTTCGAACGCGTTGAGACGCGTGATTTTCCATACAGTCCCCGCTTGCGCCCCTCTGTCGCCCGGAATGCGCGAACTCGTCCCCACTATGCCCATTATTGTTCAACTTGTTATTTATTTTCAATTATAAAGGCATAATGCAAATTGTACATTTGTATCGGGCACGGCTTTAGAACGCGTCCGATAATCTCACACCTTATGACATTATTCTAATAACCTTACATAATTAAATGAGAACCTAATCAACTAATAACTCACAGCCCTTCAGAAGAAACACGATATCAAATGTGAGGTCTGCCAGCATTCCTTTGATGTATGAAATCGTTGGCTTAGAAATCTGAATTATAATTAATGCTTAATTAAACTTAATTATAAATTATTTTGTCCCTTTAGAACACTAATATCACAGTCTTGAAGGTAAGTTATTTATAGGTTATTACATACACAATATTTTGTCTACTATTTAGGATTGTGTCACTTGATGACGTGAGCAGTGATAGGTTTGTTTTAGTGTCAATAAAAAAATATGGCTTCATACGATATTTTTTCAACATATCTTTTGAAATACATATAATAGCTGTCTGCGCTTCGGAGCAGAAAATGTACAAAAGGGCCACGTTAACACACATTCACTATTTTTATATTGTCAACTGTTTATAAAGGACATTTGCCTTTTTACATTGAAATTTTAACCGCCTCCGTAGCCTAGGGGCTAAATGTTGGACTAACAATCCGTAGGAACCGGGTTTGATTCCCAGTGGGGGTACCTATCGGTACTCGGTTTGATTGGTGGTAGGACATTCTTATGTTCGACTGGCTTGCTACCAACATGTTACATAAATCTGTCAAACAGCAGTGTTAATAGCACTGTTGTGTTGTGGTATTAAATATAGCAGAGCCAGGGCATCATTTAGAGATTAAGGCTTCGGGGTGCGCACAATTGCAATTAATTATTATTATTTTGATTATTCTCACAACTATCTAATAAACAACGCCGGTGCACCTATTTCTATAGTACTTTTCGTGTGCCATGATGCTTTGTTCTGCATCTGCACTTACAGAACAAAGCATCATAGCGTCGTTGTGAAAGAGGCCTTAGTCCTTTTTGTACATTTTGCGTTTTGTACATTCTGTTTCATTGACATTTTTGCACATTATTACGAATTGTTTAAAACGCCGTATCATATAACTGAATAATGGCTATTGTACCTTACATTGATGTGGTACGTTAAGTTCATTTCTCGGTATTTCTGGTAGTTTCTCCGCAATATGACTCAATGCCAGTTATTATATTTTAAATGATTATGAGAAAGGAATTTCATTTGCCAGCATTTTGTATCGATGTTTGATATATGAACAAACACAATTCAAAAACAATTTATACTGTAATAGAAAACTTTATACTGTAATAAAATATGTTTTCTAATGATGATGGTTAAATACAGTATATTTACTTCGGAATGTGCTCCACAGGGAAGCAGACTAAAATTAAAAACCTAAAATGCAATCTTCATCTGCATCTCCATCCTCGACGTTCCTCATGATTGCTAATGGAGCATCTTCATTTTCATTTTCCACTGATCCATGTACATCAGTTTCTAGATCGCCGGCTGAAATTTGTGAAGTATCTAGAGATATTTCGTTTTCTTTTTCACCTTCATTACCCACTTCCATATTTTCGCTCGCTATAACGTGTTCTGAATCTGGATCCAGATTTTTCATCCTCCTAGATTTTTTGGCAAGTGGTTCATCGTCTGAAGAATCGCCGGAATCCTCATTATCAACAGTATTCGACGCCACCGGTTTATGTACTTTTGCTGTTCCTCTTTTTTCGTCCTCAGAATCGGAACTCTCCAAATATTCCTCTTCCATCGGCGCGTCAGAATCTACTAAGTCTATTCTGGGTTCTATTTTATTGAGGTTTTGTTTATGTCTTTGTTTGTTCCTGCTATCAGCAAATACTTTGAAATCATTTATATTTGGTTTTCGTACAAAGGATTCTCCGTGTATTGCTCTAATCAATGTCACGGGCTTTATTCGTCTGTTGGGGTTCGTTTCTCGTACTCTTATTATTCGAGGTCTAGTTTTTTCTTTAGGCTTTCTACTTTCAACTTCCAAATCATCTGTCAAGTCAATAACAGCTCGTGGTATAAAATTTTCTTTTGAAAGCAATTTTATCTTTGTCGGTAGGTTTGTATGTGATTTTTTCGAAGTAGGATGAACATTTCTTTTAACACATACATTTAAAGACACAATAACGCCGGTTTCAACGTCTAGTTTATAAAATTTACCGTTTTGTTCGCAAGCGTACTTTAAGTCTGCCATGGAGGTTACTGGGGATAACTCAGACAAGTTTATTTCGAATAAATCGGTGCCGTTCATGACTGGTACTGGTTGAACTTCAGTTGAAAGAGTTGTATTTAATACGACAGGTGCAATATTTTGATCTGCTGTATTGGGCATTACCGCATTTGGATCACCGAATACTTCTGCTAAATTTGAACTAATGTTCATTACTGAATCTACTAATAGAACGTTGTTGCTTTCTACTGCAGACGTCAAATCACCTCCAGCATATGATTGGTTTGTCTCTATAGCATTTACATGTAGTAAACCCTCAGGTTCGATAGGTTTTGCATCTTCTGCAGAAATACCAGACATTTCCATTAAATCTGACAACAAAGACTTTCTACTTGTAATGTTTTCATCAAATCCTCTTTCCGAATTAGCAGAAACATCTGTAGCCTCGTTTCCTGGAACTTCATTTTGTATTCCTGTTGTATTTTGTTCAGCGGGAACTATGAACTGTTCTATATGACTATTAGACCCTGGAAAATCAACAACTGTAGACAAATCACATTCAGTTGATTTATTGGCTTCGTCGGAAACATGATCCTCAATAGGTCCACTTGTGTTTAGCTTTGTAGTAATACATTCTACGTCGTTAGACTTATTTGCTAGCGCTAAATAAGATGTACCTAGATTTTCATTAATCGTAGTGTTACTCACATCTAAAGATGTACTATTTCGTGTTTCACTTTCATCATCTGACAACTGAATGACTCCATCTATGGATTGACTAGAGGTTGCGACAGTCGTATTTAAACTGGAGTTTATTTGTGCTTGAACCGACGCCAATATATTCGGCAGCATTGCTACGTCTACCTCTTTTAAGGTGATATTCGGTTCTAATGTGTATATAAGTTGTCCAGATGGCATTAACATTAATTTCACTCCATTGGGTAAGGGCAAGTTTGTAACCACTGTACCAGGTTGGGGTGGCTCAACTGGTTTGGTATTTTCTGTGGTATTGTTAGGAATTTTTACTGAGGTGAGCAATATTTTATTCTTACCTAGGTATATGGGGCTCTCTGTCGGTAGATTACTCAAATATTTCACGGTATTTGATCTGATATTACCCTTGGCAAACATTTGATGAGTTACAGTTTTAGGTAAAGGACTACACTGAGAACCGTCAATGGCAATTTGTTTTTGAAGGGCTTTATTAGTAGGAGAGACCAGGAACTTATCTTGGGTCGTCTCTTTAAAATCAGGTATAGGCATGCTTATAGAAGAAACTATTGAGCTTGAAGTAGCATTTAGAGGAATTGAAGGAGAAGCTGTCGCATTTAAAGCAGTAAATAATGAAACTAAATCAGGAACAGGTGAATCAACACTTACATTTTGATTAAATTTTTGTTTTTTGGGCGCATCAACTTTGAGTAAAGGCTTTACGGGCACACATAATGATCTCAGTTTCCTCTTTTCCGTTGGCTTCGACTCTATACAGCATAACGTCGTTTGTGTCGCAACAGAAACATTATATTCATTGAAATTGTATTGTTTCTGTATGTACATTCTTGTTCGGCCTGAGATGTCGTGCAACAACTCCGGCCTCGTTTCTATAGAACCATTATTGGTCTGTGTTGAAGTGGAAACAAGTTCAATAATTTGTGTCGACATTTCATTCTTAGATTTTTGTTGCTCTAAGGTGGGTTCTTGGTGCACTAAGGCGGGTTCTTCGTGTACTAAGTCAGGTTCTTCGTAGACTACGTTGGTTTCTTCGTACACTATCCCATCTTCGTACACGTCTGATTGGGAATAATCGCTCACGCTTACTTTGATATGAAGTCCTCTTCCCACACATTGGTTTTTAAAGCATTCGTTATCAGGGCAATCACATTCTTGTATACAGGATGCATTCTCTTTAGATTCCGTTAGAGACTCTGACAGCTTCGTCGTTTTCTGTGTAAGCATTGTTTTAGACGAGGCTTCGACTACTCTGAAAACGGGCACCGGTGGATCGTTGGATTTTGTAATCATTTGTTTGATTGACTTACAAGCTAGGTCTAACGCTTCGTTCTCGTCGTCCGATAGAACGATGGAACAATCATTTTCACCGATTGGGGATTCATAATGCAATGATTTATTTTGGAGCATTGAATAAAAATCGGTCAAGACATATCTGCAGCAACAAGTACATTCATTGGAACATTTGTGAATTTTTTTAACAGGTTTCTTTGTTTTCGATTCTAAAGCATTTACTTTTGCCCGACACCAACAACAAACTCTTACTCGTTTAACTTTCTTCGCTGGGTTGGTAACATTGTCTTTTAATTTTGGAACAGGTGTCGTCAATTCCTTTATGAGCGGTGGTGGTGTGAGAGGCCTTTCGGGTTTCAAGTCAAAAGTTTTTTCGAATTCTTCATTTATCTGTGTTTTATTTGGTTCAAAACCTGGAATCCAATTAGGCTTCTTATTTTTCTTAGTAATGTCGACATATAAGTCATCGCCTTGTATTTGATTTATAATTTTGTTCAAAGTATCTATTGTTAATGAGTAATCATAACTTTTAACATTAGCGTGTTTTTTAGCCACGGTCCACGGCACATCGACCCTACTGTTTATTATCCTTATATTATCCGGATTCGAAATAACTGCTTTTGGCTTGTCGGTAGTGGCTTTCATTACTTTATTTAAATGTGAGATATTCGTTTCTGCAGTTTTCTTTTCCTGGTCAAGTGGGGCACATTTCTTTCTGGAAGTCCCTTTTGCCACGTTGCTGGACTTATACTTTTTAAAGTTTATTCGCCTTGTATTATCAACGAATCCTGTTTTTATAGTTGATCCTCGGATAAGACTTTCCGCTTCTTTCTCATCATAAATCTCGGGTTCTTCAGAGTCGTCAGTATTCTGAGCTATGATAGGTGTTACTTCAGCAGTACGCAGTTTTTGGTTGATTCTACGTACTTCCGTTATATCTCTCAAGTTAATCACCTTGTTTCTTTCCGTGAGATCTATTGAGTTTGTCGATGCAGAGGGTTCAGTGATATTAACGTTATCTAGTAAACTTTTTAATTGCATTGTAGAAGGTGGAACTACTATAGGAGTTTGAACAGTGTTTAATTCTTTTTGAGCGAATTTTAAATTCGACGTAGAGTCCGATTTTAAATAAACTGTACCATCAATAAGTTTAGATTCAAAAGCTTTACTAAGATCTATAGTAACAGGTTTACAATCATTTAAGAAAATCCGATTTCGATGAGAGGTAAAAAAGCCTACCGTCAAACGCTTAAGCCCAGTATTAAAATCGGGATTTTTACACAATTTAATCGGAGTATAAGTACGATACCTAGGTTTCTGTAACAAGACACTTGTTTGCTTTAATTTTTGATCTTCTGTTATAATAGGTTCGCTTTCGGAGCAATCTGAAGCATCGTTCTCTAAAGCGTCATAATTGACAAATATATCATCGTTTAAATCATCATGTTGATGACTATAATTATCTGTAACAGTGTTGTCTATGTCGTTTATGTTTTCTGAAATATCTATTTCTTTTTTAACATTATCATTACGATGACATTCGCCTACTTTATAAACGTCATCGATTAGTCGACTATCATTGCCTAGTCGACTATCATTGCCTAGTCGACTATCATTGCCTAGTCGACTATCATTGCCTAGTCGACTATCATTGTCTAGTCGACTATCATTGCCTAGTCGACAATCATTGCCTAGTCGACTATCATTGCCTAGTCGACTATCATTGCCTAGTCGACTATCATTGTCTAGTCGACTATCATTGTCTAGTCGACTATCATTGCCTAGTCGACAATCATTGCCTAGTCGATCAGGTAGACATACATTTTCATCTATAACATTGACAGATTTTTTACTCACTGGTTTGCTTTCTAATAATGCAGAAGTTATAGTATCTACACTTTTTACAGTAAAATCAGTAATACCTTCGAAAACTTGCATATTTTCTAATTTAGTTGTATAGACGACAGGGCACATGAGAAGCTTTTGATCGAGTTTCATTGATGACGAATTTTCTTCAATTTCAGCATGATGTGTTTCTGAAAGAGAAAAAAATCCTTATTTAATGACATAATATTTTTTGTAAAGCAAGCATCTTCTCACAAAACTCTATGAACTTTTTATAACGCCAACGAGAACGAATATTGGAGATACCCCGCATTGCGAATCGTACCGGCGACCTCCGGATCACGGTAGTTGGCTACAGCATTTATCCCCTAAAATGTTCACATTTAGAGGTACAATTATCTGAGTATACATTTGCTTTTTGATGATTTTTTCAAAAAGTGCTAAATCAATTTCGTTAAAATTAATATGGGACCACATCTGAAGTATGATCTACCAAACCAAAAAAGAATCATCAAAATCGATTTATAATTGGCGTAATTCTCGCGTAACATACATACAAAAATAAAGTCTGTCGAATTGACTAATAGGCTTTAAACTTACATGAAGCTAAAATTCGATAGTCAAAGAGCAATTCTAATATATTGAGGATGATTGTATCGATTACATAGACGAACAAGCTTATGAGGCAAAATTCCAGATATGGAACACTAGCCCCAAGCTTAGATTTTTTACTGTTCAATTTGTAAATTGTATTGTGTAGAATACCCATAAATTTTAGAGCATAAAATAAGCTATTTATACTAAATGCAACATTGCCCTTTTTTATACAAAACACACTGATTAAGTGCAAGCCAGTCTTGCGCACTAAAGACTACGAACCATGAAATAAAATTCATTTTCATTTTTGGACCCCTTTTAAATAAAAATATTTTGTTCATTCTCTGGCTAAACCTTTAAGTCACTATTTCCCTCAACGGTTCTAAATTTCAAGTCAATAGCATTCGTAGTAGTATTGTTTATTTATCGATGTTGGCAACCCTAAAAACAGACGGATAGCAATCCGATAGATACAATTACTTAATATTCTTGCAACTAACACAGATTGGCTTTTACTTAAGCAAAGGTGCAGATAAGATCTGAATAAGAACCCTCGGTATTGAAATGTCAGACGAAAATTAAACAAATAATTAGGTACTTACTTATTTCATTCTGGTTCGTCTCATCCTCTTCATCGATGTACTCTATACCATCATCAACAAATTCGACACATTCATCAACGTCGTTATATTCCGGTATTAAATCAGAACAATCAGCCGTCTTACTGAGATCAGCTTTATGTACGAAATCATCTGCTTTATGTTTTATAATATCTTCAAAATCATCTTCACTTTTACAATCAGACGTTTTTGTTTTATATATATTGTTAGGTTCTTTGCTTGATACGCTAGAATCACACGGATCACTTGAATCTGAAACTATTGTTTCTTGAGAAATATTTACATCTCTTTTTTTGTTTTTTAAATAATCATGAGCTTTTTCTTTGATAATATCATCTGATGCAATATCAGTAGACGATATTTCGGAACCTAGCTCTGTTGCATCTTGAGAAATAATTGCGGCTCTTTTTTTGTTTTTGAAATACTCGCGAGCTTTTTCTTTGATAAGATCATTAGGTGCAATATCAGCAGGTGATATGTCTGAACCTAGCTCTGTTGTGTCTTGAGAAATAATTGCGCCTCTTTTTTTGTTTCTGAAATACTCATGAGCTTTTTCTTTGATAAGATCATTAGGTGCAATATCAGCAGGTGATATGTCTGAACCTAGCTCTGTTGTGTCTTGAGAAATAATTGCGCCTCTTTTTTTGTTTCTGAAATACTCATGAGCTTTTTCTTTGATAAGATCATCTGGTGCAATATCAGTAGCCGGTATGTTACAAACTAGCTCTGTGGTGTCTTGAGAAATAATTGCGCCTCTTTTTTTGTTTCTGAAATACTCATGAGCTTTTTCTTTGATTAGATCATCTGGTGCAATATCAGTAACTGGAATGTCTGAATCTAGCTCTATAGTGTCTTGAGAAACATTTACGTCTCTTTTTTTGTTTTTCAAATACTCATCAGCTAATGTTTTGATTAGATCATCTGGTTCGACGGAAGAAGAAGGTATGCCTATCCTTTTTACTTTTGTGAAACTACTCCGTTTCGTTTTTTCCTGAATTTCCCGAAGATCATCTTCTGGCACATCCAGAGTTGATGTATTTTCCGTTTTTATATGCTCGCTATGCATCTCCATCTTTTTAAGTAACTTGTTAGCTTTTTCTTCAAATTTCCTTTTGAAGAATTCAGCAGTTTTGACTTGTATCAAATCATCTGCTTCACCACTTTGTGGCGACAATTCACCTGTATCAGTAATTGATGCAAAAGTCGAACCGATATCAATATCTGTCTTATTGTTTCTGATATTCTTTTTCTCTGCTATTTCTTTTTCTTTCATTCTAAGGAACTGGTCGGCTCTTTCTCTAATTAGCTCTTCCGAAATATCTTTTGTTTCTTCGATTGCATCAGCACGATCGGAAGCTTCGTTTTCATCAATATCTGCGGTAGCTTCCAGATAATTCGCTACATCTTCTCTGATTCCCCGTTTTCGCTTTTCAACTGTAATCGCATTATCTTCAGAAGCATTCTCAAGTTTGACAACAGCACACGGGAGATATTCATCAATGTCAGGCACATGAGTCGTAGTCAAAATCTGTACGTTAGACAAGCCGTCTAACTGATCATTGGGTTCTGTTTTTACCGTCAATATTCTTCTTAATTCAGTAACATAGTCGTTATCCTCAGCTGCATCATCATAATGATCTTCCCCGGGGCCTTCGCCTTCGTCTACATTCATAGCTTCAGTATAATCTGTAGTCTCAATGGCATCATTATCGTCTTGAACGACATTAGTGTCACTTTCAGCATTGTTGCTATGTCTTTCATCTTTCTCTGAATCAGAATCAACGCCAAGGTCTATGGTTTCTACTGTGGGCTCCAGAAGTACAACGTCGGGTTCATTAACTGAAAAGAGGCGAAAATTAATAATTATCCAGGAAAAGTTTCGAGTTCGAAAAAGCATTCGGTAATATACTTGTAGTATTAAAGGAAAGTTAATTATCAGTGGAAATAAATACCTGGCGAACCTCAGAACTATTCATCGGGTTTAGGGTGGTCATGAGGTAGCAGTGCTATTCTAAAAGGTCAAGAGTTCTCAACTATGAATCCATGGTGAGATTAAAATGTCATCTATACTAATATTATTTATATTAGTTATTAAAGTTATAATAAATGTGTATTTTGATATACTTCATCAACAGCCTATATATGTCCCTTCTGGAGGGGCTCAGGCCTACTCTCCTACAGAGAGTGTAAGGGCCATAGTCCACCACGCGGACCCAGTGCGGATTGGCGGACTTCACATGCCTGTTCAAGACATGCAGGTTTCCTCACGATGTTTTCCTTCACCGTTAAGCAATCGGATAATGTACTTGAAGTGAAAAACAACTTATAGGTACACGGCTGGATTCGAACCCGGAACTCTCAGATTGAGAGTCCGCGACAGTTTCCGAATCGGTCAAAGGAAGTATTTTTTAAATTAAAACTAATTCACCTTCGTCAGCAGTATTACCGTCGGCGGCAGCGCCGTCAGCATGGGAAGTCCGTTTAAACCGTTTCAAAATTTCATTTCTCTTCACCCTCGATTCCTGTTGAATATACAATATACTAAACATAATCTCAAGCTTTACTAACAAATGTATGTATTGAATCATGTGACTTAAATAAATAAATAATAATAATGGTACTACCACATCCACCCACTCGACGTCGATATGGCATCTATCAATACCCTATCCAAATGTTGATTAAATTTTAAAAAATGAAAATTGTTCAAATGTAATCTGGTCTCCACTATACAGGTTCGGCGTAGTGTAGAGACCGCTGCCTATCTGTGATATAATATGATTTTATTGTTCGCACAATTGCTAAGAAATTTTAGTATCGGTCGGTCCATCAAGTAGGTAGATGACCTGGTACACGTTTACAGTGGTTTACATGTTCGCCCTTCGAGAATTCTTACTCCCCATCGGTTATCCATTCTTCGATGGATGTGGCCTGCAAATTCAGCTCACTGACTTGTCGAGTTATGACGGTGAGGTTAGTTCATCTACAACTGGCAATCTATGGAGTGTTAGTGAAACGGAGGTACTTACGAAATGTTCTGGCAACAGGACAACACCGTTCCTGATCGATTCTTCCCAGGTCACGAGCGGCTGGGTGATCACATGTGGGAACCTAGAGAATATGTGTTCAATTAATGTGCGGTACTCATCAACTATTTTCATATACTTACACTATTAAGCCTACAAGCGAGCACTTGGCCTTTGTGCTGTTCATCCATAAACCTTACTAGAACGAGGCACTAGCTGCCACTGAACCATAAAGGCGTTCAAAAACCTCCATACATAGAATTTTAAATTTTTAATACAAATTAATCTGTACGGTGCGTGCACAAGTTTTTTTGTCGGTCGGATCCGTGTCGGTTGCCTGTACAGATATTTTTTGACGTAACTTCATCTTATCGTGGAAGTCGATGACCTCACACACCCTAGTGTCAGAGTTGTTGATCCGCCATAGTCCTGTGACATGTCTCATGCAGCTACTACCTGTCGTAGATAGTAACCGGTGACAACGGCATAACGTGACTAACGAAGCACGCAAGCATCTTACTGTTCAGACAATCAGGTGATTCAGACTGCAATTAGGACAGGCTGGGGAAAGTCACAAAGTGATTTTTGACAATATCCCCACCGGAAATCGTCTGAGTTTGACGTCATTGAAGAACCTATTATCAGCATTTTTCAACCGCCTCCGTGGCCTAAAGGCTAAATGAGGGACTCACAATTCGGAGGCCCCGGGTTCGATCTCCAGTTAGGGATACCTATCGGTACTCGGTTTGGTTGGTGGTGTGGCATTTTCTATAACCGCCTGGCTAGCTACCACTATGATACCTAAGTCTACCGCCAAACAGCAGTGTTAGCACTGTGGTGTTCCGGTATGAAAGGTATCAGAGACAGCGCCTCATCAGCTTGAGGCATCTGGGTGCGCACGCACACCATCAGGTGCGATGAAGACCAAGTGCAAACCTATCATATTTTTTTTAAGTTTCTTAGAGCTCTAAAAGACTTACTTATGCACAAAAGAGTTTGTAATAGATAACGAAATAGTTGTACCTTTTCGCAATATTCATCTGTATCTCGCCGGGCGTATACTGCTGCGCCGTCGCCCAGTTCTTCTGCATGCCGCGGTAATGTTGCCAGAGCTCGTAGAACCCGTCACGCGTGAACTCCTTCAGCTGGAACCACCGTCGCTGCAGCAGCATGGCGGAGCAGAACCGTCCACTGAAAGGTAGACCTCGCACGTTACATTTGGTACTTAACACTAAATTAGATATGGGTTTAACGGACATAAAAATAATTAGTCCCAAAATAAGTAATATTTTTTTAAAATTTTGAGTTGAGCCTTGTAGAGTTAGCTATTGTAGAATTAAGGAAAGTAAAGTTGGGCATTGTAGAGTTACATATATATAGTAGAGTTGGGCCTTGTAGAGTTAAGATTAGTAAAGTTGGGCCTCGTAGAGTTAGGTATAGTAAAGTTGGGCCTTGTAAAGTTAGTGATTGTAGAGCTGGCTCTTGTAGAGTAGGGATAGTAAAGTTGGGCCTTGTGGAGTTAGGTATAGTAAAGTTGAGCATTGTAAAGTTAGGGATTGTAGAGCTGACTCTTGTAGAGTTACGGATAGTAGAGTTGGACCTTGTAGATTTAGGGGCATGTCTCTCCAGGAGATCTAATATTTTTTTAACAGTGAAAGCTTGTACTTGTTAGTATTGTCAAACTATATTACATGAAATATTTTATGTATGATATAGATTTCAGCAGCTGGTGACTCACTTTCTGTTGTATTCCTTGGTGAGTTTGGACCACTTGGACAGCAGAAGGTCAGGGTCGGAGCACTCGATATGGTACTTGATCACCAACACGAACAAGTCATCGAGCGGCTTCGACTCCAGCTTCTTCTCCTGCAGTCTTTGCTGTAACGAAGTAAACACCAATAAGATCATATTTCTGCTAACATGCGCTTAATCTAAGCATGGTTCTAGTCACTTCATAATCGGCTGCTGAATTAAAAACAAGGAGTCTATACTTGATGCAAATGTGTTGTTAACAAGACTTTAAGGGGAAGGGAGTGGAGGGGTGCTACCACGATGATTTATCACATATTAATTTCGAACTCTTCCGCGCCATCTATCTAGTCCTTTAAGTACTTTCTGAACGTCTCTGAAAGTCCGTCATTGTTCATAGTAGTTTAAGACATTTTTGAGACGATACTTTTTTGTAAGCCGTAGTTGCCTGTAATTGCGGTAGCATTTAGATTTAAGGAGATCAACCTACATCAAAGTTTCACACTAAATTTCTGTTGCCATAATCTTCTAAAATATAATAGCTAGTTTTGTTTTTGTATCTAAAAATAGGACATCAGATTGTGATGTCACAAAATGAGTATCATTAACATACAACTTCACAGTGAATCACATTTTTCATTTTAAACACTTTTTCGATTAGTATTCAAAGCGCCATCTATGAACCATTGGCTGCGTAACTGCTATTGTAGCTAACTATAAAGTTGTAAATTAATGATATTTATTTCGCGACACTATAATTTATATATAATTTCATCTCCTATTTTAGGGAACTATCAAAGTCAGCTATTCTATTTAAAAAGACTATGGCAACAAAAATTTAGTTTGGAAGCATTAGGAGAGGGATAACGTTAAGATATTTTTTACACACATATAAATTTTGTAAAGGTATCAATGCTTACTGTGATGGTGAACAATTAACGAAAATATAATGCTGCCTCACCCGTCCAATGACGTCGATGTCCTCGTGCACCAGCACCATGTCGAAGAGCAGCCAGTCTGTGACTGACAGCCTCGCCACAGACGCTATCTTGTCCGTCATGTCGTCCACAGACAGCAGCCGGCACAGCTTCTTCACCGTCAGCGCTCGCATCCGGCTCCTGACAACAAACAACAACAAACGAATTCAAGAAAACCATAAATACAGTATGTCATAGATAGATTATATGAATCAGGATCCGAATAACTTTATTCTAGCCTTTCTATCACCATTCAGTTGACAGAAGACAGAGCGAGATAAATATACATTCTTTGTCGCAAATTATACTGTCAAAGCGAATGGCGTCATTTCTGTTAATACTTTACGTTAGTTAACCCACAGGACAACTAACAAACATTTCAGTTGTCAAAAGCCAGGGCCAAAAGTTGTCAAAAGTGTTACAAGAAGTGCAAATGTGGCTATTGTCATCTCTTTCCAATACACGAAATGCTGTCATTAAAATGACGAGTATCCAGTATTTATATAATTGTTAAACTTTAAATAATATATCTGTGTATGCACCTACTTGTACCACAGATTATATATATTTGAATAAAACCATTATGTTACATAGACAGAGAAGCCACCACAACTAAATAAAACACTGATCAATTACTTCAAAGGGATGTCATGAATTAAATGTTTTTATTATAACATGTTGTTATAAAAATTAATAATCACGAACCTCTGAGGAGTGTGGATGTGTGAGGCCCCGGTTACTATCTACTACAGGTAGTAGGTACATGAGCTTTGTCAGAGGACTATGTCGGCTCAACAACTCAGATACTTAGGGTGTGTGAGGTTATCACGACAAGATGAGCATCGCTTACCACAGGAGCTTACAATCACAGCCAGTCTCAGTCTTGAGCACCTCCCACACTTCTTCCTCTGGTCTCTTTTCGCGCAGCAGCAGGCGCGCCACCGAGCGGATCATGCGCCGCTTGAACTTGTCCAGCTCCGTCATCTTTGTTTCTTATCTAAGTACATGATAAACAACTGTTTTACTACAACTGCACGGGATTTGCTTGCGTTATGGAGCAAGAAGAATAGAGCTCGAAGTAGATTACTACACTGCCATACAGACTACATACTCGTATCTCATTAATACTTTAAATAAGGCAATTACAATGGTGAACATCTAATAACATCATAGCATAAAATATATAAATAGTAGGTACATGGTTCAGATAAAAAATGTATACAAAAAAGCAGCCAAGTGCGTATCGGCCCACGCGCAGTGTAGGTAGGTTTCTGTAGTTGCAACAATAAGTTCCTGCCAAACAGCACTCTGATTGTAATATTTTGTAATGATAGCAGTTTCAAATGATTCTTTAATTTATTTTTTGAATACATACTTTCTTGTATTCACTCTTGAGTCCGTGAGTAACTCAGTGCCGAACTTTTTTCTCCAACACGGGACAGTTTACAGACTAATTACAGTTTTCTTACGGTAGTTATAGTTATAAATATTAACGTTTGAACGCGGAATAAATTTATCACTGAAAATCAGCGCTGTGGTCGTTGGTTCACAGCACTGTCACAGCATCAAGCTGAGCTGGTGCCGTTTTCCAAGTTGACTTAATTTTATGTTATTTTATTGTGTTTTTTTCTTCTTTATGTGTCATGTAATACTTTTCACAATATTTGTAATAAAAAGAGAAAGTTTACTATCTTCGAGGAAAATATATATTTGATCATTAAAAACCACTTACAATTAAAATTTAAAAACTAATCTAGCAAACCGGATCGCCTACCCTGCAGCGTTGCCCCGCTGAATGGCCAGGGAGATACGTTGAGCCAGGTACGACCCGGAGCCTTAGACGGCGGCAGAGGACTTTTAAAAAAACCTTAAATAAAAATACTTTTATTTGTTCCTTCTTGTTTCACGGTTTACAATAGGTAGATCTTACTAAAAGCTAACGGAACAAAAAGAAAGGATGGGCTCAGTTCTATCGTTGGCAAGCCGGCGTGACTTGTGTCATATTTTTTCTCCTCATTATGTATTGCATTTTTCGATAGCTTGGAATTTTTTATTATTTCTTACTTAGAATGTTTAATAAATAAATACCTATAAAGTTGAAGTCAAATGCTGAAGTGGCAATGGTCAGTCCACATCTACTCGACGGACGGACGACCTAGTGTAAAGGTCGCGGGGAGTCGCTGGATGCAAATGGCTCAGGACCAGTCATTGTGGTATACGTCCATATCCATGGTATATCCATATGTCCAGGTTGGACGTTTTCCGGTTTATGATTGCACAAAGCCAGCTATACTATTTAAAAAAAATTATCGACGGAATCACCATAAGAAAAAAGGCGGCATCTTTCTGTAATCTTTACAATAATTTGTATTTACTTTTCATTTGCGACCACATTCCAGGCGAACAATAAAGATAGTATACGGTATAAGGTTTGCAAACCATTAATTAACCATTAAATAATTGTATTATGATTTTATGAGATTTTTGCCGAAAATCCGACGCGGAATTTATTCGGAAATTAGCCCAAGGGAATATTTCACCGACATATATAAGAAAAACAACCACGCAAATTCGTTGCTCAAATACTGCGTGAGAGGACATACCATCGCACCAGGTTTGAGCAAGATTTCGCTGACGTTCGTCAATTTCAAACAATAAATTTAGTTTACTCCCAAAGTTTCTTTTTACCACAAAAGTATTGAAAATAATAGATTATCGAAAAAGTACGTAATAATTTTTACATATTAGCACAAAGTTATTTATGACACCGCCATCTAGTAACATTCACGCGTACTTGTTATGCCGCGCCTTACCACAAGATCTTTTCACATTTGTGCGTTAGTACAATGTTCAATTCATTTCCCGCGTTCCTTTCCTCGATATTATTTCTTACATGTAGATATCATTATGGTAAAATATATATGGTTTTAAAAAAAGTAATCTTACCGAGGCGCAAATTACCTATCTGTTCTATGGCGCAAAGGTAGCTGATGTAAGATTAGCACCACTACCACAGGAGCTAGATCACGTACATTGCCAAGCCTCTGATAGATGGCGCTCATTATAACTAATATTTACATCATCATCAACAGTCTATATACGTCCCCACTGCAAGGGCTCAGGCCTACTCTCCTACAGAGAGTGTATGGGCCATAGTCCACCACGCGGGCCCATATTTACATAGTTGGTATAAAACACATTTCTAGTCATTTAATGCTCGATTACGGCGAAGCCACGAAGGCTATTATTTAAGCATAATTTTTATGCTTAAATTCAATCATATTTTCTAAATTACTCATGGTATTTTTTAACAATTGAGTTATCATTGCAAGCCGTATCTTTGTCCGCGGGTTTATGATACAGCACATAAAATACAAACTTGTTTTGAAAATCATAGGTGTTTTACACTTACGAACATTAGATGAAAAAACGAAACCCTTATAAAATATATCTGGTGTCTGTCTGTCTATCCGTCTGTACCATTTAAAATTAGAAGCTGTTTTGGGAAATGAGGACCCCCCGTTATTTTTATTTTAAAAGGGTCCAAGACAAGACACATGGGGTATCACATTCTTTGGGGGAGTTTTAAACGACGAGGTACGAAGTACAATTATTAATGTACAACCAGTGAATAAATAAAGGTGAATGTTGCAAGACATACCACAAAGGGGAGAAAAATGTCCGTATCGTGCAGTTGGAAACACTACGTGGCGCGGGAACCAAAATCCCGATATTACGGGAGAAATTAATGACCCCGGTTTTCAGATGGATGTCATTTATAGTACCTAAACTTAAATTTAATCAAATCAAATATTATTTATTTATTTAATAAAGAAATAAAAATCATAACGTATGTAAGACCAATTGGTATTTGCAGTTAGATGTTGCAGATATGTCGCAATTGGATTGATCTGTTTTACATAATTGTTAGATGTAAAACAGCTGTACAATGTCGAGCTGGGTTGTCATTGCGTTGCATTTAACAATACAACTAACCTTGTTTAGACGTCTAGATTGTATAAACTGCAATGACAAAAAGAATTTTTCGGAAGCTGGGTAAATTTTTACGAACTACATTCTGCTTAGGACGCCGTGTTTGCTATACAAATACACGAACGCGGTTTTTTAAAAAAAAACGTCAACCATTCACTTGCCGCATTGATGACTGCAAAACGTCAATTTAATTCCGCGTGTCAAAGATCGGATATTATGGAAAACGGCTCAACGTCGGGCAGTTTTTTCACATGAGACCCACGGGTCGGGATGATAGACAATGGGTGATCCGGTCATACTCAATCGGTATCGGCATACCGCACGTCAATTACTAGTATTTCCACGGAAATAAAATACTACGCAAGTAAACAAAATGTCATGCAACGCAGACGATGTTTAGTTGACGGGTAGTTAAGTATAATCTAAAAGAAACTGACTTAAATATAGTGGTGGGTGTCTCAGCGAGAATTATTTCGTCATTTTACCGAGGTTATTTTACCAATGACAACAACAAAGACATTTGACAACAAGGTATTTATGTCATTGTCTATACAAAATTAAAATTTAAACCCGCCTGTTTTCAAGTGACGAAAAACGAAATACAAATCAAAATATTATTTTGGCTCTTACTTGAAAATAAGTTATTAAATCGAAGCACATAATAGACACAAGTTCTATATTTAACCGACTAAAAAAGAGGTTATCAATTCGACATGTATGTAATATTTTTAGAACTGCCCAGTTTTCGATCAGTTAGTCTATATCAGCATCTAAACAAGTGTGTCAAATTTCAAAAGTGTATGTATGGAAGAATATTTGTATGTTTATCCTTGCATATTTCCGGGACAACGAGTTCGATTTAAATAATTCTTTTTTGATAACTAGGTATTGTTCAACTTAGCTGCAAGTTTCATCAAAATCGGTTCAATAATTTTTTGAGATAGATAGACAGCTGGCTTACAAGCATTGCCTTAATAAAAGTAGACTTTTAGAGCAGCTGAAGTCGGTTTCTAGTTATTTTTGAACGCGTTTACTTGTTTGTATCAATTTCCAAAAAATATGTAGAGAGAAAATTTTTCATGTTTATAAAGAAACGGGTAAGTTATTAATGTACATGGCAACACTAAACTGCTCGCCCATCTCAATGTCGTGTCAATACGGTTCCATTCGATGCATAATAACATGGCCGTCGTCACAAACGCACGCTCTGCTCGCCATAGTGTAGAAAATTCCAGTACACAGACGCCTAGACGCGCGCCCGCCATTACCAAACCGACTAGAGTAGCGAAAGGTCGCCTCGGCCGCTCCGATATCGCCAACAATGCAAAAAAATAGTCACGAAACAAACGTGATTTGACCAACACAGATGTTTATACGGTTCACCTCACCATCCGACTCAAACGCATGATTGAAATTAAAACGATTATGCCATGAAAAACAAAAAAAATAACCTAAAAGAATTGCATCAAATTACCTTCTAAAACACCAGCGATCGGACTTATCGTAGTTTATACATCGCACTAGTAATAATACTCTAAGCTATTGTCGCACAATGTCCACACAAGCCATTCTTATCTCCGAGAATTTTCAATGTTCACTAGCTGACGTTTAGACACAAAATGGCGTTTGAATCCGGCTAGCACGGTGCGCGAACCGAATGACCGCGAGTGGAAGGAGCGTGGCCGGGTTTCTCTCTCGCACTCGAAGGAAAATTGGCGCGGGCGGGCGGTAGGGGAAGCGAAAGAAAACATTTTGGACTGTCATCATCGATTCATTTTGATTGTAAATTTCGTTAAAAGCAGACGTTTCGTACAAACTTAGAAAATAATATTACGAATGTAATATAACCCATAATTATGATGAGATGGGTGTATGAAATATTTCACACAATTCAATTATCACGTTTAGCTCAAATCTTGTGAATGAAAGCGTAAAATGATATTATGTTATTATTTTAACAAGCTGTAGTTAAAAATGTGGCATTACAATAATTTATTTTATTATGTAATTTTTACGGCTCCGTACCCAAAGGGTAAAAACGGGACCCTATTACTAAAACTCCGCTGTCCGTCCGTCCGTCTGTCACCAGGCTGTATCTCATGAACCGTGATAGTTAGACAGTTGAAATTTTCACAGATTATGTATTTCTGTTGCCGCTGTAATAACAAACAATTAAAGCAGAATAAAATAAATATTTAAGGGCTCCCATACAACAAACGTGATTTTTTGCTCGTTTTTGCTCGATATTGATAACGGTAACAGGTAGACGCTTGAAATATTCACAGATAGAATATTTAGTTAGATATTCTCTTGAAAAATAAATAAATAAAACAAATATTTAGGGGAATGAATTTTTAACATACAACAAACGTGATTTTTTGCCGTTTTTATAGAGAATGGCACGGAACTCTTCGTGCGCGAGTCCGACTCGCACTTGGCCGGTTTTTTGTTTACACATAAGGTGAGTCTTTCGTATACCATATCCACCATATAAAATCGATCATTTATCATCGTAATTTAAAAAAATCGAATAAAGAACAAAGTGTAGGGGCGTTAGTACTATTTAAACAAATATTAATTATGTAGTTAGGGTGATCAAACAATATCGATCAGGAAAGTATACCATGTTTGTTTGAATAAGCGAGCCTCGCGTTGGAGTTCGATTCATTTGTGGCGCCATGATGACGTAACGACCGCCCCGAACGAAGCCGTTAGCCGCCCGCCACCGCACGCTGCTTGTAATTCCCTATAGAGTTGCCATGTGGCATGGGATAAAATTGAACTGAATTGAATTAAGTTATATAGAAAATCGATATTATAAGATTGCTAGAGTGCGCAACAGGTACATTCGTAAAAGGTATTGCGTCAAAATTTTGTCAAAAATGTCAGAAGATATAGAAATCCAATACTTAATCTTAAAATTGTATCATCAAAACAGAAAAGTTTATAGTTAAGTAATCAGAAAGTTAAATTGTGCTAAACAAAGCTAAGAGACTGTTATCTTAGGGCGTTAGTCCTTCGAAAAGAAAAGTTGTACATAAGGTAAGGGTAGAGTCTATAAATAATCTGAATAAATAAAAACGGAAACATATTTTTTTTGCTTTATATTTATTTTTAAAAAATATTTTATTTGTTGTACATTTAATTATTTATGTCTAACTCAAGGTCAAAATATAATTTATAGTACCGTAGCACCATCGCACATTTTTTTAAAAAAATTATATTAACAACTGTTTAAAAATATACGATTATTCCAAAAACCAAACCGAACTATTTAGAAAAATGGGACAAGGGCGTATGAGACAGTCTAGCAGCTAGACTCTAGCTAGATTATAATTAGATGACTGAAACAAAAAGTACCTGAATATTTTTTCCTTAGGTATTTCATGTGAGTAAATAGTATAAGTAGACTTATGCTATATACTAAGACTGGTAACCTGCGATAGATAAAGGTAGGTAGCTAAGGAAGTATATTTGTTTATAAAAAAATTGCAGGTCTCTCCCATATGCTTTGACTGTGGCAACACCACTGACCTCGTAAAATAGACGGGTCCGTTTAAGCCTCGGTCACACACAGCAAATTCTCACACGCTATTCGCTGCGAATTATCATTCGTCTCGAGTTGAATGAATCATGTTCAATTTACAACCTTACAGCATACATAATTGCAGGTGTTATTTGTTTTTTGGGTAGCACATGAAAAATGAATGGGTCTGTTTTTATTTATCTACTGATATAATTAAATTTTCATTCATGTCTTTGATAGAAATATGTATAAAGATATTTTTCGTCGAAAATGTAGTAGTGTGGCCAAAAAAATATTAAACTAAAATCTTGGAAAATTAGTAGGCTTCAACGAATATTCGGTTACTATTCGGTGTTCGGCCTATTCGGCTACTTTTATTATATTCGGCTGAATGCCGAATATCTACATATTATTCGGCCGAATATGAAATACTCAAGTAATATATTTTGTTATAGGGAGATAATTGGTAAAATGAAAAAAATATATATATTCATTACGTATTGTATATTCAATACGTGTATAACTCACTGTATGTGATAGGCAGAGCCCTGTTTCATAAAGTAACAATCCTTAATAAACTGGCGTAGATATGTCAGTCATTTTCAACCAATCTACGGTCGAAAACAGCGAAAAATAAAATTCGTAATAAACTGACAAATGTCATTTTCAAGGGGCCCTTGGTTGGTTGAAAAGTTGAAAATGGCTGACATTTCTCAGTTTATTAAGAATTGTACTTTTTTATGTTAAATTTTACTTTTATGAAACAGGCCCCAGGCAGCAAATCGTCGGTGCTATATTATAGTATTATTCACAGCCAAAGACATTTAAATATATATTTTAATCTCTTTGTTCGCAGCGAATGGATCGCAGTATAATCTGTATGTGACCGAGGCTTAACAATGGCGCATTATTTATAGTGAGAATTGACTACTAGTGACTTCGTGACGTTCTTGTTGATTAAATAATATTTTACAAACAATAAAATGGTTTTGCACTTGGCCTTCATTTCACCTGATGGTAAGTGACGATAAAGCCGTTGGATGAAAAGCGTCCTCACCCAGAAGCCTCGAGCTAATGAGGATCTACCTTCATACTGGAACACAACAGTGCTATTGACACTGTTGTTTGGCGGCAGACTGAAACATGACGGTAGCTACGAAGGTTTATTAACACAGGAAATGTCCTACCACCAACGAAACCGGATACCGATGCTTGCAGGGTTTTCCGCACTAAGTTAGGCTAATGAACCCAGGTAAATGGGGCGAGGAAAATTATTATCATTACTTGATGAAGTTCGGAGTCCTGGCCGCCTCTAGAGAAATAGAAACCGACTTCAACTGCCCTAAAAGTCTTACAGCATTTATCCCCTACTTAATCATAGAAATGTAACGTAGTAATGGATGTACTTAATGCAAATAAGACTTATATGTTTTTCTCATTGATGCCATTGTCAGAACTGGGCCAAATTGAAATGGGACCACACGGTACCAGCTTTCGAACGAAAAGAATAATCAAAATTGGTTCACCCAGTCGCAACATACATACCGGTCGAATTCAGAACCTCCTCCTTTTTGAAGTCTGTTGAAAATGCCGCCGCGGAATCAAAATAGGCTGGCTGTAGCGTACACCCGCTGGTGAATTTGTCATTTTATATCGAGGCATCGCAGTGAGATGCACGACAGTTCAGGCGATGAAGAGTAGTGTTTAATTTCCATTGAAGTAATGATAACTCAATATTAATTCAATTTTGACGATAAATTAATTTTGGTGACTGAATTAAATTACACTATCAAACGAACGAACTTTGTCAATCTATATTTTTTTTCTTCTTAAAAAGCGTTCTTCTTTCTTTTTTTCTTTACCGTTGCGTTTCGTCAAAAGGAACCCTTATAGATCCTTTGTTGTCCGTCTGTCTGTGTGTCAAGCCCATTTTTCTCAGGAACGCGTGAAGGTATCAAGTTGAAATTAATATCGAATACATTAAGTCTGCCGTCCCGGATCGGTTAAAAAATCAAACTTATAGGTCAACGCAATAAAAAGATATAGCTGTGTTTTAGACCATTTCCACACAAAGTGTAAGGGAACCAAAACCTATAGGGTACTTACCGTTGACCTAGACTAGCACGGTCTTACAGCACAACCATAGGAATAAATCTGAAAACCAGTTTTTTTTTAAATTATAACAGTAAAATAGCTTTTTTTATCTTTACAAACATAACTTTGTAGTTGAAAGGCATACATCGAGTATGGAATTTAGCTGCAAAGTTGGTTTTTCAATAAGAATTAAATTTTCGGTAGAGCATTACTGAGTGAATATTATTGTACCTATTATATATTATTTTCAGTGTGTTCAATCATTCATATTCTGTACGGAACCCTCGGTGCACGAGTCCGAGTCTTTTGTGCAGAGCATGCATGGGGGCCAAGGATACAGCTGCTCACGTCCTGCTGGAGTGCGCAGGAGTAGCAACACTATCGATAACGAATCTATCGGTTACGTCTATTGTGGCTTTATACGACCCAGTTCAAAAAAATTCTCTGTCTATTAACGCCATCTGTTAGTTTTCTGATTTAGTTTCTATAGCACGAAACCACTATACTATCTGTTGCAACTGGCAATACGTAAGCCGTCATCCTATTTATGCTATACGTTAGATGGCGCTTTCTTAGGTTATTGCTCTCATACACTTACGAACAAAATTGATATTCAAAAAATAAAAAGGCATTGACTTTTTTATCCAAATTATATTTCAGATGAAAAATGGCTGGTAACGTGACAAAATTATTTATATCTTTACACATATAATGTAATAGGTACTTTAACCAAATTATTCGTAAGACTCATACAATAGATAACATTTTTTTTACGTTTCTATAATGTAGGCAAGTAACTCTAGTAACGCTTAAGTAATATCAATTAGGTAGTACAACTACCTACTAACAAAATTTACAATCAAAGTTCTAAAACAACAATAAATCCCCTTTATATCATTTGTTCAGCCTTTTCAAGGTGGTTTTTATATTGAAAATAATAATCATTTCACTATATTTTTGTACACATAATAGCAAATGTATTGAAAAATAAATTATAGTCCCCATGGATACAGCAAAAACAAGTGCGTTAAACCGGGATATATTATAATCATCATCGACCACATCGACCGGTCCCGAGCCACCTGCATCCAGCGACTCCCCGCGAGAACTCTTACTCCCCATCGACTATCGTACATTATACATACAAACATAAATATTAATAATAATATATAGAGAGAAATAATTCTATAGAGATCTGTATAAAACATGACAAAATTCGACAGGTAAGAATGGAAAAGCTGCAATTTTTTACATCTTTCAAATAAACTAGTTGCTGCTGGTTATAGTTAACCTCCAGCAGCAAATAACACCAGCAGCCGAGTACCAAATTGGTGCCACGAATAAAAAGTGTGTTAATTTAAACAAAAAACATCTTAGAGCACATATCACTATACATATATGTACTACGGCTTAGAGGTATTAATTATGTTTTATGTTTATCGTTGAGCTAGTTTAACAAACAGTCTGCTTAAACCACCACTACACACACTGCATGGTAATGCACCATTCCATTCCCTAAACTTAGAAATCTTCACTTTATACTCCTAGAATACACTCTTCGTCATCATTACCAGCCTCGGTTTCTTCTATGTGTTCATCGCTCTCTGGGTCAGAAACTTGTTCTTCATCCATAGTAGAGCTTATTCCTAACTCACGATTTTCAGGAGTGTCTTCATTAATCTGTTTGTCACTACAACTATCTTCTTCAATTTCTCTCAATATTTTTTCTGAACTTTTTTTATATTTTTCTGTAGCTGGTGCAATTTTTATAAATTGAGTAGACGTTGTAGCACTTTCCACACCAGAACGACCACTTTTTACATTATTTTCGGCAGCTGGCACTAGCTTTATATTTCCATCGACTCTTTCGAGACCTTCTATTGACATAACTTGAACGGCATTGGGTTTAAACCGCTGTCGTTCATACGTAGGCATCGCTACAATATTACCCGAGTTAGGTCTAAAGAGAGGGAATGATGCCAGATGGGTATTAATTACTGTGACGTGATTTGAAGGAAGCATTTTGGTTGTTCGTTCAATATTGCTTGTAATCGTCGATGGAGCAAACTGTTTACTAGTACTGGCACTAGTTAGTGGGATGGATGATTGAACACTCATGGAATGCTTTACTCCTTCTACGTTTTTTTGTTGTGTTTCTGTTCCAGTTGTAATAATATACGGAGTTATATGTCCACCTTGTTGCATTAAAATAATGTTGTTATCTACAAGAGGTCCCATAAATTGAATTCCAGTAGTACCATCTAATAACATTTGTGGCATATTTGAAACGGGCTCTACATTTAATAGCTTTTCTTGCGTAACTTTTGGTATCTGAGTAGATTGAGCTGAGTAATGTTTGAGTATATTAGACTGCTGTAATGTACTTGTTTTTGTCTCGTTTGTGGTAACATCACTTTTGGGAAAAGTATGTAGTACATTGATATTTCCTGAGGGTATTAGTTTTGTTGGAGAAAGAACTCTAATTTTAGACTTTATAGAAGATGGGTTGTCAATTGCTTTCCGCTTAATATTTTCGTTATCTTCTTTTTTATCTATATTACTTTCACGCATATCTATTGAAGAAGTAAAGCTTTTGTTAGCATTTGAATTAGTTTCTGTTAAGGAATACACGTTTTCAATTACTGGCATCATAGCCTCACTTTCATGAAGTCCAACATAATTTTTAAATGAAGAAATATAGCTTTCATTCTGATACATCAACATTTTTGAATAATTTTCAAAACCTTCTATTCCATCAGAACGTATTTTTTTCTTTATTTTGCCTGTTTCGACGCGACCACTTGTTATATTCTTATTATTGACTTCCGGAAAGATAGTAGCAACATCCTGACTTGAATTATTGGCCGTTGTAGTTTTATTGACGTTTTCAGGGAGAGTTTTGGTTTGTAATTCTGTCTCTAAATTTGTTGAAGGTATGTTACCTTGTAAACCAATTTCACTTTTTGAATATGAGCCAGGACCTAACCCCAATACTTTTACTTGTTTTTGAGCGTGAGAAAGTATACTGGCGAGAACTTTCAGTTCAGCATTAGACAAAGTATTTACAGGCATAGTTAAAGCCGCAGCCACTTTTCCGTCTTTGTTAATTGTGAGCCGCATGTCTTGGAATTTATCTAAGGTTGTACTAATTTTTGAATTTGTTTTTAATCCGGAGGGCGTAGCACACATTATTGAATCTTGTGCTTTAATAGGCATTAACGGCGGCGGCATTGAAGATTGGTTAATTTTTTGTACAGTTGCACTTGGAAGTGCTTTATTAGCAGCGCGTTGGATAGGTGCTACATTACATATTTTTTGCTTACTACTCACAGGCAATTTTTTTGTCACGATTTCTTGTCGACGAGGAGCGATAGTATTACAGATAGCTCTATTTATTGAATACTTAGCACTTTTGCTTTGCACACTTGTATTGAGACGCCTAATTCCCGTAAAACCTTGTGTATGCTTCGCGCGTTCAGATAATATGAGAGTGGATATAATCGGGATATTGGCCTTCCGTATTTCACGGCAACAGCAGGAGCACTCGAGCGGTGGGCATCGATGCGGTTTCTTTAAGAAATTAATCAAATGTGAATCCATATTGAAAGCTTTAGTACTGAAATCTTCAATATGTTTTTGTCGTTTAGCCCAACAACAAAATCTTCTGACCGCCATACATCCGGTTTTTGAGTCTGAATAACCTTTTAAGAAGGGGTTCATTTCAAAATATAATAATTTTCCACTGCGGTCAGTTGAGTAAAATTCAGGATTTCCTATTTTCAAATGTTTAAATACAATATGAGTTACATTCGGTTCAACTACATTTTTGAATTTAATATTAGTTTTTACTTTATTGGGTTTTTGAACAGCTTGACTATTATATTTCAAAGCTTGAACGATTAATGAGTCAGATTTATCGTTTTCGTTTCTTACGAACAGCTGGTTAAAAGAATTCTTCATTTCGCTAATAGTGTGTGTCATTTCTTTTGTCATTTCAGTTTCGTATCTAACGTGTTCATTCAATTTCTGTTTCGTATTGTAGATCAAATTTCGCGGGATTTCTTCAGCGTTACAACAACAAAGGCAATGATTATGCGGACATTTATGACACTGCGTTATAAATTTTAATCCAGCATCACTAATATTATAGACTTTTTGCAACGATTTTACAAATTGTACTCTTCGTTTCCAGCAACAAAACTTATTGATCATCACTTCTTTAGTTCCTAAGTATTCAAGTAGTTCCGAAGACGTCAAATTCGACGCATGGTTCAATCTTAAAAACGTAGTTACACTTCCATTACCATTTACAAAATAGGATTCTATTGCATCTTCACGTTCGTCTTTCAATGTGAAGCAAAATGTATGTTCTTTTTCGGTGTTTTTTCCCGTCTCTCCATAAGTCCCAGGACATTCTATATTGTTATTTTGTTTCTTCTCAAATCCGTATTTTTGGAAATCTTTTAGTACAATTTTTAATGGCTTACATAGTTTTAATAAGTTTGCACTTTCTTTGTTTAGTTTTACCTCTTCCGCATTTGTTTTCTTTGATTGAAATACTTTATCCATGCCCAAGCGGTCATTAATTTTGGCCAATGATTTTGTCAGTCTATTGAAATTATCCAAAGAACACCGATTACCTTTCTGATATGAACTATATTTGTTTATCTTTGGTTTGCTTTCAAACTCAACAACAGTTAAAATTTGATCTGTCGTAAGTTTTTTCAAATTTCCTGTTGTTAAACTTTGATTGAATGTCCACATATCTTCAAGACGAGTGGTATACACAATAGGAAAGTTAACATTGTCAGATACCAATGAATTCGGTACAACATCATCAGGTATCTCAATGGTCTCTACGTTATCTATTAATATAACAGAATTATCACTGAGTTCACCGTCACTGACATCGCCATCTGAAAAAAGCAGACATTTACATATATCTTCTTTTTGTCTTGACATTACTTGTAACATTGGAAACGATTCTAAAATCATAATGAAAATGGCCAAGAAAACTGGACAATGTTTTTAAAGACTTCTTCAATAGTATAAGAGTTGCGCGAAAAATATCCGTTTAAAATATATATCAAAATATTGAAAATTTATATATATACAATCCACACACAAAAAATAGAATATGCAAAGTAAATGCAAATTTAGTACTGAAAAGGCGACCAGGCTCAGCGCTGGTTTTTTAAAATTTATCCTTAAAGTAGGTGACATTCCCAACTCTTGTATCGCCTATGCAAGAGTTGGGAATTGGTTGTTTCTGTAGTTATTCATGAAAATTAGAATTTAACATTTTTGTTGGAACCTTATAGTATCCAATTTCCGCATTTTTCCAAATCTATAAACTGGCAAACTAGAATGTGGGTTCTTTATTCACCAGTTGCATTATATACTATTTCATGACGGCATGAAATCATAAAAGTCGATACATTTCCGAAAAATGTAGCAGTTACCAAAATGTAAATAGATCAAAAGATTCTGTTTTTTAAAAAATGTTCATTTTGAACTGCATAACGAAGTTGCTAGTAAATGATTTTATTATAGAAGCTAACACTTTTGCTAGTTGAGGGACTTCGGTCTAGTGTTGTAGTAAACTTTTTAGTCTAAGATTCTAGTATATAACAACCTTCACCGAGCTGGTTAATGTATGAAACGTATTTTATGTATAATTAAATATGTCAATAAATATATTGCAAATGGATTGACTAAAAAAATTGAGTCCAGAATATGATTAATTAACAATTCAAATATTTTTCATACAATTCACGAGTTTGGTTCATAGACAAATGCCATACTAATCGAAAGTATGAGACCTCTCTGTCGCACGTACTCGCGACAACCGAAAGTCAGGACTGATTTTTCTCAGATAACCGTATACCGCCGTGTATGTAATGAAATAATCTTTATTTTAACTTTAACCAGATGAGTGCAAGTTTTAGCAGTATCGATTTACCTGTTTATACCTGCAGACCCAAGAGTAGTGACGGCAAAAAATAGTCAACCTAACGTTTGCATATTCTATACGCTTCATACTTTGCAGTGGTATGAAATTTGTCATTAACCAAACCAGTTAAATGTCAAATAAACATTACTTCGAAACATTTTTGTATCGACTGTACTCAAGTCAAGGCGACTAGCGAGCGAGTACCACAACCGCGCGCGCTGCGCTAGTTTCTCTTCGTTCGTACTAACATGTGAAAAGGACAGAAAGCTGTCTCGTAACTCTGCCTTCAGTTTGCGCTCGCAACCGTCGACAACCCCGCGCCCCGCGCGATGCGACGTTGCCGTTGTGTATATTCGATTGAAGGAATGTCCCCTACTACTGATTTTTTTTATGAATATATGTCGGCTTGTACAAAATAGGAGATAATTATTATGAATGTGTTTAAGAAATGATGGAGAAGATTCTGATAGGAATAAAGCCCTATTTCAACTGGACTGAATTTAATAAAACACTTACAAATAGTATGCTACTTGTCCGACGACGGTAAACAATTTACACTTGAACACCGCACACTTAGACGAGTTAGTGCAGAAATGACTATAGTTGCATTAGTTTAACAAAATGACAAAAAGGACTTCGGATTTATGTCTGTCACATATGTTTATAGTAACACGACTGCTAATGCTTAGCATTTTGAATAAAATAATGTAATAAATTAAAAAATAATGAAGCCGAGGTAGCTCAGTTGAGTCGAACGTCAGTAATTGAACAATCGAGGAGGACCAATGAGTTCCAATTTATTTGGAATTTATGCACGAAAGATAAAAATCATTGGCTTTTCGATTAAGGAAAACATCGGCATCGTGATGAAACCTGCACACTCCTGAGAAGAAATTCAAAGGTGTGTGTCAAGTCTACCACTACACACTGGGCCCGCGTGGTGGACTATGGCCCATACTTTCTCTGTAGGAGAGTAGGCTTGAGCCCCTGAAGTAGGGACATAATAGGCTGTTGATGTGATGGGTATACTTCTAAATAATGCATGTTTAATTAGCAAATGAAAATGTGTTTTCACGAGTATTTACATTGCAAAAGTGATAAAAATGGATTGAGGATCAACATTTTTAAGGGGTGTCAGTAGGTTATCGTATATACCATACATATCATTATTACATGTGTTCACAAATATTTGATATTTGTGAACACATGTAAGCCATTAGAGGGCTTTGGGTATAATCTTTACAATAATTGTACTTATTTTATATTTACGGAACCCTAGAATGGCATTTACTCCATTGCTATGTTCCGTTTTTGTTCTCCAGAAGCACAGAGTACTATGTTTGTGAGATTTAACGAAACAGTGAGAAAAGCGATGAGTTCGTGAGCCTTAGTAGGGCTCTGTTAAAAACGTAATTAAGAATTCCAGCGGCTGTTTGTTTTGTAGCGCACTACAGATTGAGTTTTGTAACGCGGCTGCATGAAGCGCTTATAGCTAGAGGAGCAAAAGCTAAAGCTAGTTTCTTGACGTTTCTTTCTATTGACGCCATAAAGGCCAAATTCACGTACATATATCAAAATTTGTAGCTTTCGATTTTGAACTAAAAACACACAGAAAATCTACAAGCTTATTTAACTTTGTGGTAAAACGTAATAAAATGAATAATATTTGACTAACCTGGTGTGTTGCGATCCATTTTGATTTCAGACTTCCTTTGATTTCCGCAGTAAATAAATGTTTATATCCACTGAATAGGTACCTTTTTATCTTAACATGAATATCGTCGTACTTAGTCAATAAAATCCGATTTGTTTTGAATTTACATCGCGTGGCACATCGCTGATGTTTGTGTCCGTGTGGTGTGACACGAGTTGACACGACACGGGCGGGCGGCGGCGAGGAAGGGAGCAAGGCGTGAGGGGAGCTCATTTCTCTATCGGTCGACCAATCACGGTGCGACTTTTTCTTTGGACCAATGGAAGTCCGTGAAAATTCCTAAATATAGATGGCGCTAGTACGTAATGTTCGTATGTGTGAGTGTCTTCGTATCTATGAAACAATAATTTGCAGTTGTTGATTTGTTCGTGTAAATTCGAGGTTGGAAGATTAATTTCCGAGTTTTGATTCGGAATGTTTGTCTAGATCTATATTAACAATTTAACATTTGGCACTAGTTGACTGGTTGCTAGCCAAGTGGACATAAGAAAAATTGCCAATCGAAATTAATTTGTAAAGATTGATTTTATTTTATATTGTGGTAATGTTATGGGTATTTGCCTAAGGACTGTATTTTTGTTCGAAAAAAAAAAATGCTATTTTTCAGAGCTATTTTTTAATGTTAACATAATTATTTATCATTAATAAATCATAGTTACGAGTATGTACGTGATTATTCAGATTAAAATTATAATCATCTATTAGAACTATGCAGATTAGAATACAATAACGGCTTAACAAAAATAGACAACCATTCTCAAGACTTGATAAAATGTTATCTGTTATGAGGTGAGAATAGGTTTACCTGTCTTACTGATTGGCATATCAACGCCCATCCCAAGCCGTTAGAAAACCAGAACCATTTACCGATTTCGAGAAATACTTCCCATGCGGGCAAACCTACTAATGCCCTAATCAAATTTCAATTTTTTTTATATTGTTTCCATTTCCATAAAAAGTTTTTACAAAGATAAAAAATGTCAGTTAGTTCTAGAAATGAAGTGAAACCGCGGTACAATATGATATTATCATGATATTATGCTGGAGCATTTACGCGATGAATAGAGCGAGACGGTAGATAAAGTGCGCCGATCATCGAACGACGGCCGAGACCGACGGTTATTCGCAGCTGCGGTGGCGGGCGGCGAGCGGGCGGCGAGGAGAGCGGAGAAGTTGTGAACTCGAAACGAAATGTGTCGTTTTATGAATAGTTGTTGTTATTGCACCTTCTTTTCTGGTATTTTTTACGACAGTATTATAGTGTGTGACGTATCTGTTTATAATATCCATATTTTTTCGCAGTGAATTGTCTAATTTCTTTATAGTTTCGTATTTAGCATTTAGCCATACTAGAGCTTCATAGATTTCATTTGACTTGAAAACCACAGAGCAATGCATAATACAAGTTACAGAAATGTATTCTTTGTGTGCAGCGGTTGTGCTACGCTTAAACTTTAAATTTTTTAGGGTTTTGACGTCTTAAAAGAAATACTTTAAATTTCGCCCAGTTACTGCTTCATAGTTCAGTCATAGATTTAGATTGAATACCAGGTTGCGGGAAGCCGCTGTAAGCAAGCAGCTCTGTACTGGTCATCGTGGCGTACGCTCTCTAAAAATATTATCAAAATCAATTCATAATTGGCGGATTAATCGGGTAGCATAGATAAAAAAACTTGCACGAATTGAGAACCGTCTTACAACTTAGTTCTTTTTGAAGTCTGATGAAAAGGTGAAGTTCAATGATGTGGCTCAGAGTGACACGCTGAGCGGGCAGGAAAAAGATGATGAATTCGTGAAAGTTGAGCGCTACTGTTTAATTACGGTTATTAAAACTTTTCATTCTGATTGCATTTCTGGTGGAGTGACTGCTCTGTAGCATGAATAATATACACTACTCTTTGGTATGATTCGATTAACCAATGAGAGGGCACCACCCAATCCCTTCCTTCAGTCTACATGTGAGATCACAAAATGGCGTTATCGTCGTTGGTCATTGAATTATAATGTACTAAAGTAATTTTGGCGACCTTTGGTATAAAAGTGTCGACCACGTACCGGGAAACGTCGTAACGTGCGTCTGAACGTGCTGCTTGCTGAGTTAATATCAAAGAGACTTAGTTAATATTGTAAAACTTTTATCTTGCCCTTGCATAATTTAAATGTATATATAAACCTTAGCGAGAATGTTTTTGGCGGCAGATTTATTTATTTTGTATAATTTAATTTATTTAAGTTCAAAATAATCTGTTCACTGTTATTTCTCCAAAACTGAAAAATAAAAATAGAAATAAACTATTAATAGTGAGACACAAAATCCTCAATAATGTCGGGTGTTGGACCTATTCACCCAAATGTCCGGCCTAACTGGCTGATCTGTCCGGATATTAGATTTGGCGACCGGGCAACCCTATGTATAGGCAATTATGGTATAGGGATAGTTGAAGGGCCGGAAAAGGATATATATATAGATATATTGTTACTTCATAGGTAGTTCCCGTGGGATAATTTTGGTATTCCACGCAGACGAAATCGCGGGCAAAATGCATTTATAAATGCAAAAGGGCCCCAATGAAGGAATTTGCGGGCAAAACTACTATTGACATAATGTACAGCGGAAACTGACAGCAACAGTAATTTACTCAGAATGCTTCCATACAAAAATCATTTTGTCATAATCTGGAGAAGGAGATTGGATTATAGTATCGCGAAATTAATATCATTCACTTACAACTTTATCCTGGCTGAACACGTTTTATTTTATATAATATATATTGTGACAATTATTAAAAAGAAAAGACCGAACGACAAATAAATAAAACAACTTTATTGTCAGCGAAAGTTACAGTTATGCCATTACGCAGTTAATCAAAGAGCAGCTAATGGTCGCTAGATGGCGTTTTAAACAAAAATATATAAAAGAGGAATAAAAATGCACATTGTGATTCACTGTGAAGTTGTATGTTAATGATACTCATTTCGCGACATCACAATCCGATGTCCTATTGTTAGATTATAATTGCACAAAGACATTTAATATTAATAGACTGGACAAAGCAAACAAACATTTTGATCCTAAACTTATTACCAATTGGTAATAAGTTACTCAATCTAGTGTCACATAACGTCACGCGGCCGTACAAGACATTTCACATACCATTGACTTTTGAGATCAAAATGTTTATATGAAACGTTTCCCAATGACCGCTCTATAACCTATTACTATATTTAAATCTCTCTGTAATTGCACAAATCCAGTTATCCGATTTTAAAGATAATGGTAACATTTAGTATGAAATATCGTTGACGGTGATGTCGTCATGACTATAAATTATACGTATACTGAACGACCGTTGCCTAGCAACAATAAATTATTTATTTTGTTTATCACCACGCAAGCCAAGGCACTCGGTAATTCTTTTGTTATTGTTAAAATAATCGTGTTGTGCAAGTGAATTTGTTAATAATAATTGTAAATAAACAGTTGCTCTGTTAATCTTTAATAGGTATGTGAACTCGGCTACAGTAATCTTTCGAATGATGTTGTTGGTACCTTGGTACCATATTTTAAGATACAGCGTTCATAATTTTGAGTCAGTTTGAAAAATAGGTGAGTTTTTGACAAATGCGTAAAGACGATTTCTTTCTAGAATTTATTACTGAGTTGTACTTTTTCAATTTCTTCAAGAGATTTATACCTACGATTATTATTTTAAAAGTTATTGGCTCAAATTTTCAGTCGAAGAAGTCTAATGAATAATTATTTTTAGTAGGAGACTTTTTCAGTGCCAAAGGGCTTGAGTATTGATTTCATTTCAACTTTATACCTTCACGCGTTGAGAAAAAGGGTCTTGACAGACAGACAACAAAGTGGTCCTATAAGGGTCCCTTTTGGGGTACGGTAAAAACGGATCATTTACTTTTTTACTATTTCCGTCATACTTGGTAAATTCAACAGTAAACATGATGTTCACATTCAATTGCTGATGTGTTTTGATTGATGCTACTGCTGCTGAAAACCGTCATATCTCCCTCCACCCACAAGACTCGGTGTCTTCCTCCCAAGAACATTGTTTGATCAATCATCCGCTAAAATGACTACGATTTTAATTGGTTGCCAAGTTCGACCGAGTTCCGCTGACCTAGATTATAAAGGTTTTGTTCGATAAGGTCAATGCTCGTCGATACCTTCGCGTTAACGGAATCCCGCTCCATTAGTTGTTTTCATCCTTCTCTTCCTTAGCTGCCTTTCTAGCGCTGGTGGGTGACTGACTTAAGAGGCTATGTTGGTTAGACCACGTGGCCGCGTTCAAATTTGGATTGTTTTGTAGCTGTCCCTTTCCGAGCACTATCCTACCCGAGCACGTACGGTGAGACAGCATACACTACGCGAAGTTATCCACCCGTTATTTGGGTGTTTCGTAGTTCAGAGATCATTTGAAGGATACAGTATATTATGTAACTATTTTTTAATACAGTATACTAATGAAATTTTAGATGTCCGTGGTTTTTCCAAATTGTTCTAAATTGATTCATACTCTTGTAAAACAGGATCAAAGTTGGGGCTTTTTATTACTGAAAAATACAATACTTTGACGCCCTGTAACTTTGGAAGTATATATTCAAACGAAAATCTGACTCACCACCGACACAGATATTTGTTCCTAGATTGTGTCTTGAAAATTTCATAGATTTTCATAGCTTAATACTCAAAATATGACTGGACTACGTTTGTATGGGCGCTTTGACACCAGCATACCCTCTTAAGGGTAGAGGTGAATAAATCGGGTTAATTGTGTATGACTTATCACGAGAAAATATGTAGGTATGTAGGCAACTTAATATGTATTTAGATCCTTATAATAAAGAGTATGTTTATGTTTTAACAGTGCACGATGTTGGTGAGGATTAATTGCTATACCTTACGGATACGAGATGTAAAGCTGTGTTGGGTCTTATGACTTATTTGGTGAGTAAGCTGAGTGAGCGAAACGAACGAAAGGTTTCCGTTTCAGCTAATAGGGCCAAAAGCTACTGTCTGTGTGTTCGTATGTTTTCCTCTACAGGGCGCCTTTCTCAACCGGTCTTGGGATATATATAGTTTAAACGAATTTTTAGTCGTCGAAGATTTTTGAGTGGGGTACTTCTTCTAAAAAGTGGTAGAAAGAGGGCACGGATATCTCTACCATATGATATTAGATTTCGATGCGGCTTCTTATTATATGAAAGTTTAGTTTTGTTATGGAAGAGAGACAAAGTAAAATAACGTCGAAAATGTACCTAAGAAAATCTTCTCATTATGGGAAGCTTCGATTTGACACCCATGAATGTTGGGGTTGCGTAAAGTGATTTGTGTTATCCTACTTCTGAAGTAGCAGTAGCTCTGTACAAGTTGGTCGTCGCTTCTTGTCAGCGGAGCCCTCTAGGTAATAGTCTAAGTGATAATAGTAAAACAAAATAGGGTACGATAGGGTTGCCATGAACATCGTACAAAACCCTTAAAAAAGTATATTGGAATTTTTTAAATTCTCATTGCCAATTAATGCCCTCGATGGCGCAACTACATGTTAGCGATAAATATGTACTAAGTGTTATTTATGCCTCAATTTCGAAGATATTTAAGGAGCTGACTGGCTCTGTGGGGGCTAAGTATGTGCAGCTCACAGAGCCACAAGTGTATGATGGGTTTGCACAAGGCCTTCATCTGATGGTAAGCGACGATAAGACCGTCATTCTAAACAAAGAGGTGATGACATGGTGACGTTCCAGTGAAATGGGCGCGGCTTTGGTGAAGTTGTGGTCGTCTGGCGGAGTGCAAGGTGTGGGTTCGGTGCTCGATCGTGTCATCTCGCAGCCGGACAGCGAAGCGCATACGGTACTATACAAACTAGCGGACTATAAGAAAGGTTTGTATAAGTTATTTACTCCGCAGTATGACTGCGCCAATATCGCTAGAAAACTGATAACCAACATAAGGTAGGTCGGTTCGTATTGATTCAGCGTCAAACGTTTTCCCTCTCGCTGCAACTGTGAATCCTGCAGTACAATCCAGTAAAGACGCTTTTCCAGAGCGTGTAGTTCAAAAACGGATGCGAATAAAGAAAAAGAGTATAGAATCAAAGTTATAGAAAATTTTATAATCTTTCATTTTACTCCACAACATTTTTTGCTATAACGCACGGGTTTAGAGATATTTGCGGAAAACTTAAAATTGAGAACTTTGTCTTTGCCTACTTAGTTTGACTGAATTTTTGTATTGCACATTATTTGTATCGTGTGTGTGCTGTACTCACATTCTGTTCCTGCAGGCGGCCTTCTCCTAGACACGTACTCGCGAGGCGGGATGATGGCGGCCGAGAGGTTGATCAAAGAGGAATTCTCTGCGTACATGTATGCCGGAGGACGTGGCAGAGTCATCAACAGAGCGGAGTACTTGCGCTGGAAGTTCAGGGATCAGGAACAGGTATCGTCTATATGCTAGAACATAGAAACAAATAGAAACTCTTACCAATTACAACTAGCTATTTATCCTCTAACCAATCACAACTAGCTATTTATCTTCTAACCAATCCACAAACTAGCTATTTATCCTCTAACCAATCCACAACTAGCTATTTATCCTCTAACCAATCACAACTAGCTATTTATCCTGTAACCAATCCACAACTAGCTAGCTCCTCTAACGTAACTCCTGAAGTCATTATTGTTTTGTTTATATACAGGTTGTGTTACCAATTGAAGCATCGCTGTCCCCACACGATCCTCTGGCCAAATGGGAAGACCACACGGCGTGTTGGCAGATGTCGTACAGAGGAGCACTGGGCGAATCACTGCTGCACGTGCTTATTATTTGTGATACGAAGGTATTCTCTGAAAGATTATATTTAATTATGACTGCTTCCTTAACGTTGTTGTTGAATACATATAATTTTCTTGGCCTTCAACACCTATGGTAAGTGATGACAAGCTTCAATTACGCATTGTGTCTGTTATAATAGAAGAAACAAATTACTGAACTTACTGGCTTGGCGGCATACTTGGCTACAAGATAACAACGGTAGCTAGCTAGCCTACCACCAACCAAACCGCGACTTCTGTATTGTAGGAAGTGGAGTCGGTTAAAATTTGAATGTATTTTCCAGATTCATACAAGATTGGCGCGCACATTAGTAAAATGTTATCCAAAGTTGGCGTTGGACGTGGTTGAAGGCGAAGAATATTTAGGTAAGTTTGTATTCTGCTTGTGATCCAACTTAGGTAAATACTCAATATTTTTTCTTTAATTTAGGAGCCAGCTCTTTACACCTGGCCATAGCGTACAGTAACAACGAGTTGGCACAAGACCTGGTGGAAGCTGGGGCCAACGTCCACCAGCGTGCTATTGGTGAGTATGCATGTAAGACGACTAGGACTTAGGTAATTTGAGTAAGTTTGTTCTAAGATTCAAATATAGTCACTTATAACTTTAAAGCATAGCACGAGGTCCCGATAGGCCTCATTTACGGAGACGCGGGGCGCCGCGCGTCGCGTGCGGCGTGGCTTCTCGCGTCGCGTGCGCGAATACATGGCAATATAAGAAGAAGTTCATAGAGATGTGAGACGGGAAGAGTGGCGGAGCCCGCCACTGCGCCCGCGACGAATCCTCAAGCGTTTTTCAAATTAAGACTGTCAGACTGTCGGTTCCCGCCGGAGGCATCGCTTCATCGAGAATTGCCGCGGGTGACGCGTCGTTGCCATCCGCGGGCTCGGTTTTGTACACACTCCATTTCAAACAAACACGTGAAAAACCGCTTCTACGTAAATATAACGCCATATGTTTGAATTAAGTGCGGGCCGCGCCGACCATCGCGACGCGCGACGCCCCGCGTCTCCGTAAATGAGACCTTAGCCTTATTTATCTAAGCAACTTAAAACCATGCCACATTAAGTTTAAAATGAAATAAGCATAACGTTGACTAGATATAGTGCGGTCAGTGCGATAAGTTACTTTTGGCTTCCAACAAATATAGAATCGCAGTCTAAAGTAATAACTTTTGACAAGGTAACGGCATTCTAGTTTATATTTTGCCAAGTGCCTTGTCTGGTTAATTAAGATACCATGTCAATCAAGGAACTTGAAAATGTAATCGAATTGTACTGACTACCGGTTTCCGTGTTCCCCGAAAATCACAACTTGGGAATCTTCAAAAGAAGAGTAAATAGGCACCTTCTAGACCAACACGTAACATCGTCGACCTCATCGTCACTTACCATCAGGTGAGATTGAGGTCAAGTGTTGGTCTATGTTTAATAAAAAAAAAAATTTTTATTACTAAAGTTCAAATTGTAACATATTATTAGCAAGTAAATATCTAAGAAATAAAGATCTGGCGGAATGTTATAAGTTCGTTCTCCGAATGTCCCAGGAAGTTTTTTCCTACCCCGAGACCAGCAAAGAGTTCCGCCCGCCCGTCAAACAAATTACGAGGGTCTGGCATATCTTGGGGAGTATCCACTGGCGTGGGCAGCGTGCTGTGCTAATGAGGCTGTCTACAACTTGCTGGTGGACTCTGACGCAGACCCCGATGCGCAGGATTCATTCGGCAACATGATTTTACATATGGTCGTCGTTTGTGATAAATTGGTGAGCCATCTTCTTTTTTGCAATTACAATGGGTTTGCAATCACCTGATGGTAGTGAAGGTAAGGCCGTTGGATCGAAAGCATGCTCACACAGAAGCCTTTCATTACCGGAACAACACAGTTTTACACTATTTTTTATTTATTTACATTGCTGTATCGATGACTTAGGATTTTTAAAATGTATGATGGGTTTGCATTTGGCCTTAATTTTACCTGACCTGATGGCAAGCGTGATAAGATATATCAATAAAGCCTCGAGATAATGGAGGTGCTGGATCTGTTCTCTAACACTCGTGTGGTGGCAGCTATAACCATAGAAAGACAGACAAAAATACCCTACCAGTAACCAAACTAAACATTGAAAATACCCCGCACTTGGAATTGAACCAAAACCCTGAATTGAACCCTTGGTAGACCAAGTACTCGTATGTTATGAAATATCGTATTTCCACTAAAATAAACTGTTGATCGAATTCGTTTGTTTATTTTCTTTTAGGATATGTTTGGCTACGCACTCCGACATCCAAAAGTCCCGGCAAGCAATGGTCGACTGAACAAAGCAGGATATACTCCTCTGACCCTTGCTTGCCAGCTCGGACGAGCTTCCGTCTTCAGAGAGATGCTTGAACTGTCTGCTAAGGAGTTCTGGAGATATTCCAACATCACCTGTTCTGCTTATCCTTTGAATGCTCTTGATACATTGTTGCCTGATGGGAGAACCAGTGAGTTATTTCCTATAAATTGCTAATGTTTTAAGAGTTCGCCCTTTTACACCACTATTAGTAGATCCTCATAATGGAGGCTTATCAATGGCTATTAGTCGTTTATTTTTCTCTCTATGCTCTGTATTGATAGCTGTAAGCCACCCAAAAACAATAAATAAATAATAATAATATCTCAATGTCCGGTCTCTTGGTTCGACCATTTGCTTGTAGTTGAGCCATTACTACTATTGGACAAAAATAGTAAAAACTAATACACTTATGAAAGAAAACTCTTGATCTGTGAAATGTCGAATTTTTATTTCTAAGATTCTTACAATACCTAATCAATATTTAAGCGGGAGATCGGGCCCTAACTAGGATTCTCTGTATGCGCAAGAAGTTGTTTATATTAAAATATTACGATTAATGTGTCTTCTTCAATCAGACTGGAATTCCGCTTTGTTTATTATCCTGAATGGTACAAAGCAAGAGCATTTGAACATGTTGGACGGCGGCATCATTCAAAGATTGCTAGAAGAAAAGTGGAAGACTTTTGCTCGGGTTTGTATTTCTCTGTAGCTCTCGGACTTTCTCCTATATTTCGACTGCTTCATAAACATGTTTGAATTCTAGAACAAGTTTCTGAAGCGTCTTCTGATCTTGATGCTTCATTTGCTGTTGCTGTCTGTGGCGGTGTATCTTCGCCACAGCAGTGCGGAGGCGGAGGCCGATCCCGACTGGGGTCTCGAAGTCAACGACGCGCGGAGTGGAGTGCGCTTAGCTGCTGAACTTGGAACCATTGCTAGTACCTTGTGCTACATTATCCTTCAACAAGGGGATGAGCTCAAGAATCAGGGACTGGTGGCGTATTTTAAACAGCTCGTAAGCTCTTTTATCGGTATATTATAACGTCTGATGAAAGGGAAACACTTTTCAGTCAACTATCTCTCTCCGGCGCCAATCAGCTTGCACGTCCATTTATTCTCGAGCTATGCTCCTGCACAGTCATGATTCTAGCACAATAAACGTTGACTAAATCATTTGTTTACAATTACATTAGGGATTTCTGGTTTATTTTTAACTACCTGCTTACAGATCCATGAACCAGCTAAACTGATATTCCTTGTATCAAATTTGCTACTGCTGGCGTGTATTCCGGCAAGATTGTCGCGGCAAAATATGTTGGAGGAAGCTATACTGCTCTTCTTGTTGCCTGGATCGTGGTTCTTGCTGATGTTTTTCGCTGGGTAAGACAGAAGACCAATTAACTATAGCATATCCAGAGCTTGTTTAAGTTAAAATCGTGCGCCCCGCAACTGACTCTCCTATGCATTTACAGTGAACGAATGTAGAGAACGGGGCGCGGCATTTGAAATTAGACGAACATTGCCAATGGTGTTTTGTACATGCCCTTGTACATGTATTCTTGCAGCGCTGTGAAACTGACGGGGCCTTTCGTGACGATGATCTACAGCATGATCACTGGTGACATGTTCACCTTTGGCATCATCTACTCCATCATTCTGTTCGGCTTCTCACAGTCATTCTTCTTTCTCTACAGAGGTGCGTGAACGTTTATTTACTGTCGCAACTGCTTTCTTTATACTGTTTTCCATTTCTTTCTTCTGTGCAGTCATTTCTGACCGCGATTTCGCCTGCGCCGACTTGATAAATAATCTTGCATTACCAGATAAGAAGAAACACTGTCTGTTAATACAAAACATATTCTATCTGTACTCCATTTTACATCTGTATCACTCTACCGGTTGGTGCGTGGTTGAATTACAAACAGACATTTTTGTTTATATGAATTCATATTAATTTTTGCCCAGTATCTGTTACAAACATGTTTTACCTGTGGCTACTATACTTCTCTCATCCAGAATGTAGTTATAATTGATAATTTTTTTTCAGGGTTCCCAAATGTACAATCTACGCTGTTCTCTAGTTACCCGAGCACCTGGATGGCTCTATTCCAGATAACTCTGGGAGACTACAGCGTGAGTTAAACAATCTTGGTATCATTGGCCATCTTTATCATGAGGACAAACGATACTTCGTCTCGTGAAAGTTAGATTGTACTAGCTCTGGACGCGACTTCGTCATTCGGATTTCAGGAACATTTATCATAGATTGGACAAAGCAAATGAAATTTATATTCTAAAAGTATTACCAATTGCTAATAATGAATCAGTCACTCCGTGCAGTGTCAAATCAAGTCACGCGCTCGCGCTATACATTTGAAGTACAATTTGTTTTTTGCCATCGTAGACTTTATATGAAAAGTTTCCCAATGCCCGCTCTATAGGTAGCATATTTGAACCTCTCAGTCCAAATCCATGTTATTATATAAATATAATTTTTTTAAAATAAATAAATAAAGTAAATCATAAATTTAATACAAGGACAAAACAAAAAAAGGGAAATTTATAACGATGAGGGAAAAAACCATAATGTTGACAGAACAATGTGACAGAATGTGCATACATAGTGCCTAGAAGAAATTAAAAAGTTACAGAATGTTTAATGTAGTTTGTAATTTAGTTTAAGTTTAGTAAGTTAGATACAGAATCAGATTAATATAAGAGCGCGTCGCCTATAAATTGGCGATATAAAAACATGCAACATTTGTAAGATTTTTGTGACAAATAAAAAAATAAAATTTCTCTTACATAACATAGTATAATGTAGACGAATGAGTGTTTCAGTACTCTGACCTGGGCCAGACGTCGTACCCCAACCTGGCTAAGACTGTGTTCACGGTGTTCATGGTGTTCGTGCCGATCCTGCTCCTCAACATGCTCATCGCTATGATGGGGAACACGTACGCACATGTCATAGAACAGTCGGAGAAGGAGTGGGTCAAACAGGTAAACCTACACATATATATCTAAAGCGTCGGTGGCGCATTGGATAAGGCGCGGACTCTCAATCTGAGGGTTCCGGGTTCGAATCCAGACGTGTTCCTATAAGTTTGTTTTTCAATTCAAGTACATTATCCAATTGCTTAACGGTGAAGGAAAACATCGTGAGGAAACCTGCATGTCTTGAACAGGCATGTGAAGTCTGCCGTTCCGCCCTGGGCCCGTGTGGTGGGCTACGGCCCATACACTCCCTGTAGGAAGGTAGGCGTGAACACCTGCAGTGGGGACGAATATAGGCTGTTGATGATGATATACCTAATCAACCACTGAATGACATCGCGTGGGAGGCGTTAAAGAAGGCTACGGGAAAATTACAACGGATGGGGAGCAGCGTCGAAGTTATATGTACAAACATCTTTATGCGATCACCAATCCGCCTGACAAACATATTTATGTGTTTTGCACTTGGCCTTCATCTCACCTTATGGCAGTAGATAATTTACACTAAGGCCCAGTAGGACTGGGCTTAGGGCGGCTAAAAAACTCACTAAAAATACCTAAATATTCTAAAGGCTCGCGCAGACTATGGCGGGACGTATTGCAACGCATCTTATAATAATAATCTTCTCAGCTAATGAAAGCTAAGAAAACATGGTGCGAGGCTTAGGACGGCCAAGACTGCAAATCCGCCACTGCCTAATGCTAAGTGACGATAAGGTTCTTGGATACAAAACGTGTTCATCCAGAAACCTCAGTCAGGCGATTTCATACCGGAACACAACAGTGCCATTGACACTTAGGATTGACGGCAGACTTAGGTAACATGGTGGTAGCTAGCCAGGCAGACATAGAAAATGCCCTACCACCAACCAAAGCGAGTACTGTTGATAGCTGCCCCTACTCTGGATTGTGACTCTATAGGCCCAGGGCGTCCAAAAGTGGACAATGTGCCCAGTAGTGGACTTATGCAAATCTTCCAGTGGTTTTTCTAACTAACCGCTATTTTGAAACAGAAAAGTATTTGGTTGAAGCAGTAAAAAATTTCTTTGCAGTGGGCAAAGATAGTGGTGTCCCTAGAAAGATCAGTTGCACAGGAGGACGCTCACAGATACCTGCAGGAGTACTCGATAGGGTTAGGGCCTTCCGATGACCCTCGCTACGAGCAGAGAGCCGTCATGGTCATCAAGAGTAAGGCCAAGACTCGCGCCAGGCAACGGAAGGGGGCGCTCACCAATTGGAAGGTAAGACTGAAAAAAGAATCAAGTCCAGATTAAGACAAAGGTACACTTTTTTAATATGCATGATGGGTTTGCACTTGGCCTTCATGTCACCTGATGGTAAGTGTTGATAATAAGGCCATTAGATGGTAAGCCAGCGCATACAGAAGCCTCAAGCTAATTGTCTTTGAAAGGAAATATTTAGTTTATGTAGCTGGTATTTTTTACTGGAACATTTATGGCAACGTATCGATATGGACTACTAACAGTTTGCACTCTTTTGTTAATAGCGTGTAGGCAAAGTGACTATAGCAGAGTACACTTTTTAAATATGCATGATGGGTTTGCACTTGGCCTTCATGTCACCTGATGGTAAGTGTTGATAATAAGGCCATTAGATGGTAAGCCAGCGCATACAGAAGCCTCAAGCTAATTGTCTTTGAAAGGAAATATTTAGTTTATGTAGCTGGTATTTTTTACTGGAACATTTATGGCAACGTATCGATATGGACTACTAACAGTTTGCACTCTTTTGTTAATAGCGTGTAGGCAAAGTGACTATAGCAGAGTACACTTTTTAAATATGCATGATGGGTTTGCACTTGGCCTTCATGTCACCTGATGGTAAGTGTTGATAATAAGGCCATTAGATGGTAAGCCAGCGCATACAGAAGCCTCAAGCTAATTGTCTTTGAAAGGAAATATTTAGTTTATGTAGCTGGTATTTTTTACTGGAACATTTATGGCAACGTATCGATATGGACTACTAACAGTTTGCACTCTTTTGTTAATAGCGTGTAGGCAAAGTGACTATAGCAGAGTACACTTTTTAAATATGCATGATGGGTTTGCACTTGGCCTTCATGTCACCTGATGGTAAGTGTTGATAATAAGGCCATTAGATGGTAAGCCAGCGCATACAGAAGCCTCAAGCTAATTGTCTTTGAAAGGAAATATTTAGTTTATGTAGCTGGTATTTTTTACTGGAACATTTATGGCAACGTATCGATATGGACTACTAACAGTTTGCACTCTTTTGTTAATAGCGTGTAGGCAAAGTGACTATAGCAGAGTTGCGAAGAAGAGGCATCACTGGCGAGGATTTGAGGCGCTTGATGTGGGGACGTGCTTCAATATCGTCACCGACAAAAGTCCCTCTAGTGTAAGTCTTCCATAGTCCTCCTAGTAAATTTGGCCCGCGACATTGTCTGCATGGGCTTAACACTAATGGATGGGGACAAAAGTAGCATATGTACCTCTCCATATATGTCACAGGCTTGCCGCACCACGACGGGTTGTGATAAACGGTAACAAGCAAATGTGTGATATAAAAATATTGTCCAAATTCCACTCAATACACGGCCACGCCGCACCGGTCCTAGCTAATGATCATGGTAGAGCGAGGTTGTCTTTGGTAGACGCTTTCACATTATGCGAAGCTGTCAAAAGGCGCCCGTTCATATGTCGCCCCTTGCCACCTGGCGCGACTTGCTCCTCTCGCTCTACCCTTGGGCCGGTGGGTGCTGCAGACAGGCAGGTGACTTGGTGTTGTGTGCAGGCGAGCGCCTCCGCCGGACTGTGTGACGGAGATCGGAGTGAGCGGGGACGTGGTGAGCGGCGTGGGCACCGCCTTGTCCTCAGCGCTCAACGTCATGACGTTCGGGGAGCTAGAAGACTACACTAACGGTGAGTAGACGGACTTTATGCAGTTTTTCGATAAATCTATATGTCGATGGATTACTAACTTGTCGTGCCTTCATTCAAATGGTGTGTACTTTAATTTTGATAATATTCAAGAAGCTACCGGCATCCGGTAACCGTATAGTCATTCCACCAAATCACGTCAAATTAATGTTTCTTCATTGTTGACATTCTACCATTTTGCATCTTTATTATGCGTATAGCTAAGGAGTGGAATTCCTTCCCGGCTTCTGTTTCCCGCGCGCTATAATATGGATATATTCAAGGTCAGAGTGAATATACTATTTCTATGCAACTGTGAACCATCCTTGACCACATCGTCGCTTAGCATCAGGTGAGATTGTGGTCAAACGGAAGCCTATCTAATATCCATCCAGTTCCCCCGTATTGGACAAGATGTTGCTGGTGCCTCGAACAAGGCGTAAGAGGCGTATACTCCTTATGATGGCATAAAAGTTATTAACACTTGCCTCTGCCAACGTCCGTTGTACCATTGATAAGATGAATATCCCACAGACTGTAGGTGTAGAAAGACTGGGAGTATGCTCTAAAGAGGGTAATTTTGACCTACTTCACTGCACTTAAAAATAAACGAAGTATTGAAACCTCAATTTGGTTTTCTGTTGCAGATCCCATTCTGAAACACCCGACCCCAGATCTACTGGTCAACGGTAAAGCAACCAAACCAGCTACCACTGTCACGACCGCGTCGACCCATCTAGCAGTGACCACTCAGCCCCAGGTGCCAGCTCCTGGAAGAGTCTTGTTGGAAGGCAGGATGCCGGGAGTAGGTGTTGCTCCTGCTTCCTCGATGTTGACGCCGTCAGTTATATCAGGTGAGGTATGGGTAAGAAAAGCGGTAGATTCGGGCAAACATTAAGAAATAATCTCTCCGTTATGTAATAAGAACATGTCAACGGTACTGGATTAGATTTTGTGGTATAGCGTAGTGGAGTGCTCTTTTTCAAACGACTTAAAGGAAGATGTTCTCAATTCGACGCGTTTTTTTGTATGTGTGTTACGCTATAACTCCGCCAATAGTGAACCGATTTTGATAATCATTATTTTGTTTGGTAGACCCTCAGAGGTGGTCCCATATAAATTTTATCGAAATTGATCGATAACTCTTCAACAATCAACAAAACCCAAATTTTTAAGGCATTAGGTTTTTTTTGAACGCGTTAATTATTACTTTTAATGACACTGCACTTCCATCTCACCTGTTGCAAGTGATGTGAGAACATCGGGTGGAAGCTACACAGCAGCAAGCTAATGAGGCGCTTGCTCTGGCTACCTTTCGTATCGGAATAAATATGCATGGAGACTGATGTTTGACTGCAGACTTGAAACATTGCACTATCTACTATCTATGGCAAGGCGGACATAGAAAACTTCCCCCGACTAACCATAATTATATAAATTAGAGAATTATTCGTGTAATTTGGGGAAGTCATTGTAAGTGCTTGTTTTACAAAGTAGATACCAGTCAGTTAACATTAATTAATCATCAGGAACACCATCGCTATCCCTGACGACGCCAGGGTTGGTGCCGACAGCAGCGGTACAGAAACCTGCGGTGTCGGGAGACCAGTCACAACTGCTTGGTGCTAACTTAGGAATCACACCAGATTCCGTGATGAACCAAGTGACAATACAGAAGCAACCCGGTGAGTTCAATCTCTTTACAGAAAAAATAGTGTTTTACGATTCTTACATTAATTACTTATAATATTTCATACATCACTGGCTCGGGTGTCGTTTAAAATTTTTAGGGGGTTACATAGATGTTCGGGAAGTTACGCATATCTTCTCGTCTAAATACAAAAAAGTTTTTATTCAGTGCGTGTTGCCAGTGATGACATACGGAACCGAAACGTGGTCCTTTACTGTGGGCCGAATAAACAAGCTCAAAGTCACTCAGCTAGCAATGGAACGAGCTATGTTCGGAATTTCTTTACGTGATAAGGTTCGGAATGAGGAAATCCTTAGACGAACGAAGGTCACCGACATAACTCGACGAGTCAGTGAGCTGAAATGGTAATGGGCAGGTAACATCGGTCGAAGAACCGATAACCGATGGGGAGTAAGAGTTCTCGAGTGGCGACCACCTACCGGGAAACGTCTATCGGGCCGTCCACCCACTAGCTGGACCGACGACATGGTTTAGGTCCGTTCCGGTCGGGTCCTTTCGATGTGGCGTAACTTGAAGGAGGCCTATGTCCAGCATTGGACATTTCCTGGCTGATGATGATAAACCTTACACGGAGAGGGAGACAGGTGCTCAAACTAGAGTATGCCCTGTAACTATAATGGGCCACCTGGCCTGGGCCCAAGTATTATCAAGAGAGCTATGCATTGTTCGTTTCAAGTAACAATTCTCAGCGGCCATATAGCCACAACTTGTATCTTAATTGCTCTAAACAAAATATTACTATTCCAAATAAATATTATCCAACTTAGACCACCTCACATAAGATAAAAATTATTTTTCAGACTACAATAACCATAAATCATATTTTTGTTGGTTCAGTTCCGTCTGACGAAGTGTTCCGAGACTTTCTGTTGGAGCTGGTCACTATGGCAGAAACGGCGAGTCCTAACGATGCAAATCTTAGAGAATTGGCAGAAAAAGCCGCAGACCTTCAGAATGTACCAGAAATTGATATAGCATTGAATGTAAGTACATTTGAACGAATTTCAAGTGAGACGAGTATCAACGTGGCGTCGAGAACATTACTATGCTGCTGCATCACGATGAGTGCAGGGCAGAAATTACATCGGATAGATTTAGATCAGTTCTACAAGCAAAAACTATTGTAAGTCACCTAAAGTGCAGTCCTTCCGAGTGTTTTAAACACAGCTGTTAAAATAATGTAGGAGCAATAGATGGAACATAAATTATACCCCTGGGGAAAATGTTTAGGGAGCAATAAGATGGACTAACCGCGTGCATTGTTGACCATGCCCCTGTACCGCATCCATAATCAAGTGGGGGAAACTGCGACTGAGAATTGTGCTGCGCGCAATAAACGAGTTTGGAGAACTGATCTAGCTACTCAACTAAATATAGTCATCAATTCAATTCAATTCTTGATATTTATGGCAACCACCAACTTCATGGTAATTCTGCCAAAATCTGGTGTCCAAAGAGGCAACGTGTAATACTCGTAGGAAATAATCGGTTAGCCAGACACGCGATACACTTTGAGAGGACTAAAACAAAAAGGAGAAAACACACGACACGAAACATAGTTCAGTTACAGCATTTTGATTGGATTTGGTTTAATTTTTTCAGGCAAGATTTACTACATGGTTCCAAGATAAAGGAGCCATAATCTATGACGCTCCGGATAATTGCATTGTATAATAGCTTTTGAGAGTATGGGTGGGAACCCCACCAAACACCTGATAAAGAACGCAGGATATTAATATATTTCTCACATTTTTTAATGACGTAATCTAAGTGATGCGTGCCAGATAATTTTGAATCTAGAATTACGCCTAAAAATTTTACAAAATTTAATTGGGGGATCAGTTTACCATTACTAAATACATTGGCAATAGGCATGGATCTACTCCTGAAAAAAGCGACAATACAGCTCTTGGCAGGAGAAAGAGAGAGACCATGATCTTCAAGCCAGACATTTAAATAATAAATGGCAGAATTTAACCTCGAAGCTGCCACGTCAACGGAAGCAGCCGCTACGTAAACAGCACAATCGTCGGCATACTGTAAAATTTTAGCAAAAGAGGAAACAACTGGTTCTAGATCATGAGTGTATAAGTTATATAACAAGGGGCTCAGCACCGAGGCTTGAGGAAGGCCTTTCCAGATTAGCCTTAGCTCAGATTCAGAAGAACTATGTTTAACTCTTATAGATCTTGCCAAGAAGAGGTTAAATATGAGATGCACCATCTTAGGGGGAATACTAAGGTTTAATAATTTACGTCTTAGAGTATCAAGTTGCACGTTGTCATAGGCGGTTTTGATGTCCAAAAAGGCTCCCAACAAAACCTGATTCTTAGAAAAAGCCAGGCGTATGTCAGAAACTAAGACACATAGACTGTCAATTGTGCCGAAACCACGCCTAAAACCAAATTGTGATGGGGACAGATCTCTACTCTCAACAATCCATTCTAGTCTGTTTTTGATAAGGTGTTCTAATAATTTAGCCAAAATAGATGATAAGGCAATAGGACGGTAGGAAGAAGAGAGGGAAGCGGGCTTACCCGTTTTTAGAACAGGTATGACAATTTGAGTTTTCCATGAATCAGGGGGAATGTCGCTATCAAAAACCATATTAGCTATTTGCAAATAGAGTCTTTTCATGTAGTCCCCCGCGCGGGAAATAAAGGAGTACGGAAAACCATCCTCTCCCGGGGAGGAATCCTTCTAGGAGCATTTAATCACTACGTGAATCCTTAACAGAACTCAACACCAGAGATAGTCATCAATAATTATTTCAAACCACCGCTATTGACACTGAAAGCTATTATCCAAGAGGATATAATAATATACTACCATATTATCACAACCACAGAGAACTTTATCAAAACAACAAGCACTTTAAAAATAAGAAAGTTAATCTCTACATAGAGGTCATTGCATTTTCTACGAAGAAGACCGTTCTACGTACGTCATATGAAAGAATTACTCAACTAAAATATATGATCACATTTTAAAATTATATTCGTCTGGGATTCTATTACATTGGGGGTAGGTTAACAAAGCGAATTAACCTCACCATCAGAGGTAGTATACGGGTATGGACAGCAATGACACGCTAGAGCTACTCTCAATGCCACGACCAGAGAGGATTTAAATATAGTAATAGGTTATAGAGCGGGCATTGGGAAAAGTTTCATATAAATATTTTGATCTCAAAAGTCATCATCATCATCAACAGCCTACATACGTCCCCACTGCAGGGGCTCAGGCCTACTCTCCTACAGAGAGTGTAAGGGCCATAGTCCACCACGCGGGACCAGTGCGGATCGGCGGACCTCACATGCCTGTTCAAGACATGCAGGTTTCCTCACGATGTTTTCTTTCACCGTTAAGCAATCGGATAATGTACTTGAATTGAAAAACAACTCATAGGTACACGGCTGGATTCGAACCCGGTACCCTCAGATTGAGAGTCCGCGCCTTATCCACTGCGCCACCGACGCTTCTTGTCAAAAGTCAACGGTATGTCAAATGTCTTGTACGGCCGCGTGATGTGACACTAGATTGAGTAACTTATTACCAATTGGTAATAAGTTTAGGATCAATTTTTTTGCTTTGTCCGGTCTATTACTATCAATGTTAAATGTCTTTGGCCACGACCTTCACATATTTTTACTTTATTAGGCCTACATAACATTGTGGATTTCTAGATGGCAGCTAAATCAGCTCGGAAAATGGTAGCGGGAGCTGTGTCAGGCCTATTTGGGGTGGCAGCTGAAGACCCTCAACCAAACTCTGCCTGGCAACGAGAGAGACAAGAGCATAGTGACAGTGATCCTATTTCAGGTACAAACAGGTTCCATTGTAAATGACGGTATTCAGCCTTACTCACTTTTAACCTTTGTTATTATCTTCCATCGATATCAGAGTCTGTTCTCCTGGGCCGAGCATCACGAGCGCGTAGAGCAAGATCAGCTTCTCGAAGAGCAGCGCCTCCACCGCCGCATTTATATGTTCCAGCCAGGTAAATGCAGACATGATTCTTTACCGATCAAGTTGTGTTACAGACTAGGGCATGGGGCTACCTGATCATTTATTCATACGAGTATAATTGCTTTTAACCCCTAATTAACTTATCTAAAGGGAAAATGATTTTTTGTTCGATTACCTAGTCGTTAACCAACACAACACAACAAAGAGTGTATTTGATTAGATTTTCAGACTAACCAAGCTAGGCTTCAGCTCATGAGTTGTTAGAAATAGCTGCTTTCGCAACCAGCTTACTAAGTAACAATATTGTATCGTAGGTCCATGTATTTGGTAGCATCGGAGAGCAGCGCTGTAGAAAGTGACGCGCCTTGGGAAGAACTGCCCAGTTCAGGCAACAGCTCGTAAGTATTTATTTCATAGAAAAAACAAATCCTTGATAGAATTGAACTTTCATGTGTATTAAGATACCGACTGAACCCTTCATTGACAATATCATTACATAGATACTTTATCGAACCCGTTTGTCAAAGATAAAACCAGACTCAGGGATTCTAGGACTCAAGACTCCACGAGCAAACAGCGACAGGGCTATATTTCCTTACATCATCGGAGAACTTTGGGCAAACAAACGGCTAATCATTCTGTGATCATTCGCACAATGATTTAATTTTCTGCGCTTTACACACGATAATGACATTATCAGTGTTAAGCAGAATAGTATTGAGAACTTTTAATATGCAAAACAAGTAAATGCGTTCAAAAAGAACTGTAAACCGACTTCAATTGCCCTAGTCCATTTTTGTAAAGACAAATTTAAGATTTATATAGTTTTCTCAGAGATTCCATTGTCAGAACTGGACCAATTAAAATGGGACCACACTGGAAGCAGCAGTTTTCAAATAAAAAAAGAATCATCCAAATCTGTTCACCCAGTCAAAACTTATTTTTTAAAAAGAACAAAAACATACCCGACGAATTGATAACCTCCTCCATTTTTGAAGTCGGTTAATAATAAGGCTTTTCACTAGACGCAAAAAATCATCAGTAACACAAATACTTGAGCCATGTAGTTAATATTCGCGCACCAATATTGCAGAGCGATCGGAAAACGCGACGACGCAAGAATCAGAGAAGCAAGACCGCTTTGCATCATGAACGCAACAGGAGTTGTGACGCAAGTGGAGCACTCCCTATTCGTAGTCGGTAAGTGTAGGAGTTGGACTTCAATCAGTCATCACTTAACTGGCTCGGATAAAACCACGTCCTCGATACAAGCTATAACATCCACACTCGCCCCACGAGAGTGCTATATCCGAAACTAAGAGAGCTAATTTCACCGCAGGCGGTGATTTGTGAAGACAAGGAGCAGATAAAACGAACAAAGCATGTTCGTACTTAATAGAGGCGTTGTGTAATTTCTTTGTTATCTTCAATGCGCTCTCTAATTTGAGCAGATGATCATTTGTCAAAAAAGCAGCACGGCTTTACATCGGATGCATAATTAATTAGTATATAAGCTTTAACATAACCGACACATGACTGTTGTGTTCAGGTTCGGGTACCGGGGCAGAAGCAGAAAGCGCGCCACCAGTAAAATTAACAGTCAAGCACGAAAGGAAAAGGATGCGACCCAAAACGGCGAAAACTCGAAGAAACAGGTATGTTAACTAACTACTATTAGTACCTCTGGGGAAACTATCAACAGTAGTATGGCGTGCATTGTAAACCAACCACCATTAGTTGAACTACTGGGAAATAAGTTAATAAATAAATGATTTGGTCACCGCTCTACGCAAGATAACGATATGGCGCTCAATTATGCATATGGATGCACCCTGACATCAGATTTAATTCTAATTAGTCGTCGTTATCCAATACAGATAGTGCTGCAAATTCTCTTTGGGAGTGGAACAGACTTCTATCGATATGACTCACTTTCTTACAACTTCAATATTGATATATCTGGCTATCTGGGACAGTCTCTCCTTACTTGGCTTACCTACAGCGCCTCGTCCTTTTTAGGCCGCCCACAATGACTTTCCTACTTGCAGAGTGTCACCTATACCAGAACCGGGGACTGGAACCGCCAGTCCACTAGACCATTGGGCCACGGGTCCATTATCTCGTCTGTCGCGGATGATGAGATCGTCAAGCGCATCTACAGCATCCCTAGCTTCTGGTTCAAACTCGCCGACCCCGGAGAATTCACCGAAGAGATATTAAACAAATTGTTTTAAGTATCAAGGTTATTTTTAGGTAAGCGTGAACCAAGACCTATAGATATCAATATCATGTACTTCCATGACCCGATGAATCGTAAGTTGTATCCCAAATTACATTTTGTGACAGATGTACATGACGCAGATGGATTGCTTTGTCAGTTGTTTTAAATAACCGCTAGTTTAGTAAAATAGCTAGCGATTATGTTAAAAAGCTATTTAAGTAATCCAACTACGACATACACAGCTTCAATTCTTCTTCGTGTAATCTTCAAAAGCAAAAAGGTATCTTCTGTGCTTCCACACGAAGATAACTTCTTTATAAAGACTACTGAACATAATCCTATGCAATAGATCGCCATGACAAACCAGGTGATTTGGCATAATCATTTCGCTTGATCAGTGGCATATATGCCCTCCATTTCAGTAGAAATTCAACCAGTTAAAATCCAACAAAAATATTCGAATTTCCAAAATAATTTGGAACTTTTCAAAATAATTGAAGTTATCTTAAAAAGTTAAGTACCTACTCGGGAAAAATAGTTCAAATTATTTAAATTAATGTGTAATTTGAGTGCTCACAATTTTTTGAAACAATCGTATTAATAAATAATAAACATACATAGCTATGTACCTTCACTTGCCTATCTAACGTTCAATAGTTGTAATGTTAAACAAATTATTTCAAATATTTATGATCCGTTAGAATCGCTAGAAATAAAACTTCCAATTTTATCAACAACTTTTTATTGTCAATTTTATTCCTAAGCACTGGTTAAATAAATGAATACTAAAAACAAATAAACAAAAATAAAAAATATATCTGTAAGACTTTATGATGTAACCCACAGGACCTTCCTGAGAGGGGGAAAAGGGGACGTCTAAAAATATTTTCTTCAGGAGCAGGTTTGATATGCATTATTCCTTAATTTAACATACTATTAACACCTGGCTGTAAAAAGACGCAATCTATAACCCGTCATAAAACCATCCATCCATCTATTCCTCCTGGAGATTGCTCCTAGGGGTAATTCATATCCATATGCAATATATGGATATGAATTACCCCTACTCCTATTTATGCTAGAACAAGAGTATGTAAAAATAATGTAGGACCAATAGATGGACATAAATTACATCAGGGGGGAATGTATCGGGAGCAGTAGATGGACTAACCACATGAAACAAACATTTCAGGCAGTACCTAAACGCAATGTCAGGAATAATTTGTTCAGAATGGATGCCTTAATTGGTTTTAAAAAACCTGAAGGGGTAAAAAAAGTTTCAATGTCAATGGAGCAATAATCTAATAATTAAATGGATGGAAATGGAATGGAAAAAATATCAAGTGTTGGAATTTTTTCCGGATTTAATATTTTTATATAAAAAACTGTGCCCATTTATGTCAAAATGGTTACTGCATACTATTTATTATTTAATAATGATGTTATTAATTTAGAAAACCGGAGCTACATACATTTTAACGACAATATTTTCTGATTAAAAGAAAAAGGGATCATTTGAACACCAAAATAGGGCTTAAACCAATAGTATCTCAAATGGAATTCTCAGTTCTTATCAAATTAGAATAATAAGAAAATTGTTAGTAAATATCTCAGCATATTTGTCGAAAAGAACATAACATATTCACTTTCATTTAAAAAATGTACACTTGTTCGAGTGATTGGCTGATTTTTAAAGAATCCAACCGACAGGTCTAACGCGTCCCGTCAACGCCCGACTGAAATTATGCGTCATTTGACGTTCCGTAAACACACCCACCCGTACCGCTTCCATACCTCAGGAACAGACTTAGTTACGCGTTAGACCTGTACATGCTTTAATATAATATCTTTACCACAAGCCAGAAATCTAATATTCGAGTCTTTGAACATTTTCTCCCAGAGCATAACGAGTAAGTATTTCAGTTCAGTTTCATAAGATATTTCAAGTTCGTTTCAATATTAATGTTATTAAGACTTACCAATACATATACCACCTTTCCACGTTGCAATTTATCCCGTCTTTCCTCGTAGCCAATATATCCGATATCCAATGCTCTCAGTATTTCGTTCAGTATCAATGTTGTTATTAAACGATCGTGTTTCCCTTATCATAACTTCCACCTTGAAACAAATTAACAACAACAAGGCAGGTGACAATAAAATCACGGGGTGAAATGCGACACAGTGAAACAGATTAAGTTCAAGTCAAAATACATACACAGTAATGTATAAAACAAGTATCAAAAATAAATCAAGGTATCAAACAGAGGATATAGCACATTACTTCAGATGTATGGAATACCCAAAGAGAATCATGATCCAGAATTCGGTTGGTTCCACATCCAGGGCAGTCATTTCAGATTCATCCCAGATCTAAAATGCTGTGGGCATGACATCATAAAATACACGACAAGAAATAATACATACGACAAAAAGGCTCAAAATCATTAGTAGATAAATGCTAAAATATCGCTACGGAAAAACATATCGTCTAAAAAATGCGGGCGACACAAAATAACCATATTTTTACCTGGTAAAGAGACACGGCAATATTTCAAGAAATATGTCATAAATGCATTTATAGCGAAGACGGGTAGATTCATATAAAGTAGGCACGATTAGACACAGTGTCAGTCAACAAATAATTCATGGAGAACAGCGAAGTCTTAAAAACGGAGAGAGATTTGCAGGTGCACAAATTCTGTTAAAAACTACGAGTGTTTTAGGCAATTTACATATCCTTTTCACGTATTTTTACGCACGAAATTTTATTTAATGAAATTATCAGTAAACTTACAAACAGAATGTGGACATAACTTTTCAAAGGCACAAAACAGGGATGGAAATAAGATGTAATATGCTTTCAATGTTTATTTTACCATTACGTAGTATAGAGGGCTTTGAAAAGCCATTACCTATAAATACATATAATATGAATCATCATGCCAGGAAATGAATTTAATTGTCGTTATGCAGCTAAATTCGCATTGAAGATATTTTAAACAATTATCTATCAGCAAAATTGTGCTAAATGTCAATTGTGATTTAATATGAGCTTGTACGTTAATGATATTTATTTCCCGTCTTGATACTTTGATTTAAATATACAATTTTTTTTTATAATTACTGCACAAAGCCAGGTGTGCCATTTTAATTGATATTGAATGTAAAACAGTTTTTTTAAATTATTTTCGTGCGAATAGTCTTGATGAGTGAAAAGCATATTAAATAGCGATACATTGGTTTGATTTTAGACAAAAAGTCATTAAAAATGACATGTTACAAAAAACACAAAAATCTCAACGTTTTCGCAAGATTTACGCTGCACATGTAAAATGACAGTAAATAAGACAAAAAATCAGAGAAACATTAACATCAATACGGGTCACAAGATATAGAGAGACATTGGTTTACACGACAGTTCCGTTAGGGTCACTTACCTTTGGGGTCTGTGGAGAGAAATCACCAATTATAAATAAAATGAACAATTTCAATCAACATACACTTTATATCTTAAACATAAATACATATGTGAGACGATGAGCGTCCCAGTAAAGCGAAAATATTCGTCTGAGCGGCGTGTCAGTCACAAAATGCTTAAATCGACGAACACTCTTACTACTGACGATGTGTTAAATCATCGGAGCAATATTTAACGCAAATGCTGGATAATATTAAGAAATGTTTGCTGCACAAATGTAAGACAAAGCGACAATATTATTTAATAATAATAGGTAAAACTTTCATACTTTAAGTTTAATATTGGATCAAAGATACTTCGTCGATTTTCTGCAATACAACAGTTCGCTCAAACTTGCATTAAATTGAACAATCTATCAAGGGAATGTGTGCACATTACCTTTTCTTGATTTTTTCTCGATACACTAACACCTAATTCGTTAAAAAGCTAGATATTATAAAGTACACAAGTCGAAGTTGTCCAAACGTTATGCGAAGGGGAGTCAAACGTTTCGTTTCACAATGTTACCTTATCTTATGAACTACGCTGACAGAATAGAGTAAGATTTTAGTTTTACGATAAATAACAAGTGTCTCAGAACGAACAGTTTGTAAAATACTCGCTTACGAAGTGATAAGAATTTTGCTGTCGCATTTTATATGCTCAGCCCGATGATAGAACTATACTGAACCAGCTTGGAAGACAATGTTGTCCTCTTATTTAATTTTATAATCCAGACGAGATCTGACAAAGTGACGTGTGCAAAACACCCCGAGTAAAAGTTCGCTTGTTTTCTAACCTGAAGAAATATTTCTATAACATAAATCCTTAATTTCTTATAAATAAAACTAAAATCTTACCCATCATACATATGTTAACTATACATGGTGGTTAAACCTCACGTGATACAGTGTTCAAAGCTGGACTGATCCGTACACTCTTGAGGGCACGTTTTGGGAATAATTTTTCTATGAACCCACACTTTTTGAAATAGTTTTTTTTAAAATGCACAATGGATTTCATCTCCAATGATATCATGAGACGAAAAGGACGCCCCAATTAATGAGGTACTTCATGCTCGTAGCTTAATGGAAACACGGCAGATCAAGATGGCGTACCTAATTCAAAATGGCCGTCATTTATGAAGTGCAACTTGAGTGATTAAACAGCAGCATAATTGAATTAATGCCTCCATTGTTGAACATTCGCTGTAGGTGTAGTGATATTACAGTTATTAGACAAATTAAGGTGCCCTCAATATATTTACGGCCCAGCCAAATATGCTAGGTGTCCACACAGCAGTATCATCAAATCCTCCAATACAGTGCATTTACCTCTGATCCGCGCGCAGCGAAGCGTCACGCACTTTGCTCTCCGCTCCGGTATTTCTTTACTTTACTAGGCGGTGTGGTTTTTAACAACACCTGGACAGAACTTTCATTGAGAACGAACAAATTCGACACGTCACAGTACACAGTATCATACGAAAAATAGATAAAAATACCACATGAAAGGACCACACAGCCGTATTTGATAAAGTTGCAGCAGATTCCGATATAATCTCATTGTAAATTGACATTGTAAAACTGCCGTCTTCCTGGCAACCCACAAGAAATAAAAAAATGTTTGTTAGTGAAAAGAAATAATTTTATATGAAGATTGAAACAAAAAAAAAACGTTAGTTTCGGCTATGATAATGTGAAATTTATATTTATTTACATAAAAAATATTGTTCAATTTGAATATGTATAAATCTAAAGTAAGATCCGGGTGCAGAAATGGTGTACATTTTGAAGATCAGCTTCATGACAAATAAAAACACCTGAATATTTTTACGCATTCGGAATATTTAAAACAGATTTAAAGTTGGAAATTAATAATATTATTTCTAATGTAAGTTAGCTCGTAAATTTCGGTGATGTATTAGAAGAAAAATATCGATTAAATGTAATAAGTAATATCATATCTATTTATTTGATCCGGTACTAAATAATCTTTCAAAATTACACCAGCAGTGTTCCGGCCTGCCTTTACGTGAAAAGCAATTGCCGCTAACAGAGGAAATACTGATTTATTTATTGTGGGCGTGCGTGTGCTAACGCGCTCATTATCATCGTCGAGACTTAATATATAATTTACAATCTAAAGGTAGATTTGAACCCGACGCACCGTCCCACCGGCGCAGCTCTCTGCAATCAGACAAACAAACGAACATGGCAACACGGAACTATACTCAAGGGTGCGGCGTATAGCAGCAAGTCCCGGCAACTGGCCACCTACATCTGCAACACTACAGCACACACACACTGCTTCAAATATTCACTGTACATACGCATACAAATACATATATATTGTACATATATAGACAATAAGATATCAAAAGGTTGTGTGTAATACAGCGATCTGTTGGACCTGACCAGTACCTGGATTAACTAAGATTTTCAACGCTACCAACAATCCAACGGCGCAAAATGAGTACGTATGTGTTTTTGTGGCATCATAGCTCTCGAACGGATGGACCGATAATGTGTTTTTTACGTGAAAGCAAGTTTACTTGCGGTGGTTCTTAGCGATACATATTTGGCAAAAATCGATTTAGCAGTTGGGCATTTTCAGCATCAATTAATTAAGAAGCACGCCTAGAAACGCGGAGAAAAAAATCTAAATCATAAAGTACTGGATGTACTTAGTTGTGTCTACACACGGTGCCCACTACCAGGCTGTTCAGGTGTTCAATAAATTACCGGTTGATTTAACAAGTACGAGCAGTCACAGTGTATTTAAGTCCAACCTAAGACTCCTCTTAGAGAAACGTTATTATAGTATTAAGGAATTTGCGGACGATAGGAGCTAAAGCTGTGGATATACTGTTATATTATGTACAATGTAATTACTGGCATTTTTAATTTTAATCTGATTATTAGCATATTTCTACACCTGCAAGATCCCTCAATAGAGCTGTACCAAGAGCTGTAATATATATGTAGATAACAGCTTACGCCCGCGAATTCGTATGAGTGAACTTTTGGATACCATGATAACTACAGACCATTCAACTTTCCCTCTGCAAAATATCAAGGCATTCTAACTTTGTTTTAGGTCGTGAATGTATGAGAAAATGAATATATTTTCAATGAATGTATTGCAGAACAACTGTTTCCACAGAGCCAACTAAATCTCTAAATTAAACACAACCTTCAAAGGTAAAGAACAAAGCGTATATTGTCGTGTGGCATATAATAGTCATGCAAACTGAAAGAGAATCAATTCGTTTATTAATAATTAATCAATTATTAAAATTGCACACATGCATTCAATATTTTGTCATTGCATTGAATAATTGAACAATGATCCCTGCAAACAAAGGATTATTTCTACATTTAATAAAAACAAACCTATAACATATACACAATATCCAATAACACTACAATATTACTACAAAAAATATATAAATTAGAAGCATGTATCACCGGGAAATATGATAGGTAAAATAAAATAAATAGGTCTTCGTGTAGCCCACCACCATTTCTAACATGTTTATGTCGGCACAATATATAAGTCATTTTGGTAGTGTTTATATAAAACCAGATCGATGTCAATAAAACCTTAAATCCTATGTAAGAAAATTGTACTGAGAAAAGTCACTAAAGAAAGTATATCGTCTTAATAATAGCCAACTAACCATAATAACCATATACAATGACACAGATCATTTCATACAAATCACAGCAATACAAACATGGACGACATTTTCAGGGTTGAACTACATCTAGCAGCAAACCGAATCGCTCTTTCCTATGCATCTATCCTATTCTGTCACTTAGAATTGTCATTTACTAAGAGTGAGAAAGGGAGCGGGAGTGCGACCGCATGGAATCGACGAGACGTGTAAATGACGGTTATAAGTTAATGAAAAAGACGGAAGCATTGGAAAGTGATCCGGTGCTGCTAGAAGTAGCTTCAGCGTGGGGAAACATCTGTCTCTGCTGTATAGATCTACCTAGAATAACCTAGATCGGGCTTTCTGGATTTGCACAACTGCAGGCGTAGTTATGCAAATCTCTCTCTCAGATATATGGAGTTTGCATGTGATTCGCGTCTCTTTCTGACCAGTAAGCACGTTCTCCGGGGATGATGGCCACGTGCTTGCTGACCGGGCGTGCGTGAAGATGCGGCTGATCTAGGGAGATCAGAACAGCTAAGACAGGTGTGTCCTTAAGCCTAACCCTGATTAGTCAAAATATTTCGATAGGAAGAGGGGTGTGGGGGTGGAGGCATCGCATTCGTTTATTTTAATGAATAAAAAATTTCACATTTATTTATAACTAGATTCCGCCCGCGACTTTGTCCGCGTGTACTTCAGGATTTATTCTACTTGTTCGATAGGCATAGAAGGCATCTATCTCCATTTCCAGCATAAGGTACAAAATAGTGTTTATTCTGTTACGTAGGCTAATAGTTTAAAGAAACAAAAGAAATTTCAATATCTGACGTAGTACATTCAAAGAGTCTTCACACTAATATTATAAACGCGAAAGTTTGTATATACGAATTACATATTCTATGGTCGGTTGCTAGGCAACGCGTTTTTGTTATGCCAAAATTGCCCATGTAATCCCACTAATATTATAAGTGTGATTTTGTACAATTTACACAATATGTCTTTATAAATTATAGCCTATATGTTATTCTGATGTATAAGCTATATTATTGTAAAGTTTCATTCAAATCCATTCAGTAGTTTTCCGTGAAAGCGTCACAAACATCCAAACTTTCACACTTATAATATTAGTAGGATATCCGTAAGTCCTAATATTTTTATCAACCATTGCACCCCACAACACAATGTATCAAAAGTAATCAAAGCTGATCGTTAGCACGGGAACAAAGCTGCGTAGTCATGGAGCAGACTGTACCTTCAGGCCAATAGGTGCCCAACCGTCTCCAAAAGCTGTCGGAGCTTACTTTGAATCTTCATTTTACCACACATCTAAGGACATACCTTCATCCTACTCTAAACACACACATCAATCAACAACTAAACATTTAAGAATAGCGTCTGTCGAAATTACTTCAACTAAGAGTATATTAAGAAGGTACTGCACGAAATTTTGTACATTAAAGTCTACACCTTGAATTAGTTAAATACATTGAGATGACTTATTTAGATTAATCCGATCCTTGAACAATTGAATTGAAACAAACGCTCTTGTTGAAATTTGATACAAATAAATAATTAATAAACAATACAATAACGTTAGCGAAATCTCGATAAATCTTCGGGATATGACAGGTCCTTTTGTACTATGGTAACATGTGTTGCCGAGTCTTCATTATAATCAGCAACCAATCTTTGATAAATGTGATACATCTAATCTAGTTTGCATTGTGTGTCTATCAAAGGTTTAAATAGTTCTTTTTTTTCTATTTCTACCACCATCAGGTTACGTATGAGAATAGTTTTAAACAATGTTGGATGGCTATTTGTATGTACAGTCAAGTGCGAAAATAATAAAAAACCATTTTAGTACCATGTCAAAATCACCCATACTTATTCTTAAGCAGTGTGTCGAGGGAAAAATGACTAAACTAAATATGTTAAAATTACCGTATATAGTATATGTAATGTGTTTTACTTAAATCTAATGTTCAAGGCTAAGTATGAAAAGCACCAACAAAGTCTTACTTAAGTCAATAACTCACATTTACTGCTGCTGCTGGTGTTCCGTCGCGTTGGACGGCGGGACGGGTCCGGGGTACTGGTATGGATTATACCCGGGGTACATGCCCTGCGCGGGGTACATTGGGTACTGGGGCGCTCCGTACTGGCCGGGGGTCATCATGGGCGCGGGCCCGGGCGTCGACGACGGCGGCGTCGGGTTGGGCGTCGGCGTAGACTGCTGCGGAGGTTGTTGCGGCTGCGACGAGCCTTGCTGCTGGTTGGACATGGTGCTTTAGTGACGCGAACAGACGTGAATAGTACTTTCATTCATTATTTTATATGACGTAGAAGTTAATTTTCATTCCATTGTATCCATCATCATCATAAGCCGGTTCAGAGCCACTTGTATCCAGCGACTCCCCGCGAATAGGTCGTCGGTCCATCTAGCAGGGAGACGGCCCTGTACATGCTTCCCGGAACGTGGTTGTCACTCGAAAACTTTACTTCCCATCAATTATCATGTCTTCGAGCGATGTGGCCTGTCACAATAGGAATTCTCACAGCTCGTACAATTTCGCATATACTAATGCGTACAACTAAAGCATGGAATGCCCTACCAGTTGCAGTGTTACCTGGACAGTTCTTAACATCAGGGTACACAAAGTGAAATCTCTAGAACCATCTACATGAATGTAGATATAATTGTATACCTAGTCATATAATGTAGTTACTCCGTACAGAACAGACGTTCACCGCCTCCCGCCGATTCGAGATACCTCACTTTTCCCCGCAAGAAAATTACCCGCTCAAGGATCACACACACACAAGCGCGTGTAAATAAACGTCACCCGTTCGTTATATAGGAATATGAACTGATATCTCGTTGTACTGGTTTTATATGTATGTGACAAATAAATTAGAATAGAATACTCTTTATTGTTTCTCCCCCTCGTTACATAGTGTCATTTATACAAACTACTGACCTTAAGTTTGATCTGCGCCTCGATAGCCTCCGCCTCCTTCAGTTTCCCGATGCTGCGGTAGTACTCAGCCCATTGCGCGCTGTAGTCGGCCGACTGTCCCCCGCTCTGCGCGGGGCCGGGGGTAGCGCCCCCACTACCGCCCCCACCGCCGCCCGACGGACCACCCACCGGACCACCGCCCCCTGTCGAAGATTGTTCTGTTATTATTGTAGACGCCCATCTCAAGCATAACGAAACACACATATTTCAACATTAATTTATGAATAAGCAGACAGTTTGAGCATCATATTTAAAGCTTAAACAAATATTTGTTAAGATATAAAGTAGTAGTAGTGTTAAAATAATATACATGGTTCTGTAAATAGTCGCAATAATTCAAACAATGCTTCACAATTTACATAGTTGCATGCCTCTAAAGGCGGAATGTCATCAATCATCATCAACAGCCTATATATGTCCCCACTGGAGGGGCGCAGGCCTACTCTCCTACAGAGTGTATGAGACAGTCCACCACGCGGGCCCAGTGCGGATTGGCGGACTTCACATGCCTGTTTAAGACAAGAAGAAGAGAACAAGACAGAGGTTTCCTCACGATGTTTTCCTTCACCGTTAAGCAATCGGATAATGTACTTGAATTGAAAAACAACTTATAGTTACACGTCTGGATTCGAACCCGGAACCCTTAGATTGAGAGTCCGCGCCTTATCCACTACGCCACCGATGTCGGAATGTAAGAAACTAAAATTTTCAGACTGTCCTCAAAGTACACACGGCTACACAGGAAGCTATACATTTCCAGTATTAGCTAACCTCACATTGAATGTGAGGTCTCCCACATGGTGCTAGTTCAGCTTATACTGGAAATGTATAGCTTGATCTGTAGCCGTGCGTACCATGTTTTATGCAGATAAACTTAATCACTTGCCACTTCCACTGCGCTACCAATCATGCTGAAATTTATTATAGCATGGTTTTGATGTAAAGTGTGTGCAGACGAAAGTGCGTTTATTCACATATAACTGTACACATATACAAACTTAGGACATTGTACAGATAACATTTGTTATGTCGGTGCCATACCTTGTTGCTTGGCCTGTTGTTCGATAGCCTCCGCCTCCCTCATGAGCCCCAGCGAGCGGTAGTAGTCGATCCACTGTTGCGAGTAGTCCGGCTGCCCGGTCGACGGGTTGATCTGCACTTGCGGCTGGTGGGGACATTACACATACATTGCCTTGGTGACTCTGTGTTGTACATAATAATAATAACCTCTGGCTTCCTTTAAACGGCTGACCAAGGACGTCTTTACCACTCCACCCTATTTCTTTATTCTAAACGAGTCTGGGGTACCAAGATAGCTTTAGAGAGGTAGACGCGTTTCAAGTGTACCGCTGTAGATCCTGGCTAAAATAAAAACAGGAATAACTGTGGGAGCGGAGAGGAGGTGGGAATGACCGAGGACACGTCAGAGTTGTGTGCTGTGAGGTGGAAGTGCCTAAATGGCGTAATAACGGGGACACTGCGTGTGAAGCCGGTGCCCCACCTCTCCGCACACTATAGTCGCCCATTTTGATGAATGTAGAACCTATCGATTCTAGGTTTTGTTAGAGGTAGTGCATTTTGTATGTCCGCCTGGGTAGCTACCACCATGATAATAGGGATGATGACAAAAAAAATTATTCCCTCATTCGAGAGACCGTGTGAAGAGATAAATGGCCTTGTCAAAGATTTTTCGATACGACTGATAGTTTTCCTAATATAACCCGTCGAAAAGGGATTTTAGTCACGTGGTGCAAAAACGCTCCATACAAATCGGTACTCAGGCGTGACGTCACGGTTAAGTATTGAAGTATAGATAATGTATGAAACTTTTAACAATATTTGAGTTATCTCGTAAAATAATGTTTTTCTGTGACCACGCCCTTACAAAAAAATATTCACAATGTAATTACAAAGCAAAACGTAAAATAATAAAAAAATTATACGAGCAAGTTGGTTTTTCTGGAAATTTTGCGGGCTTTAAAAGTGGTAAAGTCCAGAAAAAAATTAAATAATTGTAGATATTTTAAATTTTATAGGAGCTTTATAATGGCCTTTATGGTTTAAAATACAATTTAGCCCCAATCTGATTTGGTGTCATCTAGCCTATTAACTCTGCAGACATACAGCAGTGTTAGTAGCACTGTTGTAAGCGCCTCATTAGCTAGAGTCTTCTCTTTGCGCACGCTGACCCAGCGGCCTTATCGCCACTTACTATCAGGCGCGATGAAGGCTAAGCTGAATTACTCTTTATATAGTTTAAGTGAAAGTCGTTATCTATACATATATAATTAAATGCATTCGCGGACTCTTCTGTACTTCTTGGCAATGTAGAGTTTGTATCTGACCTGTGGTTGTTGCTGCTGCTGCTGCTGGTGCCAGTGCGGGTTGTACCCCCAGGCGGGGGGTCCGCCGCCGCCGCCTCCGCCTCCGCCGCCACCGCCGCCGCCGCCGCCATAGTAGTCGCCGGCGCCGGAACCTCCGCCGCCGCCGTTACCGTTACCGTTTCCATTGCTGCCGCCCTCTTGGATGAAATTCACCGGCTAAACACAGAAATATACACAATACACAATAAAGTTGCGTCTGAGCGAATTACAGGGATTAGCGGCATTCCGTTCAGACTGCTTCCATACAAAAGTTATGTTGCCATAATTTTTTAAAATAGAATAGCTGGTTCTGATAATTACCTAAAAATAGGATATGAAATTATAGTGTCGCGAAATAAATATCATTAACGTACAAATTTATAGTCAGCTACAATAGCAGTTACGCAGCTAATGGTTCATAGATGGCGCTGTGAACAATAATTGAAAAATAGTGTATAACAATGAAAATTGCGATTCCCTAGGTAGTTGGATTTCCCGACATTATAATCCCGATGTGTTTTAGATAATTACTGCACAAAGCTATTTAAAAAAAGATTTACCACTTGACATAAAGAGAGTCATGTGAAAAGAATGTTTTTTTTTTTGGAATGATGGTTGCAGACAGGGTGAAGGAGAGAAAATGTATCCACTCATTACTTGTGACTGTTGTTACTGACCATGCCAACTTTCTCGCATATGATCCGCTTGCAGTGCTCGACCGCGTCGGGGTGCCCGCGGATGTAGAACGTGCGGTTGTTCCTGTCGGAGCCCTGCGCCCGACGGTCCAGTTCGCAGTGCGCGCCGGACTGAGCGTTGATCTGCTTTATCACCTCCCCACCTAAACATTATTAATGACGTCAAAAGTAACAAGGAACTGACTTCCAACTGACATGTTTACAGCATACATTCCCTACAATGTTCACCCTTCCAGGTAGAATTATCTACGTATATATTTTGTTTTTGTTGATTTTCTAAAAAAGAAAAGCTATATCAATTTCTATAAAATTCATGAGTAGTCCCTCTGAATTATTATATACCAAACAAAAAAAGCATCATCAAAATCGATTTATAATTAGCGGAAATATCGTGTAGCATACATACATTCGAACTGAGAACCTACCTTCTTTTTTGAAGTCGTTTGAAAACAACTTTCATTTTTACCGCCTCCGTGGCATAACGCTAAATGTTGGATTCACAATGCAAAGGTTCCAGGTTCGATCTCCAGTGGAAGTACCTGTCGGGACTTGGTTTGGTTGGTGGTAAGGCATTTTTATGTCCGACTGGCTAGATACCACCGTGTTACCAAAGTCTGCCGTCACCACTCAAACTCAGTACCGACCTTAAGCCACTAGGCGACGGAGGCATTGGAGGAGTTGAGGGAATTGACACTTAAAGATGAATGTGACATGGTTCAAAAGTGGATACATATTATTGTACTCAAGGGTACCATACATGTGTAGGGAAGGGGCTGGCGGATTAACATTCGTGACTATTTTTTAAACCTTTATTTCAACACCTATTTTATTTTACATATTTCTCGCATTTCTTACGCACGTCTTTCGTTCGTCGTCTCTTGATTTTTCCTGCCATTCGTCTTCTCTTTCGCTCGTATAAATTCAACCAGTTTTTGTTCTCTTTCACTCAGTTCCTTAAATCTGTCATGCTTTTATCTTCTTTTATACATCTATCCATCGCACACATATATTTAGCTCACCTCTGCCGATGATGAGTCCACACTTGACATTTGAGACGGTGAATGTGACCCGTATCTCGGGGGACTCCTGCCACTGCTGGTAGTCCCCGCGGTCACCGTTCCTCTGACCACCCCCACCGCCGCCGCCGCCGCCCCCTCCGCCTCCACCGCCGCCGCCGCCGCCAATGCGACCGCGCCCTGACCGAACCTCTTGGTCTCTCCTCTGCTTGAATAGAATACAAAGTTTGAAAAGAGCACGGCACTCATGTTTTTTGTAACAGCTATTTTTAGTAGCTTAGTCCGCGTGGAATAAATGAAATGAAAATAATTTAATCCAGACTATCAGTTCATATTTTTTAAAATTATGAATGATGTCAAATTTATAAATTAAAATAGTATATCAAATTAAATTAGTATGTCAAATATTAAAATAATGTTTATCATCATTATTTAATTAAGTTAATCCAGAATGTATTCCATCTGCGCTAAAAAGAAGTTTTGAATCCGGCCTGAACTTTAAACACTATATAGAAATCAAGAATACAATGATTGTTAGAAAAATACTAGAATTGAATTTGTGATAGTACTTTGTCGCCTACCCAAGCGCCCCTGTACCGCGCGGACGAGGACTCATTTATGCGGTCTACTTTTAACTCAGATATCCACTCACATTTACACTCGCGATGAGATCCTCGATCATTTGACGGGCCTGGTCGACTTGGTGGGGTTTCCCTTGCAGGTAGCACCTGGTAACAATATACATCAAACAATCAATATAGTATTGGGACGATGAGATAATACATACCAGAATCTCTCAAATAGCTCAATGAGAGACAGACTTCACTATCAGACGAACAAGGGATAGACAATGGGAAGTCTAATGGCCTCGACTGCGTCTCGGGCAACATTAGTCAAACTCGATTGAATTTACAGACTTTTCGCCCTAGGGTCGTAATGTAGTATTTTAAACTAGTGAAATTGGTATTGCCGATTAAAAAAGTATTCTACTACAATATTACTTAATGTTAAATAACGCAGTCAAATATGATACTCGTTTGCCTATTCACTCACATTCACTGGTTTGATGTAAACCTAGCTGTAGCACTTGGGAAACAATCCGGCAAGGTGTCCTACTCCTTAGGACTTGGTATACTCGTGTTCAAAAATATGTATAAAAATAAGTATATGTATACTTTTGAACCATGTCACATTCACTCTTGCTTGTTCCTATGTAGTGTGTTGAGCGAAATGTCACTTAAAGGTAAATGCGACAAGGTTCAAAAGTGGATATATATTTTTGTACTCGAGTGTACATGAAACAAAGAAATTGAGGATGGAATTATATCTATTATTTCTAATTATATCTATTATTAATTAGATATGATGATACTACCAGATGTTTCACAGTGTGTTTGCAGAATTATTTAATACAGTCGACATTTATAACAAAAATTGAAATATTTTTTTCTAGATTGTGCTAGCGAGTCAAAAAATAAAAACACACAAGTTGGTGCAATGAGGTAATGATAAGTGAAAACGGAAGTAAGGGAACGTACCCATACTACGTGATCCGTTCAGGTAGGGTAGGGGGGTCTCCAAAATACCACGCTCGGTCACAGGGGCGGGGGTGGGGGCATAGGTCTTGGTCAAGTAGTCAATCTAGAGAAATCTTGCGCTTTTTCGAGCTCAAACGATGTGCGCGCAACATTGACACACATTTGTAGTAAAAATGTCGGTTGGCCGTTTTTATTATTGTAATGTAAATGTAAGCTTTCTTTTAGCACAAACACTTGTAATTGTACATTTCTGTTTGCAAAACCAAGTGTAAACTACAGAGAGGAGGGGGAGGGGGTATTGGCATATACTACTGGTGGTCACTGAGGGGTGGGAGGGGTTATAAATGTATAAAAAAATAAAAAATGGGTCACGTAGTATGGGTATGTTCCCTAAGTTAATATACGAAAATTACTGCAGTGGAACATCAAGGTTGCATAATTAGGGAAATTTGCTCAGGTGAGATCATGCCCAAACGATTTATATTTTTAACATAATTATAAAACAATATTCGAAACGAAGTGATCCACCGGAACAAAGTAACTGACTGACAAAGTTTTAGAATTATCAACGTCGTGAATGTATGAGTTCAGTGTCGCTTTTGACAGTGTACTGTAGTGCTGACAGTGTGCTGTACATTGAAAAGGCATAAGAATAACTAATACGGATTCTTGGCGCGAACTTGTAAAATGGTGGTTCATTGCAATTTTAGTAATTCGTTAATAATACTGTTATGTGTGTTTTTTGTGTTATAATGGTGTGATATAGTGCAAAAAGTGTCACGGACAGTGTTATAGTATCAATTACGCAAAATTGCGAGGGTTTCGACGCGATCCGAAGAGTTTATCATGTCGAGTACATTCGGCATATGGATTCTTTCGGATAATGTTGAAACCAAGGCTGGCCTTAGAAGTTCTCGTCAAGAATCCAAATTAAGCGATAAAATGTACACATTATACATTTTATTGAGAAAGCTGAAGAAATGGCTTCGGCATAGTTTATAACCTCAAAATTTGTTCACCTAATTTTACTCGTCATTGGCTAGATAACCACTGGTTAAAGCCATTAAAAAAATAACTAATACGTACCACTGTACTACCACTACAACACCTACTACCAGCCCCCAACCCTCCTTTCACCCCGCAGCGACATGATACGCTGACAGAAACGAACGAATGCAACGTGTACGAACGCATCGTTATATTGAACGCGTCCGGAGCGGGAGTTTCATTTCTATATCGACTTGTAATTATTAGTTACTGTTATGGTAAAGGTTATACGGTGATAATACCTTTTGTCGCCTGGGCCATCGTCTCTCTCCTGGTGGAACTGGACTCGACATCCTGTCTCCGCCTGAATCTTCTTGATCATATCGCCGCCGCGACCGATCACTACGCCGACCGCTATTTTTGGTACTAGCACCTGTTACAACAATTTTATCGTTTAATATGTTCTTGCCCTTGTTGTCCAGTACACTCTTACGAATACAAAGCGCTCTGACACCGTTTTTGCAATATAGCCCAAGGCTGGTCCACAAGCCCATCAACCATTTTCATCCATACTGCAAAGGATTTGACACCAATGCGCCAAATGTTTACACTGACTTTAGCTGGTCCAACGTGTACAGAGCTCAATATGTTAGGCATATGTTTTAAAAATGTCGTCCATTAACAATTAACAAAAACCCTTTAAATTGTATTCTTGGTTACGCAAAAAGTATTTTGACTATAAATCTTTATGAACTTTGTGACAGTAGCTAAACATTTAAATTAGTAATTGCAAAGATTTAATATTCTAATTAATACACTGACGCATAACAATATCATTGTAAAACATCGGTTATTACCAAGAACAATTAAGTAACTATTGCAAATAAATTGATTATTTAGTTCTATCTTTAGCAATGGGCGTTTGATGATGACATTGTTAACTTAATTTTACTGTCTAGTGGTCTTTGTAACACACTAAGTATATTATATAAGTTTAAAAACCGAAGGCGCAAAAGGACCCAGCCCGGCTCGACAAATATTAGGGAATATACAGAATAATAATAGTTTTTTCTCAAACATGCATGGAAATATTGTCATCATTTTTCCTTTTGAAGTACGGAAACCCTAAAAATTTGAAATTCATCTCTTGATTTGCTATTTAAATACTAAAATTTTTTTGTAATTGCCCCAATATGAATTATGCATCTTTTAATATAAACTAAATTAAAAGTATAATATAAAAAGTATGTTTTATTTCCCTGCATTCTTTTTAGAAAAGCACTACATATGCCTCGGCGGAAATGGCAATTGCCTGTCTCGTATTAGTGTAGTCGGCCTCCAAAGGTCAAGTATGTGACCTTCAATTGCCTTTGCAATAATGTAAAATTATTCCATTATGTGTAGTAATAAGTGTTTCCATGAACATACCTCAGTCGAGTTGGTAGCGAGCCCGTTACCCTGGTCCTGATAACCATCATCATACTGTCTCGGTCCCCCTTGCTGCATGTCCTTGTCGCACAGTAGCTCAAACACAAGCTGTTTGGCGTGCTCCACCTTTGCCGGATCGCCAGAAATACGGAGGGGCTTTTCCTGTTGACCACACGTTAATTTGTGCCGCTTTTTCAAACTTACGTTAAAAGATTTTTCAAAATACCGCCTCGTATTAAATTATATATCAAAATGGCCGTTTTTAGAGACTGTTACAGATATTTGATTACCTTTGACAAGTTGCTTTAAGTCTAAATAATTAATTGAGATTATTGTAAAGGTTCACCGTATAATGCGAGGTCAGCATACTGAAAATGTATAGCTCGATATATACCCTTGATAACTAATGCGTTCAAAAAGAACTAGAAATCTGCTTAACTGCCCCAAAAGTCTAAAGCATTCATCCTCTGATCATCTGGGTACATATTTGTTTCTTTGTCGATTTTCTCAAAAAGAACTGCATCAATTTTGATGAAATTTATATGTCGGTTGAAAAGGATTATAAAGCAGACTAGATTGCAGAAATGCCCATCATCTTTAATGTTTTATTAATCTATCTCTGTCCTAATCTATAGAATTTTAATTGACGTCTGCAACTCGACTCTTAATGTTTTTAAGTAGCGTAATTATACTAAAATCTAATGAATATTTCGACAATATAACTTACTAACATATTAGGGTCATATTTAAAATTATCTAGACAAAAGCAATCCATCAAGAAGTATTGTTTTTTTTCATCACCATTGGCGATTGATTCCTCGGGAAGTTTAGATGATTCAAAACAATCGCCACGTTTCAAGATAAACTGGGGTTTTATAAATTAAATAATTATAGTGTTCATATTACCTGTAGGTGACTCTATAAGTGAAATAAAACAGCTAAATTAAAAGGCGAACTTGTACATTTATCTAAGATATAATCCACCACCTATACAACTAATGGATATTGGCATTCCATGGAAAAATATATTTTTTTCTCGACAGTTTACATCTGTTTTAGGAATTCCTAAAATATAATCACTATACACATTCCATCACACATACATTTCTTTCATATCGGGATTTACAATCATCACCCTTCTTCATCTTATCATTTAGGTTGTAAGGTCGATAATCCGACACAGTCCTGTGACATGTCTCATGTAGCTACTACCTGTCGTAGATAGTAACCGGTGACAACGGATTAACGTGACTAACGAAGCACGCAAGCATCTTACTGTTCAGACAGTCAGGTGATTCAGCATGCAATGTCCAAACCAAACTGGGGAAAGTATAACAAAGTGATGTTTGACAATATCCCCACCGGGAATCGAACCCGGGACTTGTATTCATCATCAATAGACAGCAGTGTTTGTGTTCACAGTAAGATGCTAGTAACATACAGAACCCCGTTTTCATTTATTTGTGAAGCCTTAGTCATCTTATACAATTAATTTGAATTGACTATCATAAACTGAGAAATTCAGCTTCCCACAGTTGGACAAACATATCACGAAGATGATAACTTTGTTGTAAATACTTTTTACTAACAAAACAAAGTCGCAAATGTCAGTGTAGCAATCATAATTTCGTCAACTTCGTCGTCAAAAACGTCAAATCTACTTTATTATAATACCAAATGATTGAGCATTGATTTCAGCCAATCAAATATAAGGACGATGCCCCATCAAGGCTGAGGCTGAGTGAAATGGCTTCCATCCATCACTTACCATCAAGGTAAGACGAAGGCAAAATAAGGCTGTTGTGAACAGAGAAAACTACTTACATATTCAGTGTTGGGCCCATCTTGTATGACAACCATTTTAGCGCCAGACTGCTCTTGAAGCTGCTTTATTGTCTTGCCGTTCTTTCCGATGATTAGGCCCACTTTCGGTCCCGGTAGCATGATTTCTTCCTGTGAGATTTGTATATATTTTGAATGACAATTTAAGTAGATATTCAGAGACATGTCTGCACAATTTTTTTAAAAATGTACATCACAGAAGAGCGGGGCCTCCTAATACAAGTTATGCCTAGCTTAAAAGGCGGGCTCCAGAAACTGTATAGTAATTAAGTCCAGATAAAGAAATATTTTATTTTATTTTTTAAATGTAGTGTGAATTAGACGGCCTTATTAGTATTATAATGTAGGTACATGAATTTTACTAGCGTTTAATTTGACATCATTATTATTTATTTAAGAGCCATGGTAGCTCAATTTGGTAGAGCATCAGTCCTTGAACAAACGAGGTCTGGGTTCAATCCTGGCTCGTACCAATGAGTTCCTATTTGTTTTTTATGTTAAAAATCATTACCATTGGCTTTTCGGTGAAGGAATACATCGTGACGGAACCTAAACACTCCTGAGAAGAAATTCAAAGGTGTGTGTGAAGTCTACCAATCGGCACTTGTCCCGTGTGGTGGACTATGGCCCAGCATACACTCTCTGTAGGAGAGTAGGCCTGAGCCATTGCAGTGGGGACATATATAGGCTGTTGATGATGATTAATTATTTAATTATATGCTAGCAAATTACTAACAAGAATGAAAATAAATCTTCTGAAATAAAATGATTGGATTGAATAGTTTAAAAAATAGTTACTAAAACTAGGACATGCAGGCAACTGTCGAATCAGCCTGTCTTCAATAATACAACCAAAGACATTTAACATTAATAGTAATAGATCGGACAAAGGAAACAAAAATTTTGATCCTAAACTTATTACCAATTGGTAATATGTTACTCAATCTAGTGTCACATCACGTCACGCTTTTGAGATCAAAATGTTTATATGAAACGTTTCCCAATGCCCGCTCTATAACCTATTACTATATTTGAATCTCTCTGAATACAACTAAACTTGAAAGGTCACACCGTGGTCACATAAGATTTGCCTGCGGGGTTAATCGCCACGCCACGCGCTGCTACAAATATAATTAATATGAATTCATAACTAAATACTTCTCTGTTACCTTCTGGAAGGAACTGTCGATGTCGTTAAAATCAATTTTGACTGTTATTTTAAACTATTTAAGCCGGAAAAATTCGTCAACCGACAGTTTTCGTTTTGAAATGTAAAACGTCAATGTCACGATTTTTCATCATGTTTTTGAAATAAGTACCATAGTCTAATATTTTACTGCCAGTTCGGTATTGTATTGCAATCTTTTTGGATATAGTTTTAAGTTTAGGGTTTTATGCATTAATATTAACGAGTAAAAGAGACGCAAAGATTTGCCGTATTTTGATTTGGCAACAGAGCAAGTTCTCTAAAAAATTCAAAAATTTATTTTTGATACTCAGCCTTGTATTTGCATACAATGAGATATCAAATTACCACCCCGGAAAATTAATATTACAAGTTTAGAGATTACAATTCATGCACTTTTTGTTGCAGTTGTTGATAAAAGCGCCATCTTGACCGGGCAAAAATTTGGTGACCAATTTTTTCATTAAAGATTATGGTAAAAGAAATTTAATACTAATATAATTCGAATTGGGTTTTTTTACACTTAGCGCCACGGCACATCCAATCGTGATGAAATTTGGCAAGCATGTAGCTTATGGCATGGGATACATGCTAATTTTTATTTCGGTCCAAGAGATTCCCATGGGACACATACGACGAATTCGCGGGAAAGTTCAATTTAAATTTAATTTACTATTAGTATTATAACAGTCTTACATCCGTGGTTTAGTGGCTTAGAATTCGGTGGTCTCGGGTTCAATTCCCAGTGGGTGTACTTAGTGGTATTCGGTTTTGTTGGTGGTAGGGTATTAATAGTCTGCATGGCTAGCTGCTACCATGTTACCTTGTCTGCCGCCAAACAGCAGTGTTAAAAGCCATGTTGCGATCCGGTATGAACGGTAGCAGAGCCAGCGCCTTTTTAGCTTGAGGCTTTAGAGTGAGCACGTTTGCGTCATCTCACGCACCCAACGGCCTTATCGTCACTTACATTGTTTATTTCACACACATATATATATATAATTACACAAAGATTTACATAAGTAATGTTCAAACTGAATAGCCTGTTTCTTTAAACAGTTTTCCGCCGGCATTCACACTGGAGCTATATTTACATCACATGAGATTAAGGCCAAATACAAGCCTATTATAAATAACAAAGACTCACGGTGATGGATATTCCTCCGCCCCCACCTCCGCCGCCTCCCCTCGGAGGCCCGCCCTGCATGTTGGGCCCCGGTCCGGGCCCTGGTCCGCCGCCCCCTGGCATACCGTCGGGCTGCATTTGCGGCGCGTTCTCGCGCCCGCGGTGGTTCACTATCTGATTCACCAGGTCCCTGGTGACAACGGCAAGGTACCACACGTTCGTCAGCTCGTATTATGTTCCGATAGAGGGCATATGATAGACAGACAGAAGTCATATCATGTTATAGACACAAAGACAAAGAGGAGGAGGAGCACACAAATCTGAATAAATGTATGAAACCAAAGGTTAGTTTTAGTGTGGAATAGTTAAAAATTAGTATTTCTATGTAACTAAAATTTTGTCACTCCAAACGATGATCACATGTAATTTTCAGGAAATTCAGAATAACAGTCTTCATGGTCTGGAACCTCCTATACATATACTGAGATATTAGCCCATTCATCATCCATAATATTCATACCATCCATACCATCATAATATTCAATGTTTAAGAGATAATTTAAGAAAATTTGTGACGAATAAACCTCTTTTTATTTTATATGTTTATTCATTTACCACTCAGTACTTACTTATTTATTTCATTTTTATAGTTTTTAATTTTAAGGTGTTAATGAAAATCTGCAAACTTTATGAACCAGGAAAACTTTTTTTGTTGTTCTCTATTTACTACAAACTGTCTCCTTCAGAAGTATGTTGGTTGGTGCTATCGCTGGCTTGCTCGGTATGTGACCTGTGTTTCTATACATCCTCATTGTTTATACAGTAGTTATATTTACTGTGGTTGGATTAGGTCTTAGAAAACCTTTTTAAACCAAAAAAGAACAAAACAACTTGATGATTACGCTTTAGGTATATTTCGCAGTAGTACAAAAATCACATTGTGCCAAAGAGATGTGTAGAGAAGTATACTACAAAAATTGCACATAGAAATGAAAGTTATCAATGGTCAGTCACTGTAAAAAACTGAAGTGTCGTCAAGCTGGCCACATAGCCAGATTTACATACAATTGATGGACCCACAAGTTAACATCTTGGAAAGGACTGCCAGGCACTAGGAAGAGAGACACACCGGCTGCCCAGATGAGATCACAAAGTGGCTGGCGAACAATATATGGAAACAGCGAAGAATAGAGAGACTTGGAAATCTCTAGTCAAGGCCTTCACCTTCGAGAACGGGTTCTTACTAGCGTACAAAATTAATATTTATAGTTTATATAACTAGTTAAACATGAGTTATAGTGATGTGTCATGATTTGTTAACAGTATTTTGTAGTAACAAATATAAGGTTTTTAAATTACATATTATTCTATGTAGTATGTCTATGTATGTAGTATAAAACTAAATACATGAACGTTTCAAATTTTCATGTCAAAACACAACAAAAGAAATCTCATTTTACCACCAAATCTCACTAGGGAGGGGTTTCTTGTTGTGCCACGATCCCGCTGGACCCATTCGTGAAATGAAACAATAACCACATACTTAGCCCTAGCGATGGCCTCCCTCGATCCGGTAAGAGTGCACAGCCTGTCTGGGTGTCCGCCCGAGTCCGGCGCCATCTGTATCTTACACCCGGACTCCGCTTGTAGTCTTGTTATTTGTTCTCCACCGCGACCGATTACTGTACAATCAACAAACGGAAAAAGTTAAAAGTAGTTTTACATTATCATCAGCAGACAGTTAATACATCAAGTACACTTCCTTACTAACAAAGTAATAGTGGTGGTGTGGAAGTGGAATAAACTTTCAAATTACATATTTTAAAATAGACTGGACAGAAGAAAAAAAACTCAGCAAGAGTAACTGAAGTGGAGAATAGCTGGATACAGGCAATATCAGCTGCATACTTGATTTTTTTTTAAATTGTAATTAACTACTCCATATATTTATTTAACAAAAACTTACGGAGTTATATATAACTAATTAGTATTAGTTCTAAAATACTAATTAGTTATATAGAACTAATTAGTATTAGTTCTATAGAACTCTACTCTCTCTATTCTACTGGAGTCTGCTTGCGGCCTCGGCTGCGTTAAATTTAGAAAGAGTACTAAATTTATTTTACCATTAGTCTTTTAAAATAGGATAACTGGCCTTGTTTGTGCAATGTGCAATAATTATCTAAAAATATGAGTAATGTCGTGAAAATGGGTATCATTAACATGCTCCTACAAATTCAGTTAATTACAATATTCATGTTTAAAGTTCAATACCAACTCAAAAGAAAAGGCCAGAGTGTTATCCAGATTGATAGTTTCTTGCTTCACCATTTATAGTTATTTCAAACTCAGCATATTGTTTCCTTTTCAGTTGCTTAGCAGCCAGTCATAAGGAGGTTGCATAGTGATTTGTTGTTAGCAACAGTAGTGATAAAATTAATAAATACGTCTATGTTAGTTTAACACAAAATAGTATGAAAAAATATATGTGGGGTTTTGGTTTAGAGAGCAATGAAGTTATACATCCATAAAATTAATTTTCTGAAAAGATATTTTATTCTATTTTTTACCCCGACTGTGGCAAAGTCCAAAAGGAGGCTTGTGTGTTTGAACTGTATGTATGTCCAGTCAGATGGCCGTCGCTTCCGTTAAAACCAGTAACCACGCCAATACCTTGGGTTTATATAGCCGACCCTCTCTTGTCCCCATATAAATTTTTCTCTGAGAGTCCTAACTAATTATTGTCAGATGAGTTAACTTAAAAATTAATTTGATAAGAAGTTTCATAACATTCTACTGATCAAATTAGTTAATGACTGTGCTTGCTGTAATAGCCCAAAATCTTATCGTAGATCAATTTAAGAAGAAGGACCACCATTACTGCACTATTACATTTAAGTGTTCCTTCTTTATTATGACTCACTAGTCACTGTGTTTAATAATAATAATAGAAGCACATTAATGTAAACACAGTATTCTGTAGTAGTACACTACATATTAATAGCACATTACTTAAATGCAACATTATACATAGCCTTCCCTTCCTATGGAACTTCCACGTGTTATAAATATATGTCGTACAAAAATTAATTGATTCATATATCATAATATATGTGTCAGGAACTCAGTTGGCAGCAGCATCTACCTGTATACATACTACCATGTGGTGATCTGGATCAATGATGGAGGCTCCTGCCCAGCGGTGAATTTATCCAGTTGACAATGATGTCTGTGGCTATAAAGTGTAAACGATTGAGAACTCACTTAGTCCAACCATCTTGTCGGGCACTCTGATGTACTCATTGATAGCTTGGTCTTGCATGAGGTTGGGGGGTCCAACAGATGGAGGTCCGGACGGTGGACCGCCACCCGAAGCGCTGATGCGTGCCGCGGCCGCGGCCGCCGCCGCCGCTGCTGTTACACTGGACAGAAAATAACAAAGTTGTCTTACTCACAGACAGGAGATGGACAGTGCTCATTATGTCTAAGGTTGAAAATGATGAACAATTGTTTGTAGTATTTAGATCCTGTACACTCGAGTACAAAAATATGTATCCACTTTTGAATCATGTCACATTCACCTTTAATTGACATTTCCCTCAACACACTACATGGAACAAGCAAGGGTGAATGTGACATGGTTCAAAAGTGGGTACATATTTTTTTACTCAAGTGTACCACACATATCCACAAATAAAGATTATCGATTGATAGCAAATACAGCCATTGTGCAATGTGCAAGGGGAAGGAAGTGTTCCTTTCAAATTTTCACCATGAGTCTTGTGGTTTTGCTGGACTGTGTCAAAACTTGACACTGTGTTTGTTTGTTGTGTTTCTTTACAATTGTTTCAACCGAGAGATAACATCAAATGCAAATTTCAACAATAATTGAGTGAAACCCTGAGACTTACTAATGTTGCATCTTGAACCTCATCTACATTGTCATGAGTAATAATTTATTTTCAATATCTTTGAAAAGGGACTGTTACCTTGATAAAGTTTTAAAGGTAGCCAGGAAGGCCCAGATACTAACTAAAATGAAGACAACAAACATGACCTTGAATTTCCTAATTACTCCTCAGACGCTTTCTAACCAAATTAAGTATATCTAAACAATATCAGTCACAGGAATGTAGAAAGTTAGAAAGATACAAAAAATTATATCGTTCAAAGGGTCGAAAATCATCAAAGATCAACAAGTTGGTCAGACTGTGACAGACAGACTTCCAGTTTTACATGCAGTTTTGTGTCACTATTTAAAATTAATAACCACCATGTTTACCTATTATGTCCTTTTAACAATGATTTTTTATTTATATGAATACTTGTGCCTAAAAGACATCCATATATCTGGTCTCTTATTGTTGGTCAATAACCTTCCTCACTTTTACATTTCAATTATAAAACACTGCCTTAGAAAGTGATTATTATAAGATGTGTTTAAAACCATTTATTGATGGACAAAAATCTGCCTCAAAGTTACATTTTTATTCTAAAAGTGCAACCTGCAAAGTTTTGAGTGTTATTTTATGGATCTTATCCGGCATTAGTCTTAAAAATTATATATTACTGTAATTAACTATATTAATCTCAATTTTGGATATATTGACTTAGAACAATAATGATTTTCTGTTTATGTACATCTTTGAAATGTAGTCAGTCATGGTTGACTGCAGTTAAGATTTATGACAGTTTTTTTCATTAATCAAGGTAGTTAACGTGATATTACACTGGTCAGAAGTAGAAAAAAACTGTATTTGGTTTTATTTCTGGGAATAAATAAAATACCATGATCAATGGACTCTCACCTCATATTTTGTTGTTGTTGATAAGCGCCGTCTACTGACGCAAGTTTCTTCGCATTCGGTTCTGGTCCGTCCTCTAAAGGTCGCTTGCTGCCGCCGCCCTCGAGTTTAGCAGCAACCTACAACAAAATAATAAAATATAAAACACCTAGACCAACAACTAACAAAGACACGTTAGTAAAGTAGGGACTGAAAGTAGGTTAGATGTAGACAAAATTACTTTCATATGTGGAGGGTTTTGGAAAGAGTTCGAATTACATGTAATTACTAATCGGGTTGAAGGCAGAACTATGGATTTATAAAAGAAAAGAAGGCCTGCGTAGTGATTTGGAGATTTGGTAACGAGATCCCCTTACCTGTTTCGCACGCTGTAATGCAGCCGCAAATCCCGCCGTTTGACTATTATTTTGCAGCGTAGCCATAGAGGAATAATCACTCATGTTTAAACTGCCGTACGTATTCAACCGCACAACACCGCAGCCATGAAAAATGATCAAAAGATCCAAAAAATTAACGAATGGGTTTGTCTCGCAAAACTTGCGAGCGAAAAGACGCTTGCCATAGACAATTAGATATTTTATAGGTGGATTTTTTAGTGGGCCTAGTTACTGTATGTATGTATTAATACTAATTTTATCATACCTTGAAAAAAATATGCCTTTTAGAATAGATAGCTACAATCACTTTTACAAATGTTTAATGTTTTAAAGTTACTTTGCAAAGATTTAACGGTAAATCTTTTGTTCAAGTTTTAGGTTTCTATTTGGCACTCTAAAGTACCTAACTATTTGGTCTATGGTTGCAAACGCATTCACTTGCGTTTTGTTTAGCAAATTGTACTAAAGTATATTTATTTTTTAAATTTATTTACGATAATTATTTAATTATTAAATAAAACATTTACCAAATTTTATGATTTGTAATATATTTTTAAAATATATATTGAAAATAATCAAATGTTTTTTCTTACTTAACATCACTATAATTTCAACTTCAAATTGTTAATCGGGGTGGTTAAATTAATTTTCCATGCAAAACAAATCAGATTTATCTTAATTTCAGTTTCAGGAAGTTGAAATTGTATCTAAAACTTGACCCGACCTAGTTTTAAGCAGATAAAAAGAGTTGAGTTTTTTTGAAAAATATTGAAACTAAACGCCAACTTTTTTTTCTGAAGTGTGGTGCGTGCATTTGTGTTGTCCGGTGTTTGAAGACGCTTTGGAATTCGCTTTCAATTTCTTCATAGGAAAAATGTCGGGTGATACCGATAAAGCGAAAATCAGTGACAATCAGGTATTGTTGTGAAATATATTTTTGTATTAATTTTCTATATAGTGGTGCGCGTCTAATAAGTACAATTTGGGTAGTGAAGTGGTGTTATTTCCGTGTTATATCACTAATGTTTGCTTGCGTCTCAACATGGCTGACAGAACGTTTGCTTCCCGCTAAACGCGGGAATTACGCCACGGAGGGTTGACGATTTAATCAACTTTACACATTAAAAACTGTGAATGCCATCTGAATCAGTTACTGAAACTGATTCTAATGAGATATTTTTCAGGAATTCGCATATTTAAGCCACCCCCGCCCCTTTGCATTTGGCTTGCAGGGCCTTTGTTAGTGTGCACGATATAATACGACATTGATAGGAAATCCGCATGACCTTGATATTTCGTTTCTTGCGATTATTCAATTTATGAGCATCGTTTTTACGTTGTCTCTCCATTGAGTGTTTGGCCGGCGACTCATTACGCCCGCTGCGAAGAGAACGGGCGATGTAAATAAAACATAAGTCTCCTAGTCGGGGCCTTTATTACTGACCTCTTTTCATTTCATTTTTGCGTCGAAATATAGTTATGGCATAGACTGCATCATGCAATACGTAAATGTCACAGTAATATAATAAATCAGCAATATTAAGAAAATGGAATTGTTTAATACGAATCATTCTCTTAAGCGCACTCACACATTCACAGCCATGGGCATCTCTTGTATATGTACTCAGGTGTATAGTATATGTATCTAAGTATATGTACTGGTGTACAATCGAATATGTATCGTACGCCTTTGACATAAGGTCGCTGTTCGGTTGACGCGGTCATGTAGTCATCACGCCCATAGAAATCAAGGTTCAAGATGTAGATTTGGTGTGCAAAACTCTTTGTTGTAAAAAATAATGTTATTTGCTCATTCTAAAAATGTTACTTTTTGCTGTAATAAAAGTAATATTTTGTAAAACGTCAACTTTCATCGTATTCTGTGAAGTGTTTAAAACAAGTATTTTTCTACGGTCTAAAATATATTCTTAAATAAATTAATGAATGAACAATCAGTATTGAAAAGTTCTGATTCCCTATGGCTTATAACAATACAGAAGTTCAGTTTAAAAAATTAATTTGTTAATCATAAACTGCTGCCGCTGGTGGCTCGGGAGCGGTCAATGTGATTTATCATTAAGGAGGCCTATGTCCAGCAGTGGATGTTTCCAGGCTGATGATGAAACTGCAACAAGTAATTTGAAGTCTGATATGAAGACATGACACCTTAAAAAATTAAGTTACCAGTCTAGCACTGTGTAGCAATATATAATCTTTCTATATTTCTTGGATTTTTTGCTAAAGGAAAGTAAATTCATAATTTTCCCCAAAGTGACACATTAAAACTGAAAACGTTGTAAGGATAGACCTAAAATTCAAAAAAGCTCTAAGGATTGTAATTTTTAGTGACAGAAATAATGATCATTATATTTTCACTTTTTTAAATCTTCTACAATGAAGTGTAACTAACACTTAATTTGTGTAATGAATAACAATATTTAAAACATTGTTTTTTGTTTGGCATCGACTTTCAAGAATTTGTAAATAATATTGTTATTTCTTTATGAATATGTATATCATTATTATTAAAGTATAAATTATATATAGACTTATTTTTGAATTAAGTAATGACTTTTAGTAGTCTTATCAAATTTTGATGTTCAGCTTTATTTTTGTTGTAAATTGTATTTCCTTAATTTATATAATTTTCTAAAGTAATGGGTAATTTAGTTTTTATGACTAATCATACACACACTTAGTCCATGCGACTTAAAATTCAGCTCCATAATGTATAGCTATCTTTCTAATTATACTCCAAGGTATTGCTTTTTAGGATTTAAACAAGACTGGCTTAATGTAATTCTTTAGACATATTTATCTAGTATTAATTATATTATTTTTATTTATTTTAGATATAATCCATATTTATTTTAGTAAATAAAATTATATAAGTTTGCAAAAGGGTACATGTATTTGTATATTCATTACAGTATATTAACTATGTTATAAATCAAACATTACACATTGATTAAAATAACAGCATAATGTAATAGTAGATTGTTACACAAGGGATGAAAGTTATCAATTGCATCCCGAGATATTTACGGCGCCCGATCGAAGCGAAGCCTATAGTTCGAGGGTGCAATTGATTCTTTCACTCGAGGTAAACACTTTAATTTTCGTTGCAAAGCTTAGCTAACGAGTTTTAATTCTGAGTCTGAATGCAACAAATTCAAACAATTACATCCCTAGGGAAGTAAATGCGATTTATATCCCGCTGCTTGATAATGAAATACCTACTTTCAGAACAGGAGGGATGAAAAAATAATCAAACAACCTAAAATGCCTGAGACAGATGGTTTTTTACTAAAAACAACAACAGTTAAACATAAATAAAATTGTTTGTCAGTAATTCATCCACCACTTATATAATTAAATACACTTAAATGCACTAAAATAGTAATAAGTTCTACTAATATACATACGGATATTACGTCAGAAATAAAGTTTTAAATAATGGAAATGAAACTACACATAAAAATAAAAACAACTCATTTGAATGTTTTAGAAAGTTCATAGTCCCATTACCCAAATTTTGCCATTTGAGAGCATTTGCCGTAATCACTACGATTTGCAGGTGAATTAGTGATCACAGAAAGATCTTGTTGGTATAATTCCTGTCAAACAAGTTGAACAATAATGGGCATAGTGGGGGTGAGACCGTGCATCCCGGGCGACGCGGCGCAAGCGGGGACTGTTTGGCCAATCACGCGCCTCAACGCGTTCGAAATGACATTCCCTTCCCGCGCCTCACCAAAGAGACCCGAAAAATGTTTCTGCGCAATTTTTCAAGTTGTTTGCCGGAAACTATCGATAGGCTGCTGTCTACAACTACTGATATGTCAAAAATGTAGGCATATGTATGATACAAAAATCTGATAGGAACGTCTCTTAAAATTAATATTGAACTTACATGTTGTGTCCAGGATGAAGACAAGAAGTCTACGGCAGGCGACGAGCACACTACTGAAGACGAGTCCTCGCAAGATTCCAAGGGTGAGTCGAAGGGGGCGGACACTACTAGCGCCCCTCAGAGTGACGCCCCGTCACCGCCCCCGCCCCCGGCCCCAGGTAACGCCGATGTAGATCAACGTGAAGACTCACCACTAGCAGGTCAGAGCCGATGTCAGGCAATGTGTTGAGTACATGTCCCACAATGTGTGTCACAAGTTCATCTACATCGATACTAACCATGTGTGGGGGCGCTGCGGACGTTTGTAAACTTGTTCTTCAGCCACATGTTCATGATTGTTGTTTACAAGTCTACAGGTTTTATGTTATGTACATATTATTACTAAACAAACAAAAATAAGCATCGTGGATGATAACATTCGCAACTCGATCAGGCTAGGAAATTATCTTTACTAAATATTTCTTTTGGTACAGATCCTTTATTCGAACTAGAAGCTACAAATCTCGTATTTTCAACCGACTTTTAAAAAGTAGGCGGTTATCAATTCGACTGTATGTTTTTGAAAATGTATGTTACGCGATTATGCCGCCAGTTATGAATCGAATTTGATGATTTTGTTTTTGTTTGGTATACCATACTTCAGATGTGGTCCTGTATAAACATTATCGACATTGATTTCGCGTTTTGGAGAAGGTCAACAAGAAACAAAATATATACCCAGGCAATTCTACCTGTAAGGGTGAACATTTTAGGGGATGGCTGTAGGCTTTTAGTGCAGTTAAAGTCGATCCCTTAGTTCTTTTTGAACGCGTTAATTATTCCCCAAAAAATCTAGCTCAGGGCATCTAAAAACAGGGCCACGGGCGCAGCCGGCTACAGGTAGAGTCATTATCATGCGACAAACGACCACTGCTCGAAGATTTCTCCCACCCGCGGGCCAATTTATTTTGCTATATATTTTACATTGCGTGCCAATCAAAATACAAAGTAATTAACGCAGCATAAGCAATATTTTATTGTTGATCAGTATTTCATAAAATATAAACATTAAACAGATTTTTAATTTAAAATCAATATACTGTGGTGTGCTTGCGGAAAGCGTGCTGAAGGTTCGCCATCACTGTACCTACTTAGAAGTTTGGCGAGGGATCTAATTAAAGTTTTTATTTGGTGTTAAAAATTGTGTTCAACTTTGTTTCTCGTAACCTTATTTTGAAATTAATTTTTCAAACTATGTTGAGGAAATATTCGCACTGCGTTCGTAATTTAAATCTCATCATCATCAGCCGAGAAACTTCCATAGTATGCCACAGTGACCCGTCCCGCGCTACTTGCGTCCAGCGGCTCCCCGCGACCTACACTGCAAACTTGAATCTACAAACGATTTCATTTAAACACCATATCTGTTATCGCTAACGAAGTTTTGCAAAAGTCATATACAAAAATCTTTTAACGTAATTATGTGTGCACAGGGAAGGTAAGTGTGTGGTGATTGGCCCGGTCGAATCCGCGCCGTGGCAAATGGTCGGAGCTAAAGTCTATAAGACATATTAGTCTGATGTGATGTCTAAAAGTGTTCCCCGTTATCCGTCTCGTAGGTGTTTGGTCTGGGAAAGCCACACATGATACATAAATAAGGTATAGACGAATAATTGAAGAATAAATCATTGTATTGCAACGGGAAAAAACTTCCCGCCAAACCGCACCACCTTGCATATGTTTGTCTTTCTCTCGTCCGCGCCCGACTCATAATCATTTATTTCTAAAACAGTATAACTGTGTGTGATATAACTTTTAATAATACAATACAATATGTCAGCTTATAATAATTAACAAATGACACGTTCCGCAAATATATAGGCCAAGGCCTGGTCTTGTGATTGTGAAAGTGATTCAGTTACCATTTTTGTATATTTTGGTTTAATTTATTTGTACAAAAACATATAAAACGCACGAAACAGGTAAGACTTAACGTTGAAAACAAAGATGGCGTCGATAAAATGACATTTGACGCTGTCTCTTAGTACAAAAAGAATGATTTTGTACAATTAAAATAAATGTAAACATTTCATTCTAGTATGCTATACATATTTAGATTATTACTTGATTTTTTAAAATAGAGTACAAGTGCAGGCCGAATCAGAAACATCTCTTTTAACATTTCTAAAAAATATAAATGTCAGTCAAGTCAACTCAACAATATAAGTGATCCATGTCAGGTTATTTATTACATGTCAAAAATCGTAAACCGTGTAACATTTTTGTCTAATAATAACACTGTGCACTGTGCAGTATATCATTTTCCAAGGGTCTGTAATCAGATATCAAAGTCGATAACTTCCACAAATTTTGATTCATCATTTTATGACGTTAATTTTAGAATTATCCACTGTCCCCTTTCTAAAATCGACGGTATGATGACAAAATTATCCAATCGTCATCATTCATCATTGATAAGAGAGAAAAAAATTACCTTTGTAGATTTCATTAAGCGAGTCATTAAGCTAGATCATAGATTACCAACCTTTTTTGCACTAGGGACAAGAGAAAAAAAATTTCAACGCCCCCTTTTACACATTTCTTAACTATACCAATTTTGTATGTCTGTCTATTATCTATTAATAAATTACAAAATGAAATTATGTATATCTCTCGCTAATCGTGCTCCCCATGGCCGTGGCATAGGGTGGTGATTATCAATTAATTAAAAACACAAAAACATACTAAATATTTGACTGTCATAACGCCCCTTTTGGACCCGCTACCGCCCCCATGAGGAGCTCCAGCGTCCACTAGGGCGCGGCACCGCCCCCGTTGGTAATCTGTGAACTACATGTTCCGCTGGTGACGAATAAGCAAATGTATTTTTTCTTATTCTTAATGTCTCTTTTTCATAATGGACGTTATCTGTTCCTTATCACCGCTAAGTTGTTGTTAAGTAGCGCTTATCGGGAATCTCGCGGCAGATGGTTAAGTGAATAAGTTGACTCCAAGAACAATGTCAGTTGAAACTGTGGATACAAGTATAAGATAAAGTTCGTCGTTCGTATCGTGTATAAAGTTTTTATTAAATTATATATCACCAATCACACAGCCTTGATTAGTGTGGGATGCATTGCTCCTTAGAACATGTAATCTGTAGCAGGAGACTAGTACTCCAAAACTCAGATTTATTCCTTGGGTATGATTCTCGTCTGCTCAGCTTTGATGAGAGGCTTTTAAGATCACACATAACACACAGCTTTTTTACTTTACTATTTTACTAGCTTTTTCTCCTGACGCAGTCTGCGTTACCTTACAAAAATCATCCCATGGGAACTCTTTGTCGGGGTAAGAAGTCCTCCATGCCATAAGCTACGTGCTTACCAAATTGCATTAAGATCGGTTGAGGGAGCCGTTTAGTCGCGAAAAAGAAAAAAAAACAGACAAGAGTTGCTTTCGAATGTCGTCCCGCGGGTGTCGTAAAAGGTGACTAAGGGAAACATATTCTGGAGATAGGCATCATGCTCATCAACAAACATCTCCCTGCGATCAAGAATCTGTGTCCTATAGTCACCAAAAAGTCAGTTTATTTCAGAAAATCGGAGCATTTCGGGTGAAGCTGTAGCGGTCGTAGGACCAACTGCATCAAGTCAATTCTAGAAAGTGCGTTTAATACGTGCTAGTTGACAAGTATTTTGTCGCCTCTAACGATACCCACGGAAATGTGTGTCGATGCGATTCTAAAGCCGGAACAACACGGTATAATTTTTGAATAAGATGATGTCTTATTCCAGAACTCTCGACTCAGTATTGCTGTGGAACAGCACCCACAGACGATCGAAGTGTTATCTGAGCTCAATAAATACATTATCAGAGTTGGTGTTCGTATGACTTTACATAAATTGATTGATACGGCACGGCACAGCGCTATTACGGCTTTGTTGAACAAAGGCGTAGGAATTTGCAGAGCTTTTTAGGGTTCCGTAGTAAAAAAGGAACCCTTATGGTGTCGCTGTGTCCATCTGTCCGTCCGCGGCTTAGCTCAGAGACCCTTACCACTACAAAGCTGTTATTTGGTACGGGTATACATATTAATTACGCCAACGAAGTGGTAGAATAAAATTTTGAAAAAATAATCATTTTCGGGTGGTTCCTATGCACGTAACTTGGGGATGAAATATTTTGTTCGCGTCCACCCCAGTGTGTATCGTTGAATAGACCTTTCAAAAATATTGAGGGTTTCTGAACACCAGTTTTCGATTTAAGGTTCCGTTTGCGAAATATTAAGCTTAGAAGTGATAATCTTTGTCAGTCGAGCGTCCCCTCGCGAGCGATAAGTTAAAAGGAAAACAATCACGACCTAGGTAGCTTCACAGATTTAACAAGTAAAAATTATAAAATATATTAGAGATGTCATACTGAAAGTTTCGTACAAATTCCATTCAAAATTTACATCGTCCCAAGCAACTACGGAACCTTACGCTGCGCGTGGCCCGACACGCACTCGGTTGCATTTTATTAGGTTAATTTATATACGTACAATAAGAAGTAAGTTTAAAATAAACTTAAATCCGATTTTGACCGACAGTACCTAAAAAAATAGCTCCGCTGTTAGTCCGTCGCGTGTATATTCGACACATAATAGAAACACTTAACATTTTCACAGTGTATCTATTATTATGACAGCTACAACAACAAATAATAATAAAAATAATAATTAACGCGACCAAAGAAATAGAAACCGATTTAACGGCGTGTGGAAAGCGCTGCCGGCGGCGTCTGTATTTTCTGAGAACTATAACTTGGGTGTCTTCAAGTCGAGGGTGAACAGGCAGCTTCTGAACCAACGCTCACCATCGTAGGCCACATCATCGCTTACCATCATGTGAGATCGTGGACAAGCGTTGATCTATACTCTGTAAAAAAAACTGCCCTAAAAGCCTACAGTATTCATGTTCACACTTGGAGGTAAAATTATCATATTTGATCTTTGTCGATTTCCTCAAAAAGCGCTGAATCAATTTCGACAAAAGTTTTATGGACCTTTGAAGTATGCTCACTACCAAACAAAATCAAAGAATCATGATAATCGAGTCATAATAGGCGTAACATACATACAAAAGTGGTGGGAGTGGGTGGGGGACATATAGTCGCTTTGATAACCTCTTCCTTTTTGAAGTCGGTTGATAAAGATTCAAACGGTTGACAAATACAAGATACGTCTTTTTTCGGCGGGTTTTTGCTTGATCTTTGGAAAGTATCCCACGGGAACTATATGCTAGATCGGGTTAAACGGTAGCCTATGCAAATATCCCTGTACACTCGAGTACAAAAACATATATCCATTTTTTAACCATGTCACATTCACCTTTAATTGACATCTCCTTCAACACTCTACATAGGAACAATCAAGGGTGCAGGTGACATGGTTCAAAAGTGGATACATATTTTTGTACTAGAGTGTACAAAAAATCAAGTCATTCCTGACCCTACGCTACGAAGTGAAAGAAGGACAAACGAAATGTATTAGTATGCATATGAGGGAATAGGTACATACATACATAGCTTACAACCATCACCTTTTGCCTGCGTTGTCGTCGGGTAACCGACTCGTCGTTTATCAATCTTAAGTAATGTATATGTAAAAAAAACAGGTGAAAAACTTAACAAGCTGTACAGAAATTACTTAAAATTGACAAAAAAACGTTATCTCAAATTAAACCAAACTTTCGTGGCTCTACGGTACAATTTAATAATCACATCCTGGTTTAAATATCATCGGTTTAACAATAAAACATTGACATTGTTATTAAAGTAACAAATCATTTTCATTACCATCCATTTCCACCAAGATGTGTTCATTCCTTGCTGTAGTACATGTTTTTATTTTGTATGTGTAAAATATGGCTTTATTGGTTTTTTGTTCAGTTGCGGTGCCTTAGGGACATATTTACTTATAACAATTTGAATTGTGTAAAGAAGATAAATTTATTTGTAAGCTTTCTACAAACTGTTCACCACATTTGTACATACTTTACCCAACGAATTAAGGAAATTACAAATATTTTGGGTAAGTAAATGGAATCGAGATATTACTTGGCAGTGTCACTTTCTTTTTATACCATCCCATGTCGTCCTGTGGGCACTGGATTAATATAATAGTACTAAGTACACAAGTGACGTTCACCGACTAAAAGAAAGTGATCCGCTCAAGGATAGGTACTATAGCGCGCGCGAATTAACAAACACATGCGTTGTATAGAAACGTCATTCCCTCGATGCGTGGGAATAGGAACCTATATCACAAAATTTGCTGGAAGTTTCCGGCCTATGACGCGGATGTCGTGTAAAGCGACTAAGGTTAAAATTTTAAGCGACTAAGATGAGCAACAGCATCTTAGGAAGCGGATAGGTGATTATGGCAAATCCCCTTATGGAAATTACGACGTGGCGATTTGTGAGGGTGATGATCCCAATTATACATATATTGTAATAAGAGCTGATTAAAGTCGCGACGATGATGGCGCCGTGTGGTCTTTCCATGATTTTCCATAATAACCGCGCTCGGAGTATTAGAATTTCCATCGACTCCACCCACGGTATGATGATTCTATTATAAAATCAAAGAGTAAATATACACCCTCTAGATCAACGCGTAACATCGTCGACCTGAACGTCAGTTGCAGTCAAGCATTGATGATAGGGCAACGCTTGACCTCAATCTGTAAAAAAAAAACTCATTATTTATCATCACGTGACGTGTCACACTTATTGTTTATGGGTTTTGAACTTTGCTAATTTAAAATTGATAAAATGCAGCCAACGTGCGCGCAGCGTGATTAGTGAATACTAAATACATGTAAAATAATGGGACCATGTTTGCATTGCGCAGGAGATGCCAAATCTACAACAGCGAACGGTAAAGACGACGATGCAGCCGGAGATGACTCCAAAGATGACAAGAAGGACTCCAAGGTTGATGATGCTAAAAAGGTTCGCCGACAATATTGATTTAACAACTTCGATTATCCAATATGTAGTAGAGCAAATGATTTATTATTGTGTCTTAGACAGAAATAAATGTTATTGCATAAAATCTCGCGCTTACAATCTTAAAATCCATAAGTCAATGAATCGAATTCAGAAAAGAGTTTTGCAGACAAAACAAGGCTAAATAACATACAGCTATCGAATCTTTACTCGACTGCGCCAACAGGAGGGTTATGTTTTTCGACAGTATGTAAAGTATGTATGTATAATTGTTTGGCACGATCGATTTAGCTTGAGATGTGTCGTCAGATTCGTATTTACTGTGAGAATTACTCTGGGTATATCAAAATGACAAAAAGTTTATAAAAATTAGGCAGTCGAGTTTTTTAAAATGTACTTTTCATTCACTTGTTTAGAATAGTTTTTTTAATAACAAATGTTTGATTGACTTGATATTGTTACTTGTCCGGTTCAGGAGGAGAATGGCGAGACCCACGACGATGAAGATGAGAAGCCCGCTGTAAAGGACGAAAAGAAGCCAGCAGCCAAGAAGAAGGCAAAGAAAGAGGTGAGATTTCGTTCATTTAAAACAGGTAATCTTCATCAAACCCGTATTCCATCCAAACCTGTTTGGCTTAAAATGCAGGTTTCCGTACTTCGGCGGTCAAGTGCGACTATTTTGCGCAGGTTTGTGATGCGCTACTCGTGCCCCTTTAGCTGCAACAAAAATCTCAATTTGTTATCAACATCCTATATACGTCCCCACTGGAGGGGCTCAGGCCTACTCTCTTACAGAGAGTTTTTGGGACATAGTCTCACATGCCTGTTCAAGACATGCAGGTTTCCTCGCGATGTTTTCCTTCACCGTTAAACAATCGGATAATGTACTTGAATTGAAAAACAACTCATAGGTACACGACTGGATTCGAACCCGGAACCGGATTGAGAGTCCCGCGCCTTATCCATTCCGTCACCGACGCTTCTCAATTTGTTAGGTGATTATAAATCTAAACAACCAGTATGTTAAAGTTCATGCCCTTTATCTAGGTCTGTTCTGTAGGCCTGGAGTCTTCCCCCAAATCTAAAACTACCGGTGTGTTTGAGTTTTGGAAGCTTTTGGGAGATTGAAACGTCCCTCTCGTATCAACTGTACTTGTATAAAAGGCTACAGTTGATACCTCCTAGAGTGGTCAGGTGCTTGGTGTATCCGGTTACTGCTCCTGCAATAAATTCATCGCCATCATCAGCCAAGAAACGTCCACTGCTAGATACATGCCTCCTTCATATGGTACGCCACATCGACCGGGCCCGAGCCACTTTCATGCAGCGACTCCCCGCGGCCTTAACCAGGTCGTCGGTCCATGCAATAAATTACTCAGTGACATCTGTTTTTAACTCCCGACGCAAAAAGAAAGGTGTTATCAGTTTGACGCCAATGTCTGTGTGTGACTGTCTGTGACTTCGTAGCTCTCGAATGGATGGAACGATTTGACGTGTTTTTTAAAGTTACAGCAAGTTTTTAGCTATATGTGGTAATCGTATAATTATTGCGTAGTTTTTTTTCTTCATTGTCAATTCAATTAACTATTGTAACAATTGTTTGGTGATGCGGGAGCTTACAGTTCAGTTCACCTGATTTTCATCAAATTTGACGTGCGCGTAATCTACAGAACACTTTATAGATAAACCGCGGGCAACGCAACTGCTGGTAGTCAGTCTTTGTCAGTCTACGAGAAATTAAGTAATTAAGACTGTTGTTTCGACCTCGATAATAGAATAACTTGTTATCGTGTGTTTATAGATTTATCGTTAGCTTGACCGATAGTAACGTATTTGTATATTTCCCTAAAATAATATTGAGACTCGGTGCCCGATTCTATGTGGGCATTGCTTGCATATTTTTGTCGTCACTATGATGATCCGTTTAACCCAAGATTTTTGTATGTGTTCAGGAGACGGAGGAAGAAGACGAAGATGAGGAAGAGGAAGATGAAGAGGACGAAGAAGGTGATGAGGGGGATGAAGAGGCGGATGAACCCAAGAAAAAGGAAAAGTTAGTATATTTTTACAAGCTTTTAACTTGCAATTTTTGGTTTTATGTATATTTATGTAGGTCAAATCTTTCAAGGTGAATTAGAACAATCTCCTCTTATCCTACGGGGTTGAATTTGTACATGTTGACTCAGTACAGGTGGCAATGCTTTTTTGTGGTCTGATGCTGGAAATGGAAAGTGACCATAACAAGTCCTAAACGACATACGATAAACCCATCGTGTTTGATTGTTCTAGACAAACACTATAACCTTCTGTGGTTCCCGGGTGGGTCTTGAGGCGTTACAGTTTTTATAGGAATAATTTTTTTGAATTGTGTCATTGGATCTCCTTTCAAAGTTGTTATGGTGAGAACCTGTTTGAAAATACTATTTGTTTCAGAGTAAAGAAGCCAGTGAAGAAGCCCGCGAAGGGTGGCGATGATGAAGAAGATGAGGAAGATGAGGAGGGGGGTGAGGAGGAGGAAGAAGAAGAAGAGGAGGAGGAGGAGGCCGCGCCAAAACCTAAACCTAAGAAGGAGGTCCGTTGTATAACATACTCTTTGTCTATGCTACTTTGTACGCCATTTTGTTACCTATTTGTTTATATTTTAGATTTAGAACTACGCTTCGCTCCATATAGCAGGAAGCTTTAGTGTGCATAAATTGCCTTAGGGTTAGAATATTCCCAATTAATTGTTTTTGATTCAATGGTAAACAAAAGTAATTATTCTTTGCTCTATTTGGGTAAAAATATATTTAAAATTTCATGAATATTCTTGATTATTTTGTGTTTTAAATAGGGATGTTTACGACTTCATTCCTTCATAAAATGTAGCAATGACAGGGAAACTATTCGTTTTCAAGCTCTTATAAATAAACATTTTATAAAATACGCAATGTATTGTATATGATAATTTCATGGTACAAATACTCTGAAAGCGAGATATATAATTGCAAACTCACCCTTGTAAGAGCGAGACGGGATATCCTGGGCTTAACAGAGGTTTGAGGGGTGTGAGTATCGGTTTCACCCTATCACGATTTACTGTTAGGTTAGTTAGTAAAATTCATTTTGACGCAACTTAGTTCCGAATTAGTTCACGACAAATTGTATGAAACATTGCAAAGCATCAAAGGCGCTACTAGCGCATCGTTGGCGCCACTGTACGTATATAATGTATGGTAGAGAATGTTTATTTTCGCAGTATTGAGTTTCGTCTCTTATTATGTAGTTACGTCGTATATTATATTATCTTTGGTACACTTATTGATATGATATTGTTGTACAGCCCACGGAGCCCCCTGTACCTCTCCCTGCCGGCAAGGGCATCCCGCTGGGCCACATCAGCACCGTGGAGATATCACTGTCCAGGTTCAAGACTCAAGACCAGAAACTGCTACATCAGTATCTCTATGGGGTGAGTTTACATATTTTTAAACCCACATCGCAGAAAGAAAGGTGTTGTAATCTGTCACTATCCTATCTGTGTCTATGGTTAGATATTTGTGTCATCTTATTGTATACCTAGGTCGGAGTAAGAAGATCGCTTTTAGCGTCTAGGCGGCCTATCAGTACCACATTCAGCCTCACTATGTATATTATTATGATTTAGCATATGTCCGGTGCACTATGGAAATTATTTGTATTGTACGAGGATAACTTGTAGGTCGTGTCGTGTAACATGCGGTGTGTTACAGCAACTGTGCCTGGACCGCAACGTGAAGCGCAACATAAAGAAGTTCAAGGGCTACGAGTGGTCGATCGGCTCCTCCGACTACAAAGCCAAGCTCGAGGAGACTTCCAAGATGGAGCCCAAGCAGCTGAGAACCATGTGCGAGATGCTAGACCTCGACAAGAAAGGTATACACTGCTTTATAGACCTCTATTACCTAATGGCTACACTCTCGGACTTACAATCCTGAGGTCCCGGGTACACGGTTTAGTTGGAGGTAGTGCATTTTCTATGTCCGCCTGGGTAGCTGCCACCATGTTACCTAAATCTGCCACCAAAAAGCAGTGTTAATAGCACTGTCGTGTTCCGATATGAAAGTTTGCAGAACTAGCGCCTCATTAAATTGAGTCTTCTGGATGCGCTCACCATCCAAATGCCCTACTGTAACTTACCATCAGGTCAGGTTAAGGCCAATTGCGAACGCATTATACCTATAATTTTAACATGTGTGTAAATACATGTGTGTGTTATTATAAGAAGAGACTATTAATTTAATTGACATCATTATGACATTATTATTTTGTATTCAGCCATTAAGTTTGACATCACATGTAAATTTGATATATTGTTTGACATAATTATGACTTAAGTTGTATAATATATTACAGCGCCCTGCCAGGGTTCATGTCAGCACCGATGTATTAGTCTTAGGATCTCTTGTATACACGACATGAAGTAATAAAATAATTGAATTTAATTGAAAAAATAGTAATTGTATGTAACAGAAAAAGATATATATTTCTGATACGGGAGACCTCTTGCCAAAGTTGCGCCAAAATCCTGACAAATCTAATTCCACCCAAGGAGGTTGTTGGTTGTGTCATAATGTATGTTGTGTACTTCCACCGTCAGGCTCGCCGTCGGACCTGTCTGCGCGGATCGTGGGCTTCCTACAGCAGCCGGGGCCCAACTCTCCGCACGCGCGCGGCACCGTACGACCCCCGCCCACCACCACGTCCGCTCCAGGGGGACGACCGAGACGATCCACCGCAGTCAAGGTGCACAACCGAGGTCAGTAGCTACAGCACTTCACAGGATCCTCAACAATTACCTTCCACTCCCATCATAGGCTGAACCAGCATCGTGCGGGAAGTAGATTCCTTGCGAGGTCAAAGTGTACTGGAAATGATTTTGATTTATGTGTAGGCGCTAAAGGTGCACACATAGATGAAAAAATATGCTGTGCTGCGCCACAGATGAAATATAATTTAGCATAAACCTGTGTCTGTAAAGCTGTCTTGCTTTCGCTCACGTATAAATCCGTCAAATGAAAAAAAGACTGATACATGTTTTTCAGTACATCAAGTTGTACCTCGTTTCGTTACTACACAGTATGTTAAAAATGTAAGTGCAAGTGATTATCACTTTGACAGTGACTTTTGGCAAACCAACACAGGGACACACGAGACAGTGCATGTATGCTTTAGAGCATACACTGCAACCACAGTTTACAATAGGTATAAGATATATTATTGCTTGATCACAATCGCGTACGAACTTTTAGGGCTATAGCCTCATCATCATCATCAGCCAGGAAACGTTCTCTGCTGGAGATAAGCCTCCTTCATGGTACGCCACATCGCCCGATTCCGAGCCACTATCATGAATGTAGCCAACAGCCCAGCCAGAATGTACCTATTGACTCGCCGTTTCACGATTCCCAAGTTTTCAGTTGTCAACTGGAAAAAAGGAATTGCAAGGTGTTTTGAAAATCATTGTTTATAATTAATAACTCCAATCCAACACAAGTGTCGAAAGACTACTTTCTGGAAGGCCCCTGCAAAACTCTGTAAAAGTTATTTAAGAAATAAACACTTTACTTTTTTTAAAATAACTCTTGGATTTTTGTACAAGTTTGACATATGTGTTATGTCTATAAAATATAACTGGAACGTTGTACTTACCAGGCTATTCTGATGAGGAGTATGACACGGACCCTGAGACCAAGGTGAAGGGACCCAAGCCTCCCAAGGATGGATCAGAGGACTCTGACGTAAGTAACATGTATTATAATAACAATATTTATGTGTTGGCTTTACAGAACAATATACATACTTAGACATACCCTGATTGTCCCCAATAGCACCCCGGACATTGCAGAGAAATGTTATGATATCGGCCACTGTACACCGTGCGAACAAGACAGTTGCAAAATAATATGATGTAAACGTGCCTTATATCGTTACAACTTCTAAATGTTGTGTCGGAAAGAGTCCCCGAGCCGATCCCTTTCTAGCGGGGACAGGTGGGGAGCGGTGAACGTCCGGTCTGTACGTAGTACTATATTAGCCTCGTCCCACACCTACTGATTCGGTTCTGATCTAAGTATAATTGAAGCCGGTCGGCTTGAATGCAAAACAAAATGTACCGGTCCGAACAAGCAAGGAACGTTCCGATTCTTCCGGGTCTTAATTTTGTTTCAATAGAAGTTTGCCAAATCAAGAACGCTGATTGGCCCGTTAGAATTCTCGTCTTGTCGAGTAGTCGCAATCAAACTATAAGACAAGTCTGAAAGTGTATGCCATGCGTTATATACATGTCTCGAGGATCTGTCAATATCACGGTAGATACAAGTGGAGTCCATACGAATATGTGTATGTTCAGGGGTCATTCAACCCGGGCAGCGGTAGTGAGGAAGCGGACTCTGACTTTGACCCGGAGGCGGGCGAAGGCGCTGGCGTAGCCACTAAGAAGCGCAAGAGTGCTGCCGGAGGGGGCGGCAAGCGGCGATCGTCCAAGGGCAAGCGTGGTCGTAAGCCCAAGCCTGGCAAACGGGGACGGGTGAAGGTACGTTTGTCTTATGATGTATACTTTCTTTTATGGTTGAATTTTAATTTATTAGAAGCTGTCGGTGGTACTTCACATGGCTGGCCCATACAAACTTGTCAATATCAAAGCGTTCGACGTTCATAATTTCCATCTCGACGTTGATATGTCAGTCAGTCAGGGAAGACTCATATATGAATACAGATTGTCGTAATTGACATACTTTGTGGCCTATTAATTTAAAATTAGCTCAAATTACAATGCTGATCTGACTTTGTTCTGTTAATCTAAAAAGTACTATTGTTAATTAATACGATTATTAATTGATAATGAAAATGACTTGACATACTGCAAAGACGAGTTATCTTATTTTGAAATATGAACCTTGTATGAACTCACTGTGTTACGATATTTACATACGCTTCATTAACAGCAAACTTTCAGAAGTATTTGTTATATTAATAGTTTCTCTCAAAGGAACATATTATTTAATTATTATTTTTTACATTTTGTAGGAAAAACCATCGGTTTTATATAGTTGAAAATATTTACAACAGATATAGTAATTATAGGATTCCGCAGATAAGTAGCAGAATATATCACTAATAACGCACCAAACACAAATATTTTAACTAACACAAATAAAGTAAAGTCACTTATACAACTAGAACGAAAAAACAAACCAAACGATGTTATAACCAGAACAACAACAATACGGTATGAATAGTCTATATGAGACACTAACTGTTAACTAGATATACTAGAATATTTACGTTCTGTTATGTTACCCAGGCGGTGAAACCGGGCCGCGGTCGAAAAGCCAAGTCTGACAGCGACGAGGAGAGTGAAAAGTCTGAGAGTGAGAGCGAGCAGTCCGCCAGCGACGCAGAGGAGTCCGACGTAAGACAACTATACATACATACTATATTTTTCAAGCCTTTTCAATGTAAACTCGAGTAAAAAAAGTTGTATCCACTTTTGAACCATGTCACATTCAACTTTGACTGTTCATTTCCCTCAAAATATAGGAACAAACAAGGGTGAATGTGACAGGGTGTACAAAAGTGAATACATCTTTTTGTACTCGAGGGTAGAGATAGGTAAATAATTCTGAATCACGATCTCAACTGATTTTATGGGGTTGGCTCAGAACAGAGGTACCCAACTTACGGCAGTATCGGAGCAGACCAATTTTTGCACTGAAATGTAATTATTATGTATTTATCTCAGACTGGACTTACCACATCATCATCACCAACAGCTTATATACGTCCCCACTGCAGGGGCTCAGGCCTACTCACCTACAGTGAGTGTATGGGCCGTAGTCCACCACGCTGGGCCCATAGTGGATTGGCGGACTTCACATGCCTGTTCAAGACATGCAGGTTTCCTCGCGATGTTTTCCTTCACCGTTAAGCAATCGGATAGTGTACTTGAATTGAAAAACAACTCATAGGTACACGGCTGGATTCGAACCCGTTCATGGACAGCCCACATAAAACAAAGTAAATCTGAACCTAGTGTTAGTAACAATATGTCATTTACATTAACACTAGCTACTCGTACACGTGCAGTTTGGAGCGGCGAGTATTATTGTAATTTTACTATTTTTGAGACTAGATTAAGACGATATAATTGAGTCCCATTCCGCTTTCCAAAGTGTCCTTATTGCGTACGCGTCGACTTTGACATAAGACACGACACGTGTATGTTCTGTTGGCACCGTTAATGTAGTGATGTTAACCGAGTGCCGTTCAACAGGAGCCGAAGTCTAAACGTGGCCGGCCTGCGCCGCCGCCTGTTGTGAAGGGGCGCAAGGGGCCCGTCGCCAAGGCCGCCAACTCTAAAGCAACGCCAGTCAAGCGGAAACCGCCTACGCCACCAGGTACTTAACTCCTCAATTGACATGACATAGTATGATTTGCTGGGCCGCATCTGGCTATGTCGCGTCTTTCCGAGCTCGACACATTGTCCGGGTAAAGCTGTAGTGGTCGCAAGACCAACAGCATCAAGTCCAACCGGAAAAAAACGTCGAGTCTCATTACATCATTAATACATAGCACGCTATTTCTAGGCAGAAGCCTTCAACCGTGCGCCCTGTTGCGCAGTTTAAATACGTGCGTGCTTGTAGTTTTATTTATTCTGTGTGTGGGTAGGGGGGGAGGGGAACAAATTTTGGGGTATGAGGCTTGCCCAATGAGATAATTTTATAAATAACTTCAAATGAAGTTGTCTTTGTGTGTTCAGCCAAGAAGAAGCCGGCAAAGCCTGCGGGTCGTCCGCCTGCGAAGAAGGGCAAGAAGGCGTCCTCAGAGGAGGGCTCTGAGGAGGGCAGCGAGGAGGACGAGGAGGAGGCCAGCGACGAGGAAGAGGACAGCGGGGAGGAGTCTGACGCGCCCGCCGACAAGAAGGCCAAGCGGCCGCCAACGGTAACTATCTTCTATACACATGTTTATTGTAAGCGTCACCATGTATATGGTGACGTCATCTCCTGTTGTAGTTAGCAACACCAGTCACTTTGAACCAGTTTAGATTAAGGCCAAGTGCAAATCCATTGTACGAAAAAAATTAATATTGTGTTATGTGTCTCAAGAAACAGTTTTAAGTGTATAGTTTATGAAACTATAGCCATGATCGTTTGTTAATGTGTTTGATGCAGGATGACGAGATCAAGAAGTACGTGAAACAGATCCTGGAGGGCGCGAACCTGGAGCAGATAACGATGAAGACGGTGTGCAAGCAGGTGTACAGCCACTACCCAGACTTCGATCTGGCGCACAAGAAGGACTTCATCAAGGCTACAGTCAAGTCGGTCAGTGAACACTACATTACCACAGACAAACTAGACCAATAATGCCCATAATATTTAGCCGGTCTCCTTTCTACAATCCGTCAAACGAAAGAACGTCTGGGCTCCAACCCCTTAGTTTAAATTCCACCATTCCTCACGAAACTTTTCGCTTCATTTACTACGTGTGCTGCTAAGGAGTGAATTCAATGCTCTAGATGCCTACAAAAGCTAACTGTCTAACTATCCTAGACCACTTCATCATTTAACATAAGGCGAGCTTGTGGTCAAACGCAAGACAGCTCTTGTTCAATACAAACAATGTAGTCAACGTAATGAGGAGGCAACTGCACTCTGATTGGTTCCATGTCCCAGGCCAGACACTGACACCGATACTCCGGCTTAATATTTCGTGTCTATATTAGTATGTTAATATATCTTACCCTAACCTTCCCGAGGTCCGGGGTTCGATTTCCATTGGGGGTACCACTATCGGTTCTAGGTTTGGTTGGTGGTAGGGCCCTATGTCCGCCTGGTTACCTACCACCATGTTATCTAAGTCTACCGCCGAACAGCATCGTTAATAGCACTGTTGTGTTCCAGTATGAAAGGTAGCAGAGCCAGCGCCTCATCAGCTTGAGTCTTGATGAAATGAATGTTGACCACAAGTTGTTATTTTTATGGCACATTAAAGCGATCCGCCTCCATCAAAGTTTCATACTAAATTTCTGTTGTCATAAGCTTTTAAAATATAATAGCTGGATTTGTGCAGTAACTATCTAAAAATAGTACATTGGATTGTGATGTCGCGAAATGAGTATCATTAACATACAACTTCACAGTGAATCACAATTTACATTTTAAACACTTTTTCGATTATCGTTCAAAGCGCCATCTATGAACCATTAGCTGCGTAACTGCTATTGTCGCTAACTATAAAATTGTACATTAATGATATTTATTTCGCGACACTATAATTTCCTCTCCTAGGTAATTACTTATCAAAGCCAGCTATTCTATTTTAAAAGATTATGGCAACAGAAATTTAGTATGGAAGCATTAGGAGAGGGATAATGTTAACAGTGGCATTTTGTTGAAAAAACATCGAAACTACGTGTCTGAGGGATAGATAATAAATCTAAAAATCCTAACTGCTTCGACTAGAGCTCTGTGAGTTACCTAATGATGCCCATGGAGATTGACATTTCAGTTGCTATTTGACAAAACTATAAACAGAGTTTTGAAAATGTCTTGATTACCTGTTGTTGTTGTATCACTGACAGTTGTGCTTGCTTTACATTTTTTCTTTGTTTTTGATTTGTTCTGTTTTGTTTGTTACAGTGTATTTAAGATGTTAGGAGTTAGATGTCTACCTAGTAATACCTATAGTTTATAAAAGGACATAATTATATATTATTACAATAATAATATATTATGAGAAAATGATATAATAACCGACAAGTGGAATGGAAACGCCTTTTCTTTATAAGGTAGAAACATTTATTTTATTTTTGCATGTGTTTTTTGTTTTTTACAGCTTGAAAAATGTTTCAAACATTGATTGATGATTTAATCCATGATAATTTGTAGGTTCTGTAATTTGTTACACATTGGTTAGGTCCAATTTCCGCATTCCAACCATACCTACCACTATGTTACCTAAGTCTGCCGCCAAACAGCAGTGTTAATAGCACTGTTGTGTTCCGGGATGAAAGGTAGCAGGGCCAGCGCCCCATTAAGGTTGAGGCTTCTGATTGCGCACGCTTACCATCCAACGGCCTTATCATCACTTATCAGGTGAGATGAAGGCCAAGTGCAAACCCATCATACATAAAAATAAATATTTGTTGGCAGTAAGACTACCTGTCTGGCCAATTACCACCTAGTTATATTTATCTAAGTCTGCCTCCAGACATCAGTGGTAATAGCATTTATGTTCTGGTAATGTAATAATGCCGTGTGATCTAGGCTTTGTGCAGTAAAAGGCCACTAAAGGAAAAAATATTCATGAGATGGGCCGGGATGGGGCAATGTAACAATATAGCAAATCTTCTCATGAAAAGTGCTGAACTATGTGTGAGACCCGTGTCCAGCAGTGGACTACCGAAAAAAAACCAGCCAGCGCATCATCAACTTGAGACTTCTGGGTCAAGTCAAAAAACATGAGGCAAAAATACATTGTGTTTAAAATTTTAATAATTTCTCATGACATTATTTTGGTTGGACATTTTTTCAGCATAAAAAGGTGTTAAAATTGTGTTTTTACCACCATATTGTTAACCATATTTGTTAATTTGAAATTTTTGCATACCTCTAAAGTTGGAATGTAAAAAATAAATTTTTCTGACAGTCATAATATGTACACTCGAGATCAAAAATATGTATCCATTTTTGAACCACGTCAAATTCACCTTTAATTGACATTTCTCTCAACACAATGCACTGCACAACTGGATACATATTTTTGTATTCGAGTGTACATGTTTGATGCATATTCTTTGATAGTAGGGCTTTTTGATCATTAACTCAGTGTTAGATGATTTATATTCTGACTTCTGTTTCAGCTCATTTCGTCGTGAGCAGTGACCCGTCGGCCGCAAACACACATAGTCAAGTAAGATACACAACTTAACAAAAAAAATTAGAAATAAACTTAGCCGTCGTCGTGTCACGACACGCCGTCTGTACAACAAACCTTTTGCACATAACATTCACTCCCTTTCAAACTATATCACTATACAATGCAATGATTAAAATTTAAGATTACCGTACATGAGTTGATAAAGAGTCCAGTGCGTCTACCATGAGTTTACGCAGGCGGTAACGTATATCGAATACTATAGGAAATGCTGCTCAGTCGATATGCGGATGACAAGGACAGAGCGATAGATAACGATATACGCTATCGCCTGCGTAAACTCATGGTATGCACTGGTACGTTCTCGACACCAAAAGATGTGAAAAAGTTAAGACGATGGCTTGTTAGAATTTTGCGGATGAATTAATTAAACTTACACTAAAAATCGATTGGAAGCTATGAAATGTTGATCATTTTGTAAATCTACATATCCATAGTAAAGTACAAGAGTGCAAAAGGTATGTTGCAATTAATTTTAAAATTTTGTTATACGAATTATGTTTCGTATGTAAGCGACGTTCTAGACGCGACGGAGCGCATGTAACTTTACGTTGTAAGAATAATTCCCTCTAGGTTAAGGATAAACAAGTAAACATCCCTAGAGTTAATAAGTATTTTGTTTCATTTCCACTGTGCCTCGGAGATCTTGGGAGTTGCGACTTCTGTTCTGTTTGTTTACTGGCAACACTGGCGTGCGTTCGTGGCATACAAACACTACTTTTCAGTTTGGAACAGTCGGGACCATTGCATTTTGTTACTGCTTCACGCACGCCCGATCTAAAACTCGTAATAAGTACATAGTTATTTTTGTAAGCATCGAAATTTTTTATAAAATTCAACGGAAATCTCAGTCTGACGGTCGATTTACACGGCGACAATAACTGACGTTTCTTTGAACATTTGAAGTATTCTACTGTCACGAAAATTATAGTTAGACTAGCTCAAGAAAAGGTTTTTGACCTCGAGTGTACTTTGAACGAAATCGTTGTATATCTCTTTCTAACTTTTCATGTTCCGTGTGCTTTAAGATTCTTGAACTAGAAAGATCATCCAGGAATTTCAAGGTCATATTTTTGTCTTATTGATACAGAGTGTAGCTTCGGTCTACCTCTTGTTTCGTGGTCTAGAGATTCTTCTTTGTGGATATTCTCGGCGGTTTGCTTTTGCGTAGTGACTATACTTGCACTGTCGCCATCTATTGCCATCGTGGGGATCGGCTGTAAAGGTCGACTTGAATCGATGTATGTTTGGTTAAAATTTGAATGTACTACATAAGCTCATCTAAAACGTCATTAGGATCTGACCTGGCAACTGGCGGGAATTTCAACTTAATTTAACGTAGAATACAATTTCGTTTCCGTTGTACGTTATTACGTGGCGTTGTCAACTAATCCTTAAATATTCGGCTTAAGTTTTGAAATTTGTTGTTATTTGGTTTTAAAGGGGGTACGAAATAATATTTTTTTAATACGAAAAAAAAAAGAAGTTGATTGTATGAATTTTCTCGCAGGCTCGGCTCTTTCGCATATATGTAATGTAATATTTCGACTAATGTAATTTAAGATGTGTAAATAAACACATTGGTATTTGAGCTGAATTAATATTATAGCTCAATATAATTATTTTTACAAAGGAAATTGTAACAAGCTTCGATTAGTAAGCTAATAAAGATAAGTAATCAAATAACTCGTTTTGTGTATTATTTTGTTGTAAAAGTTGTGTCGTGTCAAATTGTTTCCACAAGTTTCGTTTTAGTGTCAGTTGTCGTATGTATTTATAGATTGTGTTCATCTAGTGGTCGTGATGAATGTGTGTTTGATGAACACTTATTACTCCAATATCACCGTTTAATGAAACTTATATTTAGAATGTACAATGTAGACAGTTTGTGCAATAATGTATCGCGTTACTAAAGATCATATCAAAAATTTGCGTTTACTAAGGACGTAGATTCCTTATCGACTTCATTTCGAGCTTGAGTAATTTTCGGATGTACAGCATTGTGGTGTTTATATTTTCTTTTTTTAAATATATTTCTTGTGGCCGATCTGTCGCTATGTCCGAGTTGCTAATTAGAATTATAGGTTTGGGCGTTTCAAGATGTTTGTAATGCATTCCTTTATAGAGATGTCCTGTTCTAATTGTCTATAATCCTATCTCTAATTGAAAGGTGCATTAATATCATTGGATATACCAGATTTCTTTAAGAGTAGCATAGTAATTTTCAGAAGTGGATCCAATTAGAAAACTGTGAATTTACCCTGTGGCATGTGACGCTTCTTTTTTGAAAGAAACAAATATGATAATCTTATTATAAACTGACTCAGCTTTCGATGTAGTCCAATTTCTGGAATGACTTATAATTTTAAAGAGATCTCGTATTTACCTGTATAAACCGATACGCGGAACCTCTTGCTACGCCCAAACCGTTACTCGTAAGCTAGAATAATCAACATTAAAACGTGTATTTGTGAATTTCTAACCTAATTTCGGTTGATGTTTTATTTTACGTGTAAATGGATGAGATCAGTAGTTGAGTAGTGGACACGCGAGTTATGGCGAGCGACTGGTTCCCTTTTACAATTGGAGTATAGATAATAAAGAAAAAAGTTTGAAATATTGTCTTTTATTTTACATCTTTCCTTAATACCCTATACATGGGCTACACTGACGCCTGTAACGATAACTTATTTTATCTGTTCTTATGCGTTACACCTCGTCCCCTATTTCAATCTCCCAGGGGATCGAAAAGCACTTGCTAATCCACTACGATCCCCTAAACAAAGATATCCAACAGTACTAAGATTACTTCCATCCACCTTTAGTGAAATTAATAATATAAATAAAATAGTTGTCATTGCAGTAGGGGATTTTAAAAGGAAAAAGAAAGAATCCCTTGGGGGATCGTAATGGAATAGCAAGTGCTTTTCTGTCCTCTGGAGGATTGAAATAGGGGGTCCCGGTGGAAGACATTAAAGCTGAGCAAGTACTTCTGTACCTCCTGTAGATGTCAGTGAAGTCCAAGCATTAAAATAAATATGAAGATCTATACAAAAATACAAATATAAAGACCTAAAATACTGAATACATACTATTATACAAAAATAGAAGAGAATTGTTAACATGATTCTTTCTAGTAAAGATGAATCGATTAAAGCTTTGTTTGCTATCAGAAGTTCCCGCACTAGAACACAATTGTATTTTACTCCATGACAAGCCAAATATGCAATAATATTATATCAGTATATAGTTATTATTTATACAATATAAAAAATAAGATTTAATGAAAGAGAAAGAACGAACTTTCATGAAAATTCTTTCCCAACTTCGATAGAGACCTTTCAAGAGCAGCTCCAGCAAAAATCTAGATGGCGCTGAAAGGTGAAGGCGATTTTGAAATTATATATTATTTTAAAACCGTAAGCTTCAAATGATCCTAAAAACGGCATCGAAAACCGGTCAGTTTCCGGTGCATGTTTTTATATTATGTAATATGAAAGTCAATGGACAACGCCGTCTATCCACCGATCGATTTTTGCTGAAGTTGGTATTGGAAGGTCCTTATTACCTAGTGTATAAATTCCCTGTTATTAGAATTATTATACCATTCTTTGTCAAAAAAACAGTAACCTCAGAGATTCTACATAAACCAGCGACCCGACATCGGGGTAAGTAAAATATACATAAAACCTGACTTTTACATATGCATTGACAAGCTGACTGCAGGCTTGGACATGTATACAATTTGGGCAAGCACGTTATAGCCAGGAATGGGTTTAAGTTGGCGTGGAAACGTTAGCCCAGGCCAATAGCCGCCCAGCTTGGAACTTGGCCTACGTGCCTTGCTTCTTGATTTAGAAAGGGCTGTAGTTTGGACTGGAGCTTATTGAGGGCGGCTTAGGGTTAGAGCTTGGTCTGCGGCTTAGGTTGTGGCTTCCTGTTTGGGGGCCTGCGCGGGCGCCGGTCGTGGTACGCGTGTTCGTACGGGTCGTGCCGCGGGATCGGTGCGCGCTGGTACTGCAGCTCGGTGCAGGCCGGCGCGTCCGGCTGGGAGGCGGCCGAGCCGGTCGACCGACGGTCACTGTCGTTGTCGACGCTGTCTACGTCACCTGGTACGGTCATTCAAGTTTAACATTAGAGATGGTTTTTTAGTCTAAATATGATGAGCTAAATTCAAAATTTAGTGTAGTGTGATATTCGCCGACGAAGTAAATGCAGGCAATCTTGGGAATCTTCAAAAGAAGAGTAAATAGGCACCTTCTAGACCAACACGTAACATCGTCGACCTCATCGTCACTTACCATCAGGTGAGATTGAGGTCAAGTGTTGGTCTATCTTAAATAAAAAATAAAAAAAGGCAACAGCTTTTGTCTGCGACTTGTACCGCAATGACTTCAAAAAGTATCTCGCGGGAACTAGATAGATAATTAATTTTATTTTAATCACTTTAATATTACATGTAATGCTTACGTTTTTACATTGTATTAATCATCAATTATTGTACTTAACGTAATAATAATAAAGAATAAATGATGAAAAAAGGTATGAAATTTGTACGAGATGTTCATTTTGACCACTCCAAGTATATTTTATAATTTGGTCGACTATAAATTGTTAATCCACACAATTGGGTAGAAATAAATGGCGAAAAAAAATATTTCATCCCCAAGTTACGTGTAAGGGAGCAACCCCAAAAAATAATTTTCAAGGTGTGTTATTCTACCACTTCGTCGGTGTGATTAACATGTATACCCGTATTAAATTACAGCTTTCTAGTAGTAAGAGACTAAACTAAGCCACGGACGGACAGAGCGAAACTATAAGAATTCCTTGTTTGACTACGGAACCCTAAAAACGGCTCCGACTCATCTTACGAATGTGCTGATTTTCAGTCAGCACAAAGACCGAGCATTATTACACATACATACACGATGATATTATTATTTAACTATTATGAAATGCTTGCTACTTGTGTAGGTATTGTTGTTTGTACGTTAGGTGTGTGTGTGTGTGTGTGTGTGTGTGTGTGTGTGTGTGTGTGTGTGTGTGTGTGTGTGTGTGTGTGTGTGTGTCCTCACCGTCGCTGCTGTTGTTGCTGGGCACGCGCGAGTCCCGCAGCCGCGGGCGCCGGCGCCAGTAGCGGAACTCACGGGGGAGCGTGTACGAGCGCGGCAGAGATATCTGGTACAATAAACAAACAATTAGGGCACGCAGTACTACGATCCGACATTTAAATCAACAAACACATTCTAATGAGGGTATTCAAGAAAATTTTCGCAACTAGTTCGCGCTACTTAGGCAAAAGGTCACCTCTCCCAGAAATATGTACTTTTCCCCTTTTGTTATAAAGTACTCTTTCCTTTTGTTACAATGCGTGCTGTCAAACATAGCAGAAGAATCGATACATTTAAATCAATAGCAACAAACACATTCTAATGAGGGTATTCACGAAAATTTTCTCAAATAGTTGGCGCTACGTAGGCAGGAGGTCACCCATCCCAGAAAAATGTACTTTTCCCCTTTTGTTATAAAGTACTCTTTCGTTTTGTTATAATGCGCGCTGTCAAACATAGTTACACGTTGTTGACACGAGACAAGGAGCATCTTATTATAAGTTACAACTAAAGAAAAAGATACATATTTCTGTGGCCTTTATTCTGGGGTATTTATTTCTTACCTCAGTTTGCCAACTTGTGCTGAAAACTTTCGTGAACCCTCAGCGATTCTTACGACAACACGGAGCAACAGCGCTGATCACGAGATCCTCACCTGACTATCGATGTCACTGGGCGGCCGCGGCGTGTCCCGCGACAGACCGTCGGGACACGACTCCTCGCCGCTACTCCCTGCGACGGTCTCTTCCTTCTTCCTATTCCTGAATCAGGTCGAACAGATGATAAAGTCTCTGATCCTCGTCTCATTTGATGGTAAGTCAAGATCGCGGCGTAAATTAAAGTAGGTTTATCAAATACTCATTATAAGGAATACAGGTTAATCGACTGGCGCGCTTTGACATCTATTTTTCAGGGCTATTTAAGCGTGGGGACACACCTGTCTTTGCTGTTCTGATCGAGACACACCTGTCTGCCCGCACCGTCAAGCACGCCCGGTCAGCAACCGGCCAGCGTCCCCAGAGAACGTGCTGGCCGGTCAGAAAGAGGCGCGAATCGCATACAAACTACATATATCTGAGAGAGACAGAGAGATTTGCCTCAGTACGCCTTCAGTTGTGCAAATCAAGAAAGCCGATCAGTAAATGTGACGCGATCAACCTGGATTCTTTTCTGACCTAGGTCATTCTAGGTAAATCAGAACAGAAAAGACAGGTGTGTGTCCACGCTAAGTCAATAAAACGTAGCTTCCCGATGCAACGTAATGGTATGTGTCGATGGTGAAAAACAAATTGTATAAGCAACTTACGTATACGGCTGTCCCCAATTACAGCAAACTTGTCTATTACACCCCTCCAGGTAATGCGGCGCCAGCAGTATCTCCGGCGTCCGGCATCGCTGCATCTTCCTAATTTGTTCCATCTTCTTCGCAGCCAGTCCGGGGTAAGGAAACCGGTCGCAGTTCTGCCCGTACTGACCACACCCCTCATTGTACGTGGACCGGATGTTGTCTATGCTTTGGACATTGGCTAACGCATTCTGCAGAGCCGATACGTACTCATCTTTACCTTCATACTTACTATAACTCGGATTACCTTCGCAATATCCCGAATACTCCCCCAAACCCTGTCTATGGTCTTCAGAATATATAGTGTTTTGGTTTATTCTGGGTTTATCTAAGTTGGAAGCCTCGAAATTATTACTGGCGACATCGTTTATATTGTAAACATTTCTTGGACTACTGTTGACCACGTTTCGGGGACTACCACAGCCGGTGGTATCGTAATTTCTAGTTTCACCGATTAAATAGTTAGGGGACCTCAAAGGAGTCCTGTTCACATCGCTTCTTATATTAGGATTCTCGTAGAAGGTTCTAGAGTTATCGAAGCGGTTCAACCTTATCAGTTTGAGTGGATCGTTCAGATCTGGTTGGTTCTCGTTTTGGAAGTTTTGTACGTTGTATTCAGGTTTTATTTCTGTGTAAGTGGGGTACAGGTTGCAGGTGTGAGGTAGCACAGGGTAGTTCTGATAGGAATGCGTCATTTCTATGTTGGGCCACGCGGGGGGCTCGGCGTGGGTCTTCGCCCTGGGTATAGGCTGTCTTTGCAAGCTGCTGTATATCTCTTCGGCTGCTACGGGTGTGGTTTTCGCTAACTTGCCCTGTTTGATTTCCTCCTCGATCACTCTTAGTTCAGCAAGTTGTTTTTGTTTCTTCTCTTGTAGTTTCTGCTGGATGTTGACTCTTGAACCGACGCTGGAGCCTTCGTTCTCCGATGACCCGCCCTGGGATGTTATTTGGATTTATTAACAGAGCTGTTAATTGCAATATAGATGTCAGGTTCAAATTATGTCCTGATAATCCGACATAGGGAAAGTCCAGCTATGGAATGATACATAACATTGATTACATCGAAATGTCCTTGTCATGTAACTTGATTCACATATCTTTCTTAATGGGGTTTACCATACAGCTCTATGGCAACATTCTTTGATTTATAGTTGCTTTTTGTCTAGTTGATGTATACATATATTGACTGTATCTCACGTGATGGTTGTGGGCGGCTGCTGGTAGGGGTCGCCTCCAGAAGGCGGCCTGGGGCGCCGGGGGCGGGGGCACGAACGACGTAGGCTTTTTCTTCTTGCGCGCGTTCCCGCTCAGGTGAGGGTTGGAGAAACGACAGTTGAAGACGCCAGGGATCGCGGCGTTGTCAGTGCCGATCGCCTGCTTACCTGCATACACCATAACAACAATTATATTCATACATTTTATTTTTTTCCTCATCATCAACATACTATATATGTCCTCACTGCAGGGCTCAGGCCTACTCTCCTACAGAGACTGTATGGGACATAGTCCACCACGCGGGACCAGTGCGGATCGGCGGACTTCACATGCCTGTTCAAGACATGCAGGTTTCCTCACGATGTTTTCATTCACCGAATACCCAATGGTAATGATTTGTAACATTCGTACATAAATTCCAAATAACAAATTGGAACTCATTGGTACGAGCCAGGATCGAACCCAGACCTCGATCGTTCAAGGACTGACGCTCTAATTAGCCCGACTGCCGCTGCTTACCATTCTTATTCTGCGAGGATGCATTTGTACTGTTTGTTCCCTGTTGATTTTCTCCGAGCATATACCCCAATCTTCGTACGTGGAAATATCTGGAGGAAACGATTAATAAAGTCATTTATTATTTTCTAGATATTCCAGACTACTATATACGTCCGTCGCATACGTCCCCGTACGAGATGGACCGACAACCTAGTTAAGGTAAGGTCGCGGGGAGTCGCTGGATGCAAGTGGCTCGGGACCGGTCGATGAGGCAAACCATGGAGGAGGCTTATGTCCAGCAGTGGACGTTTCCTAGCTGACGATGATGATATATCTATATCAACAGGTGTGACCATGGTCAAACCGACTTCCATTGCATTGGTCGGTTGCAGTTTCATGAGACTGGTGTGTGTGTGATAATAATTCTTTAACATGTTATATAGGTCTGCACTTGGCCTTCGTCTCACTTGACGGTAAAGTGTCGATAAGGCCGTTAGATAGAAAGCGTGCTCACACAGTCCTTACTTGCCGGAAAGAACAAAGAGGGAGCTGGCCAGGCGGACATAGGATATGCCCTAGGAATCGGACACTGCACTGGGAATCGAACCCGTTACCGATCGAGACTCCAATGGTGTATCCCACTATTTGCGGGATGTATTTACCTGTAATATAGCATCATGAACCCTAGGCCAGCGAGGAAGGCAGCAGCGGCGGCGGCCGCTAGGGCGGCGGGGCTGCCCCCGCGTCCCGCCCACCACCACGCGCCCATCAGCAGCCAGTTCTCCACACACATGACACAGTAGAACGTCACCTGAACAAAACAAACGTTACCGTACCAACACCGTTATTTTATTACTAGTCATCTGTATTGAAGATTGCGTAAATACATAAAAATTACAATAAATGAAGTCTCAAAAATGTACTGTTATAGGTGAACCGCTTAAATGAGTCCTCGCCCGCGCGGTACAGGGGCGCGGGGATACGGCGACAAAGGCGATCGATCGAGAGCGGAGCGGGCGGCAGGACACTATAGTCCAACCACAGCTCGAGCTGTATACATAGTCGTCTAGTAGTTCTTATCTACAGGCACGGATGGCGCTGATTGTGATAGGTGCTTCGTGCACGTTCGGCACATGCGCAAGGAGATTACGAGTCTCGTGTGCTGGATGGCGCGCTGCTGACGTCACACTCCACGTGCTGCCCCGCACACCCCCGCAGATTGCGTCAGCTCTTCGTTCAAAGAGCGCGCACTAGTGTTTTATGTCTACGCTTTTACATATAACTGTACCGATATGTAGTGGTGTTTATATTATCTTATCGAGGTGTACAACATTACAATTTGGTAGCATTTATATAATGATAATTGAAATTAAAGTAATATATTATATAGTTTATAAATAATGCAAAAATTACAATATTTTGTGATCGAAATTACTACATCGGAGTTCAGAATATCACGGGAATATCTTAGTACGATCAGAAAAGTAGCCAATGACCTTTTCCAGTCCTTCAACTATCCCTGTACAAAAACTCAAGGTGTTATGACTAGCTTTACGATGTAAAGAAAGGACAAGCAAATCAGATCAGTTTCGTATTTACAATATAAAGAACGGAAAGTAGGATGATAGGCAGTGATCACACTTGAGCTTAAGGTGTCACTGGCCAGTATCGTGATGTGTGATATGATCAGGTGTGTGGTGTGTGGTGGGTGGTGGTGCTCACCATCTTCTGCCTGTGGTGGAGCTCCTGCAGGTTGACGTACGCGAACACGTAGACGACGGCGACGAGCGCGGAGAGCGCCGCCTTCCTGCCGCGGGACAGGCGCTCCCCGTGGAACGCGTTCCTCGGAGAGATCAGCCACAGGAACATAGACACCCAGTGCAAACCTGTATATAACAAGGATCATCAGCCAGGAAACGTCCACTGCTGGACATAGACACTTGCATCCAGCGACTTCATGCGACCTTAACTAGGACGGCGTAGTACACGTTTTCTGGTACGTGGTCGCCACTCGAGAACTCTTACCCCATCGGTTATCGGTTCTTCGAGCGATGTGGCCTGCTAATTCAGCTGACTCGTCGAGTTATGTCGGTGACCTTAGTTCGCCTACGTATTTCCTCATTCCGGATTTTATCACGAAGAGAAGTGTGATGAAAATCCGTTCATGGGTTGAAGTTTAATTGTATGGTAATACATACAGTATTACCGGTTTCGGTGTTCCCTGAAAACAACAACTTGGGAATCTTCAAACGAAGAGTAAATAGACACCTTCTAGAACAACACGTAACATCGTCGATCTCATAGTCACTCAACACCAGGAGAGATTGAGGTCAAACGATGATCTGTGTTTTTTATTTAAAATATGTAATGCGTGTGTGATTATTATCTGACCTATAACTAGGAAGACCCAGTAGTCGTAGACTAGAGCGTACACGGTGAGGGCGCACACCCGCGCTGACACCGTGCCCAGGCGCCACAGGAACTGAAACAAACAAACAATTACTTGCAAAACTTATTAACATGTTTTCTATCGCGTCATTTGTATGTCAACTAACGCATACGAATCTATCAAGTCGATTATATCTTCTGTTTTTATTTACATAATACTAGAATTTTTTACAATTGACCGGTTGTAGCGGTCTCTAAGTACGTCACTAGAGGTGTCTTGGCAAACTGGAAAACGTCACCAGGTCAAGACCAGACGAAAGCGCTTCTAGCAGGCTACAACGCAAAGTTTGCAAGAGAAGCACTTTCCTTAGAAATCCGTTAAGGATTCTATCACGAACACTGACAGGGCACTGTAAACTTAACAAGCACCTGACCTACATGCGTCTAGGAGACGATAAGATTTGCAGATTCTGTAAAGAGGAAGAGGAGGTACATCCTCCGTCACTGCGATGCACACATCCACCAGTCCATCACACCAGACGATATTAAGGTCTCTACCACTAGAGATATCGTCCGATATATGACCGGAGCGGGCCTCGGAGAAATGATTTGAAGACGCTTGAACGCTGAATAAATAAGTCACGGTCCAGCTGAAATCAGCGCTGTGGTCTTTGGGTCACAGCATCGGGCTGAACTGGTGCCGTTTTCCAAACTATGTGTCATGTGTTTTTTTCTCTCATTATGTTGTATTTATTTTTAGCTTGGAATAAATTATTTTCTTTCTTTCTTTAACCACATAGGGGTCATAGAAAGAAAGAAGGTAGGTAGGTCGGGCCACCCCCGCACCTGTCTCAAATAATAATAAATTGACCGGTTTTATGATGTATTCATGATGTATCGGTAAACCGGATCAGCAATAACTACAAAAAGTCTGGAGGGCGCCATTGTCGCTCTATGGCCTCTTAATAAACTTCAACTAAATATATTGTTGTTTATCTTAAGTGTAAGTACATACCTGGAAGATGACCCCCAGCCACGTGAGCACGAGCCGGTGCACGTTGTGCAGGCGCACGTTCTTGCTGAAGCTGGCGAGCGCCCAGCACACAGAGAACAGGGACAGCGACGCGGATATCACGTTCAACTCCGCGAACGCCTTGTCAGCTGAAACAACATACAGTAGCGGTTATTGATCCATTAAAAATACATAACACTTTAAGATAACACAGTAGACTCATATGTCTTATAGACTTTAGGGAACGTACCCATACTGCGTGTCACAGTTAAGGGGCAGAGGGGGGTCTTCAAATTACCACGCTTGGTCATAGAGGCGGGGGTGGTAGCATAGTTCTTCGTCGCGTAGTCAATATCCTCTAGAGAAATCTCGCGCTTTTCCCAGCTTTATTCAAATTATGGCGCGTACCCGTAGGGTCAACCATATTAAAGGAATTTCTTAGAGGTCATTTCAATAACTTTCGTCGTCGGCAGTTTTTTATGTTCACTTTGCTTAGAAAATTTAAATAGATAGATCAATTTATTTTTACACCGGCAACACAAAACAAAACAGAAAAGAACATAAAAGGTACAATGAAGGCGGCCTTATCGCTAAAAGCGATCTCTTCCAAGCAACGTATGATTAAGAAGGGGTAAGTAAGTGGTGCTAAATATATATTAATAAATATATACATATACACATTATACATACACTATTATGAATAATGATATGATAATGAATAAACAATCAAAAATCAAAGTTTACTTATTACTAGGTTTACAGGTGTTAATTAATATACGATTTTATAATTCATTAGTTAGTAGTAAAGTTCATTTCATCTTGCAACTACCTTCTCTTTTACGCTTCACTCATGACTATGGCACCCCAACCAACTGCGGTCACAGGTTTCCGTACAAATAACAAAATGGCGTCTCTAGTCAGACAGATTTTGTTAACTATACCGGCTGATGACGATATATCTATTGTACGCTGACCTGCTGGCTCGTCGACGCTGGGCTCGGCAGCGCCCCCGAGCTCCGCGTCCCGCGGCCGGCCGCAGTCCTCGAACAGGATGTGCAGCTGTAGCAGCAGCATGGGCGCAGCCTCGCAGAATGCGTGCACCAGCCGGAGCATGCCTGACACGTCATACATTATTGTATTTTATCGGTTTGGAAGACCAACAGCTGTTAAGCCAATTATAGGTCTTCACTAATTAAAACAAGTAAATGCTTTTAAAAAGAACTGTAAACCGACTTCAATTGCCCTAAAAGACTACTTTTATTAAGGCAAATTTCAGATTTATTTCGTTTTCTCATGGACATGGACCAAATTGAAATGGAAAATTAAATCAAATAAAAAAAGATCCGTCCAAATCGGTTCACCCAGTTAAAAGTTTTGAGGTAAAAAACATAAAGCAACCGTACCCGACGAATTGAGAACCTCCTCCTTTTTGAAGTCGGTTAAATTCTAAGAATGAAGTGAAGTTTTTAGAGTACAAGGTTAAACTAAGGTCAACTTAGACGAGCTCATTTTGAATAGCGCTAGTAGTTCCTACAAAATATAACAACATAATATATAGTCATTAACGTTATCCCCCTCCTAATGCTTCCATATTAAATTTCTGTAGCTATAATAATTTAAAATAGAATAGCTGGCTTTGATAAGTAATTACCTAAAAATAGGAGACGAAATTATAGTGTCACGAAATAAATCTCATTAATGTACAACTATATAGTTAGCTACAATAGCAGTTACGCAGCTAATGGTTCATAGATGGCGCTTTGAACAATAATCGAAAAAGTGTGAAATGAAAATTGTGATTCACTGTGAAGTTGTATGTTAATAATACTCATTTCGCGACATCACAATTTGATGTCCTATTTTTAGATAGTTACGAGTACTACACAAATCCAGCTATTATATTTTAAAAGATTATGGCAACAGAAATTTTGTATGAAACTTTGATGGAGATGGATACCTCGTCAGTACTGCAGATGGGGACGCGGTTAGTGACACAAGTCAGTGCGCGCACGGATGACTAACGTCAGAATAAGACTAAAACTTGACCAGGAACAAAGAGGTTTCCATAGTTGCCAGAAATAAGTCCCGCTACATGCTGCAACTCATACCTTCATAATTAGGCTCTGAATGCAACCTGACACTGCAACACAGAGTTCGCAACTCACACAAATCCCTCACTTGATGCTTGACCCTCCTCAGCTCGACGGGAACCAGGAGCCTGGCGTACCTCCACAGCACCCCCAGTTGCAAACAGTGCAGCAGTATGGGAGCCCAGGGGGGGCGGTCCTTGCGACCGTCAGACCCCCACCACACGCTCAGGTACCAGCGGAGAGAGATCACCTGACACATAATAATTTATTATTGTAACACTGTGGTCACATGATATCCAGTCTAGAATAGGTTCACCCCCTTCGAGTGGTAAGAAGCAACTAAGGGAAGAAATGCCTTTCTATATATGAATAAATAACATGTAACTGGGATCACCAATCTGCCTCCCAAGCATGGTGATTATGGTAAATCATCATGGAAAGTCTGATGTGAAAATGTCACAATCCATGGGAGGGGCTCGTATTCACCAGTGGACTCGATTATGATAGTGTCAAAAAGGTAAGAAAATATTGTTGTCCTTGTTCCATTCGTCCCAGTAGTTCTGTTATGTTTTGTCTCAATATGGCCTCTAACCAAAATTGTAATTGACATTTATTCATGACCCTGATGATTCATGATGATGATAAGGGATGAACCCTTACATCTCAGCCATTACTTGCTATAGACTTATGATTTTTGTGACTTCCTTGTATGAGCAGGCTTCCATTTTATGTGCCTGATTAGCACTTTAAAAAAAATGTATTTAGTTAATTTGCACTCTCCATCAGGTGATATGAGAGCGATATTAATGTAATAATAGAAATTGGAATATGTACTTAAAACTGATTTAATAATTGTGAAATACCCTCACCTGTGATATTAGCAGCGACGTAACGACGATAGATATGGCGGCAGCAAAGGTACCCTTATACCCCCGCTCTAAGAGTGCGTACCCCATCACCACGTCGAAGACGACGTCGCAGAAATAGCCCGCCAAGGAGATCACGTTGAAGAGTACGTCGCACAGAGGAAGAAACTCCGCCATTGCCGTACATTTCTCAGTAAGCTAGCTGAAAAAATATGTGCAATAAAACCAATTAAAAATAATTTTGAACGTAACAGTCGATGTTTAATTTTATATTTATTCAAAGCATTATACGGTTCTGCGTAGCATGAAACGTATCGAAACGTTTCGTTTCACGTAAGATGAAACTTAAATATGCTTGCTTAAAACATTTCTTAATCATTTAAAATATACAATATATATATAAATAATCACACTATCTAAAAATAAAAATAGTTTACGTATAAAAATAATCATTATTTTTAGTAAGAAAAACGTGCAAAATATAAAATTATTGCAGTGAAGTTACAATCAGCATGCGTAAAAAGGAATTTAAATTGACGCTACTACCGACTGACACATTGTTTTGTTTGACGTATCACAAGTCAAGAAAGTGAAACTATTTGTTTGGTGTTTCTAGCATTTTCTTATCTGATTGAAAGTGATAATACTTTACAATATGTCTAACTATACAGATTTAGTGAGTAAAATCGGAAAGGATACATCTAGGGCTGCATGTAAAAAGTGTGGTTATGCTGGACACTTGACATTTCAATGTCGAAACTTTATCAAAGTAAGTTTCAATTGTTTCTGTTAATTATTGAAACAATTTTACTGAAGTCATAGTTACAATTAAGGGCAATAAAAGGGAGCTAAGTCCAGACCTATTTTGTACACCCTAACCTTCAATGTTTTCGCTTCGGTTAAACAATTGTTTGAAACTATTCAATATGTTAGTGATTTTGTATAAAAACTGTATCAAACCATTAATTACTTAGATAAACTTCATGTAAGCTAACTAAAGAAAAAAATTAAAAGAAAGCATCCGAATTGTAGCAGTATGTTTTAAAGATTGAGTATGCTGGTTGGTCATGTTTAACAAAAATGATAATGGGTTTGCCCTTGGCCTTCATCTTACTTGATGGCATGTGCTGAAGAAGCCTCAACCTAATGAGACGGCTCTGCTACTTTTCATACCAGAACACAACAGTGCTATTAACAAAGGTATTTGGTGGCATACTTAGATAACATACAGGTTGCAGGTGGACTTAGAAAATACCAAGTCGGTGTAGCCATTCTTAAGTGATGCAAACGAATACATGTGATGCGCATCATAGACACGCCTTCGATTTCATTTATATACTTAAGTATTAATAGATGTTAAAGATCACTAATTTGATGCAGGTGATTTATCAGGAGTGACAATTGGTTGCTTGTCTATCATAATTACAATAAAAGTTTGTGACCATTGCTTTAATCCCAGTAAAGATAACACACATGACCAAAATATATGGCACCCCTTGATTGGGAAAGGCAAGGCCAAAAAAGAACAAGTTGCACAAACTATAAAATTATAAATATCTACTAATATTGTCTAAATGTAAATTATGGTTTATAAATATTAATTATAATTTTTTAGGTGGATCCAAACAAGGAGATAGTGTTGGATGTAAGCAGTACCAGTAGCGACAGTGAAGAAGAATATGCCACGCCTCTGCAGAGCCTGCGTGAGGCTGAGCTCCGTCAGAAACTCGAGGAGAAGCTAAGGAAGGCCAAGGAGAAGAAAAAAGAGAAAAAGAAAAAGAGGAAGAGATCTAGGTATTATTATGTGCTTTTCAGATTTTTTGAATGTATCTCTTACGATAAGTACAATATTGTAAAATATTTGGTTTAGTTACATTTGAAAACTTATGCTAGCAAAATATATATTTCATTTTTAAAATTGGAATAATAGACCTTTTGAAGGCTTTAAGATTCACTGTCATAGTTTTAAAATTGAACCAAATCATATGTATCTGTTTAACACGCAACTTTTAATTTTAATATATTCGTTTGTATTTATTACAGATCATCAAGTAACAGTTCATCGACTAGCACATCATCGGACAGTAGTGATGAAGACAAGGAACGAAAACGGAAACACAAGAAAAAGAAATCAAAAAAGTCAAAGAAATCACACAAGGAGAAGAAGAAAAGCAAGAAATAGCAGTTAAGAACAATAGACTGAATTATGTAATTTTTAACCTTCAACATGTTAAGGAATATTTTAATGAATTTAACTTTATTAAACCATGCGTCATGTTTTTCACATATTTGCCTTTTATTTTGAATACCTATAATTGCTTTGCATAAAATTTTGTTAAAGAATATACTCCATTTAGGTGTTGATAAAAATCATAGGCTAGCAGCCAGTGCAAGCCTATGTTAAAGAAACATTGCCCTATATATAAATAAATAAATATTGTCTTTCATTACTGGAATGCAAGTGCTACTAACACTGCTTTTTGGTGGCAGACTTGGTATTATAGGGTTAGCAAGGCAGGCATAGAAGGAAGGTCTGTCATCAACTGTAATACTGTGACATTATTATGAAGGAACCAAAATAATATTAATGTGCAGTAGAGCAAAAAATGACGACGACCTGGTTAGAGTCGCTGGATGCAGGTGGCTCGGGACCGGTCGATGTGGCGTACCATGAGGGAGGCGTTTCCCGGCTGATGATGATGAGAGCAAAAAATGATGTTTAAAGTGTGCAAATAACAATGTTTTGTGAAGAAATGTGAAGCCAGTATGAAAAATGTTTCATATTAATAAATATTACTGCTAATATTTTATGTAGATTTTGAGATGACACTATTTTGGTTTACGTCCGGATATTGGGTCACTACTATACAAACTCAAAGTTTTCAAATTAATTTTCTATCTATCTATAAACTAAATCTATCACCTCTTTCAGGAAAGTATTGTGCACAGAAGGTAGAAAGATACGATATACTACGATAACACAATAAAAAGTAGCTGTTGAAGAATCTGACTGAGGATAAAAACATCTATTTGATAAGGAAAAAATCTATTATCAGGCCTAATAAAAACACAAAACAGCATCATTTCATAAATATATTATGTTACTTACCAGATTGAATTTCTGTAGCTTTTCTTCTTTTATTATATTACAATACTTTTGCTGTACATTATTAAAATAGATTCAAACTTAACTGCAGTTAACCTTAGTCATAGACAATTTTCACACTAAATTCTGATCCAAATACAAGCAAATTAGAAATCTCAGAATTATTCATAACGTTAATGTTATGTATTGCCTACAAAGTTATATTCTATGTAAAGTAGCTCACTTTCTAACATATTGTGGTCATGCTTTCCCTTGACTTTGCTCACTAACTACAAACATATTTTATGAAATTTTTATTTACATCTGACGACAATAACTTTAAATCTTATAAAGAAATAACAAAAGTTTGTCTCCTTACCTCATCGAAAGGAATTTGGAGAAATTCTTAGGTGCAGAAGCACGGATGTATGTGGACATAATTCAAGGAGTTAAAACAATAAATACGCATCACTTCTTTATTGTATTATAATTAGATTACAGTACTACATTGATTCCCACGGTTATCACTATTCACATCACACAAAAAGCTTAGTTATTTGGTTAAGTTATTCCTAAGTTCCAATCAAGTTCACGTCAAAAGTTCAAGTTATTGTTCTGCCATCTAGCGGGCGGTATGCGAAGTAAGAAAGCTCAATCTATAGTCTAGCTGCGTTCACAACATTACAACATAAAATGTTTGATGCGTTCCAATTTTTTTGAAACATTTGGTCTAATTTTTATGTACTTTGATTTCAAAGGTGTTAGGCTTCGGTCGGGTAAGAAATACTTGACTACGAGACCGATATCAGTTAATTCGGGAGTTCTAGTAGTAGAATAAAAGCTGAAACATGTACAAAATTAATAAAATTAGATTCTATAAACTATTTAATCTAATTAACTAAAAAAATTATTAGCCTACCTATCACAGTAGTGAGAACACGAATTCAAAAGGTGTAAAAAACCTGGTAACTCAAACTCCAGGGACGCTTCTTCCATGGCCAATCTTTGTATTAACCTGACAGGATCTGATTTCATTGCGTTTATAGTGCAAATTGAATCCTGAAAGTAAGCGTTTCATTATCATTGTTATCAGCTTAAATAAGAATAGATGCATTTTTAAACATAATCCTTGCGTATGGCTTATCATTAAATTGATTTAAAAAAATCTTATCGTTATTCTCAAACTACTACAGGTTCGTTCGTAAAAAAATCGTGACCGCCTAAAATTACCGCCAACAGCATTCGTAGCCTATAGCAATAATTTAACAAGATGGGGGCATTATAATTTCGATTTCTGAGCTGATGTGAGCAGTATCGCACAACCCGCCTGCCACGGCCGCGTTACTTGAAATTATTATTATTGACATTACATACAGCGAGAGCACTGCCGCACACATCTCTAAGTACTCCTATCTAGACAGTACATATCTCCGCATAGATTCGTTGGAAACATCTTAGCTGTTATATACATCTCCCTGATCCTCCTACTCACATTGTTGAAACCATCTACATCTATTCTCTTCTTCTCGAGGGAGTTGACGAAGCCCTTCGTGATGGCCTCGCTGCGATGGCTAACATCTCGCACACAGCGCTTGTAGAGTTGTTTGTCACCGTGGCACAGGTTTTCTAGCTCCAAGGACGCTCTGGTCGCCTGGTACAGAGATAAACGCTCTGGTCATTCGTCTGTACAAATCATGATGACTGATGTTGCATGAGTATGAGTTTGCACTTGCCCTTCATCTCACCTGATGGTAGGTGACGATAGGTCCGTTGGGTTGGATGGTACGCATTTGTATCCAGAAGCTTCAAACTAATGAGGCGCGTCTCTGCTTACTTTCATACCGGAACACAAGAGTGCTAATAACAATGATGTTTGGCGGCGGCTTTGATCTGCGTCAACCTCAATAGTCATTGCACACACTCCCCTCTCAATAATAGTTGAGAATAATTCAACAGGAACCATATAGCGAGATAAACAGTAGCTTCCGTAACTCTTAAGTTTTTCGCGCTCAGCTCAAGTGGCTCCCTATCCGCCTTCGTAGAAATGCTCATATCCTTTCCCTTCTGTACAATATCCTAAATAACCCTTCTTATCCTAGCTACCTAAGTGAGCGATTTACATACTCGCATCCTATTGACCAACCTTGTCGAGCTCACATTAGGACAATCCTATCCATCCCTTCCCATCACTCCGATTTCTTTTCCTACTCATTCACGGTTCATGCAGCCAGATTGTGGAACTCGTTGCCTCACACTGTACGCGACAGCAAAACTGTTTCCGCCTTTAAGAAAAACGTCAAGGAACATTTTCTATCACTATAAGATTATATATATTTATAGTATGTAAAGTATGTATGTATTATTATTGATATATATTAGTTTGTTTTGTATCTCGTATTTATGTAGTCGTTTATTATATTTATTATATCGTACACGCCTAACTGCCCTCCTTTCTTCAATATTTCTCCTTGACTAGGACTGCTGGAAGAAATTTCTTTTAGAAATAAGCTGTTCCTTTTGTATATATATATATTTTTCTGTTTTTGTGTTATGTAAATATTTTCCGTGTACAATAAACTGTTTAAATAAAAAAAAAAGGTTATATGCGTGACAAATTACATGAAGATCGGTAAAGCCGTTGAGCCGTGAATAGTCAACAAACAAAGAGAGATAAAGAGCTACTTGACAAGAATATTATATGTGAGGTATGATAATATGTGGTTATGTGGCCTACGTACTTTTTTAATGTCATGAAGAAGCAGCAATGTCTTCGCATGGTATTTGTTGAAACGCTTCCTTAATGCAATTCTGATCATAAGCACCAGATCCCGCTGTGTTGGCACCTCATAAGGACCCAGGCTTGACGGCTTCTCGTTCTCTGGACATAGGAACTTTGTCGCTTCTATTTTAGGCACCTGTAAACCATTTGCAAAGTGTTGATCGAAAACTTTAGTTGGGTTATGGCTCTTTTACATGCGTGGCAGGCCGTGGTTCTGTTTTCAGATGCAGTCATGGCCAGCAAGGAGGAAGCAGATTCGATGGGCGAGTGATCGCCAGCTGCCGGCCAAAAAAGGCCTTCGGGTTCAGGACCCGGGGAAGGTTACTTCCTCGAAAAACAGTTTACTTCCTCGTCCTAGCTCGAATATGGTCTTATCAGACGCCTGTTGCTTGATAGAAAGGTAGCAGCGTCAGCGCTCCATTTAAATTGAGACTTCTGGGTGCGCATGAGCATGCATACCATCCATCAGCTTGCAATTCCATTTTTAATATAAAACAAAAACTTTAGAGAGACAACAAATAAAATAAGAGATTTTACCGCTGTATGTGTAATATTTACACTTTCTCCATTGGTTGGTACTTTTGAATAATAATTATTCGTTACGTTTGAAGCACTGTTATTAGAACTGAGGCCAACTGTGACATGTGTAGGAGCATCAGTAGATGCTGATGTGTTTATCATAGAGGTGATATTGTCGTTGAGAAGGTCGTGGGTTGTGCTTGGAGTCACGGTGTCAGCAGCAATGGTGGCATCGAATCCCATGAACATTTCATATTCAGCGGTCGAGTGACAAGTAGCTATGCTTATAACGATAATGCTGAGTCGAAGAGCTGAATTCACTCGTGCTGTAAACAAAGCATTAATTATGCTAATATAAATCCGATTATTATTTATTTTGGACGAGGGACAGGACACATCGTAATCGAAAAATAAATAATCGATGGGAGGTAAAAGTTGTACCGGGGCGTCGCCCTACTATGAGTAGATGGACCGACGACCTGGTAAAGGTCGCGGGTAGGCGCTGGATGCAAGTGGCTCGATACCAATGTCTAGCAGTTGACGTTTCCCGATCGATGATGATGAAATTCGAGGGGTTTGTTGTAATCAATCACTTGGCGTGTCATCGTCACAAAAAGTTAAGAAGTCTGATTTCCTTTCGATTTCAATTTATTAATATTGAATTGATTGACATTCTACGTGAAACAAATTACTAATAATTGCATTCCGTACTATTATTTACAATATTTGCACACCTGTGGACAGGATAAGTACATCGAAAATATTGAAATTCGTATCTTAACTCCTTTTTAAAAACTGTATTCGGCATATATATGATTCTTTCTTTCTTTTCTCATCTGCTCCCTTTACGAACTATAGGTAATAACATCGATAAACCGGTCAGTTATACTTACTGTACATAGTCGTTGCAGTAATCACCACTTTTGAAAACAATCGTTGATCGCGTAACGTAAGCTGTTACTTGGAAGCTACCGGGCGGTACCCAAGGCACGCCTAAATGTGTTGCATGACAACTTCAAATGGAGCGTTGTAATCCATCCGTACTAATATTAAGAGGGTATGCTGTTGTCAAAGCGCCCATACAAACGTAGTCCAGTCATATTTTGAGTATTAAGCTATGAAAATCTATGAAATTTTCAAGACACAATCTAGAAACAAATATCTGTGTCGATGGTGAGTCATATTTTCGTTTAAATATATACTTCCAGAGTTACAGGGCGTCAAAGTATTGTATTTTTCGGTATTAAAAAGCCCCAACTTTGAACCTGATTTACAAGAGTATGAATCAATATAGAACAATTTGGAAAAACCACCGACATCTGAAATTTGTTTGTTTGTTTGTCTTTCCTTTACCGAAGAGTCGTAATAACTTGATTTATTATATAGGGCTAGTTGAAAGGGTTGAAAACGACAGTGTAATACCGATATCCCTTAAGACCATACCTTGTTTGGTGTATTGGTATATTCTTCTTTCATCCGGCAACGGATCAACAGATCCAATGCAGCTTTATCAGCCAACAACAACGTCATATCGATATAATATTCATATAACCACATTGTTAACCTCCAGGAGCCAAAACCGATCAATGACAAACATGAAACATATGTCATAACAATTTATTGAAATTTTTTTTATGTTCAGTCGCCATGATCCGCGCCCAAAGCCAAAATCCATGAGTGGTGCTATGAAATACTTTTTCATAAACAGTATACGCCTTCAGTCCACTGCGAAACTGTTTCCGAACTTAAATAAATAGCTCTGAAAGAGATCGAGCCCCAATGAAATGATAATCAGAAACACATATAGGAGATTTGCTAAGATAATTCAAAAGGCACCGAGAAGACGTGTATCGAGATATCGAAAAATAAAAAGTAAGTCTTAAAACCGTGTTATTTTTAAGCAAATTTATCATTAGCCCTCGTAACGTAAGCATCGAATTGGAGGTTGTAGACTTACACTTATCGTTGTCGGCATATCACTTAATAGTTTGGTAAACATCTAGTGTTATGAATCTGATATTGGCTTAGTTCCTAGTCGCCATAGTCCAGTGATTCCCAAAGTGTCCAGTCCAGCGATCCCCAGGATTCGACTACAACCCACAAGGGGTCGATGTCAGCAGAAATAATTATGGGGACGCATTGTATTATTCAAATTTATTTTAGTTTAAATTTTAGTAAGTTACTATGTAACAGTGGAGATTTAATTTGTCTATGTGTTATATCTTTGTTCTGTGTTTTATTAACACTGAAATTAAATTGATTGCAAAGTTGGTCGAAAACTATTTTAAAATTCTAATAATAATGAATTCTTAGCTTAAGGCAAATTGTGATATAAATTTTGCTCTCTATAAATTAAATCATCAACATACACAGATCGTACATATTAATTTCTCCTTACCAGAAAAGTATACTTAGCAACATGTCAAATACCAAACCTGAATAAAAGAATATGCAACAGTTTGTAATCGTAAAAGCCATTCAAATGGGCTATAATTCCAAAATAATACTTTTCAGATTTATTCCTATACTTCTGACCTTGCTTCTTGCCAAACTTCAGGATTCTAGGCCAATGGGAAGTATCCTGTAGGTTTTGCGCTTTCAAAGGAAATCGACAAAATATAAGGAATAACTGGCTGTATCATTTTATTCATTTTTACAAAGATACAAGGACTGCAAACTTAAGTGTTCGATATTAATTTCAATTTGATACTTCCACGCGTTCCTGAGAAATGGGTCTTGGCAGACATACAGACGGACAAACAAGTGATCCTATAAGGGTTCCTTTTTCGGTACGGAACCCTAAAACAAGTAAATAATACAAAATTATTGTTACATTAATATTTATTAACAACAAAATAATGTGTTAATGTAACAAACATTTTTACCTTAGTTTAACGGTACATACCATTAACTAAATATAAGTTAAACTAAAAACAAACTTCTGTTAATCTTAGTTTACAATAATTAAATAAACTAAATTTAATGAAACTAAAACTTTACTCAACTAATGAACAATCAACTCCTATTAAAAGTCACAAAAACCGTCGTCTGCCAGTTCATTTTTCAAATTGAATCTGAGACAGCAAAAAGTATTGTTTGTGTCTCCTTTTTGCTAAAATATCTTTATAGGAAAAATATTTAGGAAAGCACAAGGAAAGCATGTACACTTTTTGCTCGTTAATTTTAGAAAACGCGTTTGAGATTAATAGCAAAAATATATAATATCTTAAACAGCTCTGTCACTTCTGCATCCAGTCAAAACGATACTTTCTTTCTGGGAATCGAACCTGTGACCTTAACATTGTCAGACCAATTTTAACTACCACCGTGGCATAGTGGGTGCACTGTTGGACTCACAATCTGGAGGTCGCAAGCTGGATTCCCTGTGTATGGCTGATAACGGGTCCGTCTCGTTAGCTACCGCTATGTTACCAGAGTCTGCTGCCAAAGTTTTCTGGCAGTAAATATTTCCAGAGCCTCACTGGCACTTTGGGGGTGAGCTCGCTTTACACCCAATGGCGTTATCGTAACTCGCCATCAGACAAGAAGTACAAATACAGCTTAAAACTAAAGTAAAATGGTAGATTTCGCTAGCGACAGCGAAGAATATCTTCACCTAACATTATGTGAGATTGTGGAGCTCGTGGTCAACCGAGGTCAATCGTGTGCTCATGAGGAATTCCGCTAAATGTATGGGGTCCATTTGAAAACAGGCAGCTTATTATAAATATTGTTTAAAGGAAGCGGTGAATCCTCAATGTTTACTAGTTTTTTTTGGATTCTGCATCCTTATGAGCGCCTCAGTCTTGACGAAGTCGGTCTCTCGCCTCAGGTGGAAGAATCGACGGTCGCCGCGGTCCATGGGGTAAAGGGGTACGGTGTACCACCCATATCTACAAAATAAATGTTACTTTGTATTTCTTGGTAGTACATTTTGGTGGACTGCGAAAACTATCATACGCGAACCATTCTATCGGAATGACACAGGTGACGTGTGTGCCAAATTTTATTGCGAACAAACTGACTTTCGCTTTAAATAATGGATTTTTTTTGTACAATATTGTTCCTGAAGCTAAGGATGAATTCTAATGTCTACTCAAACGAATCTGCGAAACAACATTTCTAGAAGACATAGTTAAAAATACTCAACATACAGACCGACAAAGATCCCATGTTAGAAGTCGTTTGTATTTTTTAGACTTTATGTTATATTATTTAGAAAATAGAATAAATATAAATAGACTTACGGTGGACTTACATTTTGTATACTCGCCCATATATTAGCAGTAATATCAGGCTTACTTATAGTAAGCAGGCTTATCTATATACTTAGTATTAGTAATTATTTACTAATATAAGTAAATATAGCAAACTGTATACAACGTATAAAAGCCAATATTTCAGAGAGTAATACGTACGTCATATTTTCAGTAGCGGGGTCAGAGTACTTGGCATGAGGTCCAAGTTCCCTGGCCAGCAGCACGCTCTGGGTGTACTGGCCGATTTTATCTCTCTCCTTGGGCTGTATGGACGATATCTGGTCGTGAGCCGCGTAGAACTTGGTTGAAACTGGGTTAGCTAGAGGAAACGTCACAGCAATTTATCTATTATAGAACTGAGTTTTAAAAACTTGTTTAACTAGAGAAATCATCAGAGCTTTCCACTCGCCCAGAACTAGAGTTTATTGTCAATTTTCTTTGTTGCAGTTGAATGTGATTATTCCTATTAGCCATTACTAATGAGTTGTTTGCGATGTTAGTGGTTGCAGTATGATTAGTGTTCCACGGGCGGTGGTACTGACACGCGACAGCTAGCCACGAAGGCTGGGCTGGTGTTACATAGTACCCCATCGTCACCAACCAGCTCCTTAGAGTTCAAGAACGTAATGCAAGCAGATGGGAAACACCGAAGAGGTTAATTTACTCGCACTAACAGCCAAAGTCCGGAGTGTAGGTGTTGTAGACTCTGAAGTGTTTAATTTCTCTGTAGATGATGCTCTGCAGACGGTTGGTATCGACCGGGGGGCGGGTGCCAAACGTGCACCTCCCGTACTGTCCCTCCGCCATCATGCACTCCTGGTAACATAACTCAATAATAATGAAGTCAGTTTAGCTTCGTTCGATAACAACACCGACAGCCCACTTTGGAGATGAGCTTCCTCATCGATAGCCGACTCAGTCTCTCCATGAGGGAATTGATCGGTAGTAAAATGTTTTTTTTATTAGTTTAACTAAAGTCATGGTTATTACGGTTTCAGTTTGGAGGCTACATTGCTCTAGAACACACAACTGATGTGGATTAAGAATGCTCGAGTGATTATCAGGTATCAGGACACGTGTATCAGGCTGTCCTCCGCTAGCTGGACCGACGACCTTGCTTCTACCATGAGTTTACGTAGACGACACACGCTATCGTTAACTATCGCTCTGTCCTTGTCACCCGCATCTCGACTGAGCAGCATTTCCGATAGTATTCTTATATGTTTGTTATCGCCTGCGTAAACTCAGGGTAGATGTCCTGGTAAAGGTCGCGGGTTGCTGTATGCAAGAGCCTAGCGATCGGTAATGTGGCGTAGCATGGGGGAGGCCTATTTTGAGCCGCGGACGTTTCTCAGCCCACGAAATTATAATGCATGTCAAAGCTTGGTCGAAGCACTCTGAAATAGGATTCAGAGTTTAAGATAAAACACAAGTTTATTTTCCTACATACTGAATTTTTAATTGAAGTAGGAAAATGATTATTATATTGTATAGGTATATTCATATTTAAATTCAGTTCTTACCTACTATCTAAGAGCATATAATCGTATAGATACCTAGGAGCTAGGAGCATTTAATCACTACGTTTTATAATCACTACGTGATAGGTACATACACGGTACATATTAATATATGTCTGTGCATATAATCCTACTATTTTTAGAAATCAACAACAATAGGCTAGTTGACTAAATTTAAAAACTTGGCTAATTATATACTTTAATATCTATTTTATCCCAAAAAAACTATATTTTAAAGAAAAATCAATATTTACATTACGTATTTTGTATTTTAAAAAAGCCATTTAGATTTCCCTCGAAAACGCTGAATAGTGTCATGGCGTCTTGAATGACGTCACAGCTCGCGAAATAACCTGCTCTGTGATATGAAAACGTCAACAACAACAATGATGTTTTGCGAGGCGTGACGTCACACTTTCTTGCGCCGCGTTCTTCGTGTTCGTTGTCACGTGACCTAATGCCTATTTTTTTCGAATTCATTTTCTAAAAATATTAATAATCTTTAACTTTTTTGAGAAATAGACTGGTTTTTTCTCACCTTCGTGTCTTCATTTATAATTAGCAACTATAAACCAAGCCATTTGTTATTAGTGGACACAAGCCTATTCAAAAGCAGATGCCATCACAGATTGTCACAAGATTGTCACCACAGATCACTCACTATAAGAATTTTGAGTCCTCTATGGTCCTCTACGTCAATAATTGACTTCAAGTAAAGAGTACGCGATGTGCCTTGTTACCACAGAGATTATATACCTCCATATTTGTGATGTGCCAGTGATATTTATTTTCCTTGCTGGCGAGCGAGCGCATCGGGAACTATAGATCGGGTTTTGTAGTTTTAAAATTCATAACTCACAAAATAAATAATGCCTGTATTCATTTATTAAAAACAACATTTAAGAACTAATAAAATAAAAATTACAATATAATACTAAGTATAAATTACCTACATGTAAATAACACAAGCTCTGTCAACTTTACGTTGTACAATTTATTTAAATTCATCTAACAAAATCTACTTTATATTAGTTGCTATGCTATATATAAATTGTACACGTAATTAAAAACTCTTTTTAAATTATTAACAAAAAAATTAAATACACAATAGTAAAATCAAGTTTATAATTGCTTGTCTCAGAAAAAGACGAATTGTTCCGAATAAATTATTTGAAATTAGCGGAATGGTTTTAATTGAACCTGACACATAAATCAATTATATAATTGTGTTTTGGTGCTTGTGACCAAGGGGAACTGAGTCTATTAAACAGCCAGTTTCACGTTTTAAAAGCAATAAGCATTGCATTCGATTTTTATTTACTAGTATATAGGCATAAATGTTACAAGATATAATTAAATCGTGTATGAAAACCGATAATATACGAAATCATTTTGCTCAAACTCAAAACGTTGGATTAACCTAAAACAAGTATTCGTCAGTATGAGATTAGGCAACGTAAAAATGAGTAATGTTATTCGGATATAATCACATAGAAAAGTAAATAGGTATTTCTTTCTATTAGTTTTGTGTGTGTAATTTATGAATCAGCTTACCACCAGCAACCCCCCTACTAGATGGACCGACGACCTGATAAAGGTCGTGGGGTGTCGCTGGATGCAAGTCAAGTGACTCGGGACTAGTCATTGTGGCATACCTTGGAGGAGACCTATGTCCAGCAGTGGACGTTTCCAGGCTGATGATGGTGATAAATTTACTAAATCAGGTAAATTACAGCCCCCGTTAAAAATAAGTCAAGGATAAATCCGTGGATTTTTGCCGTTGTCACATTATAATCTTCTGGGAATTACATTAAATTAAGGATTGATACGGATTGATATATGATGGCCCATACACTATCTGTAGGAGAGTAGGCCTGAGCCCCTCCAGTGGGGACGTATATAGGCTGTTGATGATGATGAAGGATTGATAGCATTAGCTATTATGCAGTTAAGGTTGTGGTGTAGATACAAAGTCAATTGTAAATATTCTCGTCTATTTCGTATGTGATTTCGGATTCTGCACCCTGATTAGAGCCTCCGCTTTGACAATGTCGCATTCTCGTCTGAGATAGAAGAAGCGTCGATCGTTGCGATCCATGGGGTAGACGGGCTTCGTGTACCAACCATAACTAGAAAAATTAAGGGGTATATATGTACGCTCGAGTATAAAAATATGTATCCACTTTCGTATCATGTCACATTCACTCTTGCTTGTTCCTATGCAGTGTGTTGAGGGAAATGTCAATTAAAGGTGAATATACCATGGTTCAAAAGTGGATACATATTTTGTACTCGAGTGTACATACAGTCCGGGGCTGGACATAAATTTGCCTGAATTTTGCCAAGTCAAAAACTACGAAGCAATGAAAATATTTAAAATTTAACAGATATGAGATAATGCGCTGTAACACACAGACCAGAAATCGCCGTGACTGCACTGGCAAACACATAGTAACTCTTCTTCTACTCCTTAGTTGTCAGTATAGAACAGTATCTTTACATACACCATATTCTCAGTGAGGGGATCCTGGTACTTGCTGCGCGGCCCGAGGGCCCTCGTCTGCGCCACGCTGACGCTGTACTGGTTTACCTTCTTCTCTTCCTCCTGGGTATCTTCCGCAGACACCGTCAGCTGGTCGTGGGCCGCGTAGAACTTGGTAGACACAGGAGTGGCTGGGGAATAGCATTTCAAGGCTTTTTGGATTTAATTAGGATCGAGTACTGTTTGACCCAAATTCGTAATTTGATCAGACGCATTTTCGAGTAAGGGTCCTAGGGTTCGACGTTTGGAAATATAGTATTCTAGACTTTAAAAAGCCTGTTCATTGTTTTTGAAAACTGGGCGGTTTTCGAACAATTTTTTTAAGCTATTGTGCGTGAGTAGAATTAGAGTCAGCTAGACCAGCCAGTCGATCTCCTCCCACAATTGCCGCGAGACGCTTCATGTCACTGCACGCCTCCTGGAGTGATCCTGGATTGTTTAAAATCGTTGCCCGTTACATAGACTGTTGATGTGAAAAAGACTTGACGGAGAGAGTTGTAGAGACGAAACATTTGTATGGAGTAAAGACAGTACGCGCGTGAAATGAACCACCGTCAAGCAGCGCACGTTTTTCCCATTTAATATTCTGAATTTTGCCGGCGACTTCGTCTGGGCCGTCAGAGATTATCCCACGGAAATACTTTACGGGTGCAATTCATTAATCATATATATCTCTAGTTTCCTAGGCAAAGGACCAGTATCGCATGACATCAGCAAATACGTCGGTAAGCCGTGATGTTGTTTGGATGCTTGTCTACCCCAGGACATTAAAAAGCAGCTCAAGAGTTTTTCCGGCGCACGAGCTATCAACAAACACACTACCGCAGTTATAATATGAAGTTCGGTTAAGTACAAGTGTTAGGCGATAAATAAACTGAATTGATTACATCCAAAGTGGGGGGTATACGTGTCATATATCCGGAAGTGTTTCACTTCTCTCTGAATGACATCGTTGAGGCGGTTGATGTCGACATCGGGACGCGTGCCGAAAGTACACTTTGCGTCTGTCATTATCTATATCTGAAAAATCAAACGCATAGAACATTTCCACCTCCTCTCCGCTCCCACCGTTTTTCCTGTTTTTATTTTAGCCAGGATCTACACCGGTACACTTGAAACGCGTCCACTGAAGGTGGATGAATTTCCTACGGACTCTAAAGCTGTCTTGGGACCCCAGACTCGTTTAGAATAAAGAAATAGGGTAGGAACGGTGCATTACCTCGCTTAGCGTATCTAGATTCCACCTGTTACCAAGTATGTTGCCTAACAATACTGTTAAAAGCACTATTTTGTTCCGGTATGAAAGCTAGCGCCTCATTAGCTTTCGACCTCTGAGTGAGTACCACTGCAGGACACATCGTCGCTTACCATCAGGTGTGATCCTCATAAAGCCTTGATCTATCGTCATTAAAAAATATACAAGTCCCTGGGAAGATGTCGACGTGCCAAAGGAACTCAGCGGAGTCTAATAATAGTCAAAGTTACAAATATATTTTACACCAATATTATTATGATAATAAAAACTTAATGTTAAGTCATGGTTAATATTCTCCAGATTACTCACCGTTGGTTTCCTATCCGTATATCGCTGTCCTATTCTGTTATAAATAGCTATTATTAAATTATTTAACAATGCTCCTGTAAAAACTGCTTCTAAAATGAATAATAAACAAAATAATAAATTACACCCACAGATCACTATATATGTACCTCAAGTGATGCACCATAGGTACATATATTAGTCTGTGGATGTACCTAGGAGCATTTATACGTGATTTATACCTTATCAAAAATGGCACAGATCAATATATATGTGGTGACGGAGTTGCAGCCTCCTTCTAGGAGCATATAATGGCCTCCTTATGCAGATACAAGAGCAAAGAGAATATAAGTTAGTAAAGAGTTTAGATTGCAAATGAACACTACAGGCATAGCACAAATGTATCGACATTCGATCAATAGTGATCTATGCATTCGATTTCGGATTGTAAGCGTGCTCACTCAGAAGCATCAAGCTAAAAAGGCACTGGCTCTGCTACCTTTCACATGTCCTTTCAGACCACAATAGTGCCATTAACACTGCTGTTTGGAAGCAGACGTAGGTAACATGTTGGAAGCTGGTTAGGCGGACATAGAAAATGCCGCAGCCAAACCCGGAATCGTACCAGGGACCTCATAGCCGCTAAGCCGCGAAGGCGTATATTGAAATCAAGGTATCTCTTTTTATCAAAGGGCATTCTTTATAAAAGTAAGGTGCATAGTGGTCGAAATAAGCGTCTTTTATAGTCCGTTTTAGTACATCATATCTTTGTCGAAAACACTGCCTTGTGCTATACTTGAAGTCAGCAATATACAAAGGTCTGGAAACAAGTCTGGAAATAAGCACGCACGCGATATCTATCACTGGCTGAGTCTAGCCACATACCCGCAGCACTGTAACACTGAAAAGCGATGTTTCGAATTCGGCCTGCACTTGTACACTATTTAAAAAATCTAGTATTAACCTAAATATGTATAGAAAAATACTATAATTACATTTTTGCATATATTTTAATTGTTAGAAATCATTCTTTTTGTGCCAAGTGACAGCGCCAAATGTCATTTTATTGACGCCATCTTTGTTTTCAACGTCAAGTCCTACCGGTATCGTGCGTTTTATATGATTTTGTACAAATAAACTAAGCCAAAATATACAAAAATGGTAACGAAATCACTTTTCTTTGAGTCCTTTTAAAATTATAAGTGTACAAGACCAGGCCTTGGCGCCATACATTCAATGTGTCATTCATTTCACTGCGATGAATAACCGTAAGCTGATATGCAATGGTAGCACTAACCTATACTACAGGGAATCTTTAAAAGATACTCCTATAGGGGAAGAATCGGGTTGTGTGGGACTCTTACTCACTAAACCCCTCCGGTGGCCATCCGCTGCGCATAATGAACGCGTACAGTGACATATTTGTGTCATTATCATAATATCAAGTTGTTTTACTCGAAATGGTGAATAATTTTGAGTATGAACATTAATTTTAAGATTTTAACCTACGCGTGTATAGTATATAAAAAATTTAATAACTTACTGACATGCTTATATACAGGCGTTATAACTCATTACAAAAATGGATTGGTAATTGAGCATTTCTTAAAACTACGTTATATTCACTTTGGAAGACATGATAATAATAGTTATTTGATGTATTATTTACTAATGGTAGCCCGCCACTTCGTTCTCGTGGACTTCAGAAATTATCCATCGGATCTTGTTCTATAATAAATAATAAAAGTAGCTTCTCAAAATCGGAATCAAACATTTTAACTTTCCGTTACAGCGTGAAGGAAGAACAAACAAACAAACTCGCATTCTTTAAGTCTTTCCCGTGAAAAATGTTGTTCAGATTTTTGGATGATCCCGGAACATTTAAAAAACCGACAGCTGAAAGCGAAGACAATTAGGCATTACGCTGTCAGCTAGCTGTCAGTTTCCATGGCAACGGTGTCTGACTGTTTATGCCGTATTTTCTACTTATAAATTAGTATTCTTGTTGGAGTATTTCGTACTACTAGTGCAATTAACAGGTAACCAGTAGAATAGTAACTTTAGAGTTGCGATATGATATTACCCAGTATAAGAGTAAGCAATCATACGCCGTAAAACGGATGGACATAAGCAAGCACCTCTCACTCACCACAGCTAACGAGTTTTTCTTTGATGGTATTTGCCACTATCACCCGTTAATTGGAGTTGAATGTACTACGCACTTATAGACGGTACCCGCAACTACGTGGATTTCTTGAATTTCTTCTTCCCCCTTTGCGGTCGATTTTATTTCCAGATATCATAAAAAATTGGGTTCATTCATATCGGATTTTTATGCTCTATTTTGTCCTTCACTTAACTTCTATTTTCTTCTTCTATTCTAACCTGATGCTTCAATTTAATGAGAGCCTTCCCTGATGCTAAGTGTAATCATATTTGACTGGTCCCTATCGCTTCAGTTTGATGATGAACAAACCGCTGGACAAGGATGACTTCGCGGCTTTGCAAGATCAGCTCCGGAGCTGTGTGGAGGATGACAGGAAATACTGGCGAGTCAACGATGTCAAGTGTGATGCTGTCCACACCGCCAAGACGTACGAGGAGTTCGCGTGAGTACCTTCAGGGCAGTTTTCAGGTCCCTATTAGATTTGCAAAACCTGGACTGGTACCATAAAAAACGATCGATTGAAATTTGTATTTCGGATTTATACCTTTTGCCTAGAAACTGAATTTGTGTTTTGTGGATTTTCTAAAAAACGCTGAATTAATTTCGATAAAATTTAAACGGAACTCTGTATTTTCTACCTCAGTATTCTCTACACAAAAAAAGAATCATCAAAATCGATTCACAATTGGTGAAGTTATCGCGTAACACACATACAAAAAAAGAAGAAGAAAAAAACATACTGTCGAATTGAGAACTTCGGCCTTTTTTGAAGTCGGTTGACAAGAACGAAACACATCCTGTGGTAGAGACCCAGCTTCGTAGCTGTGCGGATGATGACAGGAAGTACTGCAGCGTCAATGATGTCAACTATGAGGCCTGCACCGCCAGGATTTACGAGAAATTCGCGTCGTTTGTTTTGTACTTTCAGGGCTGAAATCTACCATGAGTTTACACAGGTGATAATATATATCCTTAACTATCGCTCTGCCCTTGTCACCCGCATCTCAACTGAGCAGCATTTCCGATAGTATTCCATATACGTTATCGCTTGCGTAAACTCATGGTAGACCTTCAGGTATCTACTAGGGTTACACGACCTCGTAATTCCACTCTCTTGCGTCTGCCCCGCCCGCACACAGCGTACCCAATTCTCAGTGAGCATGTGTGCGGTTTTATTGACAGATCTAATAAATAACTATCTCCATCCCTTTCTCTTTGTCGATCGAAGAACCTACTCGTTCTTATAATTTCATACTCTCTGTACTGTCTTCTGTTCTTTTGTGTTCAGAGACCGCGTAGCCGCAGCACACTTGCAGCCTCTGGAGAGAAGTGACTACAAGAAGAAGTACTCTGGCAGTTGGAATAAATGCGTCACAAAGGATAAAGAATATAACGAATAATTTGTGCCTGCCATTTCCTGTCCTATTTGGTGCGATGTTTTAGAGCTAGTATCTAATAGTTGTGCTAAAGAGAGAAATGAATATTTGTAACACCAAAGGGATAGATTCATTTTGGGTAATATAAAAAACACGGGTCTAAGAATAATTTGATTGAACCACGCTGTCTCGCAAATATCAATCTCTGTAAATTATTGTTGTTGACTTCAATCGAGTCCGACTTGAGCCAAGTTTATTATTAAAGTCTTTAGTTACTCATAGCTCGGGTAATTGTTAAGCAAATATCTCTTTATGATTGTATTTTGACATTGATTTATGGTAATAATTACGGGATAACAGGGGAGGGGGTGTTATAATATTACATGCATAGCGCTACATATTAAATTTTCCCATTAAAGATCTCAGAATACAAACTCTACGCTAACAAGCGATGCTGTTTCTTTAAATGTCATACAAATGTATATTTTTTTAGTGTTCCATAGTCAAACAAGGAAAACCGATAAACCGCCAGTACAAAATATATAAACACATTAGAGTTATCCGGTTTAAACTAAAATTAAATAATAACGAAAACAAAAAAAGGTTTCTGTAAAGTTTATAAAACTGAAGAAAAAATCCCAACTTGAACAAAATGTAATACAAAATTAAGTACAACAAAAAGTTAGTCTCTTGGAGTAATTAAAGCGCAAAATATAAAATATTCCGACATTTAAAAAATCCGGATTTTTTGCTGTATTAGTAATACTTATACTTTTCCGGTTGTTTTCTTAGCAGACTACGTGTAACATCTTGTAGGTTAACTATTTGAACACATGTTTATTTGTATCATATTCTCCTTCTCCTGGGATTCTGTATCATGATGAGCAGGTCAGCCTTGGTGTGGGGGCTCTCCACCCGTGGATGATACAAGCGAGGGTCACTCCTATCCAAGGGGAACACTTCTTCTTGGTACCAGCCGTACCTGGAGAGGAAGCAGACACAATGCTGTCTTCATTCCAAAAATAAATTAATCATTAATGTTACTTCCTGTTTTTCACAGATAATACCTTTTATCAGCACAAAATATTATGTTAAATACATCACAGAAGAGTAAAACTTCCTCCTATAGGTAGACCACTTAAATGAGTCCTGGCCCGCGCGGAACAGGGGCGCGGGGGTACGGCGACAAAGGATGCTTTCGTTCTAAAATACAAGTTATAACTTAAGGAGTGCTTCAGAAACTGTATAATAAAGTCCAGATATTGCGATCAATATTTTTTTACTATGTGAGCCGCCTCAAGTGACGGTATAATGGCAGCCAAAAGTTGTTGCTCGGGTAGCACCAGGACACGGTGCATGATACTGACGTCAACTCCTGCGCACGCCATCGTCACCATCCGTGGAACATGGTCCAACCACGCGGGTACAATGCCTGCGGTAGACTTCACACACCTTTGAATTTCTCCTAAGGAGTGTACGGGTTTCCTCACGATCCTTCATCTATATATATAAAGGATATAGCGTGCTTATTTCTTTTATTTTCAACCACCAGGTTTCTGACATAGTAAATGTGTGACTGCCAGGTTGCAGCATTTATAAGTTCCTACAGAAACATACCTGATAGATGAGGACTTAGCCCTCCACGGCCTAAAGGTTACTCGTTTGGACTCACAATCCAGAGGTCCCATGTTCGATTGCCAGCCTAGCAGTACTCGCTCGTGGTTGGGCATTTTCTATGTCCGCCTGGCTAGCTACCACCACGTTACCTAAGTCTGCCACAAAAAAGCAGTGTTAATAGCACTGTTATGTTCCGTTATGAAAGGTAGCAGAGCCGGCGCCTCATTAGATTGAGGCTTCTGGGTGCTCACGCTTTTTATCCAATGGTCTTTATCGTCATTTACCATGAGATGAAAGCCAAGTGAACCAAGTCGAAAAAATGTGGTCGATACAAGGATTTGATGTCTTAGGTTCCATGGACACGCACCGCATGTTTTCCGTGACCGGCTGTGGATGCTTGTGTCTCGGGCCGAGATTCCTGGCCAGTGTGACGCTCCTTGTGTAGTCTCGGATCTTCAGGGTGTCTCCGTGCGCCGGGTGCTTCGGAAGGGCTTCGTGGCGCGCATAGAACTTGCTCGTTATCGGCACAGCTGGCGGAAGAAACGTATATCCTTTCAAACACATCTATTACCCGTGGTTTTATCTTAAAGTAGCAATTCCAGATTGAGTTGTAGAAGGAAACACTTAGGATTAGCTGCATCATTTGCCTATGTATCCCAGGTAAGATAAGAAAAAGTAGCCTGTTCCCCGTACCTGTTTGAAGAACCAGTATTTGGAGTGGGAAAACTAGTAAATATACAGGTAATAAACGAAGAGCAGATGCTCTTCAGACAATTCTGTAAGAAGCTTTCTGAATTATAAAATGCTAGCAGCGCCGGCTACAGATAGAGCGGAATTGTCTTGGTTGACACTTTCATATCACATATCGTCATTATTCCCTAACATTATCCCGTTTCCCAAGTTATTGGCGTAAGTACTTCTTTTTTCGGAAGCGACTGCTATCTGGCTCTCCAATCCGGAGAGTCTAGGCCATATTTTTGGGATAGGCTGTTAACAGTTCATCAAGACACTAGAAGGATTGTAACTTGGCTTAACGACTCCTGTAAAATACAACAACCGGGGTCCTCAGCTTTACGTGCCTTCCAAAGCACGGAATCATCTTACTTTTTAGAAAATCTGGTGATTCAGCCGGTGAAAGTTGAGTCTAATGTTCAGACAACTGCGACGCGTATCTTTCATTTATAGTAATTTGTATTTCTTATATGTTTACGCCTCTCAAAAGGCGTCTTTGTTGTTTTGTCTCTCCTTACCATCTGGCGCCTATAGCGCCTGCTCCTAGGGCCGGCGCTGTACTGAAGTAATACTTACATCCAAAGTTCGGTGTGTACGTTGTGTAGTTCCTGAAGTGTTTCACCTCTCTCCTTATTATCTCATTCATCAGGTGGCCCTCGATCGGTGCACGAGTCCCAAACGTACATCTGCCTTCACCGATCATCCTTGATAGCTGGTCCCTAAACAACGAGGTAAATAGGTACTTAATAAAACTCGCGACTTGAAATTTTGATTCATGGATACAATGAGAGTTTTCCGCTTTTCCGATGATCGGAACTTGTCCGTATGGTTACGACCTTAGAATTGTCTAGAGTCTAGATAGATAATTTGGAGATACTGAGTTTACCTATGTCAGCAAACATATTACCGCTTGTGATGTAATGGCATATGAATGGCATGGATAATTTCTGAAGAGATGTACACTCGAGGACAAAAATATGTATCCACTTTTGTTTTTATGCTTGCTTGTTTTTATGTGCGCTCCCAACCCGTGGTTCACCTCATTGGTAGACCATGAGAATTTTTCTTTTCCCGTGATGTGCTGAGAAAAATGTCAATTAAAGGTGAATGTGACTTGGTACAAAAGTAGATACATATTTTTGTAGTCAAGTGTACATGAATTTCCTTGAAGGTTTTGGTTTTGCCGTAATCAGCTCGCTTGGCAAGCCGATGGGTGATCAAAGTAAGATATAGTTGCTGCGTAGGTAGATGCTGCGGCTCGTCTGCACTTTAGGTGACTAAAACTAGCGCCTTCAAACTTTTTTTACTTATAGAACTACTTAAAACAAACAACTGTGTAAAATCTTAGATTGCGGAAATGCGCCGTTTTAACGATATGATTTTTTAAAGTTTCAGAAAATTCCTTAGCACAACGCCATATTTAAGTGAAAACCAAGTGCACAGATAACTATATATTGAAAACAGACCTAACTAAAGAGATTGCAATCACTGACAATGATGTTTAAATTCGCCATAAAGAGGATATAATAATATATGACTGGTAGTCAAAGATCTAGGACCATACAGCCTTGTCTAAACTGGCATTTATTTTTCATCATGCAAAATATGTATTACGTGAATTTTGCTAGCGCCTTCGAACTTTTTTAGAATCAAATTTGTCCCAAATCCCAGATTGCGGAAACGCACCGTTTTAAAGTCTTATTTTGGCTCGCCTGCACTTTAGGTGACTGCAACAGACCCGGAGATGACTGCAGGGCAGAAATCCCGTCGGATAGATTAGGTTTGTTAGGTTATTTTTTTTTATACAGACCCGGAGATGAGTGCAGGGCAGAAATCCCATCGGATAGATTTGCATGATGAGTTCTACAATCCAAAAATTTTTTAGTCACCTAAAGTGCAGCCCTTCCAAGATTTTTTAAAGTTGTACATATTTTCCATAAAATATCACAGTTTTTAGTTGAAAACAAAGCTTAAGAGGGTTTATCCACAAAATATCTTCCCACAAAAGAAGAACCGTCACAAAACTGACATTTCCTTTATTAATCTTCTTGAACACAAGAAGAAAATGGTCATTAGTTCTTACAGCCATGTCTTGGTTTATTTTAGTCCCTTATGGTGAATTTTAGGCCAAAGCCGTTTTTCAGTATTCTCAATGAAATGTATGTAATACGGAGTAAAATAAAATATGGAGTTAAAAGTGTGGTTCAAGGAATCGATTGGGTGAAATAAAACATCGTCACAAATAATACAACCAGGGCAGAAACACATGGTTATTCCAACCCCAAAGCACGAGCCGAGCGAAGCGTGCCGCGGCAGCGGCCGGCGAAGTGCCAGAAACGAAATGCTGGCGTTTAACTATCTCTACCCCACCCTATCTATCGTTTGTTAAAATTTTCATAGAGTACCGTTTCCGGCACTTGGACGAAAGATTGTTGTATTTGTAATACATATTTTGCATGATGAAAAAGAAACACACAAAATAGGCGCATCTGACGTCGAGTTGCGATAACCTGCCCCGATAACGAATACGAATGATGAAAAAGAAATGCCAGTGTAGACAAGGCTGTATGGTCCTAGATCTTTGACTACCAGTCATATATTATTATATCCTCTTTATGGCGAATTTAAACATCATTGTCAGTGATTGCAATCTCTTTAGTTAGGTCTGTTTTCAATATATAGTTATCTGTGCACTTGGTTTTCACTTAAATATGGCGTTGTGCTAAGGAATTTTCTGAAACTTTAAAAAATCATATCGTTAAAACGGCGCATTTCCGCAATCTGAGATTTTACACAGTTGTTTGTTTTAAGTAGTTCTATAAGTAAAAAAAGTTTGAAGGCGCTAGTTTTAGTCACCTAAAGTGCAGTCCTTCCGATGCTGCTGCCCTAAGTTTCCCTAAGTCGCACAATCATCGTGATTTAAATATTCGCATCGAGAGCTGCATTCTCCCACCAACACCTGCGCATGGACCTCCCCACGGATCGACAGTGGCGAACTTTCTTTCCGACCACACAATATTACCTTTATTTGTTTGTAAGTACCAAAAAGAAAAAGTCTATGAAACGGAAGAATAATACAGGAATTTTTCAAAATGCAAATATTTTGCTACCAATGTTTACATTACATTTTAGCACCTGTCAATTTTAAGTCACTTTTAAGTGTACCAATTGACCAAAGAGATCTTCACCAAAAAAGTACCATCACTTTTGAAGATTTCCTCTGAAATGTTATGACTGTGGTAAAAGGTAAAATACAGATGGACTTTTTGACAGTTGGTTTTTATACAGTTGGTCATTTTGACAGTTGGACATTTATACAGTTGGAAATTTTACAGCTGGATATTGTTTCAGTCGGGCAGTTGTGCTCTTGTACATTATTATAGTACGACATTTGTAGCGTTGGAAATTTTTGCAGCTGGACATTTGTTATCAATTGGTCATTTTTTATTTTCGACATAAGTATTGCAAATTGATTGCAAAGGAAAATAACAGTCTTAAAACCTTTTATTCCTGAGCAGGAAAAATGTTAAAATACCGAGAGTTGCAGTTCACTAATTACAAATATCTTTAAAACCTCACGGCTCATGGATGTATTTATTAACGATGTATCCAGTTTTCTAGGCAACAAGGATCAACATCGAATGCCATCAACAGACATCCGTCAATAGAGAGGTTGTATGTTTTTACTTAGTGGATTGCACACCTACAATAGACCTGTATGATCTGGGAAGTATCTATGGCTACATGAACAAACACGCAGTGTTCGAGCCGAACATTGACGAAGCCTCACGACCGCGGCCGATGCCCCCACTACTGCCAGCCGCGACGGACGCGGCGGCCATCTTCGACACTTCACTCTATTCTATACAACCTACCTTACGTCTTGTAGCGTCCTTTTTTGAATAACATTAATTTATACAGTAAAAACAGTATTTCATTTAAATAATTTGTTCCTATATCGAACAAAAGTGGCGACCGTGACAGGACCTGCAAGACTAACTGGATCACAAGCGAAGTCCGTCGATTCCTTTGTTCGCCGAGCGGAGGACGCCTAAAGGTCATCGTGTCAGCAGCATCACTTGCAGCGCCTAGAGGGTCTCTGGAGGATCAGTGACCAGGAGCTGTGCCTAAATAGTGTGCCGTGCGACGAGACCATTGCCCACCGCACGCCAGATCGAGCAAGGACCCGGCGTTCCCGAGGGACCTCACGCCTACGTAGCAGCCAGCGGCCGGGACTACACTCCCTCGGCCTAGTGGTCTGCCAGTCTAATTGTGAGCTCGTTCCTTTCTTATATCCTAGTTTCTATCCCCTTCGATTTTCAATCAGTGAATTTAGTTCCTCAAATTGTCTAGTTAGCCTATGTAATCTAGCCTAATTTTGCATAATCTGCGCCTATAGTGCTAGATCTAGCTAGTTCATATCAATTTTAAACACTGATAGCTAATAAATCGAACGCCTACCTACTTACGTTATAAAACGTACACGTCATTCATTACGCATTCTTTGCTTCAATCGCCGTCATATAGAACATTCCAAGTGTCCGCACTAGCTTATTCATTTTGCTTGTACGCTATTTGGCTCAATAACTGCCACTGTAATGTAAATTTTGACTATATGCTTGCCATGCTTAAATACTTTAGTATTTTATCAAGCTTAATCAGCCTAAAAACAAGCTAAAGTGCACTTATTTCCTGCTTTTAAAATTATTTAGCGCGCATAAACCAATCTATTCCAGTGACCAGCGCAGCGCATCACACCCGAACTGGTTCCGAGCGTGACGTCACCCATTGTCCACCCGGCTACCTGAAGTTGACCTACTTTTGCGCGGGCGCATCAGCTGATATCGTGCGTCGCTACTCCGATCGCCAGGGCCGGATTAAGAAGCAAGGAGCGTATCGTATGCAATTAATTGACTATTATTTTGTTCTCAACTGTTTTTAAATTTAAATTCTACATCTGTCTACAATGACCGACGAAACTAAACCTTCTGAAGAGCTTAAAGCCCTTACCACTAAACGTAGCAGTATCAAAGGACGTTTAACCAAGTTCAAAAACTATATTGACTATTTACAAACTCTAGAGTATATTTCTGATTTGGAAATAAGCAAACTGTCATTAAAATTAGCCAGAATGGAAGGTTTATTTATCGAATTTGACGAGATGCAAAATCAAATTGAGTCATTAGTTGATAGTGATAGTCTATCTGTCGAAATAAATATTCGCGATTGTTTTGAAATTGAATTCGATAATTATATTGCACTAGCCCAGAAGATCGTCAAGGATCACACTTCGAACGACACTGACTGCAAGGCTTCAAACCACACCAATCACAACTGCCATCATCATAACGATGACTATGGACTCCTCGGGTTTAAATTACCAGTCATTAAGATACCGAATTTTGACGGTACCTATTACAAGTGGTTGGAGTTCAAAGAAACGTTTTGTTCTTTGGTTCACGATAACGAAAAAATAAAGAACATTTACAAATTCCACTACCTTAGTTCGTACCTGGAAGGCGAGGCAGCTCGTGTCTTATCTAACCTTGAAGTCACTGAGACGAATTACCTACAAGCTTGGAAACTTTTATGCGAACGTTATGACAACAAGCGACAGCTAATTAACAACCATCTAAACTCTTTATTAAATTTTGAGACAGTACGGGAGACGAACAAGTCCCTACGCTTTATAGTCGATCACATATCGAAAAACTTGAGAGCTTTGAGTACATTAGGATTGCCTACTGAAAAGTGGGACGTCCTAATCATTCATATCGTGACAGCAAAACTAGACCACACTACATATCTGAAATGGGAGGAGCATAGGAACACCGTATCCGATATACCGACATTAGATGACTTCTTTTCTTTCTTGAAAAATCGGGCAGATGTTCTTGAAGCGGTTCTTAGGAACAAAATTGACAAACAAGAGAAGAACAAACATGCACACCCCTACCCTCAACCTAAGCCACAAACAAAGGCATTCGTTGTTACCTCCAAGGATTCGTCTCAAACTTCAGCTAACACTGTGCAATGCGTTGTATGTCAATCTAAGCATCGTATTTACGAGTGTTCGTCATTTAAGTCGAAGTCTCTTGAAGATAGAATCGCCCTTGTGTCATCATTAAAGTTGTGCAAGAATTGTTTGAGAGCGGGTCACGATGCTGACAATTGTACTCTCCCGGGTTCATGTCGCACCTGTAAAAAACGTCACAATTCCCTATTACATCCTCCCAAGCCTCCTGAAACCAGTACTAGCTCTAACACTAATTCGGTAGTTATGTCCGCTATCTCTTCATCAGAAGTTTTGCTGTGTACCGCTAAGGTAAAAATTTCCAATCCTACAACCAATGAAACTATAACCGTGCGATGCTTGCTTGACAGCGCAAGTCAGTCGTCTTTCATAACAGAATCTACTAAACAAAAGTTGAATCTGTCCCCACAACCTAGCAACGTCAGTGTTATTGGTATCGGTAACACTACACTCAACCTAAATACGGAGAGATGTGCTCTCCGACTACAATCTCAAAATGGCGAATTCAATGTTATCATGGTTTGCCTAGTCCTACCTAAAATCTCGGAAGATTTGCCTAAAGTGGCCTTTGATTCCAGGTCTTTAAATCTTCCCAATGTTGAACTAGCTGACCCCAGCTTTTGCGAACCATCCTCTATCGATATGCTTATCGGAGCAGACTTGTTCTGGGAACTGATTGGTTCTGAACAGCGCTCTCTAGGGGAAGACAAACCTTACCCTATTCTTCGTAGCTCTAAATTAGGATGGCTCGTCGCAGGTCCGCTGCCTATTCTTCAACCGCAATCTAAAACCACCATGTGCAATTTCCTACTAAATAAGGATAATCTGTCCTTTAAGGAAGTTGATTCTTCTATAGACAAATCTAAATTTTGGGAGCTAGAAAGCTTCCCACCCAAACTAAGCCTTACTCAAAACGGTTCTGCTAGTGCGAGCTTTCTTACTACAGGATGCATTTGGCAGCTAGGCGAGGAATGTAGTGACCCTAATATTAAATCTGTCATTCAAAATGATCTTTATTGCGACGATTTATTGACAGGTGCCAATGAAGAGTCAGAATCACGTCACATTCAGCGCTCAGTTTCATCTGAGCTGGCTAAAGGCTGCTTCCATCTAAGAAAGTATCGTTCTAATCTTCCTGAGCTTTTCTTGTCCGATTCTATCAATCACGAGAAAGGCAACCTAATCATTAGCAACTCCACTAGTACTGTAAGCGTCGGCTGGACGCCTTCCACAGATGACCTACACTTTCAGGTTGAATATACGCCTACTCAGGTTCTCACCAAAAGGTCTATCCTATCAAGTACATTAAAAATCTTTGATCCCCTGGGGTTACTATCTTTATGTACAATCAAGCCTAAAATCCTACTACAAAAACTATGGCTTCAAAAACTTGAGCCAGTCCCTCAAGACATTCAAACGATTTGGGAAATATTTACCCAGCAGCTACATTTTCTATCTTCATTAAGAATTCCTAGACACGTTTTAATAGATAACAATAGCATAGAGATGCACTGCTTTTGCGACGCTTCTCAGCAGGCTTATGGTGCTTGTATCTATCTTAAATCCTGTCGAGAAGGCACAGTCAAAGTCTCTCTACTTTGTGCTAAGGCACGTGTAGCACCTATAAAGGCCACTACTATCCCAATGCTTGAGCTATGCGCTGCTTTACTAGGAGCACAATTGAGTACATCTGTTACACAAGCGCTACGTTGTCATATAAAGCGTTGTATCTACTGGACCGACTCTAGTGTAGTTTTAGGTGGGTTGAAATTGCCTAATAAGACTAAAACTTTTGTCGCTAACAGGGTTTCAGCAATAGGAGAGCTTACCGACTACTCTACGTGGCGTCACGTCCCTACAGCCGAACATCCTGCCGATCTTGCATCGCGTGGAATAGATCCAAAGAAGGTTGGCGATTGTAATCTCTGGTGGAATGGTCCGACTTTCCTATCACAACCAGAGTCCTCGTGGCCTTCTGAGTCACCCATTGCTGTCGATTTGCCGGAACTAAAAGCGGTTTCCGCTTTTGCGGCGGAGGTTGTACCTTCGGCACCAGTAGTTGACTTCGATCGATTTTCTAAACTGTCTACTCTTCAAAGAGTATACGCTAGAGTTCTGCGTTTTTCACATAATTGTAAAAACCCTAATACTAAACTTACAGGAAATTTGCTAGCCAGTGAACTTACTCTAGCTCTCCAGGCACTTATCATCGTCGCATATATCGAGTCATTCCCAAAAGAAATACGCGAACTAAAATGTAAGGGATCTTACCCAACGAAAGGAAGTCTCACTTCTCTAAATCCATTTATTGACACATTTGGTGCACTCCGTGTTGGAGGTCGTATCGAAAATTCCTCACACCCGTATGAAACACGCCATCCCGCGATTTTAAAGTCTAGTCATCCCCTAACAAAACTTATATTTCAGGACTCTATTTGTGATTTTGCGTCTCGCCAAGGCATTGAATTCAGATTCTCGCCTGCATACGCTCCTCACTTCAACGGTCTGGCTGAGGCTGGAGTGAAATCGGCTAAGTTTCACATATATAGACACATTCTTGGAAATACGCATTTTACATTTGAGGAACTGTCTTCACTTTCTGCACAAGTCGAAGCTATCCTAACTAGTCGACCTATATGTTCCCTCAGCCCTTCTCCAAATGACTTCCAACCTCTGACCCCAGCTCACTTTTTAATCGGCAGGCCACTGACATCGCTGCCCACTAACCGCCTGGACCGATTTCAGCAACTAGAGCAACTGAAGCAGCACTTCGGCTTCCCACTGCAGCCCACTGACTCCCATCAACAGTTGAAGATATCCTTCAACGGCCCGGAGTATGTTCGAGCCGAACATTGACGAAGCCTCACGACCGCGGCCGATGCCCCCACTACTGCCAGCCGCGACGGACGCGGCGGCCATCTTCGACACTTCACTCTATTCTATACAACCTACCTTACGTCTTGTAGCGTCCTTTTTTGAATAACATTAATTTATACAGTAAAAACAGTATTTCATTTAAATAATTTGTTCCTATATCGAACACGCAGCAATAACGATTTATTATTTACTGGTACGTGTGATAGTTGTAATACGCTCTGTGAACACGTCGCCATCACAAAATAATAAGTCTCCGTTAGGGATGCCACACGTCCGGGCTTCCCCGCGATTGTTCGGAACCGGACTTTCCCTTTTTATTCTTAGCCATTCTCAACCGATTTGGTGCAGGCCTTCTCCAGATTGCGCCCTCTATTCTGGTCCTGCACTACTTCCTGTCTCAGTACCTGTCTATAATATTATGGATAATGTACCAATGTATTTGTAAGTTTAACCCTAATTATATTAAAAACACATTCCCACTCGAAACACACCCCTGTCCACAATTACAAATCATTGACTCAACACATACATACACACAGTATTCACACATAAACAAACATCGGCTATATCCGTACTCACAATTCTTGTCTCAGACTAACACAAAAAGTAGGACAGATAGCGCCTATAAATTTCGAAATAAAAACTCAGAACTCTCATACCACTCGTATCACCCGTACATGATGCACACAGGCAGATCACTGATATCCTTTCATGAGTGACACACTAAACAATTTGAACGCGATAGACCATTCTGAAATAGCGAGTGCTATCTGTTGTGATGTAGAGGACCTGCAAAAATTAATCCCAACCAAAAAACCTGACCTGACAATAATTTGTCAAAATATTAGAAGTATTTACAGTAACATTGACGACCTACAACTGACTCTCACTGGTTTAAGTACTGACATAGATGTACTGGTCTTAACAGAATGCCGCATACACCCAAACAAAACTATTCCTTACCTAGATAACTATTCTTCTTTTTCAACCAACCATCATTTAAATCAAAATGATGGTGTTGTGATTTATGTAAAAAAATCAATCAAAGTAAACGCAAAAGAAATAAAACTAGTTCATGCATCGTGTCTACAAATTGAAACCCAGAACAACACAATACTTGGTATATACCGTTCTCCCTCTAAGTCTAATGCTGACTTATTCATTAACTCGCTAAATGAGCACTTGGAAACCATAAAAACACACAAAAACATAACCATAACCGGTGATATCAACATAAATCTAACTCCCAAAATGGCAGAACAAAACCAAGAGCGATCGAATAAGTGTAACTACTTAAACATGCTTTGTTTGTATGGGTTGTTGCCAGGACACATATTGCCAACAAGAGGAGACCATTGCTTAGATCATTTCATTCTTAAATTAGACAAGAAAACTACTTCCGCAAGTATAGCTATCCTAAATACCACAATAACAGACCATTGTATGATTTTCCTTAGCCTAAGAAACCTTAAACCTATACAAACTAAACAGAAGACCAAAACGATTACTGACTTTAGTCAAGCAGTAGTAAGTCTGTCAAAAAAAGAAATTCATAAACTGCTATTTAGTAACGACCCTCATTTTATAATTGAGGAGTTAACTACAAAAATTAGAGAATCTATTAACGACAACACTACGACAGTAAATATTCCTAAAAGTAAACGAACGATTAAGCCGTGGGTAACAGTAGGTATTCTGCGTTGCATCAAAAATAGAAACCGGATGCAAAAAAGGTTAAGATCTAACCCACATAACGAAATTTTGAAAATTGAGTACAAGCGTTATAGAAACTTTTGCAATAAACTCATCAAAAAACTGAAAAGGAAATATGAACGAGATCAACTACTTAAATCATCAACGAACTCGAAAACTTTATGGAAAAATATCAAAAGTATAACTAATTTAACACAAAATAAAACTGATAACTGTAAATTGCTTAATATTAAAACTTCGTCTCCAGATTCAATCAACTACGTTAATAGTTTTTTTGCTAATATAGGTAAAACTCTTGCTGAGAATATACACGTCAACAAAAATAACCAAAATCTGAACATCAATATGGAGAAAACGTCCTCTCACACCTCGTCTTTCGTTTTGCTGGATACCGATCCTAAAGAAGTTCATAGCGTGCTTCTGAGCCTGAAGTCGGATAGTTCTCCAGGTTGGGATAATATAACAGCAAGATTTCTTAAACTGGCTAAAAACGAAATTGTTCCTATTGTCTGTCATGCAGCTAATCTATGCTTCCAAAACGGTGTCTTTCCGCTTCCCCTAAAACGAGCCATCATCACTCCAGTGCATAAGGGCGGGGACGGAAACGATGTCAACAACTACAGACCTATATCAGTGCTTCCGGTCATCTCTAAAATAATTGAAAAACTTATAAACAAAAGATTAATAAAATATTTTGATAAATACAATATATTATCCAATTACCAATACGGATTTAGACAGGGCAAATCAACTGAGGATGCGGTAGCAGCTCTAAGTTCGCTAATTGTAGATACACTTGATCAAGGACAGAAATGCCTCACCGTTTTTCTAGATCTCAAAAAAGCATTTGACACCGTCTCCGTTCCCATTCTTATACAAAAATTAGAAGCAACTGGCATTAGAGGTAAATCCCTCGATTTGCTGAAAGATTATTTAAGTGAAAGGAGCCAGCGCGTTAAAATTGGAAACCTCCTGAGTAGTAACGCAAACATAAGTTACGGCGTACCTCAGGGGAGTGTTCTAGGTCCTACATTATTCTTAGTGTACATAAACGATCTATGTAACTTGAACGTTGGGAATTGCCAAATATTTTCATATGCTGATGATACTGCTCTCGTTTTCACTGGTGCCTCATGGCAGGAAGTTAGAAAGGCAACTGAATTGGGTTTGGTTAAAGTGGCTGATTGGCTTGAGACTAATTTACTCACACTAAATACCAACAAGACAAATTACATTTGTTTCTCCATCTATAACAACTCACAGCCGGATAACCAATTCAGTATTAAAATCCATAGGTGTGACGACAGAGCTAATGTTAATTGTATATGCCCCAACATTGATAAGGTGTCCTCTACTAAATATCTTGGTGTTATACTGGATCAGCGCTTGTCTTGGCATCAGCAGGTGGAAATAGTAGCCAATAGAGTCAGGAAGTTGACGTGGATCTTTAAAACTCTGAGACATGTAGCCCCTATTGACCTACTGACCAAAATTTATATTTGTTTGGCCCAGTCTGTCATAGCGTATTGTATTCCCATCTGGGGTGGAGCTAATAAAACAGCATTCTTAGAAGTGGAGAGAGCCCAAAGATTCTTGATAAAAGTAATGCTTTTTAAACCATCCAGATTCCCTACTGACCTCCTTTACTCAATCAGTAACGTTCTCACTGTGAGAAAGCTCTATATTGTTCACATCATTCTGAGACTACACCGGCAATTACCTTTTGACGCTGCATGTACAGGAACCAGAAGACACTACACTGTTCCTCACATCAATCCAATAAATACAAATTTTGCTAGACGACAACTGAACAAACTGTCTACTCACTTATATAATAAAAGTAACAAATATCTTAACATTTATAATATGAAATATTATGATTGTAAGAAAACACTTATCAGTTGGATAATTGGCTTAAAATATGACGAGACAGAAGAATTATTACAATTTCTAAAATAAGCTAATAACACACACACACACACACACACACACACACACACACACACACACACACACACACACACACACACACACACACACACACACACAAACACGCCCACAAACACGCCCACGCTCCCTTTCTCTATCCCTATCTTAAATTATTTCCCTTAATCCCTACATAAATTAAATTACAATTATTGTTATAATATGAAATATGTATTAGCATGTTAGCCTAAGCAAATATTTCCTTAAATATAAATTTATTTTTGTTATGGAAGAGTGGGACCCTCTGTTACAGGTATTTTTATACTTACAAGAGGGTCTCAACCTTGTGTCTGTAAACAACTTTGTTCAATGCAATAAACAATTTTGAATTTGAATTTGAATTCCATCCAGTTGTTCTGTATTGTGTCAACTGTAGTCTGCCCCTGGAACGTTTTTCCTCCCAAGTTCTCCATTTTAGGACCGCCTTGTCTCAAGAGCCACTCCAAGAGCCATGTTTTCGTGCAACGCGTCCTTCCCACTTACATTTCTAACTCGCGATGGGGCTATGTTGGTAAGACCACGTGGTCGGTTTCAAGGTTAAATTGTTTTGTAGCTGTCCCTCTCCGAGCCCTATCCTAACCGAGCGCGTACGGTGAGACAGCATACATTATGCGATGTTATCCACCCGTTATTTGGATGTTTCGTAGTCCAGGGATCATTTGAAGGATACAATATATTATGTAACCATTTTTTTAATACAGTATACTAATGAAATTTCAGATGTCGGTGGTTTTTCCAAATTGTTCTAAATTGATTCATACTCTTGTAAATCAGGTTCAAAGTTGGGGCTTTTTATTACCGAAAAATACAATACTTTGACGCCCTGTAACTCTGGAAGTATATATTTAAACGAAAATCTGACTCACCACCGACACAGATATTTGTTTCTAGATTGTGTCTTGAAAATTTCATAGATTTTCATAACTTAATACTCAAAATATGACTGGACTACGTTTGTATGGGCGCTTTGACAACAGCATAGCCTCTTAATGGCGACCGTAACTTTTTACCCGACTTGCACTTATTTTAAGGAAAATTTATATACAACATATTATTGTTTATCCGTATAGTAAAGCCGTGGTAGCTCAGTTGGGTAGAGCGTCAGTCTTTAAACCGAAACGAGGTCTGGGTTCGATCCTGGCTCGTATCTATGAGTTCAAATTTGTTATGTACGAATGATAATATTATTACCATTGGCTTTTCGGTGAAGGAAAACATCGCGAGGAAACCTGCACACTCCTGAGAATAAATTCAAAGGTGTGTGAAGTCTACCAATCCGCACTGGGATCATACACTCTCCTAGAGTAGGCCTGAGCCCCTGTAGTGGGGACGTATATAGACTGTTGATGTGATGTGGTTGTTTATCTGTACTGTTCCCCGTGGCTTTTACAGCTTTACAACGAAGGCACCCCTCGTAGTGTAGCCAGCCCTACTTGAAGCGGAGTGTCGGTAATCTTCCATCTCCAAGTAATCTGTCCGCCAGCGCCCGGTAACCTGGTTAACCGAACCATTAAAATTATCCGTCGCATCTGGGGCCCGCGCCCGAGGGTACCCACTCCTGCATTTGGTTGATTACTACACACTTTCAATTAGATTAGTCATGTTATTCATATACATACACAAGTGTGATGTTTTAGACAAAGTCATGCAGCAATGATGAAATCCGCCGACGTACAAAGGTAACCGACATTGCTACACGAATCAATGTGTGTGAATCGAAGTGGTAATGTGTAGGCCACATCAGCGCGGGTCTGACGACCTAAGGAAGATACTCGTAGCAGGGAGCGAGTGGATGAGGAGGACTGAGCACTGGAACTCGGAAGGAGTGGCACTCGTTGAGAGAAGACTATCCTAGCAGTGGAGAGACCCGGGGTAATAAGTCTAGTAAGTCAAAACTTGATTATGATTGGCGTTTTTTAAAATTAAAAGTCAAGGTCTTTTCACAATATCCTCACGGAGTCTTAAGCGTTTCAATCAGGTCTCACCTCATTAAATTGATAGATAAGGCTCTATAGTAAAGGTATTCCCCCACAATAATAGAAATCTAATAAACCTCCGCCCTTGAGAGACGCCCGACGGCTTTGGCTTGAATTTACAAAAAGTCGTCCGCTATACGTACTGAGGGTCGGGGGCGGGCGGGGACTGCCATTCCCCACGTGGTTGCAGCGTGCGTGAGCACAGACGCCGGACACGCGGTGACGAGCGGCGCGGGCGCATCCATACATACACGATAACACGACTATTATTTCACTAACCGAATAGTTCATTCTTATTCACGTGTTTATTATCGTTTTATCAAACACAGAGTATCATTTCATTAAATAGTTGTTATGTAAGTGACGGCATGAATCGCCCCATGTAATTTCCTCTTTATTTCATTGTCAGGTTCCAGGGGTGGCTACAGCAGCGTCGCACATATGCGTTACCTGACAAGCGTGCGCGGCCGCACAACATACACAGGTGCAATGAGTTGATGATGTATGTATTGTTTTAGGGTTCCACATACGAAGGATCCTACCGAAGACCTTGAGACAACTCTGTCCGTCCCTGAGTCTGTCCATTTGTCAGTTGGTTCCACTTCCTAAACAGTGGTAGATAGTGGGTAGATACACGCTGATCAGTGATCTGTTATTATTAAGTTTCTTCAAATATGTAGATAGATAGATACGTAGATGAAGTCATTCAATTTGCCAGTATAATTACAAAAACCGGCCAAGTGCGAATACGACTCGTGCACGAAGGGTTCCGTACCATTCTCTATAACAATACGGCCACATACATATTTTTTATTATATTTACTGTCACGGAGCTGCTCGAAAAGTCTAGAGATAAAGAAAAGAGAGGGGCGTATCCATCTATCCCCTTCGTGTCGGATATTATTAAATGACTACCGTTGAAAGCTCTCGAATACTCGCATAAGGATTGTCAAGTGCGAAAGGGACAACAATTCATCTATCTCCTTCACAAAAGAAAGCGTAGTAGTCTCTCAAATGTTCCTAAAGATTTTAGACTGAAGGATCTAGAAACAATACGGGGTATATAAAGGCGCGAGCCGAGCTTCGAGGACAGTTCAGTTTGAGTTGAGTTCACAGTGATAAAAAGTGAAGAAACGAAAACCGGAAGAAATTGTAGAGCGAAAGTACAGTCGAGGTGGAAAAGTGTTAATTTACTAATTTGTCACGTGGTGTCAGTATCGACAGATCGGCGTCAGTAGTGCCCAAGAACTCTGTACGTGGAATCCAGGGACGGACTCAGTGCAGACGACTCGGAACTAGTGAGACAGGGACGTACTCTGTTTGGGGGGACCCGTGATTTTGAAGATTGGTTTGTGGACTTGTGTTACCAATAAACTCCGGAACTTTGGACTCGTGTTTCTCTTCAATCTACGAACCTGGAAGTTCGTAACATTATTTTTAAAGTGAATATATAACATAATATTCTGTGAATATTTCAAGCATCCACATGTTGCCGTTATCAACATCGAGCAAAAAAATCTCATTTGTTCTATGGGAGCCCCCTTAAATATTTATTTTATTCTGTTTTTTAGTATTTGTTATTATCATCTGTGAAAATTTCAACCGGTTCATGAGATACAGCCTGGTGACAAATGGACAGACAGACGGACGGACACCCAAGTCTTAGTAATAGGGTCCCGTTTTTTACCCTCTGGGTATGGAACCCTAAAAACGAAGAAGAGTACGCTCACTATAAGAACAGAGTAAAAATAACAATAATACACGTTTGTTGCATTGTATCACGCCAGCAAAAAGTCTCTAACTCAGCGGAATGCTGACAGTGAGTCCACAGCACAACGCTGGTAATTCTGCTAGAGCCTAAACAGTGTGGGAGGAAAAGGAGTAAGTGTGCGCTGTAAGAAGTGCGCTCAAGTAAGATAATGCATGGAGTACCTCTGCCATCTTTGGGATGGTTCAGCTCGCTATCAACTAGCTGCTTTGGACTCGGTGGAGCGTCGAGCTATGAGACTGATAGGCAACGATACGCTACATAAGGCAAAGTTCCAAAGCCTCGAACATAGGCGTCAGGTTGCCTGCCTTTCGGTATTTTATAGGATACATTTTGGAGAGTGTGCGCAGGAGCTATTTTTGTTGATTCCATCTTCGCCGTTTAAGTACCGGTCAAACAGACCTTCACCCGCACACTGTAAATATTCCTACAGCTCGCACCAAGCGTTTCGCTTCAACATTTATCGTGCGTAAAGCAAAAATATGGAATACACTACCGGTTTCCGTGTTCCCCGAAAACTACAACTTGGGAATCTTCAAAAGAAGAGTAAATAGGCACCTTCTAGACCAACACGTAACATCGTCGACCTCATCGTCAATTACCATCAGGTGAGATTGCGATCAAGTGTTGGTCTATCTTCAATATATAAAAAAAGTGGAATACATGTACAGCTATAACCACAATTTGATACGCAACTAATTTATTTGATATGAATTGAAGGACGAGCGATAGTTCAAGCTGGCGGCCATCGTTTGGGTGGACTTATGGTGATCTTACGCCTGTTTCATAAAGCGACAATTAGTAATAAAGTGACATATGTCATGTAGTTTTCGAACGTAGTGGCGGCTGATTGGTCAAAAAGGGCTGATATATGTCTGGCAGTCAGTTTATTATCGCTTTATGAAACAGGCCCCTGATCTTTAATCGCATCGCCTATCACCCTGTAGGTATTCCACGAAAATTCCTATCGGCGATCCTGACGGCTCAATATCGAGGGCCGCGAACCGGCACCGGCTCCGCGACAACTATTTCATAAGGCGTATAATTGAAATAGCCGCAAAATACCCCCCCTCCGCGCCTCCCCACGCCACACCCTCCCTCGCACCTCCGGCAAGGTATAAGGGTGCACGTAAACTGCGCGCGAGAGAAGTGACGACGCAGTGGTATTTAAAGTACCCTGTTTCGGAAGTAAGTAATGCTTGACTCTGAATTTTTTAAGGTTCCATACCCAAAGGGTAACCAACGAGACCCTATTACTAAGCCTCTGCTGTCCGACCTCTAATGTATGATCCGTTATAAGCAGTTAAAATTTTCATATAATGTGTAAATAAGGTAAAGGATTACAACAACCTTGCGAAAGGTAAATACCCCCACTGAGAATCGAACCAGGAGCCTCCGGAGGAGGCGGTTAAAATTCCCAGTGTAGGTACCTATCGTTTGATTGGTTGGTGGTACGGCATTTTCCATGTCCGCCTGGTTAGCTGGCACCAACTCTGCTGTCAAGTGTTAAGAGGCTATGCTGTTGTCAAAGCGCCCATACAAACGTAGTCCAGTCATATTTTGAGTATTAAGCTATGAAAATCTATGAAATTTTCAAGACACAATCTAGAAACAAATATCTGTGTCGGTGGTGAGTCAGATTTTCGTTTAAATATATACTTCCAGAGTTACAGGGCGTCAAAGTATTGTATTTTTCGGTAATAAAAAGCCCCAACTTTGAACCTGATTTACAAGAGTATGAATCAATTTAGAACAATTTGGAAAAACCACCGACATCTGAAATTTCATTAGTATACTGTATTAAAAAAATGGTTACATAATATACTGTATCCTTCAAATGATCCCTGGACTACGAAACATCCAAATAACGGGTGGATAACATCGCATAATGTATGCTGGAGAGGGACAGCTACAAAACAATTTAACCTTGAAACCGACCACGTGGTCTTACCAACATAGCCTCTTAATAGCACTGTTTTGTTCCGGTATTAAGACAGCGCGTCATTTGCCAGAGGCTTATGGGTGCGAGCACTCATCATCCATCGGCCGTATTGTCACATAAAGCCATCATACTTTTTTTTAATTTGTGTGTAATTTTATTATCGCTAAGTCCCGTTGCGCTTGGAACGCTCGCCCCTTGTTCCCTCGCCCTAAGAACCATCCTGTAAGTTGTGAGTCCCGAGGCGAGGATTCCTCGGCACCTCGGAGGACGTGACAATAGCCACCGACTAATGGCTCCCTGTAAATGAGAACACCTGCTTCAAATGCAATCTCAGACAGATTGGAAGTTTAGTTTGGCGTCTCCGTGGCTCGCTAGTCCGCTCTTTGATTATGAGTCTCCTTGGAGGAAATTATTAATGCTGGCTGGCTTGTTTACACGAGAGTTCGAATTATAATGAGTTGGAGTGGCCAAGAACAAATAGTGAAAACCTCGCTAGAAAGTTCTTATTTCGAGACGTGTAAACGGCTTAACGGTTGTGGAATCAGAAGAAATTATATATTGGGGATCAACATCCGACACTTTTAAATCATGGAAACGTAAAAAAAGCTTTTAACCATCTCGTTCGGTAGGAACACCCCTAGGTTGACCTATAGATATACCATGTAACAAGGTGGAACAAATAAAAGTATTTTTATTTTATTTCTTTTTTTTTAAGATTATAGATTATCGGGTAGTAGCGTTTAAATGATGATGAGCTTTTTTATAAAACTACATAGTTCAAAGTTATTTTTATTGAGATAAATCGGAAGTTTTAAATTTTTTTAAACTTATTCGTTATTATTTTTATATATAATTTAACTAGATACCTTTAGCTGATCCTCAGAACGGTACCAAAGCCGACATAAATACAAAAAGTAATGAAATTGAATGGTCAGTATAGTCAGCAGGATTTTTTTTTAGAATGCGATGTTTTGAAGCGATGTAGGTGTCTTATCGTATACTATAATTTACAAGTTCGCAATCTTTGTGTGATGTCTTTCCTTGACTGACTGACTGTCGACCATGCGTCGGGTCCGGTCGGATACTCGCGGTAAGCCTCGTAAGTAAGTAAGAAAAATATAATTATAGTAATTTGATCAGAAAAAACTACTTATGTCTTGCATAAAGTTAATGTCCACGCGTGCGAAGCAAGCCGCTAGTTTATTCTTCATATCTTAGAACCCCAGAATAACACCCATAAATTATGATTGGATTGTTACTTTAAAAGGGCTTTTTGTGCAAAGTTTCAATCACGCCATAATTATATTACTATACAAAACAACGAGAGTTGATTGTCCGCGATTTATCCACGAGCAAAATTCAAAAGAAAAGTGGAAGCGATAAAATGCTTTATCGTGAAAGAAATAGATTGTAACAATTAAGCAGTAAAAGTTGGTTGTTAATTTTAATGGCAGCCATCTTTGAGGACATTCGTCTTAGTAGGGCCCGTTATTCCTTACTTTTTGTCCGCTCTCTCGGTTGATTGCCTGTTCTAATATTGAAGATAGCTAGATTGCCGGTGCGTTGTTATAAATTAAAGCTTTCTTCGTTAGGGGACGAGGAAATGGACGACGAACAATTGCTATTTATTTTTTACGAAAACACCCGAAGTCATCTGTTTTAGTTGAACCGCCTCCGTTGGATGGTGACTACGCAACTGGGCTCACAACCGGAAGGAAAAGAAGAGTAAATCACTTTAACGCGTAACATCGTCGACCTCATCGTCACTTACCATCAGGTGAGATTGAGGGCAAAGGAGAATTACATACTCACAAACCCACAAACTCACAAGCCCACAAACATACAGGTGAAGCTAATAAAAGCGTGTTAAAAAAAAGGTTACAGTGCCGGCAAAGACATTCAATATTAATAGACCGGACAAAACAAACATTTTGATCCTAAACTTACCAATTGGTAATAAGTTACACAATCTAGTGTTACTGTACGTCACGCGGCCGTACAAGACATTTGACATACCGTTGACTTTTGAGATCAAAATGTTTATATGAAACGTTTCCCAATGACCGCTCTATAACCTATTACTATACATATTTAAATCTCTCTGAGTGCCGGTTTAGAAAACTAGATTGTCCGAAAAAATATTACCAATGTCGTGGTAATTCTGTCCCAATCTAGTGTAGAGACAGTGTGTTTAAGAAAAATCTGTGGTCCAAACAGGAGATTCATTTTGTTAGGCCTTCAATAAAAACCTATTTTAGTTTTTTGTGCCGCAAAGTAACTAACTGACCCAACAGACGTTGACGATGACGCTCTGTCCAAGTTTCAAACGGTAATCCCTAGTGTCACTCTCACAGTAAATACGAATCTAACGACACCTCTCAAGCTAAAATCCATCGAGCCGTTCAGACCGCAGAGCGTGCCAAACAATTATACATACAAACATACATACTATCCAAAAATATAACCTTCCTTCTGGCGCAGTCAGGTAAAAATCCTGACTGCGCATTTTTTACCATATTAAATATGATTTTGATAAACCCTGTGTCACTCCCACAGTAAATACGAATCTAACGACACCTCTCGAGCTAACATCTATCGAACCGTACGAAACAATTATACATACATACATGCATACTCTCGAAAACATAACCGTCCTGCTGGCGCAGTCGGGTATACAAACATATCCGTTGAATTGAGAACTTCTTCCTTTTTTGAAGTCGGTTAATTACAATCAAAGCTCAGGGATACTAAAAAGCGACGTAAATAAATGTATTTAGAATTAAAAACAAGAAGCAGCAAGCGCATCACAAAATTAGTACAAGCGAAAACGTTTGAAGATTTTGTTCAATATGCAAAAATTAACGACCCTTCCAGTTGGCAGGAGGTCTTTGCAAGACTAGCGATTTGTTATAAGCGGCAACTTGACTCCGTTGGGGGATTCCCCACATGATTGTTGAGTGATTTACTGATGGTAAGTGATGATAAGGCCGTTGGATCACACCATAACACAACAGTGCTATTAAAATTGCTGTCCCGCGGCAGACTTAGGTAGCATGTTAGTAGCTAGCCAGGCGGGCATATAAAATTCCCTTCCACCTACCAGACCTAGCACTGATTTTCCACTGGGTATCGAACCCGGGACCTCTATATTGTTAGTCCAACATTTAGCCATGGCCTAATGGAGGAGGCGGTTAAGTTATTCTGTAATTCAGCGCTGAATCAACAATGAAAATGATATATGAAAAATCAAGTCATTCTAGCTCTCCTGAAGGTAGGTCACAAGAAAAGAGCGAATAATCAAACATATAAAGCCACTGTAGCATTTTTAATATTGGTATGGATAAGTGCAGACGAGAGTTTGCGTGCGATGATTTTTAAAATGGATGCAGACATAGTAGCTTGTTAGGGTTCCGTAGTCAAGCAAGGAACCCTTATAGTTTCGCTCTGTCCGTCTGTCCGTCCGCGGCTTCGCTCAGAGAGCCTTACTACTAGAAAGCTACGCTGGTACGGGTATACATATTAATCACGCCGACCAATTGGAAGAATAACGTTTTTCGCATCTACCCCATTGTGTGATGTATCGTTGAATAGGTCATTTAAAAACATCGAGGGTCTAGGAACAACACTTTTTGAGTGAAGGATCCGTCTGCGAAATATTAAGCTTTAAAGCGATTAATTTTGCCAGAGTAGGACTCCCACCAGCTCCCCTGTATCTTATAAACTATTGCTTTTGAAAAACTGAAAAAATTCACATTAGTAGTACATATGACAAACTTTAAAAGAAAACTATCGCTAACTAACTACTAATGTGGCTTCACAGGTTAAGGAGTAATAGGCGATCAAATTATAAAACATACTTGGAGTGGTAAAATGAATATTTCGTACAAATTTCACTCGAAATTACTTTTTATAAATCCAGTTCAACCACGGAACTCTACACTTGACCAGTTTTTTTATAATATGATTGTCTTGCGTACAGACGTATCCATCACAGTGTAGTAGGTGCTGTGCATCTCTAGGTAACATTATACTCTGCAGGCAATATCGTACTTGATGAATCGTGCTGTCACGTGACACCGAAATAGAGAGACAGGATCGGTGACGCCCGCTCTCCGCCGCCAGCTACGTGACAGCGATGTCATTTAATACTAGCATTCGATCGCGGCTTCGACTTAGTTGAATGTTGATCAGAAAATAACGTTCACTGCTGAGCATACTTAGATCGCCGCGAGTAAGCTTTTCATCAAGGGGCTTGTCATCATTGCGCTGGACTTTAAGTGTAATACTTCTTTAGAATTATGCACTAATGGGTCATGGGTCACGAGACAACGATAAACAGCCTTTACAAAGATTGTTCGATACACTCACAGCTCGTTACGCGGTGCAAAATCGTTGCATTGCATATAAATTGGTTGCAACCTGTGACGTAACGGTGTGCATTTATTTTTGTAACAATATTTGAGTTACTCTTATTAAAAGCTTTTCAAAATGTAATGACGGAACTTAATAAAATAAGCTTTTTGCCATTCGGGTGTCTTGGTTTATCGCACATTTGAGGACCGAAGTAAACAAATAAAATCGATATTGATAATCGATTTTTATGAAACACAATGTAATTATTGTATTCTAGTTTGGCGTCTACTAGTCGGTTTAGAAATTATATGTATAGTTCTGTAAATAGTCACATAAATTGAAACCATGTTGTCAAAATATTTAACAGTTTAAAATGTTTGATGCCTCTAAAGGGGGATGTGAGAAACTAAAATTTTTCTGACTGTCATCATGTGCCATGGTCGATGCAAATAAACTTGTCTTTATTTAAAAAAAGCGTAAATGAAAATTTACTATTTTATGAGCAGACACAACGCTTTAATCATTATTCAAATAATTCCAACTAACTCTTACCTAAATAGACTACTATTTTTTATAAATCAATCTCATAAATTGTTTCTAAAAAGCTACGTTTCTAATCAGTCTCTAATATATCTCGGAAGCTACACAAATGTGTATATTTTATAGATGAATTTTATATATTGATTGAACAAAATCTAAAGAAAAATAGACTCAAGGTTCAAGTTTTAAGCATCCCTTGCCAGCCCAGCTTGCCAAGGTAAAAACTGCGTTCCTCCCTCGACGTCGACAAAGCTGTAAACCATCAGTCGTTATTTGAAGCCGGCAGTGGGTGCACGCACTTCTGCCTTCCTGGCTCAAAACTTTGACGTAATCAGTACAACTTTCGACTTGTTCAGTGGAAGTAAAACAACTTTCGAGTGGACTCGCAACGGGTTTTTCGTTTAAAATTCAAATTTTAAAAACAATTTTATGTCGGGTAAGTGATTTTCGATTTTCATAAATGTTAAGGGCTCGTTTCATTTTAATTTCAATTAAAAAAAATATTTAAATTTAAAATTTAAAAACTCGAAAATTTAAATCATCATCGCCAGCCTATATATGTCCCCAAATTTAAATATCAAATTGGAATTACATCATTTGTAGGTTATTTTTGGATTGACGGTTGAGTAAAATAAAGCTGTTTTTAACGATATATCAGTAAAGTGCACGGAGATGCAAATTGCCCTTAATTAATTGTTCTAAATTGTTTCTTAATTGATTCTTGCTTATTTGTTTAAATATACTAACTAATATTATAAATGCGAAACCCTGTTTTTCTGCTTTTGTACTCCTTTCCCATAGCATCAAAATTCCCGTGGAATAATTTCCGAATGAAAGTTACGGGCTAAAAGCTAGTTAAATAAAAATTAAACAAACGAAAAGACAATTTTTTTTAAATTAATTATAAACGCAAATATAATTGTTACGGTTCTTAAACAACTTCCAGCGTTAAGTTCAAAGTAAGTAACGTTAATTTGGAATAAGCGGATTACGTTCAAACTTAAGTATCAAGTTTTTGTTCAAAGTTTAATTGGGCAGAAATATGAAGCTTTTTCCAACTCGTTTTAATACTTAAGTACTAAGCTTAAGTGATAAATGATGATGATTATATATCTCTAATGTAGGTATCTAGGTAAATAGGTAGGTAAATCGTATTGTTTACAAATGCAATGTTTGCAATAAATTAAATACAAACAACTAATCTCCTACCCTAGCACGGGTATTTTTCCTATTTGGGAGGATATAGTCTCGCACCAGTCTTAGTCTATTGTCAAGTGCTTCGTTCTATAGGTGCAATTTGTAGTCATATTGTCAAACCGTAATAATAAATAATAAATAAATCCTCAATTTGGCAGGTTTTATTTTCTCGTTTCGTTGATATACTGCTGATATGCGAAGAAAAGGGACATTATCTGTGTTGTGGTTGACAATGCGAGGTTATTTTATTCACATTGTCACACTAATACTTAAAAAATACTAAAACTTCTTTGCTTGTTACCACTTGACGTTTGAACAACACAACCGATCGAGCTAGGTTGTTTCGCACGCTCATATCCCATGGCATAGAGAAGGACATAAGATATTGTTATCCCGGTGAAATGTTTCCATGTAATAACTTCTAAAGCGACGCAGAAGAAGTCGTGGGGAAAAGCTAGTGGATGAATAAAGCTAAAAAATCTTGACGACAGAGGTTGCCAGGTATATTGCTTACCGCATTTCAAAAACACAATATTCAGTGAATTTCGATTTATTTTCGTCATTTTAGTCGTTTCGGGGAACCGGAAGCTATTTATACCATAATTAATTTATTAAAAGTCTAAAATCCTCACAAGCTTAGAGCCATTAACGTTCCAATGACTAATAAAATGCTATAAAATAATTTCCTATCACATTAACCAATTAAAATTAATAAATCTTATTTAAACAGTTTAAAAATTAGTATAATAGTACAAGGCCTTCTGACCGTACGCTATTTCTAGGCAACCTTGAACCATCCTAGACCATCCTAGATTCACGTAACATCTGGTGAGATTGTGGTGAAACGGAAGCCTATAAAATATTAAAAAAACCATCACTGAGGAAGAAAAATTGGGGAATACATGTCGTAACTTCGTGGTCAATCGAAAAAAGAAGAAACTCATGTTTGCTGGAGTGTTTCATGCGCGTCCGTCCTTCATGACCAAGATGAAAAGGAAATATTCTCGGGAACCCTCCTCCATATGAATTTTAATTAACTGCTCGTCAATAACTGGACAGTCGGATCGTGGAGTGTGAATCAGCGGAGTTTCCTAAACAGTTGACAGAAAATTTGATTGGGGTGAAAATGCATATTTAGGGTTTCAAATCTAAATGGATATAAATTAATAGTAATTTAAAATAAAAAACTATTTTATTTAGTAATTGTTTTCGTGTTCTTCTAAGCAAACTCTTTCATTTTAGATTTTAAACGACGTTACTTAGCTTACCAATCCTTGTCATAACTACTTGTCAACTAAACGTGTATCTAAAATGTCATTCAATCGGTTGAGTAACTGCTAGAGCTAATAGACTTCGATAAGTAATTTTTACCAAAAATAGGACTATAGTGTCGTTTTGGTAAAAGACATCTAGTATGAAATGAATTCTTTATTTGCATAAAACATGGTAATGTCAGATCACATATCTTATTAAAATTTTGCATGCAAAACTTTTATTCATATTATTACTCCTTTGAAACTTGAAACTTTGTTATGTTGTGTATACGGAAGGTTCGCTCTAATGTGATTCCGTCGTGGTATTTTTAAACACACATTATCCCAATAGCCAAAGTTATGTCACGATTATATATATATATATATGTATTGTGGTCGAGTGCGCATCTGGTTAAAATATAGTTAAAATAAGTGTGTTTGGTCCGCATGTCCGCCCCATCTGTTGTGCACGTAACATTCTTTCAATTATTTATTAAACTGTCTAGATGAACTACGCTGTTTCTCTGGCAAAGATCCCGATACCACAGCTACGATACCTCCCCCTCTCTAATATATATATATATTACGCTTTTCATACATCTTATATATATATTAGATTAGTCTGTTTGGTGGAAGCATCCTGCCCCAAGCTCCAGGTTTATGAGGCGCTGGTTTTGTCGTCATTCATTATCATAACACATAACTACTATTGACAATACTGTTTCTCGTCAGATTTAGCAAACATGGTAGCTAGCCAGGCGAAAAATGTGCTATTGCCCCCCTGGGAATCAAAATAAATACGGCGGAAATAAACCTACAATTTCCACGAGATATTCCCGACGGTGGCACTTTACTAGCAGTATCGATAGTGTGGTCCAATTGTAGTTATCGATTGAATTAAACATTACATCAGTAGATTTAGGGCAGTGAGGGATTGTTTCTGAAAAAAAAAAATACAGACGATTTTCCGGTGAGTTTCGGCCATGGTGTAGGAAATTGTTTATTTGGAAAATAAGGCTATTTTGATACCAAGCAAAACACAAATATGTTTGAGTCGCTGAAATCTAGATTTTCTATTTTTGAAAATAGTGAAAAATGTTTCGACACGACCGGCATTAGAACCTAAGAGTACGCACGGCTACAGATCAAGCTGTACATTTCCAGTATAAGCTAAACTAGCATCGTGTGGCAGTATATTTAATACGAGGTTGGCGTATACTGGAAATGTATAGCTTTAGCTGTAATACTTTAAAAAACTGTAACCTCTGTAAACCTGCAGCTGAGACAATACATGATTTGAATGGTATTTTTTGCTAATTTTGTCTCTTGTCGTATATGTATGTATGATATATTAATTCATCATCAACAGCCTATATACGTCCCCACTGCAGGGGCTCAGGCCTACTCTTCTACAGAGATTGTATGTGGGCCGTAGTCCACCACGCGGTCCCAGTGCGGATTGGCGGACTTCACAAGGTTTCCTCACGATGTTTTTTTACCGTTAAGCAATCGGATAATGTACTTGAATTGAAAAACAACTCATAGGTACATGGTTAGATTCGAGCGAGCCCTCAGATTGAGAGTCCGCACTTTATCCACTGCGCCAACGACGCATCGACGACGGATACATTAATTATTTTACACGAAATCCAACAATTTTATGTAAAACGATTTTTTTTAAATCACGAACATTGTAAATTTGGTATCTAAAATGAACAATATAAACAGGATCCCTATTATATTAACTACACTGATCTTCAATATGTGTCACCGCTTAATTTTGTTGTCAATTCAGAATACCGTGTGTAATTTATATTACAATGAAATTTTAGGGTTTTGTTGCGCGCTAGCCGCTGAACGTCTAATTCAGTTGCAAATTGCTGGCAGCCTAATGCATTTCTGCCACAACGGGGTTTGAATATTTAAATCATATGATAATATGCTTCGGATTTAACTGGACATCATTTGAAATTTCAGTGGTTAGTGGTACGCAACCATGAACCCCACAGAGTCCTCCTCCCCCGCAGTTAGAGACAATTACATACAAGATATTAACTATGCGTTCAGTCAAGTGCAGTAATATGTACCATGTCACATTCACTCTTACTGGTTCCTGTGCAGTGTGGTGAATTAAATAGCAATTGAAAATGAATATGACATGGTACAAATGTGTTTACGTAATTTGCCCTAGACTGTACTAAGTTCCTACCTGTACGTGAGGCTTTTTTGGTTCCGTACCCGAAGGGTAACCAATGGGCTACTAGGCCTCCGCTGTCCGTCCGTCCGTCCGGCTGTCAGTGGGCTGTATATCATGATAGGTAGACAGTTGAAATTTTCAAGAAAAATAACAATAAATTGTTTTAAAAATTACAAGCTGTTAGAGCACCGTTAGCAGTGTTCTCCGTGTGTAAATTAACAATTGCGCGTGTGATTTAGTCAGGCGCATTCGTTAGAGCATTGTTCGGTACAAATTATCTTACCTATTTATGATTTTCAGGTAGTTTTCATCATTTTAATTATTCATACTCTGTGCGCTAGTCTGACTCGAAGTTGACGGGTTTTTTGTCTTCCTAAATCCTTCCCAAACTTTACTAGATTTAATCAAAACCGACGTACACGTTTGAGCTCTGGGTCAGTCTGTCAGGTCAAAGCCATACATTATTAGGAAAATCATCAGTTTTTACATACAATATAGTTGAAAATATTTATAACAGATATACTAATTATAGGTTTCCGCAGATAAGTAGCAAAATATATCACTAATAATCTGACTCAGCTAAACACGCACCAAACATAAATATTTATATGCAGTTGTTGACCGTGTAACCTCGGCTTTAGAATATGATAGTGCAGTTGTTGTTGCGCTGTCTCAGGTTTATTACAGGAGACCGTCGGGAAGTACTTGCTTTAGCTATAGCTTGTGAAGTTTACGATGACGAATCCATCGTCCTTTGGAAATAGATAATCGGCTATTTTCGATTTCTTACAGCGTTATCCGTCGCACACAACCTATATGACGTTTGTCAATCTTGGTTCAAATGCGATAGAGTGCAGTCGCGTCCAGATCAAAATATATATACAGAGAGTTGTTAAAACCCCACACTTTAAATAAGTACGATGGCATCTATAGAAAAAAAAAGAGAAAACTTTACATGGCCAGTCACGCGAAACTGTCTACAATAAGTAATAATCACTGACTATAAACAGTCTAAAAGGGTTTAAACAACAACAATAAATACATGTGAATCAAGAAAATAGTTTAACAGCTCTATATAGTTCTCGCAGGATTTAAACAAAACAACAATAAAGTACTCAGTTCTAAATTCAAATTTTGATCAACAATAAATCTAATAATACATGGACATGGAAATTCGTATTCGGTTGTATTAGGAAATGCGACGTTTGCCGATGTGAAATATTTACGGCACCGTAACAAAAATCTATAATTTTACAACACCGCCCTTTCTGCATGGGGGGCTAAAGATGTCTTCCATCTTTTCATTTTGCAATTCGTCAAGAAATAAACCGCAGTTTTAGTGACAGTGTGAGGCGGAACGTGCTAGCTACCGCGAGTGTTGGGCGGAAATTGAAAAAGTCTCGCAAGTGCCAGATTTACCGAGCACTGCCTCTTCACTGGCTTCTTATCACGCTTATAATAACTTTTAATAGGTTTATAAATACGCACGTTCTCTGCTTCTAGGGAACAACAACTTACTGCGATCATAAAACCGATGTTGATGGTCTAAGATCCGGTTAAGAACGACCTTCACCCGTCTGTTTAATGGATGAAAAGTATATTATATCAGACTTGGTATGTTAAAAATATATAGCGAGTGGATTAGTTTAAAAAGTCCTGGCAAGATTATTTTTAAATTATTATTTTTATTCAATATAAATATATCCACACCCTCACACCACACACACTCTCACACATACACACACTTTTTCTCACACATACACACTCTTGACTTTTTTTAAATCTATTTCTATATATTTTATGTATTGTTTACTATACAATGCTTACCACACCAATGTCCTAATACAATCATTCTTACTGTGAGGCGAGAACCTGGTGTCCTGACACACGGGGCAACCTTCTCAGGCAACAGTTTCACACACTGCTCCAAGGCCTTTGTTTGAATGTGTATTATATAAGTTGTTAATTATAACCAAGTGTGTGGAAGAAAAATAAATATTTATCTTATTTTAATTTAAAGACAGGCAACCCTATACGATCGTGTTCGCAATGGAATAGCGCTTATTTTGATATAAGAAATATTTATCAAGCAAATGGGTGAAAATAACTAACAATTCAAAATACCTACACCTGCCAATGCCAACCCAGTATTTACGCAAGAAAAAAAAAAGCCTAACATTTGTATAATCTATAGGCATCATACTTTCGGTTTGTATCAAATTTATTCGTTAAACTCATGCATGAGTACATGCTTAATAAAAAAGCATTTTTTCAATTTTTAATTAATCATTGTCTGGACCAGAATTTTTAACGAACTCACTCCCGATATTTTTTTATATACTTTGATATAAAATATTGTTCATCCATTAAAACATATTAAACAGATGGGTGAAAGTCGTTTTTAATTTTCTCTATACTAGTGTATGCCCGCGACGTCGTCTTTCATATTATTATTCATATATAAAGTATACCTATAAACGTTTGACAGTTGTCATTCTCAACTGTGACAATTAGGTCGACGATGTAACGTGTTGAGCTAGATTCTAAATAAATAGCTATCATACATTTCTTATAAAAATAATCTATTCCTTTTGTGTATATTTTCTGTGTATATTACAAAGTTTTAGTAAAACAAACAAATACAACGAAATTATTCCATACAATACGACTTTTCTCAGTAAAGCGCTCTTGTGAAATTCCTAAATCTTATTGTTACTTGGTTAATTAATTGTTACCAGATTTGTATGTATTGTGAATCATAAGTAACAGAGAAGAGAAACAATAAGTAGTCTGGTTCCTACGTATTTTGTAATGCTTTCAACAATATCTTGTCATTTACTAGCTTTTGACCGCGACTTCGTTCGCGCGGACTTTATAAATTATCCCGAATATTTTTCCTTAGTTGCATATCTGATCGCATATCAACATAAACAATATAAAAACTATATTTTAAAGTTAGCCCTGCTACAGGCTTGCTCTGTTGGGTCTGCTATAGAAACACAAGCCCGGTTTTTTTGTCATTTTGGTATTATTCAATTGATTTGGTGTACATATTTGCTCACAAAAATTCTCATTTTTTATTTACTCAATAAATAAAATTGCGACATTTGAGGGGTGTTATGGGGTGGAACTGTTTTTAAGTCAACACGAGATGGCACCATTCTTGTTTACGGAGAAAATTAACAAACGTCTCACAAAACATAAACTGGAGCTTAAAAGGAAGATAAATCAAAATTAAATTCAATCACTTTAAAAATTATATATTGTGTAGTATCCAGTACACTGGAGGTAAAATCCTCAATGTCGCTGACTAATTTGAATTTGCTACAGAATGCCCTTGTGTGTTGCGGCATCAACATACGCTCCCTCGTAACATTACACAATAATAGCGTATGCAACGACCTTGACATCACTGGTGCATTTCCGCGCCAGAACACATTATGACATTATCTGACATGAAGTTAAAAAGATTTCATTATACCGCCCGCTCCCAATAATTTTTCCTTGCCTTCGAGCTATTAGCTCCGATATTTTTACAGAAACTAATGCATTGTAAATTTAACAAATCAAATCAAATACATTTATTTGTGCTACATAGGTATTACAAAGATATATGAAGCATCGGTCGCTATGTTGAACCTAGCGGCGTACAAATATTAACATGTAATATTGTCAGTTACTATGAATTTAATTAAAATAATCTAATAATAATAAATCAAGGTATACAAATTATAAATAAAATTTTACAAAATAAACAATGCCAATGAAAATAAAAACTAATAACAATAAGTAAACAGATTTACATTTTTTTAACAAGAACAAGGTTATATGTTGTGTCTGGGAATACATCTCCGTCATTTTTTGCCGTCAAAGAAAAGTAGCAAAGTGCAAAGAAACAGTTTCGTTAAGGGCGGGAGTCCATCGACGACAAGCGTCGCTACGGCCGACCCGTGTAGGCAATGACCATGGACTGAATCAAATTAGTGGAAGAGGAAGTCCTGAGTGGTCGAAGATTTAAAATTAAAGAAATAACGGCAAAATCGGGCTTTCGACAACATTAGTTCTCTCCTATCTTCATGAACATATTCACATGATTAAAGTTAGTACCGTGGGTGCCTTTCGAGCTTGCAGCGAAGTGAGCGTAAAACATGTTCTTATGACGTTTTAGAAGCGTATAGACGACACGGAGAGTTTTGTTGACCGACTGACATACAGAAGGACAACAAAGTGATCCTATAAGTGTTTTTTTTTCTTCATCTGAGGTATGGAACACTAAAAACACGAATCAGATAATCTTAATGTGGAATCCAGAGACATTATTGGGACATTTACTATATTGCATATTTTGAAATAATTCTAAACCAATTTAATTTAGGTGTTGGCAAATATATGTAGATATAGAGTTTATAAGAAAAGGAATGACACTATGAAAGTCTTAACTGCAGCAGTTCCATTTCCAAATGCACTTTTAATTATGAAAACTCTGTATTTTCATTTGCAGCGGGTCAGCTTTGAAAGAGTACAAAGTTGTTTACCCTGACCGCTAAACTAAACTGAGAGCTAAGTTGATAGGAGTTGTGGAGGAGCTGTGTTTGTTAAATTATGGTCATGCCATGGAGGACCCTTATGTCCAACAGTGGACGTTTACGGCTGCTACCGCTAATAGGCAAATAGAAACACGCATTTATTAATCGCATCGGTTTAGAGCAATAGCGATACTTACTTATTTGGCGTCAGAAAGAGATGTGCATAGCATAACATTGTCTCAAGAAAATCAACGTAAGCGATAAATCATTCATTGCTTGAAAACTAGAAGATCAATTAAAAAATCATTTGTGCTAAACTTAGGAACCTAAATTTCCTTTATAATTGTATAAAAATAAGCTGATAATCTTAAGGTGATTCCTTAAACAAAAAATTTTAGTGCTTCAGAAGAGCAGACTTTGAAAAATAAATATATCGAGAAAATTTTCACAGATCGTGTTTCTGGTTGTGCTATTCCTTGCAGATGTTCACGAGATATCATTGATATAATATCAAGTCTCTATCTGCTAACTTTAGTGAGAAAAATAGTTTTTCACGACCCCTCAAAATCAGTGTTTCCTCTTAAATACATATAATTTTTCAATATTAAGTTATAATATATAAACAACACGACCAATATTCATTCATTATTATCAGACTATTATGTGTATGAGTTAGCAGTTTGAATGAAATGCCGCATTTGCACTTGAAATGTAGAGTTCTATTTTCGGATCCGACGGCAGTAATCAAATGAGAACGTGACGTTCTCCTCTGACGTCATTGCATCCCTGCACTGCAATGTCACGCGCTTGCATCCAACTGCCTGTCCTGTGCATTGGTCATTATTCCACGGAGAATATTATTACCATTTCAAATGTATTAAATGCGACGCTATCCGTAAACACAAAAGCATTTCTATCAACGCCCAGACCAACAACAGCTAGAAACTTGGCATTTGCAATACTGATTCCTATGATGACGTAGAAAGCCACTGATTGTGTGATGATTCTTGGAATTGTATCTCTAGAGGATTTTAAAATGGTTTTTTAAAGTGTTCTAATGCTAGAAACTTGGATAGCTTTGATGATGTAGAGTATTGTAGAGTAGAGTACTTCAGTAACTTCTATTTGGTCGAAGCTGCTGGTGACCTGGTAGTATTGTATAACTAGGATTTATCCCCGACTTCGTCCATGCAAACTTCGGGAAATATCCCAAGGGAACTACTTGCTCGATGGCAATAAAAGTTATCCTATCCTTAGATAGATAGAGCGATTTATTTTTACATCAGCAACACATGATTGAAATATTTACTTATTGCTAGATTTACAGTTGATAATTTATCTACGATTCTATATAAACATATGTTGCAGCAAAAACAGGCCGCAAACTCAGCTTGTGCCTGCTCCCGGGGGAACAAGCGCTGATTTTCAGCTATCTTATAAGTTATCTCTTCAACTATCGCTATACAAAAATACTATAATTAAACTAACAAATTCACAAACAAACTCAATTTTGCATTTATAATATTCTAGACCTTAATTTTCCAAGTATGTATTATTATTTATATGTAAGAAATTGAGTCGATGTAAAGTTCTTTGGGTCATTTGCTAGTTAGGCATTATTTATTATTAGGCATTTCTTACAGTGACATAAAATTTTTTCTACGGTAAATTATTATCATCTGTAAATGATAACACATGTTCTTTATGTATAAAAAATAAGATGGTGCTTTTTTACGAGTCCCACTTGACTCCCACAGGATCCACAAGGATTCCAACGTAGATACCACACTGCTAATATCTTCAATGACAATCATCAAATTGAGTTACCAAAAACTTGGGATGAGTTGCCAGTAATTGAGCGTTTCCAATTCGTGAGAAGCTCCCCGGTCGCGGCGCAGACGCACATAAAAGCGGTCATTACGTGAACTAGCCTGGTAGACATAATAAAGTCCGGATATTAGTAATTTGCTCGTGATTTCGTCGCGTCATCTAGAGCGGGCGCAGCTGGCGACGACGTAAAGAATCCTGTGTCAGACGTTACAAGTCCGATGACAGTCATAAAGTAATAATAAAATGTTAGGTTAGTTAGTGACGTTTGACGCCTTCTACCAACGGTATATTTGATACTTTATTAGGTGCAATCAAAGACTCGCCTTTTATACATAGTGAATCTGGATTGCGACTGAAATGAGCTGTGATTTACACGAGCTGCGACCTAAACGCCATTATAAAAAGCAGCTAAATTATTGCATAGTAAAACGACGAAAGTTATTTCAAAACTTTTGTATTACATAAGTATCTTGCCTACGGTGCTGAAGCCTCTTCGGAAACCGTCTTGTTGGGGAGGTTGGAAGTCGTCAAACCTGCGTGCTAGTTGGTTCGTAATTACTCTAGAAAACAACTTACTAGATGGACCGACGACCTGGTTAGAGTTGCTGAATGCAGGTGGCTCGGGACCGGTCGATGTGGCGTACCATGAAGGAGGCCTATGTCCAACAGTGGACGTTTTCCGGCTGATGATGAAGTGTCTTGGGCCTCGTTGTATTATAAATGCGAAAGTGAGTTAGTTTGTTTGTATTCATTTTACGCCTTAACAGAGAGTGACATGACATGCAGCCAGATTGTGGAACTCGTTGCCTCACACTGTACGCGACAGCAAAACTGTTTCCGCCTTTAAGAAAAACGTCAAGGAACTATCACTATAAGATTATATATATTTATAGTATGTAAAGTATGTATGTATTATTATTGATATATATTAGTTTGTTTTGTATCTCGTATTTATGTAATCGTTTATTATGGTTTATTATATTTATTATATCGTACACGCCTAACTGCCCTCCTTTCTTCAATATTTCTCCTTAACCTAGGACTGCTGTAAGAAATTTCTTTTAGAAATAAGCTGTTCCTTTTGTATTTTTTTTTCTGTTTTTGTGTTATGTAAATATTTTCCGTGTACAATAAACTGTTTAAATAAATAAATAAAAAATAAAGAGTCGGAACGACTTTTTATATAGGGGTAGAAGAAGATTCGATAGATTCCGTAGGGTAATTAATGTCCATGTGGACGAAGCAGCGGGCAAAAGCTTGTTAAAATATATATATCGAAAGATCTCCACTAGTTTCGTGCTACACGTAAAAATATAAATTAACATGGCAGCTCGGATGTGTTAAACCAATATGTAAATTAAAACACAATTTTCGACACGACTTCATTCCCTGGGGACGCGGTTGATAAAATATTCTAATAACAGCTCTACCGAGAAGGTAACTGTAGTTTTAACCGACTTCAATAAAGAGGTTATTGATTCGTTGGTCAACCCTCGACGCAAAAAGACAGAGTGTCGGGCACGTACTGGAAACCGTGTACCAGGACGATCTGGTAAAGGTCGCAGGTTGCTGGGAGCAAGTGGTTCGAGACTGGTTGTTGTGGCCACTGTACCATATGGGCCTATGTTCAGCAGTGGACGTTTCCCGTCGTTAAACCACCTCCGAAGCCGAGTGGTTAGTGAACGACATTAAGGTTTCAGAATTGTTTTTGTTCTTTAGTTCAAACTAATATACCCTATATTCTGATCTATTTAGAAAGAATTATAAATAAATTCTGAATTTAGTTTAATTAGTTTTTTGTTGTGTGTGTTCTGGAATAAAGTTTTGTCTATGACGAAATTAGTAAAACTTTGTAATGATTCTTTTTTAAACAAAAATTTGCTTGAAAATATTTACTTAGGAAAAGGTTAGTCCAAGATTGATTGTTACGGACCTAAAGAAAAGAAACAATGGTATAACGTATATATTTTCAAAATACATTATAAACAAATTAAAACCAGTTTTTGTAAAATTTTAAGCACTTTAATCAATTTGAAACGATTTCACAACTGTGTCGTGACTGACCTTCTGTGCCTGTGGGAACACACGACCTCGCTTTTAATGTCACTGGTGTGTGGCAACACCCTAAACGATTCACTGTCTCTGTCACACATAACATAAAGAGGTGCGACAACTTGCTTATTTCTATCACGGAGTACAATAATTTATATCAACGAGATTGTAGCCCCCAAAGCTCATGTTTTTGCTACGATTCGTAGCACCGTAGAATGTTCGTAGACAAGTCTACGCCGCTCGTAGCAACAAGCTACGAGAAAAATGCTTTGGTTTATAAGACGATTTTACATAAAAACATTTATTTTCAAGGTCTACAACAAGCCATCGCACTATTAAAATTGATTCCAAAGCTGAGATCGTTGTGTTTTACGAGAGAAAAGTGAAAGGAGATGGTTCATTTTAGTACGACATTTAGGACCCGAACGTCGTGCTCCATGCAAGGTACTCGTAGTCATAAAAGGAAGAAATCGTATTGGCTATCGTGGCTGATGGTCAGTAAAAAGTTTACTGACTTCAACAACGTGTGTTTGATCTCCTTTGTCCGTGAAAATTATTGTGTCTGTACCTTAAATCTGTTTAATGTAATTGATAAAGGCTTACTTTCTACCCTATGAGAAAACATAGTGAATAACGCCAGTACCAATAAATCAAGTAAACTAGTGATTATTTAATTAATTACGTCATTTTTTGTACGTTGTTATTAATTACATAATCTGAATCCAATTGTTTAAGTGTCACCGACCAACCAAATTTGTTTTACCCGCGATTTGAGAAATTATCACATGGGAACTATTTGCTTGATCAAGATAAAAACGGGAAATGTGCTTTTTCAGTACTTTAACTATCTTTGTACAAAAAATCAAGTCATTCTGACTCTCCATTACAATGTAAAGGAAGGAAAAACAAACTCACTTTCGCATTTATAATATTAGTAAGTTACTGAATTAATTATATTAAAAAAATGTTTATTTCATTAACAAACCTTTATATATATACGGTACGTGGAGGCTCTCCTTTTAAGTATAGATAATACTTGTATTGGGAGGCGCCAATCTTCCCCGCGGAAAATAGCTGCAGCAGAAGGCTGAGTAATGAAACAAATTTCAGACTGATTAAATACAAGTATAAAGCATCTAAAAAGAAATTACGATATCAGAGTGGAAAATTTTAAAAAATGAATTTTTCTAGCTAAACAAACGAATGAATTAAGGAAAAACAATAAAACTAATAAAATTCCGAGTATAGCTATAAACAATCTTAAAACTAACAATAAGGTGTGTGAGGTTTGTGTGAGGGTGGGTGTGTGATTCATGAATAAATTATGTATTGTTGTAGATATAACAACATGAGAGGTGGCAGGTGAAACAGGCGGCATGGCGGGCATGCCGGTGCTGGGCAACAGCGTCGGCGCTGGAGAGCTCCGGGACGCCACCAGAGGTAACTACATATCACACTGCTCCTTTATATAAAACATTCTTACACTCGAATTAATCACACGTGCAAGTTACTACGTGTAATGCAGTTATACTCATACTCAATATGTTTATTGCATTCCACAGCAGTTGTTGCGTAATAATACCCCCAGCTATGGGCCTGGTCTGAAGGCACTGCAATATAAGAGAGGAAGGAAAATATTACTGTAACGTGTAATAGCACCTGTCGTATAATATTTGTTTCAATTGTTGTTTATAATATTTGTCCTTCGGTTCCTTTAGTAAATTTTATGGCAGATTATTATATAATGCTATGGACATTGCTAACGGTTCTGACGAAAACATCTTGAAGTAGGTTGTATCGGTTTTCTGTGTAGGTCGTAATGAGAAGTTACATGTCACAGTTGTATGTCACCGCGTCTAGTGTAAAATTCCAGATATTTTCTGACGAATTTACATATTTCAAGTATATAAATACTTGGTTGCGGAAGAATTTTTAATTTAAAATAAGTTTTGCAGCTTTTAGTAGATTTTACGTTAACTAATATTCTTATCAATATTTTCTGGAGTGTGAAATGTGAGGATATTGAAGGATTCACCCAAAAGCCGTTTTAATTATTTTTTATGTTGATAGATTTTCACTTGGCCTTCATCGCATCTGACGGCGACACTAAGGCTGTTGTATCGTCAGTGTGCGCATCCAGAAAGCCTAAAGCTCATAACGGAAACTAGAGCGTTATTAACTCTTTTTTTGGCGCTAGGCAGCTAGCTAAAATACTACCACCAACCAAACCGAGTACAGCTAGGTACCCCCACTAGGAATCGTACCCGAGACCTCCGGCTTGTTAGGCCCACCCTGTAGTCATTAGGCTACGCAGAAGGTAAAGCATTATTGGATAGAAACTAACATTACCCTCACCCCACTTAATAACCCCAACATGTTTTAAAAAACTATTACGTTACAATACTAATACAGAACAAAATGTCACCCGTATAGAAAGAGAGCCTACACCTGTCACACAGGGCTGTGACAGACTGTATGGCTACACCATATTATTTTAATTGTTTTAGTCAATAAATATTTTTGTATTGTATTTTATTTGCTAAGTTTATTTAACTAAGTTTGCTTCTTTTCAATAAAGATTGCGGTACTTACATCATCTTTTTGTATTGGATAGTTAATTCATATATACTCGAGTAAACATGTGAATTAAATTAAAAATTAAAAAGTACCCTACGCAACAAACTGCTAAATCGATTTCTACCAAATATAAGAACCACCGCAAGGAAACTTGCTTTCGCGTATAAAAACGCTTCAAAATCGGACCATCCGTTCGAGTACCAAACTTATAGCACCGCTCTTTTTGTGTCGGGGGCTAAAAACATATACACACTTTTGTACCATGTAACATTCATGTTGAGGGAAATGTCAATTATATGTAAATATGACATGGTACAAAAGTGGATACATATTTTTATACTCAAGTGTTTGATGTGCCTGTGTTTAAAATAGCCATATTGACTTGTTGTTTAGACTGCGAGTGATGAGGCGGGTGTTTGTTTATACAGGTTCGATTGCCTCTCAATCACGTCATTAGAGGGTTTTTATAAGCTTTTGATGTTACAAGGGCCGTCGAGTGATAAAAAGACCGGACATTGCTTTTCTGTGGGTGATGTTTAATTTTTGTGTATATTTTTATGACAGTAAAAGGTTTCGAGAGACCCTAGTCTTAAAAAGATTTTTAATATTTGTATCTGAGAGATTTTAAAAAATCCAAACCTTACCTAACTCAAATATTATGTTTTTGTTTCGGGATCACATTCGAAATACAGTGGGTGTGTTATAGTAGTGTTGATATAGCTGAGTATATCCTGAATCTTATTTTATCAACCCCAAAGATCACCACAACAACCGGTCTTTTCAGGAGGGAGATGTGGAATAACGCTGCTTGCTTGCTAAACGCTTCCTTTAGAGGAATGTGCCGTAGAATTACACGACCTAATTCCACCGACTCCTTTCTACAATCGGCCAACCAGAAGAACGGCAGGATTCCATCCCTACTTAGTTGAAACGTTATCTGTTCGCATGAAGTGCTTAGTTTAAGAGGCTATGCTGTTGTCAAAGCGCCCATACAAACGTAGTCCAGTCATATTTTGAGTATTAAGCTATGAAAATCTATGAAATTTTCAAAACACAATCTAGAAACAAATATCGAGAGAGAGAGACGATCACTCTCGATAAAGAGTAATATGCTATCTCGTAGGTTTGGTAGATGCAGTCAAGATGTAAAGAAGGTCCTCTTCCGGGCCTACTGCCAGTCATTTTACACATGCAATCTTTGGTTTAAATTCCGCAAAAGAACTTTTAATACCATCAGAGTACAGTACAACAATGCCTACAGAATCCTAATGGGTTTACCCAGATTCTGTAGCGCATCAACAATGTTTGCAGAGGCCCGGTTAGATGACTTTTTTAGTATAATAAGAAAGCGAATATACTCCATAAGAGATAGAATGATAAAAAGTCAAAATGAATTAATAATTAAATTGTCAGAATATATATTCAACAGCATTGACACATGCTGGTCATCGAAATCAACATGTGTCAATGCTGTTATGTAGGTGTATTAGTTATTAGTTTACTAATTAAGTTTATTAATTTATATGTACTATTTGTAAAATTTGTATTTGTATGGGTCTAGTGCCTGAGATATAGTGATAAATAAATAAAATAAATATCTGTGTCGGTGGTGAGTCAGATTTTCGTTTAAATATATACTTCCAGAGTTACAGGGCGTCAAAGTATTGTATTTTTCGGTAATAAAAAGCCCCAACTTTGAACCTGTAGAGTATGGATCAATTTAGAACAATTTGGAAAAACCACCGACATCTGAAATTTCATTAGTATACTGTATTAAAGAAATGGTTACATAATATACTGTATCCTTCAAATGATCCCTGGACTACGAAACATCCAAATAACGGGTGGATAACATCGCATAATGTATGCTGTCTCACCGTACGCGCTCGGGTAGGATAGTGCTCGGAGAGGGACAGCTACAAAACAATTTAACCTTGAAACCGACCACGTGGTCTTACCAACATAGCCTCTTAAAACTCCGTGTTGGACTCTGTCCATACTCTGTGTAGGAGAATAGACCTGAGTTCCTGCAGTGGAGACATATATAGACTGGTGATGATGAAATATTTTTTATGTACAATAAACTGTTCAAATAACAAATGCCACGTATCTGAATACGAAGTGTTCAAATTAGTGACATCCCTGTCGATTGCGAGGCATCAGTCCAACACGTAAACAAGTGATGTGCAAACATGTCCGTGTTTACATTAAAATTCATTTTTCAACGTAAATAATGACCCAGAAAACAGGGCAAAGCGAAATGTAAGTAAATATAATTCACGTTTTAATTTACGAGATGAAAATTTGGATTAACAGAGGTGAATTTCGGTGAATGCTTTTATGGGACACGTTACGAGTATACATACATACAGACTGCATATTTCATGCGGGCGTATAGTTTATCCAGATATAGTTTACGACCGTACAAATCATATGTGAAAGCAATTTTGTTAAATAACTTAATTAATAAATAGTTAACCATTTTTAAAAGTACGACCGAGCAGCAATGTATTGCGTCCAAATTGACTTGACAAAGGATGAACGGTTTATTAAACTGTCAATTCAATTGAACTATGACGTGCAAAAAGAACCGTCAATCAGTCGATAACGTTAGATGTAATTATTTCCTATTACACGTTGCCTCTTCGGACACCAGATTTTGGCAGAATTACCATGAAATTGGTAGTTGCCATAAATATTAAGAATTGAATTGAATTACGTAAATGTATGGAAAAAATACACAATGAATTGACGAAATTTATGTAAATGTGTTGATTGGGACCAACAGTAATTGCCATTAAAATATACGCCCGTATTAAATATACACACTGTTTAATACTGTATAAATTTATTAGATATCTATCTTTATTTGTCCGTCGTAAAAATCATAATGACCACGAGAAGCTCTACAGCTCGCACCAAGCGTTCGCTTCCACATTCATCATTCGTACAGCTGAAATATGGAATGCACTACCGGTTTCCATGTTCCCCGAAAACTACAACTTGGGATTCTTCAAACGATGAGTAAACAGGCACCTTCTAGACCAACGCGTAACATCGTCGACCTCATCGTCAAGCGTTGATCTATCTTTTATAAAAAATATATTTAAAAAGTTCTATCTCAATGTGCTATCGAAATGGCGAAGTTTTTAACCCATGTGGCATCTCTTATTACGGGTGGCACTACTGTGCGCATATAAATAGATTATTCTCGGGTTATATGTATTTCAAATAGAAAGTTTGCAATAACGTTTACCTGCTTCGTTTGTTCGCAGAAGCCAGCAACAGGTCCTCGAGCAGCGGATCGCGGCGGGATTCCTCCCCCCACCGACAGGTAAGTATCGCTTCCCTCGGTTCTAACTCATAGACTAGGAGCTAGTGATATAGACTAGCTCTATTTTTTCATGGTCCATATTAAGTAATGGATATATCATGCCGTCTGGCCTTGGCTTTCGAATAGAGCTATGTCATCCCGTGGGTCTCTTAAATCGCGACTTATGCAATTAATATTTAGTAGATGTGCAACCTTTGTAACAACAACGTCTTATTGCGATCAATCCACCTGTCTAGCTTGGTGACGCAATAGCAATGACGATGTTTGAGGGAGGATCATGTCCAAAAGTGGACTTTTACTGAGACTTTTACTGGTGCCAGGCGATAAACACGAGCAATTGTTGTTAATTCACATATTTAAATACAAAAAAACAACAGGCCATTTAGGCCAACCCAATTACTGACACGATAATGTAAGTTTGCCACCAAACATGTGTTTTTCAAAATACCTCAGCGTCAGCGACAAAAGTATTTAATCAGTGTGTGTGGCCAGTGATGACAAACGGAACCGAAAAGTGATCCTTTACTGTGGGCCGAATAAACAAGCTCAATATAACTCAGCGAGCAATGGAACGAGTTATGCTCGGAATTTCTCTACGTGATAAATTCCGAAATGAGGAAATCCGTAGACGAACTAAGGTCGCCGTAGGGGAGTAACCGATGGGGAGTAAAGGTTCTCGAGTGGCGACCACGTACCGGCAAACGTCCTCCAACTAGATGGAGCGACGACGTGGTGAAGGTCGCGGGAGTCGCTGGATTTAAGTAGCTCGGGACAGGTCAATGTGGCGTACCACTGAGGAGGATTGTGCCCAGCAGTGGAAGTTTACTGGCTGGTGATGATGATAATATGTTTTCCGATAATGAAATATAACATAGCCATCACTTTAGTACCTTGAGGCTTATGGGTGACCACTGTTTCCATCTAACAACCGAATCGTCACAAGCCTTATTATAAATAAAAGATGTCAGCTCTTGGACTATATCTTTTTTCCCCGATACACCGACAATTGGATTGGAAATAAATTTGTTCGTCCGCTATATTGTTTGAAATTGAATTATTGTTTGAAATGTAGGTTCCAGCTTCGTTGACAATGGACGCTGGATCCACTGTGATCACGATCCGACAGTGAATGATGCATTTTTTCTTTTGTTCGTATTTAAAAACATAAAATACCTGTTCAATCCACAAAACTACTATCTGCATATCAAAAGATACCGACAGGTGTGTATGTTTTTAATGTAGGATGGGATTGTATTTGGTATTCATATCATGTGGGATGTGTATTTTATTACAGCCCTTTGCCCGTAACTTTCTCCTCTTGCACTTCAGAAATTATTCCACAGGAATTATCGATTGGTTAAAAAAGTATTCTGTGTTAAATTCCTGTCTTTATATAGGGACAGTCCCTATACAACAAGTAAATGCGTTCAAAAAGAACTGGAAAACGACTTCAATTGCCCTAAAAGTCTACTTTTACTAAGGCATACTTCAGATTTATATCGCTTTCTCATGGATGCCGTTGTGAGAACTGGACCAAATTGAAATGGCACCACACGGGAATCACCACCTTTCAAATACAAAAAGAATAATCCAAATCGGTTCACCCAGTCAAAAGTTCTAAGGAAACAAACATTTAAAAAAAAACATATCCGTTGAATTGATAACCTCTTCCTCTTTTGAAGTCTGTTAATAAATCAAGTCATTCTGTTTCCGTTACGATAAGAAACTCTTTCAGTCTAGTGAAATACAGACTAACACAGTGGAGCTGTATGCTAATGCATAAAGAAACTGACTTCAGTGGCGCACCTGTTCTTTCGAGGGGGAAATTAGGAGAAAAGCCAGGCGATGTGAATTTTCATCCATTAAAAACATGATCATTCTCAGCGCAAGTCAAGAAGCCCTGAGAACTCTTGGAAAACCCCAGTACTCCTCTACCGCTTGACATTAGCCCTGCCCTTGGCCAGTCAGACATAGACAGAAGCCGTCTGGCACTACATAGATGAACTGATGCAGTGCAAATAGATAATCAGATTGTGGTCAAGCATTGGACTACCTGGATGCAGGTGGCTCGGGACCGGTCGATGAGGCGTACTATGAAGGAAGCCTATGTCCAGCAGTGGACGTTTCCCGGCTAATGATGATGAGATTGGACTACCTGTACGAGAATATAATAAAATCGAAAGCTAATTTGATTTTTGGTCGTTCCCTCGTTACTAAATGACTAGATTTTTTGTATTGGGATATTTGAAGGGTCGGAAAACGATTTAAGCTACTTTTTATCGTGATTAACTCCGTTAAATAATTTTTGAGGTTCACACAGACAAACTCGCGGCACACGCTAGCTACTAATAAATACTAGATCAATACATATTTATATATGTGTCTGGGCAGGAGCATGACGAAGATGGCCATGTGAAGGCGGACCCAGGGGCGGCACCAACGCGCCCCCGGCCCCATCACTATGACTGCTACGACACCAAAGTTTCTACCATGGTGAGTATTTACACTGTTCTATCACAACAGCGGCGCGCCCCCGGCCCCACCACTAAGACTGCTACGGCATCCGAGTATCCACCATGTACTATATAGCACCTTGATGTGAATGTTAGTATTCTAAAACTATTAACAACAACTGCGCAGGCGTCGCTGACTGGCGTCGGGGTGGTGACACACACAGCTCCGTCGTACGAGGAGCAGCGCGCTAGCCCCGCGCTGCTGAGCCGCGGGGCTGGAGGCACACCGGGCGGGCGCAGCGTCCGCGACGACGGATACTGCTCAGCCGGAAGCACTCCTGCCCTGGGTATTAACACAGACTTGCTACTAAAATCTATGGGTATAAATTAATTTTATTCAACGATTTGTGCTATGAACTTGAAATTAATAACATCAATACATTTGTCGATGTTAATTTACCGTAAGAGGATGCTAGCCTGACGTCGCCAGATCTAACATAAAAATCTCCATGTTTAAAACTCAATATCGTGACTGAAGCAAAAAGACTAAACTGTAGGTTGAAGAGGCAATAAAGATTCCCAGTGAGAAAGAAGTGCACTTTTAGCACTGTTCAATCCTTATCTTGGCACCTCCATTTAATTTGAAATGCAGTTTCAATGGTTTTTCATATTAAAATTATTTTGTTTGCACATGTTGGTAAGGTTGCGTGCAGAAATGGTGCGTAAGACTCAGTCCGTATATCTGTCGCAAGGTATCTGTATCTTTTGAACTTCAATAGGTAGACACGAAATTATAACTGAATGTGTAAACACTATGATTCGAATCACAAATAGTAAAAGTTAAAAATTAAAGGTAAATGTTTTTGATTGTTACGGTAGAACGGAACGCTTTGTGTTCGTTTCCCCTCTTATAATTGGTAAATAAATAGTTTATAAATAAATTGAAATTCCATACAGAGAAAATCAATGGTAGACGAACTTTTTTCTCTGACAATGCACAACGATGGAATATGTTTTCTTTCTTCAGCCATTTATTACCCATGTTGGGCAAATCAGAGAGAAATTCAGTTGAAATCTATACGTAAGTCAACGCGGCGGTCCTTTATACTAAAAAAAAGTAGCCTGCAAATGGGATGATTCCAATATGAAATATTGGAAACAAATCACCCGTAAAATTCGGACAAATTGAAGCAAACGATTGCAAAGACGCAATAGTCAATTTGCCATTGAATCTGGGGATTTGAAATACCGTCCCTCGGGGCCAGCCTGGAGAAGGGATTGTATTATTAAGATGAGTCACCTCGGCTCCGGTCAGTCGAGGTTGCAGAATAACATTTTGGGGATCATTCGGACCATGATCATCATTTGGATTGATATCCAGTCCGCTTGAATTCAAGTATCTTTTGAGAAATACGGTCGGTGGACATGGTCATACATTCCGTGGCTATTGCTCTTATAGCTTTTGCTGCCATAAATGTACAATACATATACAGACAGCGGCTAGTTAGTATTATATTTATAGTATAGAATAGATGGCTTTGCACTTGTAAGTGACAATAAGGCCATTGGTTGGAAAGTGTGCTCACACAGAAGCCTCAACGTAAGTCGCTGACTCTGTTATCTTTGATACCGGAACACAACGGTGCTATTAACACTGCTGTTTGACGGGTAACTTGGGTAAAATGGTGGACATAGAAAATTAGCAACCAAACCGTATACCGATATGTGGATATACCCCCATTGGGAATCGATCCCGGGACCTCCGTATTATCAGTCCAAGTGCCAGTCCAAGCAGTTGGGCCACGGAGGCAGTTAAAATATTAAAAATAATAGCTCTATAAACAAATATTACAGTAATAGTTTATTAATTAATATATCATATTTTTATGTTACTCGATTTTGTAACGAATTCATCAATCAGTTGTTTTTAAAAGTCGCGCCGTCGCATTCCTTATCACCAGGAGTGACAGACGGCTTCCATTTTTGAATTCCAACGGAACCTCGTTGCGGAATTATTGGCGGCATTTTTCCGCATCGGCATCCCATTATGCGGTATTGCGGGCGAATGCCGCGGATATTAAGTCCTCGAAGGTGAATGAGAGGTATTCTTAGGGGGTCGGGGAGAGGAGGGGCATCGGACAGGTACCTCCCGGCTATTGATATGCAAGAATTTTCATGGGTCTATAAAAAAAGGCTGCGAAATTAGGTTTATCACGTGATGACCCGAAGGTAGTGGGTTCGATTCCCCAGAAATATCACTTTAAGAAACGGAACATGTAGTTCCTTGACCCCAGGGAAATACGTATTCGGTAACAGTTTGTCCCAAAATTCATTTTATTATAAAGTTTCATAGTTATCATAAAAGATTAGGCACACAAAAATATATAATGTGCAATGCAAACAGATTCGACGATGTAATATAGCGTTTTCAGAGGCATGTGTCAGTTGATTACTCAAAGGTAGATGAAAGGGGTGGAAGAGGCTTAAATTAATCTGTCATAAAACATGGCAGTCCACACATCTCAAAAAAGTATTGTTAGCAATTTTGACAGATTTATTACACAGCAGTTATATCCTCTTTAGTAGTATAATCTCCTTGCTTTAAGTTGTAACGAAGAAATTATACATTTGGATTCTTGGCGCGAACTTGTAAAATGGTGGTTCATTGCAATTTTGAAGTTCTCGTCAAGAATCCAAATTAAGCGATAAAATGTACACATTATACATTTTATTGAGAAAGCTGAAGAAATGGCTTCGGCATAGTTTATAACCTCAAAATTTGTTCACCTAATTTTACTCGTCATTGGCTAGATAACCACTGGTTAAAGCCATTATTTAAAAAAAAATTATACATTTGAAGGTTAAATTTTGCTACCATATGCTACGACGACGGTGCCATCTATCCATGAATGAAAAATTTTAAGTCTCTCAGTATAAGTCTTTTGAAAACAGTTTATTTTATTTTAAAAAGCAATGCCTGCTCTATTATCTACCTCTATTATCTCTTTGGTCCATAAGAATACAAACACTAAAGTTTCTCGTGACGTGTATGTGGGCGAGTGTGTGGGTGAAAGTTGAACACAGTCTGTGTATTTAGTATGAGTTAACAAAATTATATTTTTTTCCAGATCACAAATCAACAAAAGGATCAGTTGTCACACTGTCGTGTTATAAAAGTAAGCGTTAACCTTTTGTATACAACTACCAAAAATGCGCTTTTATTTTTTACTTTAATAAAGGCATCTATTTCCAGAGGAGCCGAAAATTCAAATCGAAGAAGAGGTTTTCTTCAACGAGACATCGAAAAGAATAAGAGCAAACAGCATCAAAACAGGTAACTTGCTGTATGAACTCAACTAGAAATATGAACTTTGTTTCCCAAAAGATAGATTATATGAATCAGAATCAAAATAAGTATATTCTGGATTTTCTAACATCATTAAATTGACATAAGACAGAATGAGATAAATATACATTCTCTGTCGCAAATTATGTGTCAAAATTAAGCGAATGGCGCCATCTTCGATAGATTTGTTCAACTTGAAATAAATATCTTTTAAATGTACTTGTACCACAGATTATTTATATTTCGTGTTCCCAAACTACAATTTGGTTTCAGAAGAAGGCGACGGCCGCGAGACTTGGGGAACAGGAGCTGATTTCTTGCTCTCCATCATTGGGTTCGCAGTCGACCTAGCGAATGTGTGGCGGTTCCCTTACCTCTGCTACAGGAATGGTGGAGGTCAGACACTATCTTTTTATGTTTGTCAACGCTCTGAGAATTTTTGACGTCCTTTATTTCCCACACCTACCGATTCCGATCTAACCAGAACGGTCCGGAACGTTTTAGGAATGTTCATACTTGTTCGGATCGGTAGGTGTGTGACGATCGGTAAATTTTGTATTACTTTCTATACTTCCGTTTTCAATTCTACTAATAGTTAGATCAGAACAAATCAGAATCGGTAGGTGTGGGACGAGGCTAAGACGCGAGAAGATACACCTTGTTGCCATAAACTCTGCCTAATGTCGCGAGGTGCCAATTTATATCATAACCGTTTTAAAATCTCCAGCAGTTGTGCTAAATGAATTATTACATTCATACGCAAAATATAGTTACATATCCTAATGAAACGCATTAACGGGATCCCTCTCCGAATGCTTCCGTAGTAAATTTCTGTTGCCATAATCTTTCAAAATAGAAAAGCTGACTTTGATAAGTAATTACCTAAAAATATGGCAACAGAAATTTAGAATAAAACTTTGATCAGACTCAGTTAATCCAAATGATCGACAGCCCCAGACCACGTTTAGGCAAAGGTAGTGTAGGACGCCCTACAGAATGGTTTTTTTATATATTGAAGATAGACCAACACTTGACCTCAATCTCACCTGATGGTAAGTGACGATGAGGTCGACGATGTTACGTGTTGGTCTAGAAGGTGCCTATTTACTCTTCTTTTGAAGATTCCCAAGTTGTAGCTGTCGGGGAACACGGAAACCGGTAGTGCATTCCAAATTTTTGCTGTACGCACGATAAATGTGGAAGCGAAACGCTTGGTGCGAGCTGTAGGAATATCCACAGTGTACGGGTGAAGGTCTGATGTTCTTCTGTTTGACCGGTACTTGAACGGCGAAGGTGGAATCAACAAAAATAGCTCTTGCGCACACTCTCCAAAATGTATCCTATAAAATACCGAAAGGCAGGCAACCTGACGCCTATGTTCGAGGCTTTGGAACTTTGCCTTAACTAGCGTATCGTTACCTATCAGTCTTGTGGAAAGAAGACTTATACAACAGATGTACATACTCATTACATTGAGGCATTTGGGTGAGCACGCTGTCGACACAACGTCCTTGTGCCCATCCACTGTTCATTAAAAAAATTGACACGCTTTGGTAGACCTATGTCCAGTAGTGGAATGCCGCATGTTGTACACTCGGCTACAAAATCTTTCGAACCATGTCACATTCACCTTTTATTGACATTTCCCTCAACACACTACATAGAAACAAGCAAGGGTGAATGTGACATGGTTCAAAAGTGGGTACTCGTACATGTTTATGTACTCGAGTGTACATGATTATTATAGTAATTAAAGAATGTTGAGGGCGGACTTTAATACTACATAAACTAAGTTTGCCCCTCTGAAGTTAGCCACAAAAGACCGCGAAGTATCAATTATTAACGTATAAATGGAAGGCAAGGCAAGTTAGCGGGTGCAAAGAAATGTCCCAGTGTTTTATGTCATCTAGGGATAGTTATTATCGAAAATAATACAAACACATTCCGTCTGTCCATGTTTGAAATAGCGGAGAACTAACTTCAGAGGGACAAACTTGGTGTGGGAGTACTGTACTTGTGTGTGTCTGTTAGTTATAACCGTAATATTATTTTGTATTTGCCAGGAGCGTTTCTTATCCCGTACACGTTGATGTTGATATTCGGAGCTGTGCCGCTGTTTTATATGGAGCTCATACTCGGACAGTACAACAGGCAAGGGCCCATCACGTTATGGAAGATATGTCCTTTGTTCAAAGGTAACTAACTGCAATTAAATCTATAGATCTGTTTTATAAAGACAGCATTTCTCGACTTATATTCGAACAAGCTTTTTCCTGCAACGTGAATGGGTTTAATTTATGGGACTTTATCGAGGTACAAGTAGATGAAATTTAAAAACATTTAAAAACTTCACAATAGTCATACGAAAATACATAAACAATATATTGGTTTATACGCTCCTGTTCACACTCAACTCTCAACTCACCTCACACATGATTGTTAAGTGAAAGCTGTGACTTGTGGCAGACCCCTAAACACACACACACACACACACACACACACACACACACACACACTACTTATAAATCAAAACTTTTTTTAAAAAATGTTAAAAATATTGTAAACAACAAAGAAAAATGTCATCCATAGAGAGAGCCTACACCTGTTGCACAGGGCTTCCCCTATGACAGACTGTATGGCTATACTTTTGTTACACAATTGTTTATGCAATAAATATTTTTGAATTTTGAATTTGAATTCCATTTTATGACGAAAAAACCTAACATCAGCTGATTCTCTTAAAATTGCTGAATCGATATTTACCAAATATAAGCTTCGAACGATCGCAAGGAAACCTGCTTTCACGTTAAAAAGAACCGTATCAAAATCGGTTCATCTGTTCGAGAGCCGATGCCACAGACAGACAGACATTGGCGTCAAACTTATAGCATCCCTCTTTTTGCGTTGGGGTTTAAAGAAACTGGTCAAGTGCGAGTTAGCCTCGCAGCCAAGGGTCCCGAAATAATGGAGATATTTGAAATAAGGTTCATTGTCTCGACCGCATTTTGTTTGTTAAGGTTTTAGATGATTTCTCAAAAACTATACAAGATAGACACTTCATTAGGCCTTGTTCGGTCTGTCTCGAATCACCTTTGTATCGGCTTGAAATTATAAAACTTTTGGACAGTAAACAGTTTAATTATTATTCTTTTTGCGACTTAATTTTTGTCTAGTTTTTAAGTCACGGAAAACGTCAGCCAATTGTTCTTTTTACTTTTTCTTAAATAATGTCATCTGTTGCTTACCACGGAGATTTCGTCCGTGGAGGTTGGACGCCGCGACAGACCTAGACATCCGCATTTATGAAAATAGTGTGACGTAATTTTGCAGGTGTTGGATTTTGCGCTGTCATGGTTGCCTTCTACGTGTCGTTCTACTACAACGTTATAATTGGTGAGTGTACCACGGAGCGTCCGGCCTGTGCCTTACGTGAGTTAAAAGTGTTCGTCCCGGACTGACGAGGGATGCGTTCGCAGAATATATAGACCAAAAAATAAAATTTTTGTCTTTTGTTCAGGTTGGGCGTTTTACTTCCTGATCTCGTCAGCTCGCTCTGAGCTCCCGTGGGTGCACTGCGACAACGCATGGAACACGGACCAGTGCTGGGACTCCACACACTCCAACTCATCCACCGCGAACCGCACAGACCTCAAGTATCAAGGACCCCTGTCACACTTCACGCCGGCGTCAGAGTTCTTCCAGTGAGATACATCACTTTGACAATACTTCTAAGAAAACAACAGCTGACTGCCTCCGCGGATTAATGGCTACAAGCCTGGTATAACAATACAGAGATTGAGGGATCGATTACCAGTGGTACCAGTACTGACCTGATAACTGTCGGTGTTCGGTTTGGTTGGTGGTGTTTTGTATGTTATACCTAAGTCAGCAATGTTAATAATTAATAGCTCTTTTGTGATCCGGTATGAAGGTAGCAGCTAGCTTGAGTCTTTTGGATGCGCACGCTTATCATCTAACGGCTTTAATGTCACTTACCATCAGATAAGTAAGGTTAAGGCCAAGTGCAAACCTAACCTAACTTTTTAAACTACCGTTATTATTGTTGCATTTGCATAATTTTCATTTAGGTAGATGTTTACTAGTGCAACAGAGAGATACGGAGATACTTTTGCATTTATGTTTTGTTCTCATTTTCATGTATTCCATAGATCCTTGTCGTTCCATATGAATCAAACCTTGCCTGTCTGTTTTCAGCCGAGCTGTGTTGGAGATGCAGCATTCAGAAGGTCTCAACGACCTGGGCCTCCCCAAGTGGCAGCTGGCCATCTGTTTGGGCATGGTCTACGTCACTCTCTACCTGTCCCTCTTCAAAGGCGTCAAAAGTTCTGGTTAGATTATTTAATATTTAATTATATGATAAGCAATGGAAAAATCATTGGTGTTGCGTGGTGATACGGCAGTAATCTCTCGTCCATAATCGATATATATACGTCATACTTTTTAAAGTAGGTTAATTCCTTTCTTACCGAATCTTTAGGAACTACGAGCAAGAGAGAGAAGAGAGAAGGTAACGTTACTTCGATTCGAATTTTATAATGTTTTTTTTTCTTCTTTCAGGTAAAGTTGTCTGGTTGACAGCCACGATGCCGTACGTGGTTCTGTCCATCCTCCTTGCGCGGGGTCTGCTGCTCCCGGGGGCTGCCAAGGGGATCGCGTATTACCTGCAGCCAGAGCTCACCAGGTTAAAGGACACACAGGTAACGAAATTCAGCGAAGAACGTTGCATAGTTTATAGAAGAAAAAAAATATGACATGTAAATTTTTGACTCGGAATTTCTAATTTCAGATTATTTTGCCATACAATCATAACTACATTTATTCTACTTACATAATGTAAAAAAACCTCAACTGGACATAAACCATTCCAGCGTCTACCCGCGACCTTTACTAAGTCGTCGATCCATCTAGTGGTAGTCGCCACTCGTTTTGTTTGAGCGATGTGGCCTGCCCATTGCCACTTAAGTTCACTGTCTCGTCGAGCTATGTCAGCGACCTTAGTGCTTCTACGGATTTACGGATAGTTTCCTCATTCCGGATGATGATAGCAGTTTTCAAAAAGTATGTGTTTTAAGCTACCTTACACACTTTTGGGGTCACCCATATATTATACGAAAGTGAATTTGTTGGTTTGTGCTTCCTTTACGTCGTAATGGAGAGTCAAAATAACTAGATTTTTTGTATAGGGGTATTTGAAGGATCGGAAAAGGACATAGGCGAATTTGTATCCCGATTATGCATGTAGTTTCCGTGGGATACATTCGGACGTTCACTCGGACGACGAATTAATACTTCGAGAACCACCAAACTACAATTCTTCACTAAACTTCATTTGTAATCGCAAAAGGGGACTATATCAATTTTCCAGGGCTTTTGTGATATCTATTTGGCTTTGAATTTGCAATCATATTCTTGGAATTCATGAAATTAAAAAGCACCTAGTGGAATTTTACCAGTGGAATATGATGATGACAGACAAACACATACACACATCTAATGTTTATTAGTATTTATATAAATGACACGTTCCGCAAATGTATGGCGCCAAGGCCTGGTCTTGTACACTTATAGTTTTTAAAGGCTATTATCAAATAAAACTGATTTAGCTACCATTGGATATTTTGGTTTAGTTTATTTGTACAAAAATATATAAAGCCCACGTAACAGGTACGACTTTAACGTTGAAAACAAAGATGGCGACTTAGTACAAAAATAATGATTTTGTACAATTACAACAAATGCAAAAATGTAATTCTAGTATTTTTCTATACATATTTAAATTATTATTTGATATTTTAAATAGTGTACAAGTGCATGCCGAATTTGAAACATCTCTTTTGAATGGTAAGTTGTGTTGTCCAGGTGTGGGTAGACGCAGCGGTTCAAATATTCTACTCTGTGGGCGCCGGGTTCGGAGTACACTTGTCTTACGCAAGCTACAATACATTCCACAACAACTGCTACAGGTAAGGAAATACATTTCAAATACATTTTCTAATTATTGTTTTAAAAAAAGTTAATAATGTATTGATCTTACTGTGATTGACCAATCACCCATATACTACACCACTACTCTACCATAGACTTCTTTCTCGCAGTAACATACTATATTTACAATATATGTTTTGTGTCGCAGAGATTGTCTGGTCACCACTCTTGTCAACTGCTTCACATCGTTCTTCTCCGGATTTGTGATCTTCACGTATCTCGGCTTCATGTCCCACAAGCAAGGCGTGCCCATATCGTCTGTGGCCACTGAAGGTAAGGACAGCGCCGGCCCTAGTACACACTACGGTACCTACCTACTACCACTTACAGTACCTACTACGTACAGAACGGTCGTTCATCGCCTCCCACCGATCCGCAATACCTCACCTATACACGCGAGATAGTGACCCGCTCAAGAATCGGTATTATAGCGCGAGCGTGACTCACACGTGAACTCACACATGCGCGTGAATACAAACGTCATCTGTTCGATGTATGCGAATAAGGAACCGATTGCACAACCTGTGATTATGGTATGCCGGATAGGAGATGTGCTCTGGGTAGCCATTTGCGCCAAGATGACAAATGATAATAACAAAAGATGACATTTTTATGTTTTTGAGAGGTGTAAACTGGAATACAATATATGTGATGAAAAAGCGTCTTACAAAGGGAGCCAAAAGACAATATTGTTATTCAACCCTGATCAGGTGATTTCAAGTCAAATGCGGTTAATTTATCCATAACATTTGTTATCATCACATCATACTTGGGCACCCCATTCGTTTCGACCCCTTTTCCAGTTAAGAAATATATAAATTTAGAATAAATTTTTACAGTTGGTGGCGTTTTAGCAGTACCTTAGATAAAACCAGCTGTGATAGACACTTCATTATTATGTAATTAAATAGTTGTGTTGTGTTTAATAACCCTAATATGGTTTCCAGGTCCTGGTCTGGTGTTCCAAGTGTACCCAGAAGCGGTGGCGACGTTGCCGGGCGCCAGTTTGTGGGCAATGCTGTTCTTCTTCATGCTCATCATGTTGGGCTTGGACTCGGGGGTGAGGCTCGCAACAATATACCGTTAATTTCATACAAAAATATTCGATTCCAATTTTCTTCTTCTAAGAATATTCGAAGTTTATACAAAGTAAATACTGTTTTATTACGTCAATGAATCTACCACCGCATTCATAAAATATTTATTTATCGTGTTTGTACGCATAAAAAATGAAGCGAAACTCTTTTTGTGGATCATACAATGATATTTTTGTATACTCTTAAAAAGCTTTATTTAAAAGACGAATCGCAAGGCTTCACCAGTGTATCATCATCATCATCAGCCGGGAAACGTCCACTGCTGGACATAGGCCTCCCTCATGGTACGCCACATCGACCACCAGTGTATAGTTTAATTCAAATTACTATAGATTGCTTAAAGCCAGATAGTGACGGTCTTCATATTGTCACAAATTTACAATTTGGGTGTTTTAAAGTCAATGGTGAACAGTCACCTTATTGTCCAACGCGCACCATCGTAGGCCTCATCGTCGCTTACCATCAGACGAGATCGTGGCTAAGCGTTGATCTAACTTCTACAAAAATATCAAACCATGTACGAGTAGTTTTTTTTCTCTCTCTTTCCTTCCAAAAACGTTATATACATTCGCGAAACACTTTGAACATTTGAATGTCGAAAATGAAATCAAAGCGCGACCTTTCTACAACGTATCCTTGCACCATTTTGTCCAGATGGGTGGCCTGGAGTGCGTCATCACGGGCCTGCTGGACCAGGCGCGCGCGTGCGGCGCCACCTGGCTGCGCAGGGACCACTTCACTCTGCTCGTTGTCTGCGTGTCCTTCTGTGTCGCATGCGTCAACATCACCCCGGTAAATTATATTACTCGTACACTACCGACCTTTGGAACTCATTGGTACGAGCCAGGAGCGAACCCAGAACTCGATTGTTCAAGGACTGACGCTCTACCCAACTAAGCTTTTACCAAGGAATAAACACCAACGCTTCATTTCAGGGCGGCATTTACGTGTTCCATTTGCTGGACACCTACGCGGCTGGGATATCGCTGTTGTGCTCTGCTCTCTTCGAAGCCGTGGCCGTCTCTTGGTTCTATGGTATGATTAGTTTGATTTCTTAAGAACACATACAGTTAAAGTTCGGTCGTTTAAATACCGCCCCGCACACACCGCCTCTAGTCAATGGATGACCGACACGTGCTCAAAGAAATCTAAAAGCTGTCTCGAATTTACAGAAATTGGCAACTGTTCTGCTAAAAGTTTTCATCTTTGAATTCTTTTTTTTTAATGTACTATGGGTTAGCACTTGACCTTCATCTGACCTGATGGTAAATGACGATTAGAGTTTTGGATGGTAAACATGCGCACCCAGAAGTCTCAACCTAATGAGGCGCTGGCTACGCTACCTTTCATATCAAAACACAACAGTGCTATTAACACTGCTGTTTGGTGGCAGACTTAAGTAACATGGTGGTAGCTAGCCAGGCGGACATTACCACTAACCAAACCGAATACCGATAGGTACTCCCACTGGGAATTGAACCTGGGACTTCCGGATTGTGAATCCAACATTTTGCCATTAGGCCATAGAGGCGGTTAAAAAGGAGGAAAGCTGCGATTCATATCCTCGAGGCAAAGACCATGCATTTTGTGTGTCTGTCATAGAAGATGATTTCAGTACCTTGAGCACTGGATTTATTTCATTGGATTTGTTACAGTAGTCAGTAGGATTACGAATATCACCGCGTGATTATATAATACCTTTTCATTATTGTTATCTTAAACACTGTCCACCAATTCCCAGGGCTAAAACGATTCTCTGATGATGTAGAAGAAATGCTCGGGTTCCGACCTGGAATATATTGGAGGATATGCTGGAAGTTCGTCAGCCCGGTCTTCATCATTGTAAGTTAGCGACTCATTTGTCTACAACACCAGTTCTAAAAACTTCAACAAGATTCAAGAGAAACAAAATAATATAGTAGTATGTCTTGTACTATACATCTTTGCCACAAAAAAAAACTACAACCCTTCTGATGTCACACAATTTCCGTAAAAGTTTTAAAAAAGGAAACTACTCGGATCTCTGCCCACTTTCTCACTCGCACACATCATCACCAGCCTATATATGTCCCCACTGCAGGGGCTCAGGCCTACTCTCCTACAGAGTGGGACAGTACACCACGCGGGCCCAGTGCGGATTGGTAGACTTCATACGCACCTTTGAATGTCTTCTCAAGAGTGTGCAGGTTTCCTCACGATGTTTTCCTTCACCGAAAAGCCAATGTTAATGATTTTTATCATTCGTACGTAAATTCCAAATTGGAACTTTGGTACGAGACAGGATCGAACCCTGACCTCGATTGTTCAAGGACTGACGCTCTACCCAACTAAGCTACCGCTAAGTCGTTGTCAGTTTTGCTTTATTACAATGATGATGAGAAGCAACGTTTCCCAGGGTGTGGTGGTGTTTGGGCTGTTGTACCAGCAGCCCCTCCAGTACCAGCACTACACGTACCCCCCCTGGGCCGTGGTGCTGGGGTGGGGACTGGCCTGCTCCTCCATACTCATGATACCTATCGTCGCTATATACCAGCTCATAGTCACTCCGGGAACGTGCAGGCAGGTAAGGCTTCCATTAATATACTTTTTTGCATGTGTTTCAACTTGGCCTTCGTCTCACCTGATGGTGACGATAAGGCCGTTGGATGGCAAGCGTGCGCACACAGAAACCGGTGTCCCAGAAGTGCTATTAACACTGTTGTTTGTCGTCAGACTCAGATAACATGGTGGTAACTAGCCAGGCGGATATAGAATATCCCCCCAATCAAACCCTACCACCATGTTACTTGAGTCTGCCGACAAACAGCAGGATTAATAGCACTGTTGCGTTCCGGTATAAAAGGCAGCAGAACTAGCACCTCATCGGTTGAGGCTTATGGGTGCGCACGCTTATGGTCACCATCAGATGAGATGAAGGCCAAGTGCAAACCCATCATCATCACCATCAGCCGGGAAACGTCTACTGCTGGACATAGGACTCCTTCATGGTACGCCATATCGACTGGTCCCGAGCCACCTGCATCCAGCGACTCCCTGCGACTCTAACCAGGTCGTCGGTCCATCTAGTTTCCCGGTACGTGGTCGCCACTCGAGAACCTTTACTCCGCACCGGTTCTTCGAGCGATGTGGCCTGCCCATTGCCACTTCAGCTCACTGACTCGTCGAGCTATGTCGGTGACCATCGTTATCACTTATAAACCCTTCATCACCACTGGTTTATGGAGGAAATTGAATTTGTTTTCATTAGTTAAACTGCGCGTATTTTGAAGTCGATATATATACACGTCAGCACTTCTTTCAGCGTTTCGCGTGCTGCATATCGCCTGTCTCCGAGCACGAAGCGATCCGAGGCGGAGCCCCAGTCAGCCGGTTTTCCTGGCGGCACTGGCTGTACGTCTAAACAACTGTACAGTTCTGGAGACGAAAAATCTCCTTTAGAGACTTCGGAGTCAACATAACGTGAGCATCGATCAACATCCCGCCATTGATGTTCAACATAATGATGCGTTGCTCATTTTTACTCGAATACTGCAGCAGGTAGAAGAAGAGCAGCGTGTTTTTAGTTGTATGTATCTATATATTGTATGAAAGTGATAAGGGCTTACTTTAAAATCAAACATAGCTCTTGATGATGATCCTATAAAAAAGGATTTTTTCGAAGTAAGAATCTGATAATCCATCTTGTACTGTAAACCACTGTCGGTAAACTGTAGCGTACCTATTTTAATAGTTTTTGTAACAACTTATCGTAAACCTATACCTCTACAACCAACCATTAACATGAAAATAATTATACAGATTGTATCTATTAATAGATAGTAAAAATAATAATTCTAAAGACAAAATAAAACAAAACATAACTAAAACAGAAACCCGGATCGTGTGCCCGTCTCGAACGTACCCATGACGCTGGCAACATTGCCACGTTGGATAGCCAGCCAGGATCACAACCAACCTATGAAGTATATAATATATATATTTCCAGGTAATAATTTGCGTTTGTTGTTAGGAAAATGTACTGTAGATCAAAATTAAAAGATACACCTAAAATATAAAAAACATTGAAATCTATATTCGAAATCTATATTTGAAAATTATGTCTCTAAAATGGTCATTTTTTATATTAAGTTTAAAGTCTTTATGTCTTGTTGTAATATATAAAGTTATCTTTAATACAATATATTTAACTATATCACATGTATAATGTTGTATTTAATGAAAAATGTAATATTACAATTTCATCCCCTAGGGTCCCTAACTCTCAACTAAATCTGTGACAAACACAATAATTTTGTAAATACTCATATTTATTAGATATTTATATGTCTATTATAAAGTTACAGTATGCCTGGAATATACTTTTAATATTTATTAAATGTTACATTTATTTAATCAAGAACATCAATCGATGATCGAAAGGTTTATGAAATAAGCCTAGATTTCAATTTGATTAGTTTATAATTATATAAATTCGTGTATTCGTAGCAAAAGTGTAAATTGATTCTTTCTATAACCCTGTAGAATAATAAAATAACATTATTGTCGAGAAAACGAGGAAAATATCATAGGATATACTTTAAGTATAAATAATGATTATATTGCATAGAAACCAGTGTTAAAATTAGGCTTAATGTAAGATATATAATATATAAATGTTAGAACTTGATCCAGATAATTTAATAATAATGCCTACATATTTCTAGCTAAGGCTATGCCTATGTTATGTCTAAAATAAAAATATTTTCGATTCCGATGGAACTAGTTTTGGTTGGTTGCAGGAAATTTTGCAATGCCCGTCCGGCTAGCTACTACCGTGTTTATTTATTCTACCACTAAACGGCAGTGTTAATAGCACTGTTGTGCTTCGGTAATGTAATGACAGATAATATATCCATTTTTTATAAGTGTATGAATATTAGAGTAATTATGTGGAATGCTCCAGGAGAGTTAAAAATATTATTGTATGTAATGTTGTGTAAGAGAAAATGTAAAGAAAACGTCAAGTATAGAAACTCGATATATTTGGTCGAGGAAAGATAACAAGAAATAGGTTTTTATTGTTATCATACAGTAGGTATATAATTTATGTAAATATATGTTTTAAATGTATCACAGCGGAATGTAATGTAAATTGTGTTCATTTATAAAATAAATAAATGTGTTAGAGGACTTTGTTGTTTAATTTCAACAACATAAGCCGTGGTAAGTCAGTTGGGTAGCGAGGTCTGGGTTCGATCCTAGCTTGTACCAGTCAGTTCCAATTTGTTGTTTGGAATTTACTTATGAACGATAAAAATCATTAACATTAGCTTTTCGGTTAAGGAAAACATCGTGAGGAAACCTGCACAAATACTCTCTGTAGGAGATTAGGCCTGAGCCCCTGCTGGGGACATATATAGGCTGTTTACAAATATTTAAATCTCTTTGGCTGTTTATGATGATGACCATTTGTAGTTGCACTAGAGTGATGTTATTAGGGTTCCGTTTGTTGTTCATCAGGTGTTTGGAACCCTAAAAACAGGATAAGATTATGACGGGCTACGCGCAATGTAGGGTTCCGTAGTTGTCCGTCACAATATGCATATTCAGAAATTGGCTAGCATTACAAAGTTATAATGCACCATATTGAAAACCTTATACTACCCACTATTATCTGCAACTATTAAACCACATTTAATATTCGTTCCTAAAAACAGATATTGTTGTGGGTGTTTCATTTTCGGACATTACAGCAAACTTAAATCCCAAAACTTAATTTATTAATCATTTATTTCAAAGGCATATAAAACAACAAAAATATCGACATAACTAAAATAAATAAAACTAAACGAAGTCTATTATAACATATTCTATTCATCATCATCAGTCGGGAAAAGTCCACTGCTGGACATAGGCCTCCTTCATGGTACGCCACATCGACCGGTTCCGAGCCACCTGTATCCAGCGACTCCCTGCGACTATCACTAGGTCGTCGGTACATCTAGTAGGGGGACGGCCTGGTAGACGTTTCCCAGTACGTGGTCGCCACTCGAGAACCTTAACTCCTCACCGGTTATCGGTTCCTAAGTCAATAGGAAATGCTCATCACGCTGAACAATCTTCCCCAAGGCGCTCTATTAATATCTCTTATAGTTTAGCTGAGCTGCTGGGGTTCCACATCAGTTGCTCCGGACCTTCAATTTTTGTAAGTCAATAGTAAATGCTCATCACACTGAAAAATCTTCCCCAATTCATATCTCTTATAGTTAAGCTGAGCTGCTGGGGTTCCACATCAGTTGCTCCAGACCTTCAATTTTCGTAAGTCAATAGGAAATGCTCATCACACTGAATAACTTTTATTAAGGCAGTGTGTTCATATCTCTCATAGTTTGACTGGTACTGCTAAGGTTCCACGTCAGGTATTCCGATCTTCAGAATAAATTATAGCCTAACTAGTAGATGCCCAGACTCAATAGCTATACAACAAAAAAAGTATCATTCAAATCCGTTCAGTAGTTCCGGAGATTAGCGTGTACAAACAGACAGACAAAAAATTTAAAAATCGTAGATTCCTATTCTGTTACTATTTTTACATCCCTCAATTAGTTTTAGGTAAATATACTCAATGTACAGACACACTGGTTTTACTGTTTTATTATATGTATTGATGAATAATATATACATCATATATATAAAACAGCTGAGAAACTAATCTTTATCTACTCAGTAAATACATGGAAACTACTTAATTATCTGATATTAAGAGTTCTATAAAATGGTCCTGTAAATCAGGGAACAATATTTCTGTTTTAAACACAAGATCTCGTTAGAACTTTGGCTTAATTTGATGTTTATCATTATTAGTCTTACAAGCTTCGCAGGATAAAGCAAGCAGTCAAACCTCTTGTCTCAATTATGAGTGATATACAACTTCTACAATTCGAAATGGAATCCTGTGGTAGTAATTTGCATAGCTTCTGAAAATCAAGGATTTGCATCAGTTGAACTGTACCAAGACCGAATTACTCGTGGGTGTGGAAGAGCTAAATCAAATTTTTTGCGAACATAAGTATATGCTTTTGGTGCATAAAAATTTAGAGCAATGGCCAATGCTCTTAGGGTTGGAGAGCACTTATCAAGACTATTATTTTGTTTATTAATACTTTTGCTGATTCTTTTCTGTAATTCTGGTTTGAAATTACAAAACCGATTTAGAATATTCGTACAGTCCTTGCCACATAGTTTACGTTTCTTCAAATCAGTAACTACACTTTTCAGACGTTTTACACGTTGTGATAGAACTTTTACATGAGTCCTTGACATTTTCAGGGCCTTTTTCATATGATTTACCTTTTTTCTTGTTGTTCGCAGTGCATCTTCATAGCCGTGATCATGTTTGACCTTCTCAAATATTTCAGATGTAGTGTTGACTGCCATATTTCCATGCATATCATTATCATGCCCTATACTTTCATCGACTTCAGGGACAGTCCTAGGTTCTATCTTTATTTCAATCATGCTTAGCTCTGTAAACATAAAAACTTATAATACCTTTAAGTACTTTTATGAAAAAATACTTTTCAAAGTACAGTACATTCAAAAACCTTAAATCTAAACTGCCTGCCAAGCAAGGTGATAATGGCAAATCATACTTGCAGCTGTGGACTTTTACATTGGGTATCAGACTAATAATTTGCAAACTTACCATCAAGGTTAACATTATTCTGATCAACATTAATGCTATTCCGTTTTCGTTTCTCTGTAAATGTTGCTCCACATAGCATTGGGCTGCCCATAGTACCACCTCGTACTGAGGATGTGCTCTCTATAAATATCCCATTAAAAAGAGTTATTATTATTCAATCAATCAATCAATCATTTATTTATTTGTGAATATTGGTAAATATTACAGGTGGTGGTTCATATACAATTTAGTTTCACAATATTCTGCTATGAGCATACAAATATTAAATTAATAATTATTAATAATGTAAAATAATAATTATTATTATTACAAGTCAAAATAAGGTATTAAAATTAATGGTCAGTTTATGGAATCAAGCATTAATTCTGTTCTGCTCTGCTGTTCTGTTCTATTCTGCTGAATAATCACATTTTACTTAACTTGGTATAAGCACAATCAGTGCCACTCAGTGAAAGTGCTCTCTGATAAAACTGATGTTTCCTCTTTATCTTATAGTACAGGTCATACCCCTTGTTACTCATACATAACCAAGTTACTACTCACCCAAAAACAAAGTAGGTACACTGTCACATTTTAAAGTGGTACATGTAGCATGTTTACTAAAACATTCATCAGTAAAATGCTTTGAACATAGAAGGTCATTTACTTTCGGACTCCAATTATCAATTTTTAAGTTTTTCAACCATTTCTGTCGTCTTGAGTCAGCAGGAAACCTATAATTAAAAAGTTTAAAAAAATATCACATGCTGTAAATAAGTGTTGATTTCTTAAAATATGTATTACATGTAACCGATAAACCCAAAAACCCAAATTTATACTTCCCACTACAGGTATTTATATACTTATCAGGAAGCTCCAGCGTAAAGTAAAATAATTTAAGTTTATGAAATAAATATATTTTTCATTTTCATTTCATTTTTATCTAAAACCATTTTGGCCTGTAATATAAGCTGTGTATTTACGTACTTGTGGAAGGTAATTCCGCTGCCCTTTTCATATTTAATTTTACAAAGGACGCACGATTTCATGTTTAAGCTCTGAATTAATTGGATTGGAAACTTTGTGTAGATTGTGGCTTTAAAGAGGAGCATATAATCATTAGCGTTAGTCGAGAGATTTAAATAATAATCAATTATAGATTTGAAGTTAATTTATAAATATGTACTTTCAAAAATAAAATGAAAATAAACTTCAAGCCAAAGAAATTATGGGTGAACAGATTTCTCAGCCAAACTTTTTTCATCCAAAGAAAAATACAGCCAGGAATTACACGCCGGCGTACTTTGTGTACCGTCATGAAGTATCAGGCTGTGTCGGCGCGGGTCGGAATTTCCGCTGCGTACATTTATTGTTTCAGGCTAATATTAGACGACCTGGGATAGACACACGCGTGGAACTCCTGTACATGGAAATTTGTGCCAAAGAATGTTCAGCCAAGGCGAACAATGACAATTTTGTACATTAATTCCGCTGATGTGCAAAAAATGCCTGTAAAATATATGGCGTTGAATTATCAACACGATTCAATAATGTTCAACCCGTCTTGTACAGCCCAGGAATTGGTGTCCAATATTTTTACGACCATGTATTAAACAGTCAAAGTTTGTACAGCCAAATAATTACACGCCAAGTACTTAATGTACGGTGGCACAATTCCGCGGCTGTGACGGCGTGGGTCGGTATTTCCGCCGCGTACATTTTATTGTTGTTAATCTTTTACTCAGTTTAGAATAGTTTGTTATCCTGAGACGCGGGGACACAGTTAACCAAAATACTTAATGAGTACAAAGTTATTAACTGAAACCCGACTACTGCAAAAAATCATTAGACGCAGTATACAAATGAAATTTATTTCTCTGGGGTTTCGTTTATACATGCTTTTATGTACTCTATTTATTTTTGGAATGGGGGCGTCCATAAATTACGTGAGATGATTAAGGGGGGGAGGGGGTCGAGTCAAATATCATCTAATCTCACGTTGGGGAGAGGGGGGGGGGGGGGGGCTCGACAAATATCACGAAATTTTTTTTCTGATTAAAACTAGACTGTGTGATGTTTAGTTTTTAAATGTCTATTCAAATTACCGACGTTACCACCGGTAATAACAAGGATATTTGAACAATATGTACATTTCGCCTTTTTTGGATCCACTTCTGCAAAGTGGTACCAAACAGCACTTCTTTTCCGTGAAGACATTTATGTCTCACCAAAGTTTTTTTATCAATAAAGTAACACTACACTAAGTTAATATTAATAAACCCACATTCTCAAAAATCTCACGTGAGATTGGGGGACGGGGGAGGGGGTTGAATAAAACCTCACGACATCTCACCAAGGGGGCAGGGAGGGACAGAAAATTTAAAAAAAACACCTCACGTAATTTATGGACGCCCCCAATGTACTATTGAAGACCTCATTTGTCAGAAAACAACGAGTGGTTATATGTGCAGATATGAGGGAACACATGTATACATACAAAGGTTGCTAAAATTCGCCATAGTCGGGAACAAATAAGAAAATTATTTTACCTCTTTTTTCTCTCATGTATAGTATTTTCCCTATTAGTCCGTAAAAGTTGCTTTCATTTTAAAGGTATTTCTTGCAGTTTTATAGAAATGAAATGTTTCTGATTTCAGATGCGGGGTTAATGCCATCAGAATGCACACGGCAGAAGCTGTCATGTTTTTGACGATCTATTTGATTCTGTCAACGGAAACTTTAGCCAAGCCATAAGAGGAAACATTTACAGATCTGCGGTCACACCAAAATCACCTCATACCAAATTGTGACAAAAACGTTTAACTATACTCAATACAATGAAGTAGGGGTACCGTTCCGTCAATTAATAGCTGGATGAAAACCATAAGATCTATTTTAAACATCTCGATTTTTTGGAGAACAGTTGGATCAAATTCCCTTCTTCTGCGAAATTTTAATCAAGATCCACTAGAAAACTTTTTTGGAGCCATCAGATCCCATGCTGGAAGGAATGTAATGCCTAGTGCGGTTTCTTTTGAAACGTCATACAATGTCCTCATTGTAAACAACGTCGTGTCGCCGAAATCAGTAGGTGAAAATTGTGAGGCCGACAACACATACTGCCTCCAATCTTTAAATTTACTAATATACGAAGTTCCTTATCGCGCGTTGTGAAAGGGGGCTAGACGGAAAAAATTCTTACGAAAAGTTGACGCGACACTTTTTGCTATAGTAAGTTAGCGTCATCTGTTAGCGTTAGCGTCGACGTACGTAGTAGTAAGACTTTACCAACAGTACAGCTATGTGACGACAGATGGCTCTGATTAGTTGCCGCTACTCAATGACAGATGTCGCTAAAAACAAAACTTATCACGTACATAAAAAATCTAATGAAAAAACCTACAAAACCATATTTAAAATATAACGTTAAAAATCCATTCTAACCTTATAGAAAATTTGTAAAATTTTATTACAATTCCTTCACTAATTAATCGAAAGGAACTTCGTTCCATCCGGGTGTCCCTTGACACCTCTCAAGTTTTTTATTAACATATCAAGTCAATACTCGGCTACCAAAAATTGTTGAGCTGGACGCGGAGCATTTAAATATCGACATAATAGGCTTGTGTCCACTAATAACAAATTGCTTAGTTTATAGTTTCTAATTATAAATGAAGAAACGAAGATAAGAAAAAACCAGTATATTTCTCAAAAAAGTTAAAGATTATTGATATTTTTAGAAAATGGATTCGAAAAAAATAGGCATTAGGTCACGTGACAGCGAACACGAAGAACGCGGCGCAAGAAAGTGTGACGTCACGCCTCGCAAAACATCATTGTTGTTGTTGACGTTTTCATACCACAGAGCAGGTTATTTCGCGGGCTGTGACGTCATTCAAGACGCCATGACACTATTCAGCGTTTTCGAGGGAAATATAAATTGCTTTTTTTAAATACAAAATACGTAATGTAAATTTTGCTTTTTCTTAAAAATATAGCTTTTTGGGGATATAGTATAGATTAAAGTATATAATTAACCAAGTTTTCAAATTTAGCCAACTAGCCTATTGACGCCAACGAATTGACTGAAAGCCGAGAGTGAAATGACGTGGAAAAAGTGCAGCTTCAGCCTTTGTAGTGGGTGGTTGATAAAAATACTTAAAAAAGGTATACAAAAAATCGTCAAACATGTAAACATGACTTAGAAAGTGAAGGTGAGGAAGAATATAATAAATATACAAAACTGAGAATATATGAAGAAAAGTCAGCCCTACATTCACCCAGTAAAGACTTACTATGGTTTGTTGTTAATCGGGAATATATTTAATCAAACAATTTCGCACAAGGAAGGCATTCGGAACTATATAAAATTTGTGGCGACATGCATTTTGAGCTTTGAACTTATAACTTTTGTGGAACATCGGCAAAAAGTAATTGAATTTCTGCTCAACAGAGGAGTAAATTTCAATATTGTTTTACATAGAGGAAAATAATGTGTGTGCAGTAGTATTTTCAGTAATAAAACTCTTAGTCGATTCAATCCATCAGGCATGTATAATTGTATATTCTTCAATATATTCTCAACACACAGTCGGGCAGAGTAACGTTTACTAGTACTATTTCAACAGAATAACAGGAATGGTTTACAAAATGAGTGTTCATCAGTTTTATAATACGATCTTCATAGCTCGCACCATCGTCAGTTCCTACTTCGAAAACTACAATTTCCGTGAATCAAAACAGGCACAGTTATATAATATTAATTAATCCATATAACCAATTACATTAATACTGAAATTCCAGAATGGATAATTATATTCGATATTTGTTACTAAAGGCTCACATTATTTAAATACATGATTGTTCCTATAAATTAGATAAACAGAGCTGGTTGAGGCAGCGTGCATCGCCTTCTGACCGGAAGTAATTGACGACGACATATTATACAATATCTTTCTCGCTAATAAATCATAGAATCGCATATAAAATATCAAAATACTAAAGCAGTTATTGTTTAAACATTTATAACTAGATATAAATATCGTTCAGTCACGTATCCGAGTAACTTGTGGTAACTTCATTTGATGTGAAGTCGTTCCGGGCACTTGCTGGAGATGTTTGTCATGCCTCTTCATATAGATGTCGCTGGTAGCTCTTGCACCGGATGTTATTGCCGGTAACAATTGATAATTGGTGCACAGAAGTAAACTTAATATTGTCTGGAAAGAGTAAGGAATTTGACCAATGCGATCCCAAAATGATCCAAGCTAAAGAATATGTTATCAGGCATAGTAAGTTCAGAAACAAAAATGTTCAACAAATCAGCAAACTGTGATTTATGGTAATAAATGTGTGACATGCACAACAAGTTAAGTAAATAAAAAATGTTTTATATACAGCAAACTTTTGTTTTGTTTGTAATTTTGTATAACTTTTTCTATAGATGAAACAAGTCTTTTCGATTTCTATTTAATTATCCGGTTAAAAAGAAGCTTCAGAACATGTTATGTAGATCCCTTTATACTGAAACGGTTTAAAAAGGCGCCAGTATGACCATGCCCCCCCCCCCCCCTTCCCGTACCTCCCTTCTGTCGCTGAGTTTCGAGAAATTCGAACCATATCATCATCTATCATTGAGAACTTGAGAAGCGAATCTTTCACACGATATATTATACTTATCTATAGTGAGTCGCATCTACCTAGTCATCTTATCTACGCCCAACACGGTTCGTATTTCATATTTTTCAAGTCTGATACGTTACAAAATAACAAGCTCTGATTGGCTGAGCCTGCTTTTACAACTAATCGGTCAAAACATGTCCAGTTACGACGTTAATCTTTTGTAGAATTAAATATCAAATTAAGTATATTAAGAATGGTCAATACTTCTAAATCCGTTAGACTAATACTGACAGTAATGAGAACCTTATTGTCCTACTCTACAGTGAAAAGAAAGTAAAAGGATTTAAAAATATTGTTGTAGTCACATAAGGTGCTAGCAGTAATAGCCAACCTACGCAATAGCTAACCTACTTTTTCGATTATATGTATCTATAATACAAAACAAATTGAGTGTTTGACGAAATACCTTGTGAAGTCCAAACCTAACTTGCCAAAATAGTTTTATAATAAGCTAAGATAGTTTTACAGCAACTACCGGCCTTACGGTAGTTTAACAATTCATAAGTATGTGGAATGATCCTTGAGTTTCCGTATGACGAAATGCCGAGATGACGCTGCTAAATTTCAATACATTCGACTCCAGGAGGGAACGCCATCGGCCATTCTGTTCAGGCTTCAGGCGAGCCGTGAGGACAAGTCGTCCAAACCCTTGAGTCTGTCACGCTGCCCAAATTCTAAAGGTAACATTATAGCCCTAATTCTACTAATGTAATTTTGCACAAAACGCAACATAAACGCAGGTGTTGACCATTTTCGTATTCTACTATTACTTAACGTCACGTGATCAACGTGCGAACAATGTTCACACGCACTCGGCCCGCACGCTCCCTAATGTCGTATTCTACTACTGTTTAGACCATTTTTGACATTTGTTCATGACGAAAGTTAAACGCTACTGCTGTCATATTAGCGTGTGTATAAAAGCTGAAAATAGTAGCTTTTTCTACAACGATCTGCACACGTTTCCAAAATTATATGGTTTTTATGTTAGGAAATCATGCACATAATATATTTAGAGGATATTGTTGCGGTCCATTGAGGTAATTGTCGTCTGAAGAACAACAATGATGAAGTTCGCGATGGCCCGCGACGGACGAAATTCTGTGTAAAAAGTATTTGCGTATAACCAATACTTCGTCGGTTAGGGACCTTGCTGAAGTCCTAAAGCTGTTATTAAAAATTCAGTTCATACACAATGTTTCGCATTTGGCCTTTTAAGTAATGTATGTACAACAACTATGCCAAAAACTAAGTTCATCTGCATACGCGCTCTATCAACTAGCTCCTATATTAAACGAGGACGCTCTAGTCACATCACGGTGTTGTTTCTTCGTATTAACTTTCTGGGGCAATTCAACTGACAGGAAATTAGTATTCCGAGCACACAAAAAATGAATTAGATCGATGTTTAAGTTGAAATTTAACCTGTTAAGGGTGGTATTTCGAAAAATCCTTTCTTAGTGGATGCCTACACTTAACAAAAAAAAACACCCTCCAAATTTCATGTCTATAGGACCAGTGGTTTAGGCTGTGCATTGAGAGCTTACACACAAACTTTCATGCCCCTTTTCACCCCTTTGAAGGATAAATATCACTATGTTTTCAGCTGTTATGGTGAGAAGCATAGTAGCAGACTTGAGTATTTGATATTAATTTCAACTTGATATCTCCACGAGTTCATGAGAAAAAGGGTCTTGACAGACAGACAATAGGATGATCCTATAAAGGTTTCTTTTTTCAGATACGGAACCCTAAATAGAAGCAGTTTTTACATATTCATTTAGATCATTCAACTAGGTAGGTCCAACTTTGACAAAGAGGTCAACCGAAGAGTACAAATTGGCTGGGCAGCATTCGGGAACCATGCCACATCACTCAAAGAACGGATAACCAATGGGGGAGTAAGAGCTCTCGAGTGGCGACCACGTACCGGGAAACGTGTACCGGGCCATCCCTCCCGCGAACCTGCGACCTAAGATTATGTGTCTGTGTAGCTACTAGGGTCTGGAGGCAGACCTTGTCCATATTTCTCAGAGCACAATCTTATGTTATTTTTTAAATAAAACAATATTCAACAGTGTATTTTCTATGTTATTTTTAAAAAGAAACAATATAAAACATTGCTATCTTTCTTCTTATTTGAGTGGAGAATCAGCAATGGACCCGATCACATTCTGAAAAGATAAATAAAACATTACTCTTGTTTATTATTACAAATACATATTACACTAACTGAATTATTCCTTGAAAAAGATTAGGAAAGTTTAGTAAGTACTGAGTTTTAATTAAGCCCAGGGTGTTGTAAAGGCAACTAAAACAAAAAGTTTATTTTATCAATATTGAGTATCCAGTTAAACACCTTATGAATGAACTAATATCATTCTACTCATCGACAGTCCATCTGCCAAGTGTAGTGTGTATGATATATCCCCTCATAGAATGTTCCTTCACTGTGGTACTCTATGAAGAAGGCTCATGTAAAACTTGCAGGTGGCATGTGGTCTATCACAGCTATTGACTATATATGAATGATAAAAAAGATCAACAATTACTTACAGTGCATAGTAGTAGGTGGTTCTTTAGTTGTTGCTCAATGTTGTTAGCAAAGTTGACTGGCTATTGCCGCCAGAGGTTCCTTGGAACCTACACATTCCAAAGCTAACAGGCGATTGGTTTTCATAAAAAAACAGCAGCTCCTGATGAAGCCGTTTACTTCTTGCTGCCATTCCTAAAATTTAATAAGTATTATATACTCGATGTTGTACATGAAACATACAACAGTAGGTCGACAGATATTGAACAAATTGTACATACCTGATGCAAAATTCGCAATTATAATGCTGATGAATTCAATTCAATTCTTGATATTTATGGCAACTACCAACTTCATGGTAATTCTCTAGGCTAGGAGCATTTAATCACGTAATTCTGCCAAAATCTAAAATATAATTGTTGAATTTTGAATTGTTTTTACTTTGACATCTTTCAAGCCTTTTTTCTTGTGTTTTACGGCTCTAGCTTCCGGTTTTTTAGCATTTTTGACATAGTTATACCGGTTATTCCAAAATACTAGGTAGACAGCACTATCGTTGTCCTAACACCTGCGCTTTGGTTTCGTGTGCGTTTCGGCATGGATTAATGAGTACTAGAGGATCCACAACGCCATACAAAAAAACGTAATCCGCTAAAAAGCCAAAAAACCCCACCAGTACTAGATGTCGCTACATCTCGCACGCTACTATTATTATTTTTCGCCCGACGGACTAATTATTTAGTAGATTTTTTAGATGGCGCTGTGAGCTGTTTTAATGTATTACACAAACAGTAACAATAGATGGCACTGTTGACATTTTATCGTACGACTAACCCGCGCGGGGCCCCGAGGCCCACGTGCGTATTCCGTGTTCGCTTCGTTTCTAGTATTGTATGATAGGTAGGTAGACACAGTAAGTATCGAAAATTGGCAAATGGTTAGGCCACGCAGCGACCGTTCTTGCCGCGTAGTAGAAGTTTTAGATAGGAAGATTGTAACATTTATTAGTTGTTGTAAAACAAATATATGTAATATCAATCCTGTCATCTGTAAAAGCAATTAGTTATTAAAAATAATAATGATCCGTCCTCATACAAAATGCATGCTACGAGTATATGCGTGTGTACCTATATATGTCAGGGCGAGTCTCGAGTCTTTTTTTTAGTTACCTACATAAAAATTATTTTTATATTTGTACAAGAAGAATGATTATATTACAATGAAGTAATCCTTGTTATTCGTTGGTCTTAACATAATTATGTATATGATGTGGCCTCTGAGCTCTGAGGCAACGTATAGTAGTCATGTCAATATTTCACGATAAAATAATAGATAAATTCACAAGCTTGGTTTTCATTACTGCGTAAAAACGACCGTTTTGGTTATGTTTTTTTATTAACCATAATGTTTTTTTATAAAACTGGTATAATTTATTTGTTTTCTCTCGGTCCACACACGAAAAATACAAACCATGTACCTAACATAAAAAAGCAGCCAACTGCGTGTCGGGCCATGCGCAGTGAAGGATTATGTAGTTGCACGCAACAATAAGTAACGGGCCCACACAGGACGATGTAATTTTGAATGGAATTTATACAAAACTCTCATTATAACATCTCCAAGTATATTTTATGATTTGATAGACTATTACTCGTTAACCTATAAAGCCAACTTAGTCGTGATAGTTTTCCTTTCATTCAGTATATATGCTATTACTGTGCGGTGCGGTATTAACGATCATCCCCAAGTTACGTGTATAACTGACGTTATCATAAAAATAACTGACGTTATCATAAACATCCGAACAGAATCAAACATTAGAAATGGCGCGTGCGACGTGCGTCGTAATTGTCCTCAGTGTTGCCAAATATTTCACAAGTTCAGAAGATATCATTTTAACAAATCATAATTTTACATATAACTCATTCATGGTTTTGTTTAATTTATACTTACATCTATCTTATCTTACCATACTTAAATCTCTTTGTGTTTAGTCTATACAATCTGCATATAAATAAAGCACATGAAAATGAACGTTAAGCGACAGTTATTCTGCTTACAGCGCCATCTGTCACATTTCTATCGTACCACGGTATATAAGTAGGGAGATAGAAAAAAGGTATGTTTACGAAGTCGACGCCATTCGAAGTGTAATAAAGCATTTTAGATGATTATTATGATATTGTGTACTAGTAGCGACATCTGATCGGTCAATCGGAACTAAATATCGAATTACGCTATAATGTATGAGCGTTGTGGATCCTCTAGTACTCATTAATCCATGGTTTCGGGCATGTTTCGGGTATGAAATTTATGTTAGTAGAATACAGTTTTACTTTCGTAGATAACACAAACATACCAAAAGTGTAACTTTAACGAACATGTTACACAAACGTTATAAAATAGTAGAATTGAGGCCCGGTTCGGGAGGCAGGGTACACTATATCACAACTATATACTGTGTATTATATGTATAATAATAAAGTCAGCATGCATTAGTGATGTCAATAAGCTTTATCGATTTTTTCGACTAATTGTGGTGGGAAAAATATATCGATAGTTACCTCTTTATCGACCTGTAATGGTTTTACCTGTTAGTTTTAATGTTTAGATTTATCTAAATAAACAAATACAAAGACAAATAATTCTAAGGAAATTTATATTATCTCTAGAACAGAATATATTTCCCTGAAATTCTTAGAGTTGTTGCGGTAAACACTAAAATTAAAATGATTTCAAGTTTTGTTACGTGTGAATAATTAAATATGATTTATGAATAAGTGACTTATTTTTCAAATATTTTTTAAAATGTTAAAGTTCGAGTCGGACTTGCATACAAAGGGTTCCGTACCACTATAAAATAACTAAACAGAAAAAACACCGAAAAAACATAACATTTATTGCATGGACAAACGTTTATTTATAACTTTTTTATTATTCATCATCAGCCGGGAAACGTCCACTGCTGGACATAGGCCTCCCTCATGGTACGCCACATCGACCGGTCCCGAGCCACCTGCATCCAGCGACTCCCCGCGACTCTAACCAGGTCGTCGGTCCATCTAGTGGGGGGACGGCCTGGTAGACGTTTCCCGGTACGTGGTCGCCACTCGAGAACCTTTACTCCCCACCGGTTATCGGTTCTTCGAGCGATGTGGCCTGCCCATTGCCACTTCAGCTCACTAACTCGTCGAGCTATGTCGGTGACCTTCGTTCGTCTACGGATTTCCTCATTCCGGACCTTATCACGTAGAGAAATTCCGAGCATAGCTCGTTCCATTGCTCGCTGAGTGACTTTGAGCTTGTTTATTCGGCCCACAGTAAAAGACCACGTTTCGGTTCCGTATGTCATCACTGGCAACACGCACTGATCAAAGACTTTTGTCTTTAGACGCTGAGGTATTTTGAACGCTTTAACTTGTTATTCCTTAGACTCTAGCACTCTAGGTACTAAAACACCTCTAGGTCACCTAAAGTATCGTTGGAAGACGAACGTTCGGATATGGTGAAACTAAAAGGTTTCTTTGTTGACTGTAGAACCCTAAAATGGCAACGCCATAATTTATATGTGATAGGTACTTACTAGTCAATTATATCAAATACAACCACAGTATGTCGAGACTAAACCAATATGCGAACAATAATTTCTCAAAACGTAAAAAAAGGGTTGACGCACGCTCATCATCATCAATCATCAACAGCCTATATATGTCCCCACTAGAGGGGCTCAGGCCTACTCTCCTACAGAGAGTGTATGGGCCATAGTCCACCACGCGGGCCCAGTGCGGATCGGCGGACTACACATGCCTGTTCAAAGACATGCAGGTTTCCTCACGATGTTTTCCTTCACCGTTAAGCAATCGGATAATGTACTTGAATTGAAAAACAACTCATAGGTACACGGCTGGATTCGAACCCGGTACCCTCAGATTGAGAGTCCGCGCCTTATCCACTGCGCCACCGACGCTTCACGCACGCACGCACGCTCACGTCAAGTTTATTATAATTTTGAAAAATACACTCTAGCCAAGGCGGAGGGGTAGCGACTATGCGCGGCGCGGCAGGGGCCACTTTGGGAGGTTACGCAGCGTTATTTGTGTGAGTGAAAGCATGTGAAAGGCTGTATGTGTGCGTACCGAATCGCGACAGCAATAACATATTGAAATACCTACTATTCTACGGAGAGTTTGCTTCCGTTGCGTCTTAATAAAATTTCAGATGTCGGTGGTTTTTCCAAATGCTGCTACTTCCAGCGGTCCAGACACCGCTGAGAGATCAATCTACAGCAGTGTACCTGCCAGCTACCCGGCCACTGGGCAACCGGCAACCGTCTTTAAAGGTATTTCATGCCAATATAATTATTAATAATCTACATGACTGGTAATTGGCTTGGATTTCCAAAGTCCTCCTGGTTTTGTCATATCTTCTTCTTCTATCTTCTTCTATACTATAATAAATCTGTAGAATCGACGTACAAAATATTTTTGAAAGACCTACTAAATGATACTTCACACGATGGGGTAGACGCGAAAATAATAAGTCATCCCCAAGTCATGCGTATGAGAGCAACCGTAAACAATATATTTTTTCAAATTTTCTTCTACCACTTCGTCGGCGTGATTAATAACTGTATAACCATCATCAGTCGGGAAACATCCACTGCTGGACAGAGGCCTCCCTCATGGCACGCCACATCGACCGGTCCCGAGCCACCTGCATCCAGCGACTCCCTGAGACTCTAACCAGATCGTCGGTCCATCTAGTAGGGGGACGGCCTGGTAGACGTTTCCCGGTACGTGGTCGCCACTCGAGAACCTTTACTCCCCACCGATTATCGGTTCTTCGAGCGATGTGGCCTGCCCATTGCCACTGCAGCTCACTAACTCGTCGAGCTATGTCGGTGACCTTCGTTCGTCTACGGATTTCCTCATTCCGGACCTTATCACGTAGAGAAATTCCGAGCATAGCTCGTTCCATTGCTCGCTGAGTGACTTTGAGCTTGTTTATTCGGCCCACAGTAAAAGACCACGTTTCGGTTCCGTATGTCATCACTGGCAACACGCACTGATCAAAGACTTTTGTCTTTAGACGCTGAGGTATTTTGAACGCTTTAACTTGTTATTCCTTAGACTCTAGCACTCTAGGTACTAAAACACCTCTAGGTCACCTAAAGTATCGTTGGAAGACGAACGTTCGGATATGGTGAAACTAAAAGGTTTCTTTGTTGACTGTAGAACCCTAAAATGGCAACGCCATAATTTATATGTGATAGGTACTTACTAGTCAATTATATCAAATACAACCACAGTATGTCGAGACTAAACCAATATGCGAACAATAATTTCTCAAAACGTAAAAAAAGGGTTGACGCACGCTCATCATCATCAATCATCAACAGCCTATATATGTCCCCACTAGAGGGGCTCAGGCCTACTCTCCTACAGAGAGTGTATGGGCCATAGTCCACCACGCGGGCCCAGTGCGGATCGGCGGACTACACATGCCTGTTCAAAGACATGCAGGTTTCCTCACGATGTTTTCCTTCACCGTTAAGCAATCGGATAATGTACTTGAATTGAAAAACAACTCATAGGTACACGGCTGGATTCGAACCCGGTACCCTCAGATTGAGAGTCCGCGCCTTATCCACTGCGCCACCGACGCTTCACGCACGCACGCACGCTCACGTCAAGTTTATTATAATTTTGAAAAATACACTCTAGCCAAGGCGGAGGGGTAGCGACTATGCGCGGCGCGGCAGGGGCCACTTTGGGAGGTTACGCAGCGTTATTTGTGTGAGTGAAAGCATGTGAAAGGCTGTATGTGTGCGTACCGAATCGCGACAGCAATAACATATTGAAATACCTACTATTCTACGGAGAGTTTGCTTCCGTTGCGTCTTAATAAAATTTCAGATGTCGGTGGTTTTTCCAAATGCTGCTACTTCCAGCGGTCCAGACACCGCTGAGAGATCAATCTACAGCAGTGTACCTGCCAGCTACCCGGCCACTGGGCAACCGGCAACCGTCTTTAAAGGTATTTCATGCCAATATAATTATTAATAATCTACATGACTGGTAATTGGCTTGGATTTCCAAAGTCCTCCTGGTTTTGTCATATCTTCTTCTTCTATCTTCTTCTATACTATAATAAATCTGTAGAATCGACGTACAAAATATTTTTGAAAGACCTACTAAATGATACTTCACACGATGGGGTAGACGCGAAAATAATAAGTCATCCCCAAGTCATGCGTATGAGAGCAACCGTAAACAATATATTTTTTCAAATTTTCTTCTACCACTTCGTCGGCGTGATTAATAACTGTATAACCATCATCAGTCGGGAAACATCCACTGCTGGACAGAGGCCTCCCTCATGGCACGCCACATCGACCGGTCCCGAGCCACCTGCATCCAGCGACTCCCTGAGACTCTAACCAGATCGTCGGTCCATCTAGTAGGGGGACGGCCTGGTAGACGTTTCCCGGTACGTGGTCGCCACTCGAGAACCTTTACTCCCCACCGATTATCGGTTCTTCGAGCGATGTGGCCTGCCCATTGCCACTGCAGCTCACTAACTCGTCGAGCTATGTCGGTGACCTTCGTTCGTCTACGGATTTCCTCATTCCGGACCTTATCACGTAGAGAAATTCCGAGCATAGCTCGTTCCATTGCTCGCTGAGTGACTTTGAGCTTGTTTATTCGGCCCACAGTAAAAGACCACGTTTCGGTTCCGTATGTCATCACTGGCAACACGCACTGATCAAAGACTTTTGTCTTTAGACGCTGAGGTATTTTGAACGCTTTAACTTGTTATTCCTTAGACTCTAGCACTCTAGGTACTAAAACACCTCTAGGTCACCTAAAGTATCGTTGGAAGACGAACGTTCGGATATGGTGAAACTAAAAGGTTTCTTTGTTGACTGTAGAACCAAAAAATGGCAACGCCATAATTTATATGTGATAGGTACTTACTAGTCAATTATATCATATACAACCACAGTATGTTGAGACTAAACCAATACAAGGGCGGATCCACCGTTGTGGGCACGATGGGCATGCCCACAACCTTAATAGACTTGTAACGTCAAACTTTTATGGACTATTGATATCGATAAACTGATGATAATAAACGATATGCCTTATTAAAATTTGTAATTTAAGTAACTACCTAAATAAAGTTATTTAATGTAAAATGTACCCAGCATTTAATTTAATTTTATATTCGTAGAAAATGTAAAAAATAATCAAAATCTCGCCTGGTGGATTTCACTTGCTGATCTCACTTACATTACTTCTGATACAACTATTTACCCAGTCTAGTGACCCGATATTGGCTTACAGGCTACTAGAAAAAAAGAAAAAATATATAAGATATTGATTGAAGTAGGTTTGGATCGAAACTGAATATTTAATTTGAAGAAATCGGGTCCGACTTCCTCCTAAGTTTATATCCATTCCTAAGGCCAAAGTCCTGATGCTCTGAGCATCATGCTCAGAAAAAAGGAAATAATCTAATTCAAAAGTTCATAAACGACTTGCATGATTGTTAATGAGCATGTTCATGCTCCGACTCGTAGTTAGCCGATTTTCTAGTAGCTGTGACCACAACCTTTTTTGAGGGCTGGATCCGCGCTTGAACCAATATGCGAACAATAATTTCTCAAAACGTAAAAAAAGGGTTGACGCACGCTCATCATCATCAATCATCAACAGCCTATATATGTCCCCACTAGAGGGGCTCAGGCCTACTCTCCTACAGAGAGTGTATGGGCCATAGTCCACCACGCGGGCCCAGTGCGGATCGGCGGACTACACATGCCTGTTCAAAGACATGCAGGTTTCCTCACGATGTTTTCCTTCACCGTTAAGCAATCGGATAATGTACTTGAATTGAAAAACAACTCATAGGTACACGGCTGGATTCGAACCCGGTACCCTCAGATTGAGAGTCCGCGCCTTATCCACTGCGCCACCGACGCTTCACGCACGCACGCACGCTCACGTCAAGTTTATTATAATTTTGAAAAATACACTATAGCCAAGGCGGAGGGGTAGCGACTATGCGCGGCGCGGCAGGGGCCACTTTGGGAGGTTACGCAGCGTTATTTGTGTGAGTGAAAGCATGTGAAAGGCTGTATGTGTGCGTACCGAATCGCGACAGCAATAACATATTGAAATACCTACTATTCTACGGAGAGTTTGCTTCCGTTGCGTCTTAATAAAATTTCAGATGTCGGTGGTTTTTCCAAATGCTGCTACTTCCAGCGGTCCAGACACCGCTGAGAGATCAATCTACAGCAGTGTACCTGCCAGCTACCCGGCCACTGGGCAACCGGCAACCGTCTTTAAAGGTATTTCATGCCAATATAATTATTAATAATCTACATGACTGGTAATTGGCTTGGATTTCCAAAGTCCTCCTGGTTTTGTCATATCTTCTTCTTCTATCTTCTTCTATACTATAATAAATCTGTAGAATCGACGTACAAAATATTTTTGAAAGACCTACTAAATGATACTTCACACGATGGGGTAGACGCGAAAATAATAAGTCATCCCCAAGTCATGCGTATGAGAGCAACCCTAAACAATATATTTTTCCAAATTTTCTTCTACCACTTCGTCGGCGTGATTAATAACTGTATAACCATCATCAGTCGGGAAACATCCACTGCTGGACAGAGGCCTCCCTCATGGCACGCCACATCGACCGGTCCCGAGCCACTTGCATCCAGCGACTCCCTGAGACTCTAACCAGATCGTCGGTCCATCTAGTAGGGGGACGGCCTGGTAGACGTTTCCCGGTGGCCGTGTGCCGTGTGGTTCCGGCTTAGAATGTAACCACCACATCTCTTCCTGTGGGTGTCGTAAGAGGCGACTAAGGGAAAACCTACAACGGGGGGAGGGACAGCAGCTTTCTCCTGAAGAACTAAATAGAATACTGCGATCACCAACCCGTCTAGCAAGCGTGGTGATTATGCTAAAACCCCTTATGGCAGTACGCCCATTACTACGGCCCCCAGTCCCCGGCGGCCCCGCTATTCCTGGCTACGGTAGCAATCACGGTTACGGCGGGGCAGGGGGTGCGATGAATCTCCGGAATTGTATAATACCCGTACCAAATTACAGCGTTCTAATAGTGAGAGTCACTGAGCTACGCCGCGGACGCAGACGGACTGGTTTGACTACGGAATCCTAAAAACTCACGAGCCCCCACACAAAGCTGCTCTTTTTGCCAATTTGCTAGTTTTGTTATTTGACAGGTAACGTATATGACAAATTTATTATACAGCATAAGGTACAAAATAGTGTTTATTCTGTTACGTAGTCTAATATTTTAAAGAAACAAAATAAATTTCAATATCTGATGTAGTACATTCAAATAGTCTTCACACTGATATTATAAACGCGAAAGTTTGTATATACAATTTATATATTCTATGGTCGGTTGCTAGGCAACGCGTTTTTGTTATGCCCAAATTGCCCATGTAATCCCACTAATATTATAAGTGTGATTTTGTACAATTTACACAATATGTCTTTATAAATTATAGCCTATATGTTTTTCTGATGTATAAGCTATATTATTGTAAAGTTTCATTCAAATCCATTCAGTAGTTTTTCCGTGAAAGCGTCACAAACATCCAAATGGATAATTATATTCAATATTTGTTACTATATGCTCACATTGTTTAAATACATAGTTATTCCTAAAAATTAGATAAACAGAGCTGGTTGAGGCAGCGTGCATCGCTTTCTCACCGGAAGTAATTGCCGACGACATATTATACAATATTAATCTTGTTAATAAATCATAGAATCAGCTATACAATATCAAACTATAAAAGTAGTTATTGTTTAAACATTTATGACTAAATATAAATATCGTTGTCACGTATCCGAGTAACTTGTAATAACTTAATTTGATGTGACGCGCGTTGCGGGCACATGCTGTAGATGCTTGTCATGCCTCTTCATATAGATGTCGCTGGTAGCCCTTGCACCGGATGTTATCGTCGGTAACAACTGAGACCACTTTTGTTGCATTGGATTAGTTATCACGTCAAATCTAACTGTTGAGTTGAGACTAGGCCATTTTCTTTACTTATACCAATCACAATTGATCATTAGCCATTGTACAGATACAAAATTGAAACGTTTTTCATCGAAACAGAGAAAGAAAATACATGCTGAGCGCGAGTGATTTAAAAAACTAAATTAATATACCCGATTAGTATAATATTCTACTTTTACCAACTGCTTTAATTCTTAACTGAAATAATGTTCTTATGTAGTTTTATTTTATGGTAATCGCAAATTGATTGAAAAACGTGGTATGATGCTCGTACTCAGCAAGCTGGATATTGTAGCGATCTGTTTAATATGCACTCTGATTCGGCTCATGCCTATGAACACCTCTACTACTATTAAAGTATCATAGCAAGTATGTTTGTATTAAGTAAATGTACCTAATATATTAAAAGACAATAACAAACACTATGTTTTAACCAATAATATGTTTATATTAATATATTTCCACCCAAGCTTTTTAGTATTACGTGAATCGGCTGATTGAGGAGCTCAGTAGCGCGATAGTAGTATGCTCCATTGACGGTCAATTTGTAAATAATATTAGTTACCTCAATAAGTGCCCTCAGGAAGCTGTTGGTCAGGTCAGGTCAGGTCAGGTATTACGCCAAGAGGGTGAGTTGCTATTTTACAATGCGGGCAACAATTAATCCTACATAGATATATCCTTTGGCACTCAAAGATACTCGTCTTCAAGTGGTTTCGGAGTTCAAATACCTGGGGTGTTGGGTTACTGACTCGCTCAAGGATGACGTAGACATTGGCAGCCAGTAAACCAACCAGACCAACCGCTTCCTGAACACAGTGGCGGACCGGGTGGACGGCCCCGTCAAAGGGCATTTCGCCAAAATGCAAGTGGTGCCGGCCAACCGTACCGCTAATCTAGATGTATTTATTATCTTTGTATTTTGTAAATAGTTACATACCCTGTTATTATTATTATTACCATTAACAGTATGTAAGACGATTTATCGTAGAAAAAAGTTTAAAGAAAAAAAGGAAAAAGAAATTAAAAAATAATATAATAAATAAGAAAAATACATTTAAAAAATGTGTAAAAAGAAAAAAAATTGTAAAAAGAATTTAAAAAATGTGCAAAAAAAGCGTAATGTACAAAAAGAAAAAAATTAGCTAAAAAAAAGATTTAAAAAAATTTATACAATAAAATCGTTATGAAAAAAACCTGTTCTTTAATGTAAAAAATTATGTTAATTTTTTTTCTATATTATATAAAAAAGAAGCAGTTAAATTTTCACCGAATGTGTTCCCTTTCTGAGTGCACACGAAATGCCACAAATAGAGAGAGATGAAGAACTCTTGCAAAGCCGCGACCAACATAGCAGACAATCCATAACTCCGACCACTCCGACAGGAGTGTACGACTAAGAAGAAGAATCTTCACCCAAGATCTTCAGTGCAAACGGAATGCTACAAATAGAGAGACATCTTCGAAGAACTCTCGCAAAAGCCACATACCAGACAATCCATAACTCCGACCACTCCGACAGGAGTGTACTAAGGACTGACTGACGACAGGACTGACTAAGAGAAAGAATCTTCATCCAAGTTCTTCAGTGTGTACGTGAATCAGATGGTTGAAGAGCTCAGTAACGCGATGGTAGTATGCTCCATTGACGGTCAATTTGTAAATAACATTAGTTACGGTGACGACACTGTGTTGCTGTGCCCCTCAAGTGCCCTAAAGAAGCTGTTGCATACTACTCGCAGATACCCGCGAGTGGTATTTTAAGGTCCACAACGTCAGGTATTACACCAAGAGAGTGAGTTGCTATTTTACAAGGCGGACAACAAGTAGTCCTAGTCCTACATAGATATACCCTTTGGCACTCTCAAAGATACTCCTTCAAGTGGTGTCGGAGTTCAAATACCTGGGGTGTTGGGTTACTGGTAACTAACACTATCGAGATATTTGAAATAAATTAATTAACAAAATGTATACACTTTAATGTACTTATTTTAATGTAATGTAATGTAATAAATGTAATGTACATATTTAAAAAAAATGAAAAAAAATGAAAAAAAAATGAAAAAAATGAAAAAAATATTAAATGAAAAAAGAATTTTTTTAAAGCTTTTATCATGAAAATGTTAATCGTACCGCTAATCTAGATGTATTATCTTAGTATTTTGTAAATAGTTACATACCCTGTTATTATTATTACCATTAAGAGTATGTAAGACGATTTATTGTAACTAACACTATCGAGATATTTGAAATAAATTAATTAACAAAATGTATACACTTTAATGTACTTATTTTAATGTAATGTAATGTAATAAATGTAATGTACATATTTAAAAAAAATGAAAAAAAAAATGAAAAAAAAAGAAAAAAAAAATGAAAAAAAAGAAAAAGAAAAAAAATGAAGAAAAAAAATGAAAAAATATTAAATGAAAAAAGAATTTTTTTAAAGCTTTTATCATGAAAATGTTAATCGTACCGCTAATCTAGATGTATTATCTTAGTATTTTGTAAATAGTTACATACCCCGTTATTATTATTACCACATAGTACGTAAGATAAATAATTGTATCTTTGTTCTCTATACTTTTATGTTTACGTTCCTAACTCCGGACTACTGGTACTAAAGTATCCACTATCAATTAATATAAACATAGCGTAATATTTGTTTTAAACAAAAGAGTGTACATTTTCTTATAATACACATGCTTGCTATGATACTTAAAAATGGTTTAAAATAATCTACAATATTTTGTTTATTTTGTAAAAGGTGTGCAGTATTTTTAGTAATAAAACTCTTAGTTGATTCAATCCATCAGGCATGAATATTCTTCAATATATTCTCAACACACAGTTGGGCAGAGTAACGTTTATTAGTACTATTTCAACAGAATTCACATCAGGAATTTTTTTACAAAATTAATGTTCATCAGTTTTATAATACGATCTTCATAACTCCCACCATCGTCAGTTTCTACTTCGAAAACAACAACTTCGTGAATCAAAACAGACGCAATTATACAATATTAATTAATCCCTATGACCAATTACGTTAATACTGAAATTACAAAATGGATAATTATATTCAATATTTGTTACTAAATGCTCATATTGTTTAAATACATAATTATTCCTAAAAATTAGATAACCAGAGCTGGTTGAGGCAGAGTGCCGAAAATAAGCGTCGCTTGCGACGCCGGCAGCACCTCACCGGAACTAAATGCCGACGCGACGACATATTATACAATTATAATCTTTCTTGTTAATAAATAGATCAGAGAATCATCAATCATAGATTCACATATAAAATATCAAAATACAAAAGCAGTAATTATTTAATTTTTAATTTAATATTTTAATAATTTAAAGATGTCGCTGGTATCCCTTGCACCGGATGTTAAGAGTATACTAATAGGTAACTATAAGGCAACACATCAGTAACTCAACAGTTCGGTTTGACAAAATAACTTATTATTTCGTCTCACTCGATAGTGCATGTAAATAGCTCTATCAATTTTTTTTCGATACGACTAATAGATTTTTTAGCACAACTCGCCGAAAAGTGATTCTAGTCACGCGGTGATAAAACGCTCCATATAAATCGGGCGTGTTTTGTGACGTCACATTACTATATTGGCGTGATAAATGTATTATATGCCCCTATAAAAAATCTTCAAAATGCAATGAATCTTCAAATTTTTGAGATTTGGGGCTTTCTTTTAATGTCCGTCATGGTATAAAATACAATTTAACCCCAAACTAATTGTTAAGTACCTAATTACGGAGACTAGACCAAATTTTCAGAGTGTGTACTGTGGCCGGCCGCTATAAGAACAAATCATCATCAACAGCCTGTACATATATATGCTTTCACTGCAGGGGCTTAGGCCTACTATACTACAGAAAGTGTATGGGCCATGGTCCAACACGCGGGCGCTGTGCGGATTTGTAGACTTTACACACACCTTTGAATTTCTTCTCAAGAGTGTGCAGGTTTCCTCACGATGTTTACCTTCACCGAAAAGCCAATGCCAAAAGCCAATCTATACATATAAAATTCAAAGTCCTGACTGACTGACTGACTGAGATATCAACACAGCCTAAACCACGGACTAGAGACATGAAATTTTGAGGGCGTATTCTATGTAAAGTGTAGGCATCGTTTAAGAAAGGATTTTTCGAAATTCCACCCTTTTACATAGAGAGACATTGTGTGTGCATCAGTATTTTCAGTAATAAAACTCTGAGTTGATTCAATCCATCAGGCATGTATAATTGTATATTCTATTCTACTAATATTATAAGTGTGAAAGTTTGGATTTTTGTGACGCTTTCACGGAAAAACTATTGAATGGATTTGAATGAAACTTTACACTAATATAGCTTATACATCAGAATAACATATAGGCTATAATTTATAAAGACATATTGTGTAAATTGTCCAAAATCACACTTATAATATTAGTGGGATTACATGCGCAATTTAGGCATAACAAAAACGCGTTGCCTAGCAACCGACCATAGAATATGTAAATTGTATATACAAACTTTCGCGTTTATAATATCAGTGTGGAGACTATTTGAATGTACTACTTCAGATATTGAAATTTATTTTGTTTCTTTAAACTATTAGACTACGTAACAGAATAAACACTAGTTTGTACCTTATGCTGTATAATAAATTTGTCATATACGTCACCTGTCAAATAACAAAACTAGCAAATTGGCAAAAAAAGCAGCTTTGTGTGGGGGCTCGTGAGTTTTTAGGATTCCGTAGTCAAACAAGTCCGTCTGAGTCCGCGGCGTAGCTCAGTGACTCTCACTACTAGAACGCTGTAATTTGGTACGGGTATTATACAATTCCGGAAATTCATCGCACCCCCTGCCCCGCCGTAACCGTGATTGCTACCGTAGCCAGGAATAGCGGTGCCGCCGGGGACTGGGGGCCGTAGTAATGGGCGTATCACGAATCACCACGCTTGCTAGACGGTTTGGTGATCGCAGTATTCGATTTAGTTCGTCAGGAGGAAGCTGCTGTCCCTTCCCCCGGTGTAGGTTTTCCCTTAGTCGCCTCTTACGACACCCACAGGAAGAGATGTGGTGGTTATATTCTAAGCCGGAACCACACGGCACACGGCCACCGGGAAACGTCTACCAGGCCGTCCCCCTACTAGATGGACCGACGATCTGGTTAGAGTCTCAGGGAGTCGCTGGATGCAAGTGGCTCGGGACCGGTCGATGTGGCGTGCCATGAGGGAGGCCTCTGTCCAGCAGTGGATGTTTCCCGACTTAGTCTAAGATCCGACCCTATATCGACCTTCACCGAGCTGATAATAGAACGAAACATATTTTATCGTGAATTTAGTATATTAGAAAACATATTAAAAATGGGTTTGCTGAAAAAATCCTGGACAGACTATTTTTAATTATTTTTCAAAAAATGATTTTTAATTAAATGTTGCAACATCAAGATAATAAAAAAAAATTGTCCTGACTGAAAGTATAAAACGTATAGAATGTGCAGCCGTTGGGTTGTCTACTATTTACCCGGGCGAACTACTGGGTTGTCAGGTATACACAGGTATATCGATGCCAGTTACTTTCACTGGATTTGAGAATTAAAAATTTTTTATATCATCATAAGCGCTGTTTAATTGCGAACACGTTGATATAGGGTTGTCTGCGAAAATTATTTTTCTAGCTACTTCAACGAGTAAGAAGCAATCGAACCACCTCGATTGCATTAACTACATCGATTTAGCATTAACGCTGGAACCCAAATTATGTAAAAGTCTACCTGCTCTTCATGCATTCACAGGTTGTGACTACACTGCGGCATTTTATAATAAAGGAAAAATCAGGACATTTAAAATATTTTCAAAAAATGAGAAGTATCAAACTATTTTTGCGTCATTGACTGATTAAGCTGATATTTTCATAAATGAAAAAATAAATGCTGTTCAAGAGTTTACAGCAAAAATGTATGGCGTAAATCACTGCCAGTCAGTTAATGATGCGAGAATTCGTATTTTTATGAAGAAGTACGGCGCAAAAGAAGACAGCGAACAATTTTTAAAGAAGATTAAAAGTTTTGACTCCAACTTTATCGCCATGTTGGATTTCCCTACTACAAAAATTTTTAAGAACAATATATGTAAATTATATGTGGCTTAATGCAACTGATTCTACATGTGCGAAGTCAAATCCTGAAAACTATGGTTGGCATTTTGATGATTTCTTAAAACCGAAATGTAAGCAAATGAGGAAGAATCTAATGAATCAGACGAAGTCGCGAGTCAAAATGATACTTCTGATGAATCAGATATTGAATAGAAAATATTTATTAGAATTTATTTTTCATTAATATTATTTTTGTATTTAAATCCTGTTTTGTAATAAAATTTTAAATCGTAATACAAGATGTCTAGTCTATCTTTTTTGTTATTTTTTAATTTGAATTTTCGGCTGTTCACTTTGTTTCTATTTCCAGAAAGAGCAAAAAATTTTCTAAGTAAGTAACATTTTAAATGGCCAGATTTTTCCTGTGAATGCATGAAAAGCAGGGAGACTTTTACATAATTTGGGCCCCAACGTTAATGCTAAATCGATGCAGTTAATGCAATCGAGGTGGTTCGATTGCTTCTTACTCGCTGAAGTAGCTAGAAAAATTGTAGACTCCGACAGTTTGTGCATATTTCCGAGTAAAATTACGAGAACATCAGTATCAGAAGCTTTTATTAGAATTCTGGAGCGTTGAAATTAAAATCTTTAAAATTCGCAAACCCCTAATAGGACCGTAATTTTCGCAGACAACCCTATATCAACGTGTTCGCAATTAAACAGCGCTTATGATGATATAAAAAAATTTTAATTATCAAATCCAGTTAAAGTAACTGGCATCGATATACCTGTGTATACCTGACAACCCAGTAGTTCGCCCAGGTAAATAGTAGACAACCCAACGGCTGCACATTCTATACGTTTTATACTTTCAGTCAGGACAATTTTTTTTTATTATCTTGATGTTGCAACATTTAATTAAAAATCATTTTTTGAAAAATAATTAAAAATAGTCTGTCCAGGATTTTTTCAGCAATCCCATTTTTAATATGTTTTCTAATATACTAAATTCACGATAAAATATGTTTCGTTCTATTATCAGCTCGGTGAAGGTCGATATAGGGTCGGATCTTAGACTAAGTCGGGAAACATCCACTGCTGGACAGAGGCCTCCCTCATGGCACGCCACATCGACCGGTCCCGAGCCACTTGCATCCAGCGACTCCCTGAGACTCTAACCAAATCGTCGGTCCATCTAGTAGGGGGACGGCCTGGTAGACGTTTCCCGGTGGCCGTGTGCCGTGTGGTTCCGGCTTATAATGTAACCACCACATCTCTTCCTGTGGGTGTCGTAAGAGGCGACTAAGGGAAAACCTACACCGGGGGGAGGGACAGCAGCTTCCTCCTGAAGAACTAAATCGAATACTGCGATCACCAAACCGTCTAGCAAGCGTGGTGATTATGCTAAAACCCCTTATGGCAGTACGCCCATTACTACGGCCCCCAGTCCCCGGCGGCCCCGCTATTCCTGGCTACGGTAGCAATCACGGTTACGGCGGGGCAGGGGGTGCGATGAATCTCCGGAATTGTATAATACCCGTACCAAATTACAGCGTTCTAGTAGTGAGAGTCACTGAGCTACGCCGCGGACTCAGACGGACTTGTTTGACTACGGAATCCTAAAAACTCACGAGCCCCCACACAAAGCTGCTCTTTTTGCCAATTTGCTAGTTTTGTTATTTGACAGGTGACGTATATGACAAATTTATTATACAGCATAAGGTACAAAATAGTGTTTATATATTGTTACGTAGTCTAATAGTTTAAAGAAACAAAATAAATTTCAATATCTGACGTAGTACATTCAAATGGTCTTCACACTGATATTATAAACGCGAAAGTTTGTATATACAATTTACATATTCTATGGTCGGTTGCTATGCAACGCGTTTTTGTTATGCCCAAATTGCCCATGTAATCGCACTAATATTATAAGTGTGATTTTGGACAATTTACACAATATGTCTTTATAAATTATAGCCTATATGTTATTCTGATGTATAAGCTATATTATTGTAAAGTTTCATTCAAATCCACTCAGTAGTTTTTACGTGAAAGCGTCACAAACATCCAAACTTTCACACTTATAATATTAGTAGGATTAATAAATCCCTATAACCAATTACGTCAATACTGAAATTCCAAAATGGATAATTATATTCAATATTTGTTACTATATGCTCACATTGTTTAAATACATAGTTATTCCTAAAAATTAGATAAACAGAGCTGGTTGAGGCAGCGTGCATCGCTTTCTCACCGGAAGTAATTGCCGACGACATATTATACAATATTAATCTTGTTAATAAATCATAGAATCAGCTATACAATATCAAACTATAAAAGTAGTTATTGTTTAAACATTTATGACTAAATATAAATATCGTTGTCACGTATCCGAGTAACTTGTAATAACTTAATTTGATGTGACGCGCGTTGCGGGCACATGCTGTAGATGCTTGTCATGCCTCTTCATATAGATGTCGCTGGTAGCCCTTGCACCGGATGTTATCGTCGGTAACAACTGAGACCACTTTTGTTGCATTGGATTAGTTATCACGTCAAATCTAACTGTTGAGTTGAGACTAGGCCATTTTCTTTACTTATACCAATCACAATTGATCATTAGCCATTGTACAGATACAAAATTGAAACGTTTTTCATCGAAACAGAGAAAAAAAATACATGCTGAGCGCGAGTGATTTAAAAAACTAAATTAATATACCCGATTAGTATAATATTCTACTTTTACCAACTGCTTTAATTCTTAACTGAAATAATGTTCTTATGTAGTTTTATTTTATGGTAATCGCAAATTGATTGAAAAACGTGGTATGATGCTCGTACTCAGCAAGCTGGATATTGTAGCGATCTGTTTAATATGCACTCTGATTCGGCTCATGCCTATGAACACCTCTACTACTATTAAAGTATCATAGCAAGTATGTTTGTATTAAGTAAATGTACCTAATATATTAAAAGACAATAACAAACACTATGTTTTAACCAATAATATGTTTATATTAATATATTTCCACCCAAGCTTTTTAGTATTACGTGAATCGGCTGATTGAGGAGCTCAGTAGCGCGATAGTAGTATGCTCCATTGACGGTCAATTTGTAAATAATATTAGTTACCTCAATAAGTGCCCTCAGGAAGCTGTTGGTCAGGTCAGGTCAGGTCAGGTATTACGCCAAGAGGGTGAGTTGCTATTTTACAATGCGGGCAACAATTAATCCTACATAGATATATCCTTTGGCACTCAAAGATACTCGTCTTCAAGTGGTTTCGGAGTTCAAATACCTGGGGTGTTGGGTTACTGACTCGCTCAAGGATGACGTAGACATTGGCAGCCAGTAAACCAACCAGACCAACCGCTTCCTGAACACAGTGGCGGACCGGGTGGACGGCCCCGTCAAAGGGCATTTCGCCAAAATGCAAGTGGTGCCGGCCAACCGTACCGCTAATCTAGATGTATTTATTATCTTTGTATTTTGTAAATAGTTACATACCCTGTTATTATTATTATTACCATTAACAGTATGTAAGACGATTTATCGTAGAAAAAAGTTTAAAGAAAAAAAGGAAAAAGAAATTAAAAAATAATATAATAAATAAGAAAAATACATTTAAAAAATGTGTAAAAAGAAAAAAAAATTGTAAAAAGAATTTAAAAAATGTGCAAAAAAAGCGTAATGTACAAAAAGAAAAAAATTAGCTAAAAAAAGATTTAAAAAAATTTATACAATAAAATCGTTATGAAAAAAACCTGTTCTTTAATGTAAAAAATTATGTTAATTTTTTTTCTATATTATATAAAAAAGAAGCAGTTAAATTTTCACCGAATGTGTTCCCTTTCTGAGTGCACACGAAATGCCACAAATAGAGAGAGATGAAGAACTCTTGCAAAGCCGCGACCAACATAGCAGACAATCCATAACTCCGACCACTCCGACAGGAGTGTACGACTAAGAAGAAGAATCTTCACCCAAGATCTTCAGTGCAAACGGAATGCTACAAATAGAGAGACATCTTCGAAGAACTCTCGCAAAAGCCACATACCAGACAATCCATAACTCCGACCACTCCGACAGGAGTGTACTAAGGACTGACTGACGACAGGACTGACTAAGAGAAAGAATCTTCATCCAAGTTCTTCAGTGTGTACGTGAATCAGATGGTTGAAGAGCTCAGTAACGCGATGGTAGTATGCTCCATTGACGGTCAATTTGTAAATAACATTAGTTACGGTGACGACACTGTGTTGCTGTGCCCCTCAAGTGCCCTAAAGAAGCTGTTGCATACTACTCGCAGATACCCGCGAGTGGTATTTTAAGGTCCACAACGTCAGGTATTACACCAAGAGAGTGAGTTGCTATTTTACAAGGCGGACAACAAGTAGTCCTAGTCCTACATAGATATACCCTTTGGCACTCTCAAAGATACTCCTTCAAGTGGTGTCGGAGTTCAAATACCTGGGGTGTTGGGTTACTGGTAACTAACACTATCGAGATATTTGAAATAAATTAATTAACAAAATGTATACACTTTAATGTACTTATTTTAATGTAATGTAATGTAATAAATGTAATGTACATATTTAAAAAAAATGAAAAAAAATGAAAAAAAAAATGAAAAAAATGAAAAAAATATTAAATGAAAAAAGAATTTTTTTAAAGCTTTTATCATGAAAATGTTAATCGTACCGCTAATCTAGATGTATTATCTTAGTATTTTGTAAATAGTTACATACCCTGTTATTATTATTACCATTAAGAGTATGTAAGACGATTTATTGTAACTAACACTATCGAGATATTTGAAATAAATTAATTAACAAAATGTATACACTTTAATGTACTTATTTTAATGTAATGTAATGTAATAAATGTAATGTACATATTTAAAAAAAATGAAAAAAAAAAATGAAAAAAAAAGAAAAAAAAATGAAAAAAAAGAAAAAGAAAAAAAATGAAGAAAAAAAATGGAAAAAATATTAAATGAAAAAAGAATTTTTTTAAAGCTTTTATCATGAAAATGTTAATCGTACCGCTAATCTAGATGTATTATCTTAGTATTTTGTAAATAGTTACATACCCTGTTATTATTATTACCACATAGTACGTAAGATAAATAATTGTATCTTTGTTCTCTATACTTTTATGTTTACGTTCCTAACTCCGGACTACTGGTACTAAAGTATCCACTATCAATTAATATAAACATAGCGTAATATTTGTTTTAAACAAAAGAGTGTACATTTTCTTATAATACACATGCTTGCTATGATACTTAAAAATGGTTTAAAATAATCTACAATATTTTGTTTATTTTGTAAAAGGTGTGCAGTATTTTTAGTAATAAAACTCTTAGTTGATTCAATCCATCAGGCATGAATATTCTTCAATATATTCTCAACACACAGTTGGGCAGAGTAACGTTTATTAGTACTATTTCAACAGAATTCACATCAGGAATTTTTTTACAAAATTAATGTTCATCAGTTTTATAATACGATCTTCATAACTCCCACCATCGTCAGTTTCTACTTCGAAAACAACAACTTCGTGAATCAAAACAGACGCAATTATACAATATTAATTAATCCCTATGACCAATTACGTTAATACTGAAATTACAAAATGGATAATTATATTCAATATTTGTTACTAAATGCTCATATTGTTTAAATACATAATTATTCCTAAAAATTAGATAACCAGAGCTGGTTGAGGCAGAGTGCCGAAAATAAGCGTCGCTTGCGACGCCGGCAGCACCTCACCGGAACTAAATGCCGACGCGACGACATATTATACAATTATAATCTTTCTTGTTAATAAATAGATCAGAGAATCATCAATCATAGATTCACATATAAAATATCAAAATACAAAAGCAGTAATTATTTAATTTTTAATTTAATATTTTAATAATTTAAAGATGTCGCTGGTATCCCTTGCACCGGATGTTAAGAGTATACTAATAGGTAACTATAAGGCAACACATCAGTAACTCAACAGTTCGGTTTGACAAAATAACTTATTATTTCGTCTCACTCGATAGTGCATGTAAATAGCTCTATCAATTTTTTTTCGATACGACTAATAGATTTTTTAGCACAACTCGCCGAAAAGTGATTCTAGTCACGCGGTGATAAAACGCTCCATATAAATCGGGCGTGTTTTGTGACGTCACATTACTATATTGGCGTGATAAATGTATTATATGCCCCTATAAAAAATCTTCAAAATGCAATGAATCTTCAAATTTTTGAGATTTGGGGCTTTCTTTTAATGTCCGTCATGGTATAAAATACAATTTAACCCCAAACTAATTGTCAAGTACCTAATTACGGAGACTAGACCAAATTTTCAGAGTGTGTACTGTGGCCGGCCGCTATAAGAACAAATCATCATCAACAGCCTGTACATATATATGCTTTCACTGCAGGGGCTTAGGCCTACTATACTACAGAAAGTGTATGGGCCATGGTCCAACACGCGGGCGCTGTGCGGATTTGTAGACTTTACACACACCTTTGAATTTCTTCTCAAGAGTGTGCAGGTTTCCTCACGATGTTTACCTTCACCGAAAAGCCAATGCCAAAAGCCAATCTATACATATAAAATTCAAAGTCCTGACTGACTGACTGACTGAGATATCAACACAGCCTAAACCACGGACTAGAGACATGAAATGTGGAGGGCGTATTCTATGTAAAGTGTAGGCATCGTTTAAGAAAGGATTTTTCGAAATTCCACCCTTTTACATAGAGAGACATTGTGTGTGCATCAGTATTTTCAGTAATAAAACTCTGAGTTGATTCAATCCATCAGGCATGTATAATTGTATACTCGTATTCTATTCTACTAATATTATAAGTGTGAAAGTTTGGATTTTTGTGACGCTTTCACGGAAAAACTATTGAATGGATTTGAATGAAACTTTACAATAATATAGCTTATACATCAGAATAACATATAGGCTATAATTTATAAAGACATATTGTGTAAATTGTCCAAAATCACACTTATAATATTAGTGGGATTACATGCGCAATTTAGGCATAACAAAAACGCGTTGCCTAGCAACCGACCATAGAATATGTAAATTGTATATACAAACTTTCGCGTTTATAATATCAGTGTGGAGACTATTTGAATGTACTACTTCAGATATTGAAATTTATTTTGTTTCTTTAAACTATTAGACTACGTAACAGAATAAACACTAGTTTGTACCTTATGCTGTATAATAAATTTGTCATATACGTCACCTGTCAAATAACAAAACTAGCAAATTGGCAAAAAGAGCAGCTTTGTGTGGGGGCTCGTGAGTTTTTAGGATTCTGTAGTCAAACAAATCCGTCTGCGTCCGCGGCGTAGCTCAGTGACTCTCACTACTAGAACGCTGTAATTTGGTACGGGTATTATACAATTCCGGAGATTCATCGCACCCCCTGCCCCGCCGTAACCGTGATTGCTACCGTAGCCAGGAATAGCGGTGCCGCCGGGGACTGGGGGCCGTAGTAATGGGCGTATCACGAATCACCACGCTTGCTAGACGGTTTGGTGATCGCAGTATTCGATTTAGTTCGTCAGGAGGAAGCTGCTGTCCCTTCCCCCGGTGTAGGTTTTCCCTTAGTCGCCTCTTACGACACCCACAGGAAGAGATGTGGTGGTTATATTCTAAGCCGGAACCACACGGCACACGGCCACCGGGAAACGTCTACCAGGCCGTCCCCCTACTAGATGGACCGACGATCTGGTTAGAGTCTCAGGGAGTCGCTGGATGCAAGTGGCTCGGGACCGGTCGATGTGGCGTGCCATGAGGGAGGCCTCTGTCCAGCAGTGGATGTTTCCCGACTTAGTCTAAGATCCGACCCTATATCGACCTTCACCGAGCTGATAATAGAACGAAACATATTTTATCGTGAATTTAGTATATTAGAAAACATATTAAAAATGGGTTTGCTGAAAAAATCCTGGACAGACTATTTTTAATTATTTTTCAAAAAATGATTTTTAATTAAATGTTGCAACATCAAGATAATAAAAAAAAATTGTCCTGACTGAAAGTATAAAACGTATAGAATGTGCAGCCGTTGGGTTGTCTACTATTTACCTGGGCGAACTACTGGGTTGTCAGGTATACACAGGTATATCGATGCCAGTTACTTTCACTGGATTTGAGAATTAAAATTTTTTTATATCATCATCATCCAATCATGTAATTCGTTATACGCAATAACTTTACGTTTTCTAGCTCAAAACATGTGGCAAATAACAGTCAGAAATTAAAATACATATGAAAAATAAACAACTTTAAAAAGTAAATTGGTTATAATTAGTAAAAACATGAAAAATATGATTTTCTAAATATTTTTGATAGTCAAAAGCTTAGTAACTGACGTGAAACGAACTGCAACTAGTTAACAGGTCAACTGGCATAAAATTAGTTTTCAATTCAAATATAATCGTAAATAGCCACTTTTAGTGCTAATTCCTTTGATATTCTAGCCACAATTTTGGACACTACTGGCTGGCTCAAGTGTTGCAGGTCCCCAGTAACGATCTGAAACGAACGTGTATTCATTATTATTGCAAACCTTGTGAGATTATTACACCTTTGTACTTATCTTATACCTTTAAACGAGCAATGTATATAAAATATATATATCTCGGAAACGGCTCCAACGATTTCGCTGAAATTTGGTATTTAGGGGGTTTTGGAGGCGACAAATCGATCTAGATTAGTCTCATGTCTGGGAAAACGCGCGTTTTCCAGTTTTCATGCGCTTTTTCCTTCGCATTATTCGACGCAAATTGCTTTTATTTTTGTTTTTTGTTTGTTTTTATTTATTTATTCAAGTTTGTAATTATTATTTTTTTAGTGGCAAATTGTTCCACTCTTTATGGCTAACCAGGGGCAGAAATAAAGTTTTTGTTTGTTTTTAAAGAACTACGAGCAAAGCTCGGTCGCCCAGATATTAATTCTTTTAACAGAACAATGATACTAGTAAACTTTTGTTTGTTGTTGGATTTGTTAAATCACGCAAATAATGCCTTGAAGGGTAATGGTATGGACTATCGTAAACATAATCAATAAACTCTTCGAAAGAAATGCTTAAATCCTGTTAAAAGTTGATCGAAACAACGCGATATTCACATTGAGGAATCTTCAAGGTAGGTCGGCAGGTACCTTGACATTGACAGTTAGTTACCTCACCCAACCGACAAAATTTTTAAATTCGAGGAGATTTAATTCGACTTATCATACCATTTTGAAGGGAGTGACGTCATTTCATGGTGAGTAAATCTGAAGGAAACGTTTAATAATACGGATGTCAGTTCCTCCACTCGACCGAGAGAATTCCTCAAGTCTAGTAGATTTTACTCGACTTATGATATTGAGTGACCATTTTGAGTGAGGGACGTCATTTCAAGGTGAGTAAATCTGAAGGAAACGTCTTAGAATATGGGTGGAGTATGAATTTTCATGCTGATGACTACAAAAACATCAGAGTTATCATACAACACCTACCTGTGGAACACGTATTTCTTTGTTTCAAATCTAGCCACTTACTTAGTATCAATTTTCATGATATTGACTTCAAATACAACAGAGTTCCCATACAAACTTTCATCCCCCCTTTCATCCCTATTAAAACTCCATAAAACGTATTTCTTTATTTCTAATCTAACCACATATGAATTTTCATGGCATTATCTTCAAAAATGGTTGACTTTCAAATAATTTTGTAACCCTAACTTAACTAACCCTAACTTAAGGCGTTGATTTTTCAAAATCGCTAAAACACGTCACTCTTAATTTTATTTCATAAGGCTGCTTATCAATTTTCTTGATATTGACTTCAAAAACAACAGAGTTCCTATACAAACTTATCTTTAAAAATGACGGACTTTAGCGGATACTTTCACTTTACAAAACACGCAGCCTCCAAATTTCAAGGCTATAGGACCAGTGGTTTAGACTGTGCGTTGATATATAAGTCAGTTAGTCAGGACTTTAAATTTTATATAGGAAATGACATCTCATGTACACCACAATACCTACTGTTTAAAAAATTATCTGCCTCCGTGTCTTAAAAATGGCAACACGTTCGTACTAACTACCCTTCAAATACAACAGAGCTCCCATACAAACTTTTCATTCATTTCATCCCCCCTTTCATCCCCATTAAAACTTCGTGAAACACGTATTTCTTTATTTCTAAGATAACCACATATCAATTTTCATAGCATTATCTTCAAAAATGGTTGACTTTCAAATAATTTTGTATCCCTGTTTCCACTCTTAAGGGGTTGATGTTTCAAAATCGCTAAAACACGTCACTCTTAATTTTATTTCATAAGGCTGCTTATCAATTTTCATGATATTGACTTCAAAAACAACATAGTTCCCATGCAAACTTATCTTCAAAAATGACTTATTTTACCCTGTTAGGGGTGTAGAGAAATGTAGAGAAATCCTTTCTTAGCGGATACTTTCACTTTACAAAACACGCAGCCTCCAAATTTCAATGCTATAGGACCAGTGGTTTAGGCTGTGCGTTGATATATAAGTCAGTTAGTCAGGACTTTGAATTTTTGAATTGTTTAAAAAGCTATCTGCTTCCGTGTCTGTAAATGGCAACATGTTTGTACTAACAACCCTGAGGTCCCATGTTTTGATTGATTTTTTGTTGTTGTACATACAGTTTTGACAATAAATCCCAGTACCTATCGGTACTTGGTTTTGTCTATAATAAATTAGAGTAGTCACAATCCGGAGGTCTAGGGTTCGATTCCCAGTATCTATCGGTACTCGGTTTGGTTGGTGGTAAGCCATTTTTTGTCTGCCTGGCTCGCTACCACCATGTTACTTAAGTCTGCCACTAACCAAAATTGTTAATAGCACTGTTGTGTTCCGGTATGAAAGGTAGCAGAGCCAGTGCCTCTATTATTTTGAGGCTCCTGGGTAAGCATGATTTCTATCCAACGGCCTTATTGTCACTTACGACGTGCGTACAGCTAAGCAGTGGAAATCCCCGCCGGCTGTGTTTCCCATGCGATACAACCTAGATAGCTTTAAGGCCAGAGTGAATAGGCTATTTCTATACAACCGTGAACGATCCTAGACCACATCGTCGCTTAACATCAGGTGAGATTGTAATAAAACGGAAGCCTATCGAATGTAAAAAAAAACATGTTAGATGAAGGTCAAATACAAACCCATACAAAAAACAACTATTTACGAACTTTTATACAAACTTACATCGCTAATTTTACCTCACATTCCGTTAGGTCTTAGTTGTATAAGCCTTTTTAGAAGATGGGTAGCAGAATCTAGCTATGTAACAACAACATCTTACTGCGATCACCAATCCGCCTACCAACAGTGGTGCTTGTTGCAAATCCAATTTTATATAAAGTTTAATGTGTCGTTATATGGGGAGAGGGGCACTTGTCCAACACGACCCGATACACGTTACACGGCAATCGCAAACTTTAACACAAACTTGCATCACATATCCTTTTTGCGGAACTATCATAAAAGGAACATATTGTCAAAATCTCATAACCCTACATGGTTTCGTCTCTCAGTCACTTCTAACGCTGAGGTAATGTTTCAAAAACACTTTTAAACATTAACCACTGAAACACCTTCTTTTGTATTTGCTATTTGAAATTAGTCAGGCATTGTAGCCATTCTGTACAGAACCCACTAAACTGGTTTTTGTATTCTGTTATACTACCTATATCACCCTCAAACAATTTTTGGCAAACCTTTTCAATGTACAGATAGACGCGTCGATTCTCCATATACAGGTAAGTCGATTCTACAGGTTTTTTGAAGATATCTTTTTATTGCGTGAACCGATTTTGATGAAATAAAGCTTAGATGTTGCCTTGACCTATGCCTAATTTAATTGTGAAAACCGCATCAAATTTGGTTTTGTAATTTCGGAGATTAGCCGGTACAGACAAACAGACAGACAGACAGACAAAATGTTTAAAAATGGTCCTATTGTGTTCTGTTACACTTCTTATGTCACCCTCAATCAGTTTTTGGCAAAAAAATTCAATGTACAGACACGTCGATTCTACAGATTTATTATAGTATAGAAGAAGAAGATAGAAGAAGAAGAAGAAGAAGAAGATAGAGGAATGTTTTTCATTCAAAAATGAAAACTAGTATTTTTGCCTAGTCACTGGGCAGTATTTGCAACAACTCTTGGCCACAGTCTCAATTACAGACTACCAGGTTGACATAAGTGTCAGACAGCGTGTAAGATAACTGTTCCGCACTAACCTCCGCACAAAGATCACTGTCTGTTTAATTATATACTTTTTGCTGCATTGACATGTTCCAAGAGGATTGGCTTCATTTCGAGTATTTTTTAAATAGAACGCGGGCCTTCGCTTTTTAAATATATATGTAAATTCGAATGTTGATAATGATTTAATTTAATTTTATGGGGATGACAGAGACCTTATGCCAAGATATTATATAACTCTTTTTCTCTCTTTGAAGTTGTAGTTAGACTCCACATTAGGTATGAGGTCATGGTACTTTCGTCTTCATATCATCCGATGTTAACCCACACAGCACACAATGTCTACAGAATATCTGATAAATATCTTTTAGATATTCGCACGAATATCTAGGAGATATCTTGTGATATTTATAAGTAGTATAGTAGATATCTAGAAGAGTACTCTATGTCCGCCTTCTAAACATCTTATAGAGATTTGAAATGCACATCTACTAGACATCTATTAGATATGTGTGGGTCGTCAGCTTCCTCATAGAGCTATGAGAATTCTACGCATGCCAAATTTTAAAGCAATTTAGGAGCAATCAAACTTTAGCATTCATAATTTAGCAGCAATCATGACTCAGTTACAGCGAGTTGTTTTTAGTGTGTCAGCTGGAGACATGGGTCTCCAGCTGACACATGCCAGGAAGGCAAACCAGTGAGGTTAGGGCTTTAGACTATAGTCAGGCATTTAAAGCACAATTAGTGCAATGAGAGCCAAAAAAATTGACGATCACATTGATAAACTGTTGGATCTACGAACGAAATACCGTGTTGTAAGCTGGCGACCCGTGTCACCAGCTTACACATCTGGATCTTCGTAATTATTCAAGTTACGATTATGTATTGTACCTCATATTTTAGAGCAAAATAGAAGCAATAGGCTTCAAAATTTTCGAATCTCTAGTGCTAAAACTGTTTGAGCTACGAGCCGATATGTGTGTGTAAGCTGGTGACATGGGTCGCCAGCTGACACATGTTGTATCTCTGAAACTACATAAGTGAGAACTTCGTTTTAAAGATCAGATGAGACCATACAATAGAAGCGTTCACGAGTCAAAATTTCAAATCTCCTGGCTGTCTAGATTCAAAGTTATAAACAAAAAACTATTTTCCCGCCAAAAAATTCAAAATAATCGCACGGACGCCGCTGAGCGGGCCGTTGCCGTTCCGTGCGCTACGCTATTACAATAGAATTTCAACTTAGCCGTCATTGTTTTAAAATTCATTTTAACCTGCACTTTCGTATCGATTCAATTGGTATATTGAGCGTGTTAGACCAGGAGCCGACAGAAATAAGCAATGGTATACTACCGATTAACTTTATAGAGAGATTACGAACGACCTTCACCAAATTTGAGGTCAAGTGATAATATAACCCTTCATCGTTGGTGCATAATTCAAATCTACTAATTTAACTAATAGGAAATCAAGATTTAGTTTAGTAATGAATCAACTTATCAGAAATAACAATTTACGGTGTGATATAACATAGTATAAGAGGTATATGTTCAACATATACAGTTTACATCACTATGATCAATAATTGTAGAGCTCGGTATTTAGTATATTTTCAGTAGCAATTATTGAATAAAACATGATATAGATTTCACAAACATTTAATTTTAGTTATTTTCACCGCTCCAGTTCCAGCTAAATGTTTGCCTGTCACAATGTGCGTACTCAGAAGGCGGCTTTTAGCTATATTATAACTAAATGGTAGGCTTGTGAACTCAACTTCATCCACGTTTACTTCAGAAATGAACCCACTGGAACTATCGATTGGGATAAAAAGTAGCCTTTGTCCTTTTCTGATCCTTTAACTACTCCTATACCAAAAAAATGAGATGATTCCGACTCTCTGTTACGACGTAACGAATAAATAACGTAATAAATAAATAAACATGAGTTTATTTTTCTTTACATTCTTCAAACATTTGATGATATATATTTAACTAAAAAGTTGAAAATTATTGTGAAATATGTGAGAGACTGGAGCCTAAATTAGATTAACTTAGGTATCCAGGCCTTCCTTATCTCCGAAAAAGAAAACAAAGAGTAGTATGTTTCTTAGATTAAATCAGTAAAGTAAGGACAAAAACCCTTTCAGAAGCACCTTTGTTATGATCAATTATGTACATAAGCGGTTACTTTTGTGACTAAATAATATATTTAGGCGAACCCTAGATTGGATCTCTTTGTTGTTCTTCGGTCTGTCAAGACCCCTTTTTTTAAGGAATGCGTGAATGCATCAAGTTGAAATTGATATCAAATACTCAGGTGTGCAATCCCTTATATCAAAGCCGTGCATGACGCATATTTTTGATTGATCTATAATCCTGAAATTTGGCAAAAAACAAAGTCTTATGGGACAAATATAGGAACCCTCGGTGCGCAAGTCTGACTCGCACATGTCCCGTTTTTGATATTATAAAATCAGACAAAGCAATGTTAGTCAACTTTTATAATAAAAATATATTAAATCATAAGATTTTTATTCATTTGCAAATCTAAATTTCTGAGTATAAGCAATAATTTTTATTAAAATGTGCCAATATTGTTTGCAATTCCCATGAAAATAGCTATTAATAAAAGTTTAAGAAATACAGCCTATGTCATTTTCCATCCTTTTCCAAACTACCCCTATACAAAAAATCATCATTTTGACTCTACGTTACGACGATAATAAAGGACAAACAAACAAAATCACTTTTGCATTCATAATATTATTTTATAAATAATATTAGTATGGATTGCTATTGAAAATATACTAAATACCGAGCTCAACAATTATTGATCATAGTGATGTAAACTGTATATGTTGAACATATACCTCTTATACTATGTTATATCACACCGTAAATTGTTATTTCTGATAAGTTGATTCATTACTAAACTAAATCTTGATTTCCTATTAGTTAAATTAGTAGATTTGAATTATGCACCAACGATGAAGGGTTATATTATCACTTGACCTCAAATTTGGTGAAGGTCGTTCGTAATCTCTCTATAAAGTTAATCGGTAGTATACCATTGCTTATTTCTGTCGGCTCCTGGTCTAACACGCTCAATATACCAATTGAATCGATACGAAAGTGCAGGTTAAAATGAATTTTAAAACAATGACGGCTAAGTTGAAACTCTATTGTAATAGCGTAGCGCACGGAACGGCAACGGCCCGCTCAGCGGCGTCCGTGCGATTATTTTGAATTTTTTGGCGGGAAAATAGTTTTTTGCTTATAACTTTGAATCTAGACAGCCAGGAGATTTGAAATTTTGACTCGTGAACGCTTCTATTGTATGGTCTCATCTGATCTTTAAAACGAAGTTCTCACTTATGTAGTTTCAGAGATACAACATGTGTCAGCTGGCGACCCATGGCTGACACCACACGGTATTTCGTTCGTAGATCCAACAGTTTATCAATGTGATCGTCAATTTTTTTGGCTCTCATTGCACTAATTGTGCTTTAAATGCCTGACTATAGTCTAAAGCCCTAACCTCACTGGTTTGGCTTCCTGGCATGTGTCAGCTGGAGACCCATGTCTCCAGCTGACACACTAAAAACAACTCGCTGTAACTGAGTCATGATTGCTGCTAAATTATGAATGCTAAAGTTTGATTGCTCCTAAATTGCTTTAAAATTTGGCATGCGTAGAATTCTCATAGCTCTATGAGGAAGCTGACGACCCACACATCTATTAGATATGTCTAGTAGACATCTATATGACATGTCTATAGTAGTTAATGTATGTATGGTGTAATGTATATGGTATAATGTATGGTAGATATCTTCTAGACTTCTAATAGAAGGTATGTAGAATATCTTCTAGGCGTCTTCTAGGCGATTTTAAAATGTATACAAGATATCGGCTAGATTATATAGAGGATTAATAGAAGCCATCTTTTAGATATTTTGTAGGTGATTCGAGAGGATTATTGGAAATAAAATATTCTTAGTTACATTAGAAACATCATACCTTTATTAATCACATGTCTGGAATAAACACAAATTTCATAATTTAACATAAAGTCAGTGCGTATAAATTTAATTATAAATATATAGTATAAATTGCATTAAGTTGCCAACTTAGAGAACTCTGCTGTTGTTGTTTCATTAGAATACACGTATGTAGTACATTGACGCATTCAGCTACTTCTTCACATGCACGGATATGTTTTGGACAGCCACATCATGGCAGCGGTGCTGGATTGCATCTAAAATGTAAAGTACACAAAAAGTACACAATCAAATTTTTATACCAAAAGTATTTTTGCAGTCTATATAAGTAGTCATAACGATTACATAACAAATCAAGGTTTAGTAATTATCTGTGTGAACTATGCTATGTACCTGACATACTCGTAGCCATAGAGTAACAACGATTCCTTCGAAGAAGAAGAAGAAGCTTGATAAACCTTGAAAAGCATCATCTTCAAAAGTTGATTTCTTTACGTTGTTTCTACTATATTTCTTCAAATATGATCTGAAAGTAACAAACATTATTAAGACATGGCATTTTATAATTAATACGCATTTTATAAATTTCACAGAAAACATAATCAAATAAAGTTTGGCTAGTGTACCGAAATGTATTTTGGTGCATGGTGTTTTTTATACTTACAATAGCATTCCAAATGTCCGCAAACACGAGTAAACAACAACAAAATTAAGCTTGTGTGGAGCTCTTTTATTCAGCACAGCAGAACGATTGACTTTATTTTATAAATCGAAATGTACATAAACAAACAATTCACCATCCCAGCCAGTTTTTGGTTGATCATTACATCAGAATTATCAAAACTCAAGTAACACATCACAAATGCAACACAACTGCAACTCAATAACAATACACGAATCTGTGATCTGTGACTCACTGTAACTGACTAACATAAATACAATACACATTGGAAATGTTACCATCCTCCCAGATCCTATTTTAGCAAATAAATAGTTGTTAACATGAGCAGACGAATCCTTTAATCAATTCGATTGTCTATAAAATTAAGTATTGAATATTTCTCGTGCATGAGTACATCTATACATATACAATTCAAAGTCCTGACTGACTGAAATATCAACGCAAAGCCTAAACTACTGGTCCTATAGACATGAAATTCGGAAAGCGTGTTCTTTGTAAATGATTTTTCATTCTTCTAAATTTCACCCGTGGGTCAAAAGGGGATGAACGGTTGGTATGGGAACTCTGATGTTTTCGAAGTCAATAGCATGAAAGTTTGTAGTTAGCCTTATCAATAATTGTTGAATAATCACCTCCTGAAAGGGATAAAGATAGGGACGCAATCTAATATATAAACATTTCGTGTCATGGTGTTTGTGGTCGCACTCCTGTGAATCTACTTGACTAATTGTTATGTGTTTTATATATATTGTTACGAGCTTTCGTGGTTCGTTTATTGAAGAGAAAGAAAGTCCAAAGTTCCGGAATTTATTGGTAACACAAGTCCACAAACCAATCTTCAAAATCACGGGTTCCCCAAAACAGAGTACGTCCCTGTCCCACTAGTTCCGAGTTGTCTGCACTGAGTCCGTCCCTGATTCCACGTACAGAGTCCTTGAACACTACTGACGCCGATCTGTCGATACTGACACCACGTGATACACTAGTACACTAACACTTTTCCACCTCGATTGTACTTTCGCTTTACAATTTCTTCCAGTTTTCGTTTTTCACTTTTCTTCGCTGTGAACTCAACTCAAACTGAACTGTCTCCGACGCTCGGCTCGCGCCTATATATACCCCGTAGTGTTTCTAGATCCTATAGTCTAGAATCTTCTGGAACATTGTAGAGTATTCGACACGAAGGAGATAGATGAATTGCTCTCCCTTTCGCACATGACAATCCTTATGCGAGTATTCGAGAGCTTTCTACGTCATTTGTCAAAATCTGACACGAAGGGGATCGATGGATACACCTCTCTCTTTTCTTTATCTCTGGACTTTTCGAACTCCGTGACAATATATTAGGTATGATAATTTTGCACCCTCTTTCTTACCCGCACCATATTTTGATCCCGATTTTAGAATTATGGTATGGATAATATCCTAATAATTATTCGTTGACGTGAAGTGTCACGTCACTTTGATATTTGGATAAATTCTAAAGTCCACGCAGGCGGAGATGCGGGCAGAAGATAGTTGTAAAATAATGATGAGAAGTCAAACTATCAAACAATGATTTGAATGATCGGTAATGCTACGAATATTTCATTATACTAATCTACTTGTTTATTTATCAAATAAAATTTTATCAATTTATCAAATAAATAACTATCTCCAAAAAGCTTTACAAACCGCCCGCAGCTATAACTGTGCTATAACCGAGGAATACAAGGCACAAGAATAATGTCTGAGTACACATTTCCAAGAAATCACAGTTTCTGCTAAGGGATGTTCAAGAGACGGCTCCACATCAAAAATAACGGAGAACTGGGTATTTTAGCGCGGTGTGGCAATACTGCATTCCGACGAGCTTGAATGAAAGGCCGGCGCAGGTACCTATTGACCTATTGATCTATCCACCCTTGTGTTTTTTTCAATAAAAGGACGCCTGTTATTATTATCAAGTCTTTGCGTTTCAAAATTAGAAATATTAAAAGTACACTCAAATTATGAGCCTACGATATTCACAGCACAAGTTATTTTTCAAACATAGTGCCATAAATTAGTTTTTAATTTGAGTGTGCGCCCCGTCTAGACTTAGAACAACACAATTTGTTAGGTGCGAACAAAGGCTGCGAACATAGTGAAACGCACCGGTTAAATTATATCCAATAAAATTTGTATATTTTGTAGATATCTACCATATATACTTCAAATTCCTTCTTTAATAGATTATTTTAAGACCTACTGAAGATATCTACTAGACATTTCGAGATATCTGAAAAAAGGAAACAATTTATAAGATCATCTCTAGACATTTACTAGATATTATTTTTATGTCTTTTAATATCTAAAAATAAGACATGTTTAAGACCATCTCTATACATCTACTAGATATTATTGTTATGTCTTGGAATAACTTAAAAAATGCGACAAGTTTAAGACCATCTCTAGACATCTACTAAATACTATTTTTATGTCTTTTAATATCTAAAAATAAGACATGTTTAAGACCATCTCTAGACACCTACTAGATATTATTTTTATGTCTTGGAATGTCTTAAAAATGAGACACGTTTAAGACCATCTCTAGACATCTACTAGATATTATTTGTATGTCTTTTAATATCTAAAAATAAGACATGTTTAAGAGCATCTCTAGTCATCTAGACCAATATTTGACATCTACTAGATATTATGTGCTGTGTGGGAAGAGGCAAAGGCAGGTAAAAAATTTCATTCAAAAAGGCATAGCTATTTGCTACCCCTAAACCTCCACCATTTGTGACGATTTTTGGACACATGCAAGATCTTACCGAAAACTAAGTCCGTTGGTTTTGCTTTTTTCAATATTTTGTCTACAATTAGAATTATAGGCACCTCAAAACTCAAAATTTCATAAAAAATTTCTTTCAAGTTATGGTACTCATTATTTAGAGTAAACGTAACATTTTCAGAAAAAGCAAAACCAACGGACCTAGATTATTCTTTGATAAAGAGAATAAGATCAAAATGATTGAATTTGGCTAACGTTTCGTTGAGAAAACAGCTATATCCCAAACCCTTAATTTCACGGCAAAACTAGGCAAATACCAAAAAAGCTTCAACTGTCCTTCTCGCACAGTTCGGTTCGGGAGGCAGGGTACACTATATCACAACTATATACTGTGTATTATATGTATAATAATAAAGTCAGCATGCATTAGTGATGTCAATAAGCTTTATCGATTTTTTCGACTAATTGTGGTGGGAAAAATATATCGATAGTTACCTCTTTATCGACCTGTAATGGTTTTACCTGTTAGTTTTAATGTTTAGATTTATCTAAATAAACAAATACAAAGACAAATAATTCTAAGGAAATTTATATTATCTCTAGAACAGAATATATTTCCCTGAAATTCTTAGAGTTGTTGCGGTAAACACTAAAATTAAAATGATTTCAAGTTTTGTTACGTGTGAATAATTAAATATGATTTATGAATAAGTGACTTATTTTTCAAATATTTTTTAAAATGTTAAAGTTCGAGTCGGACTTGCATACAAAGGGTTCCGTACCACTGTAAAATATGTAAACAGAAAAAAACCGAAAAAACATAACATTTATTGCATGGACAAACGTTTATTTATAACTTTTTTATTATTATTTGTTATTTATTATTATTGAAAGTTTTGAGAGAGAACGATAAGTTATATGGACAGCTCTACAAATTGCTACGGAGACTATATGACCCGACACGTTACTGAAGATATCCCGGAGATCAGCCAGCAAGAGCTTGAATTTTGGTTTTATTTTATACAAAATTTATTATTTACCCTATGTCTATAGTTATCGATAAAGTAAGAACATGCCTAATGCGATCGATATCAAGTTTAAAATCTGCGTAACACTACCTGTTGGTACTTGGACAACTGTAGTTACAGAGTAAAAATAAAAATAGCCACTACAGCCAGAGACACCAAAACGGAACAACACGACAACACGCGGAAAACTCATGGATGGTTGCATTACATGTTACGTAGTATCTAAAATAAATCTTTAATATTATGGGATTATGGTAAAGGTTCAATAAAATTGGCCAACCACAGCAGGGAATTACAACTGTAATGGAACGTTTCTTTCTGTTGCATTAAAGGTGATTTTGCAATGACATGAATCATTCAGCTTAATTCAAAAATAAAGCGATTTAATTATATACATATGTATGTCTTTGTTCTTAAATATTATTTAAGGCGATCCACCTCATACTAAAGTTTCATACTATATTTATGTTGCCATGATCTTTTCAAATATAACAGCTGGATTTGTGTAGTAACTATCTAAATATAGGACGTCGGATTGTGATGTCGCGAAATGAGTATCATTAACATACAACTTCACAGAGAATCACAATTTTCATTTTAAACACTTTTTTAAATTATTGTTCAAATCGCCATCTATGAACCATTAGCTGCTTAACTGCTATTGTAGCTGAATATAAAGTTGTAAATTAATGATATATATTTCGTGACACTATAATTTCATCTTATTTTTTAGGTAATTACGCACCAAAGCCTATTCTATTTTAAAAGATTATGGCAACAGAAATTTAGTATGGGCATTCGGAGACGGATCCCGTTAAAGTGTGATTGCATAATTTTTATAGTAAAGTACCTAGATAAAAACACGCCATTTATAAAGTTTACAAAGTGCGACACAGGCTTTTGTTATAACTCAAGACAGTGTCTGGCAGCACCTTCCTCCCTAAAATCATACAACCTTTTTATTTTTATACTTCGGCTAAACGTTACGTTTATTGTAGTCTTCGAAAGAGAAATTACACAATATTCATGGACGAGAGAATCGCGGGTAGTCTCGTCGTGCCATCATAACTGTATGGGAGTGTCTCTGCAGGGCGATATAATAGCAGACGTCACCACCAACTCTGTCTTCTTATTTTAACCAAAATATAAATCAAGAAGTTGCGTAGTTTTTATTGTGAGCTATTATACGTTACGTACGGAAGCGTCGGTGGCGCAGGAAGCGTCGGTGGCGCAGTGGATAAGGCGCGGACTCTCAATCTGAGGGTACCGGGTTCGAATCCAGCCGTGTACCTATGAGTTGTTTTTCAATTCAAGTACATTATCCGATTGCTTAACGGTGAAGGAAAACATCGTGAGGAAACCTGCATGTCTTGAACAGGCATGTGAAGTCCGCCGATCCGCACTGGGCCCGCGTGGTGGACTATGGCCCATACACTCTCTGTAGGAGAGTAGGCCTGAGCCCCTCCAGTGGGGACATCTGTTGGTGATGGTGATTATACGTTATTTAAAACTATAATTAGGTGTGTTACGTCCATGGATGGTTGATAATTCAAATGCTCATTAATCCTTAAGTACAAAGTCTTCGTATTATAGTAGTATAGCTACAGGATTGATGTTGTAGTAAAATTTACAATAAAAATACACGAATATTTAAATATCTTTATTTATGTACAAAATTACGATCCTTTAATATATAAAATTTTATGAGACATTTGTATTAATTAAAATATTATACTTATAATAAGTTGAGTAACACAGTTGTTATAATTTTGCAGATAGACATTGGCGAAGAATAATCACTAAAATATATTTTTTCCTCATTAAAAAGGCCCTAGAAGAAGAAATACAAAATCTTAAATTGTGTCTTTGTGCATTAATTAAATCATTTTGTTAATATATAAAATATGTATCTTATATTGCTCAGCTTAAAAAGTTATTATCATGATCAAAATATTTTTAAACATTTATAGTCATTTTTAGGGTTCCATACCTAATAAGGAAACATGAATTCTTATAGGATCAATTAGTTGTCCTTCCGTATGTCTGTCAAGACCCTTTTTCTCTTGAACGGGGTATCAAGTTGGAATTAATATAGAATACGAAAGTCTGCAGTCCCTTGCAGCTGAGAAAAAATGAAGCTTCTAGGTCAACGCAATAAAAAGATACGGCTGTTTAAGCCGCAATTTTCGACGTAGAAAGAATAACAACTTATAAGGATAATTCTTCTAGTCTTACCGCACAAGTATGTAAACTGAAAAGTGTAATTTAAAAATTATCACTTTGGGAACACACTTAAAGATTTAGCTGACACAGCGCCCCAGCGCGAGCGCGGAGTTCCCGCAGCCGTTCTAACCCCGCGTATACGAATAACGTGTCGATATACTGGGAATTAAATATTATCCAAAATTCAAGTCAAGTGTCACCCACGAACAGGAAATGTGAGATCTCACGCGCTGAGGCGCTGTGTCAGCTAAATGTTTATATGTGTTCCCACATCTCATTAAAAGTTTACGATTACAAACAGTTCAAAGTGCCTACCATTTTTTGTATTGCAATGTGAAAATTATCAACAATTGCTAGTGTTTATCGCCAGGCACAATTTATTATTATAAAGTATGTTAATATTATATTATGTACGGACCCTCGGTGCGCGAGTTCGACTCGCACTTGGCCGGTTTTTTCTATTACATACAGTACATGGCCGATATTATTGAGTATTTTATTGACTTAGCACATAAAACTATTTTTTAATAGTATTGTATTCTTAGAACTTTAGAAACAAATGTTATTTTAACGAATTTTCATTGAATAGAATTTTTTTGTTACTGTTTACAAATTGTAACAATATATAAGAAATGCACAAACATGTGCATATGTTTGAATTTTATCACTTGGCTCATTTTAAACCTCAGCATTGATAAGTTTTTCAAATTAGTCAGACATCTCGTAGGAATTAAGAAAATTAATTGTTGCAGAAGTTGTAGTGGTTGTGCAAATGTTCGAAGATTTCTTCGTCAATATCATTTTATTATTATTATTTATTTTAATCAGAAATACATCCATAGTGTTAGTAAACTTGGTGCTACGAGTATGTTAGTAATTAAATATGCTGTCAGACATGCTACTGGGACACTGGTGCATGTGATGACAGCCAGCGTCGCAGCATCGGTCCGTCGGTGCGCTGCGACGACAGCGAGCAGACTGCTGCGGCTGCCCGCGTCCTGCGCGCGCTGGAGGACGCACTCTTGCGCATCGTGCGCAGCGAAGCGCTACAGTAGCGAGGCAGCCGCAGCAGAGCCTTAAAAGCATTGTTGTATTGAACGCGAAGGGCGTTGTAGGCCCTCTGCGTGTATGAAACCCACAAGCTGCTCGTGTAGAAGGTGGTACAATAGGCCCGAAACAGTGTAATTTTAACTTCTTTAGAGCAATGAGCAAACCTGTGGGCTATCATATTCGCCCTCCGTTCTCGTTCAATATCCTCGTCGTCGCGCATGTCGTCAGTCACGATGTGGCCGAGATACTTAAATCTATGTACCAGCTTTAAGGGTACTCCATCTAGCTTGACAGGGGGCACGCTCGAAGGTCCTTTAGCACCGTCTCGGAAGACCACAAGTTCGCTCTTCTTGGCATTGTATTTTAGGCGGTGACAACGCGCGTACTCTTCGCATATACTTATGAGCTCCCGGATACCACCCACCGACGCACTCAGCAGCTACCATTTATAATTATTTATTATAGATTCACAGAAATCACTTGTAAAGTTTTCTATGCCTTGGTGAGCTGGTTGAAAATTCAATTTGTACCACAGTATCCACCATCTCTCTCCCCATAAGAAGAGACCTCTTCGGGTAACAATACTTTTTAACACAGCACGCTTTTAACTGCATTCAGGGTCTATAAACAACCTTCTTTTTGGATGTTAGTGTCTGGTTGCATCCTACAAAGTTTAATGCTTTGAAAAAAGATTTCATCACTTTACTTATTACATACAATTTTTAAAATTACTAGAATACACCTTTTCCCAATTACATCCACAGTTACAGCAACTTCTGAAGCCAAAAATGTTCCATTGATCTGAAAATTTAAACATATTCACAACATTAATTTCTGCATCTTCAAAGTAATAAATATGGTTATGAAACAAATCAAATGGCTTTTTCAATTTTTTAAAGCTGTAATTGAGTACCTACTACAGTTGTTTTTAAGGTTCCATACTTCAAAAGGTCAACTAAAAAGATATAGCTGTATTTAAGACCATTTCCATACAAAATGCAAGGGAACCAAAACCTATAGGATACACTTTTGTGTAAATATCTCGTGAGGTGTCTATCTAGTATGATTTCTGAGAAATCATCAAAACCTTGACAAACTTAGTTATGTGAGTGAGCAAAGTGAACTACTTCCTGTGTGTTTGTATGTTAGTTTTCCTCTACAGGTCATATTCCTCAACTGATCTGGATAAACTTGGTATATAGGTTAAATGAATTTTTTTAATTAAATAAAAAAAATCGAAAACTCATAGCTTTTAAGCTAGCAAACGTCAGATTATTGGTAGTTACATGAAATCGTGAGTTATAATAATGACCAACCAATTTATTCTCATTGGCATCAAGGTTAATTCATAAAGATAAGGATTTATATATGCCTCAATTTCATAGATATTTAAAAAGAATTGATTGGCTCTGTGGGGCAAAGTATGTGCTCGTGAAGTCTACAGCTCACAGAGCCACTAGTTATGTGGTCATGAAAATAAACCTTATTTCAATCTAAAAAAATATTTAACATTATAGTTGGACTATCTGTACTAGGTTTACAATCACTGCATCTTTGTTTACATAATTTCAAATGTTACAAAGCTTCATATATAAATAGATCTTACATACATACCTCATTTTACTAGCACTGGTAGTCTGTCCAATGTTGATAAGTAGACGTAGGCTAGGCTGCCATTCTTTTCCTCATAAACCAGTGAGCATCTGCCTTGAAAGCATTCAATATCTTTGTTTTTGTTGTAAATAAAATATTTTAAAGGATATTTTGTCAAATATTGCTGTAGTTCTACTTCAAACAACAAAAAAGAATATTGACTACAACTTTCGTACTAAAATGCCTCCTTAATGTTCATTGACCTGATAAACTTTAAAAAGTCTTCTTGTTAGTCTACAATATGTTGGCAATCTTTTTCTTTCATCCATACTTCTTCCTTTTGACTTATTTTTTATAATAATCGAAAAAAGAAAGTTTTTGATTTGTGATTGGAGTGACATGGCAAACATAGGTGTAATTTTTTATGATTAATGTACCAATAGAAACCACTAGTTTCTAGTTCATGTAAAAAGTCTTGTTATTCTGTTTCTTGCTTCTCTTGCATTGTCTGTGTCATTTAATGCCTCCTGTCATTGTTGTTTGTGCTAGTAATGCTGGTTTTGCTTCAGCTACCATTGCCACAGGAGACAGATTGATGTAGCTTGCAGTTTTTTTTATGTTACTGGGTGTGGCCACATCTGGAATGTTATAATATTTAAATGTAAGTAACTAGATGTAAAAAAAAATTCTCATAGTCAATAGTCAGACTCGATTCACTGTGTGAGGACTAAAGCAAAAAGGAGAAGAGAGGTTCCAACTTTATATTGTTGAAATGAAAGAGTATATACAAAACAAAAATAAACATAACAAAGAAGAGATTTAAGATTACAAGGACGTGGGATATTATCAGAGAGACAGGGATGATTTATTATAAAGGCAACAGAAAAATATTCATATCCATGGTCAGAATTTCTATTCATGATAAAATGAAGCACACTGAACTACTAAATAAAAGGAACAACAAAAACTAGCACATAAAAAAGGTGTTTCAGGATACGAAATTAGATGAACCTGAATTTAATTAATATCTATTAACAAATAAATAAACTAATGCAGTTTAGTAGTTCACTTAGATTAAATGGTGGTGACCTGGTGGGTATTAAAAGTGCAGAATCACCAACCTACAGGAGGCGGTTCTTTAACTATTCAAAACCCAGGTTCCTTGTTTGGTAGGGCTATGCTGCCGTCGAGCTTGACCACTCGGCACACCGATTGAAGATTTTGAACGGGTTAGGGGCAAACCAGTGAGCCTACATCCAAGCTTTTGTTCCAAACCCCCGCTCTGGTACTAAGTACTTGCAAGGATTGGTATTCCATGGTGTTCCGGGCTAGGGCTGGCACTGGCACTAGGGCTTTTACTTATGGCGTTTAAACTGTGAAAACGATGTCAGGATATAAAGCTAGTCGATGTAGAGCCGATGTGTTCTCGTACCCAAAATAATATTATAGGTAATATCACTAACCGAATTTAGTTTGTTTTTCCAGGGTTGTGAAAGTCTGTATATTATACAAAAAAACTTTATAGGAAAAGCGAAATAATGAAATCTCAGCGGAACGTCCACATTTGAATTGAAACATATTTAGATGATGGCTGGGGCGCACAAACTATATCACAGACTATTTGTTGTTTGGATCCTGATAAATAATCTATCTATCTATGACATACTATATTAATCACAGGTTAAGTACTAGATATTTATGACCTTATCGCTACAGCATCAGTCAGTGAGCTGAAGACCAAGTACCAGTGTTGCCAACTTTATTTTTATCAACCCACCAAATAAGGCCGTATTAACCACCAGAAAACCACTAAACTTTGTCGGGCTCTCAAACCACCAGAATTCCACTAGAAATTACAGATGTGTGGGTCGTCAGCTTCCTCATAGAGCTAGGGGAATTCTACGCATGCCAAATTTTAAGGCAATTTAGGAGCAATCAAACTTTAGCATTCATAATTTAGCAGCAACCATTACTAAACTAAATCTTGATTCTGTATTAGTCAAATTAGTAGATTTGAATTATGCACCAACGGTGAAGGGTTAGATTCTAGCTAGACCTCAAATTTGGTGAAGGTCGTTCGTAATCTCTCTATGAAGTTAATCGGTAGTATACCATTGCTTATTTCAGTCGGCTCCTGGTCTAACACGCTCAATGTACCAATTGAATCGATACGAAAGTGCAGGTTAAAATGAATTTTAAAACAGTGACGGCTAAGTTGAAACTCTATTGTAATAGCGTAGCGCACGGAACGGCAAAGGCGCGCTCAGCGGCGTCCGTGCGATTATTTTGAATTTTTTGGCGGGAAAATAGTTTTTTGCTTATAACTTTGAATCTAGACAGCCAGGAGATTTGAAATTTTGACTCGTGAACGCTCCTATTGTATGGTCTCATCTGATCTTTAAAACGAAGTTCTCACTTATGTAGTTTCAGAGATACAACATGTGTCAGCTGGCGACCCATGTCACCAGCTTACACACACATATCGGCTCGTAGCTCAAACAGTTTTAGCACTAGAGATTCGAAAATTTTGGCGCCTGGCGCTGCTATTTTGCCCTAAAATATGAGGTACAATACATAATCGTAACTTGAATAATTACGAAGATCCAGATGTGTAAGCTGGTGACACGGGTCGCCAGCTTACACACGGTATTTCGTTCGTAGATCCAAAAGTTTATCAATGTGATCGTTAATTTTTTTGGCTCTCATTGCTGTAATTGTGCTTTAAATGCCTGACTATAGTCTAAAGCCCTAACCTGACTGGTTTGCCTTCCTGGCATGTGTCAGCTGGAGACCCATGTCTCCAGCTGACACACTAAAAACAACTCGCTGTAACTGAGTCATGTTTGCTGCTAAATTATGAATGCTAAAGTTTGATTGCTCCTAAATTGCCTTAAAATTTGGCATGCGTAGAATTCCCCTAGCTCTATGAGGAAGCTGACGACCCACACATAAATTACAGTGCGACACAAAATATTACTTATTCATGAGCGACAACCATCTGCGATACTTGTGAAATGTCGCGTGCTTAAGCGTAGTGTTATATAGCTGCAAACTCGCTATATTAAAATCACTAGGTTCTTTAATTCGCCCGTTGGAACGCGGTAGGGCGTTCAACTCGCGGTGTGGTAAAGGAAAGCGGGAAAATATTAGATTTTAAATTTAAAACAGAGTAGGAATAATTAAAAATAATAAAATAGAGTACTTAGATTTTGATTTGCTATGACAATAAAATACTGTACTGTAATTGTCATTTCATTATTAAAAAGTTCGATTAAATCATTATTTGAATAATATAGAATGCACGACTTTTAATTCTTTCATGAATACTAATCATACAATGTAGTAGTAAATATTTATATGTTGCAGTTCTAGCTCTCTCTCACTCTCTATGTCTAAGCAAAATTTCAATTAAGTGAACACCACTCTAGTTTTGTATTGAAGTAATTCTATGGTTGAAATGTTCACACTTTGCTCAGATATTGACGAACTCCAAAGTATTGACTAGGACTAATGTTATAAATTGTATCAGTAAATTCTGCAAAGTTTCATATCAAATGATAAAAAAACACAGCAAATATGTATATTGCTTTGATAGTATACATAGGGTACTTAAGTAAATTAAGTAAGTAAAAAAGAATACTTATTCTTTATTGTGCACCACAGAGTCTTAACGTAAACATATGTAAGGAAAACAATATAGATAACAACAACAGGCAGTCTTATCGCTAAAAAGCGATCTCTTCCAGAAAACCTTAGGGTAGCAGACACTTAATAACATATTTATAGGAAATATTTGTATATAAGTAGTTAATAATATGTTATCAACTATGTATTTAACATCATTCTAATTGTCAAGATGTCAAATAATAGCAGTTAATGTAATGTAAATGGACCAGCAATTTAATTCATATAGCCACCATAAGTTTACTGCATGTTCACTATTGTTCACAGGTACAGGACACTTATATAAGTTGTGGTTACATATAATTAGATATGCATAAATCATGATTGTTATATAGATTTAAGAGCATGTAAGAGAGAAGAAGTTCCGGGCCTAAATGCTCATTTTTAACTATAACGTATACAGAGCATTTTATGAATCACATTAGTGGTTAAATTACGTAAATTACCACTAACTGGAACAATCTAATCCACTATAAAATCCACTAACCACTAAAACCAAAAAAATCTCGCTGTAAGGCATGCCTAAACCACCAGATCTAGTGGAAAATCCACTAAGTTGGCAACACTGCCAAGTACACTGTGAGCAAGTAATTATTAACTAAGTTTACTAATACATACTACTAAGTACATTAGTATAGTCAGTCATAATCACAATTCATTTTTTTTAAATTATAATCTGTGTTAGCAATTACGCTACCAGGAAGCGATAAAAACGCATCAACAATCACAACATTGAATTTCTTTCAAAAGTTTGCTTGAAACGAAACGTAAACAGAAGAAGGTACAGAAATTCCTGGCTGTACAAATCGGGCTGTGCAATATTTGATCGTGTTAATAATTCACCGCCACGTAGTTTTACAGCCACTTTTTGCACAGGAGCGGAATTAATGTACAAAATTGACCTTGTTTGCCTTGGCTGAACATTCTTTGACACGTATTTCCGTGTACAGTAATTCCACGCGCGTGTTTATCGTGGATCATCAATTCCTGCCCGTACAAAAGTACGCGGCGGAAATGTCGACCCGCGCCGTCACAGCCGCGGAATTTTGTGCCACCGTACATTAAGTACTTGGCGTGTAATTATTTGGCTGTACAAACTTTGACTGTTTAATACAAGGTCGTAAAAATATTGGACACCAATTCCTGGGCTGTACAAGACGGGTTGAACATTATTGAATCGTGTTGATAATACACAGCCAAATTATGTACAGCCAATATTGTACGGCAGTTGCGTTCATGTACGGATGCCCCTCAATTCCGCGGCTGGTTCGGCGCGGGGTGGAACTTACTTGTCTGTAAAATGTAGGGAGCCGAAATTATAACTACGCTGAAAATCTTGACATGGGTTATCTATTTATGGGATAGAATAGACAGTTCTAAAGTAAGGTTGTCTCATTTTAACAAAAGGCATTCGCTGTAAAAGTGACGAGTATAGCTTTATGTGGTAAATTTCAATGACAATGACATACAAATTCTCTTTGGTATTGGTTATTAGTAGTAGTTTAATTCTCGCGAATGGGAAGGCAATGGAAAAAAGCCATACAGCCTACTCTGAATATATATTTTCTTCATTTTCTCAATAAAATAAAATTTGTACATTGTATCGCTTGTTTTGACGATTCTTGACGAGAATTTCAGGTCAGCCTTGGTTTCAACATAATTCAGAAGAATCCATATGCCGAATGTACTCGACATGGTAAACCCTTTCGATCGCGTCGAAACCCTCGCAATTTTGCGTAATTGATGCTACAACACTCCGTGACACTTTTTGCACTATATCACACCATTATAACACAAAAAACACACATAACAGTATTATTAACGAATTACGAAAAATTGCAATCAACCACCATTATTCAAGTTCGCGCCAAGAATCCTCAAGAATCTTGTTTGGTTGGTAAATGGTAAAATGTGTCAAATTGACATTTATGCAGGAAAAAACTGAAAAAATAAGTAGTTTAATTCTCCCGAATGGGAAGGCAATGGAACAAAGCCATACAGACGAAAATAATTATAAAATAATAATAGACAAACAAGATCCGATAGTTTAAAAAAATATTCTCTTTGTATGGAAAATCCAGGTATAGCCATCCATGAATGAAATTAGAGCTGTCTCCGTCTACTCACTTTGATACTTTATAGCAAGATACCAACCCAACCAATTGAACATATCTTGAGCTTTTTATTTGCTTTATAATGCTGCAAACACACTGTCGTGGCGTGACGTGGCGTGGCGCGCCAGCAGCAAATCGGTCATCGGTTTTATATACAGAGCACTTAGTATGGTTGGGATGTAAGGGAGCGAAAAAGACACTTGGTCGCTTCAATAGTCAACCTCACCTGCACGTGGTACATCCTGCTATATACTGACGAGGCTCTGGCGACCGACAGATGGCGGTATAACCATCCCAATAACAACCGGGTCCAAATTTCACGGATCGGTGGTGGGCAGCAGCGCCACTGATGCGATAAACCTGGTTCTGCGATCGCCAACCCGCCTGCCCAGCGTGGCGATTAGGGTATTTACCTCCCATATGAAAAGTGCGACTATAAAACGGCCCCCAGTTCCCGGTCGTCCCTCTAGGCCTGATCAAGGTAGCGGTCAAGGTAACGGAGGGACAGGGGGTGCTAAGAATCCCCGGGTTACGATAGGCTACCGAAAACAACTTGTTCTGGCTACGTATAATGGACGTACACTGCGGCTCGATGAACATTTAGCTGAGCTAGAAGTAGAGCTAGATAAAATACGTTGGCACATTCTAGGGCTGAGTGAAGTCCGAAGAGAGGGGGAGGACACCTTAACTCTGGAATCGGGCCATCTTCTCTACTTCAGAGAGGGAGACATGACATCCCAGGGTGGCGTCGGTTTCCTCATTCACAAAGACCTTAGTGACAACGTCGTAGAAGTCTCGAGTGTGTCGACACGGGTAGCGTATCTCGTCCTTAAGCTCACTGAGAGGTACTCCCTCAAAGTTGTACAGGTATACGCGCCGACCTCGACGCACTCTGATGACGAAGTGGAGGCTTTGTACGAAGACATAGCCAAAGCCTTAAACAATACGTCTAAGGCCCATTTCAACGTTGTCATGGGGGACTTCAACGCGAAAGTGGGAGGTCAGAGCGGCAGCGAATCGAAAGTAGGACCATTTGGCTACGGGTGTAGAAATCACCGGGGGCAAATGCTAGTGAACTTCCTCGAATCACAGGGACTTTTCCTTATGAATTCGTTCTTTAAGAAGAAGTCCCAAAGGAAGTGGACCTGGAAAAGCCCAGATAACGTGACGAAGAATGAGATTGACTTCATTATGGCCGATAAAAAGCGCATATTCAGAGATGTCTCTGTGATCAATAGGTTTAACACCGGAAGTGATCACCGACTTGTCAGAGGCATCCTGGATGTTGAATACAAGCTGGAGCGCAAACGCCTGATGAAGTCAACACTCCGACCAAACCTACACCAAACGGCTATTGGATCCGAACGTTTCCAGTTGGAACTTAAAAATCGGTTCGCTACACTTGAATCCCTAGACACCCCAATCGACGTGGACGAGGTTCTCGAAAAAGTGGAGTCAGTTTTAAGTCAAGAGGGCAAAAAGTTCTGTCGGCTTCGTCGTACTGGCACGAAGTCCAAGCTCTCAGAAGAAACATTGGACTTGATGAGGGAAAGACGTGAAAACAGCCAAGCCATTCAGCAATCAGATCAACAGACGCTCAACCGAAAAATTCGCAAGCGGATACGACATGATCTCCGATGCCACAACACACGCCTCATAGAAGAGGCAATCGAGCAGAATCGGGGATCTAAAGTATTCGCCAAGCGACTAGGGAGAAGCAATCTGACGAAGTTGAAAACTTCCAATGGCGTTATCGTTACCTCCAAGCCCGAGGTCTCGGCTGAGATCGAGAACTTTTATGGTCAATTGTACGCGCAACAAGCCATAAGAGCAGAGCCCCACGAAACTGATCCTAGAGCCAGGCTTACCCGGCACTACACTGACGAGCTACCCGAAATAAGCCTAGACGAATTGAGACTGGCACTCAGGCAGCTTAAAAACGGAAAAGCCCCTGGAGATGACGGCATTACATCCGAGCTTCTGAAAGCAGGTGGTCAGCCTGTGTTGACTGAGCTACAGAAGCTATTTAATGCCGTCATAGAATCAGGGAGAACTCCAAAGGCGTGGAGCAAGAGTATCACAGTTTTGTTTTTCAAAAAAGGAGACAAAACCCTACTGAAGAACTACAGGCCCATTTCACTCCTGAGCCACACCTATAAGCTGTTCTCGAGAGTCATCACAAATCGTCTCACACGAAGATTTGACGAGTTCCAACCTCCCGAGCAGGCTGGGTTTCGACAGGGTTATAGTACCATAGACCACATACACACAGTGCGGCAGATTATACAGAAGACTGAAGAGTACAATCAGCCTCTGTGTTTTGCATTCGTGGATTATGAGAAAGCCTTTGACTCTGTTGAAACCTGGGCCGTTCTGGAATCCCTGCAGCGGTGCCAACTTGATTGGAGATATATCGAAGTGCTGAGATGTCTGTATGACGCCGCCTCGATGACCGTCCAAGTCCAAAACGAACAAACAAGACCTATCCCATTGCGTAGAGGAATAAGACAGGGAGATGTTATATCTCCGAAACTGTTTACGAACGCATTGGAAGATATCTTCAAATCGTTGGATTGGACTGGCCGGGGAATCAATATCAACGGCGAGTACATCTCCCACTTACGCTTCGCTGACGATATCGTCATCATGGCAGAAACCCCGCAGGAACTGCAGGAAATGCTGGACACCCTTAATGTAGCCTCTAGACGTATAGGTCTCGGAATGAATTTGGACAAAACTAAGGTTATGTTCAATGATCTCGTCGTTCCGAGACCGGTAATCGTCGATGGAACAACTCTCGACATTGTTCAAGAATATGTTTACCTCGGGCAAACGATGCAGTTAGGTAGAAACAATTTCGAGAGAGAAGCCGATAAGAGGATACAGTTGGGGTGGGCAGCGTTTGGGAAATTACGTCAAGTCTTTAAATCGTCGATACCACAATGCCTCAAGACAAAAGTCTTCAACCAGTGCGTCCTACCTGTGATGACTTACGGAGCCGAAACGTGGACACTCACGGCACGACTGATCCACAAATTTAAAGTCGCTCAGCGGGCTATGGAAAGGGCTATGCTCGGAGTCTCTCTGATGGACCGCATTCGGAACGAAGTGATCCGTCAGAGAACCAAAGTGACCGACATAGCTCACCGTATTAGCAAACTGAAGTGGCAGTGGGCCGGTCATATTTGCCGAAGGACAGACAGTCGTTGGAGCAGACGAGTTCTCGAGTGGAGACCACGCCTAGGCAAACGTAGTGTAGGACGTCCCCCGGCGAGGTGGAAAGACGACTTACGTAGGGTAGCCGGACGTGAATGGATGCGGAGAGCAGAGGACCGAATCGAGTGGCGCACTCTGGGAGAGGCCTATGTCCAGCAGTGGACTGCCGCAGGCTGTACATGATAGTATGGTTAGAGACACAACTGAGTGTCGTGACGTGTTGTGACTCTAATGTCTCTCTCTCTCCATACTAAAGTTATGAAATCGATATGCTGCTGGCGCGCCACGCCACGCCACGATAGTGTGTATTTGCGGCATAATTTGTACTCTAAATAAAAACTTGTGTTGGTTATGTAATGGGTCTGTATAAAAATGGTCTTTGCTCAAAAATTAACAAAACAATACTTGTCTATGGTCTATTACGTTCCGTTCTAGGAACAACATGAGAATTATATTCTGTGCTTTTTAAGTAATTATTAATAATTTGTAAGTCTTATTTTGATTTTGTTTAATTTAAACAGTTTTAATAATACTAGTTGCTATATTTTAATATTCCAATGTATTCTTTTCTACAACATTTTAGAAATATTTCATTTCTTGGTTGAAGATAATTTCTTTGATCGGAATGTGATTTTCAATGGCAGACTTGTCATGTTTCGAAGATCTCGCATTAGATTTTATTAGCCAAATAATATGTTTTCTAATTAAGTGTCCATAAGAATCAACAAAGAGTAACATCCTAAACAATTAAACATTTGAAATAACACATTCCGAAAAGTGTCCTTGCGGAACTTCGTGAGGAATATCATGAAATGAAATGGTTGTAGTGCTCACAAAATAATCTTCAATCGATCTAAGAAATAAACTTGTGTTTTAATTGTATTCGTTATCACTATGTCAACAAGATTATTAGATAGTCGCTAACTGCAGGTGAGAAATGACACACTTTATATCTGTAAGATCCCAGCATTAAATGTCATTAAATTTGTTATTTTGTTTATATTTTTTGCATTTTTAAAACAAGAATGATAAGCCGAGACGTTAGTTTGATTTATATTGATAGCAATTTGACTTAATATTAGGGCTCGCCTGCACTTTAGCTGACTTTTGTAGTGCCTTCAATTGTTGGTGGGTTGTGTAGAACTGTAAGAATTATATCAGATTTGGGGAATGCGCCATTTTAAAGATATAATTTATAAAAGTTTTGTATAAATTTAACATGCAAACTACTAGGCAACCAAAACAATTAGGCACATGACAGGAATGCTTGTGCCTAGCCTCAATTACAGATGCTTTCCTGGCTGACTGGGTAGCTCAGGGAGTTGGGATAACTACACTAAAACGTTTAGGGTCTACAAAGTCCTGCCTTAGTACCCCCTTTTGTACACCTCAATTAATAATAAAATAATGGTTCCTCGGAAGTGGCTCCTAGTGTTCGTCATCAATCAGCTTGTTTACCCTGCTGAAGAATTGCTACTGGAAAAAACCAAGATGTCTGTCCGGTGACTAAGACCAAAATCTCGAACCCCTTTACACATTTGTTTCTTATAAGTAGTGTATAACCAACCAAAACTCACCTAAAGTGCAGATCTTACACTCTAGAGCAGATCTTGATTAATTGCTTTGAATCGAATAGCAATAAAGTAAATTTATCTTGCTGCTTCTTATTTGTTCCAAATTGTAAAAATACATTTAAATTCCATTATTTTTCGAATTATGTTTCTGAATAGAATCCTCTTTTGCTAGTATAGATAGATACCTAATATCTTATGATAATTTTTTGTTATGCGTGGTTTATTACATTCTAGTCTCAAATATCTCGTTAGTAATTACATTATGCTCATGAAATAAACTATATTTGTTAATTTTTAAGCTCAGCATTCTTCATGTCAATGGAACGTGAGATGGCTGGCATGATGCCTGGCATGGGCATGGGTGCCGGAGCCATGCCCAGCATGGTTCCTGTATCCACAGACCCTCGCTCCCAGCTACTACAAGAAATGAGGGAGCAGAACTTCGACCTGATCAGATTCGCTTCGTACAGAACTGCTTGCAAATTGAGATACGTACAGAAGAAGTGCAATTGTAAGTTTCAGTACATTATTTTATTTGGGAGATTCCCACACTCACAGATTTTGGCTATTGTTTCAGTCAGATTTTACATTATAATTGGCCATGTGCCAAGATCACTATGACAGGCAATTCGGTGATTGCAGTAAGATCTTGTTGTTATATAGGTACATGCTGCTTTTCCATTCTTGACTATGGTTTTCTTTTGTCACCATATATTTGTGATATTATTCTAAAGCTGAAACCACATGGCTAAGTTATAATTTATGTAAAATGATTTCAGATTACAATTTTTTATACTAGTGCAGTGTGAAGTCACATTTGCTCTTAGAGCTTTGAGGTACTGTCATCAATCATCAACAGCCTATATATGTCCCCACTGGAGGGGCTCAGGCCTACTCTCCTACAGAGAGTGTATGGGCCATAGTCCACCACGCGGGCCCAGTGCGGATCGGCGGACTTCACATGCCTGTTCAAGACATGCAGGTTTCCTCACGATGTTTTCCTTCACCGTTAAGCAATCGGATAATGTACTTGAGTTGAAAACAACTCATAGGTACACGGCTGGATTCGAACCCGGTACCCTCAAATTGAGAGTCCGCGCCTTATCCATTGCACCACCGACGCTTTGTATGTAGGTATGAGGTACTGTAAATATTACTAAATGAGTATGTACGTATGTGTATGTATAAATTTATAAACTTCATGCTAGAATCATGATAATCGTCTGTTCAACTCGTTCCCCCAATATGAGCAAGAGTAGAACACTAACCATTATTATCTGTATAGGTCTCATTGACAATACGAAGTATAGGTCTAGTGATTAAATCAAAATAATTTTGTAACACTTTTTCTTCAACAGTGCACGTTATAGACATATGGAATGTGATAGAAGCATTTAGAGAGAATGCCCTCAACACGTTGGAGCCCACCGCCTGTGTGAACGTGACCCGTCTAGAGACCCTGGTGTCCTCTCTGTACCACAACCTGAACAAGAGGCTACCTCCAGCACACCAGGTGTCTGTCGAGGCTTGCTCCGCATTGCTGCTGAATTGGCTGCTGTCTGCTTACAGTACTGGGTGAGTGATACAAAATATAACTACCAGATATTTTAAACTATGCTGTATCACTGTATTTCTCAATTAATTATGGAATTCGCTAACTTTTAACCGCCTCCTTGGCCTTATAGCCAAATGTTGGACCAACAACTTGATCCCGGGCTCGATTCACAAAAGGCACCTATCAGTACTCAGTTTTGGTTGTAGGTATGTTAATAAATAGTTTTATCCTGTTTCCAAACAGCTGTGTTAATTGCAGTGTTGTGTTCTGGCATGAGGCTTCTGGGTGCGCACACTTACCATCCAAAGGTCTTATCTTCACTTACCATCAGGTCATGGCCAAGTGCAAAACCCATCCTACATAAAACATGCTGAGGAGTGGAATGTTTGTATCCTGTGCACTACAGCTTGGATAATAAGGCAACTGTGTTCTTAAACTTTTAAGATCATTGAGCACTCAATAAATTTAATTGTGTCTCTGACATTAAGTGTGGAACGACACACCCAAAATGATTTTTATTTATTTTTACCATAAGTTCGAGTACAAATAAAATTCATCCCCTGAGGGGCAAAATATTTGATATTGTGACTGCCCTTGAACCCTACACACCCTACAGCCTATTGAATACACAAAGAATCATAAATATCAGATCACAATTAGTGGAAATATGAGGTAACATACACACAAACACAAATACAGTCAAATTGAAAACAACTTTTTCGATAATCTGATATTTCCTCAATACATGACTGTAGTGATGTAACGACAGCTTTCTGTTACCAGTTTCTTAGACATGTCTTGGAGGTTAATTAGCATGAATAATGTCATGTGACACTACTCAGTCATGCATGAATTGAATCTGTGTGAACTGAATACATAATTTGCTAGAGGATTTCTAAGTTCTATTTGTAGGAGTTGTAATACACTTCGATAATGATTTGTGAAAACCTGTATTAATCACTGGTTTACATATATGACTATGATGTGTCAATGGAGCTAGACATTGATCTGTACTGCACCAGCACAACTGTAGTTTCTAGAAGGCTTGCTAATACTGTCTTCCGTGATAAATAGTATGTGTACCTACTGTACATGTATGCATAAATTATTTATTTTGATTTATTTAGGTTTCGTATTTAGGTGATAAAAAATAAAATTTTTAAAAATGGTTTGGTTGGTGGTAGGAAACTGTTTATCATCAAAATCTGCCACCAAACAGCCGTGACAACCTGTCGTAATCTTTAGATTTCTGCGCGAGGACGCTTATCTCGTATGTCCCCTTTTCTCTCGCTCAAATGAAGGCCAAGTGCAAACCCACTGTACATATAAAAAGACATGACTGATCATAATGTTCAGCCATGAAACATGCACTGCTTAACTTAGGCCTCGCCCTGAATGATCACTCCCAATTACTCAAAACCGGTAGCAAAATCACCAGAACGTTAATAAGATTTTATTGGCAATAATACATTTTTAACTGCCTGAATTAACTATAATTTGTGTATTATTTCAGTGAGAACATCGGCAAGATCCGTGTGTTCTCCATCAAAGTGGCCCTGGCCACGATGTGTGCAGGAAAACTGATGGACAAGTTGAGATGTGAGTGGTGCATGCGTTGATTAATGGTTATTCACACGCTTTTAGTATATTGGCTACATGGACGTAATCTCGAGGTCCCGAGATCGATTCCCAGTGGGTTACTAATCGGTAGATTGTGTAGTTGGTGGTAAAGATTATGCGTGGAGAGAGCGTAAAAGCGTAGCTTAAGTAATACTTATGTTATAAATGCAAATTTGAATTTGTTTGTCTTGGCTGATGTGAAATTAATGTTTCACCCGTACATTGAGGACATCTTCATTTGCAGTATGTTTTCCCCTCAGATATATTCTCTCAGCTGTCTGATGGTAACGGGCACCTGCTCATGAAACGCTTGTCTGACTACCTTCGCGAGGTCCTGGCCCTCCCAGCAGCCGTATACGAGTCCCCGTCATTCAGCTACAGCGACGCGCTAGCACTGGCCATCTTCCATCAGGTGTGTACCGACATGCAATATACTGACGCTTTACGATATCGACTGAGCGAAAAAATTGTAAGTCAACTAAAAACCGACTTCAACTGCCTTAAAAATTTGGTTTTTGTTGATTTCCTCAAACATCGATCAATAAATTTCAATAAAATTTATATGGGACCACCTCTAAAGTATGCTCTACCAAACAAAAAAGGAATTATCAAAATCGGTTCACTATTGGTGGAGTTATCGCGTAACATACATACAAAAAAAACATACGCGTCGAATTGAGAATCTCCTCCTTTTTTGAAGTCAGTTGAAAATAAGGGTAGTTCAATTATCAGCAAATACATATTTCAATTTAAATCTATAATTTTTTTAAATAACAAATTGTGAACAAATTATGTTGTAGGCAAACCGTGTGTTCCAAAAGTCTAACTTGCTATTGCAAAGTGCCTATTTGATTTGGTGGAGTAAAACAAGAGTAATTATGAGTTCTTTTCTAGCATTGTCAAGAAGTTGAATGACAGCATGAAGTACTCGTATTTACGCCGTTGCCTACTATTTTAATAAAACAATTTTATACCCTACGTACTTTATTTCAGAACAACAAAGTGACTGTGAATGACTTCCTGGACACCCTAATGTCCGACCCGGGCCCGCCGTGCCTCGTGTGGTTACCGCTGCTACACCGACTCGCCAGCGTTGAGAATGGTGAGATCTTTACTTAATATTTAAGTGATTCGCTCATAATATATGATCACAAAACATACGAAAACAATCTTACATTTACAGTTGTAGCATCAACTGTGATATAGACTGATGTATGTACTGATCACAATTTTTCCACTACTATGTTAAGTTTGTCATTCAATCTGAGCTACATTTTCGTTACAACAATTGGGTATTAGACACCAAATTAGATTGGGACATTAAAAAAGCCCTCAAAATAAAAATATGTAATGTTTTTGAAAGAATTTAAAGTTAAAAAATTGCGGAAAAAATTTAGTTCCTCGAATAGTACAGTACGGTGCCGTAAATACTGCACATCGGCAATCATCGCATTTCCGAATACACCCGAATACGAATTTCCATGCCCATGTATTTATTAGATTTATTGTTTATCAAAATTTGAATTCAGAACTGAGTACTTTATTGTTGTTTTGTTTGATTCTTCGTGAACTAAATAGAGCTGTTAAACTATTTCCTTTATGAACTCTTATTTTTTGTTGTTGTTTTAACCTTTTTAGACTGTTTATAGTCAGTGATTATTACTTATTGTATATAATTTCGCGTGACTGGCCATGGAAAGGTTTCCATTTTCCCCCCTGTAAATGCCATCGTACAACTTTAAATTATTTTAAGTGTGGGAATTTAACAACTCTATATATATTTTGATCGGGACGCGTATGCATCGTATGAAATCGAAAATATCCGATTATCTATTTCCAAAGGACGATGTGCAATATTTTCGGCTCCTTACTGTAATATGCTTGTGTAAAACATTATTTTACGAGATAATTCAAAATAACGAACAAGCTTCATACATTTAACGCTCCAATACTAGCATGTGACGTCACAAAACTCACCCGATTTGTATGGAGCGGTTTAGCACCGCGTGACTAGAATTATTTTTCGTCGGATTGTGCTGAAAGATTAGTCGTATCGGTTTTTTATATAGTTATTTATCCTTTTTTACATGGTCTGTCGAATTAGACCAATTTTTTACCCAATTACCTTACCTAATTTGTTTGTATTTATGTTGTTCAGTGGTGCACCCACTGTCGTGCAGCGCGTGCCGTCGCAGCTCCCTGACTGGGTTCCGGTACCGCTGCACGCGCTGCACCAACTACACCCTGTGCCAGGACTGCTTCTGGCGCGGACGAGTCTCAGCGACGCACACCAATGAGCACGAAGTCAAGGAATACTCCGCCTATGTGAGACAAGTCTTATATCATCATCAACAGCCTATACATGTCCCCACTGCAGGGGCTCAGGCCTACTCTCCTACAGAGAGTGTATGGGACATAGTCCACCACGCGGGCCCAGTGCGGATTGGTAGACTTCACACACAGATTTGCTCACGATGTTTTCCTTCACCGAAAAGCCATTGGTAATGATTTTATCAATCGTACATAAATTGTAACTCATTGGTACGAGCCAGGATCGAACCCAGACCTCGATTGCTGAAGGACTGACGCTCTACTCAACAGAGATACCACGGCTTTTACAGCGTTAAAAATTTCCTACCCTACAAAGAAACAATCGAGTAACACACATAATTTTTATTATTTCACACATTGGTTGAACGGAAGATATGCAGTTAAGTTCTTGTTTATGGAAAGATTTTGGGGAGGCAGCAGCAGAAGCGACTAATATTAATTAACTAATACATACCGATAAGAAGAATCGACGATTTCTCAATGCGAGAGTCACATCCCTATTCTATCGTGATCGAACAATCACATCTCTAGTTCAACTACTCTGTGATGCGCTGGGCTGGGGATTCCCCAGGACAAGTATGGTCGGATTGAATTGTTTGTTTAAGATCTAAGATATTACATGTTAATTAATTGGATTGGCAGTGCGTTTTCTTTAAAATTATAAACAAGTACTTACTCTATAAACTAGATTAATATTATGTTATTTATTATCAAGTTTCGACTGTAGTAGAAAATAATGGTTGTATAATTAAGTTGACTTGAAACATATTATGTTGGCTCAGTTTAATTACACGAATATTGAATGTGTTACAGAAATCACCGTCTAAGCAGATTGGCGCCACGCTCCGCAAGTCGTTCCGCTGCGTGCCGGAGCGGGCGCGCCCGCAGCTGCCCCGGTACCCGGACCAGCCAGAGCGAACACTCAACCTAAGCCATATCGTGTAAGTACTACTATACTGATACGCATTTACACACAATTTTTCGATGATCAACCGACTTCAAAAAAGTAGGTTCTCAATTCGAAGTTTTTTAAATGTTTGTTACCCCATAACTTTCGACTGGGTGAACCGATTTTATGATCCTTTTTTTTATTTGAAAGCTGATGTTTCCCGTCCCAGTCCCATTTCAATTTGGTCCGTTCTGTCTCATCCATGAGAAAATTATATAAGTCTTAAATTTGCATTGAGTATTAATTTAGGGGATGAATGGTGTAGACTTTTAGGGCAGTTGAAGTCGGTTTCCAGTTTTTTTGTAAGTAGTAGTTATAAGTAATTTAAAAAATAGGAAATCGGATTGTAATGTCGAGGAATTTTAATTTTTATACATTATTTTTGATTATTGTTCAAAACGCCATCTAGGGATCATTAGCTGATTAACAACAATGTACATATCAGTGTATCAGAAAGAGACAACAGGAGAGATATCAACGCTGACGTCTTTCATGTTGTCTCTTTCTGATACGCTGAGTTACCGCCCAAGGCAAATCGGTGAGTTTAGTTTATAACATAATTAATGCGTTCGAAATTAACTAAGAAATTGACTCCAACTCCTGAGGAGTCTATAGCATTCATTACCTAAATGTACCTTACTAACTCCTCTTATAGGGTTGTAAGGATATATATTTTGATTATGATGATTTTTTAAAGCGATTTAACATATTAAATAAAATGTATATGGGATCACCTTTGAAGTATGATCTACCTAACAAAAATCATCAAAATCATTAATAATTGGTGGAGTTATCGCGTAAAATACAAACGAGAAAAAAACACATACGAATTCAGAACCTCCTGAGAAAGCTATACGGAGCGCCCGCTCTCTTGGCGCGCTCTCTCTGCTTGATGCTGATGATGACGTGGTGGTATGTTTGTCAGTCCGCCGTCTCCGGTGCCGGCACACAACGGCTTCCCGGAGTACGTTCCAGGGTACGTGAACACGGGCTCCCTCGACTCCAGATCTTCCAGGTCCACACACAGAAGTAAGTATATTCATACATATTTTTATTTGCATTTGCAACTGTGTTTGCGTGGACTTCCCACAGGAACTACTTGCTCTTTTGGGATATAAAGTAGCTTGTATCCTTTTCTGACCTTTTAGTTATCCCTATAGAAAAATTTAAGTCATTATGACTCCGTTATGACGTGAAGGATGTACAAACAATTTCACTTGCAATTCTGTGTACTGTGAGCCTTAGAGCGAGCACATGTCATAAAATATTTCAGTCTGACTTAGTTCCAATTTAGTTCACGAACGAAACGAAATTGTATGAAACATGGCTGCACGACAAAGGCGCTACTAGCGCATGGTTGGCGCCACTGCACCTATATTATGTAGAGAATGTATCTTGATTTAGCCCCGTTTTTGATATTTGTTTGGTTTATTTTCGCTGTATGGAATCTCATCTCTTATTACGCAGTATAGTATACATATATTATCTTTGAAATATTTGTATGTATAAGTTGAGGACATACGGTGTGATGTGTTTATACCGCTTTCATGACCGGACCTCATTTTGCTTGGCGGTAGGGCATTTCTATGTCCTAGCTAGCTACCTCCATGTTACCTAAGTCTGCCGCCAAACAATCGACATAGCTCACCGTATTAACAAGCTGCAGTGGCAGTTAGCTGTTCATATTTGCCGAAGGACCGATAATCGCTGGAGCAGACGTGTCCTCGAGTGTAGTGTAGGACGTCCCCCGGCTAGATGTTAAGACGAGTTATGTAGGGTAGCCGGACGTGAATGGATGCGGAGAGCATAGCACCGAGTTGAGTGTCGCACTCTGAGAGGCCTATGTCCAGCGGTGGACTGCCGCAGGCTGTGTATGATGGTGATGGTATGAAAAGTAGCAGCTAATTTGAAGCTTCTGAGCATGCTGACCATCATGTTAGCTTAAACCACCTGTAAACCTATGTGTGTACTGCTCAGGTATAGCGGAGCACTTGTCCCGTGGCGTGGACGACGAGCACCGCCTGATAGCGCGGTACGCGGCACGACTGGCGCACGAGACAAGGACAATGGTATATATCTATACTACACACACAAATACATACAATATTACCTATTACATACAATGAAATTACTCAATATGAAAAACTTTAATTTTATTAAAATTTTCAAATCTACAACAATTCATCATCAACAGCCTATGTATGTCCCCACTGGAGGGGCTCAGGCCTACTCACCTACAGAGAGTGTATGGGCCATAGTCCACCACGCGGGCCCAGTGCGGATCGGCGGACTTCATATGCCTGTTCAAGACATGCAGGTTTCCTCACGATGTTTTCCTTCACCGTTAAGCAATCGGATAATGTACTTGAATTGAAAAACAACTCATAGGTACACGGCTGGATTCGAACACGGTACCCTCAGATTGAGAGTCCGCGCCTTATCCATTGCGCCACCGACGCGCCACGACGCTACCACAATTACTACATATTATTAATTACACTTCGATGAGTTTTGTTTGACATGCCATTGAACATTAAATAGGTTCGTCCAACAGTGGACTAATGTAGCCTAAGATGATGTTGATGATGTAGCCGAACATTACACACAAAATTGTTTTGTCTTTTTTTTAAATTAATTGTTTATTTTGACAGCCTCGAGCGGGCAGGTCGGCATCACTAACACCAGAATTGGTAAGTTACAGCTTATCTTGAGTGCATGAGTGTAGTCCGCCATTTTGGTTTAACGGCGACATAACCTAGTAAAAGTTTCATTCCATACTCATTTCTTTTACCAAAATCCTTTTAAATAGGATAGCTCGTTCTGTGCAGTAATAAAAAAATAGTAAATCGGAATATAATGTCGAGGAATTTCAATTTTATACACTATTTTTGATTATTGTTTTAAACGCCATCTCGGGACCATTACCTGCGGAACGGCTCTTGTAGCTGACAATAAAGTTGTAGGTTAATGATATTCAATTCGCGAAACTATAATCCGATTTCTTATTTTCAGGTAATTACATATCAAATCCATCTATTCTATTTTAAAAGATGTTAGAAAAAGAAATTTTGTATGGAAGCATTCTGAGTGAATGCCCGTTGATATACTCCGTCACCGACATAACTCGACGAGTCGGTAAGCTGAAGTGGCAATGCGCAGACCACATCGTTTGCAGAACAGATAACCGATGGGAAGTAATAGTTCTCGAATGGTGACCACGTACTGGAAAACGTGTACCGATTCGATCCCCCACTAATAAAAGGACGACCCGTGAAAGGTCGCTGGGAGCTTGTTTTACGTTGAAGTCGTCTTTAGGACACCTTGGTGAATGTGTACATGAATTGTCCAGGGTCGGTCGTCGTCGGAGGGGTCCGAGGTGGACGCGGCGCGGCAGCAACGGGAGCTCATCTCTCAGCTGGAGGCAAAGAACAGAGAGATCATGAGGGAGATAGCAAGGCTCAGGTAAACAATGGAACACTGCAGAAATATAGTCAGACATTTATAGGTTGGTGACACAACTAAAAATGGTATTTGAAAACATTACAAAAAGGTACATAATTACATATTGCAAATATAACAAGAAAAGTAGGTTAACTGATTGTTCCTTACATTTATTAAGAAGTTACGAAGGAATTCATAATCACACATACCATCGTTAATAGCTGTGTAAGTACATTGTCACATAACTAATATAGCATAGTACAGGAAGGACGTTCACCGCCTCCCACCGATCCGCGGTACCTCACCTCTCCCCGTTAGAAAGTGACCCGCTCAAAGATCGATATACAACTTGAAAAATGACCTTGACTGCTCAGTTAACGTTTGTCGGGGCACGGGAGGGGAATGACATTCCGAACGCGTTGAGGTGCGTGATTGGCCGAACAGCGCATCTTGTCACCCGAGATGCGCGAACGCATCCCCACTACGTCCATTGTTGCCCAAACTTCATCCGTTCGATGTGTGTTATATGGAACCGATATCACGACATTTGATTGTAGTATCCGGCCTGTGTCCTTTCCATAAGGATTGGTGATCGCAATAGATGAATGCTGCTTCTCATCTCGTGTATATACTTACCAGCAAGTCTCCTTTACAAAACCCTCAGGATGATCCTATTATAAAGCCGAGACCACACACGGCTATCCACATACACATTTGCAGTACATAGCTTTACTTTAAACACTTCAAACATTAAATTATATATCACAGACGTCAACAAGAATCTGAATCTTCAACGGCGACAGCGGGCAGCTCTACCGGGGCCACCCCCCTGGTTTCAGAACTCAGAGCACTCAGACAACGCAAGGACGAGCTCGAAGGTCACCTGTCTTCGCTGCAGGAGTCGCGGAAACATCTGATGCAACAACTGGAGGGACTCATGAGAATGCTCAAGGTAAGATCTTGTCCCTGCGTCTTTTAGTTCTGATCGAAACTGCAAGTTTTGATACATGAAATATTATTCTGTGCCTTTGCTATAAGCTCGGAATCTGTCTAATTCCAGACCCGAATTTATTTATTTATTACTTTGTTCCAGGCACTGTTTAGTAGTTATAGTAGATACAATTGTTATATATATTATATAGTATCTTAATCTTAATTTCGAGGAGCAACATATGTCAATGATGTTGAAGATATATTCTCACTGTTTGTTGATAAAATTTATATGGGACCACCGCTGAGTAAATAAGAATAAAGTCAAAAAGAATCATCAAAATCGGTTCCTAATTGGCGGGACTATCACGCGACAAACATACCCTCGAGAACATCCTTTTTTGAAGTCGGTTGAAAAGAGTCTCAATTTCAACATTTCAAGCAATGTAATGACCGGCAGATTCGGACCTCTGGTTACAAATGGACAGAAGGATCTTGCTGTATTATATTGTTTTCAGACGCAGCAGTCGTCCCCTCGGTCTACTCCCAACTCCTCGCCTCGCTCCACGAAAAGTCCGCCGCTGCCAGGCTCCCAGCCGCAGCCAAGTGCGCCGGAGAGGTAATACAATGCATAGGTCATCTAAGGTCACCGACGTAGCTCGATGAGTCAGTGAGATGAAATGGCAATGGGCAGGCCACATCGCTCGAAGATCAGCAGTAAAAGTTCTTGAGTGGCGACCACGTACCGGAAAACGTCTACCAGGCCGTCTCCTTACTAGGTGGTTCGACGACCTAGTTAAGGTCGCTGGATGCAGGTGTCTCGGGACCGGTCAATATGGTATACCATGAAGGAGGCCTATGTCCAGCAGTGGACGTTTCCGGGCTGATGATGATGAAGTTGTATGTTAATCAATGTTCTATTTGTAGGTAATTATTGCATAAAGGCAGCTATACTATTTTAAAAGATTATGGTAAAAGAAATTTAGTATGAAAATGAGAAAGGAATTTTATGAGCGAAATCATCTCATTAATTATTTGTAATGTTGTTTGTCAGGGAGCCATCGACGCGGGGCACAGTCCGCAGCGCACCACAAACTCCTTCCTTGGGAGAAAGGGAACGAGTTGATATGACGCATAGTATTGGTAAGAATAATAATTACTTTTAGTTGTTACATTCATTTCATACTGCATGCTATAATCTATACCGTACTTTCGTATGATGTGTACATAGCAAATAACGAAAAATAATCTCTGAATAATTACAGAATGTTCACTGTGAAAATATTTTTTTTAAATATTGTCTCTTGCTATTTCTACATTTGTCAGTGTAGAAAATAAAATGCACAAAACATGGACGAATTTTTATTTTGAATACATATGCAAATTTTAATTACTTTAGTTCCATCATTTGACCGCAGTGAGGGTAGTAATAACTAAAAGTAAAGAGCCGTGGTAGATCAGTTGGGTAGAGGGTCAGTCCTTGAACAATCGAGGTCTGGGTGGGGCCTGGCTCATACCAATGAGTTACAATTTGCTATTTGGAATATGTACGATTGATAAAAATCATTACCATTGACTTTTCGTCGAAGAAAAACATCGTGAGGAAACCTGCACACTCCTAAAAAGAAATTCAAAAGTGCGTGTAAAGTCTACCAATCCGCACTGGGCCCGCGTGGTGGACTATGTCCCATACACTCTCTGTAGGAGAGTAGGCCTGAGACCCTGCAGTGGGGACACATATATAGACTGATGGTGATACAGATTTATGGAATTGTTTGTGGATTTTCAGGTGGTATGGAAAACATTAGCGGCGATGGACGACCTTATCATCAGAACCAGCGGCCGACTACCAGTAAGTGACTACATTATCACACAATATATCTTGGTGGTAGGACACTTTTCTGCGGCCACATGGCTCTAGTGATCATAATGTTATCTAAGTGTTAATAGCACTGTTGTGTACCAGTATAAAAGTAGCAGGGACAGCGCCTTATTAACTTGAGGACTCTGGGTGGGCTGATCTCAATACCAGAGTACCAGGTTGACATAAGTTGAAGGGAGCGTGCAATATCGTTTCTTTAGCACAGGTTACCTACTTATTATTCCAATCAAACTAATAAAGTACCAGGCTATCAAAAACAGCAGGAGCTTTAATTTAGCTCACATACATGTTCCGCGCGGGTTTCACTTCAGTTTGAGTAGTTTAATAAAAGAGAACGCGTGGCTTCTGCTTTTATTGTCAATTCGCCGATAAAAGTTTCATACTAAATTTATCTTTCTTTTAAAATAGAATAAGCTGGATTTTTGAAGTAATTATCAAACAATATGATATCGGATTGTAATGTCGTGAAATGAGTGTAATTAACTTAGAACTTCACAGTGTTCAAAGCGCCATCTAGGGACCATTAGCTGCGTAACTGCTATTGTAGCTTACAATAAAGTAAATCATTAGTGATGTTCATCTCGCGACACTATAATCCGATCCGATTGTTAGGTAATTACTTATCAGCTATTCTATTTTAAAAGACGCAAAAGAAATTTTGTATGAAAGCATTCTGAGCGGACTATATTACTGACAAGAGCGTGTGTTTAGTTTTTAAATTATAATTATTTCTAAAACTGTGATCTATTGTTCAACAGTGCAAGGCATAGAGAATCGCACATTGCGCAGTGACCTCCTCTACGCGGCGGACTCGGTCACGAATGCAATGTCAACCCTCGTCAGGGAACTCAATTCCGGTCAGTTCTGTATACAACTTATACCGGCAAACAACTTGAAAAATGACCTTGACGGCGCAGTAAACGATTTTTGGGTCTCTTTGGCGGGGAGCGGGAGGGGAATGTCATTTCGAACGCGTTGAGGCGCGTGATGGGCCGAACGGTCGGTTCGGTCCGAACTCTGCCCCACTATGCCCATTATTGTTCAAGTTGTGTGCCTGAAACTATACCTGTTTGTATTTCTTTAGTATACAACGTGATTAAGTAATGATAATGGTGGTCTTATTCAGATAATAAAACCAATTAATAAGCCTGGATAAAAGCGCATATAAAAAAACAATCGTTTGGTTCCGTACGTGCACTGAGTTAGGCAGGAGTTGGGCTTAAACTACCAATTTATATTTAAAAAAGGGTTTATCATTACTTCAGCTCAATGTATACCATACCTATCTTATGTTTAAAGTTAATACTACTGATTCCAGGAATAATTTTCTAAACTCAATATAAATTTGATAGCTCTCATGTGACGTACATTTTTTTTGTCATCCGGGATTTGCCATAATTTGCATTGATGAGCAAAATTGTTACGGAACGTCAAACGACCCGTTGAAGCATAATTCCGTCGTTCGACATTCCGAACCTAAGCGTTACACCTGTAGTAGTATACAGGAAAGTTAAGTTGTCAATTCCTTGTTATTGTTCCCAAAATTCTAAAACATGCGGTGTACTTGTTCTAAAGCCGAAACCACACGAGAGCTGTCGATTTTAGTTTAGGTTTAGAAAGCGTCCTGCAACCAGCTCAATTACTATCGCTGTGCACATTTTTGCATATGAGTATTGTAAATATTCCGCATGAAACGACTATTGCGCACTTCGGCATGAATATTTTTGTGTTTCTAAAAGTATGTACAATACAGAATAGTCATTTTCGAATGTATTTTTAGTCGGATTGCAATTTCTACTATATTTCATTGTAAGTGCTAGTCAACTTTGAAAACCACATTTGACACTTTGGGTTTTACGATATTTTAAAAAAAATACAATAAAAATTATTTATGTTTTTTATTACATATGTATATCGAGATTTGCCGTTTTATCATATTTTTAAATTATTTTTATAATTACGATCTAAGTTTAGGGTGGTGAATCAAATTATTTTTAATTATTTTCTAGGAAGACATACAGTATTAATATAAGAAATAAATATGCATAAAAAATATAACACATCGACCAATCAAGCCTCCAATGATATAAAGTCACTTACTAAAATTTAAACTAAACTACGTAAAATTAATTTGAACAATACAATTAGTTTACCAAACAGCTAATTTTTTATTATTATAGGGCGCCTAATAATTTATACATAAATATTGAAATCTATACAGCACTTAGAGAATTTTTTTCGAATTACACGGAAACTTCCAGAATCTATAATAAATTATTCCATAGACAATTAATTATTAATCTTTCAAACAATATTTCATATAATTATGTAATACTTTTTAATCTATATTTATATTATCAGTGATTTGAATAGGTCCGCCCCATGGCTTCACGTGGGTATCGTATAAGACGACTATGGAGATACACATGGCAACCAAGCATCAAATTACCTCATGATATACTCGTTCGTCTGTGATGTTCTGAATTTTATATAATTTCTGTAACATTTCAATGTGAAGGTGGTCAATAAATAATAATAATAACTTGATTGTTACTTATGGTATGACTCTTTCCAGTTATTAATATGATCCTGATCAGATCACAGTGCAACGACTTTCAAATCAATTCATACACGCAAGTTCCTACAAATGAATAGACTTTGAATCATAATTGCACTCAAAAATATATAAAGCTAAAAGTTTTTCACTAAACGTATTTGTACTCGACGCTCCACTGTTACTTTTGGCACACCAATATGAATAGATTACACTGCAAATAAAACTGTATTTTAAATACACGATGGTTTCATTTTACACGTATAAGTCGTTGTTATATGTGGATGGCTGTTTCAGAGGGCTCCGATACTGAGGGTACCGTCAAAGGAGACTCCAGGAAACAGAGAAGTAAGTACTCGTTGAACTGGGATCTGGGGCTTGTTTCACATACCTACTCTTCACTTTGATATTCTTAACTCCATAACCCCTCACTTTGCAACTCTTCACTTTGATACTCTTAACGCTATAAAACTTTACTTTGATATTCTTAACTCCATAACCCCTCACTTTGCAACTCTTCACTTTGATACTCTTAACGCTATAAAACTTTACTTTGATATTCTTAACTCCATAACCCCTCACTTTGCAACTCTTCACTTTGATACTCTTAACGCTATAAAACTTTACTTTGATATTCTTAACTCCATAACCCCTCACTTTGCAACTCTTCACTTTGATATTCTTAACTCCATAGCCCTTCACTTTGCAACTCTTCACTTTGATACTCTTAACGCTATAAAACTTTACTTTGATATTCTTAACTCCATAACCCCTCACTTTGCAACTCTTCACTTTGATACTCTTAACGCTATAAAACTTTACTTTGATATTCTTAACTCCATAACCCCTCACTTTGCAACTCTTCACTTTGATACTCTTAACGCTATAAAACTTTACTTTGATATTCTTAACTCCATAACCCCTCACTTTGCAACTCTTCACTTTGATACTCTTAACGCTATAAAACTTTACTTTGATATTCTTAACTCCATAACCCCTCACTTTGCAACTCTTTACTTTGATATTCTTAACTCCATAACCCCTCACTTTGCAACTCTTCACTTTGATATTCTTAACGCTATAAAACTTTACTTTGATATTCTTAACTCCATAACCCCTCACTTTGCAACTCTTTACTTTGATATTCTTAACTCCATAACCCCTCACTTTGCAACTCTTCACTTTGATACTCTTAACGCTATAAAACTTTACTTTGATATTCTTAACTCCATAACCCCTCACTTTGCAACTCTTCACTTTGATACTCTTAACGCTATAAAACTTTACTTTGATATTCTTAACTCCATAACCCCTCACTTTGCAACTCAATCTCTCTACACTCTGCAACACGCTGTCTGCAACTCTACACTATCCAATCTATTCACTCTGCACCACTACACTGTACACACTTCAACTGTACTGTTTCTACGCAGTTCTTCTTCACATACTACTCTATAATCACTATAACTGTACAATCTTCAAGCCACGACCCCACACTCTTCATTTTATAACTCTCCATTTATCACGCTAATACTGTTATTCTCTTCAGTCTGTAACTCTACGCTGTTTCAAAGAATTGCAATTTGAAGAGTTTTGTGTTCGAAGTATGTATTTAAGTATTTGTTTGTATCTATGAAGCACTGTAATGACTGACATGTAGTTTGCACTGCATTTTTGATTGAAGAGTGGAAATTGTGATGTGAAGAGTTGAATTTTTTTATAGTTACAATTTTGTTACACTGACTTGTTGGAGCAGGCCCCAGTTTTTGTTCGGCTGTGTTAATTCAAAGCACAACCCATATTTTGTTCAGTATTATTTTCAAATGTTTAATATAATATTATTAAGTAGGTAGGAGTAGGTTTCGTAATTAAAATGAGACTTTTATATATAATAGACGAGATATTTTATATATAATGCGCAGACCAAACCTAAATTGAGTTTGAAAGTAGGTACTTAGTATTTATGGCTATATCTTGTCAACATTTAATTTAGTTTATGAGATTATATCGGCTAGTAAGTTATTGATCAATTCATTTCCATAGTTTTCTTTTACACGACAAACCTATTTTTTCTATTCCTTAGCATGCATTTTAAGTATAATTGTGCACATATTTCCTTCATTCTTATAAGCATATGATCACCTGAGCCTGTAAATTTAATTATTGAAAATCATGTTGTCTTTTTCATTTTATTGCGATCGAAAAAGGAAGACAATACTTTATGTAATGTTTACTTTACGGTAACTTTAATGAAACACGAAATATGCTATGTGGTTTGGTGGTGAAAGTCATAGTACCTCAGTTGGGTAGAGCGTCAGTCCGTGAACAATCGAGGTCTGGGTTCGATCCTGGCTCGTACCAATGAGTTATACTTTGTTAATTTGAATTGATGTACGAATGATAAAAATCATTACCATTGGCTTTTCGGTGAAGGAAAACATCGTGAGGAAACCTTCACTTTCCTGAGAAGAAAGTCAAAGGTGCGTGTGAAGTCTTACAATCTGGACTATGGCCCATACACTCTCTGTAGGAGAGTAGGCCTGAGCCCCTGCGGTGGGGACATTATATATTGGCTGTTGATGATATGCAAATTCATCATTCATTCATCAACAGCCTATATACGTCCCCACTGCTGGGGCTCAGGCCTACCCTCCTACAGAGAGTGTATATGTAAATAAATAGTGATATGCAAATAAATTATTTAAATTACAGTTTTTATAGTCAAAACGGCTGGATTTTTTAAAGGGATAGTTGAAGGTCCACAAAATGATACAGGTTATTTTTTTTATCCCGATCGGACCAGTAGTTCCCGTGTGATAATTTCTGAATTCCACGCAGACCAAGTCGCGGGCAAACGCTAGTCAACATGTGAGTGTGATGAGGTGTGATGTGTTGGAGGTGACCATGATGATGATGGTGTGATCTTTGTCGGTAGATTTCGAGGAGGACGAGGACAGCGACGAGCCGATGCCGCGACCCCAGCCCCCGAGACATTACCTGCACGACAACAACGTTCAGGTACACTTATTTTATATATAATCAGTTTGCACTTGGCCTTCATCTCACCTGATGTTACGATAAGGCCGTTGGATGGAAAATTTGCTCACCCAGACGCCTTAACCTAATGAGGCGCTGGCTTTACCTTTCATACCCAAGAACATAACAGTGCTACAATTTCTGTTGCCATAATCTTTTAAAATATGATAGCTGGATTTGTGCAGTAACTATCTAAAAATAGGACATCGGATTGTGATGTCGCGAAATGAGTATCATTAACATACAACTTCACAGTGAATCACAATTTTCATTTTAAACACTTTTCGATTATTGTTCAAAGCGCCATCTATGAACCATTATCTGCGTAACTGCTATTGTAGCTAACTATATAGTTGTACATTAATGAGATTTATTTCGCGACACTATAATTTCGTCTCCTATTTTTAGGTAATTACTTATCAAAGCCTTCTTTTTATTTTAAAAGATTATGTCAACAGAAATTTAGTATGGAAGGATTTAGGAGAGGGATAACTTTAATCTTGTTTGGTTTTATTTTGTTTTTGTTTATTTTATTTCAGAGCATGGCACATAAGAGTGTTATAACGAAATCTTAAAACGATTCCGGTTTGAAAATACTGCTTGTGTGAGTTTTTGTTTTGTTATTTTTTCATTATTTTATTTTTTATTAATTAATGAACTACGCTACGCGAAAGATAAAAAATATGATTTGGCAAAAACCTGCGTCATTAAGTCTATCCTGCTTTAGCACACGTAACCCGCCGAATGAAAAAACAAGACTGCAACCTTTTTATCAGTACATCGATTTATACCTCGTTACTGCTACAATCTGTCAATAACCGAACGGAAAAAAGACGTTCAGGTCACATAAAAACAACACAATTTTTTTTTCTTCTATAATAAAATTACTACATCAATAACGAAGTTATATATCGATTCCCTCTCGTATCCACAATGTTCGAGATCGAGAATGGCGTGACGTCACAAGTCTAGACGGTTTTAGTGTATCCCGTACCACCTCGTCAGTGGACTCCGAGAATTATGAAAAAACTGCTTGAATGTTCGCGTTCATTTTATCAAGATATTTAAACAATTATTACAATGTTTTAAAAATTTTTATTTTCCAATATTTTTTTATTATTATTTTGTGTCTCCGAAAGCTTAAGTATTTCTCTACTTCAATTAATCTCGGTATTTGTTCTACTGATTAAATTTGCGAAGATATACGAAATGTGCACACACAACGCCGGCGATTGGAGGCTTTTAAATAATTCAACTAAAAGTGGTCAATCAACGTGAAATAGCTTTTTTATATACATAGAAGTTGCTCGTGGCGTAAGTATTCACATATTTTCATACAGAATGATAGTAGGACGGCATTTCGTACACCGAAAGTGACTATAAGTATGATTTTCTAGTCATACTTGGGGGGGACGCCTACCACGCCCATATTTTGGTTCCAACCTTTTATTTATCTCTTCCGTTGGGTGCTTACCCAGAAACCTCAAGTTCCAGTGTCACTGAGTATACGAGTAGCTATATTTCATTGCTGTTAAACAGTAGTCGTATGGTGGTCCTATCAGGAATATCTTTATAATGGTGATAAGTTTCGGTTTAAAAGCTTCGGTGGCGTATTGGATAAGGCGCAGACTCTCAACCTGAGGGTTCCGGGCTCGAATCCAGCCGTGTACCTATGAGTTGTTCAATTCAAGTACATTATCCGATTGCTTAACGGTGAAGGAAAACATCGTGAGGAAACCTGCATGTCTTGAACAGGCATGTGAAGTCCGCCGATCCGCACTGGGCCCGCGTGGTGGACTACGGCCCATACACTCTCTGTAGTAGGCCTAGTAGAGTAGGCCTGAGCCCCTGCAGTGGGGACGTATATAGGCTGTTGATGATGATAAGTTTCGATGCATGCGGTGTACGACCCGATAGCTTAGTTGGTAAAGAGACGCAGGTTCTCATCCCGATCGTGTTAAAAACACTATTTCCAAACTGCACCTACGGTAGTACATTGAAAACCAACAAAGAATACAATATTTAATAAGAATAATAATTATTTTTACATGAAATAATACCTTTTCAGGACATGCCCCCGCCTCTCCCCGCGCGCACCGGCCACTACTACCCACGGACATAGCTACGAGACGAGTAAATACTATATGTTACTAATATTACATATTATATACTATACTGTAATAACAATTATCTACCCTATATTATAATATTATATATTATGTGTGTGTCCTATGTCTTAATAATACTGTTACTATGTGATTTTATATGTAGATTTAGTATATTTGTACGTGTATTGTATTACTAAAGTCAAGGACAACTAGAGGCAATAGCGGGTGGCTCACTACATAGTGACAAAATCTTACTTATATTATTTACAAGATTAATGACAAATAGATTAATAAAGTTTGCAATATTTATTTTTAGTATGTTTTTCTGTTAAAATTTCTTCTTTAATTTTAGACTTCTTGGTCATCGCGCTTCTATTCTATGGCCTTATCGTCACTTATCATTAGATGAAATGAAGGCCAAGTGTAGATAAAAGATTAGTTACTAGGGACATGAGTTAAAACATTTTTCGAGGATTTTTACCATCTCTATACGAAAAATTTGAGATTTGTAGTAAAGTGCTGTGTCCCGAATGTTAAATAAAAGCTGAATAATTAGTATAAGTTTTTCATTTTTCAGAATACTATTTGCCTTTTAGATTAATTCTAATTAAAAATTTATTAACCTATTTTGTCATCTGACTAAATATCAAGACGGGATGCCACACTCTTGCCTGTTAAATCGCTCCCGCTATTACCTTTATTGTGGCTAAGGCTTACAGTTACATAGTTTATAAATGGAATCGATCGTTGCAGTCGCTTGAATCGATACAGATATCTGTCCTTGTCTTGTAACTGCTATACAGTTGAGACAGCAGGATTGCGTTGTTATAAATGTATCTAAAATTCGTACAAAAACTTGTATCTACTTATGTCACTTCACAAGATCATGGCGTTTTTCCAGTATGCAAGAAATGTTAGAAAAAGTTTGAAATTGGAATAAAATGTTTGGAGTTGGAGTTTGAATTGGAGTAAAAAATAAAACTTACCACGTCTTTAAAACTGAGAGAAGTATCTATAGATTGTGCCCAAGCTCCAAAATTTTAAAAATTGGCAACATCATCCATCATAGACATCAAAATGACACGAAATTGGTATCCTCATAATCCTACAACTTTACACCTAGTAATATAATTATAAAAGTTACGATCTCTCAAATAAACTTGCATAGTTGAAAAGCGCCCAAAATGTATGGCAAAAACATCACTTATCGATCCATACACGGCTTACTGCGAAACTTTTTTTAATGCTTAAGAGACTGTCGAAAGAAGTTAATTTAAATAATTTTACGTAGTCATAAGTGCTTAAGGGGGGACCGCTTTGTGTGGAAGCGTCATCTTATTTGACAGTTTTGTTTCCTCCATTTATTTATCTTAAAACCCAAAACTTTTTGGTAAATATATGACAAGGGGGTTTAAAGATTTACTGTTTTTTGTACTTTGTATTTACACTATAGATGACGTTTCATATTGCATAAAAATACAGTGCTTTAAAATAAATAGAACTTGATACTAAACGAAGCTTCATTGAAAGTTGACAACGCAAAAAAATTTCGTACAACTTGGAATTTATTGAATAAAAAGCCGTTGCCAATACTCCAACGCGAGCCCTCTTAAAACTAAGTATATCTATATAATCCTACTCGCTAGTATGTACGTGAAAGTGATGAAAACAGGTTGGTAATGGAGAGCAATTTCGTAAAGATTTATTAAAGCTTAAAAGGCAATATTTTAATATATTTTTTAATGTTTTCAAAACTATCATTATTATTTTTGAAATTGGAGGCTTTAGTGGTGAAAGCTGTGCAAAATGAATTCATGGCAAAAACTTAACAGGTTTTCAAAAAAGAATTATCTATATATTATATATAAAATAATAATATATCGTGCTCAAGGAAAAGTCTAATTTTAATTAATCTTCGCATCAATTTAACCGGATAAAAATTGAATCGATATCAAGATGTTCAATCTCAAAATTTTCTGCTGAAATTTTATAAAAGTTTATTAATCAGTAAACTTGGCCTAGACTAGTATTTATATAACACTTGAAATTGTACTAAAAATCTAACCTAAAAATCCGGGTCGATTTGGTCCCGGTGCAGAGACTGGCAGCTTTACCACGTTGAACGATAGAGATCCTTTGAAACGAGGTCGAGCGCGACCGAGGATCTGCACCTATCTCGCTCAGGCGGCGACTCAGTTCGCGGACGAACAGTCTGACACAACTTACAATTAGTTCGAATTATTTCGAGACAACTTGTATGATACATACCTACATTATCTATGGTAGATAAAGGATTTTAATATAGCCCCGCTTGACATTTGGTAGGTATATTTTCGCTGTCTGTATAGAGTCCCGCCTCTTATTTCGTAGTATAAGTATATTAAATTCTCTTTGCGGACGAAGGTTTTGGGATAGTAGTTAGCTCAGAGTTGACTTGGCTTGAGCACGATCTATTAATACGGACCGTATAGTGTGAGGCTATGATTTGATAATTAAAGCGAAAGTCAATGTAATTATCAACATGCTGTGCATACTCCAAATTTAATTTTTGTATGGTATAAAAATGATTTTTCTAAAAAACTGCATTTCGCCACAATCTCGAAATAGATTTACGCATTCAATAAAATTGAAAATCATTATTTTGTGTACAATTTAAATAATTTTGTTTTATGGTCTAGTCTCAGAGGCAGCTACTTTTTAATCATTAAAAATAATTATATTTATTTTTATACTATTGATACTAAAATATTATTAATTTTTAAATGCGTGACGTGCCAGTGAGTACATAACTAAACTTGTCTTAAACTTAAAACAAACTTAGACGATAGTTTTTTCCTTCTATTCGCGATATGTTTCCTTCTTTGAGACAGATCCCATTTGGCAATTGTCTAAGAGATTTAGAAGCATCAAGAACAATCTTTGTACTGTATGTATGTATTTTTCGTACATATAATATTTTACCTGTCTTCCATTCGTCAATTCCTTCCAGACTTGTTCAAATATGTCAATTTGTACTTCCCTTGCTTTTTACGACGGCACACTGACGACTAAATAGTTGGCAGACAGTTTTGTCTATGGGTCTGAGTGATTAAAACTTTAACAAATGTGTTGTCATTGGACACCAAACTGTCGGTCAATAAACAGTAAAGACGACCTTGTATAAACAGCGCCAGTTACTTATCTGTAGAATTGTGAAAACAGGAACTGATGAGAATGATGGTCACTAATTTCGCAAGACGGCGGCCTATTCACTTCTATAGATAAGGTCGGTCTTTGAACTGTTCTTTATTAATTTTAAAATAAAATTAGAAGCGGGCACAACGTAACTTTGCTGACGGTTATTTTGGAGGCAAGTGAAGATACTAAAATCCTTGTGTTTCTTTATACAGTAGCGCCGTCCGTCTCAGTTAAAAGTTATATTATGTAGAAACTCAATGAGGAACGTCAATACTATACTAAAGAAATCCATGGCTTTAAGTACTGATAGTTTGTAAAATAACACTCGGCAAAGTTTTAATGTACTTGACTCTAATGTTATATGAAATATTTTGGGATCGAGCTGTATAGCGACATCTCTTAGAGGCTTTTATAGCTAAAATGTTTTAGATTATTCAATGCAATAGAAAATAAAAATGCATGTTTTTTTTTCTTCAAATGTGTAAAATATTTGTAATTGTTTTTATAAAACACAACATTCCAAGTTCTAGCGTGCACGGTAGTGTTTCAGCCAAGATAAAAATGGACTGAACACATCAAAGTTGCAGATAGAAAACTGTCGTAGCTCGGTTCCTGTACTTTGTATATAATATATTTATTTTGCAGCTTTTTTATTAGCCTTGGATAACAGTGGACATTTTATATAATATTTTTAAATTGAATATTACGAAAATTAGTATTTAAACAAGCAAACGCGTATTGAATTCCAAATGCAAATTCTTGCTCATGGCTATTTATTTTGAAGACTGATAAATTTTGTCTACCACCGAATCGTAGTCGAAAATTTTCTAAAATGCCAAATTGTCGTTAACCAAAATTCGTTTAGTTCACGAAGCAATTTTGCGAATGCAAAATGAAATTTTAATATTTTGCGATACTTCGCTTTTTTAGTATTTTTTAATTAATGAAATCACTTTAGATTTAGGCTAGTATCAAGCATATCATGTTTATTGTTTTAGTCTGTTAGTGCAATATATGTTAAGTCTTGCCTCCATTGTGATGGTAAATTGTTTTAAGATTTTTTTAACTGTTAGGGTTGTTAGGAAAAGACGCTGTTTTAGACGTTATTTCACTGGAATCTTTTATCTAATTGTTTTTGTATTACTTAACATTTGATAACTTTTTCTAAAAATAAATTCCCTATATTTTAAATAAGTCAAACAAACCAAATTTTTGATTATCGTCACATCAAATATTGGTCATAGAATGAAAATTCAGTGAAATAACATCTACGAAGATTGTAAGATGTTTGTGTATTTAGGACGTGAATCCAAAGCATATGTTATAATTTCTATAGTTTAGATGTAAGTACTTAATCGTTATATCGCCAGTTGCAAAAACATCAATTAGTTTCAATGTTCAGTTAAGTTGCTGCCCTAATTTTAAACAAATAGAACGACAAACTCTCGACTAATGATGATTCTTAAAATTGATATTTCTGCAAATAACAAATATTAAGTATAGAGATGTGGTTTGATAGCGTGTGGTGAAGGCTTGCTGTATTAATTTATGAAATACGCTTATTGATCAGGTTTCTAGTAGCTTCATTTTTAATCAGAATCTTGTTTCTTGATTGTACAATTAAAACATGTTTTCCTTCAATAATTAATTTAAACGCTTACTCATTGAATTCAGTGAACTCGATGTTTTATTATAAACATGCTTATATTTATAATAGACAGATGTACCTCAGCTCTTTTTACTGGACTTGGCAGGGGCACTATACCACTACTACTATACCAGATTTACCTTTTTCGTGAAATGAAATGTTATTTATGTGTCAATTTTTACAAAAATAACAAGGTTACAAAAATGACATTGTCAGTAATTTATAGAGAACCCTTAAAAAGTTTTCCATCTCGGCATACATTTGTATGTATTAGAAGAAGAAGAAAATATACTAAAATTAATTGAAGAAATCCCTAATCCCTAGAAAGAATAACGGCCGTACATTTTCTATATACAAGTTTTGCATTTGCGTATAATATTATTGAAATTAATAAATGATTTCTATATTACATTTTAATTTATCTCTGTTAGATTGAAAATATATTGAGTGGGTAGGTAGCGAGAAGCCGCTGGATACGTTGCTATTAATCCAATCACACGCTCTTCACACAGTCAACTCCTTACAAATGATGTTACTTAATGTTTAATCTTAAATAAGTACGTAATATAATGTTTGTACCTCTCAGGCGAATACATACATTTTGTATTAGATATTAGATCTTGTAACTATGTGAAATAATAAAAAATGCATTAAATATGTATTTTATACTTGAAAATAGTTTTAATCTTGTCTATTTTGATTAAATATTTCTAAAAATAAACAAACGAACTATTTAAAAGTATAAACTGTCTTATAAACTTGTGAAAGTTGTGATAATTTGTATCCAATTTAGGAATATTTCAATTGAATTGTTATTTGATACTTGAAAGGATCGATATTGAAATTTAATTTTACTTTTTTATGTTCAATGAGCAATTTTTGATGGCAGGCGGCAGTTGAGGTTTCGCCAAAGGTAACTAGATGGCGCTGCTGAACATCCGCTGTCATATGCAGAAAAATATCCACAGATAAAAATGTACTTTCGAAATCAGCGCCATCTATTGAGGGACTTTTTACAAGAGCTGTAATGAAAAGCATGTATCGTAGATGTAAAAACTAGTCCAAAAATACACGACTGTCAACTCTGCCAATTTTTGGGAAAGTGAAATTGAGGTCATATTTTTAACTGGTACTTAATTTATCTAGTTTGTCTATGCCGCTATAGACGCAGTTAACGTTATCCCTCTCCTAATGCTTCCATACTAAATTTTTGTTACCATAATCTTTTAAAACAGAATAGCTGGCTTTGATAAGGAATTACCTAAAAATAGGAGACGAAATTATAGTTTCGCGAAATGAATCTTATTAATGTGTAACTTTATAGCTAGCTACAATAGCAGTTAATGGTTCATAGATGGCGCTTTGAACAATAATCGAAAAAAAGTGTCTAAAATGAAAATCGTGATTCACTGAAATTGTATGTTAATTTTGGCGACATCACAATCTGGTGTCCTATTTTTAGATAGTTACTACACAAATCCAGCTATTATATTTTAAAAGATTGTGGCAACTGAAATTTAGTACGAAATTTGATGGAGGTGGATCGCCATAAGTATTTATGAACTAAAGTAAATGTATTTCCAATAATTGTTAGAACTACCAGATATTGAAATGTAAACAATTTCATCCTTTCAAGTACCTATAAACAAACAACTAAAACGTCAAAGCACAAATTTCTAAGAGAACTACTAAGTATATAATATTGTGTCGTTTTTATATATATTCAATTTTATAATCATAATTGTATACGTCAGACATTGTATATGTAATATATCTAACTTTAGTAAATACATGTATGTTACCCCAGTGAAGTATATAAATTATGGTGTTTTTATATTTGTATATAAAAATGCTGTGGTCCCAGGAAAGGAGGTTAGGTCTTACTTTGCGTAAAATGTGTTATGCCTGCCTGGTTTACATTCATACAGTAAATCTACAATCAGGAGACCAGGAATCAAATATGCAGCATTTATATTGAAAACTTATTTACTGAAACTGTGTGTAACTTGACAAAGGTATCATTATTGCCAACGTTTTTTAGCTTTATTAGAAATACAGTCTAAACATTTACAATGCAGCATTTTTTTAAATAGTTCTTCATTCATGGATAGATGGCACCGTTATAGCAAAACTAACTGTCAAATGTATATTTTTTCGTATGAATTAAAAGCAAGGAGTTTATATACTAAATACCTTGATGCAAAGTAACCATAGAGTGTTTGATTTCTGAGATGCAAACCCATTAAAACTGTCATACACCTACCAAAGAGAATATAACTGCTGTGTAAATAAATCTGTCAAAGTTGTTAACAAGACTTTGGGATGTGTGGACTGCCATAATGTTTTATGACAGATTAAGTTGTACCTCTTCCACGCCATCTATTGACATATTTGAGAACTCAACTGACAGACGTCTCTGAAAATGCCTCATTACAAATGATCCAATATGTCTGGATTTTCACTATATTATGCTCTTTAAAGAAAAGAAACATATCCTGGCATGTAATGGTGTATGTATAGATACGAAAAAGCACTGTTCAAAGTTTGTTTTATATTTTTGCGATATAATTTAATATATTATACTGTTTTATATGTTTCCACGGTCAATATCGTACCATTCTGGAATACCCCGAACAGATCAAGCACTACCTGACTATCTAATTGTGATTTTCACGCACTATTTGTCAATTACAGACATTTGCAAATAATGTAAAACTACTATTCACAAAGTGGTAGAATATGAACAAGTACAATGTGGAATGAAATATTTACTAGGAAAGATAGTTGTCTTGATGGAATTAGTGATGTATAAAAAGTTATTCCCCATATTAAATAGAATGGTTGTGACGTCAACGAAAGTTTTAAACTATAGAGTTTATCCCAATGTAATCCAATAGATAGATATATTTATGTATACGCGAGCTGTGAGACCTCCTCCTTAGGGTTGTACTTACGTAACAATACTGTCTGTACCTATAGCATTGCAATTGTAAACATTCCATTGCTTGTCATACTGTGTTTCATTTATTCCTTTCCTTTTGGTAGCGGGAATTCCTTGAACGTGATCCTGTACAATATATTTTAACATCTTTTGACATAGAATAGCACAACTTTATTGTCAGCTATTGTAGCTGTTGCGCAGCTAATAGTCTCGAGATGGTGTTTGAAACGTAAATGGAGTAAAAATGAAAATTGTGATTCACTTGTTGTGTCACACAAATTGTGAAGGTTTATGTTAATGATACTCATTTGACGACATAGTGTCCTATGTCAATTTTTTAATAATTACTTCACAAAGGCTGTCTTAGAGAAAGCTATTTTATAAAATAAGTATTATGATAAAAAAAAATTAGTATGAAACTTTTATCGTCGTTACAATGAATTCGGTAGCCAGCAAGTGATACCGTATTGAATAAAGCCACTGGATTGGTGTATTAGCCAGTTATTTATTAATGCTGAATGTTTGTACCTGCTGTGGGTATAATCTGTGATTTTCATATTACTTTTTGAAATCATATAGTAAAAACTCGATTATGTTATTGTTTCTTTAACTTTGGTCGAACTTACTGCCTGTGGTCCACTCCACCAGGTGTTTCACCTAGACACACCATAGGGGCACGCCGAAAATAACCGCTTACCGTCAATATTTAAGAAATTCTTCGAAATAAAACTAAGTTTTGTGTTAAAATTATATTATTACCACATTATAAACTAAACCTAAGTACATTTAAGTACCTCACTTGAGATGGCACTATGAACTATAACCTAAAATAATAATAATAAATAAAGCTTTTGTAAAAAAAGTTCACAGTCATCATTACAATAAATTATGTCAGCGGCATACCAATACTTGCCCTTGTCACATGAACAAATTAGTGGAACACGCAGTTACTTTTTTGACAATAATCATATAAAACAGCCATTCTGGCTTAGTTCCTCACAAGCCCAAAATCTAACCTTAGGCTTCTCACGGGTGGACATTTATTTTGGCATAAACGTAGAGTAAATGTAACTCTTTCTAGATCATTACAGAAATTTTCAGAACATTCCAGAAGGTCTCATGTGAACTTCTTCACTCGTGTGAAGTTCACATGAGTTAGACAAGGACAGATATACATTTTTCACATTTTGGCCAGCCACAGCCGCCTACTTCCACCCATCGCGACCAAACTCCCTTACTTTCAGCCGGAGACCAAGGGGTATTCACTACCCCAACGGGAAGTAGGTCGGAGTTGGTGGTGATAGAGAAAACCCCGTCTTAACATACTAACAGCTTTTTGTATATATATAAGATTTAAACTGTCAGTTTCTGCAATAAATTAGTGTCACAAGCGAACGGGAAAACGTAACAAATAAAGGAGTGCAGTATTTTTCTCCGTCACTTTTCAATTGATATAAAACTCTATAATGTTGTGGAACAACGCATGTTTTAAAAGGTAAGCGCAGTGTTATATTTTGTATACTTTTTACAATCAATTTATCAAAGCTGATCGTAAAAGCCTATCTTTGCATCCCTGATAGATTCATGAAACTACATAATGTATATTGTCTTACTAATGAAACACTATATTAGCGATCCTATTAATTTGATAACATTTTGTTGTCGAAAATTATAAACCAACTTACGAACAAAATAAAGATAACTTTTAATTATTATAATATATAGATGTATCATCATCATCAGCCGGGAAACGTCCACTGCTGGACATAGTCTTCCCCCGTGGTACGCCACAATGACCGGTCGCGAGCCACTTGCATCCAGCGACTCCAAGTCGGCGGGTCATCCGGACGGCCCGTTACACGTTTACCGGAGTGTGGTATAATATAGATATTAGAAACAATTTGTACAAAACATACATAACCATAAAATTAACCTGTATATAAACCACAAACCACGAAAATAGCTTTTTTAAAGCTTTGTAACAACCTCCTTGCATTCATCTTTTTTCCCGCCAATCTCGGCATATATTTCCTCTATGGTCCGTCTCTTTGTCTCTGGCACGTAGCAAACGATGTACGCGGTACTGACCAGGCAAACTGTAGCGAACGCAAAGAAGACTGCATACAGGCCAACAGCTGTGGCGATGGGCTGGAACACTCGCAGCAGAACGGAGACTAGGATGCAGGCAAATGATATAACTATTGACGTCACAGTGCCTCGAAGCTGGAATCATAAATAATACACCATTAGGAAAAATTCACTAGATTTCTGCTCGCGTCTTTGTCTGCGTTTTCCAAAATCATCCCATGGGATACAACCAAAGTAGCTTCATAGCTAGCAAAGCAGTTCTTCATCTTACACGCTATGTACGTGACAAACTTTATCAAGATTGGTTCAGACGTTTAGTAGTGAAAAAGCAGCAAACAGAAACCCTTTTGAAATGTTGACTAGCTTCGCTCGTAATGAAGAAAAGTGTATTGAAAAGTTAAATATTTTTTGTTTTGTAAGATCACGTCGTTGTCAGTCTGTCAGTTTTACCCTTTTATACACTTTTTCTCAGGAATGGGTGGAGGTTATCGCGTTGAAATTAATATCAAATATTCAAATCTGCAATACCTTAGAGGGCTTATTTATTAAACACAGTCCTCTGCTCTTTTCAATTCAACGCGAGTCGTTTTTCCATTTAATTGGCATCTGTAATTATAAACAATAAAGTACCTACTGACCTGGAAAGTGAACATTTCTGTCATGATCACGAACGGCACCGGCTGCAGCCCCGCCGCGTCGCAGTAAATACAGAGACAGAGAGCGGCAATCGGCAGCCAGGACGCGCCGGTGCTCATTCCTATAGCTTGCGCGTAGAACCATGCGCCCAGCGCTGACATCGCTACCCCAGAGATTAAGCAAGTGATGCCAAGGAGAGGCTGGAAAAAAGAGTTTTATTGGTGTAGGGGCCATATATTACGTCCTATGAGGTGGGGAGGAAAGACCCCTTTGTCTGACCGAAATTGACTTAATCCTTACAAATCCAAAATGTATCCCAAAATATTACGCATAAAATAAATTATTGAGGTTACAAAAAAATTATTCTTAATAAAATGTTATTCGTACAACAAGACGTTACGTATGATGAAGCGAGGGTTTGAAAGAAAATTACCGAACTCAAATCACCAAAATGGCGCCCATCGTGGGACTTGTTCTTTGAGTTCATTAGTGCGGAAAACCGTCTTTGGATGGATTCGTTCTTAATTTGCTTTAATATACTTAATTTGTTTTTAATATAAATCTAAGACATATATCAGATTTTGTGATGCCAGATGACGTACCTTCCTCCCAGTCTTCTCGACCAGCCCGGAAGCGGTGCAAGAGCCAACGAACTGTACCATTCCCAGCACCGCAGCCTGCTGGTTTGGAGTCATCACCCAGGCGCCCCCGCTGGCCTGGTCGAAGATGGCTGACGCGAAGTGCAGGACAGCCAGACAGCCGCACAGCTCTCGGGCCAGGGTTATGATGAGGGTGATGCGGAAGGCCCGGAATGTGCTGCGGTCCGTCACTGGAGGTCAGTTCAGATGTTTCACAGGTGATTTTGATATAAAATCAGTCGGTCCCATCACTATTACGCTTGAGAATTACCATTCGTGGTATTAGTGACACTACTTTTCCCACTGTTACCACTTATGCACTTTTTATCTCGCTGGTGTGGAAATAGGACCACACGGGAAGCACCAGCTTTCAAATAAAAAAGAATCATCCAAATCGGTTCACATAGTCGAAAGTTTTCAGGCAACAAACATAAAAAATACAGTTATAGTCAGAACCTCTTCTCTTTTTTAAATCGATTGAAAACTGAAGTCGCAGATTTACTACTGCAATGGGTAATGGTGACAGTGGGGCCGACTCGCTTTAGCGTCTAAGTCGTTCCGTCACCATCAAGTGAGGTGCAGGCCAAGTGCAAGAACCATTACAATATAAGACTGCGCTTGGCAGGCGGATTGGTAATATAATACAAGTAGATTGACCATTATATGACCTTCAGTACAAAACAAAGCAATTTCTCAATAACTATGATACGAGATGTATAAAGTATCACTGATACCCCTCTCTACCCGTCGCAATATTTGGGGATATAATATATTGGGGAACCCCCAAAATTTATTAGTTTTTTTTTCTATTTTTGTGTGAAAATCTTAATATTCACAGAATACACCTACTTAACAAGTTTCAACAGTATAGTTCTTATAGTTTAGGGAAAAAGTGGCTGTGACATACGGATGGACAGACAGACATGAAGAATCCATAAGGGTTCCGTTTTTTGTCATTTAGCTACGGAACCCTAAAAATTGCACAAGGCCAAATAGATTCTTAGCTGAGATCTCTATGCAGCAGTCGACACAGTCTCCCACTAACTAGACCGCAGACTTATTCAACGATATCTCACACTATGGGAAGACGCAAGAAATTACATCCGCACGTTTCGTGTATGGGAGCTACACTTAAATATATTTTTAAAGATTTTATTCTACCACTTCGTCGGCGTGATTAATTTGTATACCCGTACCAAATTACATCTTTCTAGTAGTAATGGTCTCTGAGCTAAGCCGCGGACAGACAGCGAAACTATAATCCTTGTTTGACTACGGTACCCGAAACAGAATACAAATACGTTAAGGCTATCGTAGCGGACCAATTAGGTAAACAAATAAAGAAAAACCAACAGTCCGACAACACGACGCCGTAATCGTTATAAGTCTAGATATCAGAGGCAGTACATCGAAGGGCCAGTGCTTACACAAATATGGCCTACAAAAGTTTTCCATAGCACTGAGCGTTCATCAAACACTTGACTCAAAACGGTAAACGGTCATGACACAACAGGGGCCGGCTTGCATTTGTAAAACTGGGGGTCATACTAAAGTGCCGTGTTTACTTTCATTTATTTCAAACTGAAATGTTTTCTCATCTCTGAAAATTCCCAGAGACGAACTCAGTCTTAAACTCATCGTATTCGTTTATAAACTATCAAAGTATTTTTCGACAACATGCGACTATGTTTCTTCCTTCCCTGTCGTCATAGACAAAAGTATCACAGTATTTAGTCTTATAAATTAAACTAGCGTTTTGTCCGCGGCTTAGTCCGAGCGGACTTCAGAAATTATCTTACGGGAAATACTTATCACAATGGGAGTAAAAAGTAGTCTATGTCCTTTTCCGACCCGTAAACTATATATGTACCAAAAATGAAGTCCATGTGATTCTTCGTTGCGACGCAAATGAAGGACAAATAAACTTCTGTATTTATAATATTAGAATGGATTTCTGAATCCGCACTTTTGCACCTCCAAGTATGTATTATATTGAACAGTGGAAATGCTTACTTAGCAACCCGTTCCCGTTAACCTATATTATTTACTTACTATTATTTCTATAACGACTACGTCTACTCCAAACAAAACGTGATCGACACGTGATCTTAGAGCTACAAGTTCGAGGTCAGAGGATTGTCAGAGGAGCTTTGAAGATTGGATGGAAATTCGCACTTTCTGGAAGGGAATTGCTTGAACTAACCCCCTGTCTTCAATATGCACATAATGGAATATTAAGTAATCATTTTCGTTTGCTCTGAGATAGATCGCGACCTCGATATGGAAGTTGTTTCTGATTGTTTGTCGTGGAAATTGATTTTTGATTGGCATCGCGACCCCGTTGTCTCTAAGGCGTTGGTCGACCATATTCTGTAGAAATATAGTCTGTGTAAATGTATAAAGGGTCTGCTTGGCGTACATCTCACCTGGTGGTAAGAAGCCCCAATCTAATGAGGTGCTGGCTCTGTTACCGAAAACCAGAAAACAACGGTGCTCTTATCACTGGTGTTTGGCGGCATACTTAAGTAATATGTTGCTCAAACTGTAAAGAGATCCTAACATATAGTGGTAGCTAATGTCCTAAACAAAGTTCTCGCCAGCTAGTATATGCATCAAAGAGACCATGGCAACCAAGTACAGTACGGGGCCGAAACCGTACGCATGTGTGGAAATTATCTCATTGTAGAAGTATTGAGAAGTCAATACATCTGGTGAATCATTTTAAGCTAAATCCGTAGGTGAAACTTACCAATGGTTTTTAAGTTGGTTGAGAAAGGTCCGGATTTGTTCTGTTCTAATTCCAAAATGAGCGACTGTAGTTCTTCATCTACCGCGGGTTCGGAGCCTTGCCGACATCGCAGCCATGCCAGTGCGTCGCGGGCCTCCTACTCATAAAACATTTAGGATTTATCTTCTCTGTTAGTAAATACTCTTAAAAGATTTTTTAATCAGCGATGTACACCCATATTCTAAGTCGTTTCCTTCAGATTTACTTCACTCAACTTTACTCAAGGACACCGAAAGGAAAACGTCAAAACTTTCTCAGAATCGGTATTCTAAGTCGAAACCTGAGTGCGATTTGACGTTCCTCCCGCGAGGTGGATGACGTCATGGATTCGAGTGATGGCGTCATTGTTTCGAGGATTTCATATTTGTTTTGTTGGTAGCCTTTTGAATACTATCATGTAGTATTCGTTATACGCAATAACTTTACTTTTTCTAGCTCAAAAAATGTGGCAAATAACAGTCAGAAATTAAAATACATATGAAAAATAAACAACTTTAAAAAGTAAATTCGTTATCATTAGTAAAAACATGAAATACATTATTTTCTAAATATTTTTGATAGTCAACAGCTTAGTAACTGACGTGAAACGAACTGCAACTAGTTAACAGGTCAACTGGCATAAAATTCGTTTTCAATTCAAATATAATCGTAAATAGCCACTTTTAGTGCTAATTCCTTTGATATTCTAGCCACAATTTTGGACACTACTGGCTGGCTCAAGTGTTGCAGGTCCCCACTAACGATCTGAAACGAACGCGTATTCATTATTATTGCAAACCTTGTGAGATTATTACACCTTTGTACTGATCTTATACCTTTAAACGAGCAATATATATAAAATATATATCTCGGAAACGGCTCCAACGATTTCGCTGAAATTTGGTATTTAGGGGGTTTTGGAGGCGAAAAATCGATCTAGATTAGTCTCATGTCTGGGAAAACGCGCGTTTTCGAGTTTTCATGCGCTTTTTCCTTCGCATTATTCGACGCAAATTGCTTTTATTTTTGTTTTTTGTTTGTTTTTATTTATTTATTCAAGTTTGTAATTTTTTTTAGTGGCAAATTGTTCCACTCTTTATGGCTAACCAAAGCAGAAATAAAGTTTTTGTTTGTTTTTAACGAACTACGAGCAAAGCTCGGTCGCCCAGATATTAATTCTTTTAACAGAACAATGATACTAGTAAACTTTTGTTTGTTGTTGGATTTGTTACATCACGCAAATAACGCCTTGAAGGGTAATTGTATGGACTATCGTAAACATAATCAATAAACTCTTCGAAAGACATGCTTAAATCCTGTTAAAAGTTGATCGAAACAACGCGATATTCACATTGAGGAATCTTCAAGGTAGGTCGGCAGGTACCTTGACATTGACAGTCGTTACCTCACCCAACCGACAAAATTTTTAAATTCGAGGAGATTTAATTCGACTTATCATACCATTTTGAAGGGAGTGACGTCATTTCATGGTGAGTAAATCTGAAGGAAACGTTTAATAATACGGATGTCAGTTCCTCCACTCGACCGAGAGAATTCCTCAAGTCTAGTAGATTTTACTCGACTTATGATACCATTTTGAGTGAGGGACGTCATTTCAAGGTGAGTAAATCTGAAGGAAACGTCTTAGAATATGGGTGGTAGTCAACAGACAGTTCATGAAATGATCGGTGACTTCATGATGTAGGTAGTTCTAAAATCGGAGCACAAAACAAATGCACTTTGCAGTAAAACAATATTTTGCTATATCTAATTCAGTATGTTATTTTTAGTGAGTAGCTCAGTTGGGTATAGCGTCAGTCCTTGAACAATCGAGGTCTGGGTTCGATCCTGGCTCGTACCAATTTGTTATTTGGAACTTATGTACGAATGATTAAAATCATTACCATTGGCTTTTCGGTGAAGGAAAACATCGTGAGGAAACCTGAACACCCCTGAGAAAAAATTCAAAGGTGTGTGTGAAGTCTACCAATCCACACTGGTCCTTAAAAAAGTGCAACATGAAATACCCATTCTGAAACCTGAAGTGAATAAAATATCTACCACCAAACTCACCTCAACCTTCCCAGACTTCAGCAAATACGACGGCGTCTCAGGCATGGTGGTAAACAGGAGCAAATGCAACAGCGGTACCGCCAAACATATCCACAGCGTCGCGTAGTAGCTCAGATACTCCCCAAGTAGGTACACCGTCAGGTTTCCTAAATTCTGCGAGAGCACCACGAGGCTTCCCAATGTTCCTCTGATCGACGCCTCGCTTATTTCCTTTATGTAGAGAGGGGTCACTACATATGACCCACTGACTCCTAGACCCAGGATCGCGCGGGCTGTGATGAGGGCCCAGGTTTCCGTGGAGTAGAGCTTCAGGCACCAGCAGAGCTGAAAATGAGCAGCATATCATCAACCTATCATAATCAGAATACGTTGGTTAAGTCCAGCGTTGAACTTGAGCCTGTCTAAGTAAGGGAAGTAGCCCTAGGTGCCCATGCAAGCCTTCCAAAAGACTGAGAACTTAGAAAAGTGACTCGTGAAGTTTAAAGAGATACCAATTTTTTTTATATGTTTTAGTTATCCAAAAGGACCTTTTTTCAAATGGGATTTGATGGTGTTAGTTCTGCGACCACTACAGCTTAGCCCGGACAATTTATCGAGCCCGGAAGGCGCTCAGACGGTCAACTAGCCTAAGGGCGATCGCTTAGACTCAACCTCGAATTAGGTCTGTCGCTTTGAGATGACAGAATCCGATAGAGGTCCACAGGAACTTAGATTAGTATGGACATGGATTCCAGAACTTACAGCCATTGAAAAAGAAGTAAACAGAAGCGCCTTCTTCCTGCCATAATTGTCGACAATGTAGCCGTAGAGGAACACGGCCGGAGTTCCCACAATGTACACGACCGACGCCATCCAGGAGATGACGTCAGGGTGTACAGGAGATGATGCGGGACCCTCGGAGGACATCAGCTGAGGAGCCATAGGAGACATCCAGCCGACGGCAGCTCCATACGAGAATACCGGCATCACCACTGCAAGAAATTGAAGATTCAGAGATTGATCCGGAATCTTTGAGGCTTGTTAAGAGGGAGCTACTGTGGAACGAAATTGTATCGTGGACTATGCTTAAATTATCGCAAGTTATACTTGTAGTTTCAGTACCGCATGCTGGGTCAGGGTCCAGTTTATATTCTCTTTTTTCTTCAATGTTGTTCCTATTATCGATTTATTTTATTTTGTCAAATTATGATGCAACAATGCTTGATTTATCAAGACAAGCAGAGGTCCTTGCCCTTGTTAGCAGCTAACCGCCAAATTGAAGTCGGCAAGTTGTATCAACAGAATTCAATCTCCCCCTCTCCTGTCTTTCAATAACTTCAGCCTCAATGGCCTAATCGCATTTAGACTCACAATCCGAAGGTCCCAGGTTCGATTTCCAGCGGGATACCTATGGGTACTCGTTTTGGTTGGTGGTTGGGTTTTTACTACATCCACTTGCTACCACCATGTTGTAATTAACTTGGAACTTCTGGGTAAGCACGCTGTCCATCCAGACTTATCGTCACTTCATCGGGTGAAATGAAGGCCAAATGCAAACCTAATAATGTAAAATAAATAAATATTAGAGAACATGACACCGTTAACAAATCGAAACGCAATTTTCGTGCAAAAACACACCTGTACTGGCATGTGCTCGACTTAAACAAAACACGTGCTAATTCTATATTACGTTAAAAAGACAACAACGCATAGTTCAAAGTCTAATTCACAAGTTCAAAGGCAGTCAATCATTTGTAAACCAACGTAATTAAAGTCAATAGCATTCCAATAGAAGCTTTATTCCTGTTTCTATTAATTACTGGGTACCGTAGTATGTACAAAGTCTACGTACAGTTCTAAACACGTGCAGAGATATTAGTAAATAATTGGCACTAAATATATGACGTAATAGCCCAAACAATGCAATACATTTTCTTGTCCTTTTCTTGGTTCCGTAGCTAAATAATAATACCGCGCGTGTCGTGAAAAGCGTCAGAGATAATATACATGAGATGGGCACCAGCATCCAACTATACAGCCGGCCAAGCCAAGCTGAACAAGCGAAGCATGGAAAGCAACGTACAGATGAAGTAAGGTTCATTTTACCGACTGCATATCTAAGTTTGTTTGTCGATGGTGTTTTATGATTTCTCAAAAATGACTAGATCGAGACCTCGAGTTTCCTGTAATATTTGCACAAAGTCTACTGTGATTATATCAGATTTTTCACTTTGGATACTTCGGAGATAGAGGGGAAAGGGTATTTTAACACATATTTTTCATGTTTAGTCAAACACTTTGCAGCAATGAATGTCTGTCCGTTGGTCTGTCACAAGTAAAGGCTGACAGATAAGAGGCGTAAGGCAAAATGTGTACTAAATGCGTGCTTTCTACTGCGGGTTTTTAGGGTTCTGCACCCAAAGGGTAACCAACGGGATCCTATTACTAAGATTATTAAGACTGCGCTGTCCGCCCGTCAGTCACCAGGCTGTATTTCATGAAGCTTGATGGCTAGGACAGTTGATATTATCACAGATGATGTATTTCTGTTGCCGATATAACAAATACTAAAACTCGGAATAAAATAAAGATTTAAGGGGGCTCCCATAGAACAAACATGATTTTATGCTCGTCTTTGCTCGATATTTCTAAACGGTAGCCGATTGAAATGAATATTTAATTATACACTCACTTTAAAAATAAATAATTAAATTAAAATTAAACAAATATGTAAGGGAGGCTCCCATACATGACTTTTTTGCCGTTTTTATAGATAATGCTACGGAACCCTTTACGCGCGAGTCCGATTCGCACTTGGCCGGTTTTCGTGGCCCCGTATCGACAAGTATATAGTCCATCTATTAGTGATCACATGTCTTATACATAGACAAACATTCTGATTAAACATTGAAACACTCTGCATTATAAACAGACCTTCCTGAAATCAGCAGGGTCAATCGTCACTGATTGCAGAGTCGCGGATCAATTGATAAGGGTACAGCGGCGTATTGTCGGTGCTCAGATGGGCTGATTATTAATTTGTTTTGTGTTGTGGACGGCAAACTGTCTGTGGACGATTCTAGATTGCTGCCCTATTTGAATCAGAACAATTTAGGGGCTAAGGAAGGTAAGATTAATTGCCCAAAATGTACTTACGCACCGTTTTTCAAATACATTTTTGATCAGAATTTTCCCGGAAAAAACTGAACAGGAATAAGGGTTGTCGAATTAAAAACGTAAATATTTATTTACTTGACTGTACAACACATTCTCTTTAAATTATTACTGTTAACACTAAACACTGTAAAATTCAATTAGATACATTTTTATTGGTAAAACCTATGACGCAATAAACATTTATTCGGCCAAAGACTTAATACAATCAAAAATTTATCTTTGTGTTAAAATGATATATTGCCAAGTTAGTGCGGAGTGGTACAGTACTCGCAAACTAGGTTTGCTCCTCTAAAGTTAGCAACAAAAGGCTGCGAATTATATTATGCGTATAAGTAGGAGGCAAGTTAGCGGGTGGAAAGAAATGTCCTAGTGTTGTATGTCATCTAGGGATAGTTTTCATCGAAAATAATACACACACATTCCGACTGTATATGTTCGAAATTCCGGAGAGCTAACTTCAGAGGGGCAAACTTAGCGAGCGAGTTCTAGGGTGTGTGTGGAAGAGGGGGCAGAGAGTAAGAGAGTTATGTACGTTTGTCTATAGTTTATTTGTCTTTGCCCAGTTTTGTTTTTGTTTTCGTGCTATAATAATTTGTAATTGGTATAGAGAGTTTTTCTTGAGGATTTTGGGTGCACACGCTTACCACCATCGTCACTTTCCATCCATGTGATGAAGGACAAGTACAAACCTTTTTTATATTTTTAATTTCAATTGATAATTATTTCATTTATTTGTACATATATTCTGTATTATGAAATTTATTAATATTTCACTAAACATGTTCCCAATAAGGCCACAAGAGCAAATAAGCTTGGTAATGTTATCGATGGATTTGTGGTATCCATTTCCTCTTTCACCCCAGTCACTTTATACGGAAACATCAGAATGACAGGGGGTGAACCTATTCTAAAGCTGGTATCACACTACTAACGATTTCAACATCTTATACTCGTAGCGTGTAGTTGAAAAATTCCGCCCATAACAAATTAATATGTTTAGTCAAACAGACACGAACACAAACAAACAAATTAAGATCAAGGAAGAACTACCCATTTTAATTCGTACCATAAGCTGCCATTCAGTGGTACTCATATACATTGCGAAATTTTATTAGTTTGTTTGTTACTCAACCACGCTTTAGTTCGCGAAGCCGTGGGACAGCGCGGGTGGTGACTTGTGTATGTTTTATAATGTAAAATAGTATTTAATTTTTTGCATTTGATCACTGATTAAATAATAAATATGTCAAAAAGGCAACATTTTCATAAATAGTAATAATTTATAGATATTTCGTTGTTGCTTTTTCAAAAATCCCTCATCTCACGTTTAGTATGAAAACTTTGCTTGGATTCTATAAAAAAAGGCTCAATTGTGTATCTGTGTTGGTGTTTAGAAAATGGCCCAGCGTGTATAATACAACATTGCGATCCAAGTATGGATGTCATAAGAACCGTATTATAAGCAAATGTACTGAAACAAGTTAACGCGTTCAAAAAGAACTAGAAAGCGACTTCAACTGCCCTAAAACTTTACTTTTATTAAAGCAAATTAAATATGTATATCGTTTCCGCATGGATTCCATTCTCAGAACTCGACCAAATTGAAGTGTAACCACAAAAGAAGCAGCAGCTTTCAAAAAAAAGAATCATCCAAATCGGTTCATCCAGTCAAAAGTTCTTTCTCAAAGTAATCTCAAAAACTCCTGAACCGATTTTGATGAAACTTGCAGTCTTCCCTAAGTTGAACAATACCTAGTTCAACAAAAATGGACTATTTTAATCGAACTTGCAGTCAGTTGCAGTTTCTGAGATACGCGAGGACAAAAATACAAATATACATACACTTTTCAAATTTGTCTCACTTGTTTAGAAGCTGATACAAACTAACATATACGAAAACTGGGCAGTTGGAAATATTACATACATACAGGTCGAATTGATAACCTCCTTTTTTGAAGTCGGTAAAAATATATTAAATACAGAGCAATCACCTACACTAACCATTTGGTAAGCTTTGAAGCTAGTATCAGAGATATCCCGCACTGAGAATTAAACTCGCGACCTCGGTTTGTGAGTCCAACTAGATAGCTACGAATACATGGAGACAGTTCCAAGCTGTGCGTCTGTTTAATCAGCTCTCCGCAGATATGAAAAGTGTAGAGAGTCACACGCTCTCCAAATCGGGACTCCGGCGTCTATTGTTGGAGAAGTGTTACTACAGTTTACAATTTACATGAATTTGTATCCGACAAAACAAAGTGAAACGACTTTTAAAGGTTCCAATTGTTTGTTTTTAAATATGACAATATTTTAATCTTTTTGTGTGTGTTTTGATATATTATTTTGTAAAAAAATTGTCATTAATAACAATTAATCTTATTTTATGTTAGATATAGGAATGTCACATACATGTTTTGTTGTAGACGAAATAAACTATGAGTTGGTTAAAAAATATACCCCGCAGTAACTACAGAGTGATCATAATGATAATAAAAAGTCATTTTGATGAACTACTTGGCTGTTTTTTGATATTTTCTTAAAATACAACAATGAGAAAAGTTGAACGTTTGTCTCATTAATACTAATTATGTTTGAGTTATCGCACCTTTCAACTGTAGGTCATTTCTATTTAAAGATATTTCCTTAAATACCATTTCTTAATACCATCTATTTTTAGATATCGTAAAACACTTCTCATCAGAAAAATGTGTATATTTAGGAATATATGTTAAATGTCGTTTAATAGTGAATAATATAAGGTTTTCAAATCCTAATGTTAATGTTCTAAATTCAAATTATATTTTCATAGGTTTCTGATAATCCTTACAAAACATACACTTGAAAGGTTTTTCGATTTTTCTGGTGAGAAGTATATATTATGGTATAAATAAAAACTCATATCCAAAACAAAGTCAATAATTGGTTTGTAAGGTATTGATTTCTTCCAAAATTTGTGCTATATCGCGTTGAATGACTCCACTGACACATGATCTATGCTCTATGGGAACAAGAAAGTCTCAAAAATCATGCTATCGTTTTATCATAGACAATGTTTCAGTGATTCATAGCGGCCGCGAAAGAGGGCACGGCTATACTAGGAAAGCATAAATAACGAATTACAAAATCGTTTTGCTTAAAAAACAATTACAAAGACCACCTCTGTTGAATACAAGGTTCCCCTAACAGATCGTCGATGAGGTTTGCCAAAAGCACAGTTCTAGCTTTTGGTCCTTTTCTGGCCCATCAACTATCTCAGGGTTTACTAGGAAGCGATAGTAATTAGGAGTTCATTATAAAAGGCAGACAAAGACGATGAGTTTTCTGAAAACTTCACGTATTTCTTATTGTTTCGATGTAAAACGAACAATAGGTCACATGGTCGGGAAAACACTGCCTACTTAGGTACGCGCTTGCGGCGAAAACAGATCGGAATCAAAATCCGAGATTCGATTAAGCCGATACCTTGAAACCCTAATGGACGTGGCTTGTGTAAAAATCTGGAACTCTAAGATTAGAGCCGTGGGGTCGGAATGTCATTCTCCGCGTGAGCCCTGCGTTTAGAAACGCGAAAAAACATTTAATTCCAAAGAGATTTCATTTAAAAAATAAGCACGAGGATAAGAAAAAACGCAAGTTGGGAACTATCAATATTATTGTTACGTATCAAATAAAGCCATTTAGATTGGTATACCTTACGTTGTTTAACAATGATCTGAGTAAATGTGATTTTTTTGTTTGATTTGGTATTTTCGAAAACAAAATCTATTGAGCCAAAATCATGGATTCGCGTTTCTGGTAGTTGCAAAGTGAAGATAAAGCCATAAAGAAAGTAATACTTAGAGATTATCTGGATCTTGAAGCTTCCTATAGCATTACACCAAAAAGTCATCGGGGGGGGTTATCGCTGAAAAGGTCTTTCAAAAAGATTCAGATTGATATTGAGGGTCTATCCATTTGTGAAATGTTAAGCTTTAAGGTGATAATTAAAAATTAAAACTGTTACTTATAAAAATGCACAGTAGTAGTATATAGTATATTTAGTTAAAAGGAATACTATAGCGACTAATTTTTCTAGTATAAGACGTTATTAGTTATTAGTTAACCGTGAACTTGTTGTGACGGGCAACTACGGAACCTTCTACTGCGCGTGGCCCGACACGCACTTGGCTGCGTTTTTAAAATTTATCTGTTCCCATACTGTTCACAAACTCAAAGGCAGACGAATACGTACACTTGTCTTCAGCGTCGAAGGTATACATTAAAACCACTTGTTTATAACTGACCCTTAGGTCTAAATCACCTTAATACTCTATATAACCAAAGTATATAACCATATACAATACTGCTAGCCCCACGGAAAATACTAGCTACACTCAAATACTAGCTTTAATAATGACAAAACAGTTTACTTGTAGTAGAAGTTTTTCCAAGTTCCAGAAGCTTATCAAATCGAAATAAAAATAAGTTGGCGCCAACCGAAAACCAATCAACCTTTTTATTTTTTAAATGAACTAGCAACATATCAACTTGAGTGCATCCTCTACTTTTTTTAAACAAGAAAAGCTCATGCAATATACAGCCTGCCACAAAGTAAACAAATGCGTTTTTAATGATTTGATTGCTTATACACTTTACTCGCTACGCTATAATATGTCACGCAGAGTGGAATAAGTTCTAGGAACTTAAGAAAGTTGTTAGCAATAATGATTAGTAGTATTTAGTAGTCCATGAATATAATTTAGATGCTGGCGCCTTGCGGAAATAACCAGAAAATGCATAATCTCCTCGCAAGTTCTACCTCCCAGAAACAGGTAATTTAAAAAATTATTCATTTACTTATATTGTTATATATATTCTGGGCAACTATACACGAACTAATTAACTTATAAATAAAAACTAATTTGAATTACTTACTCAAAACTGACACTAAAACTTGATTTATCTTACTCCCTTCTGAGCAATATCTTTTCATGGTATATTTTAACATTATTTTTATTATTATTATTATTAACAGTACACAATGAGTCCGGTTGAAATATTTATAGACAAAAAAATCACTCAATTTATATTTTTCAGTCAGATCGTAATTCGAAAACCGCGGCAGCGCGCACCCGCGACCGTTTTCTAATTTCGAATGAGCAAGTTGGCGCGCAATCTCACTACAGAATTTACTTACCAAAGAGATTCTATACCTTCCTATGTGTCGTATATTTGATACATTATAATGAACACGGTCTAAATGTACATTATCTGTGATATTATGTATTATTATTTATTACAGCCAATTTTTTATTTTCTGATAATCCCACAAAAATAATTTTTCCGTACTTTAAAAACACATCTTTCTTGACAGTTTGTACAATTCATTGCGCTTCATGCTTTGCTTATTTAAACCACCTTATATTTCCAATAAAATTAGATGATTTGTAATATTTTAATTGTGCTCTTAAAAGATTTACAAAAAATCTTTCCTTATCATGTTGCTTAACTACGAAGCAGAATGTCTAAAGAGCTAAATTAAGTAGACTTATAGACATCCTACTATCTATACTTTTACGCTGGCATTTTGCTTCGATCCGTGTATTAAAATAAGCAGCCAAGTGCGTGTCGGGCCACGCGCAGTGTAGGGCTCCGTAGTTTCCCATAACAATAAGTTCAAACGTCTAATGGAAACTAATTTAGAATGGAATTTGTACGAAATTTTCATTTTATAAAGCAGACTTATTCGTGATAGTTTTCCTTTAAGTTTAGTATATACTACGATGTTTTTATTGATTTTTTAAAACAATGGGGACGCTCAATTCTGACAAAAATTATCACATTAAAGCTTAATATTTCCCTAACATGGGAGTTACCTTGAGAATTTTTTTTTGAAAAGATTTTATTCTACCCCTTTGACGTAAGTAAGACAGTAAGAGTATCTGAGCTAAGCCGCGGACAGACAGACGGACGGACATTGGAAAGAGTGAAACTAAAGGGTTCCTTGTTTGACTACGGAACCCTAAAAATAGGCACTGATCAAGAAGGTTAGATATTATTTAAGATCGCTGGAATCGTTTTTTATTATATGTACGAGATGGTTTTGTGCAAAATCTAATAACTTTTTTTAACAACATTCATTCGAAGATAGTAGAAAAAGCATCGGCTTGATTCTATCGATTTGATTGGCCCGCTCAAGACTACTACGGTCTGAGAGTGATATGTTATACGTCTCGTGGGTATAGGTGTGGTATGTGTAGTCAACCGACGTATTGCGACGGGCATATACGGAACTCTGACCTGCACGTGGCCCAACATGACTTTAACATTATATTCTGTCAATTCTGAACCTTTTGTAATTTTAACTATGAATGACAAAAATGATACTAATTAGGTATTCGTGTCTCCCTAGGCTTCCATTGTCGTCATGGATAAATTTGAGACAAGCAGAGTTTCTAGATTAGTTAGTAATTTAGTGGATTTTTAGTACTTGATCTGAAGCTATTATCAATTATCTTTATTTGGTGTAGTTTATCCGAAACAGCTTAGTTTACTGGATAGTCTCGGAGTTGAAACAAATTTTACTATACTATATTTCATTCTGGTAGGTATATATAAAATTTAATCTTTAAATAACTTACAATACGATGACATAACTATAATTATACATAACCTTCTCATAGCTGGGAACAGTGATTACTTGCTCAGAGGGAATTGTCAAAATGTTGGCAGCTGTCCCGGATAGTTTGGCTGGCTTTCGTTAAATAGTTAATAGATTTTTGACACGTACTCGTAAATTAGATAATCTGTGATTAAATGCTTCCGCTACGTTATCTAAGTCTGCCGCCAAACAGCACCTTCAATAGCACCTTTGTATTCCGGTAATCTATATATTAATACGTGAAGCAAAAACTTTGTAGCCCTTTTTACGAAAATTGCGCGGTCGGAGGAGTATGAAATTTCGCACACGTATAGTTTATATGATAAACATAGGAGAGCAGAATGATAATATATAATGGTCGAATTTCGAACACTGTGCGACCACTAGTGAATGTTAAATATCCGCTAAATATAAGGCGCTGGCTCTGCTACCTTTTCATATCGGAACACAACAATGCTATTAACAGTGCTGTTTGGCGTCAGACTTAGGTAACATGGTGGTAGCTAGCCAGGCAGACACAGAAAATGCTCTACCACCAACCAAACCGAGTACCGATAGGCACCCCCACTTTTAGTCATTAGGCCACGGAGGTGGTTAAACCTTATTACTACCAAGTGAATAAAAGGTCAAATGGCTGGGTACTCGTGATTTTGCACTTAAACGAAACCAAAACACCGGCATTCTTCGATGGTATTATTGACACATTGAAGTTCCCATCGCGGATTTGTTTCTAATTGTTTCTAAACACGCACATTTCTCCAATATCGACAATTGGGGTGGTCTAGTTCTTTAAAACCATAATAACTTTTCGTTTAGCTAACCCGCTGTTGAACGTAGATCTCAGCCTTAGTACATAATGACCTTTCTCGAGCCGCTTGTATCTAGCATTCCTCTACTGGACATGTGCCTCACTTAGAGTTATTTTAGCCCAAATATGATTTGTAACTTTACTTTCTTAGGTTAGGTTAGATCTAATTTAAAATCTGTATTTGACATGTAAATATTTTGACATTAAACGAATTTCCATATTTTACCACTTTGGAAGTGTCTTTGAAAAAATAATTTTGACTTGACTTGATTATCATTGAGGCTGACTAGACTCTGCTGTCAATGTCTTGATTTTTAGCCCTGTCGCTTTTTACGATACCCATGGGTTATGAGGAGGTTAATCATGTTCCTGTCCTTATCCCATTCGGAGCGGGGTCGTCACAAAATGTTTTCTTTTCCCACTCGTTCCACCTTTCACACAAATATCATTCTTCACACAATCCATCCACACCTTCTTAGGTCTTCCTGAGGTAGACCTCTATATCCATCAACATTCATGCTCAACACTTATCTTGTTATATGTATTTCATTCCTCCTAATAACATGCCACTATAACATATTATTTCTCAGCTTTTAGCGATAAGGTTAGCCGAGACCAAATGTCGAGTCTAGCTAATACATACATAATACACATTGTATAAAGACTCTCAAAGTTTCAGTTCATTTCTTTGAAGAGTTTATTTGTCAACATTCTTTACCGAGGGATTGTTTTTGTCTATCAAGGGTGGGCAATTGAATAAACTCTCATTGCTATCTATGAAAGATTTCACGTTCATCAACATATCTGCTGGTCTGGTTGACAAAAAAAGTCATGACAGAAGCTGTATGTCCCCAAATACTCCCTCAAAACAAATAATTAAAAAATAATTAACATTTCAGTAGTTTCCCAAACCCATTGAATATTGCGCTCTGGTTTCTTCAGTTTTAAACTAAAATATTTACCCAACCAATATTATCCAATCTTTATCTAATGCTAAACATCAATGTATGTAAATTTTGTAAATGTATAACTGATTGTGCTTTGACCGTCGTACTATCAACATCCATTTACTTTCGTCCGCTCATAAATAATTCTGTTTTTAATGTTCAATCGCAGTGAATACGAGTGAAACTTCATATATCATGTGTATTGTGCATCACAAACTATAAATAATATATTCATATTGAAAACAATTAGCGTAATAAATCAGTGATCAATGAAATCAGTTACAATTATTCGTCAACCGTCGACATCAGCTGACAACACAAGCAAGTCACTCCACTCCACACCTGCGTGCACGCGAGTCTCGTGGTTGAGTGAGAGGAACAGGAGCTACATTCCTACGACACGTACTCGTGAGTCATTAGCACTAAGCCGTTCACACTCAGTAGAGAATATTTAAAACGGACGAGACAACGATACTATACAATTAGAAGCTGTCTCTGGAAGGACATCCACGAAAGATATCTTGTTTTCCGTTAAATAATACTGGTGATGACATAGCGCGTGTGCTCATCGTAGTAGAATTGGCAACCCTGGCCATGTAAACAAAGCTGAACGGCTATTCGCGATTATTAAACATAACTTAAAACTAGAATACAGTTTCAGTGCCACAAACAATATCTGAAAAAAACATAACCCCAGCGTTACCAGGGCACATCAGTTATAAATATTGACCATTGACATTATAATTAAGAATCATTGGAATTGCGTTCCGTTTAACTATTTATACAGAGATTGTACAACAAGTGGACGAAATAATGGAACGTAACAACATCACTTTAAGGAACAAAATACTTATAAGACTAATAATGACTCCCTAATATGCGAATATGAGGAAACAATTGAAAAATTAAAATTAATTTAAAAACTTATGAGAAACTTATATGTAGTCTACAACTGAAATTAAAGGAAAAAGATTCGATTGTTAGTGTTATACTAGAAGAACAAGAGCAAGGTGGAAGTGATTTTGAAAGAATATGTAAAGAGAATACGACACTCAAAAAGCGATTATCAAGTAGCGAAGGAGAAATAGTTGACCTGCAAAACGACACATTTAATCTAAAAGACAGAAACCTAGAAATAATAACAGAATTGGAAGAAAACATTATAAAGCTTTAAACAAAACGAATTACTATACTAAGACAAGAGAATATATAGCTCTAACAAAATCTGCCGAAATGTTACGAACCGCAATGACGAATCTTGTGAGAACTAAAGCAGAATGTAACGAGACAGAAAACCCGGAGAAAAAACAAAAACTGTACCGAAACTAATCATAACAAGGGGCTACAAATTAATAGGCAATTAACTAAGCCCAAAAAACACAAAAAAAGTAAAAAACTCACTACTACAATTAAATGCAGCACAAACTTACCCAAAAAACACAAAAATACTCTAAAAAAGCAGAATTAAAAATTTGAAACTTACTCAGCGGATCTCAGTATTAAAATTAGCAAACGAGATGCTCATGAAAGAGATTGAATGCGTGATAAATAGTACAAGGCAAGAGTTCTAGGACATAGAAGTAACATCCAATGACGAAGCAAATTATTACAACCACACAAACGCAGGCTTGCCCGCTATTGATGACATAATATCAAGTTCCATCGTCACCCATTACAAGAATGAAACGAAAGTTCAAGAAGAGTACGACTTACTTATTATTATTTTTATTATACTTAAACTTTTACTCTATTTCAATGTATTAAAAAGCTACACAAGTATCCCATAAACCTAAGCTGTATGTATTAAGTTCTAACCAGACAAATAAAATGACACAATTGATAGGAGCAACCTTTGGAGATACATTTAACTACTGCCACTACATATCGAGTAATGCTGATACACAAAATATTGTAAGACATATTAATACTAAACTAAAGACCATCACAAAAAATGATTACTGTGCCATATTTGTGAGTGAAAACGATTTTAGGTAATCACGTAACTTTCTAGAACTCATTCAGAATCTCAGAGAGTTAATTGAACTAGCACATACCAATGTTATTATATGCCTCCCAACGTATAAATGCGGAGAGTACAATATGATTTACAATAAAAAAATCGAGTCTTACAACTATCTTCTTATCGAGACGTAGAAAAATTTAAGTATGCTTACCTCGTAGATTCAAATCTAAACCTAAAATACGACAACGCCATGTCCAACAGTAGAAATGGGCGAATAAATATAAATGGTCTAAACCAACTTTTTAAAGACCTCATGGGCCTAATAACTGACTTAAAAATACAATAAAGGGATTGAAAAAACAACAGAATAAATGGAGTTTTTACGATTATAAAACTTTAAATATACTACATCAAAATATATTGGGATTAATAACTAAGTAAGACGTTTTTACTATATCTTTGACATTAGAATTGTAATTGCTTAACAATTTATCTGTATTAATGTTAATGACTTTTGTTTATTAATTTATAAATTTCAATTCGTTTAATGTCAAAATATTTACATGTCAAATACAGATTTCAAATTAGATTTGTTAGTAAACTTAGCCTAGATTAGTAATAAAATTAAACCTACAACCTAAGGAAAAACGTAACCTAACCTAACTAGCGTGGATCTGGTCCCGATCCAAAGGTCTCCATCACACTTGCTGCATTGCCACGTTGGATGGCAATGGAGATCCTTTGGACCAGGAAAGATCCCGACCGAGGATCAGAGTCCCTCTCCCTCAGGCGGCGTCCCAGTTCGTGGACAAACGTCTTGGCCTGTAAGCACCACGGTCCCCCCGTCTCGACAGCAACCGGAACAAAGTCGTAAGTTGGTTCCAAGGCCGCATATTTGACGTGATTGAGCCTAACGGCAGTTTCGGCCGCAGCACCAGCCGCTCGCGCTGTACAGCTCAGGTGGGACGGAGCGAAAGTGCTCACATACGTCGCGTCCCACAACAGGCTACGGCCATTTGCCCTAGGAACCAACGTTAATCCGTCCAGTCTTTTGCCATCGGTGTGGCTGAGACCGGGAGGCTCCAGGACACACGGGACATTTGCTAAGAAATTTATAAATTCACAAATGTTGTACGCCTTCGGGTAGGATATAGATATGCTATGTATTACACCCAACATCAATGTACCACCTATATTCACAATAAAATATTCTGATACTTATTCTGGTTTGCGTTTGCCTGCATCTTACTTGATGGTAAGTGACGCTAGGGCCGTTGGGTGGAATGTATGCTCACCCAGAAGCCACAAATCAAGTTAGCTTAGATAACGTGGTAGATAGTCAGGCAGGCGGACATATGTATAAAATGCCCAACCAAACCGAGTATCAGAAGTCCGGTTTGTGAGTCCAACTATGCAGCTTACTAGCCACGAGGCTGTTTAATGACGTGTCCATCGCCCGTTGTTTTTGTAAGTCAATGCTAGGTGTAAGAACCATGCTAGTTCATTCACTACATTCCTGAGTAGCCGGTCTAAAAATAGCACAGATTCTATTAGAGGAAGGCTCGAGCTAGTCTCGTCTATAATTGCGCACGAGTTGAATAAATAAGGACTCCGATTCCAGATAATGAAGCCCTGTGTGAATACATTGTAAATAAACATTTACTATAATTACTAGTGCTTTTGCCTGGCTGCTCAACGCACGCGGAAGGTCCCGGATTCGATTGACATTGTCAAAACTTTCCACAGTTTGGTTCGGACATTGAAGGCTGAATTATTTGATTTTGAAGATGATTCCGAACTATAGAAAGCTCGTAAAGCTCTAAATCCCGGTTGTTGCAACAGCAGCCGGTACCCCAAGTTAGCCTTCGAACAGCTTGAACTTCTAACAGCTTAATTCCGAATATGCATATCTCTAAAGATGAATTTATTTGCATTGATCATGGCACATGATGACAGAAAGTTTTAGTTTCTCACGACTCCCTTTAGAGGCATGCAAATATTTTAAACTGTTAAATATCAACATGGTTTGCATTTATGTGACTATTTACAGAACTAGGACTATACATATTATTTTAAAACTACCATTACTTTATGACGTATCAAATTAATTTTATATGCTATAAATATGATGCTGCAACTATCATATTCTCAACTGCAATCCAGGAATTCTTTGGAATAGAAACTGAACCGAACTGACAGACACACCCCAATTTCTATTTCACACTTATTCGTAATTTTTTCTTCTGATCTACGAGTATCAATGCCATGTCTTATCTGACAATTCTAATTTGCGTGTGACAGATTGTGCACAATGGCTATTCTACACATAAATTAAATAAGATGGGAAGAGTAAAGTTCAAAATTCCGAGATGACCAGAGTTCTGATCTTGCCGTTCACGTTAATTCTGGTGGTAGCTGAAGTACCACTAAAGTGTAATGTGCCAGGCCACTCGTTACTTGAAGCCAAGTTCGGGAAAGAGACGCACTCCCTGTGTTTGAAACTTGTTGATATAGGCAAGTCATCTTATTGTTCAACGGTGGGCCCTAAGCCTGGGGTCCAGGATCACACAAGAGGCGATTGTAAAAACTGCTCGTGGTGAATATCCTATATATTCTCTCTATATATAGTCTCGCCTGAAGTTGGTAATGATATCCTGGCAGGGTCGTCTCCCATCACCAACAGACGGATCACGGTGCTCCTGGACCCGGAGGGGGAAGCCCTCACCTCGGGGAACTCCATCGAGCTACACCACGTGATGATGGCGTACGGCTTCCCCGCCGCCGATCCGGCCTCGGGCTCCGCTGAGGGATACATAGGGGACGACCAGCAGTTCTACGGGGTTCTGCATCTACGTAAGGAAGTATTTTACGTCGACTCTCTTGCACTGGTTCTTAAAAAGCTACGACTTATTGTTGTGCGAGTAAGTAAGTGTCTAACGAACTTTTCGCACTACTGTTTCCTTCAATCTAAGTATTTAAAATAATTATTATTGCATAAGGGTGGTTTTCTCAATCCATGGTAAAACAGATCATTGTATCAGAAGCCATAATCAATGTGGTTATTTATTTACGGTGGATTTCTTTGTACCTCACCTGATGAGGTTAAGCGTAGGCCTAGTAGGTCTTAACATTTCCTGATTATCTAAAAACAGAAGAAATTGCGAAACGATTTCGCGACAGGTTTTGGAAAGAAGAGTTACATTTATGACGCTAATGAGTTTAAAGCCTGAATAACATAATTTTGACTTGGACCATCTCACTTAAATGTAATTTTGATTGGAAAGATCATAAATATCCTAGGTTTATTGAATAGACACCAACCTAAATTCAACCGCCATCTTTAATCTAGCGCAGGCTGATAAAGCTACAGTTTATCAATTTATAGTTAGTTTTCGTTTTGCACCGCGACGCGCGGCCAGGCGGCGCGCGCGCACGTAGGAAATACCTTTCTACATGGAGAGTTGTTTATTGTTTATTTATGTAGGAACTTGCGCAGGAGGGCAAGCGAAGTCCGAGGCTTACATTGTGGAGAGTCACCGTGCGTTCCTGTTAAAAGATCGGAGAGAGTATTGTCGATTGGTTGATTTCGGAGATGTTGAGAGATTTCTCTACGTGATAAGGTCCGGAATGAGGAAATCCGTAGACGAACGAAGGTCACCGACATAGCTCGACGAGTCAGTGAGCTGAAATGGCAATGGGCAGGCCACATCGCTCGAAGAACCGATAACCGGTGGGGAGTAAAGGTTCTCGAGTGGCGACCACGTACCGGGAAACGTCTACCAGGCCGTCCCCCTACTAGGTGGACCGACGACCTGGTTAGAGTCGCGGGAAGTCGCGGGATGCAGGTGACTCGGGACCGGTCGATGTGGCGTACCATGAGGGAGGCCTATGTCCAGCTGTGGACGTTTCCCGGCTGATGATGATGATGATGAGAGATTTTGAGTACTACTAACAGATGAAGGCACATGTAATAGAATATACCATGTACGATATTTAGTCAAAAGCAAAATAAGGAGCAAGCAATAAGCAAATAATACATTTTTGTGTTCTGCATGTAACAGATTCCACGGCGCGCTATGGACGCGCATTACAGCGCGGTATCATGTCTGCCTGTCACTCCATTATTCTTTGCCCTGTGGACGAATGACATCGTATCCGCCGGAGAATAATATTGTGTTTGTGTGCCAGACAACCGCACGCTGCACGCGGACCCTCGCGGGCTGGACGACCGCTCCCGGGACTTCGGCGTGTTCGACAACGACTACATGCAGCCGCCGACGCGACCCCGCAGGGACTACGCTCAGGTGATCATACATAGATAAGATATACTGGTTGTGTGTGTATCAGACGACCGTACGGAAGGTCGACGTAGAAGCATCACTTCTGTTTATGCTCCTACTTCCAATAGGTGTGTTTCGGGTGCAGCTACAGATCCTACCCATATTGCATATATAAAGAACATTTAAGTGCGATTCGAACTCGTGCACAGAGGTTTCCGTACAGAATATGAATAATTAACATACTGAAAATTATAAATACTCAATAGGTAAGATAAGAAACACCGAAAACTGCTCTTCACAAAATTTATTTATTTAACAATTTATTGTACACAGAAAATACAAAAAAAAACAGAGAAAATATACACAAAAGGAACAGTTTATTTCTTTAAGAAATTTCTTACAGAAGTCCTGGGTCAAGAGAGAAATAGTAAAGAGAAGGAAGGCAGTCAGGCGTGTACATTTAATATATCTAAATACAATATACGATTACATAAATACAAGATACAAAATATTTACATTAATCAAAAGTCATACATACATACAATAATATATTAACTTATGAACTACTTGTAAGAGACAGAAAAAATGTTGAAGATATCAGAACAAACTTAAATATGCAGTTGAAAAAATGCTATCACATACGAGTACATCCAATCAGTGCTTTAACTGTCAATGTAATTTTGTAATCGTAAAAAGCTATTTTGATGTGATTTGATTTAAAAAAATTTAGTTTTCTGAAAGTATTCCTATAATTGTGTTGTAAAACATTGCGAAATTACGGGATTCTAAGTCAACAGGAATTCCATACTGACTATGGTATAGTCTATTCAATTGGTTTTTATTCCTAGCACTCGCAAATTGAATCGTCAAAATATGAGATGTAAACTACATACCGTGTCTTTTTATTGCGTTGACTTCGAAGTTTGATTTTTTACAGCTGTAAAGGATTGCAGACGTTAAGTATTTGATATTAATTTCAACTTGATACATCCTCGCGTTACTGAGAAAAAGGGTCTTGACTGACAGACGGACGGACAACGTAGTAATCCTATATACTTTTTTTCCTTTTGAGGCACGAAACGAAACCCTAAAAACGACGAAAAATCCACATCAATTTGGCGAGAGAAATTCCTGGAACGGTATTCTTGCGTGTTAAACATAACTCAATGCCTCTACATAAGTACGAACCCGCTGATTCTCGGTAGTGAGAATTCAATTTACTGCCTGCCGCGAGAGATTTGTTAATTTGTCGTTTATTTTGTGGAGATATTAAATTTTGTGTTGGTAAGTATTTATGTAAATGTGGTGAATCAAATGGAAGCATGGTTGGCATACTTGTACCTTCAAAAATTATCTTGGATGTTGATTATGTTATTTTCATGGATGTTTCATTATGAAGTCGAATGTAAATTCAGCCCACATCACTCGAAGAATGGGTAACCGATGAGGAGTTAGACATCTCAAGTGCCGACCACTTGCCGGGAAACGTGTAACGGGCCGTCCCTCTGCTAGATGGTCCGACGATCTGGGAGGGTCGCGGGAAGTTGCTGGATGCAGCGGCTTGGGACCAGTTATTGTGACATAGCATGGAGGAGGCCTATGTTCAGCAGTGGACGTTCCCCAGCTGACGATGTCTGAACAAAGCAAGCTATCCTATTTTAAAAGTTTTATGGTAAAATATATTTAGTATGACAGTTTTGTCTGCGAAATAGCTTTAAGTTTTGATGATTAGATCTTATGTATCTGAATGGTAAAGCGTCGGTGGCGCAGAGGATAGAAAGCGTCGGTGGCACAGTGGATAAGGCGCAGACTCTCAATCTGAGGCTTTCGGGTTCAAATCCATCCGAGTACCTATGAGTTGTTTTTCAATTCAAGGGAAAACATCGTGACGAAACCTGCTTGTCTTGAACAGGTATTTGAAATCCGCCAATCCGCACTTGTCCCGCGTGGTGGACTGTGGCCCATACACTCTCTGTAAGAGAGTATGCCTGAGCCCCCTGCAGTGAGGACATATATAGGCTGTTGATGATTGATTGATGAATCTGTATGGATTTATTTAGAAACAGTAATCTATTCGCGCGCCTTGGAAACCCATCAGCATAAGTTCGAGGATCGATGCTCCAGGCATGGACTGAGGATTGCAGTTTGAAACAAGCCAAATGTTTCATGTTTCAGATGGACATACCCTTCGGCACCCACTTCCCCTTCCGAGTGGAAGAACGCAGCTACGTGCCCGGGGTGTCGCGTGCCAGGGTCTGTGATCTTCTACTCCTGGCTGATAAGGAGTTCTTCGAGAAAGATGCCAACGCTAGCCTCTCGCACGTCGTGAGGAGGATGGTCCACGCCGTCGGCCAGGCAGATCTGATCTTCAGGAACGCTGACTTCAATGAGGATAGAGTACCTGATAATATTGGTGAGTTCATTGTCGATCTTAGGAACATTTAGGATGAGGTTCATTTAGATAAAGCATCACCTTGGTATAGTAAATGTTGGATAGTTTACAGAGACTCGTAGGAACCTTGGGTTTTGTCAGTTCGGGTTCGTGTTAAGTTTAACTTACTACTTTTTCAACCGATTTAAAAAAAGGAGGAGGTTTCAATTCGACTGTATTTTTTTAAATGTATGTTACGCGATAACTCCGCCAACTGTGAATCGGTTTTGATGATTCTTTTTTTGTTTGATAAAGAATACTTCAGAGATGTGAAGCTGAAGACTGTGGTCCGAATAAACAAGCTCAAGGTCACTCAGCGAGCAATGGTACGAGCTATGCTCGGAATTTCCCTACGTGATAAGGTCCGGAATGAGGAAATCCGTAGACGAACGAAGGTCACCGACATAGCTCGACGAGTCAGTGAGCTGAAGTGGCAATGGGCAGGCCACATCGCTCGAAGAACCGATAGCCGGTTGGGAGTAAAGGTTCTCGAGTGGCGACCACGTACCGGGAAACTAGATGGACCGACGACCTGGTTAGAGTCGCAGGGAGTCGCTGCATGCAGGTGGCTCGGGACCGGTCGATGTGGCGTACCATGAGGGAGGCCTATGTCCAGCAGTTGACGTTTCCCGGCTGATGATGATGATGAAATCAATCGGTAGTCTGTTGAACCCGTAGACCCAGTATCTAACCAGTGCGATCAATTTGGTTCATAGGAGACTGTCACAATAGATCAATGAGAACGCAGTAACACGAAGGACGTACGGACTGCGCCCCTCATGCCCAAATAAAATACACACACACAGTTTACCTTGCTAGGGTTCTCCGTGAAGTACATCCTCGTGTTGACGTCTACGGAGACCAACGCGAGGGTTTTCGGAGACCTGCTCAATTCGAAGGTCATCGACGGGCGACAGTACCTCATGAGGTTCGCCAGGCTTCGGCGGCTGTCTGAAGTGTGCCTGGGTGTCGCGTTCTCTGGACATGCCTTCTACAACAGAACGTTGGGCCTGAGGTATGTCGCTTGCAGGTCTTGGTCTTGGACAGTTTTATTTTCGTTAAGCTTTTGCCTGCGACTTCGCCTGCGTGGACTTTTGAAATTATTCGACCACGTTGAAGTTTTACTTTTTCTTTTCAACCGACTTCAAAAAAGAGGAGGTTTTCAATTCGACTGTATGTTTTTTATGTATGTGACGCGATAACTCCGCCAATTGTAAACCGATTTTGATGAATCTTTTTTTGTTTGGTAGATCATACTTCATGGGTGGTCCCATATAAATTTTATCGAAATCGATTCAGCACTTTGAGAAAATCAACAAAACCAAAGATACACCTAGATGATTGTAGCTCTAAGGGTGAACATTTTTAAGGCAATTGAAGTCGGTTTTTAGTTCTTTTGAACGTGTTAATTATTCCTTTGCTGATCAATTCGAGTATCAGTGACAAATTGGTGTGTCTCAAAGTGTGGACCAAATGGAAAACCTATAGTTCATTAGCTGACTATAATGAGTTCTCGTTTCTACGCGCTAGGTGTAAAAGGTTAATAGTAGTTTGCTTTAATGATTATCTAATATTTATTCAAAACTCTCTTAAAGAAAACCCAAAACTGTTTTGGCAATACACGTCAAACTTACAATGCAACACAAGCGGTTATCCTGCAAGCATGTCATACGGTCAGCAATCATCTAAAGATCCTAACGTAATATGTGAGATGTTTTCTTCTTTTTTAAGTTCCGTTTTTGAACCGCATTCAACGGTTAATGATAAAGAACTATTGTCCATTGCGCCCCAATCTTTGTCTCCTCTGATCACTACCATCATTTTGAATGAATCTGAAGTGAGTAACTGTTTGAGATTAATGGATAAAAACAAGGGGCCTGGCCCTGACAAAATAAGTCCTCTGTTCATTAACCGCACATATAAAGTCATAGCCAAGCCACTTACATTATTGTATAACAAGTTTCTTTGTACAGGAATCTTTCCTGATCGTTGGAAAATGGCATATATTACTCCTTTACACAAATCTGGTTCGAAAAAGAAGGTAGAAAATTATCGACCGATTTCACTCTTATCCTGCTTCCCTAAAATCTTTGAAAGGTTGATTCACAATAATATATATCCTCTGCTAGATAGTTGTATTCTTCAGGAGCAGCACGGTTTTGTTAAAAATAAGTCAACAATAACTAATCTTCTAGTTTATTCAAATTTTATTTTTGAGAGTCTAGATAAAAGATACCAAATCGATGCTGTTTATACCGATTTCCGAAAGGCGTTTGATAAGGTGGATCATTCAATATTATTGAGGAAATTAGCTTATTTAGGAATCAAAGGAAATATGTTACTTTTATTAAAGTCTTATTTATTAAACAGAACTCAAGCTGTTGTAATAAATGGACATATGTCAAGCCCTGCTACTATCACTTCTGGCGTGCCTCAAGGCTCGATCCTCGGACCTTTGCTATATGTTATTTTCATCAATGACATCGCAAAATGTTTCCGTCATTGTAATTTTCTTTTATATGCCGATGACTTAAAAATATATCGCATAACCACAGATGTTAATGATTGTATGAAACTTCAGGAGGACCTTAATAGACTAGATATATACTGTAAAGAAAATAAAATATCATTAGCATACGATAAATGTCAACATATATCGTTTTCTAACAAAAAAAAACAAATTTTATATAACTTTAGCATTGGCAACAATGTACTTTCTACTGTTGGGGTAATAAAAGACCTAGGTGTGCAATTCGACTCAAAACTCAAATTTGATTATCATGTAGAATATATGTGTAAGCGTGCAATGAAAATGTTAGGTTTTATCTTCCGCAATACAAGAAAATTCAAGGATCGATCGGCCTGCCTTACCCTCTATAGGTCATTGGTGCGCTCGCAGCTAGAATATGCCTCTTGTATTTGGAATCCTCACTATGCTATTTACTCCACTAAGATTGAAATGATCCAGAAAAAATTTCTCAGAGTATTCCACAGAAGATTAACTTCACGCTATCTCTCTTACCAAAATCTTCTTTTAGAATACCAACTATTAAATATGAGTAAAAGGCGAATCCTCTCTGATATTAAAACTTTACGTAACATTTGTAAAAGTAATTATAACTGTCCAGTATTAGTAGAAAATATTAAATACAATGCACCCAGAAAATCGCTCAGATCACCTCACACGTTTGTAACACCAGACATAGCTACTAACTTTGGAGCGCGTGCCCCCCTTTACCGAATGTGTCACACCTTCAACAGTAGCTTTAATGATGTAGACATCTTCCACGAATCTCGTGGAAGTTTTCACCGGAAACTGCTCAACATACTAGTCAGTTCTTAATCCCACAACCTTCTTCAAACTGTTGATACAAATCTCTGCCACATGCTCTTTAATATTTATCATTATCAATATTCATGTTTCATATATAAACTTACTAAAAGACTTCCGCACTACCGTATCCACTTATCTATTTATTTATTTATATAATCAGTACTCAAACCGTATTTATATTTGTTTAATCTGAACGTGCTGCTTGCTGAGTTAATATCAAAGAGACTTAGTTAATATTGTAAAACTTTTATCTTGCCCTTGCATAATTTAAATGTATATATAAACCTTAGCGAGAATGTTTTTGGCGGCAGATTTATTTATTTTGTATAATTTAATTTATTTAAGTTCAAAATAATCTGTTCACTGTTATTTCTCCAAAACTGAAAATAAAATAAAATAAATAAATAAAATAAATAAATAAAAATAAAATATATAGGGTAGATCTTTTTTATTGCATTTGGCCTTCATATCACCTGATGGTACTCGTATGTGACGATAACGTCGTTGGATGGTGCGCGTGCGCACCCAGATGCCTCAACCTAATGAGGCGCTGGCTCTGCTACCTTTCATACCGGAACACAACAGTGCTGTTTGGCAGCAGACTTAGATAACATGCTGTTAGCTAGCCAGGCGGACATAGAGCCCTGCAACCAAGCAAGCCGAGTGCCGATATATATCTTTCTCTCGATTTATCTTACGATGAGATATTATAGTATCTACTTCGTGTGATACTCTCGAGTACCTACTACATATATTTAATTCAATTAAGCTTTGTTGCACACACATACACACACAAAACAGAATAGAAAAGAACACAAAAAGTACAATGAAGGCGGCTTTATCGCTAAGAGCGATCTCTTCCAAGCAACTTTGGGGCAGAAGAATCCTATAAATAAAAAGGGGTAAGTGGTGCGACATAAATATATATACATATTATACATACATATAATGGATAAACAATAGACAAAATATAGAAGATCAGTAAGAAAAGAAGAAAAGGCTGCTAAGGAATAATATATTCCAGGAAATAAGTTTTTAGGCTAGTTTTGAAGAATTGTAAGGAAGGGGCTCGTCTGATGGGTTCAGGGATAGTTTCATAGTCGGACACTCTGCACGGAATAGGATATGTATTGTATATTGTATGTGTCTTAGTTTCACGTCGCTTGGGGGCGGTCTGGGCGGCGCTGCTGGTGGTCTGTGCGACCGCCGAGCCTACGGTCGCTCGTTCAACAACCTCGCCATCAGCCACGCCACCGCCGAGGACAAGGCCCGGGTCCCAGAGAGGATCGCCGCCCTCACCCTGGCGCATGAGATGGGTAACCACATACAAAACATCAGGAATAGGGAACACTAGGAAAGATCCTCACAATCTTCGAGCATTGAATAGTTTATTGTCCGGGCGTGTCGGGGCCGTAAGATATAAATCATTAAATAAAAAAGTTAATTTTTTTACAAAAAGTTTCTAAAACTACTCTTACCTCTCATAAAATTATATTTGCAGTGCCCTAAAAACAGGATCCATAGTTGTATCTTTAGTTTAAGACATGTGTATAGTTATGGAAGAAATAAATAAAGTTTTGACCGTTATACGTGAATAGATTAGAGCGAGCAACTAATTAAAAAATGTGTCTGTTTGTTTTGTATTATACTCTTTATTTACACCTTTAATAATGAAACTTACAACTAAGTATAACTTAATATCTAAGTATGTAAATTTTGACGGACTTGTCCCTCAATGGGGATCTCTACAGGTCAACTAGTATACTCGTATAAAGGGGCGGTCTGCGGATATACGAGTACATATATTGGATATTTAAATAAAGTAGAAATAAAAGATACACTAACAAAAAGATTTGAGAACGTAATAAATTAAAAAATGTAAAGGTGCTATCAACAATTTATAAATAAACAAATATCATAACCTGTTTTAAATGTAGCCGTCGGTGACATGCAAAAGTCTTATTCTATATATCAGAGAAGCACATGTTTTAGGTAGAGCGTTTCCCGCAGGACACAGCTTCGGCGCTCACCACGATGACAACTTCCCTAACCCCGAGTGCCGAGGCTATCTCATGGGCTCGCAGTCCTCCACACAAGAGACCAGCAAACACTTCGAGTTCTCCCTCTGCAGCAAGCGGCTCATAGCTGCCACGCTGCACAGCATGAGCTACTGCCTCACCGAGGAAGACAGGCCTTACTGTGGAAATGGTATTAACCGCCTCCGTGGTATAATCATTACACTCTTAGACTAACAATCCAGAGGTCCCAGGTTCGATTACCTGTCTAGATGTTAGGGTATTTTCTATGTCCGCCTGGCCGACTACCACCATGTTACCTAAGTCTGCCGCCAAATAACTGTGTTGATAGCGGAAACAGCGCCTTCCACCCAACGGTTTTATCGTCACTTACCATCAAGTTAGATAAAGGCCAAACCCGTCAAACATTTAAACAAATGATACTTAACTAGCTTCTGCCCGCGGCTTCGCCCGCGTGGACTTTATTTTTCGCATTAAAAAGTAGCCTATGTCCTTTCTCAGGGTCTAAAGATTGTCTGTGCCAAATTTCATCAAAATCGGTTGAGAGGTTTAAGCGGGAAAGCGTAACAGACAGACAGAGTTACTTTCGCATTTATAATATTAAAGTAGGGATTTAAAATGGATTTTAATGATCTGTGAATTGTTACTCGTTTAACGTATTAAAAACTAAATTTACTGGTCATGGTATGCAACAACGCCGGTCCCGAGAAACTTACATCCAGCGACTCCCCGCGACCTTTACTAGGTAGCCGGTCCATCTAGTAGGGGGACGACACGGTATGTAAACAAGTAAATAAAAATCAGTAAGTGTGTAGGTCAACCAGGGTCCACTTTCAGGTATTGTGGAGAATGGAGAAGCTTGCGACTGCGGCCTGCCGTCTCGATGCTCGCAGAAGGACCCCTGCTGCACCCCCCGCACGGGGGGAGCATTCGTCGTTGAAGAGGGGTACGGTGACTCACAATAAATCTAAACCACGAAACTAGCGCTATCGATTAAGGTGGAAGATAACAAATCAAAAATACTCATTGGACGATTTCGTTTCATATTTTTTGCGCTTTTTTTTTTGAAAAATTTGATGCGCTTCTTTGCAATTATCAGATTTCATTCGATTTTACATTCATATATTGATCGAGAGATTAATAGAATAGGTATCTATTAAGGTTATTTTACTGTAGTTGGCAATGACTCTAAAAATAGCTGAATATAAATAGGTACATAAGTATTAATAATTTCGTTGATTGTCCTTTACTTTTCAAAGTAAATAAAATATTTTCTTTTTTTAGTTTAAGTTATTACTTATAGGTATAGTTTTAAGTCGGTTTTTGTTTTAAAATAATTTTGCATGTTTCAGAACATTGCACAGGGAAGGTTGTCTAGTAGCTGCAAAGGCGACATGCCATCCCTCCCAGGGAGCCTGCTGCTTGTCCACGTGCCAGTACGCAGATCTCAAACATCTAGGCATTGTTAGTATTCATAATCTACCCTCCATTTTTCATACGATTTATGGGTTTGCACTTAGCCTTCAACTCACTTGATGAGAATTGAAAAGCGGATAAGAAAGCGTGCTCATCCAGAAAACCCTGCTCTTTCGCAGTAGACCATACAGTTTCTCAAGAGACCCCGCACTCGGGATCGTTGATCGAACTTCGCAGTGAGTAGCCACTACGCACGGCGACGGCTGACTTGCCGTCACTGAAGTGACGACACTGTGAGAGAGGAGACAACACTTCTGTAGGTAGAGAGACGACAACGAAGGTTGCAAAAGGTGATATAAGCACAGATGAGGCTGGCGCTGAAGCTGTGGGAACTTAGGCGTGAACGGAAACATCCAACTAGCAGATGTGGAATTATTGTTGAAGCTACACAGGCAACACTTGTCAGGTGTAAGATGTTTTGACACATAGGTGCTGCCCAACTTTTATTTGATTTTCCTGGTCGCCTCTTCTTACGAGATCCAAAGGATAACATGGTATGATCATATTCTAAGGCCGAGACCAAACGGCCCGTGGACAGGTGTTTCATGCTTCTTCCAAACCCAGCATTAAATCTTTAACGACACCTGATGAAGTATGTTCTGATGCAGGACTGCACGACTCAAGACTTGGAGTGCACCTGTACCGACAACACCCTGGACTGCAAGTGTGCGTTCGACGGCAGATGCATGTCGGACGGCACCTGCCACGCTGTGGAGTGTGCCAGTATAGGGATGAGGGAGTGCCAGTGCATCCCACAAGGGATCGTATGTATCATTCGTAGATATAACATCATCAACAGCCTATATGTCCCCACTACAGGGGCTCAGGCCTACTCTCTTACAGAGAGTGTATGGGCCACAGTCCACCACGCGGGCCCAGTGCGGATTGGCGGACAATTGCAAGACATGCAGGTTTCCTCACGATGTTTTCCTTCACCGTTAAACAATCAGATAATGTACTTGAATTGAAAAACAACTCATAGGTACACAGCTGGATTTCGAACCCGGAACCCTCAGATTGAGAGTCCGCGCCTTATCAATTGCGCCACTGAACCCTGTGACATAACATACTACCCATAATTAAATTCAATCCCTTACTTTGCAGAGGCCTGTTATGATGGGCTATCATTAATGAGGATCTTTGTAGTGCGACGACAGACGACCAGCAAACCTCCATTAGAGTACATACATAGGTTTAAGTGTATGTGCGGTGTACGCACTTAGCCATATTTTGGCCATTCAGCTAGTCTAGCCAGCAGTGGCGAAGGGTGGAATTTTGGCGAAGGGAAGCCGATCCAAAAAAAATGCTTACCGCGTGATTCAAATTCGGCTTCAGAAATTCTCAGTATTTCTTCAAATGGGAAGATGATGAGCAAGTAGTCAGTTAGGCAGCATTCCATACGAATTAAAGCCATAATGGCACACAAAACTCACCGTATTGAACGAAATATGCAAGTAAATCACCTTATAAACACAAAAAACAGCACATGAACTTCGAACTAAGTGAAATACTTTCTAATCTGTCACATAAAAAACATCGATAGTACTAACCTAGGAGCATTTAATCACGTACTAACAAGCATTCATGATTCACGCGTACTAAAGTTGTTTATTCCAAACGGAACAAATCACACGCAAATACGCCTAAATAAAACTATAACTCTCTATCTCGCTCCGCATAAGGCGTTCGAAAGAGAAGAAATCGAGTATGCCGAACTCCGGCCGGCTTATTTCGTGAAATAAAAAGCGACGTTTACTACGAGAGCGTAAGAGACAGAGCATTAGTTGACACGGGAGCTGTGGTATAGTTTTGGCGGGCTTTGACAATTTATAGATAATATCTGTAACCCGGTGGGAAACGGCTTGTATGGACCTTTCGCCACTGATAGATATTGCTTTTTAATTGTGCGCAGGCGTTTTTTGTATTGCTTTTTAATTGCGCACAGGCGTTTCTTGTAGTAATATTTTGAGCGTATAAAAGTTAATAGTACATTACATTAATGATATGTGGAAAGGATTTTTGAAAGGTAAGCCGGTGGGAATCGGGTTGTATGGACCCTTCGCCACTGCTAGCCAGTCAATCTCCTACCAGAAGTGCGAAAGGCACTTGGTGTCTCTGCACACCTGTGGGTCCTGGTATGTCTAGGATCGTTGCCCACTTTGTGGACACTCTGCTGCAAGTCGTGAGCACTTGGGCGGGAGTTTCCTTGGCGGCCATGCACCGTCAACACATGGGTCTGTCTGGAACATGTATTTGTTAAGTAGATAGTGGCCTGTCAGCACCCCTATCATTCTTCTTAGGGTAGGTTCAGATTGGGGGTGAAATTTATAGTTTTTATTTATTTATAGATTTAGAGTATTTATAGATTAGATAGATAGTTACCATGCCGCTCAGCATAGGATGGAACGGCTGCCGGTGGAACCTGATCAGAATAGATGTATGATACTGTACGCTCACAGTAACATCATGTTGAAAGTGGGATGTGTTTTTCAGGGAGGAAAAGTGGTGGAGATGAAGAAGTGCGGTATTTGTTGTCTGCTGGAGATGTTCGGGAGTGGTGGGGAGTCGGAGTGCGTGTCGGCAGAGCTGGCGGCCGCCAACGTCATCAACTTCGGGGGCACGCTGCCCGCTGACTGGCCACTGTTGGACTACACCGGACGTAGGGTTTTGTAATGTTATTTAATTGGTCTGATCTGCCGTCTATTTTGGAATGTTAACAAAATGTAATGTCAGTGGCTAGATGATATTTTTTCTTATTATTCGCCGTGTCTTCTAATTATCTACCGTTACATACAAACAACTCGTTCGAAACAAGTCTGCCGGCGATATCGTGGGTGTGGTATTAAATAGTTCCTATATTCCTAATAGGAACTATTTAAAAAATTGTACGCTACGAATAAACAAACTCAAAGTCACTCAGCAAGCAATGTAACGAGCTATGCTCGGAATTTATCTACGTGATAAAATCCTGAACGAGGAAGTCCGTAGAAAAACAAGGGTCATCAACATAGCTCGACGAGTCAGTGAGCTGAGGTGGAAATGGGCAGGCCACATTGCTCGAAGAACCGATAACCGGTGGGGAGTAAAAGTTATCGAGTTGAGTAAAAGTTAGGCCGTCTCCCTTCTAGATGTACCGACGTCCTGGTTAAGGTTGCGGGTAGTCACTGGATGCAGGTGGCTCGGGACCGGTCAATGTGGCGTACCATGATGGAGGCCTATGTCCAGCAGCGGACATTTCCCGGCTGATGATGATACAGTTGTTTATTTCTTCTTCAGCAAACGTAACCGTCAACGTCTGTCGACTGAACCACTGTCAGAAAGCGACTATGAGATCGTGGGCGATCGGCCAGCCCTGCATCAGCCGCGGCGTGGTGGGGCACTGCGAGGATACCGGCATCTGCAAGGCAAACATCACATGGCCTCGATCCAACACATACCCTGACATCATGGTGAGAAAAATTAAATTTTTTTATAACCGCCTCCGTGGTCTATTGTTACACATGAACCACCCACGGGTCGCCTAATTTGCGTCATTTCCATAAATATTGTATGTAATATATATATTATTTGGACGAGGATCCAATAACTATAATTTAGACTTTCTAACATCATTGAATTCCCACACGACTTGGGTCGCCAGTCGTCGCTTACCATCAGGTGAGATCGTGGACTAGCGTTGATCCATCTTCAGTATACAAAAAATATTATACCATTTCTCATGGGCGTCGTAAAAATCAAGCAAGGAAAAAATCTGGAGATGTCAGCATTATCAATTGATCAACCCTCCAATGCTTGGTGTTTGTCATGTCCAGCAGTGGACTTATGCAAGTGATGGTCACTAACTAATTTATTTTACAGAATATCCAAATGGCGGCGAGGTTTGATTCTGCTAAAAAACATTACACGGGATTTCCGTTATTTTTTCCAATATTCGCCATTATTTGTGTTGTAAATTAAATAATAAATAACAAAGAGTAATACACAAATTGTTTTATGTAATAATTCAACTTATTTGAGAAGTGAGGTCGCTTCACCTTAAAATATAACCATCTAGCCCTTTGATGATGTAGGGTAACAATAAGAAATAATTTTTGATATACCATTTAAAGGGTGAGGGCGGTGAACGTCTGCTCTGTTCGTAGCACCATATTGATTATATAACACAGTGTAATTGTTTTGAATTGAAAAAGGTTTAAAAAGTGTTTTATGTCCAAAGCAATTGTTTAGAATTTGAAAAATAGATCATTATTGGACCTATTACGGTTCATTTCAATACAATATAAGCCTAAAATAAACATCAACAACACAAACATCTAGCCCAACAATACTTCTAGTTTTCAAATTGAAATGGTTTCTGAAGAATATCTATACTTCAGGGATCTAGGAATTCACATGGATATAAAAGGAGCGCGTCCGTTCGTCAAGACCGTATACTCAAGACAACAAGATGACATGTATAGAGAGACACATACATAAATATCTATCTAATCTAACTAGTATAATTACTAAACTTATGAATAACTACGTAGAGACATGACCCTACGCACTAAACTATAACATAACCTAAAATCAACATACAACTAAAACATTCATCAAAACCGTATCTAACCAAAGAGATTTAATTATATATAGTAAGTTAGTAATAATTTAAAAGTCTTTGTATCTAACTAATATAATTACTAAACTTATTTCCTACCTACCTTACATACCTACATTACACTTTCAACTTGGATAAATACTTTGGAATCGTCAAGGGTCTATAGTCCGGTTTTAGACATATAGATATATATATTGGTGATTGTTTACATTTATTTATATTGGAGTGACTTTAACTTTAGTGTAATAATAAAACTGCAACGTAGGATCTAGCTTTTATACTTATCACACAATATTTCGAGCATCCTAAAGTAACAGTACTTGATATCGAACTCCATATCGTACCAGTAGTTGACGGCGATACAGCCGTGGCTCTGTGCCACGTGGTGGAACCACAAGCTCGGCAGGTACAGGCAATCGCCCTTGCCGACACGCACGCGGTACTTGTGCGCTTTAGAGAACTCCGGGTGCTTGCTGCTTAATATCGTATGAGGGTCTGAAAATAAGGAAGACATTTACATTTTTAATAGCACCGATTTTTTTGGTAAGATTTTTCCCACCAGGAAAAGGCAAAACACCATACACCAATTAGAATTTTAAGGTTATAAAAACAAGGCCGAAGCCATTTCTTCAGTTTTCTGAATGAAATGTATAACGTGTACATTTTATCGCTTGTTTTGACGATTCTTGGCGATAATTTCAAAGGTCAGTAGCACCCGCTACCCGCCTTAGGGTAGTATTGTTCTGTGGTTAGTAGCGCACAACTGCACGCGTGTTGAGGCTGAGGCTAAAAATCTCCGGCTATCGGTTGCAACTCAGCGTGTCACGATATATGAAGTTTTAACATAGTTTGAGCGGATTCCCGTTAATAATTTTTGTAAAGACTGCAAGTAACTTGGATTATTTGACATCCTTCGGAAGTAAGCCCTGCCTTACCAATAGATATCCACGGCAATCCTTCCCCCAAATCTTCAACAGGTTGTACTGTCCAATTGTCTCCCGACCTCCTGAACTCAGCTTGTGGATACCTCCTGTAGGGGACCAGGGGGAGGTCGGTCGGTGGTACCAGGATGAAGTCCTTGTATCCGTCCATGACGCAATATATGTTTTCATACGGGTCTTTATGCACTGTAAAACAATCCCATTTCATTACAATCAAATCTCCAACTAATGCTAGTAAATAACCTTGGGACTAAAATCCGTGTGGAGATGCGCTAGCGCATCGGGGCGCAACGCTGGTGACGGGGGCGACTGTCTACGCAATCACACCACCTAACCCGTTCGAAATGTCATTCCCCGCACTTCCCCTGCTAAAGAGACCAGAAAATTCATTACTACACAAGTGCACAGTTATGACATGACTCTTGATCATTGGACCAAGCTATTTGCCCGCTATTACTCTACTTTAAATTTGATCAGAGAAGAGCGAGATTGTCTTTTTCATCATATAAGTAACATGTGTTTCAATTTATGGTAAATAAATTACTCAACTTTTTCTAAAACCAACTTATTTTTTTTAAAGCAAGAATCAACACATATTGTTTCAGAATCAACATCATCTGCATTTGTCATTTAATAAATTATTTCTTACTCGGGCAGTGGCAGGTGGCACCGCGGACTTAAGAAATAACAATGCTTTTTGACTAAAAAGTTCTGATAAAGCCCAATTTTAGAATTTTATATTGAATTTTTAAGTCCATACCCCTAATGAAAAAGCCCTAGTGATCCCTATCAAAAAAAGGTTCAGAGCCACTGGTTATCTATTTATCTACCTGTCACTCTACCCCAGGAACTAGTACTCGTTGTATATTTCCCGGTACACAATTTCAACAATAATGGGCATAGTGGGGACGAGTTTGCGCATTTCGGGCGACAGAGGAGCTCAAGGGCTCAAGGGCAAGGGACTGTTTGGCAAATCACGCAGCTCAAAGCATTCAAAATGACATTCCCCTCTCCTCTTGCTTGCCAAAGTGACCCGAAAATCGTTTACTGCACAGTCAAGGTCGTTTTTCAAGTTGTTTCATGGGAACTATACCAATAAATGGCGATGAAATGAAACTGACTGGACGTCACAGCTCGAGCATCTCCCATCCAGAAGTTTACAGCGTCTGGCCGCTTGTTGAAGGCTGTACTCGCAAATGACACTTCCGGTTCTACATCACTGAGCAGTTCCCTTAGATCTTCAGTCAGGTTGGAGTTCTGTCTCTGGATGTACGGTATGTAGTCTTCACTGCAGACAAAAAGATGAATTAAAGATTCATTTCTTCATCAGCTGCTAGTCTGTGTTCTGTAGTTGTTAGTCTGTGTTCTGTAGACCTCTGACGGTTTGCCATTGCAATGTCATGCCACTAGTTATCATATAAAACTATTTATACAAGTTTTTAGTTATCATTCATCACACACTGAGCTCATTACAACGTAGAGAAATCAATGATATGTAGACATTCTACCCCTTTCCAAAAAAATTCCTTACGTTTTCTTCTCCAAGCAATCCAAAAACTCTATCATGGTCATGTCAACTTCATATGGCATCACAAAGTACTCAATGCCGTCTTCATTCTTTGTTACACCGTCCGCCAGACCGTTTGGTGTCACAGCTACTGTCACCTTTTTGTTTGGAATGGTGTTTCTGAAAATAATATGTTTTATTGAATTAAATAAAATGCAATTTATGCATCAAAATGTAAACAAATCCAATATACAATTTGGATGATTGTTGCTCAATCACACAATTCACATTCAATTTTGTACACTACATTACCAAAAAATTCAATGGAAATAAAATGAATAAGATATTGATATATACATTGCACAATAAAGAATGACATCTTGAATGGAATTTGATAAAATTCAGTTAGTCACACAGCAATATGTTTCGGTTTTTCAAACTTTTACATTGTCACAAACAAGTTTGCCTGGTGCTTACGGCAAATATCTTATTTATCTGGCACTTTTGCAATAGGGTAGTGCTGAGCAATGGCTGTGCCTCAGTAACTCGAGGCCTTTGAACGAGCTTGCTTTTCATCCAACATCCTTATCACTTACCATCATCTAAGATGAAAGCGAAGTGGAAATCCATTACACATACAAGGTGAAAGAAACTCACATAAAGCTGTTTTGTGACTGAGACTACGATTGCCAACAGAGTTACCGAAGCAATGTTAATGTTGACAGAGAAAATATCGTTTCGAAGTAGATACATAATTCTAATCTAAGCAGTTCAAATTTATGCAATAAATATACCTAAAATATTGTGCATTCCATTTTTTTGTTGCTGCCCAATTAGCACAACCTCCTCTAATAATTACAGGGATATTCTTCGCTACATAGTCTCTGTGAAATTCCAAAGGCTGTAAAGAGTCAGTTTCCGCTATTTCACTGCCTAAATATAGTTCTAAAATCAGAAAAAATTTGAAAGAAAACTTAATTGTCGTATGTCGTAATTAAATATTTATTATGTTTTGACAGTTACCGGCTGTTTCTTCGTGTAGTAATTGTGTAGCCTCGTCCAGCCGTTCACTCATATTGCTTTTGAAAATTAAACTTATAAAAATACCTACACTCTAGATAAATATTTTTAAATAAATAACTTCAACTTCAAAATTATGGCTTCATGGAGGTGATGGTACTGCCAGTGTCAAGTAAAAATACACTACAATGTTATTAACAGAAAAGAGGAAAAGGGAAATAACTGGACTGGTTAAAGTTAGGTAGTGGAAAATACAAGGAATAAATACAAGTACTTATATGAAAAATACACATAATAAAATACACTACACTACTACCCTACAAAAGAAATAATTTGTAAGACACTTGTAAGATTTAAACATAACCTAAAGTGTGATATTTGACATTGACATTGACAATCAGCTGATAAAATAGCAAATGAAAGTGGACATAAATCCTATTTTTCAGTTGGTACAGAAAATAAATTTTTATCCTCGTCACCGACAACTAGTTAAAAATTAGATATGCTACTCCATAGTAAAAAATTCTGATGTGATCCCACACCAATGATGTGCACTACACCTACACTGGCATCATCAGAGTTATCATCAGTTTTATCAGCAACTTTTTAGTTGTATTAATTTAGCCGCGTAAACTCGCAATTAATACATAAACGTTAACGAGTTGTCGTTCCTATCAGAGATAAATAAACTACTAGAGGTTGGAAAATCTGCAACCAAATTATCTCAAGAAATTAGTTATACAGTTACAATGCTGACAAAGGTCTCCATTGGAAGGCGTCTTGATTTATGTAGTTAATTAGCAGCACCTGGTCTTCTTTGCCTGGCCCTTTCCCATTTTATTTGGGGTCGGGCCTCCGTATCATGCGTCTCCAGGCAGCGCGGTCCTGCAGTTATGCAGTTAATTAGCAGCACCTGGTCATAAAGTAAAAATGATCGTATAAATGCTATTGTTTGTGCTGTGCTGATGCTGCTGCTGTAGCCACCGATTGGCTATGTTCAAACACGCCTAATATCTCTGTGATGCATGCCTTTTCGTTACACCAGCTGTGACACCGGGCAAGAATGCCTGCAGTAAACTTGATTCTACTGAATGGTCATCCCCTGAAATGTACTGTACTTAATCGAACAGTACAGAATACTTGATTGGTTTCCAATTAATCCGTAATTAACACAGGACTTCCATTATATCTCTTTCTCAATCAATCAGTACCATTACAAATAATAAATAAAAGTTATTTAAAAATTGACAATTTATATTTATTTCAATACGTAATAGACAAAACTTGTTCGTTCAAATGTATTTCATAGGCATTGGCTTCTTGAGTATCCCTTTGATGGGTGGTGCGTCTAAAGCCGGTGGCTGTTTGGGTTGTGGCGGGGGTTCTAGCGGCGAATTGAACGGAGCGCTCATTGATTGTTGTCGTCGAGGTGTATTTAATGCATTCCATTTGGGATGTTCAAATGGTTTAAATGCGTGCGTAGCATCCACTGGAATCACTGTAAATTCAGTAAAATATCAGTTTTATCTAGCGATACTAGGAAGAACAAAGTAAACACAGAAATGGAAATGGAAATTCAATTTTTAATACCACCATAAAAGGGCGCCCTGGTTCCATATTGGATGGAATAAAGGTTTTGGATCGATTTTGATCTTTATGACACTTAAAGGGAAAAGACTATTTTGCCTTATTTTGTCAGATCATAGATTTTCAGGCAGCCAGACCGATTAGGGGTTTACTGTTATCACCACGATCGCAATAAGATGTAGTTGATACAGTTGCTGCTCACCATCTCCTGAATATTTTGTTCCTTAGTCGCCTATTACGACACCCCGCGGATGACATGGGGAGGTCCTACAGCCTACAATATATGAGACTACATAGCACTTATACGCAACCCCCATTCTCAATTGTCGTTTGCATCAATACATGTTACAGGATGTTTAAAGTTAGCAATGTATGTACCTAACTCATCTGGTCATACAATATGATAGTCATTTTATATAATTCAATTATATTATGATCCTATTTTAAATATGACACATATCATAAATATTTATAGGTAATGGATTACTTACGTTGTCTAGACATTTCAGGTAAAACCGGTACGCTTCTGGCTTTCGGCCCTGACCACATGTTGATATCGAAGAATTCGTCGACGCCCCTGCGAGTAGGTTCAAACTTGTTCCTTGCGTTCATCTGCCGCAAACGAACCGCTTTGTCCAGACCTTGCATGAAGGTTCTGGAGTTATAGCCGATCTTCACCGTGTCTAGAACACCTAATTATAATACGTTATATTTTAAAATTGCGCAAATAATACAGCGGTACATGAATGAATATTCTTTCAAATCTCATTCCATCTTTTATTGTGAATGGTGTATGTATAATATATTTACATTTCCGTATTTCGAGTTCAGAAATTTAGAATTGGCGCAAGGCTACAAGAAAGCCGATAATTATAGTAATACACGTACAGCTTTAAATGTTGGCTCATGATGTGCTTATGTACATTCGAAAGATGATATGGAAATAGGAAGGTAACGCAAAAGGACTAACGCAAATTAGCACATCTTGCTATGACGGTTTCCTTATAACGATGCTTTTTAGTGATTGGATTTCCGGTGAAATCCGCATCTACGAGGCACAAAAGCGTGCAGAGACCATCCGCTACAGCCTGTAAAGTTACAGTGTAAATTAACAACATTTAATTTAATTTGTATGTTAAAAATGTGTCTACTTATAATTACCTCATAATCATCGAGTTTATTCTTCTTTGCAGAAAGTACCTCTAGTCTTCTGAGAGGCTTTGCCCACCCAAGGTCTGTGATTTTGTTCTCAGATACGTTTAAAAATCTCAGGGAACTCTGAAAAATGTTTGAATAGCTAGGAACAACAAAGAAAAACACTACGATTTTCTAATTAATATAGGCTTATTTAAGAATTCATCAATTGTATATTAGTTAAAATATAAATACAGTTAATGTGCACTTTATTTATTGTGTAAGACTAAGTTCGTTCATGCGCAGTGCAAATTTCCCGTCTGATAATGGTGGCAATTTATTTATGCCCTAAGGACACAAGTGAAAATACTTTTGTTGCTTGTTCAAAAAGCATTACTTTATCCTTAGAGGTAGAACATTATATTCAAATTGAAATGGGACTAGTTTTCAGATATTATAGCCTATTTAATAAATCAAAAAATAATAACAAGTTGCCACCATGTCAACTAAGTCTTCCACCATGTTAAGAAAGTAAATATGTCACCAAACGAATGTGGTAACATCTGTGTTTCAATTACAGATTCAGTGACTCCTTAATTTGACGCGGATACCGGTTGAGCGCCTTCCGCGCTCGCCATTGTCGCCGGGTGAAGCTGTCGAGGTCGCAGGACCAACAGAATCAAGGCCATTCGAGAAAAAAAATTGACGCGGATGAGTAGTCGCTTACGTTTTCCATTCAAAGGCCTTACCGTCACTTAAGATCAGCTGGATTCAGTCCATGTGACGTAAAGCCAGCAGACTAGAAAAACTGAAATCTAAACCACACATAAAATATGATTTTTTAGTTACCCCAATAGCTAGCATAGTCCTAGGATCGAAACATAGTCCGTCGATAGTGTCTGTATTTTGTTTCTCAACGTGCAGCTCTTCCAAACATCGGAGTCCTTCAAGGCCCTCTACGACGCTAATGCGGTTATTCCCCAAATATAACTTTTTCAAGTTGTACAGCTTGTCGAGACCTTCCATTTTGTTTATTTTGTTCCATTGAAGGTGTAAATGGGTCAAGTTGTACATGAGATCCAAGTTCTCGATTTTCGTTATTTCATTATTGTGGTAATAAGCAAATATTGTTAATGTGGGATTCTTCGGTTTAGGCTGAAATATACGATATATAGCTTTGTTAAATTATATTTAGTAAGACTTTTTTATAAGTACATTTAGGCATTTATTATCGTATACCTAGACCTCCGAAAGACTTTAAATCACTTATTTATACTTTTATTTAAATATTGTTTAAATTTTTATGCAAGTTTTTGCAAGTTTTTTCTGTTAAATACATAAATACGTCATATTGTCATACCCAATACATTGGACCATGGCACCGGACCACAAAGAGCATATAATCACTCCCGGACCATAGACATTTATTATTACCATTGAATTGGTACCACAGCAGGCGCACCAATGGGCATGTCTTTAGTATAATATGTCAATGCTTTAGATACAAAAGTTGGTGCACTTTCACAGGCTAATTAAAAAGTATTTGAATCCTATCTAGTTTAAATATGTCAATAAATAATGCCAAGGGCAACCAGCGACCACACGGCAACTGTGAAATAATAAGTAGTTTTCCTTTAGTTTAGTGTGGTTTAGTATTCATGCTATTTCCATAGGAAATCTTTGATGTTTTAGGAAAATAAGCCTTTCTAGCAACTTTGCATAGACACAATTGTTCATAGCATTTTGTATTGGCCTAACGGCGTTAAACGTACGCAAAATGTTTTCTTTTCCTTATAGGTCATCTTAATAGATCTTGTTAAAAACGTTAATAATAAGAAATGTAATCGAAACACTTCAAAATGCCTATAGAGTGCAATAAAGTAAATCATATCTCTTTGCTAAATTACCCGAAGTGCATACAGTCGTTTCGTAGTGACCCATATATGGGGCACTGGACGTTGGACGTGTTAAAAGAGCATTAATATACACCAAGAAAGGTAACTTACAATTTCGCTAAGACGTTTATCGTGCAGAAATAAATGTGTTGGTCTTTTGTTTACCAAATTTCTATGTTTTATTATTTTCTTCGCTTGCTTCCTCAAGTGTCCTTCATTTTCAGCAATATTACTAAGCTTGACTTCATTGTCCATAATTTAGTTTAATAGAAAATAAACCGACCCTAGCAAAATTCAGAACTATGAAACAAATATGAAATCGATCAAACATTTCATATTTGAAAATTGTACCTATGTGCTTTTGTTTTTTTGGCAGCACATTTGGCAGCCTACAGTTTCCTTTTACGCAGATTTCTGTACTTTTTTGTTCAACAAATGTACTTTTTACCCATGCCCATGATAACGAAACTGAACAAAAACGTTTTTTCAACCGACTTTGAAAAAGGAGGAGGTTCTCAATTCGACGGGTATGTGTTTTTATGTTTGTTACCTCATAACTTTCGACTGCGTGAACCGATTTTGGTCATTCTTTTTTATTTGAAAGCTGGTGCTTCCCAAATTTTATCGAAATTGACTCTGCGTTTTTTGAGAAAATCCACAAAAGTCAAATATCCCTCTATTAATTCTACTTCTAAGGGTGAACATTTTAGGGGATGCATGCTGTAGTCTTTTAGGGCAGTTGAAATCGGTTGAGTTTGAAGGTACCTAAGTTTATCATGCTGCGCTCAGTATGCTTCCATACAAACTTTTGCCATAATCTTTTAAGATAGTAAAGCTAGCTGTGATACGTAATTTCCTAAAAATACGAGATCGGATTATCATATTGCGAAAAGAATATCATTAACGTACAACTTTATTGTCAGTCACGATACGCAGCTAATGGTCCCTAGATGGTGTTTTAAACAATAATCAAAACAAAAATAGTAAGTAAAAATGAAAATCGTGCTTCACTATGAAGTTTTATGTTAATCTAATATTTTCTAATAAGCTCGTGACTTTATAATCTGATGTCCAATTTTTAGATAATTACTACACAAAGCCAACTATTCTATTTATCTTTGTGCAGCGCTAAAGTTTTTAAAACTTAAGCACGCTTTGACGTCTATTAGCAGTCAACCAACGCTAGCTAACCTCACCTCCTCACCGCCATTACTACTTTCACATGATATTGACACATGCACATAAACTCATTTGAAGGTTTCGCTTAGGTTTTTTTCTTTCGGTTGGTCTGTTGGTCCTGCGACCTCTACAACTTGGCTCTATGGCTGTCAATTCTTTTAGGCAAACGTCTATGTAGCAAAGGCCATAAAAATTTTAAAAGAGGTGAGTGAGTATATATTCATTTATGTTATATAGGTGTACAAATAGGTCGCTAACCTCGTTGAGTTGAAGAAAAAAAAGTATTTGTATCGCATGAAATTCACATCGTGATCGCATCCATCCACAGACTAATATATGTACCTATACGGCATAGATAAGTATAGTACTTGTATACGCTATACCACAGACTAATATATGTATCTATTGCTATAACTATACGGATCGCATCACCACTGAGCAAGTAAATCACTACGTTTTCGCACACTGTCATTCATTAGGTACATATATTAGTCTGACGTGAGTCTGACTGTCATCGCATTGTGTGCGTGCGAAAACAGATTTCGTTTTTAATTTTAATAAATATAAAGATATCCGATTTTTGTATCTAAACAACGAGACGGTAAGAAAATATAAAAAAATTTTTATTCATGAGAACAAATTGCAAGTGATAATTATTATGTACTAATTGTGATCCTTTTTTAGCAATATGGGTGAGCGATACAATATTCACAGCCAGTTAGAGCATCTTCAGAGTAAATATATCGGTACGGGACACGCAGACACTACTAAGTTTGAATGGTTAACCAACCAACACAGGGATTCATGCTGCAGTTACATGGGTCATCCCGATTTACTGAGCTATTTTGCGATCGTTGAGAATGAGTCGAAAGCAAGAGTTAAGTTTAATATGATGGAAAGAATGTTGCAGCCATGCGGCCCTCCACCAGAGAAGCCTGAAGATTAAAATTAAGCATTTTATTTTAGAATATAACATCATATCGTTTAATTTGTATGGTGATTGAACAGTTTGTAATAAAATAAGATTTAGTTCACCGAGGTGAGCATTAAATATATAATTAAATAAACTTTCTTAAACACTGTTGTTATACAATGTAATGTAATACAAACCTAATAATTTCCCCCAAGATGCATTCACCATTCTATTTTTAGTAACTAGTTGCAAGAGAAAATAGTATTATCTGGAATTGGTTTGATAATACATCATGTTACTTTGTTCCTATTATTGACACATACACATAATGCAGCATGCATTATGTTTCAAGAGTTCCATACCTCAGAAGCAAAAAGGTACCCTTATAGGATCACTTTGTTGACTGTTAGTAATGAATGCGTGGAGATATCAAGTTGAATTAATAAAGAATACACAATTCTGCAGTCCCTTGGAACTGTAAAAAAATGTAGCTTCTAGGTTAACTCTTTAAACAGATATAGCACAGAGGATGTTTCCTGGTAGACGATGAGACCACCCATGATAAAGTTATGGAAAATAAAACCAAAATATTTTTCATCCAGCTTTTAATAAATGTTTCCACTCCTCTATTTTGACACTCAACTCCTCTTCCCTTTTCTTTGATTCCTCCTCCAATGTTCTTCTCAAATCAAAACTATCTTTGACATTTGTAACTAAGACTTGCTGCATATTTTGCACAATGACATCACATTCCTTTTGTAGAACATCAATTATCTTCGTCACACACTCTATATCCATTGAGCCAACTTGTTTGATGTCTGATATTTGCCTTAGTTCTGACAGTGTAGACACAGTTATCAGTCCATGGTTAGTATCTTCCTGTGGGCTCATAACGGCTAAATGTTCCTCTGCTTCAGTTGGATCAATGAATGTTTTCTCTCCAATGACTGCAGCGGAACAGGCTGAAATGATGTCATACATGGGGACAGCTGCATTTGCCAATGCTAAACTGGCTGCATTTATTGCTGCTGCTAAACAGGAACCATCATGTTCTAAGATGTAGATGAAAACATCAATCTAGAAATAAATAAAATTACAATTATTATAATATCATCTCAAAGTTAGATTCTTAGTGGACTATTTGGGAGTCAGTTAAATTGCTAGTTGGACTTTCTTTCCATCTGAGTAACATAGCTACTACCATAAATCTGCTGGTAAATAGAACTCAGCAAGTAAATATGCAGGTAATCAGAATTTAAGGTAAGCACAAACTGTGAACTTATAATCTAGTGAGACAAAGGTCAAATTATTGCTTCACAGTACTGAATTAAAAATAAACAATTTGTATGGCTGAATAAAGATAGACACCTCAGCAACATGGGCCTAAGTGACAACAGGCTTTGCAGATTCTTTGAGGAGGATAAGGAAACACACATTCACATCCATCCTTTAACACTATGATGCTCTTCATGACAGCAGAAACAGACACCTTGGAGGCCAGACTGCCTCAACAGACCATATCAGGACCTCCAAACCCAGACCAATTGTATGGTTCATGACCGAGATTGGCCTTGGAGGTGGTTAGATCCATAAGGAGACTGCCACATTATATTTACATAGGTCGCAGTGACATGCAGGACATAGAGATTGCACCCCTCATATCCTGGCTCAATTTATAAATACACCACTCTAATTTTAATGGTTTGTTTAAATACCTGATAATTAGGAAACAAATGTCTGCAGACTGTTGGTTCTAAAGCTTTACGTAGGGCAACGGAAAGAGCTTTCTCTTCAGCATCAGGTGCATGAGGACACCGCTGTCGAGTGCAGGAGAATGGTGCAAACTTCACTTCACAGAATATATGTCCGAGTTGGCTGAAATAATTAAATTATATTTTATTGTCACTTAATAGTTTGTACTTGTTAGAACCCAAAAGCATTGGAAGAAATATTTGCTAGATTTCAGCTTCCAAATTTAAATTACAATCATAGCTAAAACAATACGACATCAGATCTGGTTGAAGTGTACACAAGTAAAAGTGTTCAAAAAGAACTGGAAACCAACTTCAATTACCCTAACAGTCTATTTTATTAAGGCAAATTTAAGATTTATAGTTTTCTCATGGATTACATTATCAGAACTGGACCAAATTGAAATGGGACCAAATGGAAAGCACCAGCTTTCAAATAAAAAAAAGAATCATCCAAATCGGTTCACCCAGTCAATAGTTTTGAAGTAACAAACATAAATAAGAAAAACATACCCATCGAATTGATAACCTCCTCCTTTTTTGAAGTCGGTTAAAAAGGGAGCACTACTAACCAAATATTTATTTTCACTACAATGTAACCTAACACAAACAACTGAAAACGAAAATATACCTGAATTCATTTTGATGCGGTATTTCTCTTGGATCAAAAACTGAACACACAACCTTTGTTTTCTTTAGTTCCACATACGCTGAACCCTTTGCTTGCGAAACCACATCAGTTCTGGCAACTGAAACAACTCTCAAGTTTAATTTATGCGTTTAGTAAAGAACTACAGTCTAATTACGGATATAAACACGTACAAAACATACACATGCTTCGAGCTTCGTCCACAGCGCGCCCATCTTTCCGCAATCCATTTTGGTCAGTTAGTTCACTGTAAAGTTGGTCGTAAGTCTTTAGATAGTCTTTTGTATAGCGCTTATATGTTACGCTGTCTTCAGGCCCGTTAAATCTCCGGTAATCGACAGGCATTTTTGGTTAAAAATATACTTGGTTTTGCGCACGTCTTATTCCTCGCACGTCTTATCCGTCTTATATTAGTCTTGTGTAGTACATGTACTAAGAACTAAAAAGACCTAATTCCCAATAGTGTACTAGAGCGAACTATTCCGTAAATTTTCTGCTCTTAGTACATTTAGTACACTCGGACGTCCGAGCGGCGAGCGAGCGAGCGTCCGAAGTAGTCCGAACGAAACGTCAACCAGCCGCCAGCCGAGCCGAAGCGACCGAGACCGAAGTTGACCGAACGTCTCACGCAGTCTCACGACTCGCGTGAGTGAAAGGTTTCGTTCTCAAACACGGGAGTAAGCGAGATGACGAATTTTCAGATTTTTACTTCTTTACAAAACGTGACTCGACCGACAGGCAGATCGATGAGATCTATGAAATCAGCAAAGTCTAGTTTACCGGTCAATAGTTTCCATGATATGAGTTTTAGGGTTCCGTTGCCAAATGTCAAAAAAAAACGGAACGAAAAATGTGTGCCCCCTTCCCCCCATATAACTTCTAAAATAAGAGAATGATTCAATCAACTCGAATACAACGAAATACAAGAACTTTTATATTATGTTACTTGCTGCTACGGAACCCTTCATGGGCGAGTCCAATTTTCGGTGGAAGTTTGCATGGTAATGCACATCATATATTTTAAGTTTTAGTTTTAGGTATGGCGAAGCCTAAAAATTTATTGTTTTTTCTATTTTTTTCTGAAAATCTTAATGCGGTTCACAGAATACATCTACTTACCAAGTTTCAACAGTATAGTTCTTATAGTTTCGGAGAAAATGTCTGTGACATACGGACGGACAGACAGACATGACGAATCCATAAGGGTTCAGTTTTTTTTGCAATTTGGCTACGGAACCCTAAAAATGCACATCTCGTCGAGATCGATGTTATACAGACAACACTAGTCAGTAGTAAGTAATATGATTTTGGTATTGATTAATAATCATCCGTTCATCGTCTGAGCTCCCCCACTCGGCACAGATTTTATGATATGAGCTCATTCCAGTGTACGATAGTACTTATTACTGTCGGTCCTTCCTTCTAAAGATCGGAAACAACAACGGAGCATGAACCGTCGGGACCGGGAACAAGCCATACTATTAAAGAGTTTCAGTGTACTACTGTACTAGTTGTACTAAAAGTCCGAACTAGTACATTTGAGCAATTGTACTAGTACGGAGCGATCCGCTCAGTGAACGAGCACGCACAAGTCTATCTTATATTGAATATAATTGGAATATAACATATAGTGATTACTTGCTCAGTGAACACAGACTAATATATATATTCCTACCTCTAAAACGTTAATTTTTTTTGGTAAAAATTTTTCTACGAGGAAAAGGCAAACCACATTACAGCCATACTGGCTGTTGACGTACGTTGACGTTTGCCAAAACGAATTGCCTAGATGAGATGATAGAGACGCAGCCATACAATCGAATGCATAAAATTAGATATCTCTTTTGCTCGTCGTCTTTTCCTCGTCGGTTGTACAAAAAACTTCAAGAAAGCTTTTGCTTAGACACACTTGCAAACTTTTACACTACACGCACACATAAAACCATGTTCATTCAACCGTCTTCGAGGTATTGAACCTCTTAGACCAAAGACATTTAATTTTAATATTTTAAATTTTATATTAATATTAATAGACCGGACAAAGCAAACAAAAATTTTAATCAATTGGTAATAAGTTACTCAATCTAGTGTCACATCACGTCACGCGGCCGTTCAAGACGTTCAAGACATTTGACATACCGTTGACTTTTGAGATCAAAATTATTAAAAGATAGATAGAAAAGTATAGATCAGAGGGCCCTATTGAGGCCACAACTGAGGCCCTACTTAAGCTTTATATTAGTTAATAATAAATACATTATATTAGTACTTATACTTATACACTTATATATTATTATCCAATCAATTTTACTGTATAATTTTTTTTGGGTGCATGCAGTATCAGCTTGTAATAGGTTACGCACTAGAATTAGAATAATGTAACTTGTAAATATAATATTAAAGTGTTGTAATTGTTAGCTGATCAATAAATAAAATTAAAATAAATATGCAACATTGAGGTAATGCGTTTTGTCTGCTATTGAAATTTTGAAAACGTGCGTAAAATGATTTTGTAGTAGCAAAACGTAACCGTTCGTATACACTGATAAGTGATATCTTTAGTATTCTCTAGGTTATCGTCGTTAGATTATTTAACCGGATAACCACTTGTTACCGAACAGTGGACTGTATATTAGATGGAGGTCTTTAACGAAAAAAAGCAACCTTGCATTAAGACATTTACTCCAAAACTGAAAAACTGACATAAAACAAAAACAGCATAAAAAACCAAAAACAATAAGTATCAAAAAGGTATAATGAGGCTGCCAGTTCTCCACATCCTCCCCTTCTGTGGCGAAGACACATCAGTCAGAAACTGCGGAGACTGACAGCTTCACCAACTTGGTCAGTGGTCGGCGGAGGCTTCCCCCGGCGGTGGCCACCTCAGCTACCCTTACGATACCATCCCGGCCAGGAAAAACCTTAGCAATACGACCGCGGGGCCAGGTTCCCCTGGGAAGTGAGGGGTCCACGATCAGCACCAAGTCTCCGACGGCCACGCTCTGTGACATACTACGAACGGTCGATTTCCTCGGAAGAAGAGACGGCAGGTACTCTTTAACCCAACGTGCCCAAAACATATCAGCGAGTCGTTGCGATTTTCGCCAGTCATTTCGGCCGAGGAGGTCGCCGTTATCCGTTTGAATGGGAACTGAATGATAAGGTGAAGATGAACCTAACATGAAGTGGAACGGGGTGAGGGCTTCTGGAGATTCTGGATCCACAGGCAGGTGGGTGAGAGGGCGGCTATTAACAAGGGCCTCAACTTCCATCAACGTAGTGACTAATAACTCCTCTTTAGGCGCTCGTTCCTGCAGTAAAGCGTGCAGCGCCGTCTTCACGGACCGGACTAGTCTCTCACAAACACCAGACATATGGGGCGCGGCCAGAGGTTGAAAACTCCACTCTATTCCACTGTTGGCACCAGCTTCTGCCATGGCCTTCAAAATGTTGTTAGCTCCAGTAAAAGCAGTCCCGTTGTCGGAGAATATCTTCGAGGGTGTTCCACGTCGAGAGATGAAGCGTTTCAGAGCCATCAATGCGCTGCTAGACGATAAACTAGCGACGATTTCTAAATGGATAGCCCTGACAGTCATACAAGTAAAAAGAGCTATCCAACGCTTCTCACGTCTTCGTCCGACAGTAACAATAACGGGGCCCATGTAGTCCAACCCGACGAAAGTGAATGGACGTCGGTGGTGCGCTACTCTTTCGGGTGGTAAATCGCCGATCGGTGGAACCAAGGCTTTTGATTTATTCAGCACACACCAGGCACATTGAAGAACGATGGAGCGTATAGTCGTCCTGAGCCGAAGAATCCAAAATTTTTGGCGCACTTCGTTAATAACCAAGTTTGGTTGAGCGTGGGCAGCTGCGCGATGATAATGAGCAAGAAGTAGACGAACAGCACGGTGTCGGCCATCCAAGACAATAGGGCGCTTCACTGCAATTGGGACGTCCGCTGTATCAATTCGGCCGTGCAGACGGATAATACCTTCCGCGTCCAGGTAAGGGGACAGCTTCCATAATCGGCTGCGTCTTTCGATCTCGTTATTCTTACAAAGCGTTTCTACTTCTTCCGAGAATGATTCTCTCTGGCTTTGACGAAAAATATGCTGTTCTGCCTTTGATATATCTTCGGCCTCTAACGACTTTAACGATGTACAAAAATGAGACGATGAGGATGAATGATGACTATGATGACGGTGATAGGAGGTATTTGCCAAAGGAATCCCACGTAATTTAGAATTTGCACGCTTGCGGAGGATCTTAATAAACTGATGGGCACGAGCTGTCGCCCGCACCATCCGCAACCAGTTTGAAAAACGCGACGGGTTTGCCACAAGTGCATTAGATAACAGACGAGGAGATTCTGCCGTCGTTACGTGAATGCTTTCCGAGGTCTTAAACTCCTGAAGACATTCATCACCTAAGGTGGATGATGTTTCGGAAGGCCACTGATCAGGAGCTAAAAGCAGAAACGTTGGGCCAAGGAACCACCTCGATGGAACTCCTTCACCCACTCTCGTAGCATCAGCAGCAGCGTTTAAATGCGTAGGTACCCATCGCCAATCCGCGACACGAGAGCTTTCCGAAATTTCACCCACCCGGTTGGCTACGAACGTTTTCAAACGACGGCCTTCAGTTCGTAACCAACCCAGAACATTCATAGAGTCCGTCCAAAAATACCGACGGGTTGGCTCCAAGGTATGTTCCGAAACAATGGTGTCCGCAAGACGGACAGCTAAAAGCGCTGCTTGGAGCTCAAGCCGTGGTATTGAGACTGGTTTATTCGGTGTCACACGAGCCTTGCTGGCTATCAATGAAATGTGTATGCGTCCGTTTATATCAAGAAAACGCCAATAAACAACACATGCGTACGCAGATTCACTTGCGTCAGCAAATACATGCAGCTCGCGTTCAATAGGCGTGAAATCTGAGACTAGATACCAACGGGCGCATTTTAAATCTTGAAGTTTTTTAATTAACTCATACCAGGATCTCCAATGCTCGTACTGGATCGGGGGTAAAGATTCATCCCACCCGATATTTGACCGCCAAATTTCCTGAAGGAGGATCCTACCGTGAATCGTAAGAGGTGAGAGGATGCCCAACGGATCAAAAAGACGCATCACATGGGACAGAGCAATCCTCTTAGTCAACGTGGGAGGAAAACTTTCAGGGAATTCCGGACGGAAACCTAGAGTATCCTCAAGGGTGTCCCAACAAAGTCCTAGAGTACGAATACAGGTAGGTGCTGCTACCATGACAGGAACGACCGACGGAGAGGACGCGTGTAAATCATCCGGGATCAATCGCAACGCTTCAGGATAATTAGAGATCCATCCACGCATTTCAAACTTTGCCAGTTTATGGAGCTGAACTATATCTCGGGCAAGATTAGCTGCTTCAGAAATACTATGTGCGCTTCCTACGTAATCGTCCATATACGTGTTCTTTAGGACCTCGCGAGAAGCTACTGGATATAGGTCGGCGTGTTCCTCGGCATTTTTATTTAAAAGATAAATAGCCGTGCAGGGGCTCGAAGCAGCTCCGAAGATCATCGAACTCATACGAAATTCTTTTATGGGAGTTTGATGATCTCCATCACGCCACTGTTTGAAGACGTGCATAGCATAGTTCTGGGTGGTTTTAGTGTTCACTGAGCTAGTAATCACTATTTTATATGACACGTTTAGGACAAAGGCCATAGGCTAGTAGCTTATGTCATGTCAGTGTCATTTATTTGTCAATGTCAAAAGTGGCTGATCGCGTTGTACAGTATCGGTTCAAAAAAATGTGAGATTCCTATCCTATTGATTTACTATTTGTACAGTTTCTTATATCCCCATCGTAATGTGGTGAATTGGAATCGTTGTGTTGCTAACCGTGATCGACCAAACAAGCCAGTTTCAGAAGACGTTGAAAAAAGTGAGTTGACATTCACACAAATTACACGCTTACTTCAGATGACGTTTCATGGCCTGCATTTCGCAAATTTTTGTCAATTTATGCTCTAATTCCTATCGATTTTATCGGGCGACCTTAAATTCTTTTAAACAATCGTTATATTACGTCTGCTTCATAGATAATAGGCATAAATAACCTACATTTTGTTTATAATTGTTAAGATTCTATGGTTCATTAGGACAGCCCAAGTATCCTCTGATAATTTACTGTGCGGACATTGTAAGTAGCTTATTTATCTCGAATATGGTCAATACTACTTAATACATTCACACACAACAAAAACTGTCACTCAGGAATTAATTGCTGTTGTTAAACAGATGAAATAATGGAGTGCCTTAAATATTCAAAAATATTAAGTTAAAATTTATTAATGCTTTTTTGCTTTATGAAGGATACATTTTCTCAGTTATGTTATGAAATTCTTCAACCCTTGCAGAATACACTTTGCATATTCATGAGCTTAATTAGTTTTTCTGTCTTTTGTATTCCAAAGTATCGTTGCAACTTAACACTTGGCTGAATGTTTTTTTAGGTGCTTTACATAATGCCAGATGAAGAAAAAAAACTATTTTCTAGGGACTTTTCACTTTAGAACTGTCTGTTTCAGTTTTATTGAAATGTGATTATAAATAAAGTGAGATATATGTGGGTTGCATGTATTAATAATTCAATTGAAATAGCAAAAAGACTAAAGAAAATTTGAGCTGAAAATGCACACAACTAGAAAAATAAGATAAGAATAAAGATTATGCAGATATGCAATTCTAATTTTAACTTTAAATGGGAGTTTACACTCAATAAAAAAAGAATATAAGAGCATTTTTTGTTTGAAATTATTATTGATACCTAAAAATACAAAATATATGCATAAATTATGTCCCTATGATATCAGATCGGATAAGTACCCATGAAAATAATTATCTTGATAATGTGCAACCCTGTTGACCAATCTAAATTGTTTAAACACAAGTGGTAAGAATAAAAAATATTTTTATAATATTACTCATTTTGTAATTAGTAATTTTTTTTACTTTTACTTTGTTTACTGATGTTTTATTTTATCTAGGATATGTCAACTTCCTGGGGATACACTTTGTTAACTGATCCTTGCAGACATACATATGTCATTTTCAGTTTGCGACCAGTCTGTGAATAAATAGCACTATTGTGTTCCAGTTATGAAAGGCAGCAACTGTCTCTTTCATTTGACGCTTTTGAGGAAGCACACTTTTATCATTCGTATTTCGGCCATTGTGTATAAGTGGTCGTCTATCCAGCTGATCTCCCAGAAATGTGTGTCTCTTGATGTCCCTGCATGCCACCTTATTACCTTATTGTCACTAACCAGCAGATATGTCTATAATCTCTAATTAAATGCCAACTTATATAACTGGACTGGTACTACTTAACAAATATTTGTACCCCCAGATTCAAGATGCTGAAGAAAAGGAGCATATACCTGGCTGCGGCGGTTTTCGCGGCATCATGTGCTTTGTCCGTGTCTAGCCCCAATGATGCATTACCATCGCCCACTGCAAGTGATGTAAGTCATAGATGTAATTCGCCTAAATAATTTCCCTACGTTATGTAAGGGACCACAGCCTGTATGCATGTAATGCATATTTAACTGATTGTTAAAAGCCATTAAAACATTGGAATCATCAGTGAAAAGGTTACCTTTCATCTGGGGCCAGTTCGTTGTACACTGTTTTAAAATAAAGGTGAAAATAAGGGAATTATTTAAAAAATCTTATATGTACCTTTATACGAGCAATTCTTGTATATATATAATCTGGATCTCCAAAACGGCACCAACGATTTTGCTGAAATTTGGTATTTGGGGGTATTCGGGGGCGAAAAATCGATCTAGATTAGTCTCATGTCTGGGAAAATGCGTGTTTTCGAGTTTTCATGCGTTTTTTCCTTAGCATTATTCGACGCAAAATATGATGGGAAATTTCACGCTGTCAAACATATTAAACCATGGAGGAGTGGTTACTTGCTTTAAAATCACAGGCGTCCAGGGAATCTGAGTTCGTATCCCGATCGCGAAAATGTTTTTAATTTTTTGTGTGTGTTTTTACTTATTTATTCAACTTTTCTCTGAGAATTGCCGTACGAAATACCCATTTAAGTGCCTTAAATGCAGTTAAGACCAACCATTTGGGAATATTTGTGAATTAAAATGAATTAAAGTCATTTATTTATAGGATTATTAAGATTAGATATGATATTTTTCTCCGTTAAAATAGAAAGCTGGTTTCTGAAGTACTTAATTGATCTAAAATGTTACCTATTTATGGAATTATGTATTTCAAATTATTAGATTATACTTACGTGTAATTTTACGAAAACATCGTGAGGAAACCTGCACACTCCTGAGAAGAAGTTCAAAGGTGTGTGTGAAGTCTACCAATCCGCACGTGTCCCGCGTGGTGGACTATGTCCCATACACTCTCTCTAGAAGTCTGAGCCCCTGAGCAGTGGACACATACAAATAAAGGCTGTTGATGATGATGATGAATTATTTAATTCTCTCGGAAGAATGCCCCCGAGGCCCGAGGCCGATTTCTGTCTGAAGACAAACTGACAGCATAGTAGATCGAAATATCATGAATGTTAGCGCGCCTAACAAACCGCGTCGTCCATCATTTCATACACAGCTGTGAATAGTTGCCTTTTGGTATTCCCCGCCCATGGGGCAAGCACTTGTACACTAGGTGCACCCCCCCATGGAGCAGTGCGTAGGTAAGCGAGCATAGTTACCCGGTACAGCCCAGGGTGAGGTATTTTTTGCGTTTTTCAACGTTTGCTTGTGTAATTTTTGCGGCCAAAATTAGAACATTATTAATTGTTTATTTTTGTATGCTTTAAAATATGCAGATGTAGATATATGCCCGTTTGTTCTAAGACAGAAGAAATATAGTAGTTTAATAGTGTGTTTGGTCGGAATTCGTTCCATACTTCTAAATTATTTGTTACATTACTGGGTGTTGACAAGCATTAATAATTAGTAAGGTATTGTGTTTTTAATTGTTGTATACTATCTTTTTGTATGCGATTTATGTTCCTCTCCAAGCCTAGGTTATGTGCCTGCCGAATTTCGTCAAGATAGGTGCAGACGTCCAAGATAAGTCTAGAAAAGAAAACAGAGGGACAGAGTAACTTTCGAATTTATAAATAAGTGTGTAATTGACGTTGTTAGCACAGATTACTACCAGACACATCGCTTCTCGCTCTCTTGCGACGCAGCACCTCCGAGGACTTCCATTTGACAAATCAAAGTCACCGCTATTAATCAATGCTAGCTTTTTTAAATATCCTGCCTTAGTGACTGATGAACGTCGAAATTAAAGTTCAGCCGTTTATGCGTGAAAGAGTTGCAAACTTCTCACAACTATAATATGCATAGTATGTGTACACACATAAAAGAATTTAACTCCAATGTGGTGGTGGTAGGGCATTTTCTATGATCGCCTGGATAGCTACCGCCATGTTATCTAAGTCTACCGACAAGCAGCAGTGTTAATACCATTGTTATTTCGCTATGAAAGGTAGCAGAGCCAGCGCCTCCCTAAATTAAGGCTTATTTGTGCGCGCGTTTACCATCCAATGGCCTTTTCATCTCTTACCACCAGGTGAGATGAAGGACAAGTGCAAGCCCATCATACATAAAGTTAAAAAAGAAAGCTCAATTCGCTAAAAGTTCAAAATCACAAATCGCGTCGTTCAGTTCCTGTACAGATTCGAACTTTTTATGTACTTGAATGTGAATAGCTTTTCTATGTAAATCTTTAATATAACCAGCTTCCATATAGTTGAGATCCACTTCGATCTCTATACGAGGAAATTCTTCATCATAACCACAATTCAAACGATCCCAGTAAGATGTTTCATTACGTGCTGCTGCTCAATTCCTGTTTTTTTTTGTCTTAATGGTCCTGTTTTTTTGTTGTCTTATTGGCCCTTTACAGCACCCTATAGGAATACTACTCTTTTCAATTCTGTGGAAGCTGTGGTGATAGTTAAAACTGTCAAGTGTGATGAAGCATAAACGTTGCTCTGGATTTTTGCTACAACTTCTTGAGTAGGCGCTATTTAAGACTCGACCGAAAGTCCAGTCTAAAGAAAGGCGAAACGAAATCGGTTTGGTTTGGACATTTAGCATTTGGCGAAGATATAAGGTAAAAGTAATAAGCATTTATGCACAAATTGTTCTACTTCATAGGTGAAATATTTTTTATTTTTTATATATTTATTATATTTTTCGTCAAACTTATATGGGATATATCTTGACATATGAAATAAAACCTATAGAATAAAAACAAAATCAGTAATAATGAGGTAACACACACACACACACACACACACACACACACACACACACCACACACACACACACACACACACACACACACACACACACACACACACACACACACACACACACACACACACACACACACACACACACACACACACACACACACACACACACACACACACACACACACACACACACACACACACACACACACACACACACACACACACACACACACACACACACACACACACACACACACACACACACACACACACACACACACACACACACACACACACACACACACACACACACACACACACACACACACACACACACACACACACACACACACACACACACACACACACACACACACACACACACACACACACACAAACATGGGTAGAATTGAAAATCTCTACATTCGATCGGTTAAAAATGATTACATTATTAAAGAAAAAATGACCATAACAAATCATAAAAAATTCCCTCAAAAATCAATATTATGTACCTGAACTAAACAAAAATAATTACTAGAACTATTTTGGGTTGTGGCAACATTTTGTAACCGAATACGTAATTAGGTGGTACTTGGTCAATGTTTGTCAAGCAATTCCCTTATTGCACGCCATGCACACCCTTGGGGCTACCATTTTATATACCTACAAATAATTGTGGATAGTTTAAGCGTAGGTATACTATAATAAATAAAGATCATATACTGCCATGTCTGGTTTGAGAGTTTTCTTGTGAGAAAAAAAACGGTCAAGTGCGTGACGGACTCGCGCACCGAGGGTTCCGTATGGATTATGAATAATTAACATACTGTAAATCAATAGGTAAGGTCATATGCACCCAACAATGCTCTACAGAAAATGTAAGTACTATTGTTACGAGCTTTCGTGGTTCGCTTATTGAAGAGAAAGAAAGTCCAAAGTTCCGGAATTTATTGGTAACACAAGTCCACAAACCAATCTTCAAAATCACGGGTACGTCCCTGTCTCACTAGTTCCGAGTTGTCTGCACTGAGTCCGTCCTTGGATTCCACGTACAGAGTCCTTGAACACTACTGACGCCGATCTGTCGATACTGACACCACGTGATACACTAGTACACTAACACTTTTCCACCTCGATTGTACTTTCGCTTTACAATTTCTTCCAGTTTTCGTTTCTTCACTTTTTATCGCTGTGAACTCAACTCAAACTGAACTGAACTGTCTCCGACGCTCGGCTCGCGCCTATATATACCCCGTAGTGTTTCTAGATCCTATAGTCTAGAATCTTCTGGAACATTGTAGAGTATTCGACACGAAGGAGATAGATGAATTGCTTTCTCTTTCGCACTTGACAATCCTTATGCGAGTATTCGAGAGCTTTCAACGCTCGTCTTTTGACAATATCCGACACGAAGGGAATAGATGGATACGCCTCTCTCTTTTCTTGAAGCTTCGTGACACTATTAAAGAACCAACTTTACTTTGTAGTTCAAATTACATACCCGGTGTATATCTTTCAATTGCAAAGTTGAGTTTGTAACCATAAAATAGCTATTTGAATGTGATACAATTATAAAACTATCGTTTTCAGATTTATTCTTTTACGATTGCTTTAAGAGGGTATGCTGTTGTCAAAGCGCCCATACAAACGTAGTCCAGTCATATTTTGAGTATTAAGCTATGAAAATCTATGAAATTTTCAAGACACAATCTAGAAACAAATATCTGTGTCGGTGGTGAGTCAGATTTTCGTTAAAATATATACTTCCAGAGTTACAGGGCGTCAAAGAATTGTATTTTTCGGTAATAAAAAGCCCCAACTTTGTACCTGTTTTACAAGAGTATGAATCAATTTAGAACAATTTGGAAAAACCACCGACATCTGAAATTTCATTAGTATACTGTATTAAAACAATGGTTACATAATATACTGTATCCTTCAAATGATCCCTGGACTACGAAACATCCAAATAACGGGTGGATAACTTCGCGTAGTGTATGCTGTCTCACCGTACGCGCTCGGGTAGGATAGGGCTCGGAGAGGGACAGCTACAAAACAATGCAACCTTGAACGCGGCCACGTGGTCTAACCAACATAGCCTCTTAAGACAGTGGTCAAAGACTCTCTACTAGTAAATTAGCGCACGTCATACGAACCTTTGAATTTTTTCTCCGATTGTGTTGGTTTTACGAAAAGTGATGCTGAATGTAATGTAATTAATGTATAAATGAAGATCTGAAGTTAATGATGTAATAATATATAAGTTAATGGCTTCATTATCTAATGAATATCCAGATACGTAACTCGGTAATCGAACCTGTGACCTTCGGTTTATTATTGTATCTGGGTTGTCACTACGCCATTACTTACGGGAAAATTTTGCGTATTCCGTACATGTTAGGGTTGTCGCTCGCTATGCATCAGTCACCATGACATCCCCCCAATTTTCCGCCCAGCTGACCTTCACCTTGCCGCGCCCTAGCGCACCCAACGATCCCTCTAAGGCTCTGACGTCATCGCTCGATAAAACCTACCTTCTCGAAATAGTATGAAAACGGAACTTGCTATTTTAGACATAGATATACAATATATTTTTATATTTCACGTTCATGTAAGAATGACTAAATATCATTATGAGTCGCTCTTGGGTGAAGGATAACATCGTGAGGAAACCTGCACACTCCTGAAGAGAAATACAAAGGTGTGTGTAAAGTCTACCAATCCGAACTGGTCCCGCGTGTTGGACCATGTCCCATACACTGTAGGAGAGTAGGCCTGAGCCCCTGCAGTGGGGACATATACGGACTGTTGTTGATGATGAAACAAACGTTCAAGGAGAACTAAAGAACCTACTTTACCTTTTATACCGGATGCATTTTTATGTCGCCAAACTACCTGGCCGACATAAAAATATAAGCTTTAGATTTCTCAATGAAGAAATCAAAGTGATGGGAAGAAATAGATAGGATTGTTCTAATGTGAGCTCGACAGGGTTGGCCAATGGAACGCGAGTATACAAATCGCTCATTCAGGCAGCTACGATAGGAAGGGTTATTCGACGGTTGTGTGCGTACTGTGGATGTTGACTTCGTTACTATGTGAAAGAGTTCAAAGAAACAAATTCATTTTCGCATTTATTATATCTCTCTCTCGAACGCAAACGTTTATGCATAATTGTGTCGTTTGACATTCCGTAAACATACCCCCCGTGCCGCTACCATACCCCAGGAACCGACTCAGTTAAGCGCTAGACCTGTAGTTGTATGTTCAACTAGATTTAATGTCTACATACTTGAGTTAGTCACTGCTATTAATATTGCGAACGCATCTCGTTTACGATATGTTTTATCAGGTTCTTCCCCATAAGGAAAACCGCAGTTTTTTACGCAGTGTGCAACGAAGACTATGTTGTATTCGCTGTAGATGTACATATATTGCCCAAGAATATACATACTCTCATGAAGAAATTATCTTTCGTTTCTAGTGCCAATTTTATTTCTGTGACTATATCTCAACTCAACTTTCGCACTTGTTACTCAACGAATTATTCAATATTCAATGCCCTACTTGCACTGAGAAGTATCATTCCTCTTTTGTTAACCAAATCGATTTTCACAGCAAGGACTTTGTTTAATTACCTTATGATTTGTTTCATTATAAACGGTTCGTTCACGGTCGGCCCGTCACGGAGAACAGTTTCTTTCTCGCCATTGAGTCGGCTGATTGAAAAATTGTCGTTTGCAGCTTCATTACAGTTCATTCGGTGCCTCTATTAATAATTTACCCGACTACTAAGCATTGTGAGGTTCGTTCGTGACTGGCAACTTCCTCCATGTCATAGTAAACTTACCGCGAAGTGCCGAAGCCCTGGCACGGAATCACTTCTTATTTTAAACATCATAATCAAATTTTAATTGCAGCTACCACCGTGGCCTAGTGTCTGAATGTTGGATTCACAATCTGGAGGTCCCAAGTTCGATTCCCATTGGACCTATCGGTATTCGGTATGGTTGCCGGCAACTCTCAAATATTAATAACAAAACATAAAAAATAGTATATTTTCAGATAACTTTTATTTATATATACAACGGTGCAAAGCGAACTAAATCTTTCCGCCTCTCACGCCGATGTATTTCAGTCAGGGGCATGGGGAGGTATATAAAAAATGGTCTCAACTTGTGCGTCATCGCCGGTCGCTATAATTTTAGTGATCGCCAAAAGAAGTGATGACGTCAAGACGTCCATCCGTGGCGGTGAAATGTTTGCCCTGCCAAAGCTGCGATGCGTTACATAAATTGCTTTACCTGATGGGGAATAGGGTTTAATTCCGTTTTCATGTCGATATCGGTGGATTGTTTAAAGATATGAGGAACAGATTAACTATATTGATACTTGGAAACTTTCCATTGGCATCATTTATTGTATTTTATTACCCGTAGCTAAACTTATTCAATAAGTTTTTTTTGTGTTTGCTATATCGAAGAGATAAATTGAATACTGCAGTTTCTTGCAAGAAGGTTTCAATCATTGCAATACCGTTTTAACGATTTAAAAAAACTGCTAACGAGACGCCATCAGCGATCTTTTTGAAATATTTTTTCTTTTTGATAATAATTAATTCCAAAAACTTGATAGAGATAGTTACATCTTCAAGAGTACTTTACTAAAGAAAATGCTTGTAAAACCACTCAATAACATTAGTTTATGAACTGTTTAAACTACAAAATTTCAATAGTTTCAATAAACCAAGACGTTTACTGAAAATCCAATGTATTTCTGTAACAGCCAATAGTTAAAAACACCAACTTGGCTGTCTTAAAATATGAGTACATACAATAAATTGCGTTGTAGCCGTAGAGTATAAACTAGGTTTTACGAGGTATTCCAAATCTAAACCCTTCTAGGCCAATGCGTAACATTTTTTACAAAAGCAAAACTTAATTTGAATTTTATCATAATTATTGTTATACATCGATCCATATCCACATAATAAATGCGAAAGTGATATTGTTGGTTTGTCCTTCCTTCACGACGTAACGGATAGTCAGAATGTCAAGAAAAGGATAGCTACTATTTATCCCTTTCGAACAGGTAGTTACTACCTGTTCGTGGCTGAAGTAGATACTCTTATTGATGCTTATAGGGCTCTCAGGTGTCACTTTGTCAGCCAACTCCATTGCGTCAACTTTACTGTCCACTGACTTTTTAATGGGTCAACAAGTCATAAATCTGTTGACCCCGAAAATTGTTAAATTTGCCGCTCCGTTCTAGGTCACAGTCTTCTACTCTGCCGGTAAATATGACACTTGATAACGACGTTTGAATATTGCGATTGGACGTGTTGAGGGCTTTGTTGGCTTTTCCGTGTGGTCTTGCCTTTAGAATAGGAACGTACCATGTCTTCCTGGGGTCTCTCTGCCGGAAATTTTAAATGTATAATGGATTTGCACTTGGCCTTCATCTCACCTCATGGTGAGCGGACGCACGAATAAGTCTCAATTTAGGGAGGCGCTGGCTCTGCTACCTTTCATACTGGAACACAACAGTGCTATTAACACTGCTGTTTGGCTGCAGACTTAGGTAACATGGTGGTAGCTAGCGAGGCAGACATAGATAATGCCCTACCACCAACCAAACCGAGCACCGATAGGTCCAAGTAGTCAGTACGCTACGGAGGCGATTAAAATACCGCTGGTTGTAATCTTCGGGGACCGACCATTTTGACGTACTGTCCCCACGTTCAGTTGTGGAAGTTTCACGACTGGTTCATCATCAACATCCTATATACGTCCCCACTGCAGGGGCTCAGGCCTACTCTCCTACAGAGAATGTATGGGCCATGTCCACCACGCGGGCTCAGTGCGGATTGGCGGACTTCACATGCCTGTTCAAGACATGCAGGTTTCCTCACGATGTTTTCCTTCACCGTTAAACAATCGGATAATGTACTTGAATTGAAAAACAACTCATAGGTACACGGCTGGATTTGAACCCGGCAACCTCAGATTGTGAGTCCGCGCCTTATCCACTACGCCACCGACGCTTCACGACTGGTTATGAAGGGAAAACCAGTATCTTAATGTGACTAGAAATCCAAGTCAAGTGTATATATATTAATATGACAAATCGCCTCATGAAAACTTATATCAAAGAGAGGCTCATTTAAGCTGTGGGCTCTGTCGGCGGAGAGTGAAGAAAAATCATCTCCTAAAATGACCATGCATTGCCGCACGGTGTCATAGGCCAGACACTTCAAACAAATGTCATGAATTTTGTATATATGCGCATGTGTGAGTAAGTACGCGCGCGCCATTTAAACGATCCTTGAGCGGGTCACTTTGTTGCGTGTAGAGGTGAGATATCGCGGATCGGCAGGGGGCGGTGAAATTCCGTTCTATACGTAGCACTATATTAATTTTTTGACGGGTGTTACAATGCCGGTGCCTAGAGCGGAGTCTGCTTTGACCCTTTGGCACCCCTTATTCTACATTCTTACAAAATTAGATAAAAGTTTCTAATTTCGTCAAAACGAAATACATATAGACAAAGATTAAAGTTTAAAATGCAATAAAAAATATGTGATTGCATTCAGGAAGGCCTTGTTGTATAGAGCGAATTAAGTATTAACCTTAGAGGATATGATAGTTATAATTAATTTATTAAAATTAAAGTATATTGATAAACATCACAAAGCCTTGTTAGCGCAGTTGGGTATATCGTCAGCCCTTGAACAATCGAGGTCTGGGTTCGATCCTGGCTCGTACCAATGAGTTCCAGTTTATTTGGAATTTATGTACAATTGATGAAAATCATTACCATGGCTTTTGGTGAAGGAAAACGTCGTGGGGAAACCTGCACACTCCTGAGAAGAAAGTCAAAGGTGTGTGTGCAGTCTACCAATCCGCACTGGGCCCGCGTGGTGGGTCTGGGACCCTGCAGCGGGGACATACAGGCTGTTACCTATTATTTATGATTTTCAGCATTTTGATTATTCATATGCTGTACGTAACCCTCGTTGCGCGAGTCTGACTCGCAATTTAACCCCCGACGCAAAAAGAGGGGTGTTATAAGTGTGACACCAATGTCTGTGTGTCTGCTGTCTGTCTCTCTGTCTGTGGCATCATAGCTCTCGAACGGATGAACCGATTTAGATGATTTTTTTACGAGTAAACAAGTTTCCTTGCGGCGGTTCTTATCTGTATTTGGTAAAAGTAAAAATCGATTCAGCAAGAGTTTCAGCTATGTTAGGCATTTTCGGCATTAAATAGAATTTTTATTTTCGTATGTTTTTTTTTGCTTTTAAAAAAATATTAATGTAATACTTGTTTGTTTAATCAGCCTGACTAGCTACCTCAGTTATTCAAGTATACCGCCAATGAAAGGTTTATTATCATTAAGCATTTATTATCAAAGTAGGTACATATTATTTTACATTATTTAAACTCTCGCAAAATTGAATTGTTCAACTTATTTTTGTTAGTTTTGGGGAGTTCTCAGCCAAGCGAGCTCGTTGAATACTCTTGTCACTATATATTTATTTAGTCTTTGACCGTAGTAGTTAATTCCATTGGGCGACTTTATTTGTCGTTCACCTGCAGGTGCTATGAAATCTATTGAAAATACATTCAGAGCGCCCCTCAAAAGTTACCGCTTTGTGAGTGGTCTCGCGGTCAATCTTCTGTACTGTTTATATATTATATCATCATTATTACTACGCGCGTTGGACGCTCTAGTATTTACACAATTACAAACACTTACCGGCTAAAATATTCCTTATGTTTATCTTTTACGGCGTGTGTCTATTGAGTATTTAGTTTGCCTTCGAAGTTGTTAGTAGGACCGCGGCCGGCTGACTGCCTAGTCGTGCGCTATCGACGCAGCGTCCGCGACCTAAAACGAAACGTTTCTCAACTGAGAATATCGTTTTTATCTGATGTGTGATTATTTTTATCAATTTATAACTCTCGACTTGCACTCCTTGTGATACTTTGCTATTAAACGAGCGCGAAAGTGTTTTCTTTTAAAAAATAATTAAATTCAGAACGAATCTTTTGTTGAGCAAGTGCATGTGATGCTTACAGCTTAGTTGAAAGTATTGAAAATGAACGTGACGGATTTCTTTGGTCTGTCCGGGCCTACGACGGGCCTCGATGATATGATAACGACAGAGCTGCCGAACATGGTGGATTTTATGGATTTCACCATGGCGGCGGTTTCTACGTCGACCATGATACCAGAAACAACTACCGTTGTTGCTTCGGACGTGAGGTCCTGGCTGACGACGCTTATCATGGAGGTCAGTGTTATGACAGTTTTGAATTAAGAACAAACGTCGGGAAAACTTTTATTACATTATTTGCTACCGAAGAAGGTTAGTTATCTCCTACCTTAGATGTAGAGTACTGACCAGAACCATAGGTGCTAACCGGCAATTGAATATCACATTGCGATCACTTAACCCGCTTGCTAAGTCCAATAGCCAATCCCCGGAATACATAAAGATCATATTTTGAGCTTATTTTAGCTTATATTTATGGCGCCACATATATATAATAATACATTAATTTTGGTACAGAAAACAAAATGACAAATCTTCATATAGTTTTTAAAATCATTGAATCTACTTCCAAATTCGTAGATATAATAATGCCTTTTAAAGACTTTATTCACCTTCATGACGTAGAATGGCTGGCTGTAAATTAGACAAAACTATGAGATGCAAATTTGTAGCAAACCATACGATTTGTCGTATGCGTAACCTCCGCATTTTTATTAATTATTGTGTTTTGTTTTTGAAGTCGTTTAATGACGAGACGAAATGTGTTGTTTTTGTATTTCGGAACTTAATTTTGCATACGGAACATGCATAGCGAGGAGAATCTATGCAACCAAGTCATGGACGATCGTCTGTCGTTTAGAATCTCAATGGCAGTAGGTTGTGGCGTCGTACGAAACGTTACTGCTAGCCGATCTATTTTGAGCTATACACAAACTAAAAACTAAACGCCTTTCTTCGAATGAGACCAGGGTCACCTGAAACTGAAATAGAAATAAAAGTAAATGGACATTTGACAAACACGGCACTCAAATACAAACAATCAGAAGAAATGCGAAAGTCTGCGCTTGCGCTGACCATGGCAAATCCCCTTATGGGAAGTCCAGCGTGGTTATCAGTGGCTTAAGTCCAACTGTGGACATGCAGCCGATAACGATATACTATACGAGTATAACTCTTGATTTAAAACACAATGGGCTAGTCTTATGGCCCCGAGTCGGTTCATCTGACCGGAACGCCTTTTTTCCGTCATTACTTCTGGGATTCAAAATGTTCTGTATTTATTTTACGAGCATGTATGATGGATTTACAAATGGCCTCCAACTCGCTTGATAAGACTTGGATGGTAAGCCTCTGCACTCAGTATACTCAAGATTATGTTCTTTAAAAGCTATCAAGTCTATCGTTATCCAAGAACTCCTTGATTCTTTAATATAATTTTTCTATTTATAATGTACTTACTTTTTTGAATAACTTTATGTTTAATTCAGATCGTTCAACATTTTAGGACCCATCCCCAAAACACTATTGATCAGAACAGTTTTCAATCTGTGGTCGTTGTGTCTTGGTTAAGGCCTGTCTCATTCTCTCTCTGTGTTCTCATCTCTCTGCGTCGGTGGCGCAATGGATCTAGAGTTCCGGGTTCGAATGTAGCCGTGTTGCCGAGTTTTTCAATTCAAGCACATTATCCGATTGCTTAGCGGTGAAGGAAAACATCGTGAGGAAACCTGCATGTCTTGAACAGGCATGTGAAGTGCGCCAATCCGCACTGTGCCCGCGTGGTGGACTATGGCCCATACACTCTCTGTAGGAGAGTAGGCCTGAGCCCCCGCAGTGGGGACGTATGATGAGGGTTGATTACTTGCTACTAGCAATCTCTGTAGCCTTATGTCTACACGTTTGGACTGACAATCCGGAATTGTCTTGTTCGATTACCAATGGGATATCTATCGGTGCTAGATTTGTTTGGTGGTAGGGCACTTTCTATGTCCGCCTGGCTAGACACCACCATGTTACCTAAGTCTGCCGCCAAACAGCATTGTTAATAGCAATCCGGTATGAAAGGTAGCAAAGCCAGCGCCTCATTAGTTCGAGGCTTCTGGGTGCGCACGCTTTCCATCCACGGCCTTAAAATGAATGTCAAGTGGTGAATTGTGCAATAATATTTCAGGCGATCCACCTCCATCAAAGTTTCATGCTAAATTTCTATTGACATAATCTTTTAAAATATAACAGCTGGATTTGTGTAATAACTATCAAAAAATAGGACATCAGATTGTAATGTCACGAAATGAGTATCATTAACATACAACTTCACAGTGTATCACAATTTTCATTTTAAACACATTTTTCGATTATTGTTCAAAGCGCCATATATGAACCATTAGCTGCGTAACGGCTATTGTAGTTAACTATAAAGTTGTAAATTAATGATATTTATTTCGTGACACTATAATTTCATCTCCTATTTTTAGGTAATTACTTATCAAAGCCAGCTATTCTATTTTAAAAGATTATGGCAACAGAAATTTAGTATGGAAACATTAGGAGAGGGATAATGTTAAATGAAAACCATTACAAACTAGCCATGTTCTGGAAGTGCCGTCTACTGACGACGTTATTAAATACATTTTAAAATGTATTTTTACTAAATACATATGAATAAATAATTACTGTTATCATAAAATGTTAATATTTGTTTTGATGAAATACATATGAATAAGTAATTAGTATTGCTATGTTGTCTCGCCTTTAAAATGATACGACCCCGTGTAATCGCGGAGACTGGCAGCAGTATCTACCTCATCATCATCAACTGCTGTTTGGCGGCAGACTTAGGTAACATGTCGGACTTAGAAAATGGCGTACCAATAACCAAACTGAGTACTCATAGGTATTCATTGGGAATCGAACCCGGGTCCTCTGGATCGTGAGTTCAGGCGTTTACTCATACGTATGATTCAATAAAATGTGTAAAAAGTAAAAATTGGCCAAGTGCGAGTTGGACTCGCGCACGTAGGGTTCCGTACAGAATATGGATATTTAAAATACGGAAAACCATAAATAATAATATGCATCGAACAATCCTCTAACGAATGCGCCTCGATTTTCCTTATCAATTTAGTTTTGCAGTAACAGTAGTAAACGAGTACGACACTAGTAGTATGTTACGCACGTCTCACAAAAATCATGTTTGTTGTGTGGGAGCTCCATTAAATATTTATTTTATTATGTTTTTAGTATTTTGTTGTTATAGTGGCAACAGAAATACATCATCTGTGAAAATTTGAACTGTCGAACTGTCACGGTTCATGAGATACAACCTGGTGACAGACGGACCGACAGCCAAGTCTTAGTAGTAGGGTCCCGTTTTTTACCGTATGGGTACGGAGCCCTAATAAAAGTATCGTTCTCAAACAACAGTTAATACAGTCTATTTTAAGTAATTTAGTTTTAGTTAGCCTAAGTAACAGGCATTCACGCGATGTGCAGATTTAAAATGATGGTAAATCGAACGTTTTTATAATCGAACGCAGCAGCGCATGATTAACCATGTTCATATTAATTCATGTCTTTGCTATTCTGATATACCTAGAATGACCTAGACCGGGCTTTCTTGATTTGCACAACTGCAGGCGTACTGACGCAAATCTCTCTCTATCTATATATATCTCTCTCTATAGATATATGGAGTTTGTATGCAATTCACGTCTCTTTCTGACCGGCCAGCACGTTCTCAGGGGGTGCTGGCCGCTTGCTGGCGTGTCTCGATCGGTACATTTTGTATGGCATTCTAGCCTTCCGGACTCCGGGTGATCTGGGTAGATCAGAACTGCAAAGACAGTTTGACTCCACGCTTAAAAGGATTGTCTGTTTAGAGCACGTGGCCGCGTTCAAGGTTGCATTGTTTTGTAGCTGTCCCTATCCGAGCCCTATCCTACCCGAGCGCGTACGGTGAGACAGCATACACTACGGCAAAATATGACGGTACTACGTTTGTATGGGCGCTTTGACACCAGCAAATCCTCTTAATTCGAAAGCAATCCGAAACAAAACAATTCTCGTAGTAGGTGCTCTGGCCCGCGACCGTAACTAATATATATGTATATCTGTGACCGTGGTTTGGCGACCCCTGATGTAGCAAATACCGTTCGACCAGACGATTTATGAGGAGCGAAGGCAAATTTTCAACAACAACAAATAACATGAATTTGAAAGCGAGTTTGTATGTTCCACTTTTACGGGTCAACCATTCAACCGGTTACCAGGAAATTATGTGTCCTCCTTTATGTTTTCTTGTTCCTTAATAAATCCTCCTCGCAATGTGAAAGTTTTGTTATCTTTGTGTCTCAATCACGCCCAATCAGCTCGAGCTGTAACATAGTTGGACTCACAATCTGGTGGTCGCGAATTCGATTCCCAGTGCGTGATAACTCTTTGATTCTAGGTTTGGTGGTAGGTTTTTCTATGTCGTCCTGGCTAACTACCTCGTTTTTAGGGTTCCGTACACAAAGGGTAACCAACTGGACCCTATTACCAAGCCTCCGTTGTCCGTCCGTCCGTCAGTCAGCTATACCAATCTCATGATCCATAATCCGTATGTTAGTTATATTTATGTAGCGCTGCGTGTAAGTTTGTTGAATAAAAAATTGTTAGAATAGGGTCTGGCTGAAAATCACTGTTGCATTCTGCGTGACGGGTACTGAGACAACTCCTCACACAGAACCTTGGCATTTTAAAAAATGTTGTGTATGTATTAATTTGTTTTATACATTTGTGTGTGTGTGTGTGTATGTGTAATTTGTCTGTGGCAAATAAATGGTTTAATAGGTATACGGTTGAAATTTGCACAGAATGTGTGTTTCTGTTGCCGATATAACAAATAAAAATAAATTAAAAATGTATGAATATTATTCTTAGTACTTTAATCAACAATTGCGCGCATCTATTTGTGAGGCGTTACAGCTGTTCGGTGACTGTTACCTTAGATTCTGTACGGAACCACCGGTGCGCGAGAATGACTCGCACTTGAACAGTTTTTTATCATTACATATTCACTTTTGATTGACATTTCCTTTGACACACTGCATAGGAACAAGTAAAAATGAATGTGGCATGGTACAAAAGTGAGTACATATTTATAGTATTTTTTATTTATCACAAAAATCTTGGAACAAAAAATGGTACATGATTTTATATCGCCAAACTGCCAAGGCAGTTTGCAGGCGACGCGCTCTTACTTTAATCTGGTTCTATATTATCTATCTTCATCATCATCAGCCGGGAAACGTCCACTGCTGGACATAGGCCTCCCTCATGGTACGCCACATCGACCGGTCCCGAGCCACCTGCATCCAGCGACTCCCTGCGACTCTAACCAGGTCGTCGGTCCATCTAGTAGGGGGACGGCCTGGTAGACGTTTCCCGGTACGTGGTCGCCACTCGAGAACCTTTACTCTCCACCGGTTATCGGTTCTTCGAGCGATGTGGCCTGCCCATTGCCACTTCAGCTCACTAACTCGTCGAGCTATGTCGGTGACCTTCGTTCGTCTACGGATTTCCTCATTCCGGACCTTATCACGTAGAGAAATTCCGAGCATAGCTCGTTCCATTGCTCGCTGAGTGACTATTATCTATCTTACTAAACTTAAACTAACTTACAAACTACGAGTACATTAAATAAATATAAATTCTTTGACTTTTTTGTTTTAGTAGCTTTTTGCTTTGTATGCCAGTTCCCATAATAGGGTGTTTACTATTTATTCTAGGCACTATGTATGCCCTAGTTCTCTCACCATAATAGTTTTTTGCCCTCATCGTTATAAATTTATACACTTACTTGACTGTACGAGTACATTAAACAAAGCAAAGATTATATTCGTAGCAGTCGGATGAAACCACCTGAAAAATATGAACGAGTTTATCGAGAAAAAAATTCATAGTCATTAGCGAAAGAGGTTTCACAATCGGAAATGCTCCAGTTACAATATCTTGTTTGTAGTCGTATTATTTGAAGTCGTACTGGGTCACGGATATTCAAGGGAATCGGATTCGAGATCGCTACGACGTGTACGTATTGTATACCTTTTTTTCGAGGGTGAAATCTTCTAAAGATATCCGACTCCTTAGGAGAGAAGCCGGGTTATGTGAAATTTTTATTCACTAAGAACCCTTCGGTGATCATTCTCCGTGGAAGTCGAAGATCCCTGGGATCTAGGAACACACCAGTGCTCCTCTAGCGCTTCGTAGTCTGCCCTTTTGTACAGTCAGCGATGACGTCTCCGCAGCTCCGCGCTGCAGCGGAACTGGACCACGCCATCTGTCGGTCGCTACGCATTGTCTACCTACAGTCACAGATAAGGGAGAGTAAGACAGATTGATAACTTCATACATTAGTTCAAAACACGCTTAAAACTTATTATTGTCGCCGGTACCTCGTAGTTCGACTTATTATATTAGATGTCGCTACTATATTAGCTGAAGTATGATATACCTAGCGCCATCTATTGAACAGTTGATGACACCCGTTGGATGTATTTGTGTGTATAAGTACAGTATGGCATAGATGTGTGTGTGATGGGAGACGTACAGTCGTACAACCCGTCGGAAATATCTGCGAACCTCGCTGGGATGCGTTTCCCCCCGCACCTCGTCCCATTTTCGCCTATCCAGTAGCTATGTAAAAGTATAAACTTGTCAAGCGAAAGATTTCAAAATTTCGCTACATGACGTAATGATGCATTGGCTTTGTAAGGATTGGTTATGGTGTCTTGTTGCAATTACACCAATTTTTCCTCCCTTTTCAATATAGGTACAATGTATACGATAAAAGTAAAAAATGGATAAAATGCAACTTCAAAAGACCACTATGCGCGTCTATTTGTTAGTTTCTGACGTCTGCTTGCACGTCCATTATGATTACTTTAGAACAACGTACTATATGTATGTTGTACAATGTTCGATGAAATTCAACCGGCCAAGTGCGAGTCGGACTCGCACACGAAGGGTTCCGTACCATTATCTATAAAAACGGCAAAAGCATGTCTATTACATGAGAACAACTTATATATTTTTATAATTTAATTATTTATTTTTAAAGTGAATATATAACTAAATATTCTGTGAATATTTCAAGATGCCGTTATCAATATCGAGTACATAACACGTTTGTTGTGTGGGAGCCCCCTTCAATATTCATTTTATTCTTAGTATTTGTTGCTACAGCGGCAACAGAAATACATTATGTGTGAAATGCTTAACTGTCACAGTCACAAAAAAAAAAAGAAATACACGGAAAGAAAACACAAGCCGTAAATAATCGCAAGCGCAACGCAACAGAAGCAGAGTGAACGAGAGTGCAACTTCATACAAGCGCGCGACAAAGCTTCATACAATACACGTATACACGTCGTCGGTCGCCTCGTCGGGCCTCTCGCGAACCCCGCTCACACTCAATTCGAAATGTGTGTCGATCAGTATTTAATTCTTTAATTCACGTATCTCTTGGTGGTATCATTGATTTTAAAGTTGATTATTGATATTGCTCTATTAAACATAATTATTTTTGACTTATTACTGTGATAAAAAAACTGTCATTAGCAGACTATGTTTTGTATTTATGTACTATTATTTCAAGCATGAACCCAAAAAATTTCATTTAATTTTCAAGTATATTAGTTAGTTATTATAATAATTATTGAAGATAAGACTGATTTTTAATATTTAAGATTATGTTCATTCCTCATGTAGATTTTTTCCCTTGCTGTTTAAAAGTTGATTATTGAGAAGAATGCTCAACTGACCATAAATAATTAAATACTATTTACACACATATTATTGTGATGATTTAAACTTTTGATTACCCTAGCCAACTGTATATTGGGTTAATATATTACAATTATATATAAATCATGATCTACAGCTAATTATTTTTTCTGGTCCCTTTGTTTAAGACATCAAAATTCATACAATAATAAATTAACGTGTTTCTCAACCCTAGCCGGTAGGTGCAGCTCGGTACATCGATTCAAGGTCACGGGACTGTTGCCGCACTCTCGTTCACTCTGACAGAAGTGACAGATATAACCGTTGTTGCCATATCAATGAAAGAAAAAACGTTCCCAAATATATTAATATGCCTAGAAATTGGAGCCTTATATTTTCACACCCTAAAGGCAGCACACTCAAAATAAGATATTTATTAAATCTTACGTTAATATACTTTGGGATTTATTTATTTGAATTTTTTGTATCTACGATGGCTTGAAAATCCGTAATAGTTTTATTATTTTAATAGTCTAGCAATACTGTGTAGTGAACGTTACAAATGTATGCCATCTACCGGAATTCCGGATAACTGCATCCTTTTACAGCTTACTAAAGTCAGGTCTGTTCAATCGTGTACAATGAATTAAAATGTTCAATATACACCTCATTAAATTTTTTGTATTTTCGTGAGTAATATTAGGAAAGTTTTGTATTTTTACATTCAAAATAAATAAATATAATGAACTGGAACAGTATAATTCGATATTTCGTCAATTTCAGACAAATTTTATTTCTAACGAGCTACTTGCTATCTACTATCGCCATCTAGCGGAACACTTTGTACTATTAAAATTTTTATATGGAGTTAGCAATCTATTCTTACTATGCCTTATCTCTGCTACAGTCTAAAAGACGCAGCGGAAATAACTACAGATGAAACTAGTTCTAGTATCAGTCTCAAAACTACAGATTAAACTAGTTCTAGCATCAGTCTTAAACCTACAGATCAAACTAGTTTGGACGGGGCGCGGAATCAGAATAGTTTTGTGCGAATTTGAGAACTCGTCCAGTGTAGTTTAATCTATAGCTCTTGATTCGCATTAGGGTTATGATAAATAAAAAATTTAAAAATATTATAAATTATCAGGCAAACCAACATAATATAGCCATAAAGCAGTCTGGATAACATAACCTGTGCTTCTTTACAACCAGGTTTCTGGATGCGCAAGCTTACTCCCACTACTTTTATCTTCACTTTCCATCAGAAGAGATAAACGCGGAATGCAAACACATTAAACATTAAAATACAAATTAGACTTCGATTTCTACGCTTAAATCAATATTGCACTGTGTTACCTAACTTTAGAATAAATAATCAGCTAGATTCACGCGAGGACACTGTTAATTAGAATCACAGGTAAAGGAACTATACACGTATGCCTACGGAACGAATACTCACGGTCGATTTCTTATTCGATTCTCACAGATGTATTGGTTCCAGTATTATATCGCCCGACCTCTGAGAAAAAAAAACTTGAGAGGTGTCAAGGGACACCCGGATGGAACGAAGTTCCTTTCGATTAATTAGTGAAGGAATTGTAATAAAATTTTACAAATTTTCAATAAGGTTTGAACGGATTTTTAACATTATATTTTAAATATGGTTTTGTAGGTTTTTTCATTAGATTTTTTATGTACGTGATACGTTTTGTTTTTAGCGACATTTGTCATTGAGTAGCGGCAACTAATCAGAGCCATCTGTCGTCACATAGCTGTACTGTTGGTATCGTCTTACTACTACGTACGTCGTACTAACAGATGACGCTAACTTACTATAGCAAAAAGTGTCGGTGACAACTTTTCGTAAGAATTTTTTCCATCTAGCCCCCGTTCACAACGCGCGATAAGGAACTTCGTTGAAAACCCAATTGAATTCTATCATTTTAATTTAATATATCTTACAAAGTAAACGAAATTAACAGATTAGGATCTACTTTTCCGTATAATTTTCATTCGATCCTGCTAGTGCAAGATTGCGTGCCAGCTGGAACGCTCAAATTATAAACTTAGAAATACCCCACAAGCCACTCGATGCTCACACCCCCACTTCGATTTGACCTCAGTAACATTAGTGTTTGATCCACCGTGTTTTGATCCCTCAAGTGGTTAAATGGGATGCGAGGCGTGTTGTCTTGTCCTCCAGATGAATCTGGTGGGTATAGGATACACGTAAAGACCAAAGCATTGACTTGCGTATGATAGTAATCTGTGTTATTTATTACATAACGTCGGAATGTATTAATATAATGCAAGGAAACTATCGGACATTAGTTAGGATGCGGTGTGCTCGTTTCGCCCACATTAGTATTCAAATGCAGTCGGACATGTTTGCTTCTTAGTTTACAACTGATGGTTAATATTGAGTTGAGAAATGCTGTTGTAAACTTGCTTAGGATCTGTATGACGGTTGCAACGGGCCGTGTGACGGAGATTGACATGAATTAATGTCTAGACGACAAACTTGATTGTTTTGTCCTAGCCAATTTATCACTGCTGACCAATCGCTTTCTCTTCTCTGTTTATCCAAACCGATTCTCAGCAACAGTCAGCCAAACTATCTCAAAATTGGACACGTAGTCCCAGTGCCACTGTTACCATTTTTTTGGTGGTATGTATACCCCAACTTCCCGAGGTTGTTTAGGGCGACTATAGATAATCTGGGCGTCTATCATCGTCGATGTGTATCACTAACTCTTACTGCTATTTCTAATATACTTACCGGGCTGATCAGTTGGATAAGTAAAGTAAAGTTTATATGCATCGAATATGGTACGGTTCATATGATGACACTCACAAATTTTAGCTGGTAATTGTGACAATACTTTTTTAGGTGCACAATAGGTTTGCACTTGGGTTTCGTCTCACCTGATGTCAAGTGACGATAAGGCCGTAGGTAAGAGTTCTGACCATATTTTTTCACTTCGCTCAGGTTGTATATGGCCGAACTCAGCAGTGTGACTAAGAATATGGTAACAAAACAAATTGTAGTATACGTAGACATTAATTTATTCGTTTTATTGGTTAATGTCGTACAAATAGGCCTTTTTAAAGCCCTTTTAGTTTAGGGCACTGCAAGTGTGGCGATAAATTTCCGAAAAGCTGCAATATATGTACTTAAGCTTTTAGTTATATGTAATAAAGTCTCTCTCTCTCTCTAAATCAAATTTGCAATAAAGTTATAGTAGTAGTAATAATAATAAATAGGCAATAAGAGTTTACTAATAATATAAATTAATAATATCTGCAGTACGAGTAAAATAGTCATTTGTTTCTTTAACATCTTATTTCTCCATTGAACTCATAAGAGTAAAAACAAGCCAGTTTTCCATCATGAAGTTTATATAAGTCATTACAGGGTCAATGTAGTTAGAAGGTCGCTACCACAAGGTCGGTTTGCAACATATTGCATACCACAAATTTTTATATACATTATTTATATTAATTACAAGACGTGTTTTCTTTTACGTGGTGTTCAATCCAAACGAAAAATGTGTTAATAATCGGCATATACAAACCGTTATGCAAGTACATACTGTTAAGAATAGAATTTACATACGTAAAAAACTGCGCCCAAAAACGAAGCTGCGTTGTATTAGCTATCCATAAAACCCAACTTGTCATGTCAGTGCGTGTTGCCAGTGATGACATACGGAACCGAAACGCGGACCTCGACTGTTCGCCGAATAAACAAGCTCAAAGTCACTCAGCGAGCAATGGAATGAGCTATGCTCGGAATTTCTCTACGTGATGAATTCCAGAATAAGGAAATCCGTAGATGAACTAAGGTTACCGACATAGCTCGGCGAGTCGGTGTGCTGAAGTGGCAATGGGCAGGCCACATCGCTCAAGTGGCGACCACGTACATGTTCCGGGCCGTCCCCCTACTAGATGGACCGACCACTTGGTGGTCAAGGTCGCGGGGAATTGCTGGATGCAAGTTTCTCGGGACTGGTCATTGCGGCGTGACATGGAGGAGGCTTATGTCCAGCTGTGGACGTTTACTGGATGATGATTTTGACGGTTTTACCAAGCCGAGAAATAAGGTAAATCGAAAAATATGTAATGAGGGCTCTAAAGCAGTTCATTACAAATTCGTTCAGCGAAGGTTGTGAATAAGAATAGTCAATTACCTGTAACCTCATAAAATTGTTGTGTAAGGTCTCGCAGCTGTGCCAATAAATATGTTTTAGTTCCCAAAGGTGCTGATTTTAATGAGAATATAGAATTATGGCGCTGTGTTTTACCATCAGTTTCGTTGCATGCGAAATTAGCTTATACTTTTGTCAGAGATTTTGAATGGTGATGAAAGTGTATGGTAAAACAAGGTCCTACAGCTCGTAACTAGCATTTCGATTCCATATTTATCATGATTAGCTAGAATATGGAACACATTGCCGGTTTCCGTGCTCCCCGAAAACTACAACTTGGGAATCTTCAAACTAAGAGTAAATAGGAACCTTCTAGACCAACGTCGTTGAGCTGTTTCTTATGAAAATGTACCATCGTTGTCTAACTGATCTCGCTGGGCTGATATAGTTATCTGTATAATTATCATCATAGCCATTCTTCATGTAACTCCACAACGACCTTGCCTCCAGCGACTCCCCGCGACCAATACCAGGTTTGGGTACAAGTTTACTGGTGCGTACACTGTCTAGTCCTAGAGCGATGTAGCAGAAATGTATGTCTTATCTTCAGATGGGCTAAATATTGAGCAGGACCTTATTAATCAATCGGGATCGAGTCTACCTTTTAATAAACTCGTAATTAAGACCCATTTTATATGGACTCTCATGGAAGTACATTCTAGTCCAGACGTAGTTCAGCCCTAGAGATTTTAAATTTGGAACATGGATCCCTTCATGAGTGAATATTTGCGAAATTCCTTTCCTAAGGAGATGAAATGGGGTGAAAGTGACCTTTGATACATTTGACGACATGGAGAACGGCGCAGTGATTTTCAATATTACTGCAAACTGCGGGCAAAGCTGCAAGCGGCTTACTAGCCAATAATTAAAGCAAGTATAATGTATAACATCAGCTATGACGATTGACGATCATTCTGGGTCTCCTAGACTCTGTAGTCAAACTTATTTCAAGTCAAGATACAAAACACACTGAGGTTGAACTTATGGAAAGACCGCTTTTCTTGTGGTTAACCAATGCTTGACCGTTTATGTAGAATACTAAAAATAGCCAAGAAACTGGAGAAACATGATGTAAACTTAATGCTGTTTAAGTTACTGCTTACTGCCTTAGCAAAAAAATAGTATCGCAGGATTTAGGCCTCTTTCTTACTGATAACGATGCCTTTCCATGAGGCGGTTTGCCATAATCAGCACAGTTTGCAGGCCGATTTGTGATAATATTACAATTTGGTAATCAGGATGAATATTTCTAATCTACATTTATCGTCAAGAAAATGTTTTTGTCTTAGCATCTCTTAACGTTATCCCGCTCTTAATGCTTCCATACTACATTTCTGTTGCAATAATCTTTTAAAATAGAATAGCTGGCTTTGATAAGTTCCTAAAAATAGGAGACGAAATTATTGTGTCGCGAAATAAATGTAGGTAATTTACAACTTTATAGTTACCTACAATAGCAGTTACGCAGCTTATGGTTCATAGATGGCGCTTTGAACAATAATGAAAAAAAGTGTTTAAAATGAAAATTGTGATTCACTGTGAAGTTGTATGTTAATGATACTCATTTCGCGACATCACAATCTGTTGTCCTATTTTTAGATTTAGACAAATTCAGCTATTATATTTTAAAAGATTATGGCAACAGAAATTTAGTTTGGAGGTGGATCTCCTTAAAGCGATGACCGAAATAATATAGAAACAATATAGCGTTTGCTGTGTACAATCTGTAGAAGTTCTCGAACTACGAGTGTGTATGAAAATCTTTTCTAAGAGACATACAAATCAGTTTCTGACACGTGTTGTTCTATGAATTGAGTATTTTTCAATTGTTATATCGCCACAGTTCGACGTCAATTTTACGCTTTAAATTCTTTAAAGAATTCATGCGAAAAATATATTAAAAATATATTTGCTGTTTTCGACTTCCCTTTGTGGAAAAGTGAATAGATACCGCTTGCTATTTAAGTAACATTGTTATTTAAATCCTTCATAGAATTGTTTTATTGAGGATGCTCACATAGTCTGCTCCTGAGTCCAATGAGCGAACGAGGTGCTGGCTCTGATACCTTACATTTCGGAACACAATAGTGCTATTAAAACTGCTGTTTGGCGGAAGACTGCGGTAACGTGGTGGTAGGAACCCAGGCGGACAGGAAATGCCCTATCTTTAAGCATACCGAGTACCGATAGGTATCCCCACCGCAAATCGAACCTGGGACCTCCGAATTGTAAGTCCAATTTAGACATTAGGCCATGGTTAAAATTGATTAAGTTTTATTTATTTACAAAGGAGAAAAACATCGGTATAAATTTCAAAGTAGAGGCTCTAAGTCAAGTGGAAATGAAATGACTTTTTTATTCGGAAAGCATAGTTTTTATTTATCTTAGCACTACCCCATATCTGAAGATTCCAAACTTTGAACGAGTAAATGAGTTCAAAAAGAACTGGAAACCGACTTCAATTGTCTAACAGTATACTTTTATCAAGGCAATTTTAAGATTTATATAGTTTTCTCATGGATGCCATTATCAAAACTAGACGAAATTGAAATGGGACCACACGTGAAGCACCAGCTTTCAAATAAAAAATCATCCAAATCGATTCACCCAGTTAAAAGTTTTGTGGTAACAAACATTTTAAAAAAACAAATTCGAATTGAGAAACTCCTCCTTTTTTGAAGTTAGTTAAAAAATTCCTTTACGTATCGGGATTTGCCGTAATCACCACGATGGCCAGACAGATTGGTGATTGCACTAATATGGTAATTAATAAATTGTAGTAACGACAAATCCTTAGTAGCTTGAGCTACCGGTATATGTCGCGGTGTATTTCATGGCTCCGGATACCGGTAGCTCATGCTACTAAGGATTTGGCGTTAGTAAAACCCCTGCGTGATTCTCCTGAATATTGTAGGCATAACCACAGTCAGTTATAAAATATTTAGACCGAGGATATATTGTGTGATGAATCATTGAAAAAATTGTAGTTATTCACGGTTTGCGTATTACAATAATTGAAGAAAAAAAAACCATAATGGCGTACATTCCATTTATTGGTCATGGGATCCTTGTCCAATTGTTCACATCGCTGTTTATACACCCTTGACACAGTTAATGGTTTGTATAGATTCTCGATAAAAACCGTTGTTTTGTTTGTCATGGTTTTTTATTTACGAACCCGCCCTAACTTTGTACGGTTCGGTTTACCATCGTTTTTCATGGACAATAAATTTTTCCAATCATTAATTTATCACTCTATTGAGTTGACTGAGGTTGAGTATTTAACCGTCAGTAGGTATACCGTAAAGCCGTGCTAGCTCAGGTCTGGGTTCGATCCTGGCTTGTATCAATGTAAAATGTAATTTTTATATATGTACGAATGATAAAAATCATTACCGGATTTTCGGTGAAGGAAAACATCGCGAGGAAACCTGCATGCCCCTGAGAAGAAATTCAAAGGTGTATGTGAACTCTCCTACTGACAGGGTATGGGACATAGACAAGCGTCGGTGGCGCAATGGATAAGGCGCGGACTCTCAATCTGAGGGTACCGGGTTCGAATCCAGCCGTGTACCTATGAGTTGTTTTTCAATTCAAGTACATTATCCGATTGCTTAACGGTGAAGGAAAACATCGTGAGGAAACCTGCATGTCTTGAACAGGCATGTGAAGTCCGCCGATCCGCACTGGGCCCGCGTGGTGGACTATGGCCCATACACTCTCTGTCGGAGAGTAGGCCTGAGCCCCTCCAGTGGGGACATATATAGGCTGTTGATGATACAATTTTGTATTGCGTAAAATGTTTATAAAATCAAATGCAACCGTTTGCGCTTACGCTGTGTTCTAAGCAAAATATTCGGTGGATTCGTAAGCGTCTAATCTATAGCTATTTTGTTATAATATCACACGTAGTATTATTATAAATGCGAAAGTGTATTTATTTATCGTTACGTAGCAACTGAGAATCAGAATGGGTTTATAGGGGTAGTTGAAGGGTAGGAAAACAATATAGACTTCTCTTTATACCGAAAATTTCTGACGTCCGCGGACGAAGTCGCGCTCAAAATCTAGTCGGGTATAAACTGTTCTTTGAAATGAATATTTCCATATGTATGTTGTTCAGTAAGTATAATGAATTATTACTAACCAACTATGTTAGTATAAGCGTGTTCCATATTTAAAAATAAACACACACTGTGGCGTCTTTTGTGTTAGTAGTGTTCTACCAAAAATATGTTTAAGGTGATTTCTTCGAAGTTTCATATCAAATTTCTTTTACTATAACCTTTTAAGATAGAATCGCTGGCTTTGTGCAGTCTTCATTTGCTCCATAGTTTAGGTAGTAAGGTCGATAATCAACCTCACAGACCCTAGTTGACAAAGTTGTTGGCCGCCATTGGCTTCTGACATGGCTCATGTAGCATCTATAAAGTAATTGGAACCAATGGCTTAAGAGGGTATGCTGGTGTCAAAGCGCCCACACAAACGTTGTCCAGTCATATTTTGAGTATTAAGCTATGAAAATCTATGAAATTTTCAAGACACAATCTAGAAACAAATATCTGTGTCGGTGGTGAGTCAGATTTTCGTTTAAATATATACTTCCAGAGTTACAGGGCGTCAACGTACATAGAAATACTAGAGGCAAGGTGAGATTAAACATGATACGCAGCCGGCGAGGGTTTTTATTTGAGAAAATGTATAAAGTTAACTACCGCAATGGCCTTATCGATAATTAATTTATTATATACCGATATCGATGTAATTCACCATCGTTTTTTACGGAGAGTTCATTCACACCGACCGACATGATATCATATTCTTTGTCTCTGCGTGTTTTTGCTCGTTTACTTATTTTCGAGCACCGAGTGTTCACATAGGTACTTTGTACAGCGTTGGAAGAATTCTGTACACGTTTTAGAGTTCTGTCGTCTCCTCTAATAATCCCCGTCATCATCATTAGCTGTTTTTTTTAGAGTTAACTTGACGCTGTTGGTTCTGCGAACTTTACAGCGTCCGAACAACTTTATAAGTCGGATAAGTTTTAAATTGTAGCTAGCGTATCATCGCCCGCTTGGGCTCGTATTGGAGCAGTTGCTGTGAGTGAGAGAGAGAAAGAATTACTGTTAGGGGTTGTTGCTTTGCTATCTCCGCCGGCAAAGACACGAAGTGTCGTTTTGATGATGGATCAGATAGCGAATGAATGAATCGTAAGCTTCTATATCTATACCACAGCTGTACATGACTTTTCATGAATAGTTTTCACAAAATTTTGTAATTCTTGAACTCACATTTAAGTGTCTTCTCTACTATCTTTATCTACATCATAATCATCATGTACACTCGAGTACAAAAATATGTATTCACTTTTGAACCATGTAACATTCACCATTAATTTTCATTCCCTTCAACACGCAACACAGGGTTCAAGTTAGGGTAAGTGTGACATGGTTCAAAAGTGGATATATATTTTTGTACTCGAGTGTACATGAAATGTGCCTCCCTCCAATAGATGGATAAAAAGTGCACTTCGAGATTTGCCGTAAGCGCTACGCTTGTCTCTCGCTCGTTTATATAGTAGTTACTACATAAGGTTCCCTGCAAATACATCTAAATAAATAGCGACCCTTGATACGACAAAATAAAGTGCAATTCAGTTCGCACAGCAAGCAATACTACTCAAAATGTAGGTGCAAAAGAGAGTTTCGCGATGGAAAGAGAGGGGGGAAAGTATCTCTTTCTATCGCGAAACTCTCTTCTGACGCGGCTTCTTTGCGAACCATGCTGAGATTTGAATTTTACCTAGGTCAACGCTTCTCCTATATTTTCTCCAGTCACCTTTCAAGACTCCCGTGGAGTATTTTTTTATATAGAAAAGATAGACCAACGCTTGGCCTCAATCTCACCAGATGTTAAGAGACGATGAGGTCGACGGTGTTACGTGTTGGTCTAGAAGGCGCCTATGTAATCTTCTTTTGACGATTCCCAAGTTGTTTTTGGGGAACACGGAAGCCGGTAGTGCTAAACCACCACCAACAAATTAGACTTGGGTCTAATTGGGGTTGAATTTTGTTTTATAATGGACATAACAAATATTAAAAAAAGCTCCCTAAAATAAAAATACATAATATTATTCATTTTTGTTTGGATTTTGTATAAATTTTAAATCACAAAAATTACGAAAAATATATAGTAAAAGGCTTATTCGATTTAGTTTTTGATTGCATTTTAAACCAAATATCTATACAAGCTTCATACATAACGCCACAAAACTCACCCGATTTACATATATGGAGCGTTTTACCCAATAATTAAATCCACGGAACCCTTGACGAATGATCGACACACACTTTATCTTGGTTTTTTATTCACAAATGTGTAGACGAGCTGTCTTTTTTATACGTGAGGTTCGTAAAAAGTGTGAAAACAACTTCAACGCCATCTGTTTTTAGAAATGATTCACATCCGACAAGATGGATTTGATTTAGTGCTGGCCTTGAAGCTGGTAATGTTTTTACAACACGTCCACGGCAATATTCTTGTCATGTGTATAGAATTATGTGGGTACGGTCAGCAACATACGAGTATGTCACTAGGCAACTTTGTAACTTTTGTAAACTTTTTTGAATGATACTTTACCGCCTCCTTATCCTAGTGTCTCCACCTAGACTCTTAAATAAGGTTTGGTAGGACATTTTTATGGCCGCCTCGCTAGCTTCGTCCATGTTTTCGAAGCATGCCGCCAAACGGCAAGTGTTAATAGCAGTGTGGTAATCTAATGAGCTATAAGATTTTGGGTGAGCAAGCTTTCCATCTAAAGGGCTTTTATCGTCATTGGTTAGTGGTCAAGTGCGATTTTGTGACTATCAGCAGCCGGGTAACGTCCACTGCTGGACATATGCCTCCCCCATGGTATGCCACATTGACCGGTCCCGAGACATTTTCATACAGCGACTCCCCGAAGCCATGATAGCTCAGTTGGGTAGAGCGTGAATCCTTGAACAATCGAGGTCTGGGTTCGATCCTGGCTCGTACCAATGAGTTCAAATTTGTTATTCGTTAAATTGTACGTTTATTATATATTTAATTACAATCATTACCATTGGGGTTTCGATAAAGGAAAACATCGTGAGGAAACCTGCACACTCCTGCGAGGAAATTCAAAGGTGCGTGTGAAGTCTACCAATCCGCACTGGTCCCGCTTGGTGTACTATGTCCCATACACTCTGTAGGAGAGTAGGCCTGAGCCCCTGCAGTGGAGTCGTATATAGGCTGTTGTTGATGATACATAAAATAAACGATCGCATCAATTTATATCATATGCTACTACTAACAATAACAATTGTTAAAATAGGAAACCTTAACAAGTAAATACGTTCAAAAAGAACTGGAAACCAATTTCAATTGCCCTGAAAATCTACTTTGAATATTTATATCGTTTTCTCTTGGATGCCGTTGTCAGAACTGGACCAAATTGAAATGGGAAGCGCCACCTTTCAAATAAAAAAAGAATAATCCAAATTGGTTCACCCAGTCAATAGTTCTGAGGTAGCAAACATTAAAAAACATACCCGTCGAATTGATAAACTCCTCCTTTTTTGAAGTCGGTTAAAACGTCAATTCTCATTCTACGAATTCGTAGCACGACACAAATTAAATGAAATATTTGTCCTCGTTTTCATTAACCGGGTTGCCTTCATTGCCTAGCTGTTAAATGACTTGGTAGAGATTAAGATATTCAAATAAAAGTATTTTAACACATTGAAGTTTACACATTGTAAACTTACAACGTGGTATAGAGGTTAATTATTTGTTTGCATCTTTATTTTAATATTTTTAATGTTTAACCGCCTGCGTGCCCTAATGGCTAAATGTTGGATTCACAAGCTGGAGGTCCCGGGTTTGAGTTCCACTGGGGCTACCTATCGGTACAAGGTTTGGTTGGTGGTAGGACATTTTCTATGTCCGCCTGGCGACCACCATGTCACCTAAGTCTACCGCCAAACAGCAGTTTTAATAGCACTGTTGTGTTCCGGTATGAAAGGTAGCATAGTCAGCGCCTCATCAGGTTGAGGCTTCTGGGTGCGAATGATTACCATCTAACGGACGTATCGTCACTTATCATCAGGTGAAATGAAGGCCAAGTGCAATACCTATCATACTTTCTTCATGCGTACAGCTAAAGTATGGATTTCTTATCAGGCTCCGTGTTCCTTGGAGAATATAACTTGAAACGAAGAGTAAATAGACACCTTCTAGACCAACGAGTGACATCGTCTACCTCGTCGTCACTTAAAATCAGGTCAGGTTGAGGCAAGCAATATATCTACACTAATATTATAAAGAGGAAAGATTTGTAACTATTTTTGTATGTTTGTAATGAATAGGCTCAAAAAGTACTGGGCCGATTTAAAAAATTCTTTCACCAATAGAATGCTACATTCTTCCAATTTGACATAGGCTACATTTCATTTTGAAAAAAATTAGGGATCCTTGGTAAAATTTGAACAATGTAACCGAAGGTGTAGAAAAATGAGTCTTAAAATGTCTTTCGTCGAATGCGCTGCCGAAACTATTAGCGATAGAACAAAATAATGTACAACAATATTGAAGAACATCATAATGTCTACAAAAAACTCAGCGGTAGCATATGTCCAACTATTGTAGTTATGTCACTACAACAACTTTTTTCATTTTAAACATTAATGAAAATCCTAACCAAATTCAAACCATGCTATTTATGTGTTTATATTAATCCTTATCCAAATAAATTATTTTATGGTCAAGACCATTTAACTACCTATAAAATAGTTTTTAAATTATTTAAATTGGACTTTCCATTCAAAAGATATTACGAATTAAAAAATTCAAACAGTAAACAAAACCGCCATAGCGCCGTGGCCGTTGTTTGCGATGCAGTCTGAAAAGCGCGCCGGGCATCGCGGCGGGCGGGGTGGAGGGGGCACCGAAATAATTTTTTTTGTAAATATATAATTAATAAATAATAATTTTTAATAAATAAAAATATTTGTGAAAAAAAGTGTTTTATATCCAAATTTCCAAAAATAAATAATTGTCTACCCCGTGCGAAGCCGGGACGGGCTGCTAGTCTTTTATATACAAGAAGAAATTCGTAATCTGATCTATTTTTTTCTGGCTCAGCTAAATATCACTAATTACTGGTAACGGTAGATTCATGCAACCAGCAAACATACGATGTTTTTCTCGATTCATTCATCCAAAAATGAAAAATATGGATAACCTACAAAGTCTCTTTGAAATTGTCAACTTCGTTACTGGGATGACCATGTCCTTAAAACAAAATCATAGAGCAAAAATATTTTTATGAAAACAAAACTCCCGATCAATCAAGGATTTACCTATGGAATTATTACTAGAGTTCACGCAGGCAAAGTTGCGGCACTAATGCTAGTTAAATATATATGATAGACGTGTATGGAACCGAGTTAGTTTGTTTATCTGTGACAATCCTAGTTTATACATTGTTGCGTAATAAATGGTGTAGACATCGTGTTTTATCGCGATGCACTGCCGCTGCCGTGTTGTCATACATACATATATGGGTACACACGCTTATCGTCGAATTTATTGATGTGTGATAGTTTGAAGTTTGTAATAAACTAGCATTGACACACGGCTTTGAGTGTTAGGTAAATTATTCAAATGATAGATAACTATTTATGTAATTACTAGATTTTTGTCTGGCACTTCCTTTTTTTACAGAAGATAGACCAACGCTTGGCCTCAATCTCACCTGATGTTAAGTGACGATGAGGTCGACGATGTTACGCATTGGTCTAGAAGGTGCCTATGCCGTTTGCGTGTTCTTAATAAATTATCCCATTAGGGCACGGGTGACGAGATAGGTTGTGGTTACCTCCGATAAAGGATGAACCTAATTATCCAGCAGGGTAACGCTGCCAGCATCTTGGGAGTGCCCAACGGAGCGGGGCCGGACAACCTATTTGTTTGGTTTAAGTTTAGATTTACTAATATTATTTATGTTTATTTAGTTGATGGTAGGGCTTTTATGTCCGCCTGGCTAGCTACCATCAGGTTATTCCTTTCGGCGTCCATGCTGCTAAAATGATAAGTCTGACGCCAAATAACTACAGAAGCTACCAGCTAATGAGGCGCTGGCTCTTCTACCTGCCATACCGGAACACAACAGTGCTATTTGGCGTCAGACTTAGGTAGTTAGACATGCTGGTAGTTAGACAGGCGGACATAGAAAATGTCCTGACACCAACCAAACCGAGTTACAATATGTATCCACTGGAAATCGATCATTCCGGACGTCTTAAATATTTTTTTGGAAGAATGTGTCAATAAATCGATTATTTTTCTCCTTTTCAGCGCTCGAAGATACAAGGCAGCTTCTGGCAAGGTTTCATCGCTTCTATCTCCGTCGTCATAGTCTCCGAGCTGGGCGATAAAACCTTCTTTATCGCTGCGATCATGGCGATGAAGCATCCCCGTCTCATCGTGTTCAGCGGGGCTATATCTGCGCTGGTCTTCATGACGATCCTCTCGGCTGCCTTCGGGACCTTAGCCACTATAATACCCAGGATCTACACGTATTACATTAGCGCGGCGTTGTTCGCAATATTCGGTATTAAAATGTTGATCGATGGGTGGAAAATGGACAAGAATGAGGGTCAAGAGGAATTGGAAGAGGTGCAGATGGAACTGAAGAGGAGGGAAGACCAGGTTGGTGATTGTTTCTTTTGTAAGTCCGATAGATGTCGCGTTTTATGAACTAGTTTTAGAATAACTGATTGGCGATCAAAGGCTCGCAAAGTAAGTTAAACTCATAAGTATTTTAATAAGCGTAACACCATTTGAGACTCCGTGGCGTACATGCATAGGTCCCGGGTTTGAGTCTTGGTTGGGTCATTGTCAAACATCACTTTGTGATACTTTCCTCAGTTTGATAAGCTGATTGTCTGACAAGTAAGATATTCTGTGCTTCGTTAGTCACGTTAATCCGTTGTTACCGGTTACTATCTACGACAGGTAGTAGCTGCAGGAGACATGTCACAGGACAATGTCGTTTCAACAAGTTTGACAACTAGGATGTGTGAGTTCGGTTATCAACCTTACTGCTTACAAGATAAGAAGATGGTGCGTCCAAGTCATTCGTATAAAACCCTACCTAAAACCATCATCGCCCCTGGTGTTCATTGACGATGTGTACAAAGATAAAGGACGATTGCTTTTAATTGACGTTTTTGCAACTCACTCGTATTAGTAATAGGATGGTATGTTAAAAGTGTTGGGTTGTGTTCCAATTTTGAAATATGTAGACAATCTTTAGATTTAGCTTTATTACTAGTGTAGTTTGTTAGGAACAGCGTTGACAACTTAGTAGAGAATGTTCACTTTTCCCCTTCCCCTTTCCTCTAAATTCTAAAGTATCTTCTAGTAATTTTACCAAGGAAGCTTCTGTTTACCTTTTTTATGTCGTTACTCAAGTATACATTTATAGCTATATATATCTATACATGCAGGCAGGTGTATTTAATTACTTTGTATTGACTTTAATTTTTTGTAAAATAGGTTTTTTTAAATAATACAACATTTTCAAGTAACTGTACTTAAGCAAGTCAGGTAAAAGTTATGTATACCTATATTATGACATGTAATTAATTAATTCAATATTAACACAGTGCTAAAATTAGATAAACATCAAACCTCAAATAAAAATCGATTTTCGATGGAATTTTTAAATTGGAATTTTATTCAAGAATTGTATTTATTAATATACGAAATAGTGTCTAAGAAATAACTTATACAAATGGCTATGAGTTCAAACACGGGCGGCGGGGGGGTTGGGACTCTCCAGCCAATCACGCGACCCAATGCGAAACGTCATTTCCGCTAAAATGACTTCAAAATCGATTCTGCGTTATCGTGTCTAATATAATACGCAAATTCTATGCTTTCCCTTACTCTGTACTCCCGAATAGTAATTTTACGGGAAAACGAGAATTGGCCTTAATACTTTTAGTTACTATCATAATTTTGTTTATCAACAGTAATTATATATTTAATCGCACTTCTCAACAAAAAGAAAACACGAACTTCCCTGAAAACAACAAGTTTATAAACTAATAAATTACAACGTAAAATTTATAATATTTAAAGTTTTCCTAAAACGTTGTAAAACTATAAATTTTGATAGAAATCAGTGTTGTAAATTCACACGATCCTGCGATAAAACCGGGGCTTAAGTTAATCCTTTGTTTAAATCAGCGATGTTAATTTTTATCGTAATTCACTGATTGATCGACGCCGCTACATAGATCCTTTCAAAAGACAAGCTGATGACTTGTGTAAGCCTTTGCGTCTTTGATTTACAATCAGATGTGACGTAGCGGGCAGATCCGGTATCTCTACGTGAACACAGGGACTGGATTTTTAGAATTCATTGCATTCATCAATAGGAAAATTGTTATGATAAAACATAATTCGTGTGGAAAATACATTGGTAGACAATTGAGCTAGTTTTTTGTATAATTGAAATCGATAACACTATCACAGAATACATAGAAGGTAACAGAAGAATCGCTTCTCAAAGACGTTTAAATAAATACATAGATACAGAAGATAGATAGATATAGAAGCACTTATATACATATTATGTGTTCCCTCTCTTTCTTACTTTCTATTACTATAAAGTTGTATATGTTGATGATATCTATTTTCCTGCATGATCCATAAACCCATAAAAGGCTATGAAGATATTTTTTTATTATTAATTACTTTAACATTTCAGCCACAGCTAACATTCAAAATAAGCTGCCATTTTCGTATTCCCAGATTTTTTTAAATTAAGAAATCTTCAAATCAACAATGCTTACAGCCTTTCTAGATAGATTATCTACGAGCTCATCACTTACCAAAAGTTTGGGTGATGCAAATTCGTTGATATTTTTATATTTTATAAAATGGACTTTGAACTAAGCCAACTGATAGCTGATCACTTGATACTCGAAGCCGCAGTCGTCAGTTCCAAAAATGACCCAAATTACTGTAGTCACGTTATCAGCGTGTGAGTGAAATTATCAAAGAAATAACATAATTCGCTTCATTACGTCACAGTGTCGACGTGACTTACAATATACATAATTAAGATATATATCTTATTAAGTACACACACATATAAATCTACATCGGTGCATCTGATCTATATTTTATGTTAAGATACTATCTTGACAGCGCTTTATCATTTCGTTTATTGATGGAGTTTTATTATGAATTTGGAATTTATATTTAGCCGTAACGCACGTAATAATTTATTTTTAATAGATATATTTGTTTTAGGCTAAAGTTTGAATGTTAGCCATATAGTTGATTGTCGTTTCAGTTGATAGGTTAACCTGACTAAAATAAATAATTTATGTATACAAAGGGCTTCCTTGACTGACTGATTGACTTGTCAATGCCTAGACCAAAATTGGTCTAGAACAGGAATGGTAAACCTTTTTATACTAGCGTGTCAGTTTTTTTCACAAAACACTTTTAAGAAAAGACTATAGTTAAGAAAACATTAAATCATAAATCATTTAAGAATATATACACGTATTTTAATCAATTTTAAAAATCTCAATTTTTGCCGTGCAGATAATATTCTGTAGCGTGTCAAGTAGGTTCTCCATCCCTGGCCTAGTTTAAAAGTAAAACAACGATATCTGTTGTATAAGTATTATTAGGGGCAAATAAAGTCTCCTTTCTACTTGACAGGTAGCTGCGGAGCTTTTTGTCTGACGCCATTAGCCAATTACTGGAATTAGTACATAGATGGCGCTTAAATCTTTTGGGAACGTTTTAGTGTTGCCATTTGTCTTTTCTTTTGGAACTTGTTTATTTATCCAGTTTTTACCGGATTTTAAGAAAATTTATGATGTGTTTGCACTTGGCCTTCATGTAAACTGATGGTAAGTGACGATAAGGCCGTTGGATGGTGCGCGTGCGCATTCAGATGCCTTAAGCTAATGAGGCGCTGACTCTGCTACCTTTCATACCGGAACACAACAGTGCTATTAACACCGCTGTTTATTTTCGATAATCAAACCAATGCAACGCTTATTTAAAAAAATCTATATAGACTGAATACTTTACCGATACCGAATATTAAATAGCTGTTACCGATTTTACTGACATACATCAATACATATATATGTTTACCCTGTCAGTTAGGGAGGTTGTAACACATTATTCCAAAACGCCTACCAGCGCCATCTATAAACAAAAGAAAGTGATGAATACCTAATAGAACACTTATTATTATACCAAAGTTTAGTCATGTTTAGTTCCCGCCTGTTAGTTTGACTGCGAAAAGATTCTCTTTTTATGTTATAGGCGTGCGATCCCTGAATACGATCTAGTGTCAAGTACGGATGTCATCCTAGTCTTCAATTGTAATTATCTATTCGATTCATTTTTCTATATCGATAAAACAGTTGGTGGTTATACAACTGATGTTAACGCAGGTAAAGGCACAGGCAAAAGTTGAACGCGCAATGCCGTTATTCGTCTCATTCTTTTACTGAGAAAAGAGAAACGTTATAAATTAATTAAAACGATTAAAATATCACACTTAGATAAGATAAAATGTCTTTGTGATATTTAGAGAATATCCGCTAGTTTATAACATACTCGTAATTAAAATACCTACAATGTTGAATTCCTTTGTTTTATATTTTGTTTGTGTTTGGATTTGCAACGCACCAGTCTAGTTTCCGTACTGGCAGTTTTATTTGAATAAAATGAATGAGAAAGGTGAAGGGGATTAAGTTTTGAAAATGGAACGCCAATGCTGCCAGTGTAACAATAATTACCGGATACTGGCACTCCACTACGGAATTTTAATTTACGAACATGTAAATCGAATTTGGCCAGTATAAAAAGATCATAATGCACACAGGAAAGTGGAAAGGTGGAATCGAAATCGTCTGGGGCGTCGTCGCCGACGTCAATACATTCGCAAATGGCGGGGCCTTCGCATACGCCAGCGGAGTCCCCGCAGAGCACTATACACTCCAGGACATCAGAAGAGCCCATGGCCGGTCCCTCGAACACAGAAACGTTGAGGGTGATCTTACGTCTATATGCCTGGCAGTACGAATGACACCATAGTTTTTTCTTTTAGCCTAGCTTGTTTTACGTTCCGTTACGCACAAATCATCATCACGTAAATTGAAACAGCTTTTGGCGGCTTTTTTATACATCGAAACAGCAAAGGAATTCAGCATTCGTACGTCATTGTGCTTGGGCAGGTGAAGCTTGATCACGGAATTGATAAGAGATCATATATTTTTTAAAACTGATAGGTCCAAATTGAAATATACTCGTAAATAAAACGGAATATATACAAAATACAATACTTTTGCAGGTTTTTTTCCCATTCCTAAATATCGAACTAAACTTCTTGCAGATGTCAATTATATTCACTGTTCAATTGTTTACTCTTGATTGTAATCATCATCAAAAAAAGGAATGTAAGCAATTGTTGAAAATTAAAATTAAATAATCTTTCAACGAGCAGCGAAAAAGTTTAAAGAAAAACAAGTGAAGCTCAAACGGCCAGTTGTAAAAATCTCACTAAAAAGATTGTATATCTAACGCATACAGCCTTCACGGTTGACAACAGCGATGTTACCAGTGTCCTTAAAATGTTTTTACGCTCTGATAAATGTATCGTTATTGTTACAATATCAAATGACCGGAAAAAATGTGTCGGATCCGCCTGGTATAAAGGTAGCTTGAAAATGACACAGTAATTCATCTAGTTTTGGTTGAAAATTGAAAAGCAAACTGTTCTCTTTTTTATATTTCCGAGATATTTGATTTTTAAGCACTTTGATAATTTTGATTCTTTGATCACGCTTTTTATTCTGCCTTCGCTCTCACAACAATTGTTTGCTAAATTTAAAATGTGTAGCCGTGGATTATACACAATCACAGCTTTTTAGGTTTAGTTATATTTGCCTTTAAAATGAAACATTTCTCTCTATTTACTGTTTTAGTATGTGGTCTGTTTGTTTCTATATTTCAATAAAAAAATAAAAAAGCAGCTTGAAAATAAAGATTAGAAGTTTTTGTTCGATAATCTTAGCTACATATTTTGAAAAAGACTAAACAAGACTAACAACTAAGACTGCTTTCTTACCACAAAAAAGATAAACAAGCTTTAGACACACGTTTTGAAAAAATGTTACCACAAATGCATGTTTAGCCGATGTCAGCTTAGACACTGCTTAAAAGAGGGTATGCTGTTGTCAAAGCGCCCATACAAACGTAGTCCAGTCATATTTTGAGTATTAAGCTATGAAAATCTATGAAATTTTCAAGGCACAATCTAGAAACAAATATCTGTGTCGGTGGTGAGTCAGATTTTCGTTTAAATATATACTTCCAGAGTTACAGGGCGTCAAAGTATTGTATTTTTCGGTAATAAAAAGCCCCAACTTTGAACCTGTTTTACAAGAGTATGAATTAATTTAGAACAATTTGGAAAAAACACCGACATCTGAAATTTTATTAATATACTGTATTGAAAAAATGGCTACATAATATACTGTATCCTTCAAATGATCACTGGACTACGAAACATCCAAATAACGGGTTGATAACTTCGCGTAGTGTATGCTGTCTCACCGTACGAGCTCGGGTAGGATAGGGCTCGGAGAGGGACAGCTACAAAACAATGCAACCTTGAACGCGGCCACGTGGTCTTACCAAGATAGCCTCTTAACATAAAACTTTAATTTGAATTGTAGCCTGTCATAACATTCTCTGCCGGAATTCGCAATAGATTTCGTAGACTTTGTTGATTTTAATGATTTTGAAGACGTGGAATTAATGGACAACTATCGTGACCGTTTTAACAGTGCGAATAAATACATTTGAACATTACAACGAGCGCAACTTTCGAAAACGCTACAGATTTAGTAAAACTTTCGGGGAAATTATTATTATTATTCATTTATTTCAGGTAACAATGACCCATAAGGATATATACAATACAATAAAATACATTAAGTTAAACTACTACACACTACAAAAATATTCTGCACACTTATTTACTATGGCACGTTAGTGCCGCTCTGGTGGTGTTGGTCGCTATCTTTCCTCTGAAGCGACGGGTCAGCTTGCAGGTCGGGACTCGAACCACGAACGACTTGAATGATGTACCGTGGCGTGACTCCAGCTGCGCCATCCTCACGGTCTAGTTGGACCTCTGCTATATATATTCTGTGACGTCCTGCATGGTGGTGATGAAATGTAGGCGTGACAGATACGTGGCCGTGGTTGGAACTTCAGCGCGCAGCAGGTAGTTGGGCCCTGTGGGTGCGGTTCCGCAGCGGTTCCGAGTCACTCGTTTACGGTACGCCTTTTTCGTCTTGACTTTCTGAAATACATCCTCGTCCGTGTCATCAAATCGGACGCGCGTCCGCTGCTGGCTCGTGGTCGTCTGCGCCTTCGGTAACACCGGCTGCTGGGCTTGAACAGTTCGTTTGTTAGCGACGAAAACCACTGAAGCAAAATCACGTCGCGGTGATTCAGCTTCTTTGTGTCCAGCAGCAAGCTGTTTCACTGGAGGCTGAGGAGGCTGGTGACGTCGACATGGTCACGGTGACGGGAGGCAGCTTGTGCAACTCCTTCGCTACAAACGTAGGCACGTCGTCAGGATCGGTCTCTTTAAGCACAGTGATGATATCCTGCAGGCTCTTCGGTGTCCCTTCACGTCTGTGTGACATCATCTGGTCGCTCTTATTGAGAGCCGCGTACTGCAGCTTCCTCGCCGCAGCTATGTCAGCCTCGCTGAAGCTTGACTTACATATCTGCAACGCTCTGACTTCGTCCATCACATCCAGCTTCTGTTGCAGGAACACGAGGAGTTCGCCACGAGTTTTTCCTCGCCCATGACGCTGACGTCGCAGCGGCTAGCGCCACGCTTCGCAATTTATAATAAAATAAACGTAGTCACGTCCACACGAAACCACGCATGACTCGAGACGAATAATCGTTGATATAATTAAGGACGATATTCCTCACGATAGCATAAACTATAGCTCAATTTTAATATTCGATTCACAGATTCGATTGAGAGAATAAAATTAACCTGACACCTGACACTGACCTCATGTCAGTGAAAATCACGTTCCATTGGATGTATAAAATTGTTTATTTAAAAAAGTTTAGCATTGTCAATCCACCAAATGTACGGCTACAAAAGCAAGCGTGCGTTTATATATTACATAAAGTATATATTTCGTATATTTTTATAATGTAGAAATTACTGAATCAAATCAATTTGATAAATAAAAATTATGTTAAATTTAAAAAAATGCTTTCAATGAAACGTTTTCTAGAGGTGTCGACATAAAATAAAGATACGTCAAGATAAATCGTGCCCAAGTAAACAAACGTTGGATATGGTTTTGTGGTAAACAAAATTAAACAATTGTCTATGAAACAGAAAACAGAAACAGAAACTAATCTCAGCATCTGCTATGGCAGTAGCCATAGCGCTGGTTTTCAGAAAAGCCCTATATAGTATGTAAGGCATTAAATATATGTGTAAAAGAAGTGTATGTGTGACTTTGCAGTGATTATCTTTTTAATACTGTCTAACTAAACTGGTATTTAACTGATGAGTTAAAATATTTTTTGTGGTAAGACTGTACATCTTCATCTTGACAACTTACTGAAGAGTGTGCACTATTTAGAAATATTAATTACTAAATAACGGAACTAGTAATTATTAGTATCGTTTATAGCAGTAGTGCTGGGCTCCAGCATTCTCTAATGTATGTAATTTACTCGCTAAATGTGTCTGTTAACGCGATAATTAATAACAATAGTCGTTGATGTAGTCCTCCCGTATTACGCAGGACACGTGTCCTCAATATAAAGGATATATGTAGAACCCAACAGTTTTCAAAATATACCTACTAGTATAAAAATAATGTCGATATTTATATAAATATTTGATTACACGTTTTATTTTGTTAAAATGTTATAGGTGTTGTTTAGGTATCCTATTTATATTGATGATTTATGTATTTAAAAACAGCAATTTTATTACTGATAGAAACTGAGCGTATACAATGAAACTTCGTCGAATTTCTTGAATTTATAGTTGCACCAAGATTCACTGAGAGTCACATAAAATTAATATATTTCTATGTACTGAACGGACGTTCATCTCCAACCGATCCGCGATACCTCACCTCTCCCCGCAAAAAAGTGACCCGCTCAAGGATCGATACTATGTCGCGTCATCCGTTCGATGTATGGGAATAGGAACCGATATCACGATGTTTGTTTGAAGTGTCCGGCCTATGACAGAGCAATCTTAGAACCAATATACCGCTTGGTAGAGCAATACCATCATCATTGGTTGTATCAGTCATTGAGCTTAAGCTGAAACCATATAACTATGGTGAACCTACTCTGAAAAACAAAACGCCATTGTGATGGTAATCCGAAGGTCGCTGGTTAAATTCCCAGTCTAGATCTGCTAGATACATTACGGTCGCGGAACAGGAAGAATTTCGTACAATGACCCGTCATTACTTGTCTCTACCACTCGCACATAAATATATTTCTATTGCGCATCTTTACAAGCGCAGAGGCACTTTATTTGAGCGCGAGTAACGGATACAACAATTGTACGAACTTCTTCTGTTTAACGACCGCATTTTGCCACCATTTTATTATTATTACTACAGCATAATTTTATTTTATTTTATTTTATTTTTTTCGGAAGACCAACAGCCAAAATAACAGTATAACAAAATAAATAGTATACAGAAAGCCAATTACAGGTCCTCGCTATTAAACAATTGAAAATTGAAAATGAAACACTTAACAGAAGGTTAAACTTGAGTAAATAACGTAATTTCTACACATTGTACCAATATGATAAATAATAATAGAAAATAGAATAAATAATACATTTTAAAAATAGAATAAATAAAAAATAAAAAATAACTCGCCTAATCGAAAAATGCTTGACTCATTAATCGCCTTGCCAATGCACAGCTCGTGTTGAATAGATCTAAATCTAATGCTTTACATAAACTGTTGAAGCTTCGACTCGCACGCCATATGAATGTATTCCGTCTAAAGTTCCGATAGGTCAGGGGAAGGAAAATAGGATCGCTAGATCTAAGTTGTCTAGTGGGAACACTAGACAACTTAGATCACTTAGATAAGTTTAAATACTATTGAAACCTATTGTAATTAATTAATTAAATATTTAAAAATGTATTAATATATATTATTAAACCAATAAAATGTAATTTCAAGTGCAAGTTTATTAAAAAAAATTACAGTTCGTAAAAGAGATACACACAGATACGATATAAGATATGAGTGGATTCTGTATATATCCTTTATTCATTCTACATCTTTAGCACATTAGATTGTTTCTTGCACGCATGCATAAAAAATATTTCAACTGTAATTATTTTTTAAATTCTGTCCGATTATGATTTTAAAAAATCGATGTAGCGTTTTACAAAGGATTTCTTTATCCTTTCCCGCATCATATAATTTGTTTACTATTTAAAACACAATAGAGTTATTTGCAGTTTTATATTGTTGAAGCGAAGCAAACAAACGACAACATTGTTGGCCGAAATCTGATCAATTTTTTTCGTAACTGTCTTTCGTAACTTATATTGTATTACGTTGGTGAAGCGAGTCACGAAATGTCAACATGAAACAGGTTTCGTATCGTTACTTTACAAAAATACATAAAACCTTCGAATTTTGTAAAGTTTCCACATATTATATCTGTTTATAACTTTTTATAAAAATGAATTAATGTTAATATTTAATTTATTTAGAAACCTATTGCAACTTACGTTAAAAATGCAGTTTAAAATATACATTATAAACCGTTGCCTTTTTCATGTACATGTACTTCTTTGAGTATCTCTCCAACAACGGAGTTTTTACTTTTAGTTAAGTAGCTACTTTCATCTATTTAAAAAATATGTATAAAAGTGTGAATTTAGTGCTTGAAAATGTTTTGTCCATATATAATATTTATTTATCTTCTTGGTAGGGATAGCCATTAGCGCGCTCAAATCTTTTTTCTACTCGCAAGTTTAGTAAAAACAATAAACTATTACTTGTGGGAAGAACAGGGCATTAATTAACTCGTCTGCGTAAGATTATATTCATCAGTAATTTGTTGGTTCTTCCTTCAGTTGAAAGATATACAATTTATCATCTAAGTAAACATTAGCGTCTAGAGTAGAATTTAATTAGTATTTAGAAGCCATTCACCTTTCCACTTCTATATATTTGTGCACCCACGTATTTTGTCGATTGTAATGTTTGCTCGGGACGTATATGTATTCCATTTTATATTTTTATCAGCTCTCGAGTTTAGCGTACGCTTTACTGTTTGTGTTTGATTATGATATATAGATAAGCTTGCATCTGACTGAAATGCTTGAATTAAATTAGAGCATACTTTTATTTCTTTAGCATGAATTTTGTTAATATTTAAATTCTTATTTTTCACCCGATTGATGCTATGAAATGTTTAAACCAAACATTGTCCACAAGCTTACAAAGCTTAGTGAGTAAGCTTGTGTGATTCATTCTATCATAACTCCTAAAATCATGTACGAGACGATAAATGCAGTCCTTAAATTTAGTTTAAATAAAAATGTTACTGCAAATGTAATTTTATTTTGTTACCAATGATTACTAACAATAAAGTAATCATTATTGCTTTGGTAACTGCATTTGTAGTTTCGTTTCCAAACTACAAAGAATATCGTTACAACTCCAGTTACGAAAATTATTATGAATGCTTTTGTAACTGAATTTGTGATTTACGATTATTATTACCAAAATGATTTTGAAGATAAGGCTTTATCCATGTTATCATTATTTCATCGCAAAGCTATGAAAAGTAAAGTTAGCAACGGTTTTGTATTTTTGTTTGTTGGTTAAGAAACCATACACAAATTCGTATTAATGATTCGTACTCGGATTCAGCCAATCTCAAGATGTCAAAATAGTTTATAGAAATTGACATTATGGCCTTCGGGCTACCACCGTGTTACCTTCTGCCGACAAACAGCAATGTTATCAGCTATGTGGTCTATGCGGTCTAACCAACCTTGAGTACAGTTTACTAATACGAGCTTTACTCATTCGCCTGAGTCAGTGTTATCTTACGACCCACCATGACATGACATGCATTGAACCAGAATTGTCTGTACATTTCAGGAGGACAAAGAAGAGACAGTGGACATGTTGGAGCAAGGGCAAGCTGAAAGTAAGAGACGGAAACGGAACGCAGTCATCAAAATATTACTTCAAGCTGCCACCCTGACGTTCCTCGCGGAGTGGGGTGACAGGTCAGTCAGATAGATTATACGAATCAGAATCCAAATAACTATATTGTAGCCTTTCTAACATCATCGAATTGGCATAACACAGAATGAGATAAACATCAATTCTCTGTCGCAAAATGTGTCAAAATTAAGCAAATGGCGCCATTTGGGTTAATACTTTTCGTATAAAAAGTTGCTTAGTACTGCATTAATTAATATTCAGTACAACCACCATACATTTCAGTTGTAAAAAAGCGGAGCGCTGGATTAAAAAGACGTGCAAATGTAGCTATTGTCATCTCTTTTTAATACACGAAATGCCGTTATTATAATAAAGAGTATGCAGTATCGATAGACAGAGATTGTATATCTTTGATTTTTCTTTTTATATTAAGAACCAAATACACTATAGCATACTTTACATATATCACACCTAAATTATAAATTAGGACATTAACAAAATGTCATAATGTACAGCCTGCGGTAGTCCACTGCTGGATACAGGCCTCTCCCAGAGTGCGACACTCAATTCGGTCCTCTGCTCTCCGCATCCCTTCACGTCCGGTTACCCTACGTAAGCCGTCTTTACACCAAGCGCGGGGCGTCCTACACTACGTTTGCCTAGACATGGTCTCCACTCGAGGATTCGTCTGCTCCAGCGATTGTCGACTTCGTCAAATATGACCAGCCCACTGCCACTTCAGCTTGCTAAGACGGTGAGCTATGTCGGTCACACAAATGTTTGACAGTCAGTCGTCGTTTGCGACGAAGTTTTATGTCGAAATTCGCAAAGTGATACTGGCCACTTGCTTTTTCTCAACATTATAATAAACAAAAATCACAGCTACTCCGAATGTCGTATAGACATGATTGTGACGATTTGATGATGAGATCTCTGCCTCGTGTATATTAAGCGTGGGTTGCGCATTGGATAAGGCGCGGACTCTCAATCTGAATCGGGTTCGAATCCAGCGTACCAGTGTACCTATGAGTTGTTTTTCAATTCAAGTACATTATCCGATTGCTTAACGGTGAAGGAAAACATCGTGAGGAAACCTGCATGTCTTGAACAGGCATGTGAAGACCGCCAATCCGCACTGGGCCCGCGTGGTGGACTATGTCCCATACACTCTCTGTAGGAGAGTAGGCCTGAGCCCCTGCAGTGGAGACGTATATAGGTTGTTGATGTGTATATTGAGGCACGAGGCGATAACCGAGTCACTTTCTTCCCTCGCTTTTACAAGGTACTTTTTGACACTCTTTTTGTACGAGGGACAATATAGATCCTGCACTAAATTTTATAGGTTGATTACTAAAACTGTATTTGTAACACCCTTAAATATAATTATTGCGTTGTAATTTCAGGTCACAGCTAGCCACAATAGTTCTAGCCACGCGCGAGGACGTGTTCGGCGTGGTGCTCGGGGGCTCGCTGGGACACGCGCTGTGCACCGGCCTCGCTGTTATAGGGGGACGGATGTTGGCACAGAGGATATCTGTTAGGACTGGTGAGTTGAAGTATACACCGACCACTTAAATGAGTCCTCGCCTGCGCAGTAGGCACGTGTGCCGCGCGGGCGAGGACCCATTTACCCAAGCGGTTTACCTACAGCCATTATCAGCTGGAAAACGTCCACTGCTGGACATAGGCCTCCTTCATGGTCATTGACCGGGCCCGAGCCACTTGAATCCAGCGTCTACCCGCGACCTTAATCAGGTGGTCGGTTCATCTAGTAGGGAGACGGCTCGGTACACGCTTGCCACTCGACAACTATTAGTAGATAGTAGATTTTAAAAATAATTACTTTTTAGACAATAGTTGAGTTATCTTTATTAAGTTTTGCTGGAGTTCTCTTATCCTTCTATCCCGACATGCACTTGACTGTTGTTTCTAAAGCATACTATTGGCATCCTTTTTAGGGTTCCGTATCCAAAGGGTAAAAAAGGAACCCTATCACTAAGACTCCGCTGTCCGTCTGTCACCAGGCTGTATCTCATAAACCGTGATAGTTAGACAGTTGAAATTTTCACAGACGATGTATTTCTGTTGCCGCTATAACAACAAATACTGAAAAACAGAATAAAATAAATATTTAAGGGGGCTCCCATACAACAAACGTGATTTTTTTAGATGTGCGATATAACATATTAGTGCCGCCATCTAGTGTCGTACTCATACACTACAAAACTAAATTGATAACGAAAATCGAGGCGCATTCGTTAGAGGATTGTTCGGTGCATATTATTATTTATGGTTTTCAGTATTTTAAATATCCATATTCTGTACGGAACCCTTCATGCGCGATTCCCACTCGCATTTGGACGGTTTTTTATATATAATCATTTTCTTTCTTTCTTTTTCAGTTACAATAATCGGTGGTCTAGTGTTCCTAGGGTTCGCCGTCAGTGCGATCTTCATCTCGCCGGATGATTAAAGCGGCGGTAGTTTTAACGTTTTATACTTACCACGTGACAATATGTATAATTGTGCTAGGGTTTAGGGATGTGGTTTTATCTTTTTGTAAAATATTCCTGAAACTTAACGGAATCGAGTAAAAATTACACTAAAGTTTTACTTGGTGGATGTTGGATGGAATAGAAACTAATATTTTCTTTACAAATTTATATGTTTTAGTTTTGTCTTTACTGTGAGATCTACCCAAAAATAATACACATCCAAAATTAGTTCATTAGTGTTGATAAAATTTGGCAGGCGTACGAGTATACCGTAGGTTGAAAAGTTTATGTAATTTATACCTCTTGGAGTATTAGGTTAGACTTTCAGCTCTAAAAGGTACATGAGCAGTATTTCAAACAAAACTCGCCTCCGAAACGAAGGTATTTAGAAGAGACAATTGATATTTAGGCTATTTAATTACGGGAATAAAAAGGGAATTATAAATTCTAATGATTTAGACAATCTAGTAAAAGTATATGATATTTTAACTACTTTTATTAATAATTTAATATACACACGTGCATTTAAATTGTTACTGAGAGATAAAACCACATTTCTTGTGTTGTACTATAAGTAGAATGAATAGACGCCTCAACACACCTGTCTCGCTCTCCCAACTAACATGTTAGTACTAGGGAGAGAGACGGATCTATTTTTGTAGCGTCTCGTTTGTTTTTATTGTATATACAGTGTTGTTAATTATATGTATAGCTTAATCCCTGTGTATCTTGATGGATGACTGATAACCTTAGGCTGCACTGTTTTTGACTAAACAATGACCTAGATTCATGTCTAGACTTTCTGTACACAGAAATGAATTGTACTAACATCTTCAATAAACTCATTGTAAATAACAAATACCGTCAAATGTCGATGAAAAGTTTTACAAAATGTCGAATGACATTTCAAAAGTCACACAGACACAAAATACATGATTATTAAACTAATATGTTTTTGTATAACATTTTCATCATAGAGTTTTAGAATATTATTGACAATAAAGATTTCTTGGATAATTTTTTTTTAATAATTACAGATTAAGCGTCGGTGGCGCAATGGATAAGGCGCGGACTCTCAATCTGAGGGTACCGGGTTCGAATCTAGCCGTGTACCTATGAGTTGTTTTTCAATTCAAGTACATTATCCGATTGCTTAACGGTGAAGGAAAACATCGTGAGGAAACCTGCATGTCTTGAACAGGCATGTGAAGTCCGCCGATCCGCACTGGGCCCGCGTGGTGGACTATGGCCCATACACTCTCTGTAGGAGAGTAGGCCTGAGCCCCTCCAGTGGGGACATATATAGGCTGTTGATGATGATGATGAATTACAGATTTCATTCGTTTCCCGTAAAATACTTTATAATTAGACTGGAAATGTGCAACCAAGTTTTATATGAAAACACTCGTGCGATACACTCTTATCCACGAAACGAAGCCCTAATGATATTACTGAAATAATTCTAACCTCCAAAAATGGTTGAATGTAATGTTGAAACTTCAAAAACAAGTGCAGCCTTAGATATTTATTACAACTAGTGTTATATATATATATATGTGATTTATAAAGTGACTCGATGTTGTTGATATTGTGGGGGTGTATTATGAAAGACGCATTTTCTGTTGCCAATTTGCAGAATGATTTCGTTTAGAGATCCATCGAAAAAGTAAAGAGATGTGATTATTATTACGCACGCTCATAAAACGACTTTGTAAGCGGCTTTTCCATGACACGTTCTCTAAATCTTAAAAAAGTAACAGTTCTTAAAGTCATGTTGTCTTTTTCATACCTTCAAATAAATAAATTATTAAAATATCTTTATATAAAGACGACTCCAGACAAAACCTTCCGTAGTGACAGCGTACTACCTAAATCGTAATTTTAACTGAAGTTTTTTTTTCGTTCCTTGACTCTTATAAATCTTTTTTTGTGTGTATCATGTGTACAAGGATGTTAAAAGATTAAATATTCTAAACTCAAAATGTTCAACCATTCAGCATTCAATTTCATTTCACGATCTTTTTTGCTTATTTTTGACAGTTGTAACGTCATGATGTTAGTAACAAAGTAGAAATAGATGTTATAGTACTCGCACAATAAGTTGGCCCCTCTGAAGTTAGTCACTAAAGACCGTGAAGTATCAAGTATTCACGTATAAGTGGGAGGCAAGGCAAGTTAGTGGGTGCAAAGAAATGTCCTAGTGTTTTATGTCATCTAGGGATAGTTATTATTCAAAATAATACACACACATTCCGTCTGTACATGTTTGAAATTGCGGAGAGCTAACTTCAGAGGGGCAAACTTGGTGTGCGTGTACTATACTGATAGAAAGGTTGCAGTCTCGTTTTTTCTTTGGGCGGATTTCGTGTGCGAAAGCAGGATAGAGTTACAGACGCAGGTTTATGCTAAATTAGGTATAGTCTTAAAATGAAGGGGATGACAAGATTTAAAAGCTGGCAAATTAAATTGAAGGACCTTTTTTATAACCTTTATTTATAATGAAATTGGAGTATACGATGAAAAGGTAACTTCAAACTAAATCTTGTCATGAGTATAGAAACCATACTAAATATCACCTTCCATCTAAATTATGTCGTAAGTTTCGTCTTAGTTTGATTCATCACATTTTGATAGAAGATTTAAATGTTTATGTTTTATATTTCAAAGTGAAATAATATGTGAAAGTCATTTTATGCTACATTTTGTTTTACAGAAAATAAATTATTGTTATAGACTTTAATTATCTGTAAAATGTATAAACACGCGTGATTCTCAACTGCATATAACAGCTTTAGTATTTTTGTTTATAGTATTTAAACAACAACAACAGGTCTTAAAGAACTGTCAAATTAAGTGTCAGAATTTTAGTTGAAAGTGTGTGATTACATCAAACGCTTATTGTGTCTGCAGATACGTCATTCTGCAAAACGTCTAAATATGGATAGCAGTTTTGTTAAGGCGATCCACCTCCATCAAAGTTTCATACTAAATTTATGTTGTCATAATCTTTTAAAATATGATAGCTGGATTTGTGCAGTAACTATCTAAAAATAGGACATCGGATTGTGATGTCGCGAAATGAGTATTATTAACATACAACTTCACAGTGTATCACAATTTTCATTTTAAACACTTTATTCGATTATTATTCAAAGCGCCATCTATAAACCATTAGCTGCGTAACTGCTTTTGTAGCTAACTATAAAGTTGTAAATTAATGATATTTATTTCGCGACTCTATAATTTCGTCTTCTATTTTTAGGTAATTACTTATCAAAGCCAGCTGTTCTATTTTAAAAGATTATGGCAACAGAAATTTAGTATGGAAGCATTAGGAGAGGGATAATATTAAATGAACTTAAATGTAACGTAATGGCAATCTAGCTAGATATTATACAGCTTTTTTACATTATGGAGCTGTTTAGTAAAACAGCTGTAGGTTATGTAATACAGCTCATTAATCCAACTGCGACATCTATACTTGCTCATTAACGGGAATTCGCTCAGAATGCATTCGAAATTTCTTGATATATTTTTGATAATATAAATCTTTGATAAGTACTTACCTAAAACATGAATTGGATTATAGTGTCGCGGAATGAATATTATTGTCAAACAATTTTATTGTCACCTACAAATAGCTGCGTAAGCAAATTGTCCCTAGATGGCGCTTTGAATAATCAAAAATCAAATGAAAATTGTGATTCACTGTGAAGTTTTATGTTAATGATACTCATTTCTCGACATCACGATCAGGTGTTCTTAGATAGTTACAGCACAAAGCCGTCTATCCTTTTTAAAATAAAGAAATTTAGTATGAAATATTTATCGTCGAAATCACCTCAATATCATCATGTTGTCTGTACGATAAAAACATAGCCACTCAGAGTCGCGTAATGTTCATTCTAATAAAAACTATTACTCTGATTGGTCCAAACGAAGAAAAGTCAATGGTGATTGGCCCATTGGTGGCCTAATGGTTGGAACTAAAGTCTGTAAGACATTAGTCTGGTGTGTTGTGTCAAAGCGTTGCACATGCATTACGCGAATCGTGTTTAGATGATTCAAATTTAACGATCAAAAACCTAAATGTGGGATTTCTTGGCGCGAACTTGAAAAATGGATGTTCATTGCAATATTAGTAATTCGTTAATAATACTGTTGTGTGTTTTTGTGTTATAATGGTGTGATATAGTGCAAAAAGTGTCACGGACGGTGTTATAGTATCAATTACGCAAAATTGTAAGGGTTTCGACGCTCATCGAAAGTACATTCATGTCAAGTACATTCGGCATATGGATTCTTTCGAATTATGTTGAAACCAAGGCTGGCCTTTGAAGTTCTCGTCAAGAATCGTCATAAAAAGCGATAGAATGTACACATTATACATTTTATTGAGAAAACTGAAGAAAAGATATGTTCAGAGTAGGCTGTATGGCTTTGTTCCATTGCCTTCCCATCTGGGAGAATTAAACTTCTACTACTACTACCTAAATGCGGTTTAGTAAACCAATTTATTGTGTGTATATGTGATGAGCGAATTTGTAAACCTTAGATCGCTATTTTTGTACTTGGCGTCTGTGATGTTTTATATATAGTATATATTTTAAGCTATTATTTGATATGTATGAAACCTTAGGAATGTTAAATATTTCTGTAACTGTGAAAACGGTGATTAGACATAGACCGATCGAAACCCATTACAAGTAGGTTTCGTATAAAGGATGTATGTGTTGGTGGGTCTTAAGTGATATGACGATGAATTTTGGTCACATTTCAAGAGCATTAATGTAGCGAAACGAACGACATCCTTTCTTTCAGCTAGTTTTTGTAATTGGAACTTGGATTTCAAAAGATTAAGAATAAGTTATGTTAAACTGCCATATATTGTGAAATTTAACAGTAAACACCTAGGCTCTCGTGAATATAATAACGGTAAAGTTTAGTTTTAGAATGTCCCCTTTAAAAATCACAACTGTTATATGATTCGATTGGATCCGGGCATGATTTATAGTTTCTCATATTATTTGTCGCATTGGTTTAAAATGGAAGTGTAAGCCTATTAAGAAATACCAGTTAATGTTAATTTTCCCTTGACGGGAATTCGCTCTGAATGCAACATTAAAATTTATTTTTAATTTTGGTTTCATAAGTAATTATATACAAATAGGAGATCGGAGTATAGTGTCGTTAAATGAACATTATTAATCAGAAAAGTGTTTAAAAATGAAGCTGTATGATAATGACACTCATTTCGCGACATTACAATCCGATGTCCTATTTTTAATTAATTACTTCAAAAAAGGTGGAGGTTATCAATTTGACAAGTATGTTTAAGAAAAATGTTTGTTACCTCAGAACTTTTGACTGGATAAACCGATTTGGATGATTCATTTTTTATTTGAAAGCTGGCGCTTCCCGTGTGGTCCCATTTCAATTTGGTCCAGTTCTGACAACGGCATCCATGAGATAACGATATAAATCTTAAATTTGCATTGCCTTAGTAAAAGTAGACTTTGATGGCAATTGAAGTCGGTTTCCAGTTCTTTTTAAACGCATTTACTTGTAAAATATTATGGTAAACGAAATTTAGTATGAAACTTTGGGTGGTGACCTTTTAAACGTGTCAGGAAATCACAAAAATATTTTATTTTGCACCTTCATAGTATGTACAGGAAGATTTAAAACCCCTTTTGGCTTTCTTCCTCCCCTGTCTATAATTTTTGTGTAATCTAAATATTTATTTATTCTGTAAAAGAATGTGATACAATGTGCGTGTTATAGAAATAGTAGTAGCTATTGAAATTTTAAATTAATTTTATTATTGTTTTAAGTACAAATGGTGATTGTTTACTATCGATAAATCACTTGTCAAATGATTATGCTTTTTGCTATAAATTGTTGAATTGATTGAAAAAAAAGTATTATGTGAAAAATGATGATTAAATATGTACATAACGTATATTTTCTATTATTTTTGTTGCCTTTTTTCCAAACTTCGAAAAAACTGTTATATCACACATGTATTTTTTATGGAAATAATAAAAAAAGATAATTTTCATACTAGATAATCATTTTTATATTCAACTGTAAATTTTCCCGATGTCCAGTCTCACGACTTATTTAGTAAGTTCCCTTCTGAGTACAAAGTTATGTACAAAATGAGCATGGCTGTCAAAATGTACTACAGTTAACGTGCTGGCTATATTATTTTTTATTACAAAAACAAATGTGCTATTTGGCGTCAAGCTTAAAGTATTCAAGCACCCATCCTGTATTCCTCCTATTCCAATTAGTCCCACTGAAGTTGTCCGCGACTGGGCTTCTATACTGCTGCATACATTTTCTAATCAAAGAGATGCGAACTCTTTGTGCAGAGGTTCATGTGGAGGTAAAACATACTTCTGCGGGTTCTGGCAGCCTGGTACTTCAAAATATTTTACAGAAGTTTGTTCGGAATAATAAATAGGCGGTAGCCTGCGCTTAAAGGACCGATATTGCACGCTCTTTTACACTTATGTGAACCTAGTACATACTTTGATATTGAGAGCCAAGAGTGTGTTGAAAATATACCTCGATTTGAATCCATTGTACCAGGCTTGTATAGACAAATGGAGTTCTCGTCAATAAGTTTGTTCGGAATAATAGGTGGTAGCCTGCGCATAAAGGACCGATATTGCACGCTCTTTTACACTTATGTCAACCTAGTACATACTCTGATATTGAGAGCCAAGAGTGTGTTGAAAATATACTGGGCAGTACCTCGATTTGAATCCATTGTACCAGGATTGCATAGACAAATGGAGTTCTCGTCAATAAGTTTTTCGTAGTTTTCATACGAATGAACTTTAGGTAAGCGGCCGGCCGTTCTGACATGTACCAGGCTCGCATATTCAAGCACCCATCCTGTATTCCAATTAGTCCCACTGAAGTTGTCCGCGACTGGGCTGCTGTACTGCTGCATACATTTTCTAATCAAAGAGATTAAATAAAGTTGTGTCTATGTCTAGATGCGAACCCTTTGTGCAGAGGTTCATGTGGAGGTAAATCACACTTCAGCGGGTTCTGGTAGCCTGGTACTTCAAAATCTTTTACAGAAGTTTGTTCGGAATAATAAATAGGCGGTAGCCTGCGCTTAAAGGACCGATATTGCACGCTCTTTTACACTTATGTCAACCTAGTATATACTCTGATATTGAGAGCCAAGAGTGTGTTGAAAATATACTGCGATTTGAATCCATTGTACCAGGCTTGTATAGACAAATGGAGTTCTCGTCAATAAGTTTGTTCGGAATAATAGGTGGTAGCCTGCGCATAAAGGACCGATATTGCACGCTCTTTTACACTTATGTCAACCTAGTACATACTCTGATATTGAGAGCCAAGAGTGTGTTGAAAATATACTGGGCAGTACCTCGATTTGAATCCATTGTACCAGGATTGCATAGACAAATGGAGTTCTCGTCAATAAGTTTTTCGTAGTTTTCATACGAATGAACTTTAGGTAAGCGGCCGGCCGTTCTGACATGTACCAGGCTCGCATATTCAAGCACCCATCCTGTATTCCAATTAGTCCCACTGAAGTTGTCCGCGACTGGGCTGCTGTACTGCTGCATACATTTTCTAATCAAAGAGATTAAATAAAGTTGTGTCTATGTCTAGATGCGAACCCTTTGTGCAGAGGTTCATGTGGAGGTAAATCACACTTCAGCGGGTTCTGGTAGCCTGGTACTTCAAAATCTTTTACAGAAGTTTGTTCGGAATAATAAATAGGCGGTAGCCTGCGCTTAAAGGACCGATATTGCACGCTCTTTTACACTTATGTCAACCTAGTATATACTCTGATATTGAGAGCCAAGAGTGTGTTGAAAATATACTGCGATTTGAATCCATTGTACCAGGATTGCATAGACAAATGGAGTTCTCGTCAATAAGTTTGTCGTAGTATTCATACGAATGAATTTAGGTGAGCGGCCGGCCGTTCTGACATGTACCAGGCTCGCATATTCAAGCACCCATCCTGTATTCCAATTAGTCCCACTGAAGTTGTCCGCGACTGGGCTGCTATATTGCTGCATACATTTTCTAATCAAAGAGATGCGAACCCTTTGTGCAGAGGTTCATGTGGAGGTAAAACATACTTCTGCGGGTTCTGGCAGCCTGGTACTTCAAAATATTTTACAGAAGTTTGTTCGGAATAATAAATAGGCGGTAGCCTGCGCTTAAAGGACCGATATTGCACATTCTTTTACACTTATGTGAACCTAGTACATACTTATATTGAGAGCCAAGAGTGTTAAAAATATACCTCGATTTGAATCCATTGTACCAGGCTTGTATAGACAAATGGAGTTCTCGTCAATAATAAGTTTGTTCGGAATAATAGGTGGGTGGTAGCCTGCGCTTAAAGGACCGATATTGCACGCTCTTTTACACTTATGTCAACCTAGTACATACTCTGATATTGAGAGCCAAGAGTGTGTTGAAAATATACTGGGCAGTACCTCGATTTGAATCCATTGTACCAGGATTGTATAGACAAATGGAGTTCTCGTCAATAAGTTTGTGGTAGTTTTCATACGATTGAACTAACTTTAGGTAAGCGGCCGGCCGTTCTGACATGTACCAGGCTCGCATAATCCAAGTAGGTCAGTGGAGTTGTGACCGGTTTGTCGCAGGATTTAAAATCTAAAAAACACACAAACAAACATCCTGTCACCCTAAACGCATACACTGTCTCCGTTCCGTCGTGGGTAATAAGAATTTAAATAAAAAGCGTGTTCTACTTTGAAATTTCGACCTCCTACGCCCTATTTAAATACAAATATTTCATTAATTATATCAATTACGGCACCTGTGGGTCACCGTTCCCCATAACTGTTTAAAATTTCAAGTCGATGTCGGCTCATCGAGAAGTTTGTGAATTACACGTTTGTTTGTATGTGAACCTAGTTATGTTCAGTATTAATTTACTTCTATAAAATTTGCATAACGAAATAGCGACGTTACGTTAGTGATAGAGTGGGATATAGGGATAAATAAAACAAGATGATAAAAATTAACATTTATTGATAACAATCAAGCTAACAAAGGTGCACACATTTGTTACCGACGATAACATCCGGTGCAAGGGCTACCAGCGACATCTATATGACGAGGCATGACAGGCACCTCCAGCAGGTGCCCGCGACTACGTCACATCAAATTAAGTTACTACAAGTTACTCGGATACGTGACTGAACGATATTTATATTTAGTCATAAATGTTTAAACAATAACTGCTTTTGTATTTTAATATTGTATAAAAGATTCTATGATTTATTAACAAGAAAGATTAATATTGTATAATATGTCGTCGGCAATTACTTCCGATGAGAAGGCGATGCACGCTGCCGCAACTAGCTCTGTTTATCTTATTTTTAGGAATAACTATGTATTTAAACAATGTGAGCATTTAGTAACAAATATTGTATATAATTATCCATTTTGGAATTTTAGTACTAACGTAATTGGTAATAGGGATTAATTTATATTGTATAATTGTGTTTGTTTTGATTCACGAAGTTGTTGTTTTCGATGTAGGAACTGACGATGGTGGGAGCTATGAAGATCGTATTACAAAACTGATGAACACACATTTTGTAAACCATTCCTGTTGTGAATTCTGTTGAAATAGTACTAGTAAACGTTACTCTGCCCGACTGTGTGTTGAGAATATATTGAAGAATATACAATTATACATGCCTGATGGATTGGATCAACTAAGAGTTTTATTACTGAAAATACTGATGCACACACAATGTTTTTATTTTGTAAAACATTACAATTTCAAAATATTGTCATGATTTGATTAAAACAACGAACAAGAAACATGCAAGCTTACGAAATTGTGTACACATTTGATGAAATTGCTAAATATAAACAAACAAACACACAAACTAACAAACGTCCTCTCACCCTAAACGCATACACTGTCTCCGTTCCGTCGTGGGTAAAAACATAAAAAAGCAGACATGTGCGTGTCGGGCCACGCGCAGTGTAGGGTTCCGTAGTTGCAACAATAAGTTCAAACGTCTAATGAAAAGTAATTTTGAGTAAGTTAAGTAAAATGTATACTTTGGTCGACTCGTTAACCTGTAAAGCCAACTTAGTCGTGATAGCTTTGAACTTAAGTGTCCATACTACTACTGTGAATTTTTTTAGATTTTTAAAAGCAATGGTTTACAGAGGTGGCGCTCAATTCTGATAAAGATTATCACTTTAAATCTTAATATATCGCAAACGGATCCTTGAATTAAAAAGGGTTGTTCCTAGTCCCTATTATTAATATTATTGAGTATTTACACAATCTCAAATACTCAAACATAATTCTGGTTTTCGAGTCAGAATAGTAAAAAGAATAATAACAATTAGTTTTTCGGAAAACTATAACTAATCACATAAACCACTATTATGCCAATAAACCCTTTACCATAATGACCACTTTATAAGCGAAATATAAATAATAATAGCATGCAAATGCACAAAATTGATTAAAAATCATTCGTTAGTCAACTTATCAATTATTGAAAATAGGATTTTTTTTCTATAATAAGTGCCACGAAACTTCTCATGTCATTTCGGGTCATCGGGAACCAGTGGTTAACGACTTCTGCCTATATTAGCATACAGACTTATTTAAGTGCAACAGATTTCACAATACCAAAACAATCTGCCAACATGTAGAAGTATTAACAATAAAAAAAGAATAACAAAACACAGTAAATAACGAGGAATCTGTGTGCTTAATTCTAGTAACATTAAAACGGTAAAGTTTATTATCGATTACTTCTAAACAATTGTAAAACATGAGCGGGGAAGAGTGGGGCCTCCTAATACAAGTATTATCTATACTTAAAAGGAGAGCCTCCACGTACTGTATACATACAAAGGTTGTAAACGAAATAAACATTTTTGATTTTTGATTTTTTTGATGAGCATAAATATTTGCAATTTATTTTTCGTCATATGAAATGTATTTAAATTTTATTAAATTTCGTCATGTAAAACTGCGGTGTAAAATGTAGATATCTAAGAAGATTTGACTAGAGTTTGGCAATGTAATCATTCAAAAACATACTTTTAAATTTTTTCATCCGAGTTTAAAGAACTTTCTGACAAGAGTATACGATAGTTCCTATGTAATTAAACTAGAATCTAATTTAAAATATTGACATGTAAACATCTTTGACATTGAATAAAAAATTGATTAATATTATTATAATTTTATAAAGAGTAATTCAATGACACCACAATACGAGTATATGGGAAATTAAAAATTAAACTAGATGACTATTCAAGATCTAGTTACAGAAATTACTCGAAAGTTGATCTTCTTTTATATAGGATTATCTATGAGTAGCTTGTCGGGATACAAACTTTCACATGCTCTAGTGCATAAGAATCTTAATATTTCACCACTGGCAACTTTAAACAGAGCGCTGTGCTAGGAGCAGTAGTTCCTGATATGCTCAGCTGTGATATACGGACAGACAGACACAAGAGTGAGATTATAAGGGTTCCGTTTTTTCATTGGCCGTCATCAACCCTAAAAACAATGATGGCGTTATTGAAATAACATTTGACATTTGCCAATTAGTAGTAAAAAGTATGATTTTATACAAACAAAAATGCATAGTGCAGTAATACGGATGATGACTAAATTATTTTTATTCCCCTATTCGAGAGACCGTGTGAAAAGATAAATAGCCTTATTAAAGATTTTCGATATGATGTATAGTTTTCCTAATATAACCCTACGAAAAGTAACGTGGTGCAAAAACGTTCCATACAAATCGGTACTCAGGCGTGACGTCACGGTTGGGTATTGAAGTATAGATAACGTATGAAACTTTTAACAATATTTGAGTTATCTCGTAAAATAATGTTTTTATATGACCACGCCCTTACTAAAAAATATTCACAATGTAATTACAAAACAAAACGTAAAATAAAAAAATTTATACGAGCAAGTTGGTTTTTTGGAATTTTTGCGGGCTTTATAAGTGTAAAAGTCCAGAAAAAAATTAAATAATATTAGATATTTTAAATTTTAAATTTTAGAGGAGCTTTATAATGCCCTTTATGGTTTAAAATACAATTTAACCCCAATCTGATTTGGTGTCATCTAGCCTATTATCTAAAAATGGGACATCAGATTATAATGTCGGGAAATCAATATCATTAACACACAATTTAATAGTAAATTCTTAGCTATATTTGGTAAAAATCGATTCAGCGGTTTGAAGAGTATCATCTGCTGATGTTAGGCATTTTCGGCATAAAATGGATATTTTTTGCGTAGGTTTTTAAAATGTTTTTAATTTAATTTACTTGTTACCCATATTTTATTCATTATTAATTGTACAAGCTGCGTAACTGACATTAAAGTTGTATGAAAAATATATTCATTTCCCGTAATCCGATGTTAAGTAATTAAGTTACTTATCAACGCCAGCCATTCTATTTTTAAAAATTATGGTAAAAGAAATGTTGTATCTAAACACTCTGTGAGGATTATGGTTAAGTTAAATAAACAGTGATGTATTCATCGCACGCGTCCATCACAGCTTGCTGCAGGATTGGATCTTTGGACGAACGCAATGGTGCGGTGTGACTCGGCAGGAACAGGGACATGCGGCGTCTGTCGCCCCACGAGTAGTTGCCCGTACCTGCATGTACCCACCTCTGTCTAATCACAACTGACCATATAAAATACAAAACCTAATCATTGTATGCATTCGAAACAGTCTGTTCCATTGTCTGATGTTAAGATAGATAGATATAACATTTATTCAACAGAAAAAACACAGATACAGAGAAGAAACATAAACAGAAATACACACAAACACACACATAAACAAGAGAACATCAGCCGTGCATAATTCTGTAATACTAATGTTCAAAACTACTGTATAGTAAGTATACAATTATGCGTATTGTGTCTTTGTGTGTGTGTGTGTGTGTGTGTGATTATGCGTATGCCTAAAATTGTGTGCAGCTGTCATTATGCGTGTGATCCTTCAAAACTACTGTATTCGTTTTATATTCAGTTTAAGTAAATTTGATGACATATCCGAATACCGGGCTCAACGCAAGTGGCTCTCAGTCCGTCGCCGTAGGGACTTACACATCCTTTCCCTTCTCTATTCCGTCCTTATTAATCCTTGTACTCCTTCATATCTCAAAGAACGCTTCAGCTTTCACTCGTCTAGTCTTAATCGTAGCCTAATAGTCTTAAACGCTCATACTTGACATCCCTTCCCACCGCACCAGCTTCTTTGGTGTACAATATGGAATATTTGTAAATTAACATAAGATTTAATTTCATTCTAGTGTAACTATACTTTGTGTACTAAAAATAACAACTTCCCATGTGTCGAGCATGCATGCATTTAACACAAACACCACACACACCAAATACCATCACCTAAAAACTCCAGATTAACACACAAATACATAGCACGAATATAAACAAGTTTAAATACACAGATCGTATAAAATAGCATACTTACAATATCTTCAGTCTTACGCAATTACTGTAAGCAAAGTGTTTAATATTATTTATAGAATGGATCTCCTTCCAAAACCAATGGAACTAAAATACTACTAGACATTTCGAACATTTTGCCTTCATCGACACAGCAGCAAATATTCTAAATCTAGACATGCGCCTCACTCATAGAACATCATCAGCCGAGAAACGTCCACAGCTGGACATACGCCTCCTCCATGGTATGCCAAATTCACCGCTCCCGAGCCACTTGCATCCAGCGACCAACTTTTTTTTCTAGGGGGAAATCTTTCAAAGATACTCGACTTCTTAGAAGAAAAGTCGAATTTGGAATTTACATCCACTAAAACCCCCTCGGTGGTCATCGTCTGCGCAAGTCGAGGAGCCTTGGGAACTCCACGAACACTCCAGTGCTCCTCTCCTCCCCTTGGCGTTTCAGCCACGGCAACTCGACAGCTCCGGGCTGCAGCGGGACCGGACCACGCCATCCATCTGTAGTAGGGGCACGGCCCGGTACACGTATTCCGGTAATAACTCGAGAACTTTTATCGGTTATCCGTTCTTCAAGTGATGTGGCCTGCCCATTGCCGCTTCAGCTAACTCGTCGAGCTAGGTCGATGACCCTAGTTCGTCTCAGATCGCCAAGCCTTTATTTCTTGTATTCTAGCAACTAAAAACATATTCTATTCACGTCGGACTTTCCATAGCGCCGTATTGATGATTGAAGTAAAATCTAAAATTTCCTGAATTTTTGCCGTTAGTCACCTTTTACGTCAGTCACGGAATAAAATGCGGTAATTCTATTTCTAAAGCCGTCACTCATCATGGGTACGACCCCAGCTTGTGACACACTACGTCGTGAACTGACTATAGTTACGACCTTACCGTAGTATCGTAGGGGCCACTGATGTGGGTCGTGTGAGCTAGCGAGCAGACAAGATGGCGCCGTGCCGGGGGCTACCACTCTGGCCGGCCACCACGGGCACGAGCCCAGCTTGTACCACACCACGTCGTCGTAACTGAAAATGGAGAGTGAACAATTCTCAGGTATAAGCACTTTATATCCAATCTCAATGTTTCACTTATTTGTATTGAAGGAACGCTTTAAATTTCCAGAGTGTTTTACGTCCAACTCTTCTGTTAAATTTAGAATGTTGTCCTACAACTGTTTACTAACGACTCGGAGCTTGCCACTCTTGCCAGTTCGAATCACAAATTTGTAAAGCTGCCACTCCGTGCTAACAGCCTGGGTGCTCCAATTCAATGGCCTCATTGTCACTTACCACTAGGTGACATGAAATCCAAATATACATGGTGTGTTATTTTATTACTATTTAATGTGTTTGTTGAATGGCACTACACGTATCATTATAACTCTTTTAATAGCTGACCCAGTTCAATTAATCTTACTATTCATTATTTTTATATTAAGGCAAATCCACCTACATCAAAGTTTCATACTAAATTTCTGTTGCCATAATCTTTTAAAATATAATAACTGGATTTGTGTAGTAACTATCTAAAAATAGTACATCGGATTGTGATGTCGCGAAATGAGTATCATTAACATACAACTTCACAGTGAATCACAATTTTCATTTTAAACACTTTTTTTTCGATTATTGTTCAAAGCGCCATCTATGAACCATTAGCTGCGTAACGACTATTGCAGCTAACTATAAAGTTGAAAATTTAAGATATTTATTTCGCGATTTTAAAAGATTATGGCAACAGAAATTTACTATGGAAACATTACGAGAGGAATAACGTTTAGCTTATTTTGTGCATTTTCTATCTGATGCAGAATACCAATTTAGTAGATTCTAATGATTTCTTACACTATGGTACGATAGATTTTGGCATTTTCCATTTGGCGTATCACTGGTTATAACTAGCTATAACCATAACTTACCCGACTCTCGGCCCCATGTTGCAGCTGGGACACTGCTCTGAGTTCTCCATCTCATTCTTCACAGAGCTGATGGTGCGAGTGCTGGATAATATTCTATTCACGATCACTGCCGGCGGCGGCGCTTCATCACTCTGCGGGTTCTTGCGGTCTGAATATTGATAAGGGGGTTGAAGGGGCTATAAAAACGTTTCACGTCACTAGCAAAATGTTACCTAAGTCTACAGCAAAACAGCAGTTTTAATAGCACTGTTGTGTTCCGGCATGAAAGGTAGCAAAGCCAGCGCCTTATTAGGTTGAGGCTTCTGCTCCACGCTTACCATCCGACGGCTTTAATCACTTACCACCAGGCGAGATGAAAGCCAAGTGCAAACCCATCATACATTTTTTTACATAATTGGTACATCATCATGGCTGCCTTGTCCGGGCATGAAAGTATGTAACTTTGTGTGTAAAACATTTTCATTTAAAAAAAACATTTTTTCATTTAAAAAAAAACTATTTAAAGATCTGCAATTAAATTTTTTCCTACTATTCAGGTAACACTGACATGGATAGTAAAAATAAAATTTGTTGCATACTTAAGTTCCCTTTTTTTTAAAGACAAGGGGCGTGGTGGCCGGGCCCAACCACTCACTGCGACCTTGATAGATCTATTGTGACCCACTCTGATCATATATCAGACGATATCTCTAGGGGTGAAGACCTTAATATCGCCTGGTGTGACGATATGGACTCCCAGGTACTTTTGTCTACAGTGATAGAGTGCATCGCAGTGTCAGAGGATGTTCCCATTACAGGTTTAAAGTTTGCTGACCAAAAAATCTTTAAAGTCGATTTATGGATAATAATTTTATGTGATAACGTCATAAGAAAAGATGCGTCTCAAGTTAAACTATTCGGCCGATCGTGCTGGTGATATAGCAGCTCACGTGTAACAGTGATGAGCCACTCCTGTCTGCAATCCAGGTGGAATGATGAGGGGCAGCTGGAGCATTCTTGCAGTATATCACCCTGGTCATCTCCACAGATCAGGCACCAGGGTGTGTGCTGAGTGATCACTGCTTTCTCTGGAGAAGGTGGACTCTGAGAAGATGTATGTATAAAACTTGATACATGTGCAACACTTCTAATACACCAACTCTTCAGATATGTCACTTTAGTGACATCACAACACATAAAATTGACCAGTTTTTAACCTACTTTAAAAAAGGAGGAGTCTCTAAATTCCACTATAATTCAAGTACATTATCCGATTGGTTGATGGTGAAGGAAAACATCGTGAGTAAACCTGCACGTCTTGAACAGGCATGTGAAGTCTGACAATCCACACTGGGCCTGCGTGGTGGACTATGGCCCATACACTTTCTGTATGCAGTGTGGCCGTATATAGGCTGTTGATGATGATGCCTGTAATATTTCTATATTCCAATATTATTTTTTCAAAATCTGGTGATTCCTATATTTCAAAAACTGGTGATTAGTCAAAACCATTTTTTATGAAACTGTCATACTTACTGAGCAACGTTCCTCTTCTACTTCTACCAACTCAGACTGGCGACCGACATAATTGTACCTCCAACACAGTCTCAAATAATTATCAATTTCATTTTCCGAGATCTTATCCCTAATCACAGCTTCGAATTTTACTTCAGTACATATATTAACTTTCTTTAAATAATCCAAGACATTTTTATTCTGTTCTACGTCCCTTTTTAACTGCATATAATAAAAGTCAAATAGCATCTCCTTGCCTCTTCGCATGAAGTCAGCGAAACAGTTGTCATATTTTTCTTTTTCTATTTTATTATGTCTTGCATCATACGTTATATTGAGATTTGAGTCATTGTTTTTCTTAAATTTGATTTCTAATGGAACAACGTGGTCATGGATAATTTTCCTCTGCAAAGACGGACAGTCATTTTTTATTTTATATAATTAAAATAATTGAATTAACTATTTTTTGAAATAATATATATAAATATAATAAATAATATAAAAAATAAGTATCGTTGTAATATAAAAGTCCTTACCTTTTTAGGTACTGTTGTAGAATCTTTATCAGGTGAAGTCATCTTATCCTTCCCATAAAAAGGACGGGACCTCTCAGCTAGATGTAAACTTGTGTATGGCAACCATAGATGCTGTCCAGTCCGGCTTATCTCAACGTGATAGCATAACTCTTTTGTGATATCCATGCTGCCATCCTGGTTCGATGATATGCCTAAAACTGTAATTTAAAATTGGAATGACTATAAACAAAACTTATCAAACAACACAACTGTTGTGCATACGAGCAAGTAAGTATTAGTAGATTGATTATTAGTTTTTTATAAGTAATAGTATAGAAGAGAAGTAGTAAAAAACGTAGCAAAACAAAACCTTTGTTATCGTGAAATAAGCCTTCTTCGTTTTTAACAACTTGCACCTTTGCATAAACTTGTTTGCTAATTCTAGCGAGAGCAATCTCTCCTAATTTCCAAACGTAAATACTCATGTTGAGTTTTCATTCAGAAAATAATACAAACTTACATACAATAAACTCTTTAAAGTTTCTAAAAAGAACATAAGACGAGAGAGAGAGAGAGAGACATACAACAGAACGAAAAACTTTGTATGCGTTCATTTTCATTCATTCAAACTTCCGTTTGCCAAAATTATGTTTCTGTTGTATTCGACGAGTGTTAATTAGTACATAAATAGATTTAAATATTTCAAGTAAAAATAAATCTTTCATAAATAAAGTCACTGCCAACTTTTAAGGCGGCTTATGAGCTTAAGAAAAACTATTATACGCACTCGAATGATGTACAATTTGGCTTAAAAATTAAAAATAGGGCGAGCAAACAAGGTGAACATGGCAATTTTTGCCAAAATTGTATCAGAAAAGCACATCATGACGCTATACCTAAAATATTGTAATTGGCGCTCTCTAGTGTCGAATAGCAAAAGTTTTGTACTGTTGCGCCATCCTCCGAATTTAAAAAAAAAACTATAGATGGCGTTAGTCGTGATAAAAAGTGCCATAGTTATGAATTTGACGATCAATTTGTTATGTAAAAAATATTTTCAAGCTGCTTGTAAACAGAATAAGCATTAATTTTTTGTGGTTGTTATTAATTGAAACACCAATGTAAATGATTCTATTGCATTTGACCACTTTGCTACTCTTGTAGTACTCTAGTCTTCCAGCTACACGAAACACGAGCATTCGATCGCACATCAGCGGCAAGCACGCACGCTTTCACAACAGTATTTAATAAAACTTTAAAATGTAAATTTTTGCCACATTACTTTAAATAAATAACCCTTTTTGGCTACTTATTTATAGCAGTTGTTATTGCTTGTTCCTAAAACAACCAATGGACACTTGAGTTTTTTTAAGTAGCGGTAGACGTTCCAATAGGTACCGTGAAAGGCGACTAAGGAATAATTCCAGGCGATGGGTGGGTTACCGCAGTTTACCAGTCACTACGAGTATCATACTATAATGCGATTACCAAAGATTTGAAATCACAAATCCGAGTTGTGCTGTGCGACGAACTATCTATTCTGAAGGGGCCGTCCATATATTACGTCATTCTAAATTAGGGGGGGGGGGGGGGGTGGGCTGCGGATGACGGTAAATGATAGATGGGGGGGGGGGGGGGGTGTTTCGAAATTGACGTCATTCTTATTTATTTATAGTTTATTTTTCACGTACAAAAAGATTATTTCTAAAAAGAAATTTCTTCCAGCACACCTAGTAAAATACTAGCTGCCCGCCCCGGCTTCGCCTGTGGTACTTACATGTATTATACATATAAACCTTCTTTAAGAATCAGTCTATCTATTTAAAAAACCGCATCAAAATCCGTTGCGTAGTTTTAAAGATCTAAGCATACATAGGGACAGACAGCGAAAGCGACTTTGTTTTATACTATGTATTGATAATAAACACAATACTTAAATAATAACTACAACATTACATAATTAATAAAAGTACATATTAATACTATACTTATACTTAAATACATGTCTCATACTAAGGAAAGATAATGTTCTTGTGATATTTTGCAAGTATTTAATGGTATTAATTATTGAACTCATTATTTATTTATTTATTACAAGGTCAAGGCATGTCTACATTATTTTTTTAAACTATAAATAACATCGTACCTATGAAAATAGTTTGTATGCGACACTGTGTTTATTAAACGAGTTATCCAAAGAAAAGTAAAAAATAAGTAGTTATATTATATCAATGATTATTGCCAAAGTAAAAATAATAAAAGGTGATTCTATAACCAAGTGTTTTAATCATATAATACCCTATTTTTCTCAAATCTGCAATGTTTTATTTTGTCAAACTAGTAATGACGTCAGTTTTGGGAGAAGGGGGGGGGGGGTCATTAAGAAATGACGATAGGATGATTAAAGGGGGGGGGGGGGGGGGGGCTAAAATCTGAAAAAGTCGATGACGTAATTTATGGACGGCCCCGAAGTAGATGCTGATGATTATTTATCGTTTTATCGTATATAAATTAAGATATTCCTTGAAATCGAAAAATACATAACAATATTCATGTGTAAATATGAAAAAGTTGATCCGTCCCGGAACGCCTGGCAGGTGTTATAAAAATAATATAAATGAAATATTCGCACGCGTCGGTGGCGCAGTGAGAGGGTTCGAATCCAGCCGTGTACCTATGAGTTGTTTTTCAATTCAAGTACATTATCCGATTGCTTAACGGTGAAGGAAAACATCGTGAGGAAACCTGCATGTCTTGAACAGGCATGTGAAGTCTGACAATCCGCACTGGGCCCGCGTGGTGGACTATGGCCCATACACTGTAGGAGAGTAGGCCTGAGCCCCTGCAGTGGGAACGTATACATATAGGCTGTTGATGATGTGATTCGCATTTTTAAAGAAAAGTTATTGCCTTTATATAGTAACAATGATTTATTGATAATGCAACAGGTCTAACGTATAACTAAGTCTGAACCTGAGGTAAGAGAGCGGTACGGGAGGGGTGACAAGTAGCGTGTCGCGTGGCGCCCGACTGAAAGTATTCATTTTTTTACGTTCCGTAAACACACTCCCGTACCGCTTCCATACCTCAGGAACAGACTCAGTTATGCATTAGACCTGTAAGCTAGTTATTTCTTTATATACAAATTTTACGATAACCGTGGCACATACAAAATGTCCTGTCCTGTCATTTGTTTCACATTGAAATGACACGTTCCGCGAATGTCTGGAGCCAAGACCTGGTCTTATACACTTATAATTTTAAAAAGCCATTATCAAATAAAAGTAATATTTAGTTTTTGTATATACATTTTTAGTATGTTTCAATTCAATTCAATTTTTGATATTTATGGCAACTACCAACTTCATGGTAATTCTGCCAAAATCTGGTGTCCGAAGAGGCAACGTGTAATAGGAAATAATCGGTTATCCAGACACGCGATACACTTTGAGAGGACTAAAACAAAAAGGAGAAAACACACGACACGAAACATAGTTCAGTTACTGGAGGGATTACAACTTTATATTGTTGGAATGAATAAAATTAGAAAGAGCATAAACAAAACGAGAGTAGACATAAGAAAGAAGAGAGTTGATTTAGTATGTTTATTTGTACAAAAACATATAAAACGCTCGAAACACGTAAAACTTAACGTTAAAGACAAAGATGGCGTCAATGAAATGTCATTTGACGCTGTCACTTCGTTAAAAAATAATGATTTGGTACAATTATTAAAACAAATGCATAATGTAATTCTAGTATTTTTCTATGCATTTAGATTTAGATTATTACTTGATTTTTTAAATAGTTTACAAGTGCAGGCCGAATTTGAAACAACTTACTGTGACATGATATTATCCAGAATATGCTCTAATTGACATATACATATTTTTTTATTGACAAACACAATACAGAAAGACATACAAGATTCCAGAAGAAATACATACAAAAAAAGCCACAACAAATAATACAAATACAGTAAAACATGAACAAAAGAAAAGAGAACACAAAATAATAATAATTTGTAATGTAATGTATTTTTATATTGGGCTTGTCAAGTGGGAACCGAGCTCATCGTGTGCTGCAGCACAGACAGACAACGTGTTTTATTGGAGATATGCTATAATTTTCCCTTAATCGCTTCAGAATGGCATTGGGTGGTCCCAGGTGGTCCTATTACAAAGCCAGGACTTCACAGCTATCTTCAGCTAAAAGTGTGCAACTTTAAAGCGTGCTCAACCAAAAGCCCCGATGACTTTTAGGTGGGCAAGTTTCCATCCTACTCCCTTACTTACTTAAAGATAAATAGATAAATAAAGCCCAAGTGCAAAATCTGTTGTAGATACATTGAAACAGGCCTCACGGTTCTCTGAGCGCAGAAAATGACAAATGCAAATTCAATTAGATACATTACGCATTCAATAACATAACAAGTGTAATCCATACAATAACAACGCCGAGCGGGTACCCCAAAAACATAGCGACACAAAGACGAGATGCCCGCGTCCGATTGGCTGCATCTCAGACAGGGGCGGGGCTTGCTCCAGCGCAGCATCCAATCGTCGCCGGAGATGACGTGATCAGATAGGGGGACCGATGTCAATGGGGATTTGTAGGTACACTGATATGTGTTAATCTGTGCATCGACGGTGTATATACGACTTATAGGAAAGATACCTACAGTGTAGCTAGAGTGTTTAGGGGCCCAAATTGAACTTTGGACTTTTGTTGTCTCCAAAAGCAACTTTCTAGAATCATTAGCTTAGGGGCCCAAATTGACATTTGTACTTTTGATGTCTCCAAATTAACTTTTTCAGTGACATTAGTTAGGGGCCTAAATTGAACTTTGGACTTTTGATGTCTCAAAATGCACTATTTTAACATCATTGGTTTACATTTGGTTGTCATCTCATCTGGTGGTAAGCTAAGATGACTGTAGGATGGAAGGGTGCTCAGTGAAGCCTCGAAATTATGGTAAATTACGTTCAAAGTGTCTTATAGTTAATTTTACACAACATTTATGTTGTTTGATGATATTTTAATTTTCTATTCACGAGTTTGAAACGAATATCTGTGTCTGGTTGATCAGATTTTCGTTAACATAGATCGAAAACAAATCGATCGATCGTATTTGTTTCTAGATGCTATTTGATTCTAGATGCCTTAAAAGTTAGCTTAATATTCAAAAAACCGTCCAAGTGCTAGTCGGACTCTCGCAACGAGGGTCCCGTACAGAAAATTAATGTAACATACTGAAAATTATAAATAATAGATAAGGTCTCCGAATAATGCTGTAATAAAAGTTCGATCGTAAAAATTAGATATTAATGTGACATGATTAAAGATTACGGTTTTCAAATGTTTTCTTAAGAAATCCCACGAAAACGCTTTTCTTGACAATATGGCGCCTCATAACATCGTGACGTCACGTGCTTTTAAACTTTGTTGAGTACTGTCTACACGCAACTGTTTACAAGTAGTTGTCGTCATCAAACATTCGGCCAATCACAGTCGTTTACAACGTGACTAAAGTAAATAGATAAAAAAAATGTGAGCCGTCACGGGACGCCTGGCAGATGTGAAACATCGACATTATTTTGTAAAAGTAATATGATTGAAAAGAACTGATTGCGATATAAACTAAATATGGCATAATGATAAAATAAAATATTACGATTTTTTCCAGAAAATGATGACTGTTTATTTAATAAACATTTATTTTCATTAAGACGCCAATGAAGCAAAGTCTCCGTAGAATAGTAGGTATTTGAATATGTTATTGCTGTCGCGATTCGGTACGCACACATACAGCCTTTCACATGCTTTCACTCACACAAATAACGCTGCATAACATCCCAAAGAGGCCCCTGCGCGCCGCGCATCGTCGCTACCCCTCCGCCTGGGCTAGAGTGTATTTTTCAAAATTATAATAAACTTGACGTGAGCGTGCGTCAACCCTTGTTTTACGTTTTGAGAAATTATTGTTCGCATATTGGTTTAGTCTCGACATACTGTGGTTGTATTTGATATAATTGACTAGTAAGTACCTATCACATATAAATACAATATAAATTATGGCGTTGCTATTTTAGGGTTCTACGGTCAACAAAGAAACCTTTTAGTTTCACCATATCCGAACGTTCGTCTTCCAACGATACTTTAGGTGACCTAGAGGTGTTTTAGTACCTAGAGTGCTACAGTCTAAGGACTAACAAGTTAAAGCGTTCAAAAAGAACTAGAAACCGACTTCAACTGCCCTAAAAGTCTACTTTTATTAAGGAAAATTTAAGATGTATATTGTTTTCTCATGGATTCCATTCTAAGAACCGGACCAAATTGAAATGGGACCACATGGAAAGCATCAGCTTTCAAATAATAAAGAATCATCCAAATCGGTTCACCCAGTGAAAAGCTCTGAGGTAACAAACATTTAACTAATAGAATAGAATAGAAATAATTTATTCGGCATACAGATTACAGTACAGTTAAAACATTAATTTTAAATTTGCTCTGCTGCACTGCAACGCCGAAATACACACTTAACATTCCCAGTCTCAAAAACTACTGAACCGATTTTGATGAAACTTGCAGTCTTCCCTAAGTTTTACAATACCTAGGTAAACAAAAAAGGGATTATTTAAATCGAACTTGTAGTTCCGGATATATAAAAAATAAATTAAATAAAATAGCCTTTATTGCTGAACTAATTTTTTGTTACAATTTTCTTAAAAATATGCTTACTTTATACGTTACTTATCTTTTTATATTAAGTATCAGTAACCGGTCGTTCCTACATTTCAGCTTGTCTTTCGACATAGGCCTCCTCTAAGGATTTCCACTCTATTCTATCTTTCGCTATGCGGGTCCATGTTGGACCCGCCACTTGTCTGATGTCGTCCTCCCATCTTCTAGTCTGTCTGCCTCTTTTTCTTTTGCTATCTCGTGGTTGCCATTCAGTTATTAGTCTTGTCCATTTCTACATACTCTATTTCTCCATTATTTACTGTTATGGGCTCTGTTTGTGAGGAATTTGACATTACTTTTGTTTTCGTTAAGTTCGTTGACAGGCCTGCTTTCTCGCTCTCTTCCGCTAACTGTTGGAACATTGTCTGTAGGGTTTTCGGGTTTTCCGAAAGTAAGATCAGGTTGTCTGCAAAGCGTAGGTGACCCAGCTTTTTGCCATTTATATTTAGTCCTTTATTCGTCCAATCCAGATTTGTGAATATCATTTCCAGGATAGCTGAAAATATTTTTGGTAAAATTGGGTCTCCCTGGCGTACCCCTCTCTCAATCGAAAATTCTTCGCCTGTAGATTCTAGCTTCACTTGTGCGGTGCTTTTTGTGTATATGTTTTTCAGTATTCTTATGTATTTTGCATGTACGCCTTGTTTTTCCAGTGCGTCCCAGATAAATCTATGTTCGAGTGTTTCGAATGCTTTGTTGAAATCCACGAACCCTATGTGTGTTTTTCTTTTGTGTGTGTGTTCCGGATATATGCGAGGACAAATAAACATACACTTTAGAAATTTGGCACACTTCTTTAGAAGCTGGTATAGACTAACATATATGAAAACTGGGCAGTTCTGGAAATATTACATACATACAGGTCGCATTGATAACCTCTTTTTTTGAAGTCGGTTAAAAAACTGTAATTTCACGACACCTCACACAATAGAATAGACGAGTTAAAAATCCCGTCTTAAGTGTATGAGATGTATAACTGGGAAAAAATATTTCAAGTTTTTATTTGTCGACATGAATAATAATATCGTCGAAATCTATCGTATTTCCTACTGTCATACTTCATATTATACTATTATATTTTAAGTACCTCAAAAGGAAAAAAGGAATCCTTATAGGATCACTGTGATATCGAATACTCCAGTCTGCTGTCCCTTAGATCTGTCAAATAATGAAACTTATAGGTCAACGCAATAAAAAGATATAGCTGTATTTTAGACCATTTCCGTACAAAATGCAATGAACCCAAAATCTATACGGTATTTCCCGTTGACCTAATGTCTTGAAATTTGGCAAGAAGAAAGGTTTTACAGCACAACCATAGGAATAAATCTGAATTTTTTAATTGTAACACAGTAAAATTGATTTTTTAATGTTTACAAACTTAACTTCGTAGCATGTAATTTAGCTTAGAATTTCATTTTCGGTAGAGCATTGTTGGGTGCATATTACCGTACCTATTATTTATGATTTTCAGTATGTCATTAATTCATATTCTGTACGGAATCCTCGGTGCACGAGTCCGACTTGCTCTTGACCGGTTTTTGAGTTGTTGGAGAGCCATTTCAAGCTCTTGCTGGCTGATCTCCGGGATATCTGTGTCGGGTCATATAGTCTCCGTAGCGATTTGTACATGCGATGTCCATATAACTTCTCGTTCTCTCTCAAGACTTTCAATAATAATAAATAACAAAAAATAATATAAAAAAGCTTTTAAAAAAGTTATAAATAAACGGATGTCCATGCAATAAATGTTATGTTTTTTCTGTGTTTTTTTTCTGTTTAGATATTTTACAGTGGTACGGAACCCTTTGTATGCGAGTCCGACTCGAACTTTAACATTAAAAAAATATTTGAAACATAAGTCACTTATTCATAAATCATATTTAATTATTTACACGTAACAAAACGTAACAACAACTAAGAATTTCAGGGAAAATGTTCTGTTCTAGAGATAAAATAAATTTCCTTAGAATTATTTGTCTTTATATTTGTTTATTTAGATCAATCTAAACATTAAAACTAACAGGTAAAACCATTATAGCTAGAGAAAGGGTATCTATCGATATATTTTTCCCACCACTATTAGTCGAAAAAATCGATAAAGCTTATTGACATCACTAATGCATGCTTACTTTATTTTTATACATATAATACACAGTATATAGTTGTGATATAGTGTACCCTGCCTCCCGAACCGAACTGTGCGAGAAGGACAGTTGAAGCTTTTTTTGGTATTTGCCTAGTTTTGCCGTGAAATTAAGGGTTTGGGATATAGCTGTTTTCTCAACGAAACGTTAGCCAAATTCAATCATTTTGATCTTATTCTCTTTATCAAAGAATAATCTAGGCCCGTTGGTTTTGCTTTTTCTGAAAATGTTACGTTTACTCTAAATAATGAGTACCATAAGTTGAAAGAAATTTTTTCTGAAATTTTGAGTTTTGAGATGCCCATAATTCTAATTGTAGACAAAATATTGAAAAAAGCAAAACCAACGGGCCTAGATTATTCTTTGATAAAGAGAATAAGATCAAAATGATTGAATTTGGCTAACGTTTCGTTGAGAAAACAGCTATATCCCAAACCCTTAATTTCATATGAAATTTTTTATCTGCTGTTCCCTCTTAAATATAAAAACAATTTATACAACTTCATTCGTTCCGCCAGAAATTTGTTTTACGTGCGGCTATAGATGTTTCACATCAAAAACTATGTATTTGGCAATTAAATTATTTACACGAAGTTTCACAGTACATTTTGAAAATACTTCAGTACTGTCAATTGCATGTACTCAACCTTGAGTGAGCGCTGTCGTCTTGAGCACGTCCTTCGTGTAGTGAAAGCGTCCTCGCTGCGGCAGATGTCGTGAACATTACTTAAATACACTTTCTCCAATTAACTACTGTATCAAGGTACCTGGGGGCTGCGTGAGACAGGTGCCTTGTCACTATCGCGATATCTTTACTTGTATTTAGTAGTGTTAGTGTCTACGCTAGCGACAAGCATGCCACACTTTGTCTTGATAGTACTCTGTGATATTACGTATATTCAGTGCTTCAGTAGAAATAACCTTTCCTTAGACATACTTACTACAATTTTATTATATTTGAACACAATCTTTTTTGACACAATTTTTTGACAAACAATACTGCAGCGGCAAGCAAGGCATTGATGGACGAACGTGTAAAATACGAAAATCGATGCCTAGTTGTGGCCTAGGCATGTATAGTACTTTTCTCGATTCATCATCATCAGCCTATATACGTCCCCACTGGAGGGGCTCAGGCCTACTCTACTACAGAGAGTGTATGGGCCATAAGTCCACCACGCGGGCCCAGTGCGGATTGGCGGACTTCACATGCCTGTTCAAGACATGCAGGTTTCCTCACGATGTTTTCCTTCACCGTTAAGCAATCGGATAATGTACTTGAATTGAAAAACAATTCATAGGTACACGGCTGGATTCGAACCCGGTACCCTCAGATTGAGAGTCCGCGCCTTATCCATTGCGCCACCGACGCCTTTCTCGATTAATGTGCGGAAATTAAAACGAAGTAGTACATAGGTAGAACATTTCATTAAAAAAATTTTTTTTGCGATTTTGACGGCAACAATTTTTCTATTACGGCTCTTGCCGCATCTTGAATTTCAGGTGGCGTTAAAATAAGTTCATCACATTCACTGTCTCCACTTGAACTCATTTTGTCAAATCATCATCAACAGCCTCTATTACGTCCCCACTGCCGGGGCTTAGGCCTACTCTCCTACAGAGAGTGTATGGGCCGTAGTCCACCACGCGGGACCTGTACGGATTGGCGGACTTCACATGCCTGTTCAAGACATGCAGGTTTCCTCACGATGTTTTCCTTCATCGTTAAGCAATCGGATAATGTACTTGAATTGAAAAACAACTCATAGGTACACGGCTGGATTCGAACCCGGAACCCTCAGATTGTTTGAACGGAACGGAACGGAATTGTTGAACGGAAGACTCATTTTGTCAAATACTTACATACAACTTTTCAATGACGATCAAGAATAATTTTTCACGCTCCAAAGTGTATCATTTTTTTCAGCTTTCTATTTGCAAGCCAGTTCGAAATTTAAATAAATACTTTAATTAGTTACCTCCTTAGTTGCCATGTTTCGGAGTAAAAGATCGTTCCATTTTTAAATTACAATAAAGAAACATAGTATTATTCCTAGTTGCTAAAACACGACAGAATTGGATTTTCATACAACTTTTGCCGGCCGCTGCTTTCATGTATGTACCTACAGCAATTTCGATTTATCTCGAAGAAGGTTGTCAAAATAATTTTCCAATCAATTATCTAAGCATGTTTGAGAAAATGTTTTTATAGTATCTTTGCATATTGCAAAAGACCTCATAGAACAAAGTAAATACTATTTTACTTTATTTTAACATTTTTGGCATTTTAATAATAAGTATCCATATAAATACAAGGAAATATTATTGACTATGACTACTTAGGTTGACCCTCCTATTTCATCAGAGGGATAACAGAGCACTAGACAGCCAGGGGAGATAGTATACCCTCCCACCGCCGCGCCCCGCGTCTCCCCCCGCGCTCTCCGGCGCTCGGTCGGCTAGTGTAGCAGCGTCATGTTGACGATCGATACAAGACAATCGACTTTTTAACTTTTTACCGTCGCGTCCGTGGCTCGTGCCGCGGCGACTTCTGGTGCAGGCGCGCACACAAGTGCTTCATAATATCGAAAATGTCCCGTCCAGAGACGCTTACATCCAAGTACTGACTTGAACACGTAGCACGGTGTCAGAACATGAAAAAATTTACAATACATTATTTACCAATTCATCTTCACGTAATTTTTACATAGACCCAATCAAATTCACGTAGTTTATCATTTGACTATAGCAGACAAATCGTATGGGAACATAATTAATATATTTTTATTTTATATTATATTATACATATAATAGTGGGTGAGGCGGCCTCGGCCCAGGTGTCATCACGGCAGACGCCGACTACAGAACGAACGCCAGCAGGACACGCACCAGAGGAACTCTTCACTCCTAGAGCGAACTACTCTATGCCTCCCACCGATCCGTGATACCTCACCTCTCCTCGCAAGAAAGTTTATGCAAACGTCATCCGTTCGATGCGGAACCGATATCATTACATTTGTTTGAAGTGTCCGGCCTGTGGTATTGTTACGTCACACATGAGCAATGTCATACAAAAATGCGTTTAGTGACAATATGAAAAGATACAAGTTTGTTTAGCTGTCTCAAATACATTATTTGTAATTTAAATTAACTTCGTATCACCTCACCGTGAGACAGTACCATTACGGGTTGAGTTTGATAAAGCACCGAAAAATTTATCTTTCACAACTTTTGCCACCTTCGTGTCTTTCTTCATCTATCCTTCGTCTCATTAACTATCCTATACTATAAAACATGTGTTAATACGTTGTTTCGTGAAAGTCATTTCCACCAGCAAATATATATTTACTATACTTATTATAACAATAGTATAGATGCTAAAATACATTCGTTTATTTATTTGTTCGTTACCTCTTCGCACCTTAACGGCACAACCAATAGTGATGGAACTTGGCATTTACGTAGCATATAGCATGGATCGAGACGTTGGCATAAATTAAATAGTTTATTTGGGATAATTTATTAACTCAGTCAGTCTAAGTTTATTAGTTATATAAAAAGTTATTCACTATTCACAATCAATCATTTCCAGTATTAGCTGAACTCCAGTTGAGCTAGAAGTCTATTGAATGCAAGGTCAGCGTAAACTGGTATGTATTTTAATCTGTAGCCGTATGTAAAGCACTTTTGTCCCCGCCTGTACCACTCGCTATTGTCAGCATCTGTTGTCAGTTTTTTGCCGTTCCGTTAATTTTCTCCCGGCTCTTTGTTACGACGGCGATGTCTTCTTATTTTACAAAACGGACCTGCCGCTGCCGGTGCCACTACCGGGGCCGGACGGTGCTAGCACAACTGACAGATCGTTTCACCTTTTGACTCGGTCTAAATAACCTTTTTAGGGATCCGTTCCCAAAAGGTCCCAGTCACAGGCATGGGCGCCGGCAGATATGGTCCAAAGGGGTGCATTTACACCGTCTTGCCAGAAAGGAAATACTCAGAAAATATTTAATGTAAATATAAACAGGCCAAGTGCGAATCGGATTTGCGCACAAAGGGCTACGTACCATTCTATATAAAAACGGCAAAAAATCGCGTTTGTTGTATGGAAGCCCCTTTAAATATTAATTTTATTCTGCTTCTTAGTTATTTGTTGTTATAGCGGTAACAGAAATACATTATATGTGAGAATCAACTGTCTAACTATCACGGTTCATGAGGTACAGCCTGGTGATAGACGGACAGTCAGACGGAAAAAACAGCGGAGCCTTAGTAATAGGGTCCCGTTTTTACCCTTAGGGTACGGAGCCCTAAAAATTAAGGTATAAAACAGCTTAGAATAAATTCAAATCTTTATTCGTAAACATAGATTGTACAAGTTAAAGGAGGTCATTGAGGAAAGGTGTTTTTCGGTTTTTTTTCTCGATATTGTGCTAAGTATTAGCACATGCTCGTGTTTTTCTCTTCCGAAAAAACACATGCGCTCTCGCTTGTGAAGTGAAATCAGACACGAAGTAGGAAGTTAAAAAACTCCGTCTCGAACCATTCTTGAACATCCTGTGTGTCTAGTCTCGTGCCGTAACAAAACATTGTTCACACTCCATCGCTTCATTTGGGGATCGGTCGCACAGAAGCCATTGTTTTCTTCTTAGATTACTGTTTAATAACGCCGCACCGTGCTGAATGAGAGATATCACTGTGTTAACCGACTACCGGTGGAATTAAACATATAAATGCTGCAACGTCGATAGCCTGCAATGAAAGTCCTCGCGTGGCTAGTGAAGCCAGAAGAGTTTTGGAATATCGAACGTAATAAAAGATATACAGCGCTAACTCTAAAAAACATCAAAGTGTGACTCGAAGTCGTGCTAAGAACGTAATAAACTTGTCATCATGCATCTAAGGGACCACGACACGAAGAATCGTAATAATAAAAGAAAACAGATTTTTTGAATGCATCGCTTCAATTTAAACAACACTAACACAAAAACCCATTTTTGTTCATCATTTTGGTCCGATTCAATTTAGATGCAAACAAGTGTTTCTAAAATTGTCATTATTTATAAATAAAATAAATAAATATGGTTTCACAGAACCTTTGCGCGAGTCAGTCTCGCACTTATATGCTCATACGCATAGATTCAAAATCCCGCAACGAATCAATTACTAAGATCATGTAATTGTCACTCCTGAAGGTATCATTTAAAAGATCATTACAATCATTAATGTCCATTGCCATGATTGCACGAGATCATTACCGTGTCGTCCCGTGCGTTCACCTCTACAAATGTCATCGACGTGTCTCTCCACGTAATAGTTCGCACGAGATGTTTTAATACTCGCCTCATTTTAATTACTGGCTCAAGATTACGCGGTCAGTGTCAGCGTGAGTCATTCGTTCTCGTTTTGGTGGTGCAAGTTATAAAATAAGGCGATTCTGTGATAGCTAGCAAATTGTCGTTGAATTCTTTCTTTTATTTCAGAAGTATTCGCAATTCTATTACAGTTTCTGAGAGATTTGCGGACAGACGCGAGATACGCACGCGCCACATCGATCATCTGACCGTACTCTATTGGTAACTTGTATGTTACTTGGACCCCAGCTCCTGCGAGACTCACCTAGCAACGTGCGCAGACGGACAGACGCGAGATGCGCACGCGCCACATCGATCATCTGACCGTACTCTATTGGTAACTTGTATGTTACTTGGACCCCAGCTCCTGCGAGACTCACCTAGCAACGTGCGCAGACGGACAGACGCGAGATGCGCACGCGCCGCATTGATCGTCTGGCCGTACTCTATTGGTAACTTGTATGTAACTTGGACCATAGCTGCTGAGAGACTCACCTAGCAACGTGCGCAGACGGACAGACGCGAGATGCGCACGCGCCGCATTGATCGTCTGGCCGTACTCTATTGGTAACTTGTATGTAACTTGGACCATAGCTGCTGAGAGACTCACCTAGCAACGTGCGCAGACGGACAGACGCGAGATGCGCACGCGCCGTATTGATCGTCTGGCCGTACTCTATTGGTAACTTGTACGTAACTTGGACCATAGCTGCTGAGAGACTCACCTAGCAACGTGCGCAGACGGACAGACGCGAGATGCGCACGCGCCGCATTGATCGTCTGGCCGTACTCTATTGGTAACTTGTATGTAACTTGGACCATAGCTGCTGAGAGACTCACCTAGCAACGTGCGCAGACGGACAGACGCGAGATGCGCACGCGCCACATTGATCGTCTGGCCGTACTCTATTGGTAACTTGTATGTAACTTGGACCATAGCTGCTGAGAGACTCACCTAGCAGCGTGCGCAGACGGACAGACGCGAGATGCGCACGCGCCGCATTGATCGTCTGGCCGTACTCTATTGGTAACTTGTATGTAACTTGGACCATAGCTGCTGAGAGACTCACCTAGCAACGTGCGCAGACGGACAGACGCGAGATGCGCACGCGCCACATCGATCATCTGACCGTACTCTATTGGTAACTTGTATGTTACTTGGACCCCAGCTCCTGCGAGACTCACCTAGCAACGTGCGCAGACGGACAGACGCGAGATGCGCACGCGCCGCATTGATCGTCTGGCCGTACTCTATTGGTAACTTGTATGTAACTTGGACCATAGCTGCTGAGAGACTCACCTAGCAACGTGCGCAGACGGACAGACGCGAGATGCGCACGCGCCGCATTGATCGTCTGGCCGTACTCTATTGGTAACTTGTATGTAACTTGGACCATAGCTGCTGAGAGACTCACCTAGCAACGTGCGCAGACGGACAGACGCGAGATGCGCACGCGCCGTATTGATCGTCTGGCCGTACTCTATTGGTAACTTGTACGTAACTTGGACCATAGCTGCTGAGAGACTCACCTAGCAACGTGCGCAGACGGACAGACGCGAGATGCGCACGCGCCGCATTGATCGTCTGGCCGTACTCTATTGGTAACTTGTATGTAACTTGGACCATAGCTGCTGAGAGACTCACCTAGCAACGTGCGCAGACGGACAGACGCGAGATGCGCACGCGCCGTATTGATCGTCTGGCCGTACTCTATTGGTAACTTGTATGTAACTTGGACCATAGCTGCTGAGAGACTCACCTAGCAACGTGCGCAGACGGACAGACGCGAGATGCGCACGCGCCGCATTGATCGTCTGGCCGTACTCTATTGGTAACTTGTACGTAACTTGGACCATAGCTGCTGAGAGACTCACCTAGCAACGTGCGCAGACGGACAGACGCGAGATGCGCACGCGCCGCATTGATCGTCTGGCCGTACTCTATTGGTAACTTGTATGTAACTTGGACCATAGCTGCTGAGAGACTCACCTAGCAACGTGCGCAGACGGACAGACGCGAGATGCGCACGCGCCGCATTGATCGTCTGGCCGTACTCTATTGGTAACTTGTATGTAACTTGGACCATAGCTGCTGAGAGACTCACCTAGCAACGTGCGCAGACGGACAGACGCGAGATGCGCACGCGCCACATCGATCATCTGACCGTACTCTATTGGTAACTTGTATGTTACTTGGACCCCAGCTCCTGCGAGACTCACCTAGCAACGTGCGCAGACGGACAGACGCGAGATGCGCACGCGCCGCATTGATCGTCTGGCCGTACTCTATTGGTAACTTGTACGTAACTTGGACCATAGCTGCTGAGAGACTCACCTAGCAACGTGCGCAGACGGACAGACGCGAGATGCGCACGCGCCGCATTGATCGTCTGGCCGTACTCTATTGGTAACTTGTATGTAACTTGGACCATAGCTGCTGAGAGACTCACCTAGCAACGTGCGCAGACGGACAGACGCGAGATGCGCACGCGCCGTATTGATCGTCTGGCCGTACTCTATTGGTAACTTGTACGTAACTTGGACCATAGCTGCTGAGAGACTCACCTAGCAACGTGCGCAGACGGACAGACGCGAGATGCGCACGCGCCGCATTGATCGTCTGGCCGTACTCTATTGGTAACTTGTATGTAACTTGGACCATAGCTGCTGAGAGACTCACCTAGCAACGTGCGCAGACGGACAGACGCGAGATGCGCACGCGCCGCATTGATCGTCTGGCCGTACTCTATTGGTAACTTGTATGTAACTTGGACCATAGCTGCTGAGAGACTCACCTAGCAACGTGCGCAGACGGACAGACGCGAGATGCGCACGCGCCGCATTGATCGTCTGGCCGTACTCTATTGGTAACTTGTATGTAACTTGGACCATAGCTGCTGAGAGACTCACCTAGCAACGTGCGCAGACGGACAGACGCGAGATGCGCACGCGCCGTATTGATCGTCTGGCCGTACTCTATTGGTAACTTGTACGTAACTTGGACCATAGCTGCTGAGAGACTCACCTAGCAACGTGCGCAGACGGACAGACGCGAGATGCGCACGCGCCGCATTGATCGTCTGGCCGTACTCTATTGGTAACTTGTATGTAACTTGGACCATAGCTGCTGAGAGACTCACCTAGCAACGTGCGCAGACGGACAGACGCGAGATGCGCACGCGCCGCATTGATCGTCTGGCCGTACTCTATTGGTAACTTGTATGTAACTTGGACCATAGCTGCTGAGAGACTCACCTAGCAACGTGCGCAGACGGACAGACGCGAGATGCGCACGCGCCGCATTGATCGTCTGGCCGTACTCTACTGGTAACTTGTATGTAACTTGGACCACAGCTGCTGAGAGACTCACCTAGCAACGTGCGCAGACGGACAGACGCGAGATGCGCACGCGCCGCATCGACTGTGGCATCGATCGAGCAGCTGACTGCACTCTACTGGCATTAGTGATCTTGGTACTTGTTCTTACAAGATTTTTGAATTTTGCGAGATACTGTGTTTGTTATTCCGTCATTTCTATAGTTTTAAGGAAATATTGGGAATTTAACTAGTTTTACCCGTTCGTACGTGGGAAATTTATTTTTATCGCAACTGATACACCTTACTTTCACACTGAAAGTAAAGGCTGCTTATTAGTTCTCAAAGTTATTGGATAAACTTTCAAAAATTCGTTTTATTCGATGATGATGACTCGTAATATGAATTGTTTACATTTATTGAATTAAGTTTCTTATTGTTAATTTGGTTAAGATAAAAAACTTACCTGACTGATTGAGACACCAAAGCCAAGTCAAAACCGCTGGAGATAAAAATTCAAAAGTTTGGTATGTCAATCTCATTGATGATGTGTTTCTTGGTGCAAAGTTTTTTTATGGGCAAAACACTTGAACTAGTGAAGTAAGTAACTATAAGCACACAACATAGTTTTTTTCGTTATTTTTCTTTAACTTTTGCGCTTTCTATTTAGATTCTAATTGGAAAATATGAACAAAACGTGAATCATCTTTATAATGAGTCCAAGTATCAAGATATCAGCTCGCAATCGACGCGCGCGCCGGCAGATGTTCGCAGCATCTGTCCCCCTCACGTACACAGACGCGCCGCTCATCTCGTCTCACCCACACACGCTTACCAACCTGTCGCCCGGACCAGCTGATCTCGCTACCGATACAATGTGAACTTTCTTTTTTTGCGCAACTGATCGGTTCAACATCAACCACGATTATTGAATACTGGAGCGTTCCTTGTGAGTGTTGACATTTTATTTTAATTAAAATTTATGGATAATATGAAAAAATACTTTTCAAAATCGCAAGACCCTGCTCAAGCTCTGCACAATCTAAAGCAACCTTTCATGTTTCATCATACAATTATGCAAAAAATACATTCATGAGACGCGCCTGCGACCATTACAACAAAACATTATGAAGTGTTGACATATTCTCTTCAAGTATAGTAATGTATAAGAGAAAAGTTATTGAAATATTGTGTGATCTATGAATGAGGTATTGTATCATAGTTGTAGTAAGTATAGTATTTTATTCCTTGCGTAGTTTAAGTTACATCATAGTTTGTAATCTTTAATGAAACTTTAGGTTAATTTGTTTATCTTCCACATCTATATGAAAAATGTGTATAACTGTTTGTTTCTTAATAAATAAATAAATAAAAAATAAATAATATGTAGAAATAACTTCTTGGCCGTTAAATGTGTTCAGTTTTGTTTAAAAATATATGAATATTATTATTATAGCTTTATTAGTTCTTTTTTCAACCGCCTCCGTGGTCTAACGGCTACACGCTTTACTAACAATCCGCAGGTTCCAGGTTTGATTCCCAGTGGGGGTACCCATCAACACTCTGGTTGGTGGCAGGGGAATTTTCGATGTCCGTCTGGCTAGTTAGTTATAGGTTAGTTAGCTATAAAGTTTGACTATCTACGTTTTCGATTATAGTATAAAATTTGACATTGAATTATAATTGTATGTACATACGTATAAAATTCGATATTTATACATTTTCATATACGAGTACGTAAACCCAAACACAAATAAAACTCTGTGTACATGACTGCAATTTGATTTGATTTGTAATTAAAAACCTAATAGTTTGAAAGCTATTTCCTGTAGATGGCGTCATTCACTAAGGATGCAAAAAGGTTTAGTGGTCAAATTAAGGTCTTTGGGTCAAAATACGGTATATTTGGACAAACAGCAGATGCTCGTAATGGACAAGGTGCTCTGTTGCAGACACGCGCAAATTTACATTTTAATCAACGCCTTATGAGGGCCAATTAGTAAACTGTATGATCTGACGGTCAGGTTGAGGTTTTGTACTATTTGATTAAGTATTTTTCTTGATGCCATGATCATATTCTTTTACAACGCATTTCATTTCGTTTTCATAGGATTAACGCGTAACATCTTTAAACACGTCGTCATGCAAGATCATGTGATATTTTAGTGGAAGGAAGCTTATCAGACGGATTGCAGATCACTATTTTGTTGATGTCACAACAATGAAATGGATCAATCAACAGAAGACTATCGAATGTAAAAAACGGTCAAGTGCAAATCGGTACGAGGGTTCCGTGCAGAATATGAATAATTAACATACTTAAAATCGTGCTCTACCGGAAATATAAGTCCGATTGAAGAACCAATTTAACTTCGCGGTTACATTACACAGCCATGTATGGCTTTCAACTATTGAAGAACCAATTTAACTTTGCGGTTACATTACACAGCCATGTATGGCTTTCAACTACAAAGTTAAGTTTGTAAACATATTTTTTTACTGTGATATAATTATTAAAAATCATGGTTTTCAGATTATTCCTACAGCTGTGCTGTAAAACCTTCCGTCTTGCCAAATTTCAGGATTCTATAGGTTTGGGTTTCCTTGCATTTTGTATGGAAATGGTCTAAAATACAACGATATCTTTCTTTTTATTGCGTTAACCTATAAGTTTGATTTTTTCACTGATCCAAGATATTAATTTCAGGTTTATATATCCACGCGTTCCTGAGAAAAAGGGTCTTGACAGACAGAGGGACGGACAACAAAGTGATCGCAAAAAAATATATATGTTGGGTTTTATATTATTTTTTTTTCAACATTTTTTTCCACTAAAGAGTCTGGTTTTATATTGTCGCATTTCAATGAGAATACAAAAGGTAATTAAAAATAAAATAAAATTATATCGGAACGTCTACATCCATAATAACATATTTATTGATTTCGCCACATCGTCGGAGGTCATCGTTCGGAAAATCCCTATCGTATGGGGCAGGTGTTCCAGCAGCTGGGCTTTACCACCCCACTGTGTGTAGGCTGAATAGCTAGATTCCAGTACCGACAGTCGAGATGAAAAAAAAAGAAGAGGTGAATGAACTTTTGAAAGGTCGATCGAGTGTTTAGCGTAATTGAGTTACGAGAAACAAGGCAGTTATTTTTAATATTAAAGCCATATTAATGACCTTTAAGAGAGCGACGGTAATTTTGTTAATATATAAAAAAATTAGAATTAAGTATATTTTGCTTGGAAAATTTTGAACCAATTAGGTCGATTTAAGAGTTCTTTCTTGTCTTTTCAAGAGTCTTTTCACAGCTCTCATACCACACATCCTCTCACACCACACACGCACATATCTTATAAGTGGAATGTAACAATTTTTGTAAAATAAATACTTTTTTTTATTATTATTATTTGTGACAAATTGCCACAAAGAGAAAGTCGATGCACATTATACAAAAGTTCATCTATTAAGTTGGGCATTTCCTTCGCTTTTTCTACGGTTAATTGTTACACAAAAGTAATGAAGTTTATAGACTAATCGGCGCCAATTTCTTTTCTTGATTTTGAAAAAGGAAAACACAATGTTTTGTGTTGCTACTAATAAATAATTAAAGTAACACCACGATAAGGAATGGTTTCTATATTTCAAATTATATTAGGCATATCATAGGAAATTCTCCCACGCGAACCGGGAAAAAAAATCCTTTTGCATACACAGGCCATCTGGAAAAATTCACAGTAGTAGGTATATGTACACTGAACTTAAAAGGAAAACTATACGACTAAGTTGGCTGGCTTTGCAATAGTAGACTACAGTATAACATATACTTAAAAATGAAAAAATGAAAATTTCGTACAAATTCAATTCAACATTAGTTTTCATTGTCTTGTTTGGGACGGTTTTTAGACGTTGCAACTACGGAACCCTGCCCTGCGCGCGCCTCGACACGCACTTGACTGTTTTTTAAATTTTATTAATATTATTGATATATTATACTCATATAAATTCTAGGCTAGAGTATTAAGCTACTTGACTTATGTTTGAATGTCTTGCTGTTATATTACAAGTACAGTTTTCTCGTGCCGCTATTACACGCGTCGATCGGATCACTTAGATGTAGCCAGTACAGTGTCTGAACAATGGAACGCTCAGTTACTTCTCGGTGGCGGGCGCAGTTGATAATTTGTCGCCATCCGTGCGTCGGGTGTGGGTTGCAATCCGACACGGTCAGCCGGCGTCACCCATGTCATCTCCGCACTCGATACGACGCGTAATCACACGGTCGAGACATGGAAATTATTGGAAAGTCGCGAGGGTTGACTTAGAGATGATTTTTGCAACAAAAACAGAGCTCCTTTATTAGCTTGGTACACACGTCATCTCATCAAGCTTGTCACAATGTGTTCCTAATAATAATTCATTGCACATTACATATGTATAGAGACGTTTCACGAATGTGTTGAGAACTGGCCTGGATTTTTGTAGAATTCTTATTTAATTTTAAAAACGTCATTTTCTGTTTTTATTAACATTTTTAAATATTTTGGCTTCCTTTTTAGTTGTTAGGCGACATTTAACCGGAAAAAACACAGCGTCAATGGCTTGTCATTTCCTTTGGTTCAAGGAATTTATTTGTTTACCAGTATCAAGCCTTTTTTAATTTTTTTTATAAAATTTTGGTTATAAAATGACAATGACAAGTGTCAATCAGTGTCTGATCTCAAAAATGTAAAATCATACTTACAAAGTGGTTATAACCCGGTAAAATTGAAGTTTCGTGAATCTGCTAAACAAATAATAAAATTTTAGTTGTTTTTTTGTATCTCGTATTTATGTAATCGTTTATTATATTTATTATATCGTACACTCCTAACTGCCCTCTTCTGTTCACTATTTCTCTCTTGACCTAGGACTGCTGGAAGAAATTTCTTATAGAAATAAGCTGTTCCTTTTGTATATATTTTTCTGTTTTTGTGTTATGTAAATATTTTCCGTGTACAATAAACTGTTTAAATAAATAAAAATTCCGTGAGCGTACTTTATGATCTAGTGATATCTAATTCTATAATGGGAAACATACATTCTTTATCGATTTTGGTGCTAATAAGGGACCCAATAACGGATACGAAGCCCAACCTCTTTTAACATAAGTCTTCAATACAATTGGAGGTGCATTTTAATTATCATCCATAGCAGTGATTTTTGACATCCGTTATGCGAAGATCCGTTACCAAATGGTCTAATTAGGACGTTTTTACAGTGTAACGGGTATCAGAAACTGCTGAATATTCAAGCGAGGTTGAACAGGAAGTGGATAGGTGACTTTACTTTGACAATGGGATTTGGGATACACATAACATTGACGCGGTCTGTACAAACTTTGGGTGACAAAAAACTTTCGCATCTATATTCGTATGATTATTTAGCTAGTATCCCACGAGAATGAAATACCACTCGCTTATCAGCATGATGTCGCCGTGTGGCACGCCACAGCTTCCCGGCAGTCTGCGGGGGACAATCAGTCTGTTATCAAGTGGTATAGTGGTACAGTGATAACGTCGACATGATGCAATTGAGGAAATTTTGTCCATTTTTGGGTCTACCTTTATAAATTAACACGAGATAGTATCGTTTGGGATTTTTGATAGTTGGAAGTGGAAGACTAAATAAAATCTTTGAAAAAATCCTACTTTCTTCAATCATCAATCAATGCACTCATCATGTTTTGTCTCGTAAATATACTCGTAGCTTAGACTGACATTTTAGTGACATGACTTTAAGAATTCTTTCAAGTAGTGACGTTAATTATACCGCTAAATTACAGAGGCTACATAACAAGTTCAATTCCCAACAGCCAATTGTCATTAAAAGCTCATGTCGGCCATTTGCATTTAATTACCGTTAATACGCACATTAAAATGGCGGGTGACAGCCGGAAGCGAGCCGATCGGAAACCTTTTTCAATAAATGTTTGTCTTTTGTGTAAAGTGGAAGGTGTTTTTTCTAGCTTTCTTTGTTAACTTTTTATTTAATCGAGTTTAAGGGCGTAAAAAGTTTGTGAGAGGAAGTCTGTCCATCAGTTGATAGCTTTCGGCTTAAAAAACGGGTCGACATCAGCATTTTGTACTCAATAACTATCTTAAACTTTTTCTATTCGCTCTAGCTCTGAATACGTTATTTTTTATATTTCACCTGTAACCAAATTTACTACAACATTCACCATGGTTTATTGGAACCAAGTCTGGTACCTTCGGAGCAGTATTGCATTAATGTATCGCAAAGCTATGTAGGTAAGCGCGTAAATGACACGTTCCGCCACTGTATGGAGCCAAGGCCTGGTCTTGTACATACACTTCATCAAATAAAAGTGATTCAATTACCTCTTTTCTTTATTTTGGTTTAGTTTAGTTGTACAAAAACGTATAAGACGCACGAAACAGGTAAGACTTGACGTTGAAAACAAAGATGGCGTCAATAAAATTATATTTGACGCTGTCACTTAGTACAAAAATAATGATTTTGTACAATTAAATTAAAAGAAAATATATAATACTAGTATTTATATATATTTAGATTATTACTTGATTTTTTAAAGAGTGTACAAGTGTAGGCTAAATTCGAAACATCTCTTTTTCCCATTTTATAATATTTCTTTAGACAGTGCTTCAGAGAAATGCTCCCTTTACAAACTATTTTTGAATATTTTATATATACTTATATATAAAGGATAGATCGACGCTTGACCTCGATGACGATGAGGTCGACGACGTTACACGTTGGTCTAGACTAGAAGGTGCCTATGTACTCTTCGTTTGAAAATTCCCAAGTTGCAGTTTTCGGCGAACACGGAAACCGGGAGTGCTTTACATATTTTATCTGAACGCATGATAAAACTTGAAGCGAAACACTTGTTACAAGCTGGGGGAATATCTACAGTATACGGGTGGAGGTCTTAGAGGTAGTACTTAACTGGCGAAGGTGGAATCAACAAAAATATCTCCTGCGCACACTCTCCAAAATGTATCCTGTAGAATACCGAAGGGCAAGCAACTGGATGCCTATGTTCGAGGGCTTTGGAACTTTGCCTTCTTCAATGAAGTCAAGAAATCGATAATATTCAATCCGATGCAGTTTTATGACTAATGAACAATGGTATGGTTTGGACATGTATGAATATTTCGTATGTGTATGAATGTGTTATGATTTTTAATGTACAATAGCGTCCGTCTGGGTTATGTTTACATCTGCGGCTGCGTGGTGCGTGTGAGGTGAGTCAGAGTCGCGACTGCGCGGGCGCAGGGCGCTGTGCAGAAATATAAAGTATTCCAACTATCCCGCGACTCACTGAGTCACAGTTCGATGGTCAAACTGACTCATTGTTGTCTGGACAAGTAGACAAAGCCCATTTTTGTCTAGAAGCTTGTCACAGTTTATATGATTGTCGATTGTTTTGATATTTGACAGACGGAAAAATCGCTAATGAATCTTAAAAATACTTTTCACAAAAGCAGACTTTTACGTTGAAATATTAGTACTCCTTTAGTGAACTTACTCTAAATTAGTGTCGATATCAAGATGAGAATTATCGAACTTAACTCATTAAGCGATTACTAAAAGTTAAATTAAGAAAGTGGGTAGACACAGAAATGTAGACCATAAGCGTCACCAAAAATAACATTTGGGGTAGTGAAGAGATATTAAGCACTTTAAATATATGATGGGTTTTGTACCTGACCTTGCCGTTGGGTGGTAAGCGTGAGTACCCAGAAGCCTTTCATTCAGGAACACAACAGTGCTATTAACACTTCTGTTTGGCGGCAGACTTAGGTAACATGGTGGTAGCTAACCAGGCGGGCAAAGAAAATGCTCTACCACTAATCAAACCGAGTACCGAAAGGTACCCCATTGCGAATCGAACCCGGGATTTCCAGAATGTTAGTCCACGTGTAATGATACAAATACCTAACAAAGTAACTCCAGTCTCCCTTAACTGTAACAGAGCTAACCTTTAAAAACCGTTGTCGAGAAGGGAATAATAATAAAGAAGCGAACAGCACAAAGGCGATCGTTAATCTCATTGGAATCTCATAAGCGTGGAGCGGTCTGCGCGCGCGCAAGGTGGCGGGCACGCGCCGCGCTGCGCCCGCCGTGCGCACGCGCACCTGTCCAGTCAACGAACGATGAGAGATTCATGCTGCCTACCACCGCGGGAGAAGAGATGCGTTTAAGGTGATTTTGCCGATAAATGTTTAACACACTTCTGCTATAATCTTTTAAAATATGATAGCTGGCTTTGTGCAGTGATTTTCTAAGAACAGGACATCAGATTGCATTGTCGTGAAATGAATATCATTAACATATAACTTATTATTGTGACATACATATAATTATTGTTAAAAGCACCATCTAGGGAACACTAGCCGCGTTGCGTAAGGCCGATATTCATCGCTTTATTGACACTTCATCATGGCAGATCGGTTTGATTGTATAGACTTCTAAAGGACTTGGTTCGAAAGAATATTTTCGGAATTCAAGTGAAAATTATGTGAAAATAGCAAACCGCTTGAACTAGCAAACTTGATTTGAAAAATATTGAAGATTTAGAGAACACACTAGGTGAAACTCCGGCGGAAATTTAATTATGAATTTTTAACCCCCGACACAAAAAGATGGGTGTTATAAATTTGACGTCGATGTCTGTGTGTCTGTCTGGGACATCGTAGCTCTCGAACGGATGGACCGATTTTGATGCGGTATTTACGTGAAAGCAAGTTTCCTTGCGGTGGTTCTTAGCTACTCGTATATTTGGTAAAAATCGATTCAGCAGTTTGAACAGTAGAGTTGATGTTAGACATTTTTGGCTTATAACGGATTTTGATTATTATTTTCGTATTATTATTGCATAGGATTTTTTACTTTTAAATTTATTTTCTGATTGATTTGATTTTATGATAGATTAGAGACATCGTAAAACCGGACATGAGTTTTGACTCTCTGAGTCAGTCTCCTTGTCTATGAACACGTCATTGCTTAATTTTATGTGTGTTTATGTTGCTATAGGGTGCAGGGAGGAGGAAGCGATGCGGTCGGCAGTAAGGTTTCAGGTGTCGAGTTACTTCCGACCGGACACAGATCCGCAACAGAAGGATTGCATTACAACATTGTTCCAACAGTACGTGGCCGACAAGGGGATCATTGTGGGAATGTTTTTTTATATATTCAAACTGGACTTGATGCTGTTGGTCTTACGACCACTACAGCTTCACTCGGACAACTGTCGAGCGCTCAACCGAAAGAAAAAAAACGAGCGAGTAGCCAAAGGGCGCCCACTCAGGCTCCTCGGCTTTGGGCTGTCGCTTTGTGATGAAGGGATTGGAGAAAATTGGGATCTGGATTATTTCTATTACCTGACGTTCTTTAAAAATATTTACATATATAAATAATCTAAAGATGTATAGAAAAATACTAGCATGATATTTTTAACAACTAACATTAATTTGAGTTGTACAAAATCGTTAGTTTTGTACTAAGTTACAGCGTCACATGTCATTTTTTTGACGCCATCTTTGTTTTCAACGCTAAGTCTTACCTGTTTCGTGCGTTTTATATGTTTTTGTACAAATAAACTAAACCAAAATATACAAAAATGGTAAATGAATCACTTTTGTTGATAATGGCCGTTTAAAATTATAAGTGTACAAGACCAGGCCTTGGCGCCATACATTCGCGGAACGTGTCTTTTTATATTAAGTGCAATTACGTTTTTAATCTCTCATTCCAGAAGAGGATCAGCTGAATAAGTCTGCATAGACGCGGACTCTCCGTGAGGTGATTTCCCCTAATCACGTGACAAGCAAGCATTAGTTGGCATTTCAAAAAGGATTGAATAAGAGAATGACTACGAAACCATTAGATTTAGATCAATACATCTGAAAACACATTGACTTGTTTCAAAACCTTTAGGGCCCTATGTCACTAATCCAATATCTTTGTCTAATGTACACTTGATGACACAACGTCATCAAGTGTGATAGCAGCTCTGTTACTTGGTCCAAGATTGCCTCCTTTCAGATACAAATGAAAGTTACTCCATGTTCTGTCATTCTCTCAAACTTAGAAATGAAACTAATTACATGACAACCATATTGGACAGTAGCATGTAATTACACCTGTCAAATAAATGACATGTTCCGTGATTGTATGGAGCCCCGTCCCACTTCTGATTTGAAAAGGTCATTATCAAAAGTGATTTAATATTACAATTTTTGAATATTTTGGTCTACTTTTTTGTACAAATACATTAAAAACATAAGCAACAGGCGACACCTAACTTAAAAAACAAAGATGGCGTCAGTGAAATGACACTTGACGTTTCCACTTTTGTATAATGTATACAGAAAATACAAACAAAAATGTAATTCTAATATGTTTCTATATAAATATTTAGATACTTCCTTTTTTTAAATAGTGTACAAGATTAGGCCGGATGTGAAACATCTCTTTTAATCACATATTGGACAAAGATGTTGGATGAGTGGATGAGTCCTCAAACAGCTGGATAACGACAGTTATTAGGTTGACAAGCACCACTACAAGAACACAGCTATCTCCCAGCCAGTAGCTGAAGACGTTAGAACCGTCGGAGCGTGGCGGCGGCGGGTGGCAGATGTGGCCACATCTGGTGTCGTGGCCGCAGTCAACGACCTGGGTCCTAGCTCATAGCTTTTATAGCTCCTGCGATAAAAGTGCTCAGATCGAGGCATGATAGACCTTTTTATGATGCTATTTTATGTAATTCCATTGATTAGGAAAACTTACAGCAAAATTACTTTATAAAGTTTAAATGGTTTGCACATGGCCTTCATTTTACCTGATGGTAAGTGAGGATGTCCGTTGGATGGTAAGTGTGCGCACTCAGGTCCCCTAGCTAATTATATATATAAATAGGACAGTGCTATTGACACTGTTATTTGGCGGCAGACTTAGGTAACAGGCGGACATAGAAAATGCGCTACCACCAACCACACCTAGTATCGATAGGTACCCCCACTGTGACTCGAACCCGAGACCTCTGGCTTGTTGATCCATGTAGCCATTAGGCCATGGAGGCGGCTATAAGTAATCGAGTCAAGAGATCATCAGCGAGGCCATAAATCATTTTGTTTAGAGACAATTTTAGTCTTGGGGTTGGGTAAATGAGAGGTAAACCTAAGTCTGGTCTTCCGGTATGAAAGGTAGCAGAACCAGCATCTCATTGGCTTGTCGTCACCTGGGGAAAACCCATGATACATTTTTTAATCTCTCGGAATGACCACCAGGGGCTACGTGGATGGAAATTCAACATCACCCGGTCCTACTAGAATGCTTGGGTCCAAGCTCAACTCATAGCAGGTAGATAGCACGTAATCCATAATATGTAGTGCAATAGTTTTCATTGGTGTCTTAAATAAAATAGGCTAACTTGAATGGAGTCCAGGAGGATAGGCTCTGCTACTTGAAGCACAGGTTCTTCCTAGTTTGGCAGCAGTGGATCAATTCACTTTCTAAACCCAAAAGTCAAATGACTAACCTAAGTAAGAATATGAGTTGGTTAAGATAAGATGTTAAACTTCATGTAATTTAGGACTATATTTCAAAATATAAAAATTAATATACATAAATCGTATGTTTGGGAATAAATAATGCTATTATTGTTATTAATTCACTAAAGATGAATATCCTTAAAACCTTAGGGCTGACGGTGTATTTGGTAAGGTCATTCGATGTTGATCCTTGTTGCCTAGGAAACTAGACATCCGTGAGCTGCGAGGTTGTAAGGAATTGTCTATAGTGAATTGCATCCCTAATTGCATCTGGATCGGGGCAGTAAGCATAGTAAGGTCCTGCGGCATGTATCGTGTGGCGGGCGGTGCGGTGCCCTCAGTTCGGAGTTACGTAAGTGCGCTGATCGATAGCACCTGGCGGACCACCTGCCCTCACACGTGCTACACACACACGGTTACTCATTTATACGATATCCTATCTAGCTATACATATCATAATGACGTGTGAGAGAGATGAGTAGTATATCTCACTAGCACTCTGATATGCTAGTGAGATATACTGTTCTAATTAATACGAATTGTATGTATGATGAGTTTACACTTGGCCTTCAACTCACCTGATGGTAAGTGACGATAAGGCGGTTGGATGGCAGAAGCTCAAGTTAATAAGGCGCTGGCTCTGATACCTTTCATATCGGAACACATTTTCAAAGTCATAGTCAAAGTACTTTATTTGTAGAAATAGGTAAATTACAGTAAGATGTAGAATAGAGGTATAGATCGCTATTTCTTACCTATTAGGCATACAAATATATCATTTATACAATACAAAATGTCAAAATAATGACGTAAATAAGATTTAAATATCAACATATTACAATATACAATTCAAATGTATATATGTATGTAAATATAAATGTCAATTCTGTAATAACATTTCTATGATAATAATCTACGCAGTTTGCTTACATGTAAGTCTGCGTTTTTTAGATACATCGGTAATTTATTATAAATTTTCGGTGCCATACAATAGATGCTCCCATGTTTGAACATTGGCGGCAGACTTAAGTAACATGGTGGTAGCTAGCTATAGAATCATAGAAAATGCTCTACCACCAATCAAACCGATTACCGACAGGAGATAGACTGATACTCGTACCACTGCAAGTTATGGTTTAAAAAAATGTCTCATTGCTGGATTAACAATTTTTTCACAACATTTTACAACAGTGTTCGTTTTGTAATGGTTTCCTCACCCTTGTACCTTCAATTACAGCTTATGTTCGTCATGTGTCAAGACGCCCCCTCAGGTCTTACTGTCGACAGCTCAGAGCAGGGGGACGGACCGTTTGAAGACGGTTATTTTACGCGGGTATTTCTTTATATTACCCCATGGCATCGTTGCGCTGTGCCAATAAGAATAAGACAGTACAATACAATTAATGGACAACGCAAACATTCTCCTGACAACATCGTGACAAAATGACTTTCGCATTTATCAAGAATAGTAGATTATAGAAAGCACGGAGCAGAGCAGAATAACCAGTGGAGGGTGCATGCGAGTAATAATACAACATGTTCTAATTTTGAATTTCTCAGACACGCGCGTTGATGTCTTTTCATGTGGTCTCATTCTGATACACTGACATGAACAATAGTGCCACCAAACTTAAGAGGTTATGCTGTTGTCAAAGCGCCCATACAAACGTAGTCCAGTCATATTTTGAGTATTAAGCTATGAAAATCTATGAAATTTTCAAGACACAATCTAGAAACAAATATCTGTGTCGGTGGTGAGTCAGATTTTCGTTTAAATATATACTTCCAGAGATACAGGGCGTCAAAGTGTTGTATTTTTCGGTTATAAAAAGCCCCAACTTTGAACCTGTTTTACAAGAGTATGAATCAATTTAGAACAATTTGGAAAAACCACCGACATCTGAAATTTCATTAGTATACTGTATTAAAACAATGGTTACATAATATACTGTATCCTTCAAATGATCCCTGGACTACGAAACATCCAAATAACGGGTGGATAACATCGCGTAATGTATGCTGTCTCACCGTACGCGCTCGGGTAGGATAGGGCTCGGAGAGGGACAGCTACAAAACAATGCAACCTTGAAACTGACCACGTGGTCTTACCAACATAGCCTCTTAAATCGTCGAACTTTGTTCAGAGCAAAAACGCGTTCACGCTCTCTCCAGACATAAATACTCCTTGGTAGACAATATTCTATACCTTTCATTCAGGAGAAGAAAAATATTTACCAATAACACTAAACGTTAAAATAAACCAAGATTGACCTCAACGAGATCCGAGTAATACCAATACTCCGATGCATCGGTTGTCGCCTCACGCGCCGGTTCGATGCTGTCTTGACCGACAGACAAAGGCGCGGAGATAGGGGTGCGTGCCCAGGGAAGTGGCACCTGTGTGCCGGCGGTTGGGAGGAAGTAGCAGGGCTGAACAACATTTCGAGTCCAGTTCTTATAAAATCGTATACCTCTAATTTATCAATCACCTCTGTGTTCTAGCGGCTCAGTTGGACTATTTGGATGTCACAGGTTCGATTCCCAGTGCGGGTTACCACTAATATTTGGTTGGTGGTATGGGCCTCGTAAGCTAACATCATGTTATCTAAGTTTGCAGACAAACACTACTGTAAATAGCACTGTTGTTCTCCATTAATGAACAATAACAGAGCCTCATTTACTCAAGGTTTCTGGGTGAGGACCGTTACATTCTCCAAATTTATCAAATTTATAGATTAGAGGTTTTGGGGGTCAATAATTTGATTGATCTAATCCTCAAGGTTTATTACAGGTCGTTTTAGTCAAAAGAGAAATCTTTGTTCTTTAACTCTTGATAGCGACCGAAGCTTGGGCTCAGATATTATCTATATTTAAAACAAAATATTTCATAAAGAGAAAAATATTTTCTTATAAAACAGTGGAATCTGTGGTGCATGCATGCATTACAATTATCACTTTTTCAGTTATCTGCGAATTCAAATCAACATTTAAACTAATTTAAAAAAAACGACCTAATTTTTATCATCAACCAGAAAATCTCTGTCACTTAACAAAGCAACATTGATACTTTTATTTCATATTTATTTATAGAGCTATGACTATAAAAGGTTGTTCTCCCCTGTGCTGTTCGGGCACCTGCGCGCACGCACGCGCCAACTGTCCCGCTCCCGCGTGCACTCACCCCCGCATCCGGAGAGCTGTCCGCTACCACCCGCTACTCTTGCCGCATGACAGGGAAATAAAAAATGAAGTAGATCTTAAAAAAATTCTTGCTAGTACATACACGCAAATTATGTCAAACGAGTTATCATAACAGCGAATTTGACATAATGATCTGCAGCGCTTATCGTTCAAAGTAAACGGGATCCCTCTCCGAATGCTTCCATACTTTTCTGTTGCCATAATTTTTAAAAAAGAATAGCTGGCTTTGATAAGTAACTATTTAAAAATACGAGAAGTCATAGTGTCGCGAAATAAATATCATTAATTTACAACTTTATTGTTAGCAGCATAGCCGTTAAGCAGCTAATGGTCCTTAGATGTCGTTTTGGACAATAATAATAAAAATTGTAGAAAAATTAAAATTGTGATTCCCTATGAAATTGTATGTTAATGATACTCGTTTCGCGTAGCAGAAGTATCCATCTAAATAAAACTTTTGCATACATTGTTGTAAACATATCTGTTTTAATTCATATGAACATAGGGTAAAAAACTTTAATAATCACATTGTTTATTTATGTATTTTCTAGGCAGACATCCAGTGTTAATATAAGAAATAGATATGCAAAATAAATATACCACATCGACCAATCAGGTCTCCACTGATATACACTCACTTACTCACCAAAATTTAAACGAAACTACCTAAAATAAATTTGTATGTACTTGTTAAAGCTACGTATCAACGGTAGATTGCACGCTTTCCATCCAACAGTTTCAAAATCACCGTCAGGTGAGATGAAAGTCATGTGCTCACAGTATGTCCAAAAACAGACATGGAATTTTGAGATGTCATGACGAGGTGACAAGAAAAAATCGGCTAAGGTAAACAAACGGTCACCTTTATCAACGGACATGATTTTAATGTCATCTATGTTGTATTTTTGTTCGCGGCATTCATCATCATCAGCCGGTATACTGTCCACTGTTGGACATAGGTCTGCTATATGGTATGCCGCAATGACCGGTATGAGACCCTTGCACCCAGCGACGATTGCGGTCACAAAGCAATCGCGACATGGTCAGGATATAAATAAGATTCCAGAGTATTCTGCGCGGCCATAACGCTGATTCAGTGATGAAGTTACAGATCGATTTTTTGGTCCAAGTTAAATCAAAAAGTTAGTGCATAATACGAAGAAGAAAGAAGCGAAGATCAAAAAAAATGACTGTCACTCAGATGATAAACCAAAATTTTATACGAAATAGAATATACGAAAAGCTGTCGCCGTCACGTCGTTGAACACATAAATGTGAAAAAATATTAGGAAGAGAAGTGCGGAAACTGTAGCGCTTATTTCGAACTTTCTTCTCACTCTCCTTTCCGCAAGTGGCAGTGAATTTATTGACGAAGAAACAGATTTGTAGCAAATACTTGTCAATTAAGAATTGTATTTCATTCGCTAGTAACGGTGCATCAAAGCCGTCGCCCACCATCGACAGACTGCACCGGTGCTGTGACGCCCAACCGTCACGCTACCACCTTAAATACTATCGGCAAATCCGTTGCCCAACGGTCACTAACACAAAAACTGTATCAATACCACGAACAATGCTGAATCATTAAAAAGAGTCCACTCTTTGTCTACCAGACAACGGCCAAAACTTTCCCATAAGGACATAAAGAACGGACGTTACACTTTTGCAAAGAACTAGAACGTTCTCACGCAAAAATTTCACCAATAGACATATGACAGGAATAGGAACTGAATAGACGAAGGACAATGGGATAGATTCGCGAAAGGGATCGCAAAGTACAAATAATGCCTTGTAAGAAAGGGTTGGTCTTCAAAAGAATGGGTCAGCGCGGGTCAGTAGAGGCGTAGGGTTAACCTGACCCATGCACCGATTTTGGGGGTGTTTAAACTGGCGTAAAGACGTGTAAAGGTCTAAAGAAGGGTTAACGTAACCCCGCTTTTGTGTAAGGGTCAGCCAGGGTAGGATACCTGCACTGGATGGGTCAGTAAAGAATTGACAATTAAAACTAGACCAGAGCGACGGTTGCATTTTGGAAAAATCGCGATAACCTCTCTTTTGATAGTGATTTAGTGATACTTTTATGTCGTCATTTGTAGCCATTTATACGTGCTGAACGTGATATACGAGTTGTAATGCTGACAACATTGTGATTCATTTAATATTACATTCTTACCGTTAATAACGGACATGCGACGAAAGCGACAATTCGACTCGTTTTAAAGCAGTATTCAAACGGATTTCAAAGCTTGAAAGTCATAATCGTGGAAAAGCTAATTTCTTTAAATACATTAACTCGAGTGTTCCTGGACGCAATATGACGATGGATGCCGCCACTGGGCCATTGTTTATTCAGTTAAATTGGCGTGGATTCCTAGAAAGATATAATTATGTCTTAACCTGGTCATTTTGATAGCATACTCGCAGTGGTAAAATTTAAAGAGCGTACATAAAAATCGAGTGAAACTCTTATATTACACAAATATACAATTTACTGGTTTTACGTAGTAGTACATAGAATTAAGTGATTTATCATTTGTGTACAAACTTTGTGGAGAAAAATAAATATGCTTTTATTATTTTATTATTATTTATTTTTATTACGTCTTCCTTAATTTGTAGGTAACTTTTAAAATCCTAATTTTTTACCGAACTTTAGAAATAAGTTCACGTTTTTATATTTATTTGCGTCAGGTATCTTTATTTTATAATTTTCCTTTGATTTAAAAGTCGGACTAGAATTTTTACAAACATACAAACCATATTGTCTACTTCAATGGCCGCCAGCGGGTTATTATTTACTAATGACCAGCTAACGCCACCTTTCTTGACATATAAATAACGGTCACAGAATCGAACAATAGGACCTACATAACCCAATAAAGGACCAAAAGATTCTTATTAATAACAGAACTTCGCCAAAGGCGAATCCGTTTGGCCAAGGTGCTTGGACAATGCAAAAAATAGAGCATAGAAAGTTGTTTCCCATAAAAATTGTAGCGTAAAAAGGGTTTGGTCATAGATGGATAGACATAGCAGTCCATTGTTGGGCAGTGGGAAATTTCGCGATGATCAAAGGGCTCTTTGGCAAGATGGGTCATTTTTGACCTGTTTCATACAGTGCGCTATTGTAGTGCACTCACGGGGACATGCGAATTGGTGAGGAACAAGGGATCTCTATAAGATGAATGGTTAGGATGCGGACAAAGGACGGACAGATGGATTGTTTTTAAGTCTGTTGTAAGACGTTGCAGGGTTGAGTGGTTTGTCGTTTTATTTGACCTGATGTGATCATGCAGATTTGGTTTTTGATCGTGTCGGTCAACATGAACGAATTATAAAAAGCTTGTAACTACCACATAGCTTATTTACAACTTTGTTTTCCTGATTGCAGCGGATCTCTATTGGTTTGATGAACAGAGTTTGCTGTTGTATAAAAAAAATTAGGTTGTTTCAGTTTCGGTCTACTCGTATAAATAGTTTTATGTTATTTTGAATTACGTCTTTATTTATTATGTTTATATGTTTCTAAATATATTATTAATTAGTGTTGAGTGTATACGTATCTGTATGTTAGTTATATTTATGTAGCGCTGCGTGCAAGTTTGTTGAATAAAATATTGTCAGAATAGGGGCTGGCTGAAAATCAGTGTTGGCACTGAACCTTGGCATTTTTTTATTAATTTTTGTAATGTTGTGTATGTATTAATTAGTTTTATATATATATATATATATATATATATATATATATATATATATATATGTGTGAGTATAATTTGTCTGTGGCAAATAAATGGTTTTAAACGTCTGGATGGGGCAGTGTTTATTTTCTGCAAGAGTTGCGGCGAGTCCATTTTACTTTTCGCGTTTTGTACAAGATACACGAGACCTGCTATATTCTTGCGTATTACTAAGGGAAGAAAACAAAGAGTATGACTGGTTATTCTGCTCCGTGGAAGATTCAGTAGCAGCATCAGTTTTCGTAGCCTCATGTTTGCTTTTATTCTGTACGAGTAAGTAGCGCAGGAATTTCTTTGGAATCAAATAATAGTGAACGTAAGGTTAATTATGATTATGATGATGACAATCGAGGTCTGGGTTGGATCTGGGGTAACCATGGATCGTACCAATGAGTTCCAATTTGTTGAATGATAAAAATCATTACCGTTGGCTTTCGGTGAAGGAAAACATCGTGAGGAAACCTGCACACTTCTGAGAAGAAATGCAAAGATGTGTGTGAAGTCTACCAATTCGCACTGGGCCCGCGTGGTGGACATATATAGGCTGATGATGATGTGGAAAATTAATTAAAGATTAAAATATCGCATTTGGTATCAAATGAAAGTCCGTAATGAGAACTTTCATATATAATGGATTATGCGTGTTATGTAGTTCTCAGGTTTTAGTTTTTTAAACTTTTTTCTTGTTACTAATAAATTACTAATTGGGCCTTACTGCTTTAAAGAAAAGAAAAAATACTCATGCTTATAAGACCACTACTTCAATGTAAAATAAACTCGTTTAATGAAGCCACGAAACTCTAATATCCAAGAACAACAGAGACAGCTTCACCCCATGTTTTCTTGTGAACTGATAAAGGAACCAAGGTGCGAAACGTTGACCCCAATAACCAAACCGATACAAACTTGCAGCGAACACTTATCAAAATGTAATTTACACCTTAACTCTTTACCGATTAGGTTCGGAAACATCTCACACAGCTGCAGTAAAGGTGTACACGCACACATACAAATGTATGACTGTGTATGTTTATTTATGTTGTACGTATTACCTACAAAGTTAACTTTGCCGCCCGCAGTTTAAACTATAAGTAATTTCAAATCAACAAGAGCGGGTTTTCGAAATTTAAACCTCGAATTCAACCGCCTCCGTGGCCTAATGGCTATGGATTGGCTAGACGCTTGCACTAACACTCCGGAGGTGCTGGGTTCGTTTCCCAGTGGTACTCGGTTTGGTTGTACATAGCATTTTCTATGATAGCTACCACCACGATATCTGTTATACCAAACAGCAGTGTTAAATGTTGTGTTCTGGTATGAAAGTTAGCAGAGCCAACGCCTCATTATCTTGAGGATTCTGGGTGCGCACGCGCACCATCCAACGGCCTTATCGTCACTTACCATCAGGTGAGATGAAGGGCAGGTGCAAAACCATTACAGAAATTCCTTTGCTTGTACATGTATTTGGGGATTAGATATGCGTACCATAGCGAGGCTAGCAGGCGGACTGGTACAGATGTATTTAAAAATTAAACATCATGTATTAGATAATTTTCTAATCTCTCTATATCAATCGAATCTATGAAATATGTGAAGCACGAATCATCATCATCATCATGTACAGCCTGCGGCAGTCCACTGCTGGACATAGGCCTCTCCCGAAGCACGAATGCCCCAAATAAACAAAATAAAAAAGCACACAAAAAGGGTGATATATTATGTTTTCCCGTTGTATTATGACAACAATCTAATAAGATTCAATCAAATGAGGCTTATGCCCTGTATCCATGCCTAATGCCGTTTATTTAACCGCTTTTTTAACCGCCTCCGTGGCCTAACCTAATTAGTGGCTTCCAGTTTGGAATCACAATCTGTCCTGGGTTCAATCCCAGGATACGTGAGTACACGGTTTGGTTGGTGGACAGTCCCTTGTCCACCTGGCTAGCTAGACAACCTGAGCCAGAATGACTTAGTTTTACTGGATTCACTATAACACAAAATTGATATAGGGTCTATTTTAGAAGGATTTATAATGTAATATTCAGATTTTACAGATATATAGTACATTATTATAGTCCGCTACTTCGGTCAGCGAGTACCTCATAAATTATCATACGGGAACCAGTTCATGGATTGGGATAAAACTTAGCGTATGTCCTTCTTCGTGTCATAGACTACGTGCGTGTCAAATTTTATCAAATAGATTGTGATGTTGAGGCGTCAAGTGGTGACAAACAAATACACTTTCGCATTATTTAATAGCGTGATTCGTATTTAAAAATGTATGTAGCCTATTAAAATATGATACTTGGATAACTTTCCAAAATAAATAGTTGCAGGTGTTATTTGTTTTTTGTGTGGGAAATGACAAATGATTTAGCAAATTTATTATTTATTCATTATTTTGACATCAAATATAATGAATGATACTTTTCGGAGAAATTGACATAGCTCGTGAGGCTCACAAAGTATTAAACTAAAATATTAAAAATTAATTATTATTATGGTACCCTAATATGTCAAATGTATAAATTTGTTTCCTCTAACCTAGCCCATGGGTCATTGGATAGATCTGTAGTATCACATGCGTGACGTCATCTGCGAGTTTTTAATATAACGGTTTTCCCCGAAATCACTATCGATAAAATTCAGAAACCATTTTTACAGGTTCCTTGGAGCTAAATCTCGAAATGTCTTTTCAATTTAAAAATTTGCAATGTTGTCCATTCAGAGTTAATGTCCGCATCAGGTAACTGCAAGTTTAACTTTGCCGTAACCTTAACCGTTGGCCGGGTTATCGTCGGAACGTGTTCGTTATCAGCGGCTCGGCAGATGCGCCGGCGCCGACCCGCGACCCCCGCGCCGCCCGCGCCCCCAAGCGGCAGACAATCGATTTTTCGGTTAAATTTTGTACGTTAGTACTTACTTACCTGTGTTTGTTTGAGATAACCACATATATTGTAAGTTACACCGGTGACAGGATGGTAACTAAGAGGTTGTTGAACTCCGTACAAGCGAAAATAGATCCGTTTAACCATAGACTCATAATCATCATCAACAGCCTAAACATGTCTCCACTGCAGGGGCGGGCCCAGGGCGGATTGTTAGTGTGCGTAGATTTCACACACGCCTTTGAATTTCTTCTCAGGTGTGTGCAGGTTTCCTCACGATGTTTTCTTACACTGAAATGTCAATGGTAATGATTTTAATCATTCGTACATAAATTCCAAATAACAAATTGGAACTCATTGATACGAGCCAGGATCGAATCCAGACCTTGATTGTTCAAGGACTGACGCTTTACCCACGAGCTACCGAACTATACTCGTACATATTTGAGGTAAGTGACGATCAGGCAGTTAATGGAAAGCGTGCTCACCGAGGAGCCACCAGTGAAGGTGTTGTACTACCATTCCCACAGGAACTACACCGGTGCTACTAATTTTTCGGCGTACAAAGTTTTTTCTGCAGGTCAGCTTTATTCCATAATTGATTTCTATTTCTATAAGTGGAGTGGAGTCGTTGGGTCCCTGGGGGCTAGATACACGTCAGCTTGTGTCCGCACTGTCTGGCCGCCTGGTGGAGGCCTCAGGTGATGGGAGAGCTGGTGGCTACCTCCGACAACGGATCAACCTTGCTATCCAGCAAGCTGCCAGCATCCTGGCACTCTGTCCAATGGAGCGCGGCTGGGTGACGTATTTTATATGGTAGGTTATAAGTATTAGTTATAAGTATAAAATTTCACTGTTGACATGTAGACAACTTGATGAAAATAAAAAATGACAAGAATGTCTATAAAACAAAACAACGTGGGTTTACGGATAACTATTATGTTTTCATGATCACCGGATTCGGGAATCAAATTCCCTGACTTCCTGCTCCTGAAACCTGCTCTACAAACCACCCCTGGGAAGATCATTTCGGTCAACACACAACAAAAACCCATTTAGCTAATACTTCCGGAGATCCTACCCTTATGTTGCATCCCGGTTTGTCCATGCTTTCATCTTGACCCTTTGTCCTCACTCTTAATCGCTTAAACACCCCGGTGTCTTACGATTAAATTGGCACCGCGCTTAAGTGTACCTACAGATGAGATACGGTAACAGCGAATATTGCGGTTGAATTTTTTTTAGCGAAAACTCTCGCCGTATGAATTAAATTGTATTAAATTGTATTGTGTGTAAAAATAATCTGTAATGAATCAAACCGTAGTTTTATTTTTATGGAGTCAAATAATTCATTCGTTTTTAATTTTGATTATTGAGGTATTCTGTCATACTCTCAGTTATAAGTAGCAAAACTTTGCAGTGTTTTATTTCCATAAAATACAAAATGTCAATGTTACAAATAAAAAATTACTTATAAACTAGATTTGTTAGTAAACTTAGCCTAGATTAGTAATGAAAATAAACCTATGTATTTCTCTAAACGCTCTGGCGACCAGATCGGGCGTCCTTATTGTACGTATAGCAGTTAGTGAGTAGGAGTTCCGCGTCGTCTATGAGCTGCTCATCGCTCGTGTAACGACCTTCCTCCATCTGAGACTGAATCGTGCTAACGTCGTGCTAACTTGATGCAAAATACTCAATTCGAAGTAAGCAAAGTATCGCCAAGAGTGCGACATGTCTGTTCCTTTGCAAAAAATTGTGACGCATTTTGTGCGCTTAGATTCCTCAAACTATTTTCTGTTCTGTGATTTTATAAATGTTTTAGTATCGAATTGCGTTGTTATAAGATTGACAGTGAACAGGATTCTTAACAGCCCTGCTGTCTCCAACATTAGCCCAGTGCTTAAAAAAACAAAAGGGTCCATTGTCGCGCGGTGTCGCGGAACTACAGGATCTGACAATTTCCGGATGGAACCGGTCCGAGGCAAACCAAACCAGTTTCCCGTCAACCGCCGCTCATAATGCGTTGTTTATGGTAATTTAGCAGTTATTGTGATAGCCCGTTTGTTTGTTTTTTATTGAGGTAGTCCTGAGAATGGATGCTGGTGTAGAGGTAAAGGGATGAGATTAGCGGTCGTATGTGGAATTTGAATTTAGAAGGAAGATTTAGGTTTCCGGCCTTCCTGACGTTTTACTGACTTTGAATGAGTTTCATGCCGCGTAATTTCGGCTTTATACATGCCGCATGTTTTCTTTTGGAATACTTTGGCACTGTCTAGAGAATGCGTCAGAAAGTTACAGGGATAGATTAATGTTCTCCCATGGCCGAAACAAATTATGCAAAATGCAGGTGTTGTATCTATCTGGTACTCATTTCGAAGAGAAATTTTTAAAACGATTTTCTTTGTCAGCTAACTACCACAAGATGCTAATGTCTAATTAAATTGAGGCTAATGGGTAAGCACTCTTCTATCTTAATCTTATCGTCTCTTACCGCTTCCTGAGTCGTAAGATTAAAGTTAAAGACACTAACTAACATTTAAAAAAATGGTCATTGCATTGATTTCAATTTTGTTTGCACTACTTGAACGCTATGTAATTCCTACTGAATAAAATTATAAAATAATATTTGTTCGATGAAAGCACGGTTAGACATATTGTAAATTGGTTTCATTGATGTATGTCAAAATGTATCTTTGCTCGTATTCTATTATGTACAAATCATAGCATAAGTATAGTTTTAAAACAACAACAAACAAAAGCGTCTAAGAATCACACTAACTTTGAGGGTTGTTATTTATTAAAATCACATACTAATGCTTTATTTTATTATTATATATATTTACTTTATTTTATGATTTGATAATTTTCTATTTCGTATTTACTAACCTAGGCTAGCAAACTACTAACAAAGAATGGAATTTTCATTCTGAATTCAAAAACATAAATAGTTCTTTACTATCCCAAGACTAGTGTTGCTATAATTTTGCTTTTAATAAAAAACAGTCAAATAAATAAATTACAATACATTCTAAAAACATATAAAAGCTTATCTACATTGGGCGGCATTTTTTGGCGAATATCATTCACTTGTTTAATTTGATTCATACACGACTAAAAAAGTTAATTTTGTCTGAAAAATGTCAGTGATTTACATTGTTGCCAAACCGTGCGCACATCCGATCTTTAATTACTTTTTCGTAACTCACAATTTGTTAATTTAAATATGACGTCACATCACATAAATTCTAGTATTTCACAAAATGTAATTTAAGTTAACAAGAAAAATCTACCAGTACGAGTATTACATTAAAATCATAAAAGTGTTAACAGCGCGTTAGCTAAAATTTATTAATTTAAATTTTTATAGCCTTATTATTCGAGCAATATAATAAACTGTTGCAATTTCGGAATGATTGTTTAGCAAGATGTTGATAATTAGAATTTTTCTAAATTGAACACCTTCAGTTGTCTTATGATTGGATTAATTCACAGTGTGTGTGTGTTGCACTTCTTCAAGTTTTTTCAAAGGTACTATTTGGAAATCAAATCATTAAGTGACGAAGAATGATATTTCAGTATATTATTTATACTTTCAAGGGTTTGCAATTAAAATCATCAAAAACTACGTGGTAATAATTAATATTCTTTGCTTGTTAAAAATATCCCATTAAAAGTATTCAAAATTCGAGACATATAAATACAAACAGAAGCTTAAACATATAATAATTACTTCGATTTATTATTATATTAATGCAATAAGATAAGATCCGTACATTGATATATTATTTTACCTATTTATTGAAAATGCTTTTGCCTCTTTAATTTTAAAAAAAACTAGTGTTATTTTATAGACATGGAGCTAAAATATTTCTATTTATGTGGCAATATCCTATCGCTAACTTTAATTTGGTGAACGTTTAAAAAATAAATATTTTAAAAATTTGTGTTAAAAGTTTTGGTCGAAATAATCTAGCATAGAAGAGGAAACATGGACACGCACAGTTTTATTTTTATTCTCAACCCTGTGTGACCACTCGTGATCAATCACAGCGCGTCTTTCATTGTCAACAGACACTACCCTCATGGGTTTATGCAAATATTCGCAATTAAAAATTTGCGCGTCTAACGGTCCTTGGTCCTTTGTAAGGAATGCAGCTGGACGTCGAGGATCACGTTACGATACGTCTTATTATTAAAATACATTGAGACTGCAAAATATTGAACAGATAGAGTTCGGTTGCTGGATATCCATGATCTTAAATATCTTGTAGTTTATTTATTCTTTCGTCATGTTATATCGTATTCTTTGGACTATTACGCCACTATATTTAAGGTAATGGTACGTTTTGAGCAAGATTTGTTTTGAGAATAGGACCAATAAAAACCATATTTATAGGTACTGAAAACGAAACGATATTTCATATATAATTAAGTACTAGAATTACCGCAATAAAATTACGATTCAAACACAATAAAGTAAAAAAATTGATGCAGTAAAATTACACTTCGGAAATGTCTAAATTTTCCACATACGCACTACTAATGTGGTTTGCTACGACATTTTCTGAAAACGCTACGGGAATAGAACGAGTTTTCCTAGAGTTCTTATTGGCAGAAGCGGATAAAATTATTTATAATATTTTGAAGCAATTCACAGAAGAACTGAAAACAGAAAAATATGTGCTTGATAAAGATGAAGAATTTGAATTGATGAAGAAGGATTTTGTTGAAGATATCAACCCAGAGCCTATTCCGCGCGGTTTCTTTCGACCAAAGATTGAGATGACAGATCAAAAACGGTTTAAGGCTGTTAATAATACTGGCACGGATTCTAGGATTACAAATACAGTTATTTTCCCAAATTAAATTAAAATGTGTCCTAATGATTTTTAGATGCCTATATTCTGTCCCCACGGCAGGGTCTCAGACCTACTCTCCTACAGAGAGTGTATGGGACATAGTCCACCAAGCAGGACCAGTGCGGATTGGTAGACTGCACACACATCTTTGAATTTCTTTTCAGGAGTGTGCAGGTTTCCTCACGATGTTTTCCTTCACCGAAAAGGCAATGGTAATGATTGTTATCATTCGTACATAAATTCCAAATAACAAATTGGAACTAATTGGTACGAGTCAGAATCGAAGAATTTACAAAATAACGCATTCAAAAATAACTAGAAAACGAATTCAACTGCCCTAAAATCTAGAACATTCATCTCCTAAAATGTTCGCCCGTAGAGCTAGAAATCATAATTGGTTTTTGTTGATTTGCTCAAAAACCTATGGAGTAAGTTCTATCAAACAAAAAAAGAATCATCAAAATCGTATCATAATTAGCCAATACATACCCACAAAATCTGTCGAATTCAGAACCTCCTACTTTTTTGAAGTCGCTTGATGAAATAAGCTACTGCAGTCTGAATAAGTTTGTTCGCTAATAATAAAACATCTTGGCTCACAATTCACAATATGCAAACAATAATGTATTCCGCCCATCATAATTAACCTTTTCGTTGCCCAGTGGAATCTGGTTGACCCTTCCCTTGTGCTATGAAACTTGACCAAGGGTCATCTGGACCAATTCCGTGCTATTGTGAACTGGAATAAAAAACTCGGATTGGCATCCGGCTAACAAAAGTGACCCCTTAAGGTTTTGACCTTTTGTAAAGAAGGGTCGATGTTTGTGGGGCTCGAGCCGACTGCAGTAACGGGTTTAAATTATGTTCATATGATAAGATCTGCCATTCATTATTTGGTGTATTTAATTTTAGCTAAACAGATTTAAATATTTGAGAAAAATTAGATTATAAAATAAAACCTTGTCAGAAAGGTGTCAGAACACTAAGGTGTAAATACCAGAATTTCTGTTTAAAAACCAGGACAGTTTTCGCAGGATTCGTGTTTGAGCCGCAGATAATAGTAGTGCGTAATGAAAACAGTGTCAATGAAAGTAAGGGCAATTATAATCTCGTTATCTTCAACTAAATTATATAGGAAATCCCACCAAAAATATTTTTATGTAAAATGTTGTCAAGATTGTCCATATGGCTCGCACTGTCAATCAGCAGGTCTCATGTAGAGCTAAGCTTTGAACTCTACAAGCCTTAACTTCACAAATAGTCAAACTACGTGTAATTTCGCGTGGTTCGTCTTGGCGGGGGCACTACCGTGTGAAGCTTTCAAAATCCAGTAGACTACTTTAAACTATCCAGGACACCCCACGAGCAAAACCTAGCGACCTAAAAAGCATGACTGTCCTGGGAAAACAGGACGTTTGGCAACCCTAACCTAGGTACGTATTCATAAGCAATGAACATAAAATGTGCGCACGATAAACAGGTTGTGTCTTATTTGGAGCGAAAGAAATCGCAATGTGCCAAACAGAAGCAGCACAACGCAATATCGTTGCGTCATCAAATCGTGTTCAACTCGATTTTTATAGCAATCATGTAGTGGAAATCAGTTGGGCACATCACTAGAAGTACGTAACTGGAAACTCATTTTAGTTTTCGAGCTCACGGATTTATTGACGAGAGTTGAAGCGATCGGATCGAAATTGTTGTTCAATCATTAGAAAATACTACGTGAAAAAAGTGTTACGGACGATATTCTTAACAAGAACGTGTAAAGGGGTCTGTACCTTTTGGCATAGTGGTGACTAAAAAAGCGGTTTGTGTGTACTTGTGTATATTGATAGAGGATCTATGGACGAACAAAAAATGACATTTGAACAAAATTAAAGTCATACCATCACTATGCTAGCCTGTCATACAAATAGGTTCGAATCCCTTTAAAACTGAACCAAAAATCATAGTATACTCGTAAATAATATAATATATTTGTTGAATTTTTCAGCTCGTATATATCACATAGGAATCCATAGCATTACAATGTCAGTAGAAGTCAGAAGATAAAATCAACACTGACGATTGCGTCCTTACGGTTCAAATTTTGATCGTGTTTTGTTTTACAAAGTCATAGAAATATACAACTGAAATGCATATTTCCGTAGCAGTTGAACAAAGCCATCCACCCTCTGTTCTCGGAAGCCATCAGGGCCGCAGTTATCTGGCTTTTTAGCTGCACGTAATACTACTACTGGAATATCACGCTGTCGATAGTCGCTAGCGACAGAGTTAGACTACAATCAAAGTGATATGGAAGGTATTTTGGTGGAAACAATTTGGGAAATGCTAGAACATTCTACTGTCTCCGTCTTTGCAACTATGCTGACTATTTTACATGCAATTCAGGTAGGCCGTGTGGTTTAGAAAGAAAGAAAGAAAGAAAAAATTTATTTGCCAAGTACATAGTTTTTTACACGGTGTTTAGATAGTAATTTTAATTAGTTCGATGTACTTAACCTGTCCACAGGTGTGCAAATATTATGAACATATCTAATAAGGAATTTAATTGTGATTAGTAAATTTAAATGTAATTTGACTTTTAATAGGACCAACCCATGTCATCCCGCGGGTGTCGTAACGGCGACTAAGAGAATACTATTCAGGAGATGGGCAATAGCATCTACCTACGTAACAACAACATCTTACTGTCATCACCAATATACCTGCCATGGGTGGTGATTATGCAAATCTCCTCATAGTAACTCTCATTTCTAACAGTGGACTCGTGCAGCCTATAATATTGATGATGACAGGTTGGCCATTTATTCATCTATTGTAAATTTCCACGAGTTACGACTAGCAATAGTTGCTGCGACAAAAAGACATACTGACACGAAGTACGTTAAATTTGTATTAAATATACTAATACTCGTATACACGCCTAACTGGCCTTCTCTTTCCACTGTTTCTTTCTTAACCCAGGACTCCTGTAAGAAATTTCTCCGAAAGAACCGGTTCTTTTTGAATTATTTTTTCGGTGTACTTTTGTATATGTTTTCTGTGTACAAAAAATATTTAAATTTTTAAAAAAGGAATCATGCACCTGACTTTGCCATTTTATCATCGGACATGCCGGAACCTCGAAAAGAATAATTTAATGACTGTCGACAATTGGTCGACAACGTAAACTCTTGGTAGGGGTCTCGCCTCGCCGTCCGACTCACCTAGCCAGCTCACGACACCCTCTCCTCCCCCTCCACCACCCCCGCCCGCCGCTCGCTCGGGAGAACCGATCGATATGCAAGTTTACTGTACCTGAGGAAACCATCAACTCGGAGCATTTGTGGACAGTCCTGCTTTTATATGTATGATGGATTAGCACTTAGTCTTCATCTCACCTAATGGTAAATGATGGTAAGAGGTGGTAAACGTAATCAAGATGTTATACATAATATAAGATACAAAAATATGAATATGTTTAAAAAAATAATTAAAAGTCACAAAATAATTGTGTGTTTTGTATTTTTCTGTGTACAATAAATTGTTAAATAAATAAATAAGGTGTACTCTTCAGCACTGCTGTGGCGAACGTAAGCGCTAGTTTAAAGAACATAAAAATACACGGAAGTAACGAAGATCTTTTTACATGCTTTAGACTACCTGCGTACCAAATTTCATCACGATAAATAGTAATGTTGAGGCGCCAAGTGGTAAGGCGTTCATTTCCTAATATTTCCCTTCTAGAATTAGAATACTTTCTCCAAATTTAAATGGAAAACCCTTGAACAAGGCTATTCAATAAACAAGAATCATGAAAATCTGTGAGAATGAATTGTGAATCTTTACATTTTTGATGTCGGTTTATATTCAAATGCAATTAGTATATCGGGAAAGATCGAATATACCTCTATTATTAACCGCGTGTAAAAATCATTATGTACCAATCTCCACCCTCCTGACTCATGGTCGCCCGACCCACCCTCGCGTCAGGCAGGCATGTCAGGTGAGTCACCCGCCCGCTATCTGTGTGCAGATGTGTGTGTGTGACTCAGTGACGTCACCGCGGTGAGAAGGGATGGTGTGGACTGAACGTTGACGATCTTGACCATCTCATTGTCTGATTTAGGGTGAGGTGAGTTTAGGATGTAGGGCGTTCCTATGTACATCCATCCCATATCCCACTGACATGTTAGATAGAAATATTATAAATGCAAAAGTGAGTATGTTTGTTTCTAATTTCTTTACGTTTGTAACGGAGAGTCAGAATGACTTGATTTTTTGTATAGAGATTTTTCAAGGGTTACGAAATATCATAGGCTATATTTGATCTCAATTAATCCAGTAGTTCCCGTATGATAATTTCTAAAGTCCGTGCGGATGAAACCTAAGCTTTACAAAAATAAATTGAAAAATACGTCAACCCTAGAAACTTTGAGACATCCAATTCACACTATGACGACTATAGTCTGTATTTGCGGGTGTTTTGAAAAATAATATTTTGTAGACACGCGCCTCTCCGGGGACTCGTGGTCAGAAGCCTGAGATAACTAGTGTACATGGCACACATACGTGTACAGGTACATATAGAGTAGCCATGTTGGGTTTGACCCGCTCACTCCCTAGCGCTCACTCGAAGACTGCACGTTGTTTGGCATATTTTCGTCAGAAAAATCTATTTTTCGTGACCGTATAACTTTGGAATTTAGGGCCACATTGCTCGACGGCGTTCGACGTTTAGTCCATACTAAAAGAGAGCAAAGTATGGATCACAGTACGCATCCTTTTGCACCAACGACGCGACGAACGCGCTCCGGTGCTTTGCTCTCTTTTTGTATGGACAAAACGTCGAACGCCGTCGATCAATCTGACAAACTGCACTGCGAATTCGATGAATCTTAGACCTTTGTTTTTTGCTAGCCTTCTTGTGAAGCTGTAATGGTCGCAGTACCAACAGAATAAAGTTTCGGGCAAAATTTATTCGATTTTGCGGGCGCCACTTTTTAATTTGCCAAAGCCGCCACTGAACCGCAGACACAGATGTTCGTTTCAAGATCGAACCCAGATAGAATTTTTTTCAATCGGCAGATTACGTGTCAGAGAAATGTATAGACTTACAGACGCAGGTTTTTGCCAAATTATATTTTCTCTAGAGATATCTTGAAAGCGTCCTTTGTCTTTCTCTATGTCATCACGGTAAAGAGTAATGCGTTTCATTATAATATTAGTTTGGAATAGGTGTCGTCTGTGTCTACTAAAAAGTAAAACGAATTGTTACACGTAATAATGGCTCCGATACAGTTGAGTATGCCCCAAAATTATTCGCGTTTATATTATGACATATTTTGGATGAAAACACAAATCTAAGAAACTATTTTGAATATTTTGCTTGTATCGGCACTAGATATATGAATTATTCATTGGTTTTAGATCGACCTTGATCACGACACCGCGTGAACTTATGACGTCATGTGTTAGTTTGATTAAAAATATAATAAAAACTTATTTCGCAGTAATAGAAACCGTGTTCTTAGTATGTGTAAAAAAGTGTCAACTATCAATGTCAATCCTATTTTGCATGTTTTGAGTATTTAGAAATCTGTTTCATTACGAAATGTTTGAATGTGGAGTCAAATGAATGTCATTGTGTTTTTTAAGAAATAATAACATAAACTTTAACTAATTCACTAAGTAAATGAGAAAATATAATGTAAAATTAAAATATCTCCAAATGGATTTTTATTTTCATGCCTTATAAGAATCTTTACATACCCAATTACAAGAACATACATTACAATGTACAAAGTTTTCATAAGAAACAATTCATTATTCTGTTTGACAGTTCTTTGTGGTTCGACCTTGGCAAGCAGACGGGCAACGTTCTGTCAGGAAAATTGGATTTTCATTTGTACAGGGAGGTACAGGGTTTTGACGTTTCGATGCAATGATATTCAACATTTAACTAGAAATAAAGCGAACAAAATCTCAGTCTACTGCATTGGTTCTTAACTTATACCATACTTGTGATAAACGAGAAGAAAGGTAATGAAACTACAATCCGAGACTACTACAAGAAACGTCTACATCAAGACATTTAATTTGATACCAAACACGATATTCTAATCTTTGAATGTTTAGTAGCACCTTACAAGCCACCATTTTATATTTCGTCATACACAAACTACCCGCGGAGGAGCACGACCTTTTCAATATACAAAATTTGTCAAAATACGAAGAGTGTTGCAGGGGATATGAGGAATAAAATAGGGAGGGCGAAAGAGGAGATGCACATACATACACACAAAGGTTACTAAAATTATAACCCTCCTTTTTGACTTCGCTGGAGTCAGGTAATAAATTTATAATGCTTGTTATGCCACTGCTTCCCGAAGCTCAATAAAAATTGATATGGAATTGTCTGCAACTTTTATTAGTGTTTCATGATCGCTGTATTTCGCATTTATAATATTAGTATCATATTTGAACCGCTTCCATGGTCTAGTAGGAGTATAATGCGGAGGTCCCAAGTTCGACGTCTTGTTGTTGTTGGTAAGGCATTTTGTTACCTAAGCCGCCAAACAGCAGTGTTGTAGAACTTTTAGCTACTGGTATGAAAGGTGACAAGACAGCGCCGCGATAGATTGAGGCTTCTAGATGAGCACGCTTAGCATCCAACGGGATAAACTTTAACAAGACTATATAAGAGGGAATAAGATCCCAAACCCCTTCCACTTAACCCCATAGTAGATGAGGAGTCGTTAAGTAGATCCCTTGACCTACTTTCTCAAGTAGAATATTAGGGAAGCGAGGCCAGGCCGGTCACAGATACTACGATGTTTGACCTGGCGCACCATATTGCGAGGTCAAACGAGACGGTAGGATTTAAGAGTTTTTCTCCTACAGCTATAGAACTTTTTGCAAACGTGGTATTTAGGCAATTTGCTATGTATGCGACTTGATACTACTAGACCAGTTGCTTTATAGATCAGCCGCTGCGTTGCTTAGACGAGCTAGTCCATACACGAGCTGCTACTTACAAAAACTGCGACTTTCGTTGACTGCCAGCATAATGCACAGACAAAAACACAGTATTACAATAAGAAAACAGAGACGATGAAAATAAAAGTTTTGGCATGTTTTAAGGGAAATTTTCTCTTCGACTCAGACCATCAGTGTCTTAGAAGAGCTGCTCCATAGACGAACTGCGACTCAGACGATCAGTGACTTAGAAGCGCTGATTTATATAGATATAGATATCAGTAGTAGACTTGCTGCTCCATAGATTGATCCTAGATGCAATTAAAACCTAAACACGTTATAGAAACGATTATTTGTGTCTTGGGTGCGATATATTTCCGTTACAATATATTATTATGCAATATATATATGCTAATGGCGTTGTATTCAGTCTCTGTCAACCACAGACAATACTTACTCATTAGCCGCAGATCTGTGACGTCATCAGAGTGAATGACCCGTGACGTCATAACACACTGTTCTAACATCTCAAACACAGTCTCAGGTTCTCATAGGGCACAAAAGAATGATAGAGGCAGATTGGCCGCAGTGACACACTGAGCTTACGCAAATTGTACGATTTCCGTTCTCTCGTGCGGTTTACCATTGGTGTCGCCATTTTGTTGATGGAAAGTTGTGGTTTTTTGGAGGAAATTAATTAGAACACCTTTAACGTTAATTGGGTTTCAATGAGTATGAGTATGACATGTGCTTGTGCTGGTTTGGTTTAAATGTGTGGTTTTCATGCGATTAGGAATAATGACTGTTTGTGATTGGTTTAGCCACTCCGATCTCTAACGTCGGTGACTTCTTTTAAAAGCAAATTTAAAAGTATATTTTCGAACATACAGAAGCAAGGCGGCACTATACAATATACACTTCACTAGTGACGTCTAAATGTCCAAACCTTCAACCTATATTCTTTATATAATACTGTTCTCTTCTATGTTTGTGGTACAACGTATTATATATTCTACCTCTGTATTATTTATTATTTTTATTCACTGATTATTTATGTAATAAAAAACAACATTTGTAAACTGTTTAATACACCTACTACTATATATGTATACATATTCATTTTTATATATTTTCCCATTAATATAATGTATAAGTGATAAGGATAATTCTTTTTGTTATTATTTGTATGAACAAATCACTGAATCTGTAATGTGCGTTTAACAAATAATTTCTAAAATATACGATGACGAAGTCTCAGGAAAATGCTAGAAATAGTAAGGATAATAATATATCATCTATGACGCATATACGCCTGCCTGTCTATTACTGTTGTTTACAGCCGAGACCAGAATTTAGGCAGCAGGTAAAGTACATTTCATTTAATGTCGGCACCAATGGAAAACCCCACATATGGCAGGGATACATCTCAGCAATGAGAAATCCTCAAGAAATAAAAGAATTAGAGAGGAGAGCCGATCCCACGGCAGACGACAACAATACCAGCAACAATGGGACAAATTGTCTGACATTAATGTACACAACACACGTATACAGCTTTATTACAGGCTGATTGGGAACGAGATCAATCCGTTATATCTCGACGAGTACGTCGACTATCGCTTGGGGATTGTGTCTCTTCTGATCGTGGAGTTACGTGATTTTGTGTCAATTATTTGTTTCGTTTTAAAATTTAGAATTCTAGTTATATAATATTTCAAAGAAGTTCGCTTACAAATTTTTGGTCCCCATTTAAACCGACTTCAAAAAAGAAGGTCCTCCTCACCTCAAATTCAGCTGTATGTTTTTTAAGCTATTATTCCGCTAATCATGAATCGATTTTGATGATTCTTTTTATGTTTGGTAGATCATACTTCAGAGGTGGTCCTATATATATATATATATATAAATTGTATTGAAATTGATTTAGGGCTTTTTAAAAATATCAACCAAAAAAAAAACTAAGATATACCCAGATAATTCTACCTCTAAGAGTGAACATTTTCGGAGATGAATGTTGTAGACTATTAGGCCAGTTGAAGTCGGTTCCTTAGTTAGAACGCGTACCTGTGTCAGACAATCTCGCGCTTTTTCATACCTAAAATTAAACACAGTAATTAATTGATAGCCCCAGCTTGCCTTTAGCTATAATTTATGAATCTGCCGCCAAACAAGTATAACAAGTAATTCAAATTGAAGCTTATTAACCTATTAGCTGCTATTAAACTACTTTTATCCCGATCAAATTTGAAGATTTTTGTAGACAATGTAATCGATAACGCGGATAAAAACTTGTACATATATAGTCGTATACAGGTATCGAAAACTAACAAATCAATCCTGTCTGAGACTGTTGTAGTCTAGAGAGACACATTGTTTGTTTGAAGGCTTTATCTAAAGTGTGTACGGAAGGTTTTAGCCGTTATCTGTGCGCGGCGCGACGCAGGCTCTTCGACGGGAATGTCGCCATTATCTGTGCGCACGCGCCGGCTACACGCACCTACGTATGGATAGAGATGCCTTTATAAAAAAGTACCATCTCGCATTTTCAACCGACTCCAAAAAAGGAGGAACTTCTCATTTCGACAGATATGTTTTCTACCCGACTGCGCTAGAAGGAGGGTTATGTATTTGTGAGAGTATGTATGTACGTATGTATAATTGTTTGGTTGTTTGCCACGCTCTGCGTCCTGAACGGCTCGATGGATTCTCAACAAAGCTCAACAATTTTTTAAACTAGTTTATACGAAGCCCTATAGCAATAATAAAAATAAATATTGTACATAACATTGATTCCACTGTAATTTTGAGGTGAAATTTAATAGTCTGCGTGTCGCTTTTATGTGTACGAGCCAACGACGTACTAATTTGCATCAAAGAGATGTAGGGTCTACACTCGCGCTAGAAAAATGCAGAGTTAGATGTGAAATGAAACCGATCCGTTTGCTTGCTACTTGAACACTGCTTTTATTATACTAAATCCTACTAATCCTATCCTACTAATATTATAAATGTGAAAGTTTGGATGTTTGGATGTTTAGATGTTTGGATGTTTGTGACGCTTTCACGGAAAAACTACTGAATGGATTTGAATGAAACTTTACAATAACATAGCTTATACATCACAATAACATATAGGCTATAATTTCTAAAGACATGTGTAAATTGTCCAAAATCACACATATAATATTAATGGGATTACATGGGCAATTTTGGCATTACAAAAACGCGTTGCCTAGCGACCGACCATAGGATATGTAAATTCGTATGTACAAACTTTCACGTTTATAATATTGGTGTGAAGACTATTTGAATGTACTACGTCAGATATTGAAATTTCTTTTGTTTCTTTAAACTATTAGCCTACGTAACAGAATAAACACTATTTTGTACCTTATGCTGGAAATGGAGATAGATGCCTTCTATGCCTATCGAATAAGTAGAATAAATCCTGAAGTACACGCGGACAAAGTCGCGGGCGGAAGCTAGTGATATATATAGGTATAAGGTATGTAAACGCCGGACAGCTATCGATCGTCGTTGGCTCGTCAATGTGTCATTTCGAACTTTGTTAGTTGTTAGCGGGGCCCCAGGCCTCCGTGGAGCATAGTTAAGAGTAGCGGAGACCAATACATTTTATTGTTTCAATTCTGTATGTTTGTAGGTATGTCGTGGATGTTGGATTCATCTCGAGACTATGCGACGGCTTATCTGTCTTTAAACTACCTAAAACGAGAGGCGACGACGCGCGGAGATAGACAGATTGCGTCCTCACAATCGTACTTAAATATGGAATTTGGTGAGTGGTGCACTCAAAAAACGAGTAACTCCGGTGGTCAATGTCAGAGAAAAGAAGATATATTTAAAGAAAACAAGACATTGGGGAAATTCACTATAGACAAACATCCTTGCAACCTCTCACGGCCATATCTTTGCTGACGGAATTTCTAGTTTCCTAGGAGTTGTTAAGGATGTTTTTCCTTAGTGAAAAGCACACCTGAGAGCTAGGATGTTGGATATCTCTGAATAGGATAGAGCTAGCGTAAAATGCTGTCAAATATATTGCCATGGTTGCGTTAAAAATTACTTCTCGTTTAACCGCTTCCGTGGCCTAGTGGCTAAATGTTGAATTCTCAATCCGGAGGTCTCGGGTTCGATTCCCAGTGGGGGTACCTATCGGTACTCGACTTTTTGGTGGTAAGGCTTTTTCTATGTCTGCCTCGCTAGCTACCACCATGCTATCTAAGTCTGCCGCCAAACAGCAGTGTTAATAGCACTGTTGTGTTCCGATATGAAAGGTAGCATAGCCAGCGCCTCATTACGCTTAACATTAGGCTTCTGTGTGCGCACGCTTACCATCCAACGGCCTTATCGCCACTTACCACCAGGTGAGATGAAGGCCAAGTGTGGACCCATCACACATTTAAAAAAAATGCTCATATATTCCTGGTTTGACTATAATTTTAAAATCGTACTATTATTACAAGTGTGAAAGTTTTTTTTATTGATTTGTCCTTTTTTCAGTTTTCCTCCGAGTCTCTCGATCTAAAATCATTTAGAAGGCGTACAAGTATTTCTTTCTTTGTCTCCTGGTCGATTCCTTCTGTATTCGGTCCACGATGGGTCCCGTCAGTGGAGCGGCTTCCACGAATGCATCAACAAATAATGCACAGATGCACGTCACCAACGGACTGCACTTGCTAGGGTCACCAGGATTTAATGTAAAAAAGCCGAACTTTGTAAAGTTTAATTCCAGAAAGCCGAACTGGCTTTGTGGTTAATTAGTGTGTGTAAATAGAATGTTTAACGTTATTCGATGCTATTAGCACTGAAGATTCAAATTGAATAAATCAGCATAGCTATATTTATTAGTAATCACTGTTCACCAACTACCATTTATTTCTGGCAGCGAATTTAATGATTGATGTGAGTTACACAAAACTAAATACCGTTTTTGATAGACCGTCAAGATTTTAAAAGCCTTTATCGATCGGTTGTTTTGCCCGCTACTTCATTCGCGTGGACTTCAGAAGAGAGAACTACTTGCTGGATCGGGATAAAAAGTTGCCTTTTTATTGCCCTGCCCTTCAACTGTCTCTATACCAAAAAACTAGTCATTCTGACCCTCCGATTCTACAAGAAGAAAGGACAAACAAATACACACTCACTTTCGTGTTTGTAATATTAGTATGGATTGCTACATAAGACAAGCTGTTACTAACTATTATATGTGATTATTAAATTATTCAACATATATTTTCCATTACAATTCATAATTTTATTATGTCCCTTTAAATATTAAAACCATAACCAAAAAACTGATTTAGAAAATATATATTTACAATTCAATCCTACAGCCTAATTGATTGTAATAATCTGCCCTTTCCTTACTCCATTTTGTTGCAGTAATCATGTGACAAAAAGCCGTACTTTTCTTTCTTAATCGAAGACTACTGCAGGTCATGTGCCTTCCTCATAGATCGCCAGGTTGTACTTTCAATGACTTACCATTAATACAGTCAGTTGAGAATAGAATTGCAGAGTAAGAAGGTATTATTTAATATGGGTTGACAAAAAGCCAGAACCGGCTATAGCCGAACTTTTGGTAGCACTATCGTGGCTTAGCATCGAGTTAAGGCAAGGTGCAATGCACGACAATAATTTTATCGAAGTATAATGAAATGAATGCTCCATTACGGCTCACTTATCCCTTGTACAGCTTAAGTTATGTGTTAGGAGTGTTTAAGGTGAGCGCCAAATGATGATACATAACATTACATTTTACGACGTGTCTCGAATGAATGGAGACATTGGAAAAATTTTACTTGCGTTTTAACCGCCTCCGTCCGTGGAGAGAACTCTTTGAAAAATAACTAACTTACTATAAGAGAAGCTAATTCTCAATTATTTGTTATAATTTTGTAACATTATAACAATGAAACTCATAATTTCACTGTTTCGCTTTTTGTTTTATTGTTTATGTCGACAATCTTATATTAAAAATAGGAAACTGCATGTCTAGAATTAAGTTTTAAATTAGTTTAAAGTAAGACTGTTTGTTTCTATATTTCAATAAAAAATAAATAAATAAAAAGCCGATAGTGTGTATTATCCATTCACGAAACCAGTGCAGTTCAGTGCAGTGGTAATTCTCAGCGCAAGTTTCCTAACTAATTACTAAAAGTATACTAAATTATATAAATTACTAAAAGTTGAAATGTTATTCTAATACTCCGATACGTTCTCTCAATCTCTTGATATACACCTGCGACGGGGAGCCGGTACCACATGACGATTATTGAGTACGATCTTTTAATACGGACCTCCAGTCTACATCTACAGCCGATCTTCAAACAAGACGCAAACAAAACCGCGGGATGATCTCAGTAGACCAACGAAATACCTAGAACCACCTCATAAGAAATAAATCAACGACAATCATACGCATATTAGGGTCTTATCATGTCATCAAGCATATTTATGAGCCGCTTCTATATATCAAGTCTACTTAAAAGGCACCCAGTTTCTTTGTTACAATTTTTTTCGTCATACAATCATGCTATAAGATTTTTTAAACAGCTTTAAAAATTACATCACCCAAACTTGACCCTACTCTATTATGTACCCTATTTCTTCGATATAAAGACTACCAATAAAATCAGAAGTGGAATACAGGTGCAAAATACAGTTTGTATAACGATACCTAGCGTTGTACTAAGACTAAATAATAGATGTCAACGCACCCAGTGGTATAGAATCTAGGCCATAACTAGACTAAAACAAAAAAATCGGTGTACGTTTTGAATATCAAATGAGCTCCATCGCTATTTAAATGTTAGTCATTAGATTGTTTTGTCATTCAATGATGTTGGCGTAGAATAAACAATAAAATTTTGATCGAACACAGAACTGCACCTCACAATGGCACTTTCATATTACGAGTATATCCAACTTGAATTACAATTAGTGACTCCATTCCGACCCGTATTTTGGTGCTTTTAGAGTCCCGTACCCGAAGGGTAACCAGCGGAACCTTATTACTAAGACCCTGCTGTCCGTCCGTCGGTCACCAGGCTGTATCTCATGAACCGTGATAGACAGTTGAAATTTTTACAGATGATGTAAAGTAATTCTGTTGCCGCTATAACAACTTAAGTCCGACTCGTACTTGGCCGTTTTTTTAAAAAATATAACTTGAAACATTTTATCAATTATTTTATTTGCGTCATCTGTTGGTGCTACCATTTCCCATAACTGTTCTAAATTTTAAGTCAATAGAATGAGAAATTTCTGATATACTCAGCAGTGACATACGGACAGACAGACACCAGAGTGAAATTATAAGGGTTCCGGTTTTTCATCAGATTTTCGGGACCCTAAAAACAACAACTGTTTTACTAATATTGTAAATGTCAAAGTTTGTATGACTAAATGGCTGTGACTCTTGTGATTCAACCACGCATAAACTACGGAACGGATTTGGATGAAATTAGTCACATAGATATGTCCATATAATAATTACTGAAATCCTCGCAGACGGCGTCGCTGCGAGTAACAAGTTGTTAACGGTAGGATGACATGACAGTTCTCTCAAACCTTCATGTTCCCTCGTGTTGTGTCATTTCTGTATTATGACTACGTCACAGGTCTACGCTAACCTGTGACATCGAATTGTTCAGACATGATATAGCTTTATAGAAATTGTGGCTTTGTTTGCGGGATGGCAGGTGAATTCGACATGAAATAATCAAAGTGTTACATATGGCAATACAGTGTATTGTTTGCGGTTGATGAGTTGTATTACTAATATGATAATATGTTATAACGGTAATACTTAGTCATACAGTACTCGCTGGCTATGTTTGCCCCTCTGAAGTTAGCTCTCCGCAATTTCAAACATGTACAGACGGAATGTGTGTGTATTATTTTCGATAATAACTATCCCTAGATGACATACAACACAACACTAAGACATTTCTTTCCGCACGCTAACTTGCCTTGCCTTCCATTTACACGTTAATAATTGATACCTACTTCGCGGTCTTTTGTGGCTAATTTCAGAGGGGCAAACTTAGTTTGCGAGTACTACACATTTGAACGTAATATTGGTTCTTCAAATACATATAATCATTGGCTGGTGGACCATGGCCTACACTCTCTGTAAGAGTCACACTAAAGCGACTGAGGGAAACAATGTTCAGGAGATGGGAAGTAGCATCTAACTTGAAAATAATGTCATCTGACTGCGATCACTTTTACACCTGCCATTAGTGACATGTAATTTCAGCAAATGTCTTCATTGAGAGGCATGGCGATCTTTGAGATAGATTCATGACCAGCAATGGATTTATTGTGGATATTCATGACATTCTTTAAAAAATTCCATGTCCACTCTTGGACATAGCCTCTGCCATAGACCGACACGTTATCGTACTTTGGACTTTGGCCGACATCGTTGGTACAGATTGATTTTAGCTATCTAACTTACATAATCATGGGTTTACACTTGGCCTTCATTTCACTTGATCGCAAGTAACGTAGGCCGTCTGATAGTAAGCGTGTGCTCATCTAGAAGCCTCAAGCTGACACCGACCAAATTATTCTTCAAAAAGTTTTTTAATTCCAAATTTCAATTCCAAAAAAGGCTATAAGAATACGCCAAATCTTTCTCAGCTATTTCGGCCCCCGGACGAATGCGGTCATCTAAACATAAACAAATTAACATATTTTTTAAATATCTAGTAATATTTGTTAATATAAAACCACGCAACGTGTCCTCGAGTAGCTTCCCTCCGACCTACTTGCTTAGATCTGACTTAATTATTTACTTAACTCAGTTAAGTTGAGTTGGCAATGCTCAAGTTACTGAAGCGAAGTTTGCGCTATTTCACGGTATGCGAGTTGTTGCATAACTTGATATGATACTATGGTTATTAAGTTATTACTGTAAGTGAGTATTAAGTATGCGTCCAGTGAGACGATTAAGCAGTAACAATTGTAGGTTTTAGAGATCTGTGGTGAAATAAAAGCCAGTGGTAATTAATGTTGCCAATCTTCTTTTTTTCAATAGATCGCGCGTGGAAGCGCTTGTTACCAAAATAGCGGCCCAACGTCAAGCAACTCTCAAAATCGCTTCTCCTCTCTTTTTGGAACACTTCATTGCATTGAATATCATCATCAACAGCCTATACATGTCCCCACTGCAGGGGCTCAGGCCTACTCTCCTACAGAGAGTGTATGGGCCATATCCACCACGCGGGCCCAGTGCGCATTGGTAGACTTCACACGCACCTTCCGTATTTCTTCTCAGGAGGTGTCCTACGATGTTTTCCTTACCGAAAAGCCAATGGTAATGATTTTTATCATTCGTACATAAATTCCAAATAACAAATTTGAACTCATTGGTACGAGCCAGGATCGAACCCAGACCTCGATTGTTCAAGGACTGACCCTCTATCCAACTGAGCTACTCGTACCATGGCTCTGAATATATGACGCTTTAATTTCCTATCACCAGTGCGGCTATTATCATGCGTTGGAGTGCAAAAAAGCATTAAATAAAAACACCTACCCTCTCAAGAGTTCAGCTATCCACCTACCAACTTCGTCATCGGATCCTCGACGCCATTTTTAATGCATTGGACTCGTCAACACAAACCAAATGAGCCTAAACATGAGAGGTTTACCAGTAGCAATAGAAGGGTTCAGCTATCCGCCTTCTGCCGTCATGATCAGATCAGCTCAGTGGTACCGGTTACACAAAGACAAGTTTATTTGCATCGATTATGGCCCATGATGACAGTTAGAAAATTTCAGTTTTTCCCCTTTATAGGCATGCAAATATTTTAAACTGTTTCACATTACGATAGCAGATCTAACAATTGGTTCGTTGGTCATATACAAGCACAGAGCATTCTTGTGTGAAAGTATTACTTGTTCGACTGACGGATATATCAGTGCCGAGTCTGAACTGTTTGAGCAAAAATCTTGATATTTGAAGTTTGAAGCATCGACTCTTTGGTGATGTGTGATGTGGATTGCCACTAAGAAATCATTTTATCAGCTAGCGGATTACAGGATTACTAGTATAAATATGTATGTCCTTAAAAATTATAGGAACTATAAAACGATTACATTAATGAAATTAATTATTCTAAAAGACTGCCCCTAGCCGATCCAGGTCACTTCAGGTGCATAAGTTCTCATGATGCTGACCTCAATTCCACGCTGGGGACCAATCGTGCTAAATATTGATACGGACTGCCTCTGCAGTAGGGTTTCTCCCGTCATCATCAGTTTTATTAGTCCACTGTTGAACTAGAGCCTCTTTCATGAATTGCTAAGTCAGCGCTTATTTTTTTGCAATTTTTTTTGTTCTACGGGTTTTGCCTTTAATCTACACTATCGGAAGATATTTGAAGCTACCGTAACTTATATCACCGTCACTCAAAAGCCCGTGCTATTATGACTGCTGTTGGGCAGTAGACTTCACACGGATCTCTCGACCCAGAATAATACCTAAAGGATACCGCTGTGCTAATAGGATCGGTAGACCCAAATCTAAAAGAGAAAAATCTGTAAAAATACACAGAAGACAGGACTTGGTGTAAATATTATACGATTTTCTTGTATAATTTTTGAGAAACCATCAAAAAACCTTGACAAACAAAGTTATGCGGTCGGGAAAATGTACCTAATTTCAAGGTAATAAGGTAGGTATTTGCAAGCTTCGGATCCCTTGGTGCGCTAGTTGAACATGCACTCGGCAGGTTTATTATTTTAAAAACGACTGCCTAGGGAAAGAGCCGCGTTATATGGGATTCTAACCTCTCCGGTCTCTACACCCACAGCGCATATTCGAGAACTAGGCTAAGTGCATTGACCTCGAAAACATCTTATTGTAAATTAATTACATAGGTTGTCGTTATGAACTTTATGATATAATTTTATAAATGTAATGTTTACTAAACCTCCCCTCGTGATGTTACAAAGGTGCGGCAAACTCTGTTTCATTAACGGGATGACGCCGCCGCCCCTGCGTGCGTGCGCCGGCGCCGACAGATGATCGCCGTCTAATCACCAGATCATTAACGGGAGATGGCTTTTTATTACTTTTTAAATTCATAGCTGGGGGAATGTAATGCTTTAGGAGATTAATGGGATTGGATTTTTGTTTGTATTTGGATATTCTGGTTGGTAAAAGTGATTTTCTACGTCCAATTGGGTAGCGGAATTAGGCTTCACTTTCATTATTTATCAGGATTGAAGTCCCGGTTCGATTATCTAGCTCCTAACAAGGCCCATTTAGATATTTTGAACGAAATATATTAATTTCGGTAAAAAAAAAAACTTCTTGAGGAATGATACATACGCCTAAAAGATGTGTGGTGTGTGACGTATACCGCACCGCACTTTTTCCCCTTGTGGTAGACCATCACTGACAACTTCTTAGAACGTAAATACTTCATTTTGTACAGTATTGTTACATGAAATTCAATCACTTCTACGCTGCACAAACAAACGACCAAAGAATAAAATGCAAACTAGTGATTACTTGATACAAACAATATCAAACGACATTGACGACATTTTCATCTCGTTTTTTTGACAGAGAAAAAAATGACATAAATATTCAGCAATTCAGCCTACGTTCTCTTTTTAATAGAGGCATTGTAATTGTTATTGGTTTTGTAAAATGTAGACTAATCTGTTTTAAGGACCATTCATTGGTATACATAAAATGAAAAATGACTTCTAATGATTTTTAAATATACCTAATTTTATAACCTAATTAAATACAAGTCGATTGTGTCGATTTCAATACTACGAAGTTATAGCACTGCCACTGCCTAAAAAATTATGTCAATACGGATTCAGAACCTGATGTCATTGCGAAAGCTACAGAATTACCCCGCTGTATCCTGAACATGTCAAAATGGTGGTCAACAAACAACCCTGCCATGTTGCTTGCGACCACATGGGACAAATATAATGCCACACGATTCAACCTCTAATGCATAGCATTAGCTTGCTAGTGGCGCTAGCCGTCGGCTGGGGTAATACCACTAACATCAACGTCACATGTTGTATAAAACTCCAAAGTTATACCCTTTCCTCTCCGTCACCGATGTGTAAACACCCTAATAATAACCTAAATAACAATAACTATGAACATATTATTCTAATCACAGTCTGCGCGGGCGTGCGATCACGACTGCATTGTGTGTGATCAATCGTGATATGTTGCCGTGGCGCGGCGCACGCGCACCCTATCTCCTAACGCTGCCGACGACTTATGTAATGTTTATCTAATATCGTTCTGAGTAAGAACGTTTATTACATACGAGCGTATTTTTGATTTCTAACCGACAACGGAATAAGGAGGGCTATGTTTGGCGTCTATATCAGAAGAGCGATACTACAGAGGCTACGTACCTTTTTGCAAGACTGGCTAGCGAGTTTGTTCCCGTATATTTAAATATGAGTATCATACACTCTCTATAGGAGAGTAGGCCTGAGCCCCTGCAGTGGGGACTTATATATTTCACTGGCACTAAAAGCCAAAATACTGCCATCAATTTTTTTCTAGTGTCATTTATTTGTATTTCTGTGGATAAACATAGCAGTGCCTAGTCTGACTAGCATAATAATCCACAAATGTCAATTAAAACAATCGCTACAAAACAGCAACCACCCCATAAATTAATATCAAAATAATATGTCGAAACATTCACATAATAATGGGGGCCTCTAGCAATAAAACAGAGCTCTTATTAAACCAATTATTATATTGCCCACAGAAATCGCACGCCAAATAAAAGGTAAAGGACTTTGGGCTTTGTACCTTTGTCATTGAGATTTTTTATCTGTGAAAAGTTTGCGCTCGCGACGATTTATCTATAATACGTAGATCCATAATAGCCGAATTTCTGTCCGCGAAAAACACATACTTAATTCGTTGTAGAGCTCATCATATGATTATTTCTCCTTTACACATACAATTCAAATCTTATTAAAATAAGTCTGAATTTTTCGAAGTATAAATGTCAATGACACATCATCATCAGCCAAGAAACGTATAATCTCACCATCCATTTTAACCACCTCCGTGGCCTAATGGATTTACGCTTGGATTTGCAAGCCGGAGGTCCCGGGGTAGATTCCCAGTGGGAGGGCATTTCCTATGTCGAGCTGGCTATCTCTATCTACCAACATGTACCTAAATCTGCCGTCAAACAACAGTTTTAATAGCACTATTGTGTTACGGTATAAAAGGTAGCGCCTAATTAGCCTAGCTAGCCTAAAAGGCCAAGTGCAAACCCATCATACATTATAAAAATCCACTCCAATCCTATACAATGACAAATCGATTTACAGCGATTTTTGAATGAGACACCAAAAGATTTACCATACCAAAGACATCAACGTGAGCCACAAAATTGACAGACAGACTGAAGTATCGACAGAGTGGGACGAGTCAGTATGATGAAATGGCAATAGGCGAAATTTGGACTAAGATCTCAAATTGCTATCACGTGCTAATGCTAAATGATGGGACCCAAGGCAAAGGCAAAGTTCCAAAGCCTCGAACATAGGCGTCAGGTTGCCTGCCTTTCGGTATTTTATAGGATACATTTTGGAGAGTATGCGCAAGAGCTATTTTTGTTGATTCCACCTTCGCCGTTCAAGTACCGGTCAAACAGAAGAACGGCAGACCTTCATCCGTACACTGTAGATATTCCTACAGCTCGCACCAAGCGTTTCGCTTCCACATATTTTATCGTGCGTACAGCAAAAATATGGAATACACTACCGGTTTCCGTGTTCCCCGAAAATTACAACTTGGGAATCTTCAAAAGAAGAGTAAATAGGCACCTTCTAGACCAACACGTAACATCGTCGACCTCATCGTCACTTACCATCAGGTGAGATTGAGGTCAAGTGTTGGTCTATCTTTAATAAAATAAAAAAAACCAGTCATTATGGCATACCGTGCACTAGATGAGCTTAAATTAAAAATGACATTTTCCGTGTGATAACAATTCAAAGTCAAAGTTTATTTGCTGCGAAAATACGCATATCGATAGTCAGAAACCTTAAGTTTATCACTTTTGTTAAAAGCTTTTATTTAACTTGCAATGTTTGTATGTATGTATGTAAGTATGTATGTATGTATGTATGTTCGGGTCAAATCTTGCAAGCTGAATTAGAAGCACTTCCTCTTATCCTAGGGAGTTGAAATTTTGTACGTTGGTTCTGTTCCGATGACAATGCGTTTTTCTGGTACTATCGAGCTGGTCTGATGCTGGAGTCAGGAGGAATAAAGAGAAACTCTTCAATGGGCCCCTCGAAATCAGGCTCATCTCAAAATCAGAATACCAGGCTGACATAAGTGCAAGGGAGCGTGCTATATCGTTTCTATATATCGTATCGTAGCGAAGGTTGATTCCTAACAAACTACTTAAAATTATTTGAAGTACCAGGTTAGCAGAAACAGAAGTAGATTTGATTTAGCTCACATTACATATTACGCGCGGGTTATTCTACTAATGAGAACGCGTAGCTTCTGTCACTCCTTTTTTTTTATAAATCTAAATAGATTCATTAACTTTAGACTTTTTAGTTGAAGTGTTTTATATTCAAAATGCTATTTGTCTCTTTTTGGCCCAAGGGAATGAAAGAGTAACCACATAATTAAAAATCAAGTCCTGATAAACGTGAACGGGCGGTATAGTAGGTACATTATATCAGTACCTAATCTGTGCAAAGTTTGTGATTATATCCTCTGTGCAAATGCTGAATGTTATGCATAAATGCCATAAATTCCCTGTGACCGCGTGGTCCGACTGCTCAGTTCGATTACTCGGACCACGCGGAATTTTTTTTCCGCGTGGTCCGATTACTCGAACCACGCGGAATTGAGATTCCGCGTGGTCCGACTATAGAGATACGAGAACTTTTTACCGTCGGATCGATCGACTAAATAAATCTAACTGTGAGAAAGACAATACAAATTGGAGATTTATTTCTATCTATCGAGGGTTATAGAAATGTGGCTATTATCGCGGGTATCATTTTTTCGTGAATTCTAATTTTGCTAATACACTGTTTTTAAATGTATATAGAAAATACTTTATATCATTCTAAAAATCTGTTTCAATATTTCAAAAGTTAACTGCCCATATCTTGACATACTGATCCTAGACTTACGGTGTCTTTAGCGGTCTTTCAATGGTCTCGATGAGATCTTTATTTTTGATGACATCTGTCAAACTTGAAACACTCATATCTCGGAAAATACTGACCGTAGACTAGTGGTGTCTTTGGGAAAGTCAAAGGGCTCGATGAGATCTTCATTTTCGATGACAGCTGTCAAACTTGAAACACTCATATCTCGGAAACTAATGACCGTAGACTAGTGGTGTCTTTGGGAAAGTCAAAGGTCTCGATGTGACCTACAGTTTTGATGAGAGCTCTTAAAATCAAAAAGACCACATCTTGAAACTAGTAATCCTAGACTGGAAGTGTATTTCATCTAAACTAAAATTGAGGTATTTTAATTTAACATTGCAGTGCTCCTGAAAATACGCCTAAAAATGTAATGCCTAAAAGCTCTCGCCTCCACCCAAATCCTCCTTACCGGTACCCATCATCAGCATCGATAAAAATTTATTAATAATGTAACTTATGCGTTTTGTTAGCTAAAATCCTTGTAATCTAAAATACAACTAGACCTAATCAAGAATAAATTAAATATCGAAAACGAAATAAATAACATTTTTGTTTCCGAGATATGAGTGTTTCAAGTTTGACAGCTGTCATAAAAAATGAAGATCTCATCGAGACCTTTGACTTTCCCAAAGACACCACTAGTCTACGGTCATTAGTTTCCGAGATATGAGTGTTTCAAGTTTGACAGCTGTCATCGAAAATGAAGATCTCATCGAGCCCTTTGACTTTCCCAAAGACACCACTAGTCTACGGTCATTAGTTTCCGAGATATGAGTGTTTCAAGTTTGACAGCTGTCATCAAAAATGAAGATCTCATCGAGACCATTGACTTTGTCTAAGACACCACTAGTCTATGGTCATTAGTTTCCGAGATATGAGTGTTTCAAGTTTGACAGCTGTCATCAAAAATGAAGATCTCATCGAGACCATTGACTTTGTCTAAGACACCACTAGTCTACGGTCAGTATTTTCCGAGATATGAGTGTTTCAAGTTTGACAGCTGTCATCAAAAATGAAGATCTCATCGAGACCATTGACTTTGTCTAAGACACCACTAGTCTATGGTCATTAGTTTCCGAGATATGAGTGTTTCAAGTTTGACAGCTGTCATCAAAAATAAAGATACCATCGAGCCCTTTGACGTTGTCAAAGACACCACTAGTCTACGGTCAGTAGTTCCCGAGATATGAGTGTTTCAAGTTTGACAGTTCGATATATTTTTATTATTTAGCTAAAATAAAACTACATTGAAATTAAATCTCGTATTATTTTTGTCTTTCTCACATTTAGATTTATTTAGTCAATCCGACGGTAAAAAGTTCTCGTATCTCTATAGTCGGACCACGCGGTCTCAAAAACTGATAGTCCGCGTGGTCCGATTGAGCAGTCGAACCACGCGGAAAAAAAATTCCGCGTGGTCCGAGTAATCGAACTGAGCAGTCGGACCACGCGGTCTCAGGGCATAAATTGGCCATAAATGTCAAAAATACAACTAAAAAGCGTGTGTTTATGTTCGTTTGGCAATGGTTTTCTAAATAAATTTAAGACAAGATAGTGTCACTCAATTGAGGCTGGACAAGGCAGCGTATGCAATAATCATCGGCTGCAGAAGTCCACTGTTGGACATGAGTCTCCCTGTTATGGCGCGCCCACACATGCACGGTGATAGGGCCGAGCCACTTGCATCCAGTGACTACTCGCGAGCTTAACTAGGTCATCGGTCCTGGTCTGATGCTGGAGCCAGGAGAAATAAAGAAGAACTTTTCAATGGTCCCTCAAATACGGGCTCATCTTAATTCCAGAATACCACGTTGACATAAGTGCACCGGAGCGTGCAATATCGTTTTTGTAGCGCAGGTTAATTTCCTACCAAACTATTGAAAAATCATTTGAACTACCAGGTTATCAGAAACAGAAGAAGTTAATGACATATTCCGCGCGGGTTTGAGTAAAACTTATATTTTGAAATGAGAACGCTCAACTTCTGTCACTTCTGTTTTTAGGGTTCCGCAGTCAAACTACGAACCCTTTTAGTTTCGCTCTGTTAGTCGGTCCGTCTGTCAGTCCGCGGCTTTGCTTAGAGACCCTTACTACTAGAAAGGTGTAATTTAGTACGGGTATACATATTAATCACGCCGACAAAGTGGTAGAATAAAATCTTGCAAAACATATTTTTAAGGGTGGCTCCCATACACGTAACTTGGGAATATATATAGTTTTTCTAATACTTGTGCTCAGAAAGTGATACGTTTTGTAGCTGTTTGGCGTGCTAAAAATTCGTGATTTCAGAAGCTTATCTTAAAAACGCAAGGCAAGCGTGCGTTTTTCTTATTAACTAGTTATACAGCCAAAAGCACTAGTACTTTTTTCTTATTAACTGAAGGAATGTTTTTCATTCAAAAATCAATACTAGTATTTTTGCCTAGTCACTGGGCAGTATTTGCAACACACTCTTGGCCATAATCTGAATAACAGACTACCAGGTTGACATAAGTGTCAGAGAGCGTGTAAGACAACTGTTCCGCACTAACCTCCGAAAAAAGATCGGGGTCTGTTTAATTAGATACTTTTTGCTGCATTGACATGTTCCAAGAGGATTGGCTCCAGTTCGAGTTTTTTTTTAATAGAACGCGGGCCTTCGCTTTTTAAATATACATATATGTAAATTCGAATGTTGATAATGATTTAATTTAATCTTATGGGGATGACAGAGACCTTATGCCAAGATATTATATCTCTTTTTCTCTCTTTGAAGTTGTAGTTAGACTCCACCTTAGGTATGAGGTCCTGGTACTTTCGTCTTCATATCATCCGATGTTAAGTGATTAGAGCTGAAGCGTGCTCATCTAGAAACGTTACTTTGCTTTCTGTGCTAACCGGAACACAATCATCTTCATCATAATTTTACTATTTGTTATATTTTTTAGCAAATGTATTAAGAAATGTCGTTCAAGACTAGTTTCGAAATGTATTTACTATTTTCGCGTTTCCCCCCGTATATCTTCTAAACTATTGCTTTTAAAAATCTGAATACTTCACAGTGGTATGTACACTGAACTTAAAAGAAAAACTATCATGACTAAGCTGGCTTTGCAGGTGAACGAGTAATAGTCGACCAAATTATAAAAAATAGACTTCGAGATGCCATAATGAAAGTTTCGTACAAATTCCAATCAAAATTACTTTACATCATCCTGCGTGGGACCTAATTTGGATACTGTTTTAAAAATTGAAATAGATTCAGTAATTTAACTAGACTTTTTTAGTCTTAAGAAACATTTACACGATAACTAAAAAATAAAAAATAAATTAATATAAAAAAAATTCATAAAGAAGCTTTTATTTAAATGCTCTAAAAAGAAGAAAATAAACTTTAAATTAAATCAAACCCATCAATTGATTACATTGAACAATTTATATGCTATAAAAGCTTGTCGCGTGATTTACTAGTGTAGATGTATGTAGATTTATCTATTTTATACAATACATACTTTTTCTCTAGATCAGTTTACATAATTCTTGTATTCTAGTTCATCGACACATAGGCCTCCTTCATGGTACGCCACATCGACATCAATACAATTAAAATCACGCGACAAGCTTTTATAGCATATAAATTGTTCAATGTAATCAATTGATGGGTTTGATTTAATTTAAAGTTTATTTTCTTCTTTTTAGAGCATTTAAATAAAAGCTTCTTTATGAATTTTTTTTATATTAATTTATCACCGATAGAGGAACTATCTTTTTGATTATTTTGATTGTTTGTGATTGTGTATCTGCCACACAAGGATCGCAACTGTCCAAGGCTCGTAGGGTTATTATGAGTGAGGGGAGCAGACATGGCGTGGCATTTTTAATTCCCGTAAAAAGGAACGTTATCTCTCGAGGGAGGCAAGCAAACATCATTACACGTCACCTCGCCGGGCTGCCATGTTTGTGTGGCGTCAATATATGTGGTTACTGGTCTAGACCGCTTTTAGTGGCACAGCGGCTCTGAAAACAGCTTTTGCCTGATGAAATGGGGTTGACTGCGCATGTAAACGATTTTGTGGTCTGTTTGTTGGAAAACGGGCGGGTTAAGACATTTAAAGGAAACTTCGATCAGAGTCACTCATTTCACCCGCGCTGCGCCCCGATGCGAGAACTGGTAAAAGTTATATCAGTATTGTATTTATAATATTGACGATACATTTGATTTCCTATAGTAAGCTGAAGAAGTAAACTGACGTTTTTCTGTGACTTGAAAAATTACGTCAAAAAAAGGAATTAAACTGATTTACTGTCCAAAAGGGTTTCAATTTCGAGCCGATACAAATTTGGTCCTTCGTGCCGGATCTAACAATGCTAGAAAGGTTAGAATAGTGATTACTTGCTCAGTGGGTTAGAATATGGTTATTGGGATCCTGGTTCATATAACCTGTCTATGATATACTATATTGCATTAAAACATAACATAGAGATGTTATTTTGCAAAAGTAAAGTACAAATACGTGTTTGCGAGTGCCTCACTCCTCGGATACCATCTTCCTAACAGCTGCAACTTGACTGTAAATTAATAAATTATAGAACCCAGAACAATGACTCGTTTTTGTTACAATTACCTCTCATAATTCATACAGCAACTCGGAAAGCTATTATGAACGCGATGTTAATTAATGGGCACAACATGATCCGGTAATCGTTCGTAAGTTTTTACTCAGCTGTGATTGACTTTTTACTCATGTCCCTCTTGAAGGCAGCTAAGCATAAGTATGCAGATACTTTTGCGACTTCGTTTTAGTGGAATTTCTAATATATTTTATACGATAGAAAACACTTCATCGACAATTAACAGACTATGTCCCTCTACATGCTACTTATCCAGGCTATAATTATAACTTATGTTATAATAATAATAGCATTTATTTGTCTAACTGCTTAAGGTACAGTTGCCCGTTTATGATACTTACATCGACTCCTGCGCACGTGATCAACGCGGCTACAGTGCAGTTTGGACTTCACAGTTCATACAGACCTATGAATTTCTTCTCGGAAGCGCGTACAGGGTTTCTCGCGATGTTTTCCTTCGCTTAAAGTTAAATGATTGACATCATTGGTAGTCGAACTCTATGTGACTAAATGTATCTCATTTTTATAATATTAGCTAGAATCGAACTCAGACCTCGAGTGTTCGAGGACTGACGCTCAACACAACTGCACTGCCAACACCGCTTCTCCGGTAAAGAGTCGAGTCGAATTTCTATACTAATATAAATGCGTAAGAGAGTGTGAGTGTGTGAGTGTATGTTTTCTCCTTCATGTTGAAACGGCTGGACGTAAATTTTAGTAAGTAGATAGAAGAAACAATGAATTAGATATGCTACTTTTATCCAGGTTCATTTGGTGGTACCTGTACCGATAGTGACTGAAGTTCACTCAAAGCCGCGGACAAAATATTAGTATTAGGTAAAAATATAGATATTATTAGTGATTACTCCACGGCGTGTCATCCCAGGGTCCCTATCAATTTGCTTCGTTCGGAGCAATCAGTAAATTGGTGTACGTAAACAGAAGCACACGTTACCGACCGCCGCTCGGGGGTGGAGCGATACTAATGGTTCTCACTGGCTTCTCGCTTCTCGTAATATACTATTGTAAATGTTCCCGTGTGGATTTGGTCTATATACCTACAGAAAGTCCCAAGCGAGCACCTAGGTCTGTGTACGCAATTTATGATCGATACTTAATCATTTCCCAAAATTTTAAGCTTCCTTTTAAAACAGTTTGTCATGGTGACCCAACGCTTGTAGGAATACATGCCGATCATAAGAAAAAACTCGTTCTAGGGACATAAAGATGTTATGCCACTAACCATACAGTGACTCGTTATTGAAACCCAGGCAACGTAAAGCCAATGGATTCCACATCTCCAGAAGCCAATTACAAACTCGATCTGACAAGCGTGATAATTTTGGCAAATCGACTCATGGAAAGAACCAAGAAATTTTAAAAGAAAATGATACATATATTTTTTTAATTTTCATTTTACCACCAAAAATGTTGACGATCGCCCGGTAATAATAGCCCGACAGTATTTTATTATTATTAATTTCGATTCTAATACAGAGCGCACGCCATTAACCACACATAATGACATATAAAACAATTGAATTGTAAAACCAAATATTTACAAATATATTTCTATCTAAAAAGATTGTTGCTGGTCGCCAACATGGTCCATTTCGGGGGTACGAAATAACTAATCACCACAATAAACAAAGCAACCGAAAAACATTATATCTTTAGTTTTGTTGGACTAAAAAAAAAGTAAAATTCAATTACACTGAAAAAGAAATTCGTATATATAGATTCCGAATTCTAAAAAGATAGACATACAATTAATTAATTAAGTCACTGAGTCAGTATTCTACACGACTGTCATTCTGCTAGTCCCACTTCTCATTCGAATCTCGCTTAATACTTTTTGAATAGGCCACGTTCGAGTTCATGCAGTAAGGGGTTCATTTAATACGCAAACTGTGACCAGGCACGCGATCGAGGAGATCGGTATCACGTCACAGGAACTGCCCACGTGGGATAAAAACTCCCCGGCTTCGATTCCGGAAATTAAGAAAAAAAACACGGTGAGGGATGACGTCAGCGTTGCGGTGGAACCATGGTGGAACGAATCAATACTACAGACCGTTCAGCGTAACAAGTCTTCTGATTAGAACAACGTGATATGATAGCAGGAGACTATTTATGATGAACCGTTGGTAAAGTACCTGATGGTGGTGGAGACCCGGCTTTAGACCAGGAGTACTCGTGTCGTATGTCGTGGAAAGCGATTAAGAGAAAATTTCAAGACATATGCTTCTTTGTGTGAAAGATATCTTACGCTGATTACCAATCCGCTTGGAAGTGGAAAATCCTCTCATGAAAGTGGCGACGGATGAGGGACGAGACGAACCTCTAGGACAATTGACTTATGTAGCCCATTATGGTATTTTGAAAGACTTTCATGGGCTTGACCCACAACCATCGTTAGGTCACAGGTAAGTTTATCAAATAAGCGCAAGAATATTTTCATTTCATGCATGTGCTTACTTGGCAAACTTTAAAAGTCCACCGCTACAATCTCCGAATCAATTTTATTTTACCCTAATTCTGTTCCCGCTTTCGATTACATTTTGTCTGGTTCACCCACAGCCGACATCGACAGGGACCTCACTTCCTGGCCAGCTGGTAATCACTGTAACAATGGATGCCGAATTTCCGAACGAAATAAAAAATGATCTGTCAAACAGACAGCTTTCCCGCCAATTTGGCGCGCAGTTCGCGCCCTCGTACTATGAGGTGGCCATGTTTTTTTTTAAAGAATTCTGTTATTTGCTTATAGACACGCTGACAACTTTTAGAAGGATTATTAGAGACAAATATTCTAGTGACTCAAAATAAAAAGGTTATTCTTATGAAACTTTCTATAATGTCTTACCCAAATAAAAATAATGCAAAAAACTTCACACTGAGCTGCACGTAGTTGTATTTATTTCGCTTTCAGCTTACTCTTTTTTATATTTCTTTAAAAACTTGTCTAAAGCAGCATACAAGCTTGGAATTGCTTGAAAAAGCTTTTAAGCGTGGTCACAATACCTGTGCCAGAAGATTCAGCTCTTCTTTTACCGAAACCTACTTAAATTATATTTAAAAGAAATAAACGACCAACTATATAATAATACATGAAATATCTATAAAAAATAATTGGTTAAAATAAAAAAAAAGTAACAAAGTTAAGAGGATGTGAGTGAGTAATGTGTAAGTGTACTCGAACTAAGCTGTAAGAATAATAATAAAAGTTTTTGGTATCCGAAACCAGCCTTAACTCATGGGCACCATACAAATTCGACACACCCTCACTTCGAGATTAATAGGGCCCATGTTTAGACCTCGGTCGCCATAGCGCCCACGGGGTGTATTGTCAATCTGGCGCCCCTCTCTAGGGGGCGCCTAAATGCCACATCTCGGGGGGCGGCACTGGCACTAGATAAAATTATGTTAGCAAAGGTTAATTGGATTTTCCGTCACGCTTGTTTTTTATTATGATTGTTGTTGAGATTATTCATCTCAATCATGAGCGCATGAGGGGTTGTTTAAGATATTTTACGAGCTTGTTAATTATATTGCTAAGACACATTTGTGTTGTTTATATTTCTGATATTGTTATTATTTTTTGACATTTATTTTACATGTTTGGCGATCACTGTACAATGTCTTTTTTATATTTTATGTAAATTCAAAATAAAATCTAATCTATGTTAATACTGTTAGAATTGAAAGAAGCATAATTTAATACCAAAAGTTTATGATCCTGAATAAATTTCAACTATTCTATAATCAGAAAACATAAATGATAATGATTAACATACAGTGAACTTAATAACAAAAGTTTTTTCGTAACTCTCGTTTCAATTCTACCAATGATATTTTATAAATACCTGATTGTAGATCCAAACATAGTAAACTTCTAAAGTCCACCACTGGACATGAGCCTTCTACCCTGACCTTCGCGATCACCTATGAGGGAAAGAGATCTTGTCATAATCACATCGCAGTTAGATGTTAATACATGGTCAATACCAACCTTTCTAGTAATATTTTGCTTACTTGCCCTTTATGACATACACGCGATGAAATTGCGTAATCTCACTCTAAATCCAAGACCAAATATGTCCGTGATTCAGAAAGATATATATATTATATACTTACCGCCAATGCAGCCCGCTTGTTCCTCATACCCCTCTAGTTTCCTCTTCTTAGGGCCTAAAAACAAACAAAATGGTGATAAAATAATTTTTTCACATAAGAAAAAGCGCATGAACATTTGATAAATCAATACCGTTCAACATTCCATACATCACCCATCGTATTAAAAGTTTAAATGTGAATACTAGAAACCCTGTATCATCCAGATCCTTTTGTGACTAATGTTAATTTATGGAACATATACCTCGACGAGTCTGTAAGCTGAAGTGGGAATGGGCAGGCCACATCGCTCAAGGAACGGATAGCCGATGAACAGTAAGAGTTCTCAAGTGGCGACCATGTACCGGGAAACGTGTCCCGGGCCGCCCCCCTACTAGATAGATCAGTGCCCTAGTAAAGGTCGCGGGTAGTCGCTGGATTAAAGTGTCTCTGGATCGGTAGGGATCGGTCATTGTCGCGTGACATGGAGGAGACTTATGTCCAGCAGTGGACGTTTCCTGGCTGATGATAAATATGTTGAATGAGAAAGGCATTTACAACTATATATACTATATAAATTCGTTACAAAATGAAAGTTTAAACAAGTAAATGCGTTCAAAATGAACTGGAAACCGACTTCAATTGCCCTAAAAGTCTACTTTTACTAAGGCAAATTTGTCGTTGCCGTTGTCAGAACTGGACCACACGGGAACCACCACCTTTCAAATAAAAAAGGAATCAATCAAATCGGTTTATCCAGTCAAAAGTTCTGAGGTAACAAACATAAAATAAAATAGCAACCAAAAAACTGTAGAATTGATAGCTTCCTACTTTTTTGAAGTCGGTTAAAATTGTTTTAAACAACTAAAACTATTTGAGAACCATCCAGATATTGAATCTCATTGGTCGTTAACAAAAACGTCGTAAAAAAGGTCACAAATCGTCATTATTTCTGATATGACAAATGTCATTATGAGAGAAACAAATCAACAACACAATTTGTGACCATGTTTTGGCCGTAAACTTAACTAAATATCTCCTAACCACCATCTTCATCATTTCCGCTGTCTGACATGGCTCCAAAATACAGGGAGATAGGGAGTCACCCGTTCAAGGTAGTGCCGATGCAGGTAACAACGCTGACCACCTTCGGAGATCCCTTCATGAGCGATATGATTGCAGCGGAAATGCAGAAGATGGAAGAAGCAATGGCACAATTCGGGTGAGGACCTCGTTCATTTATCGATAATTATTATTTGCTTAATAAGGTGCGGACTCTCAATCTGAGGGTTCCGGGTTCAAATCCAGCTATATACCAGTATACCTATAAGTTGTTTTTCAATTCAAGTACATTATCCGATTTTTTTATATTGAAGATAGACCAACACTTGACCTCAATCTCACCTGATGGTAAGTGACGATGAGGTCGACGATGTTACGTGTTGGTCTAGAAGGTGCCTATTTACTCTTCTTTTGAAGATTCCCAAGTTGTAGCTTTCGATTGCTTAACGGTGAAGGAAAACATCGTGAGGAAACCTGCATGTCTTGAACAGGCATGTGAAGTCCGCCTGTTGATGATGATTATTTGCTTAGGAGAAATTAATAAGATAGAGAGAGAGAGATAGGTTTTGCTTGAAGGATAGATATTAAAGGGCAATATTAAAAGCGAAATATTAAGTGCATAACATTTCACAGGTACAAAATTAAATAAAACAAAATAATCTAATTCCTGAGATGGGGTTTGTCTGGTTCGCATTTTGTCTATATTTTAACATTCGTCTGGTTTCGGCATAATGTATTTCATAAACGTGTCGTTTCTTTCTAATACATTGAACTTATGTTTTTTGTAGTTATCACAGCATAGCTGTCTTTCCACCGTTATTCGGCAAATTGTTTTTAACGAAATTCTCTCGTTTACCACGTTGACACTGAACATTAGGTCTGATTGTGGTCGTACCCGAGTCTGTCTGAAAATAGATATTTTCCCATGATTATAATTAAATTGCAGTGAGCATTTAAAGTCATACTACTGCCAAGACGCCTCAAAGAGATCCTGTCAGCCCAAGCCCAACTGGGATGCCATCGCGAACTCTCCCCTCGTGCAGGACGAAGGGGGCAACAAGATGCTCAAACTTCAATTCGACCTCAGCCAGTTCTACCCGCATGAAGTGAGTTACGGAAACTTGAAACCAATTATCTAGATGCGAAGTCAAGATTTCCTGATTTCTGCATCAACACGATCAAGTTTTCACATTTAGAACCATAATTTCCCTCCACAGATATCAGTCAGCATCACAAACGACATTCTCGCCGTATCTGCAAGTCACGAAGAGAAAAAGAACGACACATCCATCTTTAAAGAGTTCCAACGACAGTTCATTCTACCAGATGGAATCAACACAGACGATGTGGTATCTTCCTTGTCTAAAGACGGTATATTGACCGTGGAAGCTCCATTCCCTCTCTCTCCCCCCAAAGTAATTGCTCTAAAAGGGCCCATGGATTCAACGCAAACCTGACTATTAACTGGTTCAAACTAAAACGATGCCATTGCTAGCTCGATACCCACAAAGCCGAATGATCATAACGCCTTCAAAAATGAAGCCTACCATAAAGAAGTCTAGACTCTCGGGAGTACATTTGCAGAATGAAGCGAAAACGATAAGGAAATTGAAGAATGCGTTGAAAATCGGAAACACTCTGAACAGGGTTCTGAAGAAAATAAAGAAGAATAAAAAGGTCAGGTTCAATTTGTTGGAGAACGATTCGCCATTTACTGTCAACTATCGTTAGGAGTTGCTCTAGTTGGATTGTTCGCGGCTATTCCTACTTAATTTAATGTAAAATAAACTCATGATGATGTAACCCCGTTGTTGTGCATTATTTAAACAAGTAGCTCTATAAGTATTAACAATTTATAAAAAGGTTATTGACAGAAAGGTTGTTGAAGTTTCAATGCAAGGAGACATTCTCGTCATCTTGGTAATCGCAGTAGGTCAACTCAACAACATGGTGTTTCTTTTTTCTACCACAAGGAATACGGATGCTGGATATGCTAACTCAGGAAAAAATTGTAACATAGTGACTTCCATACAAGAACTAGTAAAGATTTCCAAATAAGCTCGTATAAATTAACATTAGTTTAAATTCTTCAAAGATTTGAAACAATATGGTGACATTTTAACTACTCCAATTGGAGCCAAAAATTACGCTCAAAGCAAACAGTTTCTAGCGCACTCTCATTACCGAAGCTAGACATTCTAGGTAAAAGCTAACAGCTTAATCTATCTAGAATTCCCCGATGACACATTTACGTCGTAAAAGGCAGCCTTTTATACCTGATTGACTTATACAAAGGTCGTTTCGGATCGTAGATATGTAAAAAATTTTTTTACAAAATTTCTAGTAGGTATCGGTCGGATTAAACTTTCGGATAAAACCGTAGGTACCACTATACCCATTGATTAGCTCAGCACAGACCAGCGCTTTAAAAATGGCAATAAGTGGTAATAGTGGGAAAAGTAGTGCCACTCTGCCATAATACGTAATCGTGCGATTAATAATAATAATTGCGAAAGTATCCATGTTTCTATGCATATTGATTAAAGGTATGCTAATTGTAGTGGGTCGCAACGGGTCGCATTGAACGCGAACAATTGACTAAGGATATCCTTTAATTTTTCACCTTTAACGATGGAATATTTTCGTCTGACTTAAATACGAATACTTTAATAGCATAATGAATAAAAAGAATCATCAAAATCGGTTTAATCATTGAAATTGGCGACGTTATGAGGTAACATAGAAACATACAAAAAACCGGCCAAGTGCTAGTCGGACTCGCACACGAAGGGTTCCGTAAAAAAAAAAGTTCTTTAAAACGGCCCAAAACATGTTTGTTGTATAGAACCCCTTGAATATTTATTTTATTCTGGTTTTTAGTGTTTGTTGTTATACCGGCAACAGAAATACATCATCTGTGAATATTTCAACTGTCTAACTATCAGGGTCCATGAGATACAGCCTGGTGACAGACGGACAGCGGAGTCCTAGTAATAGGGTCCCGTTTTTTCCCTTTGGGCACGGAACCCTAAAAACATACAGTTGAACTGAGAACTATTCTTTTTTTAAAGTCTGTTTAAAAACACACATCGCGCGATGCGGCCTATCGCGCCCCGACATAGTATGCGCTTACTTTAAAGTATCATAATGTACAAACATCATATATGTATATATGTATGTATATATGACATGGTGACGTGGCCTCGCAGTCGCCAGATAAACAGCCTGAAGCACGCACACATCCAAGATGTGATGAATTATGTCTGAGGCACAGTGAGAAATGAAATAATAATTTATTTTCAAAAATATTGGTTTGCATTGGAGAGCATTTTCTTCATGTAAAAATTAAACAATAGATAATGAGTACCACAAAAAAACCTACACTTTTCATTTTTACATGTACATTAGTGCTTTTTCAATAAACCAGTAAATACCAATATCAAAAACTTTCATCTGAATATGAACAAATTTGAACAAAGGTTTCAAAGGAACAAATCTTGCGAATTGGTCCTAATATGATGCAGTAAGTTAAGGACTGAAAACTTTTTTCAACATCAGCACTTACTGATGTCTGCTATTTTTTAAAGCTTTTATTTACCTCACCACGTATGTACGTATGTTTGATAACTTGACGCTGGTTACATACGTTACATAATCGTAGAGACTGACGCTATTAACAAAGTATAATGTAAAATTTTGTCTTCAACATTCCAAAATGTCAAAACGCTCGTAGATAGGAACCCTGAACTTGTTACGTTTTCAGCCGGAGTCCAATACTTAATAAATATGTTTCATAATAGTTAACTCACGTCTTTTATAAAGGGCATTTACCATAATAACCGCGATTGGCAAGTGAAAAGGCAATTGCATAGAAAATGGAGCTACGAGTATGTATAAGACGCTTTTGATAGCTCGTCCTTCCTTTATATTCCTTTCGTCCGGTTATATTATTAACCGCTAGTCAACGATGATATCTAAAGCCAAAAACGCATTGCCAGTCCACACGGTATATTTGACATATTGCCTTGTTGTGTTTAATTTATAAGGATTATCAGAAAAATGTGGATATTTAGGAATATATGTCGAATGTCGTTTAATAGTGAATAATATGAGATTTTCAAATCCTAATGTTATATTCTAAATTCAAATTAAATTTTCATAGGTTTTTCTGATAATCCTTACAAAACATAAACTTGCAAGGTGTTTCGATTTTTCTGATGAGAAGTATAATATGTCAGATCTCGATCTACTCTGTGTGTGCCCCGGTCCTAAAGTCACCTGTACATTCACACGTGAGTGTCTGTGGGTTGGCGTGTTGATGCGGCGCGTTGCTATGGCGACCAGCCGCTTGCTTCCCAGAAGACCCGCCTAGATGCCTGACACAACCATGTGTACTATGCTTCTATTCATTTGTACACTGTTAATATGGCATTTCCGACCAGCTCCATCCTTTTTATGCACAAAGGTTTTTTACTTGGCCTTCTTCTCCTACAAGCTCGTTGTAACGTGTGCTTATCTAGAAGCCGTAAGCTAATAAAACGCTGGTCCTTCATTTACGGAACAGAAGCGTGGTAATAATGGCAAATCCCACCATGGAAAGATCCACAAACGTGGCGGTCTGTGAGGGAAGCTTATATCCAACAGATGTAAAGTTACGAAGTATCTTCAAGTCAAGGTTATAATTTTTAAGAAATTCTAAAAATTTTGGAGCTGCCATACATTAAAACTGCTCTAAAATCTTTGTAAAATTAGGTAATTTGGGAACATTTCATGGTTCAGCTCTGAAAAAATAGGAGAAGAAATTATAGTGTCGCGAAACAAATACGAGTATCATTAATTTACAACTTTGTAGTTAGCTACAATAGCAGTTACGCAGGTAATGGTTCATAGATGGCGCTTTGAACAATAATCGAAAAAAGTGTTTAAGATGAAAATTGTGATTCACTGTGAAGTTGTATGTTAATGATACTCATTTCGCGACATCACAATCCAATGTCTTATTTTTAGATAGTTACTACACAAATCCAGCTATTATACATTAAAAGATTATGGCAACAGAAATTTAGTATGAAACTTTGATTTAGGTGGATCGCTTTAAAACGAATATTGTGTAAATAGGAAACCAGAAACCGCACCGGAAAAACATCAAACATTTGACTACAGCGATACAATTACGAAATTAACGTGGGGCTCGCGGGTAATTCGCTACAGATTTACCTCTGCAGGGGTGCGCTCATTGTAAAACGTATCCTTATTACAGGGCTGTCGATCATGTTGTGTATGCTTTTTTAGATTGAGTCTAAAAGAATCGATCGCAGAGATTACTTAACAATTCAGCGAAAGGTTTGGTTGTTAATCAAATCAAAAGGTTTTATTTGCAACACACACAAAAACTTATTATTTAGCATAGATAACATTTATATAATTCAAACAATTTAATCCAAAGGCCAAAGATGTTTTAATGTCAATTACCGTAATGGAGCAGTGTGTGAAACTGGTGCCTGAGTAGGTTGCCCCGTGTTTCAGGACACCAGGTTCTCACCTCACAGTAAGAATGATTACATTATATTAGCATAATATGTATGGTGTTGTAAGCATTGTATAGTAAATAAAATATATAGAAATAGATAGTGTATGTGTAAAAGTGTGTGTGTGGTGTGAGGGTGTATATTTATTTATAGTGACGTGACTGTATATGAGTATTATGTTTGATAGGAGTTTAATGCTATTAAAAGTTGGTAAAATGTGTGTTATTTAAAGAAGCTACTTTTGTAGGTTATGCGTGCGATACAGAAATCCGGCAACAAGTGACGAAAAACCATATTAATACCGCTTAATGGAGCTAGTTCTATTTTCAGAAGCAGCGCGGCTCTTAGAGTGACAATTGTAAGTAGTATGCATGTATTTTAAATTTAAAGACTTATATGTTTTAAGCTCAGCTAAGACTATAAGCTAATGACCATCATTCATCATTTGGCTTTCATATTACGCTCTCTGGGTGATTCAAACAAAATGATTTTTCATCATTATGTTGTGTTACAGGTCTTTTCTCCTCGTTCAAGACAAAAATTGCGTGATTAATTTGATGTTTATAAAGAAAATGTACAACCCTAGTGAAGGGGTGGGTGACGGTGCGTGGCACCCCTATTCGCTGTTCCGCAGGTGAGTGACGTTGGATAATATTCTCAGTGTGAAGCTGATTTGGTTTGGAGGAAGTCAAAAGATTATCATATCATTATCATCGTCATTACCAGAAGGATGATTTCCACTTCAGCACAACTTGACCCAATGTTGGCTTAGTAGAAACGAGTTTATATTATTATCGTACGGTCTACGGTAAGTTTTTTTTATATAAATATATAAAATTAACAAAAACTATATATATAATTAGTTTTTATGTGTGTGAACGTAAAAGTAAGTAAAACTGGCTGTAAAGTAAAAAAGACTGTTTGGTCTGTCAGTGTTCGTTTTTTAAATTTTAATGGAAATTATAATAGTTTTTACAAACATTTGTAACTTATCATGGAAAAGTTTGTGTAAAAATAACAATCCTCTTTTATCAAAATTGGAAAATGAAGTTATTTTAATAAAAATACTGATAATAGTTACAATATCTACTCAAATTTATAACGTTTTAATTTAAATAATGGATTCATACGTGACGTAACTTTCATCCAACTAGATGGTAGGTAGGATATGGTCGTAGTATGGAAGCGTGCTCACTCACAAGCGTATATTAATGAGGCGCTTCTTCTTCTCTTTTACTTGTTTCGTTAAACCATGTAGATCGACTACTACATGAATACGGTATTTTAGGAGATGGACACAGATGTTCATACACACATAAAAACTGATATTTCTTGCTAAAATATATATTTTGGCATAGTTTTAGCGATTTCGAAGTAGCAGAAAAAATCCCAAACAAAAAATATATTAAATATATCAGGTTCTCAACTCAAATACTGCAAATATATCAAGTAATTTGCCTGCAAGATACTCCTGAGTCCCGCATAGGGTGCAGTGCGCCTCTACTTCCGGTGCGAGGGCGGGATAACACCTCGTTTCCGGTGTTACCCTTCCGTAGGGGAGAGTGGACGTCGTTGCCATGGTAGTGACGTCACGACTAGACTCCAGAGAGTACTAGACTACACTGGTATATAAGCATGGTTGAACTAATATTATAAACGCGAAAGTGAATGTGTTTAGGTATTTATTTGTATTTTCTTCCCGTCGTAACAGAATGACTTGATTTTTGTATAGGAAAGGCTGAAGGGCCGGAAAATGTCATTTTTTATCCCGTTCGCTTTCCCGTGGAGTACTTTCCGACTTAGTGATAATTTTAAGGGTATTTTTATTGATTGCTGTTAAAAATATACAGCCCTGCGACAGACGGACAGACCAGACCACCATTGGGTAAAATTCGATCAAGTTTGAGGGGTAGTATCTTGGGAGGAAATTCAACTTAGTTGTAAGTAGATAGCTCCTTAATTTCTTCACTCAGTCGCATATTGCTCGCGGGAGTAATATACTCATGTTATGAATGTAAAGTCGAGTCCACAAAGACAATACGTCGTATAGAGGTGTGTTACATACTCAATTTGTGGATGATTTTTATTGTCTGCAGCAGTAGTAAGATCTTTTTTCTATAGACCCAATTACATGTTATTCTTATCTCATAAATTTGACTTATATATGTATAGTATAATCAACTCTTAAAAAATGTAATTGTACAAATTATTTCATTAATGTTTGCCTTCATTATTAATTATTGCATACATACTGACTGAAGGTATGTGATTAATTAGTCTTATGTGAGTACATAACCATACAGACACGCTGAATATTATTTAAATATTGCTAAGTATATGAAAACAGAAGTGATTCTTTCTGCGGTGTTGACACTTGGCACGAGCCGCCCTAACAACATTCCGCTCGTAAGATGGCCATTGATAAATATTTGAAGTTCGTAATAAAAATGTTTTCGTCCGCAACGTGCGCGTGCGCTGGCTTATTCAATTATTGTTTAAACAATGTATTTTACATTATGTACTGACTTACAGAATGCCTCTTAGAGTTTGTAACTTAGTTCGTAACGAATCTACATAACAACACGTCCATGTCACTCACTCTTACATACACACATCATCCTTATCACACTACACACACACACACACACACACACACACACACAAATCCTCACTTCTTCACACCTACATCCCCAAATATAACTGGATAACTAATATTGTATACCTACTACTTAGTTAAAAATATGTACAGTAATATTTATATAATTTTCATAAATTTAAATATATAATCTATGTCTAATGTGGAGGAGCGGGGCTTCCTACTACAGGTATTTATATACTTATCAAGAAGCTCCAGCGTAAAGTTTAAGAGGATTATTTTAAGTTTATGGAATAAATATATTTTTCATTTTCATTTTTCATTTTCATGTAAGCGGGAAGGTGGGAAGATTTAAAAAAGCTAATATAGTAAACATGACTTTAAAATCAATATGATCATTGATCACATCACATCATCTTCCTGTGAGTATAGAAAATGAAAAACACCCGGCAATGTCAACCTGTAAAACAACAAGTTTTTACTGCGGTAGTCAAGAGTGGTGATTATTTCAAAGTGTCAAGGGAAACCCTCTGTCATGGAGTCCTGGGTACGCGTGTATAGTTGTTGATTTATCAGGTTCTTCTTATTGTGTAGGTTGTAAAGTCGATGACCTCACACACCCTAGTTGTCAAAGTTTTTAACCCGCCATAGTCCTCTGACATGGCTCATGCAGCTATAGCACTCGCAAACTAAGTTTGCCCCTCTGAAGTTAGCCACGACTACTAACTTACTAACGAAGCACGGAATCATCTTACTGTTCAGACAATCAGGTGATTCAGCATGCAATGTCCAAACCAAACTGGGGAAAGTCTCACAAAGATGTTTGACAAAGTCCCCACCGGGAATAGAACCCGGGACCTGAGTGTGTCGCGCGCGTCTGAGTGTAAGGCTCAGCCAACTGCACCACTGAGACCGTTGGTGGGTTGTTAGATTAGGGTATAGAAAAGAAAATTAGTTGATAATCGGATGACATGGTAAAGGGAGACGTATCATGGGAGAGGCATCATATCTGTGACGATAAGGGCGTTGGATCATGAAAAGTACATAATTTCATCTAAGAAATATGTTTCTATTTTTAAAACGCTTGTATCTAATTAATGTTAGCCTTATACTAATTGTTAGTAAATTTATTTTTACCGCAAAAATATACGAGTGTTTTGATAATTAAAACCGATGCGCGTATGTCGTGAGTCGGAGGTCTCCCTGCGCCGGCGCTATTTTTTCTCAAAGGTGAGCGCTTGCGCACCTGTCGATACAGACCTACGAAGGTACATAGACCTGCCGGGGTAGCATAAGACGTATGAGAACGGTGAAAGTGAGACACGTCATATTTAACCACTATCTCTCTCACCTCTCTCATACATATCTTGCTACCCCGGCAGGGCACAGAATACCTAATATAATATCACAGATCTACAGAAGAATTGCTTCGTAAAGAGACTGATGGTACAACACAATAAAGAGTAAGTCAGCTTGCAATACGCTGCTGTTTTCCTAGGTCCCGGGTTCGACTCCCCGTGGAGGTACCTATCGATACTCAATTTGTTAGTGGTTAGGGCATTTTCTATGTCAACCTGGATAGCTACCACCATGGTACCAGGTAGGTAGCAGAGCCAGTGCTTCATTAGCTTGAACCTTCTGGGTATGCACGCTTCCTATCCTTATCATCACTTGCTATATTACCATCATCATCAGATAAGAAGGTAAAAGTGCAAACCTATCATTCATAATAAAAACATAGACGCCACTTCTATAACTTTACATCGTCACGTTACGTCACAGGTAGCTGCGCACGCGACTACGTGTCGAACACCCCCTTCAGGAACCAGCCCCTCTCACATCTCAGACGGCTGTGACCGTTACCCTATCAGGGTGATATCATTACTTCAGTCATCATAGGAGTAGCAACAGAACTGTCATAGTATTTTTATATATATATTTAGAAGATAAATCAACACTTGACCTCAATCTCAGGTGATATTAAGTGACGATGAGGTCGACGATTAATTAGAAGGTGCCTGTTTACTCTTCGTTTGAAGAATCCCAAGTTGTAGTTTGACTAAGAAAGAAAGAAAAAATTTATTTGCCAAATACATAGTTTTTTTACACGGTGTTTAGATAGTAATTTCAATTAGTTCGATGTACTAAACCTGTCCACAGGTGTGCAAATATTATAAACATATCTAATAAGGAATATACTATCGCTATCGTATAATACATCGCTAAGACTGAGAAAATTCATTATTGACCATTTTAATTATTTTTTACAAAACTTCAAAATAGTAAAAACGAGAAATAAACGCTTCGAAATATAATCCTGGACTGAACACGAAAGACCAATGGCTCGTGGCTAATATCATAACAGGAACAAAATTAATTCAAGATTACCATCACTCGATGAGGTGACGACCTATAGCGTGCTAACGGAGCTTAATATTTTATAAGTTTTCACTTTGTATCCAACCTTTTTGGTGAGTAATTACTGTAATCCATCCACCCACAGCCGCACAATCTACGAATAAAAAGTCAATAGTCAATTTTAAAGTCGACAAGTATCTTTTCAATTCACTTTAAGAGCGCAATCTGAGTGTGACGTGACATGACCAATCTTCAAAATTGAATATAGCTACGATGAATATCGAAAAAAATCAATCACATTACAAACTTTTTGTCACAAAATCAGTTGAAATCTCGTAAAACCCAGGAGAACAATGAACAATGGACAACCTTGACCTCATCGACCCCGGACGCTGTGAGAGATCAGATAAGACGAACATGTAGAGCGTTTATCTTAACAAACTTATGTTTAACACTGTAGTGTCAATGCTTCCATTAAAAACAATTCAAAATCCAAAACCAAAATAGTGAAAACTACAATAAAAAATCTTATGTCGCCAAGAAATATCAACGTTTCTATCTCGAATTTCAAAACAGCCAGTTACGTGCACAGATATCAAAATATCGTGATATAAAATCTTTTCAGAGAAACAAGTTCAAAAACTATTAGCTACTGGCCAGCTTTTGTTCCCATTGGCTCTCCGATAAAAAAAGAAGTCACGTTCGAAGTTCAAAGCTTCCAGATAAAATTATCTCGGTTGCGTCTCGAAGCGAGACGATCCTGCGGACATGTTTAGAAAGGGACAGTAAATTGTGGAAATGCCAGAGATTGAAAGGGAGGTAATGTGCACATCTCAGTGGGCCGGAGCGGCAACGTCGCGCCCACCAATCGCCGGACGTTCATCTTTTGTTTGTTTTCTGTTTTCTTGTTTGACCCTTTAGGTGACCTAAGAGAGAATATTGTGGATTTAAATTCATGCATATAATAACATACAACCTCGTGCAGCACAATAATTAATTGTCCTGGCAAAAGAGATAAGCAAAAATGATACGTTTCATGGCACAAAAAAACTACAAATAATACTTACATGGAAATCGCGTGACTTTTCCTGCAAACAGAATCAGCGGGGCGTTTGGAAAATGGGTGACAGTTTTTTTTCCATTCTCTTTAGTATTATAATTTTACTAGCATGTTTTTTTATCTTATGAAAAACGAACAGAGCTTTTTTGGTGGTCCTGATTTACACAATATCAGACTAATGGCTTTACCTCGCGTCTGCGTCCTCGTGGACTTCAGAAATGATCCAATAAATTACATGTAATTACATTTTCATAAACCCCAGAAAACACGGTGTTGTCTGTTGCTCCATATCTTATCTCCTATCTTATCCTATCCTATAAATATCATATCTTATCCTATAACTTTGCGAGTTGTGTTTAATTAGAACTAAAATTTATCGACGCATTCTCCACTTGCCATGTCCGCTGTGTACATACTCCACTGGGTATCGAATCCCACATCTCCGATCTCACTCCGCTAAGCTAGGGACACTCACAACGTTACAACAGAGTTAGTAGTTCTGAATTTAACATACACAAATATCATTAATACCTGTTTTAGCTAGCAAACAGTATTTTTCAATATGGCGGCCGCCTCAATTATGCATGTGGGACGTTTCATACCTAGCCGTGTGAAGTTGGAACTTCGCTTTTTAAATTTTAATGTTGCTCTAGAAAGGGTAGCGATAATTGTATATCGAGTATTTAAAAAGGATATATTCATCACTTCGAGACAAAGAAAATTGTTTTTGAATCGAGTTAGTCTTTCCAGTCCTAATTTATTATTTTAAAGAGCGCTTCGGGTAGTATTCTTAAAAGTAATGCAATGAAAACATTTTGTGATTATTTGAAATTGGAACGCATGTTTTTTTTTTAAATAAATAAATTAACGGTGACAGTTTAAAGAGTGGTTTTCTGGCGTAGGATATGATCAGACAAAGGTTAGTTTTTAAAGATTACGAAAATTGCGAATCAGAATGAGTCCACTTAGCCGGCTGAGTGCCATCTGCGCTCGCCATTTGTCCGGGTGAAGCTGTAGTCTTCGCAGGACCAGCAGCATGAAGTCCATTCGAAAAAACTGTTGGAGATCAGCCTCTTTTTTGCCATAATATCTATCATTATCATAATATAAACTAACGCACAGTGGGTATGCACATCCTCCTCCATCTGATGGTAAGTTGACGATAGGGCCGATGAACATATACAGATATTTGTTTGTTTGTCCTTCCTTGCCGTCATAACCGACGGGAGAGGATACTCTGCCTTTTATCCCGATCGAGCATATAGCTCCCGTAGGATACTTTCCGATGTTCACGCAAACAATGTCGCAGGGGAAAATACTAGTAATAATATAAAGGACTAAACAAGATGGCGTCGAACCCTCGAGGCAGCGACGCGTGACGTCATCTCGCCTGGGGCAGTCTCACTCAAGACAGACCCTATGTGCTGGTTGTATAAATGAAAATTGCCTTTTAAGACGTGTTTTTAGAGGCAGCCATGGTACATTGACGTGAAAATACCGTGAGACACACACTCCTAATAAGAAACATTGATATGTGTTATATCACACAGCACCCGATCATCGAGCAAACTGCCAAATGTATGCCCTCGTATAACCCCCGACGCAAAAAGTGTGAGTGTGTGTCTGTGGCATCGTAGCTCTCTTTATTTTAGCTCGGTTTATTTTACGTGAAAGCAAGTTCCTTGCGGTGGTTCTTAGCTATATTTGGTAAGAAACGATTCATCAGTTTGAAGAGTATCAACTGATGTTAGACATTTTCGGCATAAAATGGGATGATTGGGATTCGTACGGAACCTTTGGATTGTGAGTCCTTGTATGCAGGCACTAGGCCACGGAGGCGGTTAAAACTTCGCTACACCGGTACAAATACATGTATAGATAAAAGATAATGATGTATACGTCTGCGTATGCGCAAGATGGCAGCGCAGCGGACCCTTGGTGAAGCGAAGCGTGACGTCATCTCAACCTGGGGCTGTCTGGCTCGAGAGAACCTACTGGTTGTAATATTTATTCGAGTAATCACACTACGAGTATTAAACTATTTGCCCGGGACGTTACAATAAACCGTTTATTTAGTTCCTCCTAGCACTACTAAAGGTGATCTGGCACACACGAACCCGTTGTCATGGAAAAGGACATAGCCAAACATTTATCCCGTTCCATTGAGTGGTTCTCGTGAGATCGTTTCTGAAATCTAAGCAGATGAAGCCGCGGGTGAAAACGCTAGGTGTAATATGCATATAAATATGCTTTATCGTTCCTTAGAATATTTTAACATATTATGTACGGTTTAGTCGTGACAATAACTAGAGAACTAGAGTAGATAAAAGACAACCAGATACCTGCAACAGAAACGTTTAAAACCAGTAAAATTTAAAAACAACTCAATTGTTCTAGGAGTCGGGGCATTAATGGGTTGTTTGAAAAATTTATTGTCAACTTGAAGATCGTACATGCATGGTACATTCGAAAATGTAATAAAAATATGTCAAGCGTTATCCAAATATATAAAAATATCTTAAAATCGAAATAAATCTGGATTCAGTGTTTTGTTATATATGCAAAGACATTTTGCCGGTGATTTTGTCCGCGTGGATTTCGATTCTTTCGATCGCGATAAAAAGTACCTTATGTCCTATCCCATCCCATCCCTTAAACTATCTCTACACAAATTCAGGAAAAACTACCTTTCGTATTTATAATATTAAAGATGTGAATTTATGTCTAAGGAGGCCTATGTCCAGCAGTGGACGTTTCCTGGCTGATGATGACTACATCTACAACATCTTATTGTAATCACCGCTCCAAATGCCAAGCAGTGTGACAAGATGCATGCCTGCAGTCTCTCTCGTCTATTTACCCAGATGCTGTCCACTTTCTCACATTTTACATTTTACACTCACTAAATGCCATGCGGATTTTTCCTATTCTAAACCCGAAAGCCATAATCATCATCAACAGCCTATATATGTCCCCACTGCTGAGGCTCATGCCTACTCTCCTACAGAGAGTATATGGACCATAGTCCACCAAGCGGGACCAATGCGGATTGGTAGACTTCACATACACCTTCCGTATTTCTTCTCAGGAGGTGTCCTACGATGTTTTCCTTCACCCAATGGTAATGATTGATGATGATGATAAATTCCAAATAACAAATTGGAACGCATTGGTATGAGCCAGGATCTAACCCAGAGAGTATTCACACTAAAGTGGAACCTAAAACCAAACCAAACGAAGACAAATTATCGCTATCTCCTCCACTTACGTTCTCGAACGAGCCCTCTAATATATTCACAACGGAAATAAGTCGAACAAAGATAAAAGGCAACGAGTTTCTTCCATCGCATCGACTTGCCTCGCATTTAACGACTACGTTTCGCATAATATAACCACCAAGATGTGAGACCATTACGTTTTTTCTCCCGTCTCGACATGTTCAGGCCCACTGGCCCGTGAAGAAACCGAGGGACATGTATCCTGTCTTCTCCTAATGAAATAAATTATTCCAAGCTTCGTTAAAAACGTAACAACTCCTCCGTCTGAGCCCAATCGAAACTGAGCTGTTCTACCTCGATTTACACGTCAAATTCGATCGGTTTCTACAATCGTTGAGAGGATGGTTTTATAACCTTTTCCCAGTACACGGTCAAACGCACACATATGACTTTAGTCTTCGTGAGAAACCTGTATATAGATCTCGAATAAATTATATAAGAGAAGCGAGATATGTAGTTTGCTGGTCGAATGCTTTTGATTCATTTAGATAGCGAGGAAGGGAGATAGGTCTGGGTTTGAATCGCGTCTGATAGTGCCAGCTCATAAATTTGAAGCGAGCGAGTCTGATAGAGGTATATTCGAGTATATATTTTACAATTAGTTTGGGTACGAATTCTTAGCGAAACTTCTTTAGGAAGGTCCGGTTTATACTTGATGTACTGCAATATACTAGATGTCTATAAGGCACAGTGTCACTTCAATGCAACTCGGATGTTCTCTAGATATTATGTAAATTGAGTGAAGTAAATTGGAAGATAGTGTAAAGAGAGTTGTGAGGTGCGCGCGCGTCCCAGTAGAGTTGCCTTACTTCTTGCGGTAAATATGACCACCGAAAGTTCAGTTGATGGAAAGTCCATCATCTAGATCATCACCACAAATCGTATATCTTTAGAAGATAAATATCCCCACAAAAGATGCTTATCATAATCCGCGGTAAGTTTTAAATTACATTTTCTATAAAATTGTGTAATTAATTATAGAATACAAATCATTTATTTGCTCATGGTGTACGAGCCAATACTAATAGCGATTTCACTGACTACAGTCGATCTCTACTTCCAAACTAAAGGTTGTTGCTCGCTGTATAAGGCACATTGCCTGGTCGGTCGGTACTTACCTGCATATGATTTGATCACAATAGGCTTCGTCACGTTACCATCTCGAGGTGTACAGTGACACTCAAATAAACTGCGACATGTATATTTTTAATAATCAAAGAAAGCGCTACCTTGAGGCCATTTAAATTAATTCCCATTTATTTTATGCCAATCTCTGTAATTATTTACCTATGATTGCATAGCATTTTGGTTTTTTAAATTCATTTATGAAACCTAACAAGGCCATCGAAATCAAAACCAATTTTTAGTATCCAAATGACTGGGGGATAGACCGATTAATCGATTGGGCTTATTGGTGTTAAAGTAAACCTTTCAAAATAAACAGTTGCAGATTGGTTGCAGATGTCATTTGGTTTTCGGGTAAAAAATGTCAAAAAATGAATGAATTTTTTTTTATTTGCTGAAATAATTTAATTTTTATTCATAATGTTAATAAAAAAGCATGACTATATTTTTCGACGAAATAGCGTAGCTCGTGTGGCTCAAAAACGTATTAAACTAAAATCTTGAAAATTGGAATGAATTAGTTTCCCCTCATCTATCCCATGGGTTGGGGATAATAGGGATAGGTGTGTCTTGGTTTTCGTCACATGCGTGACCTCATCTGCTAGTTTTTATAATGTAACGGTTTTCTCCGAAATCACTATCGAGAACATTCTCAAATAATTTTTTTAAGGTTTTCGAATTTGAGCAATTTAAAATTTAGCAATGTTGTCCATTCTAGTTTTCCACGTCACTGAGTCTGCAAGCGTCACCAGATCCCGAGTATCACTGTACCTGTACTCTCATCGATTAGTATGCGCGGCTGCCCGTGCGCAGTGCGCAGTGATCTCTCGATACGCAGAATCCGCATACAATGGACGAACGAGCGGGTGAAATCGACGCCGCAGCCTTCATCGAACTATTCAGGACAACCAAAACGATGTCGCAATGACTTCAGCTTTGGCGACCAAAGACTGATTATTGTTTTTATAATGATGTAAACGTATGTCAGCTCTATTATGGTTGAGAGGATCACCCCATGGCATCACGTCGACTAAGGAAAAATTTCAGGTAAGTATAACTGAAACTGTTAGTCAATTATTAGTCAATGTTTTTCCTTACCGAGACCAAACCTGTCAAGTATACATATTTTACGGTTTAAAAACATTTATTTTCATTCCTACAAAACAACTATATAATGACACCGGCCTGATGAACATTGAACAAACATATGAGTACAGTACCTGTGCACTAATACGAAAAATACTAAGCAAACACATACACTCTGAAATAGTTTTTACAAAAAACCTAAATATCCAAAAGCGTATTTTAAGAAATGCTCATCACTTGCGTCGTCATAAACCAAGAACTAATTATGGAAAGAAAAATATATTGCATGAAGGAGCTAAATTATACAACAAGTTGCCTAACAGTATAAAAGAAAATCAGTCACTTATTGTCTTCAAAAAATTACTAAAGAACTACATTTTAAAAGGCTATCCTAATAGTAAATTTAAAATATCAATCAAATTTTTTATATATAAAAAAGCAGCAATGTGAATGCACCCTTATATGATGTCCGTCGGACTCGCCATTGTTCTCTACAGCAACTATGCAATATGTACCCTTAACTTTTTTATTTTATATCGTACACACTGTGTCACCATTGGACTACCCTACGTTTAATGTATATTTAAGTTTACGTTTTTCATGGAAGTGATTTATTTATTAGTAAATATTTGATCTGATCTGATCGAATGCACCTTCTATACTTTGTAATTACGATAGACCGGTCAAACGAAACAAGATCCCAAACTTCTTACCAGTAGGTAACAAGTCACTGAGTCTAGTGTCACATTACGTGACACGCCCGTGTATATTTGACTTTCGAGTTCAAAGTTGTTCTATGAAAATTCTATTTCTTGAAGGATAAATCTAATATGGTGGACAACAAAGACAATTCTCAAGCAAGAATGCAAGACAACACAGCAAGGCTAAATTAAATCGTATTTTGATTTTTTTCCGTGGTCCAACTAAATTAGGTGTAAATCTAATTGTTTGAATAAATGCTTAAAACTCATGTCTATGAGTACCTATATTTTAATCATCGAATTGCATAGGGACAAAACAGTAACCCATTTCGCCCGTGACTTAAAAACCAGAATAAGGATATACGTTCATTTAAAAGGAAAACAGTGGTCGATGATCAATCCACACTGAGTTTTTGGAACTTAGCTTTGTCATGCCGAATTTTCCCTTTGAGCGATGTGTCCCCGGCATTTACATAAAAGGGAAAGTTTGCGCACTGTCTAACAAACATGTCTCACACGGTCTTGCCATGTCCCCGCACCCCCTGCCGCTACTTCTTCTAAACTTATCTGATTGAACCTACTATCAACTAGCAGCGTTAGACTCGGTGGAGCATCAAGCTGATAGGCAAGGATATGCGAAGTTCCAAAGCCTCGCATATAGGCGTCAGGTTGAATACCTTTCGGTAATTTACAGGACATATTTTGGAGAGTGTGTGCAGGAGCTATTTTTGTTGATTCCGCCTTCGCCCTTCAAGTACCAGTCAAACAGAAGAATGGCAGACCCCGTATACTGCTGATATTCCTGCAGCTCGCGGTTTCCGTCTTCCCCGAGGACTACTACTTGGGAATTTTCAAACGAAACTAGGCACCTTCTAGGCCAACGCATAACATGGTCGACCTCATCGTCACATAACTTCAGGTGAGATTGAGGTCAAAGGTTAATCTATTTTTTATATATAAAAAACGTACACGAAATAAGAAGTATGCACTTCGTGAGATCGATCACACAAAGCGAAGAGTGCAATCTCTCCACAGCAGCGCGTCTACCCACGTCGATATTTGAAAATTAAAGAAAACTCATTTGTTTGACCCTTCAACTACGAGTATTCCTAATAAACAACAAGTTATTCTGACTTACTCTTGTGACGTAAAGGAAGGACAAACAAACTCACATTGGCAATTATAATATTCGTATGGATGCAGTTGCACACCTGCCTTCCCTTAGTTACATGCGACATGAGGTGATCCTATTATAAAAAAGCCTACACCACACGGGACATATGCAACGGTAGAATTCTGAAATTGATTTATAATATTCATAAATATGTACATGCAAAGCCTAAACAAAAGCAATCTAAAATGAGATCTCTTATACGAATAAATCTGATGCAAATGTTATCCTCAAAACTTCTCAAGAGAAGCGTGCGCAGCTCTGCATGCACAATGGATGCGCAGGAGTTGTAATGCGCACTGCACTGCGCGTTATTATGTGAACTGCGAGAGGTGGCATGTTGTGAATAATATTTCCTTTGGAATCTTGGGTAACGTAAGAGACATTTCTCTGGTTATATTACCGGTGATGAAGATGAAGACATGGGCACAAAGTGAGCTGCAGAAATGAACGCTCGCTGCTGGTGTATGGTACTCGTATGACCCGATTACGATAAATCCAAAAAGATGAGTATTTATGTATCTACGTACATATTCCTAAAATGTTGTGTTTGTTATAAAATGGAGGGGAAAAGCAACCAAGCAACAGTGACTGCATGCAGTTGCCCGCAGCTGCATTTCTGGCTTACATGTATTTCTATTAAATGAATTCCTAGCTGCCGTGCTGCTGCCGCAAAACAAAGACATAGCGCGAGTCATGCTACTAGTAAGAAGGTAATTCCGCGAAGAATTCGTTCATAAACGACCATAAATAGGTATGTTTTGATCTCCATTGATGATCCGGAGATGTCACAATGTACCATTATGTCCGTTACAGAGAACATGGTGTTTACTCTAACCTTCCGTACAACGATGATATCACTTGTGAGATAACGTTGCGTCACAAACTACGCGGTGTGGCCGCGTATTGCGGTCTAACAGAAATTGATTCATTTGTCGATGTATAGATGAAAATTTTATGTAAATGACCTGTTGTACGTGTGAGTAATGTGTCTGAATAGATATTACATTTTTGATATATATCTTTCCCCATACATTCGTACAACATATGTGTAACTAGGATTGAATTTTTTGACAGTTCGAACATTGTAACTTTTAACTTTCTATTTTTCAGTCGACGACGAAAATTCAAACAACATTTTGCCATTTGATTATTTTATCATACTGAAATAACCTTTATTATAAAGTAACTTTAATTCATTAACTAGACCAGTGAAGGTTACTAGTATTGACGGACCTGTTTATACTGCCTACCCAAGAGTTGTGACGGGAAAAATATAGTCAACCTAACGTTTTCATATTATGTAGGCTTCATAGTTTCGATTGGTATGGAATTTGTCCATTAACTAAGAAAGTGAAATTTATATATAAAAAAACTTTTTTAAATTGTTAATTAATCATACTCTGGACTGAATTTTTTTAGTCAACCTATTTGCAATATATTTATTGACATTAACCAGATCGATGACGGTCGTTGTATGGCGGGACCCATATACTATTAGCGCAAAAAATATTACCCCAAAATAAAATGAGGCCTTAATGAAAACTTACATACAGTTAAGTCAACGTAATGCGTTTGGAAGATTTTAGCCCTCCCTAATGCCATGACCAAAACATCTTTAGTTCACTTTTTTATAGGGGGAAATATTTTAAAGATACCCGACTCCTTAGGAGAGAAGCCGGACTATGTGGAATTTTCATCCACTAAAACCCCCTCGGTGGTCATCCTCGGTGCAAGTCTAGGAGCCCTGGGAACTCCACGAACACACCAGTGCTCCTCTCGCGCTTTGCATTTAGCCCACCCCCTGACCAGTCAGCTACTACGTCTCAGCAGCTCCATCAATAACCAAATCTTCCCTCACCTACTTTAACTACGCGCCTTCTACGCCTCTATGTGAGAATTCCTTGATTGAACCACAGAGTACTTAAAGTTATTGTTATTACTTTTTAACTTCATTTGACACAAAAAAGGAAATGTATTTAAAAAAAAGGTTAAATCTAAATTTAAGACGAAGTCGCGGGCGAAATTGTACATCAATTTGTAAATAGAAGGTTTAAGCAAAAAAAATTGTCTTAAATTTATTTTGTATTTTTTTGGAGTATTTGCTGTTGGTGTTGTTTTTGTCAGTACGAAGCCCCCAATATTTTGGGAAGCTAACTGGGGTCAAAATAGGTGCACAAATATGTTTGTGCGCGTAATAAAATATCAATACGAATACTCAAAGATCATTGATCAAAGCGTCGATTGTGCGCGCAACCCGTCTGGTTTTGAGAACGAATTGGATCTTACAGCAAATATTGATTTACATGAAGACATCTTCATATCTTGTTTAACTTAGTATTCACAGAAGATTCTTTGATACTTATTCTTATCTACTAGTAAATGTATCTAAGCTGAGACGGTCTTGAATCTGGTTGAGGCATAAAAAGATATGGTAATTCAAATTCGCAAAAATAGAAAATTCTGTTAGTTATGTAATAAAGCCTAAGCGCCTATAATGCAATACATTATTTATTTCAAATAAAACATACCCGACATTAAAGTAGTTGTTAATTTATTTCAAATAGTAGTAACAGAATCAGAATAAAATAAAATCAATAATTTAAATATCAATTATAAGGATGAAAGGATTGATGAAGTTAGTGTAGCAAAGTTTTTAGGTTTGTATATTGACAGTAAGCTTAGGTGGACAACTCAAATAGAAAAGTTACGCGATAAAATAAACCAACAATCGTATGCACTATATATGCTGAACAAAGTTGTCAGCAAGAGTGCAGTAATGGCGGCCTACCATGGCTATGTAGCATCTGTGCTCAGGTTTGGAATAATATTTTGGGGGAATGCCACAGAAGTAATAAATGTTTTTAGAGCTCAAAAAAGATGTGTAAGAGCAATTTGCAATCTACGCCGAACTGATAGCTGTCGAGGATGCTTTAAAGAACTAAATATACTAACCTTGCCATGTCTATACATATATGAGATAGTACTTTTTGTTAAATTGAATCCAAATAAATTTCGACATGTGTATAGCACACGAAGGCAACACAACCTAATGAACAATCCCGCGAAAACTGCCCTATATCACAAAAGCGTATTTGCTATGGCTATAAAAATATATAATAAAATGCCACTACAAATTAAAGATTGCAATAACATCAAAGAACTGAAATCTACTCTGTATAAACACCTGTGCGACAAGGCATACTACACAGTGAAAGATTTTTTTGCTGACAAATAGAAACTTCCGTCTTACTACTGTGCCACCTACTTTTGACAAAATTTTGCAATATGTAATACTAGTTAATAAGTATATTAAAGTATAACTCCGTATGTCCGCTAAGGACGAAACATAGCAGATCTACAACTGTTACCTACTACCATGTACTGTATTACCTATGTTTACGAATAAAGATTTGACTTTGACTTTGAGGGTTCCGGGTTCGAATCCAGCCGTGTACCTATGAGTTGTTTTTCAATTCAAGTACATACGCCCGACTGAAGTTATGCGTCGTTTGACGTTCCGTAAACACACTCCCGTACCGCTCACATACCTCAGGAACAGACTCAGTAATGCGTTAGACCTTTATATGTTTACATAAACAGATATAGCAAAGATGTTTTTTAACTGTTTAGTTTCCGCTTGGTTTTCGTATCTAAATTTTAAAATGATTTTCACATTTTTCTTTAAAAGTCGGTATTAATAAGGCCCCGCTTTTGAGATAAAGCAAGCAATCATGATTCCGAGATACAAACACTTCGATCATATATTCCCATCCCGCCGGAGCGCCGGTTGAATTCAAATTACACGTCTTACTGACCGCTGTCGCTTCGGAATTTGATACTGTGAGAGAAATTGTAATGAGAGTTACAATACAGACCGACCGAGATATCTGTAGAACGGCGATAGCTGGAACTACTAGAATCGTTATGAATAATATACGGAATATAACGAAAGTAGCTCCTTTTATATTGCTGCATATAACGTGGTGATGATAGACAGGCAAAGGAGATGGCGCCAAAGGTACAGATTGTGTCAAGTGGGTGATATATGGATACAAATATGTTGTAAGGAAATTCGTAGAACTACAAAGTCATCAACATAAGGTACTGTAAGGTACTTCACGAAACAATTTAAATATTTGAAGAAAAGAAAGAAAGCTTGAAAGCAAGCAAATTAGCTTGGATGTAGCGAGATACATTTCTCAGTGATTTCCTCGTACGTATAAATATTTTTTCTTCTAAAAGATGCGGTATGAGAGTTTTTTCGCCTTTTGAGTCTCTGAGACGATCTCCCTGGGAGCTAAGCCCATCATCACATCAGTATGGGTACCGCATCTGAAGGCAATGTCCGCCGCTTCCGTGCCCAGGCGCTTTTTATACTTCCTCCGCAAGATGTGACTAGGTTTGTTTGGGTTTTATGCTCTGCCAAATTTAGAAATGTCTGTGTGTCTGTGTAGCTTCAGCGTTAGAAGAGGATCACCTTATATCTGCCCGTGGCATCATACGATTGAACTGAATTGGGTTCGGAAAGACAAATTATTTCAGTCAGGGGTTGGGTCACGTTTTACGCCGTACCCAACTTTAGAAAAGATTATAGGTGAAAACCGTCTCTGTAATAAACGATCGTTTGTATGTGTGAGTAATGTGTGCGAATAGATATTCCACTTTTGAAATTTATCTTTCCCCATACTGTTCACAAACACAAAGGTAGACGAATACGTACACTACTACATGCAAGAGGTATTTTACCTATATATATAAACTATTTAGTGCTCATTGATAAGCCATCCAAAGAGCGTTTTTTTTAATTAACGATTTTTTTATTCTATTCGTAATTCAAAATTTTAAAAATTAATCCCTGTTTTTTCCCACTATTTATTACTTAGTGACTGTTCTAAGATGATTCTTTGTAATTGTCAAGATCCAGGATCTGGTCCTAATGGCTAATTAATGTCTACGCGCTTGGGCTAACAATCTGGAAGTTCCGGGTTTGAATCCCAGTGGGGCTACTTGTCGGTTATATGTTTGATTGGTGGTCTATGTCCGCCTGGCTATAGCAACCACGATGTTATCTAAGCCTGTCGCCAAACAGCAGTGCAAATAGCACTGTTGTGTTTCAGTCTGAAGGCTAGCAGATCCAGCTCCTCATCCTCTTGAGGCTACTGTGCACACGCACAGGCCTGCCATCCAACGGCCCTATCGTTGCTTACGACCAGGCGAGATAAAGCGCTACTGCAAACCCACCATACATTTTTAAGTGTGAGGCTCATGATATTGAAAGATCAGGCGCTTATAAGATACTGCGAGAAATACATAGGAATTCAACCTCATCGCAAGTTGGTCAAGACTTCATTCAGTTGCGTCCACATGGCATCGCTTCGCGGAAGCCCTCACGACTGACTGGAATGACAACACACTCTCTTACACCAACCGAGGCTCCTCGACCTCCCTCCCTCCCCTCCTTACATCCAAATGAGGATGATTTCGAAGTGTGACACCTATGTGACACGGGCCAGGTAAGGCTGGGAGGTCAGTTGATAGACCAGCAGTACCGTTATGCAGCAATGATCGGACCCGATGAATGAACACCCATTCAATTGTTTCGGAGAAAGGTAGCGGGATATTTTTGTTTTGGATGAAGGCGGCGGAACTTGTAATGGAATCTTAAATTACCTGTAGACAAAGTAGTTTAAAATTTTGTCCACATTATCTCTCCCACTTAATTACTTCATGCTACTTGCGGAAGAAATTCAAAGATGTGTGTGTAGTCTATCAATCCGCACAGGTCTGTAGGAGAGTAGGCCTGAGCCCCTGCAGTGGGGACATATATAGGCTGTTGACTTGCGGATCAAAAGAATAATTGCGTATAGTCTGTATAAAAGCGATTAACGATGAACAATGAATTGTTGTATTTTTCTATTAAATCTGTTCACTCATTTAATCACTGTGACCTCTTTTAACGAAACTTTATCTCGGTCTATTGTCAAATCATCGATAGTGCGACCGACACTAGTTGCGGTAGCTCATGCTGAGTGAGGGTACATTTTGTCTATACAATACTCACATGTATTTTCTTCAATTCTTTCCCCTTCAACTTGAAAGAAAAGTCCTTGGAAAAGGAGTCACTTGGTAAATAAATAAATTGACATTTATGTTTGTACAGAGCTTACGTGCATTTAGATAGAAAACATAGATAAAATTAGATAGTTTCGTAAAACCGTTAAACCTATGTGCCGACACACAATTTCCGTGTTTCATTCTTGGAATACAAGAAAAAGGAATGTGTTCATAATAATATGACTAAAGTGACGTCAACAACTTCTGGAAACAATTCTGACGTAACCTTGTCAGCAAAAGGAGAATATTGTAGCAGAGAAGGATATAAATTGTATTGTGACTCTTCTTTTCTTTGACTACTAAAACCTATCAAATGGGAAAAAATATGATCAGAAATCTACACTTAGATTTTGTTTCACATTTATTGATTCTCAAAAACCAATCCCATATCTGCAGTCCATATCTTAACAACTAGGTTAGCTCGTTATCAAGATAATGACTCAATAATACAGTTTCGTCGATAATATAATGTTTGTCGAGCACTCGAGATGCGCAGGAGTCTAAACGTTCGCGGTAGTTGACGCTCGCGCATTAGATCTTATCTGGTCGGTGATCTAAGAAAGTGGTTCCTTTCTAGGTATTCTACTTCTAGACGGAACAAAACGCCGGTATGAGAATATACATAGCTTATTTACATCGATTCTTTAAACGTCTTTACTGAAATAGTTATATAGTTCCTTGTGTGGAGTACCTTGAGTACCCTTTCACCACTTTGTGGTGGAAGTATCAAATAAAAAATACCCGATGACTAAAAAAAATCAAAAAATAGCAAGTTTCGTCCATATCGATTGAGAAATGTGACCTATATATGTTTGCTACCGCTTGGTTCGTGTATGAGGTCATACACGTAGTCAGGATGGACGAATGTTAGGAAAGCGACGCGCGGGATTAGCAATTTCAGCCGCCTAAGGCAGTCTGGCCTGGGACGTTCGACAGTACAGAAGTGTAATTAACAATAGTCAGTGAAATAAAGTATTATGAATCCTGGCATGAAGAGTTTTATTATACTATATCAAAATCACCGATGTAGGTGTATAATATAATATATAAAAATCGTAAGGTAATAATTGGGTCAAAATATCGATCAGGAAAAAAGCGACAAGAAAAAATGTTTCGAGCATAAAAGCTTCAAGGAAAAAAATGCGAACAAGGGGAAAAAATTAGTATAAATAAAAATACAAGGAATACATATACATATCTGGTATTCATAAACCTGGATCATCGCCACTTCGAAACATAGGCTTAAAGCACACGGAGCAATAAATTCGTACCAATCTAAAATGAGCATTTTGGCACGTTGGCCGATTAAATTGCCCCGTGTAGGGCACTTTTAAGACCTTTCTTCCACGTACCGTCCCACTTCAAATCAACAACATACCATGCCACATTCCCCCTTACTAGTAATACTCCTATTTAGTATGTTAAAGAAAATAACAATCAAAAGTAAGTATGGCATGGCACAAGGTTGATATATGTACGAAGTTGTCTGCAATCTCTTTTCACTGCGCGTTCGTTTCCTATCCTATCTCCACATGCCGAATACAGTTGAAACACGTGGCCTTCGCTTTCTAGACTTGTTTGGGAAGATAATTCATTTGTGGTAAGACGAGTCGATATGATTATATCGTCATTAGTGTGCTAGGAGGATGGTCAATAAACTGAGAGACGGACTTGCAAATGTGTTCTGGTTTTCACAATCTCGTTTTAAACGCATTTTTCTGTAACTAAGATGATCGTAACTCGATGGACAGACGTAGACTATCTCTCTCTTTACGCCAACACACACCTTCAAACGCTTTGTCTCTTTCAAACAAGCCTGCACACAGTTTGACATTTAAAAATTGAACTCGATCGCATTACAGTATCTCCATACGCCCCATTATTACATCCGTTCAGCCAGAAGAACGGCTAGGCTTCACCCCAACTTGGCTGAAATTTTGCACGAAGCGTTTCACTTGTTCATTTATTATTCGTACAGCTAAGGAGTGGAATTTCCTGCTGACTTCTGTTTCACGTGCCAGGCCAGAGTGAATAGGCTATTTCTAGGCAACTGTGAACCATCCTAAATCACAGCATCGCTTAACATCAGATGAGATTTTCGAGACCATTATATATAATATTCATCTCATTTCATTTCACAAAGTTGTTTATAGAAACAAGGTTGAGACCCTCTTGTAAGTATAAAAACACCTGTAACAGAGGGTCTCACTCTTCCATAACCAAAATAATTTTATTAAAACATATTAAAAAATGAGTACTTAGACTAACATGCTAATAACAATAATTGTTATACATACTCGTAAAGGAAAAGTAATTTAATTTATGTAATTATAAGTATTAGAATTGTGAAGGATAATTTGTGTGTGTGTGTGTGTGTGTGTGTGTGTGTGTGTGTGTGTGTGTGTGTGTGTGTGTGTGTGTGTGTGTGTGTGTGTGTGTGTGTGTGTGTGTGTGTGTGTGTGTGTGTGTGTGTGTGTGTGTGTGTGTGTGTGTGTGTGTGTGTGTGTGTGTGTGTGTGTGTGTGTGTGTGTGTGTAATAAAACACGGCTACTATGTCAGAAACAAAGAATTGGATTTTATCACGACAGGCTGTGGTGTTAATAAGGATTTGCCCTTTGCCCGTAAAACAATTCGATTAGACGCGATGGAAAGAAACAAAACAACAAAAATAAATTATCGATATTGAAGTATAATCTCCGCGACATTGTTATCGCGCTAGGTGGTGTTACTCACTATCCGGTAGATACGCATTTATCTGAATGTGATGCACGCTCCCAATCCACCGATTACCAGTGACACATTTTCATTGGAAAGCTTATTCTGGTGGCGGAGTACGATATCGAATTGTAGACACAACACAATTATACCATGCAGTGCATTTTGGTTGTAATTGTATATCGATGAAATAATGTTTATGTAATGACAGATGAAACATCGTACAATTAAACGGCCTTATCGCTAAAAAGCGATTTATTGCAGGCAACCTTTTGGGTAAATGGCATTACATACTAAAAATGAAGGCTGTTTTAAAAGAGAGAAACCGATAAAAATTTTGTTTGGGGATATCGAAAAATTAAAAAAAAAAAGAAACCTCATTCTGGGTCCCTTACCGAGTTGTTATTGAATTTAGTCTGTTGTATTGGTACTGAGCCTTGTACCTGCATATACAATATACGATAATTCATTTCTATTTCTCTCTTTATTATTTCGGTCTTTGGCAGAATCTGTAATTCTGTTTTTTAAAGTTTGTTGAAATTAAAAATCTGTTGGTTATTCCAACAAAACAATAATTATTATGATGGCTAATATGTTGAATGTTTCGGAAATGTAACAAAATGTAGTCATGAAATTACATCGTTAGAAAAGGCCACTGTATTATTATTTATTTATATCAGACAAAATCCATTTTTTGTTAGTTAATAAAATTAAATCAATTTTAACCTAGTGTTAGTAATAAGCTCTAATTTACACAGATGTCAATTGTGCAGATCAAGACCATACCCTCTGCCAGGCCACTAGTCACGTGCAGTGTGTAGACGTGACCAGTGTCCCAGCAGCGGGGAGTCCCGCCTGTCCCCCAGTACGCTCAGGATGATGTTCGTGCTCCCCCGACAGCGGCGCTGCAGGGAGGCGCAGCGTTTCCTGATGATTGCATGGAAGCCATCCGTCTGCGCCTCCGCGAACATTGTCGATGCACTGCAATTGCACTGCAATATCGCGGGAGCCCGAAATTATAAGTAGTTAGGATTTTTCTTAGTTTTTAAAATATTATTATAAATTTTTATTTCTGTACAAAGCACTCGTTACAGCGTTAAAACCTAAAGCGATAATGTAATGCCATTTTTAAAATCACAAAAACAACTCCGATTTAAATTCAGTTGTCAAATTAATAATATATTATTGCTTCGCAGCTGAATCCATTAATTTTAATTTTAAACATTTTCATTTGAAGTTTGGTTTGGTTTATCCATCAGCCATTTTTAAGTTTTCAATTTTAAATCATGCAATTGAGAAACTTATTGGTACTTTATCGAATCTCTTATCGCAAAACATGTCGGTAAGATATCGATGGATACAGAATACGGTCGTCACAAGTTCCACGCACTCATAGAACTGATAAAGGAAGTGGTGTCGAATTTAGAAGATATTTCAAGTGGATCAGCTTTAAATTGAATTTTAGTAACGTTCTGATCGATTTGATATGATAAAAATGATGTCAGTGTACAAACATCCTACCTACTACTTATCTTACCGCATTTAGATTTACAAAACTGTTACAAATACACCTGTAATGGGTAATTCTCGGAAATATAGACAGTTCCTCATCAAATCGATAATATCGGACAAGGGTTTTTTTGACATACAGCCTTATCTTGATAATTTGCAAGTAATCTAACAACAGTCACAACTTTTCAATATTTTAAGTGGGGGAAAAACATCGATTAACTTTTAAATTTTGAACTAAGAACAGAAGAAAAGTTTTTTCTTTTGTTCTTAGTTCAAAAAAACTCTTTGGATGGCTTATCAGTGAACACTAAAGAGTTTTTATTATTTATATCAACCGTTCTCTTTACACGGCCTCAATTTATCTAATACACGGGTACATAGGCGATGATATGTAATGTAAGGCGAACTTTTTTCTATTATGTCGTGGTGTGTAAGTTCCAGTTTGTGTAATTTATTCAAGCGACACGTACAAGAATACCCCGAGAGATAACGTGAGTCAGGGCCACGCCTGCGCACTATGCGGGTTCCGGAGTTCCTGGGAAAATTACCTACACCGACGCCCGCGCACTGTTATATCTACTGTACCGTGTAGATCTATAGATCCTACCTATCTATTGATCTATATACCTAACTGTATCAAATAATACAAATGAAGACTTTCATATTAAAAAAATACAATTACTTATTTACAAATACGAAATCTTTAAAATAGATTTACAAATTCTATGTTAATTGGTTTAATAAACGGCGGTCATTCCAACATTCCTTGTCTTCTCGGGTGGTGTGACGTAATAACATACATACGAGTAGATAAACCCCGATGCGGCGTAGCGGGACGTACCGATAGCTTTATCAAATTTCAAAAACCAGCCATATGCGAGTCAGGCTCCGTACCGCCTTTTTACCAATATTCAACACAAAGGCGAAACGACGAAAAAGCATATCCCTTGTTAGCTGTTCTATATTTTTTATAGCGGCCATAACCTTGCACGGTTCCAACGATACAGTCCTACTGTAGTATACGAATGGACAGTCAAACAGCGGAGTCTTAGTAGCAGCAGGGTCCCATACCCTTCCGGTAAGGAGCCCTAAAAATACTGTGAAACTAGAAAGTGGTTGCAATATTTGGAAACCTGAAAACTTGCTTAATTAGTTAGGCCTGTTTTTAAAATGCATTACATTATTGTGTGATTATCAAAACCCTTATTGCAGTATCGGTAGCCTCATCGTCACTTAGTTCACCATCAGGTGAAATGACATGTTTTCAGAGGAACTTGCCTTGCATTCTATACATGTTTTATATACACACACAGAGGCAGGAACAGGCCACACCGCTCGAAGAACCGATAACCAATAGGGAATAAGACTTCTCGAGTGGCGACCACGTGCTGGGAGATGTCTACCGGGCCGTCCCCCTACTAGGTGGACCGACTACCTGGTTATGGTCGGGGGGAGTCGCTGGATGCAGGTGGCTAGGGAACGGTCGATGTGGCGTACCATGAAGGAGGCCTATGTCCTGAGGACGTTTCCTGGCTGATGATGATGATGAAATCACACAGGCGTTTCCACAAATTTTTCTTTTTCAGTGGCATTGCTAGTTGTCTACGTACTCTATCTCATTATAGAACACCGCCCGCCCTAGAGCGCTCGCGAGGGCGGGCGTTGTCCTATTTATTCATGTACCTACATATGAACATTGGACTCTTGGATTTGTATGCAACACTATGAAACACATTATCCATACTAATCATACAATACAATATAACTTTATTGTACACCAATACAAACTTAAAATAGAACATTAAACTTAAAAAATTGTACAAAAGGCGGTTTTATCGCTTACAGCGATCTGTGCCAGACAACCTTTGGGTAGAGGAAAAAAGACACAATATTTTGGGTGGAGGTTTGTTCGTTTGTTTGAATACTCTTTATTCATTCATATTAACTTAAATAATTAAAATTTTAAAACTATAATAAAAGTCGAATTGGCGGACTTATCCATATATAGGGATCTCTTCCAGTCAACCAGGGCGAGGAGAAAGATAAAAGGGTGGTGTGCAGAGACATATACAGGAGGTGTAACAGATATTGATAGATCATAATTAAATACTTGAATAAACACATATAAATACTTATATAAATAAAATAAAATAATAAATACAGACAAATTAAATATACGTTATTTTATGGATACAATACTACTACAACCTAGGCTTAGTTACTGAGAAGTATATACATGCAAAAGTGAAAACTTTTACGTAGTACGTACAGATTAATGAAGAATAAGCAGTTTATTGCAGATAAAAATATCTGAAGGATAAATAAATAGCTAGTCCACCTTCCAGTACCTCGAAGTTATCTTTTATAAAATGTGCCTTGCAGCATGAATCTGCTAAATGTTCTCTAGATAATCTGTGTGTTTCATTCAGTTTGCTAAGAATTCAAACATATTTATTCAAAGCTAATACTTTCGACATAGGCCTCCCTCATGGTACGTTACATCGACCGGTCCCGAGACACGATGTGGCGTACCATGAGGGAGGCCTATGTCCAGCAGTGGACGTTTCCCGGCTGATGATGATGATGAATACTTTCGTGTTTCATGCCAAACGTATCTGTTTTTAACCGACTTCAAAAAAGGAGGAGGCTATCAATTCGACGGGTATGTTTTCTTTTTTTTCGTCTTTTTTATGCTTGTTACCTCAGAACTTTTGACTGGGTGAACCGATTTGGATGATTCTTTTTTTGTTTGAAAGGTGGTGCTTTCAATTTGATCCAGTTCTGACAACGGCATCCATGAGAAAACGATATAAACCTTAAATTTGCCTTAGTAAAAGTAGACTTTTAGGGCAATTGAAGTGTGTTTCTTGTGTGTTTCCATTTCTTTTCGAACGCATTTACTTGTTCTTTTAAAAATGGTCGACCCTTGACCACTCACGACATTGCCTGACGCAATGTTGATATGGTCGACGATGTTGTACGTATTTCTAAAAACATAAAAACTCACAGATAATTTTTATCTTTCAGTAACTTTTGTGCACGAAGGGTTTGCACTTGGCCTTCATATCATTTGATGATCAGTGACTATAAGGCCTTTGGATGAAAACCTGCTCACCTAGAAGCTTCAAGTTTATAAGGCACTGACTCTGTTATTTTTTACTACCGAAATACAACAGCGCTGTTGGCGTTTAATGGCATTAGCAAACATGCTAAAGCCGGGCGGATTTATTAAAATGCCCTACCATCAACCAAACCGAATACCTGATAATTTCACTCGCTACCTCCGGAGAGGCCAAGTGTAGAACATCAGGCCACGGAGTTCAGAAATGGTTAAAATACCCACACAAAATTACAGAGAGAAAAAATACTGTTTTCCATATTCTATACTAACATCTCAACACGTTTTCAGTCAGTAAATATTCGAGCTCAATTCCCCCTAGCTACATGCATACCACATGTAGATATATCCCATTATCTGACATGGCGCCCTCTCCCTAGAGCAAATCGATCTTGCCAACCATTTCCCCCATTCAAACACCTCCAATCGAATTTCCACGTTAACCCTCTCAGTACGCCTGGTATAAAGGTGAAATTCCCGTGAAAGCGACGCTTGGGTTTTCCCCTGAGCACCATCTTTGAACGTTCCATATTTAAATTGTGCTATCATTTCTTTCCTACCACGCTATTATCAACTTTATCACTTTGCGATAAAACATAAATTTCCATGAAACTATCACTTTTCAGAGAATCGATCTCATTTTTGACGCAATTTGAAAGGTCGTAACAGCTGTTCCAAATCACAGTACAAAAAGCAACTCTAATGTTGCGTTTCGCAATAATGTATAAGAGATTTTGGCTTGTATAGGACTGTGTAGGGAGTATTGTGGTATCTCTAAAGAGACGAAGTTATTTTGAGATTTTATTCTAGTGTTCTGGATTGGCTTAGAACCTCGGAGGGAGAGATGAGGGTACATTTAAAATTAGATCTTTGCATAGACATTGCTCCTCCTTTCATTTAGTAGGTATAAAAACCTTTCTCGACACATTTATCTCATCTAACACAATAAATTCAAAAGTAACTATGTATGTTTGTTACCTTTTCACCACAGAACGTCGAAACCAATCGTGACTAAATTTACCAAGAATTGCCCATGGGATTTATGACTGGCTGATTTTTTTATCCCGATGTAGTTAGTTTCCTTGGGATGATTTCAGAAATCCTTAGAAAAGCTTAGAACAATGAGGTCTAGAAAGTAAGTCCGCACGCAAAAAGTAAAGCTAGGAAAACTAAGCCATTGATTAATGAATAGACAAAGAAGTAGGTAGAGAGATACGTTCTTTACTAACACTGTCCGCTATCCAAAGGTTGCTTGGTTGAATTCGCTTATCAACGACAAGGTCACCTATTGTTGTTATCATATTTGTTTATGTCGAATATTTGTTTTTTGTTCTCTTTTTTGTTTCCGTTCCGATCGTAACAAGATTTTTTTAAAAGGCATTTCGTTCAACAATTACTAATTTAATTAAAAACTCGTTGCTTAAAGGCGACACCCACGGGTAGTCGTTTAGTATACCTATTCTAATGTCTAGACTACACGGTCAATGTGATCTAGGAGTAAAACTCACCAACATCGCCCCGCACACAACATTACCGGCGTGTAGACGAGAAAATTTCCCAAAAGAAACAATCGGACACCAATTCTAACACAAATATATACTAAACACATATATAGTGGAGTAGGTATATAATGAAGCATATAGTGAGCCGAGTATCGGACTACATAGAGCATATAAAGTAGGATTATTCTTCATAAAACCCACAAAGAAGCACGGAAGCACTGAAAGCGGCTCGAATATTAATTATCGCGTCCCCTCATCCTCCCCCTTCCACCCTTTAGGGGGATGAAGGGGAGACGTCCCGTCTTGCGAGCTCGCGCCTGGCACCAATACTCCTAGTCTAAGAGACATGGCTTAATAAACTAAACTTATGTGGTTTTAGTTCAATTTTAGTTTTCATAAAAAGTGACTTTTTTCTTAAGACTACAGAGTAGACAATTTATTTAATTCAACCCTGAACGTTCCCGAGACTTAATTTCATTCTTCTGCTTCCCACGATTGACTTTTGTTTGATTGTTCTCTCATTTACTCACCTGTATTTAAATATGTATTTCGTTGAGCTGCTAGCTAAAATAGTTTTTATGTATTTGTTTGCACTTCGCCTTCATTACCAGAAGCCTCAAGTTAATAAGGCGCTGGCACTGCAATATTTCATACCGGAACACAAAAGTGCTATTAACACTGATTTCATTTGCAGACTTATGTAACAAGGTGGTAGCTAGCCAGCTAGTTAAATTTGTAACTGCAATTGTTTGTTATAGTAACTGTTGGTTAGTTCGTGGCATTTTTAACAATAAATTTGTTTATCACAACTGTGTACGTCAATTAATTACATTATTGCATCACGAAAAGAGAGAACGCGCGATCCGATGTACCAGTAATATTTACGTCAATACATTATCTGTATATGAATCAGTGTCAACTCATACATTATGACATTATACAGCGACATACACGAGTAGGAACATTAGTTCGGTGGTTGCGTAACACTACAGGAAAAAATATTCGCTTACATAATGAAGTATTTCAGGAGTCGTTTCAAACAAGTGTATGAAAAGTAAAGTTTAAAACCAGCCAATTGCAAGTCGGACTCGCGCACGAAGGGTTCCCTACCATTCTCTATAAAAACGGCAAAAAAAATTACGTTTGTTGCATGGGATGCCCCCTTAAATATTTGTTTTATTTTGATCATTTATTTTTCAAGAAGATATCTAACAACATATTCTGTGAATATTTTAAGCGTCTACCTGTTGCCGTTATCAATATCGAGAAAAAAATGAGCAAAAAAGCACGTTTGTTGTATCGCCTTTTTGTGTATTTGTTTGTATAGCGGCAACAGAAATACATCACCTGTGAAAATTTTAACTGTCTAACTATCACAGCTCACGAGATACAGCCTGGTGACAGATGGACAGATCTGAACCTGACTGCGTATTTTTTTAAAACTTTTTATGATTGAGATATTCGCAGTGTCACTGTACATAAGAATCTAACGACACCTCTCAAGCTAAAATCCATCGAGCCGTTCAGGACGAGGAGCGTGCCAAAAAAAGTATACATCATAAAAACAAATTCCTCCTTCTGGCGCAGTCGGGTACAAAATAACATGCAAATTTTACGAAACGCTAGACACATACTTTTATTTAATCAAAAAAATATACAGTAAACATCGCTTATCAAACGCGATACAACAACGAACAATTGACATACATTTGTAAAAAATAATCAAACGTCGGGGTCATGCGAAATAAGAGCCATTTTCTTATTCGGTGCTAAAAAGCAAATGGCATTTCACGAGAAAGTGTTTTCATATTTTTGGTCAGACTTTAAGTAATTTAATTTTAGTGTTTATCTTTGGATTAATTTCAAAGCAATAATGTTTTGCTCATAAATAAATTGAATTGAATATACAAAAATTTACATAAAGATCAATAATTGTAGGATTGGGAATTATAATGATTGCTTTTCATTTCCGTGCCAAATGTAATGTAAAATTATAAATGTGTTTTTTAAAATACTTCTTTCGCTTTAGTTTGCAGAAAACTTTTCCGTATAACTAGTGGTACATCCATCGAAGGAGTTTCTGCCAGTTGTTGGCAATGGTCTGATCAGAAAGTATCCTGAAATATGAACCCCAGCTCCTATACTATCCAGGAGATCCTCGACAACAAAGCAGCGGACAAAAGCCTTTGTGAGAGGTCGTCCGGGCGTGGTCGATGCTAGCCGTACCGCGAGAAGGGGGGAGAGGGGGGAACATTGTTTAAGTTTGTTTTCTTTTCCGTTTTCTCGATATACTCCCCCTTTCAGTCCTTTATATAAGATAGGTACTAGCATACTTGGTACCTGATGCTTGTGAATAGTAAGTATACTTATTTCACAATATTAAACACTTAGGTATGATACACTGGTATTGTACAGTAATTTTATTTACTACTAGCTTCCGCCCGCGACTTTGTCCGCGTGTACTTCAGGATTTATTCTACTTATTCGATAGGCATAGAAGGCATCTATCTCCATTTCCAGCATAAGGTACAAAATAGTGTTTATTCTGTTACGTAGGCTAATAGTTTAAAGAAACAAAAGAAATTTCAATATCTGACGTAGTACATTCAAATAGTCTTCACACTAATATTATAAACGCGAAAGTTTGTATATACGAATTACATATTCTATGGTCGGTTGCTAGGCAACGCGTTTTTGTTATGCCCAAATTGCCCATGTAATCCCACTAATATTATAAGTGTGATTTTGTACAATTTACACAATATGTCTTTAGAAATTATAGCCTATATGTTATTAAGCTAATAATAATAATAATAAGCTATAATTATTGTAAAGTTTCATTCAAATCCATTCAGTAGTTTTTCCGTGAAAGCGTCACAAACATCCAAACATCTAAACATCCAAATTTTCACACTTATTATATTAGTAGGAAGTAGGATAAAAATAATGATTTAGGATAGGAAGGATTTCGACCCTTGAAAACATGAATCTAACAATTAACGCGTTCAAAAAGAACTGGAACGGACTTCAACTGCCCTACAAGGATGAACCAAATTGAAATGCGGCCGGTCCACACGAGCTTTCAAATAAAAAAAGAATCATCAAAATCGGTTCTCCAAGTCGAAGGTTCTGAGGTAACAAACATAAAATAATAATACAATGCAGTTGCATTGAGAACCTCATCCTTATTTGAAGTCGGTAGAAAAGATGTTACTGAGCCGCCCGGGCGATAATCTTTTACCTTCGTGCATGAAAAGGTTGAAGCAGCTAGTGGCCCTAAACGAAGAGAAGTCGATTTTTATTCTAAAACTAACAAATTTATTACGATGTTGAACAGATATTATATCCTGTATTGAATATGGTTTTATTGATCCTCTCCCTTTGTGTTATTAAGAACTGACGAGACAACAATCTAACCTAAGGAATTAGTTAACCTGAGTTATGGGACAATGAGAGAGAGGGTACAGTCATTAGAGTGGCATCAATTGCTACACTTATCCACAAGTAAATTGCGCCCTAGGTTTGATAGGAGAACTGAGCCTCCTACGGGCTGGAAAACTTAGGCTTGGGTGAGTATAGACCACAGTGCCTGACAGACCTATTGATCTTAAAAGTCTAAAGTAGATAATACGAGGGCCGTTCTATAATAATAATAATAAAAAGTATTTATTCTCCAGAATTTTTCGGTACATTTTACTAATAAACTACTTATGTTTAAAAAGTTGGACAAAATTAAGAGTAAAGGCCTCCGTTGCTGAGCTAGGTAAAAACCTGTGTTTCAGCATCCAGCGCCTCACCCCTCCGGATTATATAATTTATAAGATCAAATAACCAATGTTTGGATTATTATTTATGCACTAAGTTATACATATAATAAAGTGTGTGTGTGTGCGTGTACCTTTCGGGGTGTAGGGTGCGTGTGATAATAGAACCTGCCCTGACTGAAAAGCCTAAAACAATCACATAATTTGAACCTGTCTCCAGGAATCTCCAATTAGCAACGCGTGACCACAACTCAGTGGATGGTGAGTGACGTTGTGGTCAACGATGGTACTTATGGATGATTAATACTCAACAATTACAGCTATTGCAAGCATCTGTATAATCAACAATAACAAATGATAAATAGATCGTGGTCAGAGCGGCTCGTCTAGCCGGCGGGATATTGCAGAACCGGCTCATTCAATGCGATCCTGGTCGCGGAGCACTTCACTTGAGTTTTTTGTGCATTACTTGTGTGTGAAGTGGTGTAATTGGGCTCGGAATTTAGTGTTTCATTTTGTACTGGCTGTTAGTGAAACTAATAGGAATCGTTAACTACCCAACCGCGCTGTAGGACTAGATAAGGATGTCGTGAATTTGAGTCCATGTAATATCGACAAAGCTCCCGCCTGATCAGTTTCAAAACCAAGTTGCTTGCATGTGGCGATCTTAGCTAGATCCGCCTTTTCTTTTTTTCAATAAGGAGAGACGAAAACGCTTTTTAACCGATTTCAAAAAAGGAGGAGGGTATCAATTCGACTGGTATGTTTTTTTATGTTTGTTACCTCATAACTTTTGACTGGATGAACTCATTTGGATGATTCTTTTTTAATTTGAAAGGTGGTGCTTTCTGTGTGGTTTGGTCCAGTTCTGAAAACGGCATCCATGAGAAAACGATTTAAATCTTAAATTTGCCTTATTAAAAGTAGACTTTTAGGACAATTGAAGTCGGTTTCCAGTTTTTTTTTGGGACGAATTTACTTGTGTTTATGACTTTTTTGGGGTCCATTGTAGTAGTTAGTTATAGTTTAGGGTCATTTCATCATGCATCATTGTGACGTCCAATTTGCAGGAATTTCACAATTACAACAATGCTTTCTTGTTTTCTATAGTTAAAACTATCTATCCCAAAAAACTAGCAAGGCGAAGCAACCTGAGCCACGACTGTATGCGAAACTGGTCCTAATGGTGGTCAGGCGGGAACTTTGTCGATAGTACATGGTTTGGTTGGTATTATTTTAGTTCATTCAATCAATGCCAGATCTACGCCACCATCAAAACCAGTCAAGAACCTTCAGGTTGCACCTGCATCTCTCACCGTCACTACGGCGTAGCTAATGCTACGGAGACCGAAGTTGGTTTGAAAACAATACTTTTTTAAAACCTGCGGCTCACGTTACACTGGACAAGAGCTTGACTAAGTATACTACCTGTGTGCCTAGCTTTAGAATGGAATCACCCCATGTCATTTGTAAATCCATGGTCGTAGCAAATAAAGTGAATATGGACTACAGTAGTCTACCGGCTGTAGACCGCGGGAAACGCCGTTACAGGACGCTTTTCCGAAAGGGTTGTAGATTCAACGACGTCAAAAAAGATGTATAACAATAAACTTACAATAAAAGCTTTTGACTTGACTTTTGAAACCATCTCAAGGTTGATCCATGAGAGGCTCGGCTCACATTATGATATGGCATTAGATCCCGTTGTAAACTGTTAGCATAATAAATTCTAGGGCACACTATAGCGAGTAACGTATCCTACACGTTTATAGCTATGTACTTATGAGCATCAAATAGATCTAAACACATCTGAAACAACCAATCCATTCTATATCAACCAGAAATATCCCAAACGAAAACCATTCCAATCACCACGGCACAAGGTTCAACTACCAAGATGAGTTCATCCTGGCATCTCCCAGGCGAGAAAAGGACGCAAGATCATTGAGATTAGAAGCCATTTCGTCTGGAGTATTGATCGCCGCCCGCCCTGCGGCCACGGAGGAGGTGAGCAGTGGAAGTGGGGGGCGGAGAGGTGGGCTTGAAGCCATTTCGTTAATCTCCCGCTATGTCTGTGGGGGGTGGATTTTAAATGGGTTTTCTGTGAAAAGCTTATGCCGGTGTGGTTGACTATCTACTTATAGAGATAGATTATATAGAGAACCGATAAATGTACATATATGTAGCATTCATATATTAGAAGCTCAATTTATACTCAATAGGTTGTTACTTGAACAAAATCTTACCTGAAGATGTGCCCGATAAATAGGTATACCTGCATATACATTCTGATTTCGAAAAATGAACACTAAAACTGGTAGGGTACATATTCCAATTCCTCCGCATTATTGGAGGCTTCAAACACAATGTAATTGTTATTGAATAAATTTGAATTGAATTATAAAAGTGGAAGCGAAACGATTAGTGTAAGCTTTTTGAAACTCAACTGTGTACAGCTGGAGGTCTGCAGCTTTTCTATTTGTCTGTAATTTATTTTGTCTCATATAGCGTCACACGAGCGATTACTAATATTCTACCTATGCTATCTACATTATAAATGCGAAAGTAAGAGTTAGTGTATGAGAGAAGGTCGTGTGTGTATTGGATGTTCAACTTCACTCTGAAACGTCTAGACTGCGTGAAATTTGGTAGGTATATAAATAAGTACCAAAAATTACACGCACTACCTTTTATCTCGGCTCATCAAGGGTCTCCAGTGGGAAAAATTCTGAAATCCACGCTGATAACGACGCTAGCAAAATACTAGTATTTTTAAATAGCTTTATTTGTGTAGATTTAGGCTCTAGGAAACTGCTTTGATTCTGACTACCTGCTTCGCAAATATTTTAGTGACGCTGATAAAAATTTAGACTTCCGAGGAGGATAAATCGATTGGTCAGACCGCTACCAAGTGAATCTGTTTCACATATATATTTTCTAGCTATATCATATCTGGGTGAACAAGTTTAGCAAACAAAATTATAAGAGACATTTGTTTGACCACGTACAACTATAAAAGAAAAAGTCAAATTTTCTCAAAGACCGGTGTTAGCTGTTGGTGAGATCACGTTTGATAGTATATGATTTGTTTAGCTGCTATTTATAAACAATTGTACTACGGGTGACATTCAGGTGCAGGTCTCCGCTCGAGTAATGAAGTGTACGACGTCACGGCGCATGATCCGTGTTTTCACCGGCGCGGGCGCAGGCACGGGCGCGGGTGCGCAGGTCACCTGCCACATTTGAATACAATGCGTAGACGCCGCGAGCCGAGCGAACACGTCCCTTTATACTGATACATTGATTTAACTTATATTGATTTCTAATTTTTAGGTTTTCGTTTCTTGTTATTGCTCTATTTATGATTTGAAATTGATCTATACTATTATTATAAACTAGCTTCTGCCCGCGGCTTCATCCGCGTGAACGATTTCAGGATAAAAGTTGCCTTTTCCGGCACTTCAACTAACTCATAAAACTCGGACTGATACAAAAATTATCTAGTTTCATACAAAATGGATGAGAAAATGAATTATAATTTTGTTTCGATTTTTTTCGTGTTTTTTTTCTGCTATCCGGGGCGAAAGCAAATTAAAACAATCAAAGTTAATAAAAATCGATCCAGCCTGAGTTGAGTTTGACAATAATTGATTTTTAAAGGATAGTAGAAAAGGCCGTAAATGTCCCCCCCGATCGAGCCAGTAGTTCCCGTAGGATAATTACCGGAGTCCTCTCAAAAGAAGTTGCAGAAAAACGCCGCTATATTATCTTCTATATATTAATATGTGAAGCAAAAACTGTGTACCCTTTTTCACGAAAATTGCGCGGAAGGAAGAGAATGAAATTCGAAGACGGAAGAGAAAAAATTTCGCTCACATATAGTTTATATAGAGATGGAGTGCAGAATGCTTTTATATATATATATTTAATATATGTATATATATTTTTATATATATTAATTATGGTCGAATTGCGACTACTGGCCATTTGTATACTATAATTATTTGACTGTATGTCTCTGAAGTTTATATATTTATGATAATGCGAAACCGAAGCTGGTGTTGTGTGCTGAATAAATCTAATCTATAATTATCATCAGCTATATGTACATAATACATATATCTACGTTATGTATCCATTGTTCGACATGAGCCAGCAGCTTTCTACGACATTTGCCGTAATCTGGCTGGTGATCGCAGTAAGATGTTGGTATTACATACTACATAGGCAGACGCTGCAGTTAGTCTCTGTTTAAATTTTTCTTATTAGGTTTTTACAATTTCTCCTATCTTTATTCTTTGACCAGTACAGTGCAAGGCTCCAGTGAAGAGGTGTCTGTACAACAATTTTTCAAAAATTCATTGAAACCAGCGGCTATCATACTTTTTTGTCAAAATGTCTTTTTTGGTACCACTTGACATTGGTCAAGGATCTAGGTACACAAAATTAAAAAAATTTAAAGAAATTTAATTGATCATTGTTGTGGCCAGTGTAAAACCAATTATTAGTCTGAAAGACAAATATATCACAAAATACTGGAAGAACACCAACAGAGATGGTAGCTGGAGAGTTTAAAAAAAGAAAACTACAATTAGGATGTATTCAAGTCGAGGGTGAACAGTCACCTTCTAGACCAACGCGCACCATCGTAGGCCACATCATCGCTTACCATCAGGTGGGATCGTGGACAAGCGTTGATCTATCTTAAGTCAAAAAAAATTAAAAGGTATCCAGAATTTAATTTCCTAGCCCAGCATCCGCTGGCTGGGGCACGTGGAGAGGATGGGAGACGAGCGCGCAGCGAAGAGAGCGTACATGAGACACCCGGGTATCGCTGGTACTCGTACGATGTCGTCACTCGGGACATGGGGCAGCTGGTAGACGGAGGCCGGCGCCGGGTGGCGAGTAGCAGGCAGGAGTGGCCTGCACTAGTGTCGGAGGCCGAGATCCACTCCCGGACACTAAAACACCCGAGTAACTTCGTTTCGGGGACCTATATTTTGTCCTCGGGGACCGCCCTTCTCGGTTCTTACGACGTTGTTTATCACATCACTGGCTACTGGCATCGGTACTACTCAACGTCCCCACTCACGCACGGCTCTCGTCAACTGTCACTCATTGACACTGCCACTGACGTTTAGCATACCAACCCTTAGACACACGAGGCAGTGTAGTGTATGCTGTACCGCATGCACGACACCCGGTTTTTGATTAAACTCCTGAAATAATTTTTTTTTATATACATGCAGTGAGTGTACTTGCGTGCCTCGTGACTCGCGTGTCGCGGCACGCATCCTGATTGTGCGCGCGCGCCACATCTGCACTCGACCATAAATACCAGTGTTGCCATCGACACAACACCCGCTCATGATATCACGATAAAATTGAGACCACGGTCTACGATCCTTCAACTATCACTCTAAAAAAACAATTCTAGCTCTCCGTTGCGACGTTAAAAAAGCACAAACATAGAAACAATATTTATTTGTGTTTATAATATTAGTATATATTATAAAATTTTTTAAATTGATTTGGATCGATAGATTAGCCCATTAATACCTGTTTACCCTTTTCCATCCTCGTCGTACATTTGAGTCATCCTACCTCTACATTATCAAAGGGATATTGATCAGTTTGTCTTTCTTTGTTAAAATCTAAAGATTCTAGCTCAAGCTGTGTAGACTTTGAGTAGGCACACTCGAAAACACACATTTGTACCATGTCATAATCACCTTTGATTGACATTTCCCTCACACACTGCAAAGGTCAAAGAAAGGATGAATGTGACATGGTAGAAAAGTGGGTGCTAAATATTTTTGTACTTGAGTGTACATATTACTACAACAGGTAGCAGGGCAAGCTTGTGGCTTCTGGGTGCGCACGCTTATCATCCAACGGCATCGTCACTTACTTGTATACAACAAATAACACAGATATTTATGATATAGTAAAGTAAGTAAAAGTAAAAAGTATTTTTATTGCATACAATTGTTTACAATGGTCTTAATCTAATAGTACAAGTAGCATTGGAAATTAATGTGAACACTAGCATCTAAACTAGGCCGAGCCTGTAACTTAGATGCTAGTCTCTTTCATTGACATCAGTTTAAAACTAAACAACTTAACTAAACAATTTATGCTCTGAGGGTATATAAAGAATGAACAAAGTTACATTCACAAATTATAATTATATATATATTACAAATACCCGCACCAACTTTATAGTTGTGCATTGAGGAATAGTGAGACAGATATATTTGCTAACATTCTAACCGGTCCTAAAAAATACACGTTTGAGGCCTATGTAGCGAGCTATCAAAGTGTACTCGTAGTTCACGTGTCCCTGTCACTCGGAAAGTCCCATGTGTCAGGGAAGAGTACATTTTCGTCCGGTTGTGTGGACACACCCTCCACACGCCCTCCGCGCCGAGGGAGCAAAGGGCTAGTAAACAGACTCTTTACACGTGAAATATTAAATAATAATTGATATTGTATTTTTGTATTTTTCAGGGTGGTTACATTCATAATCAAACTTACTAGAGTTCCATACCCAAAGGCTGGCTAATGGAAGCCTCCGTTTTTGAGCTGTAATAGATAAACACTTGGAATTTTGCACAGACGTTGATACAAAACAAATACAACTTTACAAAAGCAGCCAAGTCCGTAGTCGCTCTTCACAATAAGTTCAAACGTGTCATGGAAATTAATTTTGAATGGATTTTTTCGAAATTTTCGTTTTGACATAAGGGTTCCTTGTTTGACTACGGAACTTTAAAAACATAGAAAATAACGGGTGTATATTGCCCATTCGAAAACATGGCTTCCAATTTGTTATCTTCCTCTACTTATCCAAAAATATTTTCTAGGTTCCCGGTTTCCGCCTGATTTAAGGTCATAACCACAAATTATCAAAGATCAGCAGCAGTAGCCAAATATCCACTGCTAAACAAAAGCCCCTCCCATGGTACACCACAATGACCGTTCCCGAGCAACTTGCGACCAGCGCCGCGACCCTACGGTCGTCGGTCGATCTAGTAGGGTTGCGATCTGGTACACGTTTCCCAGTACGAAAGAAAATACCGCGATGAAAGACTGCACAAAAAAGTGCTGGCAACACAGCACTGTCTACGAGACCACAAATCAGCAGAACACTTCTATCGGCCGGACGGCGTTTATTACGAAAACATACGTTTTTTTCTCGCCCCTTCGTGATCGTGCGTCAGTGTTGCCACATCGTTTGTGCCATCGTCCGAGTTCATCGTAGTAAACTGTTTAGTGGTTGGTCTACGCAACTGATAAAAGAAATATATGATTTCTTGATCGATCATGCGCTTCTCCAATGTCAACAACTCGTAAAATAAGAAAGAAAAGCTTTCAGCTTGTAGCTTTCTAATCTGATTCATTGCACTACTACTAGATGTCCTTTGTTCTCAATTTCTTTAAAGTTTATTACGATATTTTAGAGTATTGTGTTTATAAATTGTTCGAAGATAATTGTAAACGCCCGTATCAGCACACCCCTTGGCTCCGCAGTTTCCCTATCACTTTCGCATCCACTCTGTCATGACATCGTCGACGATGACGACCAGCGGGCCGTGACCGCGCCTGCATCATTATCGCCGTAATACTGGTAATGCGGTGCTATTACCTGGTTTCCATCTCGACACAAGAACCGTGACGATGTGCCAACTTGCCTGCTGTGTTTCACACTATATAATCTTCTCATTTACGAGTATGTGATTTCGGTCTGAGAATAGTACCCTCGATGTCTTTCGTATAGGCGGCTAAGGAAAATTCCAGGATCTAATTATTACAGAATATATGTCCAATGTGTGCGGGTGAGAAAGCGGTGCGTGAAAGAGACAAACTCTGTAAAATCATTTTGAAACTATGCAGCCTGTCAAAATACGATCTTTTGCTATTTTATTGGCGATCTGAGATAGAGAAAGGCATATGCTACGGGGTTAAGAGGGTATGCTGTTGTCAAAGCGCCCATACAAACGTAGTCCAGTCATATTTTGAGTATTAAGCTATGAAAATCTATGAAATTTTCAAGACACAATCTAGAAACAGATACCTGTGTCGGTGGTGAGTCAGATTTTCGTTTAAATATATACTTCCAGAGTTACAGGGCGTCAAAGTATTGTATTTTTCGGTAATAAAAAGCCCCAACTTTGAACCTGATTTACTAGAGTATGAATCAATTTAGAACAATTTGGAAAAACCACCGACATCTGAAATTTCATTAGTATACTCTATTAAAAAAATGGTTATATAATATACTGTATCCTTCAAATGATCCCTGGACTACGAAACATCCAAATAACGGGTGGATAACATCGCATAATGTATGCTGTCTCACCGTACGCGCTCGGGTAGGATAGGGCTCGGAGAGGGACAGCTACAAAACAATTTAACCTTGAAACCGACCACGTGGTCTTACCAACATAGCCTCTTAAAATTTAGAATACGGTCACTGTTGCCGACGCCGAACTTCTTAGAATAATTGTCTATGAAGCTTTTTATTCTTTTGTTTTTTATACGTTTAGCTTTTGTTTTTACAGTACATTCATGGAACCCAAAAATGGTGGTTTTATTTAATATATTTTACGCCCGTAAATAACATTGGTGTCAGAATTGGTGTATATTTGATGTGCTGGTGCAATATTGTGTTATAGTGCGCGGTAGTAGTGCGTTTTAATAGTTTTGCAGTGTAATATGGTGCTAACTCGAAGCCAAACAGGCGAAGCCGCAAAAGTGGAGCGCCCAGGCGCTGTTGTAGAAGAGGCTCAAGCCTCAACTGCGGGACCTTCGGGTATCGCGGGGCCTATGGGCACAGTTGAAACGGCGGCCGCCGCCGGCGGCACGCCCTGTACGCCCGTCTCTTCTCGACCAGAATCCACAGCTAGTACTTCGTCTAGCACCATTGTAAAACAGCTTGCCGCTAAGGCGCGGCATGCGCGTCTCCTTGCAATAGCTGAAGAGGAGAAGGAGCGCGCTGCAGTTGCCGCCGCTGCCGCCGCTGCCACCGCGGCTGAAGCCGCCGCTCGCACCGCCGAGCGCAAACGTGCCGTGGCGGAGCTAGAGCTGCAAGCAGAGCTTGCGGCCATTGAAGCCGCTTCTCGTGGAAGTCGCGCCTCCAGTCGAGCCAGGGTAGAGGATTGGTTAGACACGACACAAGTCATGTTTTCAGGTAACCACGGCGTGGAAAAGAGCGAGCTAGCGTGCCCGCCATTACCATTGCCGTATCCGCCCTCTGGCAGCGCCGATAAACACTCACTAAATAGAATAGGCACACAAACACAAAATTGTAACAAAAATAAAATACTAGATAGTGGTCAGGCTACACAAAATGAAGAACAAGACTTCAAGGCCACCCTCGTGCAAATCCTCAAGAAGCTAACGGACAATAAGGTTGGTGATTGTTCTAAATCCTTAGATTCGCGCTTGCCGCTGTTCGATGGGCGCGTCACTGAGTGGCTTCTCTTCCAAAAGTGCTACGAAGACTCAAAGGCGGCGTTCACTGCAGCAGGGAACTTAGCAAGGCTAAACGCTGCGCTTCGCGGTTCAGCACGTGAAACCGTTAGTAGTCTCATTATTTCTGCGCAAGATCCTGATCTCGTCATGATGGAGTTGCAGCGAAGGTTTGCACAACCAGAATTCATCATCATGCATGAAATAGCGTCGATACGTGCTCTACCCAAGCTACCCAATGAGGTTGGTAAAGAACTAAATATTTTCGCCTCTAAGGTTAGGAATTGCGTAGAGTCTATTAAACTGATGAAAAGAACAGAGTTTTTATCTTCACCAGAGCTCTACACTGCGGTGTTGGTAAAATTGACACCGTTGTTGAGAGCTCGATTTGTCGACTACGCAGCTCCTAAACTTAATAGTGGGAAAACCAAGATCGAGCTGATGGCAGAATATCTCTCTCAAGAGGTGAGTTTGCATCTGCAACTGGCTTTCATACCCGATTTGCATCTTGACAAACATAAATCAGACAAATGTGTCAAAATTCATTCTTTGAACGATGTCATTTTGAGTAAAGAGGTTGGTGACGAGGAGATTAAACATGTGAGTACGCAACGGTCTTCCTCTATATTCCCAGGCAAAACAGCGACATCTTTTCGAAAGTCCTCGAACTCTGTAGCTACTGTATGCTCCCTTTGTAAAGATGGTTGTCATTTTCTGATTGACTGTAAGAAATTTCTAGTTCTGAGCGTTGACGACAGGTGGCAGTATGTAGTTAATAATAAAATATGTAGGAAATGCCTTAGGCCCGCCTCTCACAACGTGTATACATGTAGGCGCATGCCTTATTGCAAGGCTCCTAGTTGTCATCGAGCTCGTAGTCATCACACGCTTCTTCATCGAGAACCAGAATGTTCTAATCACTTTGACTCTACATGTGTCCCATCTTCGTCTGTAGCACAGCCGAGTACTTCATTGAAGAAAGATTTCCCTGATGTGTCAGTGGCACATTCTTTCCCAGACTGCTCGCAGCTGTTGCCGGTGCTACTTAAGGTGGTACCTATCACAGTATCTGGTCCTCTAGGTAGCGTGGCTACGTACGCGCTGCTGGATGACGGTTCCACGGCAACACTAATAGATGAAGAAGTCGCAGCAGCTGTTGGTGCTCGGGGTCCTACTTCATCTATCAAGGTGAACTGCATAGGCGGTCTTTCAAAAGAATCTGAAATAAGTTTTGTCGATGTGACCGTAAAAGGTCAAAATAGTTCGGATTCACATGTGCTCAGAAATGCACGGGCTATTTCAAACCTGGGCATACGACCTCAGTCTATTTCTCTCGATGAAATTAAGGCTTTTACTCACTTGGCCGACATAGCACCTACGCTTTGTTACGAAAATGCAAAGCCTACAGTTTTGATCGGAGCCGATAACTGGCATCTTACGATTCCATTGTCAGTGCGTCGTGGTACTCGTCATCAACCGGTAGCAGTCGAAACTCTACTCGGTTGGGTCCTATTCGGTTACACTTCGAGTAAAACCGCTCCGGTCGACATTTTTAATCACGTAACAATGTCTCATAAAACTGAAAATTCTTTAGACGAACTTATAAAACAACATTACAGTCTGGACTCTATTGGCATTACGAAAAAAGACTTTCCCTCTGAAAACGACAAACGTGCGTTCAACATTTTGCAAAGAACTACATGTCGCTTAGATTCAGGTCGTTTTTCTACCGGTTTATTATGGTGTGCTGATAATTTGAATGTCCCGGATAGTTACAATTTAGCACTGTCGCGCTTTCGGTCTCTCGAAAGGAAGTTTGAAAAAGATCCAGTATACGCAAAATTATACCGCGATAACGTAAATAGCACTATTGAAAAGGGTTACGCTGAACTTTGTGATGCCCCACCGAATCCTGACGGTGTCAAATGGTATTTGCCGCATTTTGGTGTTATTCACCCTCAAAAAAAGAAGCTGCGGGTGGTACACGATGCCGCCGCCAGAGTTATGGGTGTTAGCCTTAACTCATTATTATTGGCCGGACCTGATCTATTGCAACCACTGCTGGGAATCCTAATGAGATTCAGGGAAGGTTTAGTGGCGCTTACAGCAGACATTAGGGAAATGTTTCCGCAGACCAGGATTAGGGTAGAGGATCGCGATGCGCAGAGATTTCTATGGCGTAATACATCAGAAGAGCCTCTGCGTGAATTTAGAATGTCCTCGATGATTTTTGGTGCTGTCTCAAGTCCCTTTACAGCAATTTACCTAAAAAATCTTAACGCTGAGGATCATAGGCATTTGTTCCCGCTGGCGGCTGAAGAGATCATCACTAACCACTACATGGATGATTATTTGGGTAGTCTAAATACTGTGGAGGAAGCAGCTCAGCTAGCTCACGACATTGTAGAGGTGCACTCTCGTGCTGGATTGGAGATGCGGTCGTGGGTCTCAAACTGCAAGCAAGCACTTTCACGGCTTTCCCCTGAAGCTCGGGCTCCCGAAGTTCGTGAAGTTTCCTTAGGGCCGTCCAGCGAGCGCGTTCGTGTTCTGGGTGTCACATGGAATATATGCGATGACTCTTTAGTTTTCTTACGAGACTTACGTGATCAACCAGATCTTTTTACGAAACGGTCCATGCTCTCACACTTAATGAAGGTTTATGATCCTCTAGGCTTTCTAACGCCAATAATTATCCGCGGACGCATTTTGTTTCAGCAGACCTGGAAATTGGTAGCTGACTGGGACTCTATCCTTCCGGAACGTTTTATAGAATTGTGGAAGTCATGGTTCCGAGACTTAGTGGATCTATCTGTCGGGTCTATTCCACGTTGTTACGTAGATTGTAATGATCCTTGCGAGATTCAGCTCCACGTTTTTGCCGACGCGAGTGAGCTTGCGTATGCTTGTGTGGCTTATTGGCGCTTTCAATACCTTGACAAAAGCATAAAGCTGGCTTTGATCGCTGGCAAGGCAAGACTTACTCCTTTGAAGCCAGTCTCTATTCCACGTTTGGAATTACAAGCAGCCCTGATTGCCACTCGCCTGGCAACTTATATCCTGGAATCTCACAGATACACAGTCGCATCTACTGTCTTTTGGAGCGACAGTGTAACCGTACTGAGATGGCTTCGAAGTGATGCTCGAACATTTAAACCTTTTGTGGCCCATAGAGTGGGTGAAATTCTAGAGACAACAAAAGGACATCAATGGAGATATGTCCCAAGCTCTTTGAACGTTGCCGATGATGCTACCAAAACTAAATCTAAATTCGAAATTTCGTCACGTTGGTTTTCTGGCCCTGAATTTTTGACCAAAGCCGCGGCAACTTGGCCTAAGCTACCGTTCGATGAGCTCAACTTTCCACCTGTTCTGGATGAACTGAAACAAACAGAGCAGGTGGGAGTTATTGAAACCGCTGTATCGCTACCTTCACCGGTTGTGGCAGATATATCGCATTTTAGCGATTGGTTGCGTTTACTTCGCGCTACAGCTAGCATTTTTTTGGCTGCTAGATTATTTCGGCTTAATTTGGTTCAGACTATACCTCAAAATTACAAAATTCTAAATTCTTCTGATATGGATAAAGCGGAAAGAAACCTGCTCCTCAAGTCTCAACTGGATTCGTTTCGAGAAGAATATGAACACTTAAAATCAAGCTCTCCGTTTCCCAGCAGAAGTCCACTACGCAAATTGGACGTGACTATAGATGAAAACGGACTTCTAGTTTTATCCGGGAGGACTGCAGCTGTTCAAGTAAAGTCTTTTCGACCAAATCCGATTGTATTAATTGCCAAGCATCCCGTCACGCAACTATTGATTGGCCATTATCATAGAAGATACGCTCACGCCAATATAGAAACAGTCGTAAACGAAATGCGTCAGAAATTTTACATTTTTGGATTGCGACCAGCTGTGCGGCGCTTTGTAAAAGCATGCTATTGGTGCAGGATACACAGAGGTTTGCCGTCTACTCCACCAATGGGAGATTTGCCTGCAGATCGTCTTGCCTTCGGCAGTAAGCCATTCACATTTACTGGCTTAGATTACTTTGGCCCTATCACTGTGACAATTGGACGGCGTAGAGAAAAGCGATACGTGGCTCTGTTTACCTGCCTAACGATTCGAGCGGTCCATTTGGAAGTTGTGAGTAGCCTTTCTTCAGATTCCGCAATTATGGCTTTACGTCGCTTCGTGGCCCGGCGCGGCTGTCCTACACGGATATATTCTGATAACGGCACAGCTTTTGCTGGAGCAGATACAACTCTCAAACATCTATATCAAGTGGATATGCAAACTGCAGCAAGTACATTACGTTTTGAGTGGCGCTTTATTCCCCCAGCCTCACCGTTCATGGGAGGATGCTGGGAGCGTCTCGTCCGTACCGTGAAGGTTGCGCTGAATGCGACGCTAAAGGAACGCTCACCTAGTGAAGAAGTTTTTTATACGCTTTTGTTAGAAGCGGAGGCGTTGGTAAATTCGCGGCCCTTAACGCACGTTTCCACGGAACCAAGCTCCGAAGAGTCCATCACACCGAACCATTTTTTGTTGGGGCAATCATCGCCATATTGGCCACTTGCTCGGGTCGATGACACAGATCTTATTCGAAGGGTAAATTGGCGTAAGGGGCTTCGCCTGGCGGATCATTTTTGGGCAAGATGGGTAAAGGAGTATTTGCCAATATTAACCCCTCGCCCGTCCGTCAACTCTGTGTCGTCGCCTCTTAAGGTAGGAGACGTTGTGCTGATAGCAGATGGCAACCTGCCACGCGGTGTGTGGCCTAGAGGTCGCGTCTCCAACGTCTACCCGGGCAAAGACAACGTAATTCGTGTCGCAGACGTGACTACAGCAGCTGGGGTGTTACGGCGCCCTACTAGGAAGCTCGTGGTGTTGGGCTCCTCACTTTGAATTCCCTCTAAATTTGTTCGGCGACGTCGCCTACTAAGTTGTGCGCTGCACGGGGCCCGCGATGTTGCCGACGCCGAACTTCTTAGAATAATTGTCTATGAAGCTTTTTATTCTTTTGTTTTTTATACGTTTAGCTTTTGTTTTTACAGTACATTCATGGAACCCAAAAATGGTGGTTTTATTTAATATATTTTACGCCCGTAAATAACAGTCACCCCATGTCATACTGTGGGTATAGTAAAACGTAACTAAAGGAACAACAAGTTTTGATTTATGTGCTTTCTAGCGTAGAATATCACCTGACATATCTCGTAGTGGCGACAGAGGAAAATCCAGAGGGTAGTTAGCAACACCTGCCGGTTTGACATGATAATCTTACCTGATCACCAAGACAAAACCTCGCGTTGTTCGTGGCGTCCTTTGTGGGTCAATCTTACCGTTCTTTCTATAGAATACCGCAGAAGCGCAACACACGCGGAATGTAGCATTCAGACTCTCCTTTGCGTCGTGAAGGAAGCATGAACAAACAAATAAACCAACAAATTCACAAGAATACACCAGCGTGTGCATCTTATACAGCATTAAAAATCTCAACAAAGCGCTCAAACCAGTAAACAGTAACTACTAATTAACTCAACATAAACAAACAAAAGGACAATTAAATCTCATTGACGTCTGCGCGTGCGACGCTGCGGTAGTATACGACCAACTTAATTTTGCCGTAACAAAACTACAAATACTATCGCACTCCTAAACAAACAAATGTCATTCAACAGCAAAACCATGTTTGCACTCGTGCATCGGGTAGCGTACGACAATTTTGGCTTTGCGGTTGTGTAATTGTTAAATGTACTAGAGCTGCAAACGAAATGTGTAAAATGGGCGGCGCAGTTAAGTTTGTACGCGTGTACTGATGCGCACGCATCGTGATCGCCGACCAATGACCGCGCTTTCACCATCGTCCATCTTTTGATTTTTCCTCGGAGACATACCAACTTGGCGACATTTTCTGTTTCATACGCTCGTCAATGAATGCCGAACCGAAATGGATTACAAATCGTTCTTATTGTGGTAAATCATTTTTTGTATCACCGAATAAATCATAACATTCTATAATACTTGCAATATAATATCAGTTATAAATAAATATTCAAGAACCGATTATATTTAATAATGTAAATGTATTTAAAACAGCAGGCGAGTTAATCAAAATAATATTCAACGACACTGTCTTCTACCAAAAGGATTGATTGTAATAAACCGCTTTTTAGCTACAAGGATGCCTAATTAAACACTATATGTACTGGACTTATGTCCATAAATATTTGTGCTATAAAGATCGTTTTATTTGATAGATTGAATTTCATTGTAATCCTACTAAAATTATAATATAACAGTTATATGCATAATTATTTCGTAGTGTCGATTATTGCTGCGTATGTTTACATACTGACGTCCGTAACCCTTGCGTACTTAGTAAGTCAGCGGTTATTTCGTTTCTAAAGCAATGCCCTTTGCTAGGACATTCCTCAAATATGTGCCACTATCCGAAAAATTAAAGCATTATCTCGAAATCAATGCTAAAAATGCATTTTCAGCAGGAAAACATTTCAAGCTTGGCTTTCGCTTTTTATCTGCTTCACAGTCATTAATAATGTATTTCTGTCTCACACGACCGACTATACGTTTCTATTCTGTTGTACTTTTCAAAATTGGAACTATTTGGAACGCCCAACGGTCACTTTATGAGGCGCGTGGCGCGAATTCCGAAGGTATTTAGCGATGACAGCCAGCAGCTGAGTGAATACGAATCGTCTTTATCAAACCGAATCTATATAAATCAAGATTGTAACTCTAGGCGAGGGAATAGTAATTGGCTGAAGATTGAGGACAACTGAAATACGTCATAAAAACGTAACGTGTTTTGTTGATGCTTTGTGTGATAGTGATGCCATTACTATTTTTAGATTTTTTTAATGTATGATGGGTTTGCAGTTGGCCTTCATCTTACCTGATGGTAAGTGAGGATATATTGGACTAACAATCCGAAGGTCCCCAATTCGATTCCCAGTGGGAGTACCTATCGGTGCTCGGATTGGTTGGTGTTAGGGCATTTTATATGTCCGCCTGGCTAGCTGACACCTAAGTCTGCCGCCAAAGCAGAGTTGTCTTCCGGTATGAAAACTGTGTGCGCACGCTTACCCTTCAGCGGCCTTACCATCACTTACCATCAGGAGAGATGAAGGCCAAGTGCAAACCCATCATAAGTGTTTTTTTAAAAAGTCGCACTTTTGTTTTTAGTTTTGTCTGTGATATAAATGACATCGTTTCCTCAGAACATGCATATAAATGTATATGCAATAAGATATAATACGTGTATACAATATAGTAAACGATTCCCAGACAGTGTTTACTGAGACGAGTCAGGTGTGCCTTGGCAGAGCCGCGCTTGTTGATTCTGCAACGATTCAGGGCTGACACTACCACACATTGACCACACAAATTAAATAAACTGCAACTTACCTCGCACTTTTAACTCTACATTTCTCTAACCACCACCACCAGCGTGCGGATGTAATAGAAGCTATCCTTGTCCAAACTTTAGCAATTTTCCAGCCCAATTTAAAAAATATTTCTTACGTAAAACACTGTTATGCCATGTGTATTAAAACTTTTAATGTACTTACTTAATAAATATGTTACCACCGATGCGTTTTAATACAGTTATCAAAAATTGGCTAAGGGAAAAACAATTCTAGAGGTATAACATTAAAGATATTGTTCAATAGTGTGTAATGATAATTAAGTATTTTAAGACCGTTTAAGAATTAGCTTTGTGTAAATAATTATATTTATGTCAGTATCTGACTAGATGTGCTGAACGATTAACGTTATTTAACAACGTGTACCACACTGAGCGTACCACATCTACCAAAATAAAATTTATTTCATTTCATTTCACCTTAAACCACTGCTCAAATCTGTCCAAGTTCTCAGAGTGATGCACTCACCCACGAACATCATTTAATTATTTAATGATTACGTACCTGAAAATCAAAACATGAACCCTTATATTTTGTTTTCTCAAGAATACGCAAAGGTATCGTTACAATTATTTGAAATACTCCAAGAGCTTTGCCCGAATTAGTGGACTGACGACGATTCAAGGCCATGAAAGACGCCTAGGAGCATTGGATGTTTCCCGGCTGATCATGATGACTTAAATTATCATCAATAATCAATATATTTAATAACTTTCGTTATATGCCAATTACATGTCATTCACAGTGAGGTACACTAAAGTATTCACACAATATGATTCATACATTAATTCATTCTTAATTCTAAAAATCATGAATACTGTAAAACGCCTGCTTCAGGAGCCATTTTTAAGGAGATATTTAAATGTTGCGGAGTTCGGAGCTTTTACAATGTCCAGTGGAATTCGATTATAAAGGTGGAAGTATATGTGAAAAAATCAAACTTCTAATCAAATAAATAAAAGATACGACATTTATATCGCAAGTGTTGACTATTCCCCTTGCGAGAGAGGGAAAATAATATTATTATTAAAAAGCTTAGGTATGCTGCTGCCCAAGTTGATCCCCTCAGTCACCTTTTACGACATCTTCGGAATCCAAGATCCTGTTCAATACAGCTACCACACCTAGCTAAATGATAGTGTAATTACAGGTAGACAATGTTTTAGCACAATGTCCGCCCAGAATATGTTTTGATTCAATATTGCTGTCAGCCCTAGTGAAGATCATCTCACACATTCCTGCTAAGTTCCACTGCACCACCGTGAGAAACTGTAATGCACACGATCAATACACTCTCGTATCACTATGATGTCACACCTTACGCGGACAAATTTGTTTGTAGTCTCACAATGACAACGTAGAGTACGATTTCGATGTACTTTTTAGGTTTCAGATGAAAAATGGAACCCTTATAACTCAATCTATTTTCTGTCCGTCCGTCTGTCACAGCTTATTGTCTCAGGAACTACTAATGCTATAGACTTGAAATTTGAGGTTATTTTCTTTGTTGCATAATTTTTTATTTATTTTATGTGAATAATATGGAATGTGTGTAAAATACAATACTTTTCCGACATTTACCCCAATACAAAATATTAAGCAATTCTTTCGCTCCAAATCACCCCCAATCACGGCGCAAGGGTCTCGACCTCTAAAGGCACAAATTCGTACCCCTGACCCAGGGTCGTATACTTTCTTTTATCTCCGCGAGCTCGGCACCCGCTGCAGATGCGCCTGACAACTTAGAGCTAACATGGGAAGGCGCCAAAGTGAGAGATAAGGAGATAAACAAAGAGTGTTCCTTGAGTCGTTTCTGTGCCGATAGGTGCCAATAGTTCGACATTCGCGTATGTCATTCGCAAGTATATTCCAGAGTCTCACTGCATGAACAGAGGAGTCAGAGTAAGAGCGGGTGGTGTGGGATGTTCCCTATAAGAGCCGTAATAAGAACTGACATATAAGTCACAGATGATCCAAAGAGGCGTGAGAAAGGTATATTTTCGCAATCACACAGTGTATTCCTAAAACCGCCGTCACAATAGAGTAATCACAACGTTACCGAGAACCGTCGCGAGATGGGTGGCCGGTGGTTGCGACGCGCCGCCTCCTCCTCCAAGAACTGGAGCTCTGTGAGAATGAGAAAACACGCTGTTTAGGATTCCGTGTACACAGAATGCTCTGTTGTCTTTCCGTCCGTCTGTCACAATCCTAAATTTTCTGAACCGTAATAGGTTGACACTTGAAATTTTCGCGGCGTATGTATTAGTATAAATTTTACATTAATATCGATTGACTATACTAATATAGTATGGATTAGAACTAGTTTTTTAAAGAATATTGAAGTAGTGAATATTAGTAAAATAAATATTCGAGAAATATATCAAGGTTGTACGTTTTTACTACTGTACTTTCTTTAAAATAACGTCTCGTAACGATGGCAGTTATAAAGTTATAATAAATTAACACAGTTTGTAATGTCAAAGAGGTGTTTCAAATTCGGCCTGCACTTGAACACTATTTAAAAAAGCAAGTAATAATCTAAATAGGTATTGAAAAATACTACAAATTCATTTTTGCATTTAATTTAATTGTACAAAATCATTCTTTTTGTACTAAATGGCAGCGTAAAATGACATTTCATTGACGCCATCTTTGTTTTCAATGTCAAGTCTTCACTGTTTCATGCGTTTTAGATGTTTTTATACAAATAAACTAAACCAAAATATACAAAAATGGTAACTAAATCACTTTTATTTGATAATAGCCTTTTTAAATACATTCGCGGAACGTGTCATTTGCAATACAATCAGAGGGAGATAACAGGAAAACACTAAATTAAATAGATTATAGAATATGCGAACCACAGAGATGCAAACGGTTACTTTGGTGCCTATTTTCAAGGTCAGAACGAGTAAAATGAGGTGAAGATTCCTTAAGAAAACAGTATAAATATCTCGGGGTCAATACGTAGCTACCCTGAGGTCACGCTGTAATTAAAGCGAGTATGACCGAGCGTACCGAGCAGATACGTATGTGGCTTGTTGACAGGACTACATTGGTAAACAGGGAATAAGAACAGAATACACGAATAACAGAAGGTACAAACGGGCACTTTTGTGCCTACAACGGATGAGGATGGTTGCGTCTGTTGCCTGTACCACACACCTCTTTACTGCTTTTTTATAAACTACATATTGGCCTACACAAAGGCCGACGACATGGTTAGAGTCGCAGGGAGTCGCTAGATGCAGGTGGCTCGGGACCGGTCGATGTGGCGTACCATGAGGAAGGCCTATGACCAGCAGTGGACGTTTCCCGGCTGATGATGATTATGATTGGCTTAATAAACAAGCTCAGTCACTCAGCGAGTTAAGGAACGAGCTACGCTTGAAATTTCTCTACGTCATAAAATCCGGAATGAGGAATTCCGTAGACGAACTAAGATCACTTACATAGCTCGAAGAGTCAGTGAGCTGAAGTAGAAATGGACAGGACAAATCGCTCGAAGAACGGATAACCGACAGGGAGTAAAAGTTATCGAGTGTTTCCCACATACCGGGAAAAGTGTGCCGGGCCGTCCCCCTATACAAGTGGAGTCGCTCTATGCAAGTGGCTCGGGACCGGCCAATGTGGCGTACCATGTAGGAGGTCTATGTCCAGCTTTGGACGTTTTCCAGCTGCTGACGATAATTAATAATTAATTTGGGAGAATTCAGTTCAGTTCAGTTATGCAGTATACAAAAATTTGATATTTTCTATAAAATTAATTGATAATTAATCAATTATCTCGGAGTTGACTAATTTTTTTCGTTAAATCTTTAATTTGTTACTTTCCATTTCGATAGTAATTAATGATAATTAGTATAGTAAAACTATATTCCGTCCTTATGCGATATTTCTTTTTACGTAGCTAGTCAAAAGTCAATCTGATATTTAAACCAACAAACGGGGGAGACATAAGGTATAAGGACAAAAAGAAATAAGGATGTAACCTGAGAAATTGTTCGTTTATTAGTATAACTGTAAATTAATTATAATTACGTGCATTTAAGCTAATAAATAATTCACAATAATTTAATCAGCCACTCATAGGTCAACTTGCTATTTATATACAGACTTTTGCATATTTCGACTTCTTAGCCAAAAGGACCCGCCCGTTACGTATAAACGGGGAGATGGCAAAGATTATAGATATTATAGAAGATACAAATAAAATTGTTACTAGACTTTGGTAGAGAGTGTTATACTCGAAGAGAGTCATGCTAATTGGAAATGATAACTGGAGAGTTAAACGATCCTTGCTAAAGTTGGAATTTCCACAACTGTTTTCTGTCGGTATAAATGCGCATAAAAAACACAAAAAACATAAATAGTTTTCGTCTCAGTTGAGAAATTAGTGAGAAATAAAGAACAGCCGTGGTAGCTCAGTTGGATAGAACGTCAGTCCTTGAACAATCGAGGTCGGGGTTCAATCCTGGCTCGTACCAAAGAGTTCCAATTTGTTATTTGGAATTTATGTACAAATGATTAAAATCATTACCATTGGATTGAAACCTGCACACTCCTGAGAAGAAATTCAAAGGCGTGTGTTTAAGGCTTCTAAGTGCTGGAATATAATTCCACCACCATTACGTAATCTGAAAACTAAGAACTATTTTAAAATGAAGTACAAGCAGTATTTGCTTGATGCCCAGAAAAATGAAACCTGATGTCTAAATCTTCCCATGCCATTAGTAACAAACAGACAGACAAACAAACAGACAAGCAGACAGACAAAAAAAAATTGTAGAAAATCGTAGATTCTGTTACTATTTTTAGATCGCCCTCAATTAATTAGTTATAGGTAAATATATTCAATGTACAGACACACTGGTTACACTCTTTTTACACCTAAATTTACTGTCACCTGGTGATGGTTGGGTTCTGACAGAATATCAGCGCTGCAGGACTCCTGCAGCATATGCTGAGTCAGCGCCTTTTCGGTCGACTTATTTATATATACGAACCTAATTTTAGTTGTTTTTTAAATGTTTAACTTTATTTTAGTTATTTTATATAAGTATTAGGTTTAAGTTTTCTTTTTGTAAATAATTTGAGTCACCGAATAAAGATGTTATCTATCTATCTATCTATCTAAGTCTACCAAGCCGCGCTGGTCCCGCGTGGTGACCTAATGGTCCATACACTCTCTGTAGGAGAGTAGGCCTGAGCCCCTGCAGTGGGGACATATATATATATATATATGCTTTTGATGATGAGAAATTAGTTTGTGAGGTATTAGATAAAATATTTATATATAGTAACAATTAACTTAAAATAAATAGCCATAACCTTTAGTAATCATATATCAGACGAGAGAACGACTTGAATCGAAGTCAATGTATATTCAATACATCTTTACTGAGCTATATACAAAGATATGTAGTTAGCTACCATGCTTAATTTACCGATTCATCATTATCATCAGCCGCAAACGTCCACTGCTGGACAAAGCTTCCTCCAATGTCCGGTCCCGAGCCACTTTCATGCAGCGACTCCCCGCGCCCTTTCATAGGTCGTCGTGGAGAGCTTGAGGTTGACAGATACGAGTATGACAATAATTGCCTATAACATAATGCCACTTCTATCGTTAGCCACATTGTCCCTGAGTGGAACGGACGCGGTGTCAGAGGTGAGAACGATTCAACATGAATATTCAAACTGGCAACATCTTACACACAAAGATACGAATTTATCTACTTCGAGTACATACCTGTCATTAATTTACAAAGTGGACACGTGTGGGTTAAAGTCGCACACGAAGTCTTCCGTTCCATCGTGCAATATTTAATACAAGATCAAGCAAAAACAACGCCAAAAATACTACGTTTCTTGTATCGGAACCCGCTTTAACTTTTAACTGTTTGTTGAGTAACACACTGTTATAATTTCAATTGTATACTTATGAATATACGTTATGAATATACGTTGTATACGATTCAAAAGACAAAGGCAGCGGAGCCTAGGGCCCCGTTCGACACCTCTTGGGACTCGCGCACGAAGGGTTCCGTACAGAATATGGATATTTAAAATACAGAAAACCATAAATAATAATATGCACGAACAATCCTCTAACGAATGCGCCTCGATTTTCGTTATCAATTTAGTTTTGCAGCAACAGTAGCAGCGTAGACGAGTATGACACTAGATGGCGCTAGTAGTATGTTACATCGCACGTCTAAAAAAATCACGTTTGTTGTATGGGATTGTTTAAACATTTATCTTATTCTGGTTTTTAGTAATTGTTGTTATAGCGGCAACAGAAATACATCATATGTGAAAATTTAAACTCTCTAGCTATCACGGTTCATGAGATACAGACTGGTGACAGACGAACAGACAGACGGACGGATGGACAGCGAAGTCTCAGTAATAGGGTCCCGTTTTTACTCTTTGGGCACCGGACCCTAAAAGTAAGAAAGTGTCTGATGTATGACCGTATACCCGAAGATGGTACACGTTGACCTTAACTAGAAAACGAAGAGACTGTAGCTGTAGCCCTAGCTAGAGAGAGATTGTAGCTTTGGGAGACTAAATGAGTTCCACACCATTTTGCTGTACAAAAAATAAAGGTTGACAGACATATCAGCGATGATGAACTGGTTGAATTCTCCTGACTGTCTGTATAAATCGATATTGTAATCGCGAGGGCTTAATCAACATTAATAACTGAAAATTTTCGATAGTTTCCAAAATATATCCTGTAAGAAGGGACATCTAATACCTCATCATGAACTTGTATCGATAATCGCAATTCTATATTTTAAGTATCCATAGAAGTATCATCAACAGCCTATATACGTCCCCACTGCAGGGGCTCAGGCCTACTCTGCTACAGAGAGTGTATGGGCCATATTCCACCACGCAGGCCCAGTGCGGATTGGCGGACTTCACATGCCTGTTCAAGACATGAAGGTTTCCTCACGATGTTTTCCTTCACCGTTAAGCAATCGGATAATGTACTTGAATTGAAAAACAACTCATAGGTACACGGCTGTATTCAAACTCAGATAGAAGGAGTATTAAGCACCAAATATCGATTGTTTTTGATGACTTTATATACAACATCTTCGATAATAACGGACAACTACTGCTGCTGAATATCGAAAGGTACTTCTGTAAACAATGCCACTTCTTACAGTAGTCACATAATCATTGAGCTGAACGGACGCAGTGTCAGAGGTGAGACCGACTCAACATGAATATGCAAAATGAATCTTCCTACGTCTTACATACAAAGATACCTGCGTGTTTATCTACTAACTATACATAATCCATAATATAGTTCGCATTGGAATTCTTTTGTTCTGGAAAACTCGACTTCCTGTAAACTTTTTACGAACATAACATTCTACGCCTCACGCGTTGTCTTCAAGAATTGGAATAATTAGGAATTTCGACAGCTCAAAAATGTTTTCGCCCAAAATCAGTCCCTCAGATGCTAAAGCCAACTCCGCTCCTCTAATGGCACACTAATTCTTCATTGTGGCAAGTCGATGATAGCCTGCTAATTAGCACGTCCATATAGATGAAGAGTTGCGCAAGCGCCGTTTAACATTCCTCTCGTGCGCAGGTCTCCTGGCCATTATCTAATTGTAAGTGCAACTTTCTCCGCCTTCCGATTGTTCGATTCCGTTCATTAAATAATGAGTTCTAGGAGGGACACTGTGCTCGTATCGATCGGATTTAATATTCTATTCAATTAGACCGAATAGGAAGATATCATTAGCAGGTATTAAACAATGTTGTACAAATTCAACCACATCGATACTCAGCATTAGGTGGAGTTGTGGTAAAGCATTATTAATTTCATCATCAACAGCCTATATATGTCCCAACTTCTCTACAGATAGGGTTGCCAGTTCACCAAGCCTAATATCCGGACATATAGTACTCGCACGCCATGTTTACCCCTCTGAAGTTAGCTCTCCGCAATTTCAAACATGTACAGACGGAATGTGTATGTATTATTTTTGATAACAACTATCCCTAGATGACATAAAACACTAGGACATTTCTTTCCACCCGCTACCTTGCTCAGCCTCCCATTTATATGTTAATAATTTATACTTCGCGGTCTTTTGTGGCTAACTTCAGAGAGGCAAACATAGTATGCGAGTAGTACTAGTACTCGCATACTATGTTTGGCTATACTCTATACCTATACTCTATAATTTTCTGTACCGTGCCGGATGACCTGACATTAAGCACCAATCCTCCCTGAATATAAACGACTGTCCGGATAGGCCGTATGTTTCAAAAAAGAAAAGTTTGACAGTGCATTACGCATGCGCCGCGACGCGAAATGCCTACGCGCACCCATCCATCCGCTTTCGCGAAATGATAATTCATACAGTACCCACCTACCTACACAAATACACACATAAATATATGTATTATTGTAATGTATGAATATCTTTTCGTTGTCAATTTGGCATATTGTTTAAGGTGTAAATTGGGTAAGACATGGGACTTCCCGTGAGTTTAGTAGAAGGTGACTAAGGAAAAATTCATGGCGGTGATACACAAAATCGGCCAAAGGGGACAGGTTCCGTGCATCTACCATGAGTTTACGCAGGCGACAACGTATATCGTTAACTATTGCTCTGTCCTTGTCACCCGCATCTCCGATTCTTCCGATAGTATTCGATATACGTTACCGCCTGCGTAAACTCATGGTAGATGCACTGAAGGAAGACCAGTGACAATAAATAAGAAGCAATAAACTAGATCTAGCCTAGGTACTCGTGGAATTGTGAAACCTAACGAAAACAATTATGAAGTAATCTAAGCTAATCTAATGCGTTCATATTAATATGAAATTTGTCGGGGTTTCGCAAAGTTTCGCAGATGAGATGAATTCAGAAAATGTGAATTATAATTAGGTGATGGTTGCTTTAGTGCGTAGCAGACCTTGCTCCTACTTAACGCTGCCGTGAACACAAACCAGCAAGGCACCACACACAGACTGTGTTGCTGGAAGAGACATGCCTTACATACAACACACAATAACAAGAATACTAATATTCATTGACGAGTTTATCCACACCGATATTTTTCTTATTTCTCTCCTTTATTTAACGAGAATTGGCTGTGAATGCGAATCTTCCACACAAAATTTATTTTGTCATATCTGTCAAAATAGCATAGTTTTGATAGGAAATTACCTAATAATAGGATATCGGATTATTACTGAACCTTACTGAACATAAAGCCTCCCCTCACAGATCACCACATCAGACTTTCCATTCGGGATGTGATTAAAACATAAGATTGTTTCCAAAAGGGTCGCTAACGCTCGTAGTTGAATGGCTGTGGACAACCTTTGTCCCAAGAAGGATCCAGAGCGGACATCGTGACCCCTATCTCTCTTAGCAAGCGGCCAATGTCCCGAACAAAGTTCCTAGCCTAGCCTCGAACCCCCATGGAACGTCCGTCTCTCTAAGGAACAAAGATGTTGTATTTCGTGTGTTTTTAGATCATTGTTCTCCAACGACGTACGTATACTAGCACATCTCTACTCGCGCTGCGCACGCGTCGCAATCTTACGTGAAGATTGTAATTAATTTGATATTTCATAATTGGAAGCGCTATCTTCCCGCGCTATCGTGTTCTGCAGTTACCCTACGCCATGTTTAGCAACTGCCTCCGTGGGCTCATGTCTTTATCTTGTTATTTCGGAATTATTTATCAATCTCATATACAGATATTTCATAGTTACATAGAAACGAATCAACGAATTATAAACTACTGTCTTCTGCCCGCAACTTCGTCCGCGTGAACTTTTGAAGTGGGTTCTCATGTGATAACGTGAGAACTACTTGATCAATCTGGATGTAAAGTAGCCTATGTACTTTTCCGGCTGTCATTCTGACTTTACGTTATATTACGTCGTGAATGTATGAGAAGCCTAAACCGAATGAGGTGCTGGCTCTGCTACCCTTCATGCCAGGACACAACAGTTATTTAACTGTAACACAGCTGTTCGGCGGTAGACATAGGTAACATGGTGGTAGCTAGCCAGGTGGAAATAAAAAATGCCCTAACACCAACCAAACTGAGTACCACTGGGAATCGAACCCAAGATCTCTGTATTGTTCGTAAAATCATGTTGCCACTAGGCTACGGAGGCGGTTAAACGACGAGTCTAATAATGGCATATCCATAACGTTAGGAAGTCAATGCAGGGCTAGAATGTGAAAAACAATGTATTGTTAACTACGTCCCGTATTGTGATATGAGACAGAGACATATTGCTCGTTATAAAGTAAATAACAGTATGATGTTATATATTATAACTGACTGTGAAAGAAAGTTCTGTAAGAAAACAATTGAGTTTTTCTTTGTATCATTATTTTAAACTAGTATTAGCGCCTGTACTTATGGCAAGTCCGTCGTGGCGATCTGTGGACTTACAGACGAGCGACGAGACTTTGCGGTATGTGGAAGACGCGAAAAAAAATCTTCCCCCATTTACATGTATGAGAGCCACAAAAAAATTTTTTTTGTGGAATTTTATTATACCACTTTGTCGGTGTGATTAATATATATCCGTATCAAATTACAGCTTTCTAGTATAAGGGTCTATGAGCTAAGCCGCGGACGGACAGACGGACACAGCGAAACTATAAGGGTTCCTTGTTTGACAGCGGAACTCTTAAAGTATATAAATATAATGAATGCCCATACGTCCGCACACATATCTAAATGTGTGCAATAATAAGAAAACGGCTGACGTCACGTTTTATCGTCAGATGCTGCGCTGTGATTGGCCAATCAGAACTCCTCCTGATACTGTTTATCTTGGAGATAGCGAGTTGAGAAAAACAACCGTCCATTGCTGGCACACGTGCAAACTAAACAATAATAAAAAGTATGTGTTTGACGTGTGGTTCCGGCTTTAGAATAGAGACATGGCTTCCTGTGGGTGTCGTTAAAGGCGACTAGCGATTTTATTGACAGGTTTTCGATCCTTAGTTGTTGTTTTGTAAGATTTTTTCCTACCAGGAAAAGATAAAGGCAAAACACCATACAGCCATTTCTTTGATAATGATATTCTATCATAGAATTTTTAGGTTATAAACAAGACCGAAGCCCTTTCTTCAGTTTTCTCAATAAAATGTATAATGTGTACATTTAATCCAAAGACATTTAATCTTAATAGACCGGACAAAGCAAACAAACATTTTGATCCTAAACTTATTACCAATTGGTAATAAGTTACTCAATCTAATGTCACATCACGTCACGCGGCCGTACAAGACATTTGACATACCACTGACTTTTGAGATCAAAATGTTTATATGAAACGTTTCCCAAATAACCGCTCTATAACCTATTACTATATTTAAATCTCTCTGATTTAATCGCTTGTTTTGGATTCTTGACGAGAATATCAAAGGTCAGCTTTGGTTCCAAAATAATTCAAAAGAATCTCTACGCACGTCGAAACCCTCACAATTTTGCGTAATTGATAAAATCACACCAGTATAATAACACAAAAAACACACAACAGTTTTATTAACGAATTACTAAAATAGCAATGAACCACCATTTTTAAAGTTCGCCCCGTTCGCGCCAAGAAACTTTTCGTTCCTGTTCAAAAACTGTTTCGTCATATTACGACAAACGTGCACTAGCTTAAAAAACTGACAACTGGACATGCAAAACAAAAACAAAATGGATGTCATAAACTAGAATAGTTATTTGTTCAACAGGTTTTATTTTTAAATTAATTTTAGTCACCCGCAGTAAAATTGACTCTTGTCGCAAGTTTTTGAGTAGCGAAACGACCCTTTTCGTGCTGGAGAGGTGAAAAAGCTATTTACTCATGAAATACTTACCAAAACAATGTATTTCTTTATTTTATATTGTATGTAAATTGTTTTAGTTATCACTAAAGAAACCAAAGTCAGAAATAATCACACACACAGCTCTTTCAATTGATTTTAAAAAATAATAACATAAAATATGGCGGCGGACAAATATTTATAGGTTATTTTAAAAACTGAAAAGTTTTCTAAGGTATAAATTAAGTGTTATCCACATCTATCGTTCATAGAGAGGTCCTTGCTGTTATTTTTCACACCTTATCACTTCAGCCGTTCGAAAAAAACACATAGAAATAAACAATGAATACAAATAACGACAAGATACGTATCTCTATTGATTAATCTCAACAAAGAAAACCATTTGTTGCATTTCGAGTTCACATTTATTCGGAAAGGTTAATGACGTTTTTGCATTCAATTCTCCGTACCAAGCAACCGCTTTTCCACTAGTAAACCGTCACAAATGTCATTCATCTGTTGCGAGAACGAGACGACACAATACAAATTGTATAGCTCTGTCTCTTTCTCGCTGTGCTAAGAATATATTTTTGAAAAAGCCGGAGTGTCATAATCATAACTAAATGCGAAAATATTTATTGTAACTCTAACCAGATGTTTAGCTTCTGTGTGAACAAGTGTTTCGTTGGACAATGAACAGAATTCCTTCACGGCTATCTCATCTAGTCTATCTCGATGTTTTCCTTGAAAGAGATAAATTAAACACACAAAATTTACGTCCGTTCGTGTCGTCAATCCGCTCTATGTGTATTGACGTACTAAGCTAGCTTTATATGGATAAGACCAACGTTTGTGATGTTTTAATTAAATCTTTACGTTTTTACCGAGCACTTTTCATAAATTTACTGGATGTGAATCCCTTACTGAGACGTAGTTACTGTTAATAAATAACTAGATGCAGATATTTAATTTTAAAGAAACACTCCATAGAACTTCAATAAAAGTGTAGGAAAATGAATGGTTAAAGTAAACTTACATTACAACTAAAACAGTTACGGTAGCAATAACTAGAATAGTCAATTCAATTCAAATTGTCTAAAAGTCGTAATGAAGGCGGCCTTATCGCTAAAAGCGATCTCTTCCAGGTAACCTTGGGCAGAAGAATCCTGTGATTAAGAAGGGGTAAGTGGTGCTAAATATATTATACATACATATAATGAATAAACAATCAATCAAAAATCAAAGGAGAAGAAGGGAAGAGGAAGGAAAGAAGAAGAAAAGGCTATTAAGAAACGATCTGCTCAAGGAAATATGTTTTTAGGTTAGATTTGAAGAATTGTAAGGAAGGGGCTCGCCGGATGGGTTCAGGGACAGAGTTCCGTAGTCGGACACTCTGGACTCTGAAATAGTCGTTCTAATGTCTCATATATTAATTACTATTAGCTGCAGAAGTACATTGCTTAGTATGAATCTTCTACTAGTTCGCCACGTTCGTACAGGCATTACATTTCCAAGCAGAGGGATTGGTGACTTATATCAGCTGTTTCAAAACGTTCAAGGCCAAGGAACCATCAATACATCTCTTTTATTTTGAGAGACCAAAACTCATTGGAGAGACCTCTCACTTAGTGTAACTGATTCACGGACAACTAGAGCTTAGTGGCCTATAACGAAATACATTGAACAAATCCGTATGGTAAATTGAAATAAACTAGTTTTTTATTACTCAATCATCAATATAAATCACCGTAAACAAAAAGAAACTTCATATATCCCACAACACTTACACGCTTATGTATACTTTATATAGTCTTCGAACTCAAAAACACTTAGCTGAGAAATACTTGGAACGATATCATCAAGGCTATACAGTCTCATAGTCCTATTTTTTCACGAAGCTAACTTTTAGGCTCATATATTATGGTGTAGATAGATTCTTGTGTCAATAAACTAAATTAAAAACACTTTGTCTCGTTGTACGGCTGCATCTGAGGTCATCGGCCGCTCTAACAATATTTGCTCGAAGGAGAACCGATATCGGCATACAAACACAGTGTCCAAACACGATATCTCTGATGTATCCCGAAAGACCGGTCATATGTAACAGACTATAACTATTTTTCTATCATTCGAATAGTTTTATTTTAACAAACATTGAGGAAATTCTCAATACGTAATACAGAACGTTCGTTCTCTTTTGTATGAAGTTACTTGATATCTTTGTCATTTGTGAACCGATTTTGAGGATTCTTTATTTTATTTTTTATTTATTTAAACAGTTTATTGTACACGGAAACATTACATAACACAAGAAACAGAAAAAAATATACAAAAGGAACAGCTTATTTCTAAAAGAAATTTCTTCCAGCAGTCCAATTCTTCTTGAAAACTCAAGGGTGAAAATTCAAATTCGAGGTATTTAAAAAATTATGGTTAAATGAACTTGATTCCTTAGTTTAATATAAAACACAGAAACATATGAATGAGCTAAATCTGCCTGATCAACAAAATTGCTTTCCTGTTAGAATATCAATTGACTGCATAAAACAAATGCTAAACTAGAAATTAGCGACAGGAAACACGTACTCGAATGACAGACGCAGCTAATGAGCAGAAAAGTAAAACAAATAAGGAAGGAGCGTGAATCACAGAACATCATTAATGCTCTAACGAAAGCGAAAGAAAGTTGTGTCCAATACATCATGTTCATCACGCGAAGTGCATCGCGGAAGCGTCGTTGGCGCGAAATTGAATCTTAACTTTTTTTCTTACATGCACACGATAACAAACATTCTTACCGGCCAGTGTCAGTTACCGATGGCACAGAGTAAGAAGTTTGCATTAAATACATTCGTTTTAGTTTCATCGTGGGTATCACTTTTCACACGTCCAGATAAATAAAATTCTTCTGACGACGCCTGATGTGTTCTATTTTAAATCCATTAGAGACCAGTCCTAAGGGTGGATACTTATAGAAAGTAATGTCGAATGACTACCAAAAAGATGACCACCAAACATCAACGATACCATAACTTCAAAAACAGTTTTTCTTATATAGGTCAGTAGCATGGAAAGGGTCTACAGAAGTGCGTAAAAAACTGGCCAAGTGCGAGTCGGACTAGCGCACGAAGGGTTCCGTACCATTATCTATAAAACATCAAAAAATGGTTGTTGTGTTGGAGCCCTCCTTAAATATTTGTTTTATTTTAATTTAATTATTTTTTTTTAAAGTGAATATATACATAGATATTATGTGAATATTTCAAGCATCTAACTATCACGGTTCATGAGATACAGCCTGGTGACAGACAGACAGCGAAGTCCTAGTAATAGGGTCCCGTTGGTTACGAAACCCTAAAAACGAACCAATAAACAACCGTGGACATGTGGAGGATATGACTTTTAAGTGTGGTTAGATAATTCGATTCAGTTACGTATGACAATATTTAAAGGCGTGCAACAACTTACGTAAGTACATGAACTGATTCACCAGTTTGTTTGCATATTTTGGCGGTATCAATTCTAATATCGCAAAATACCTTGTGAAGGACTCTGACGTACAGAAAAAACAAACCATTTAATCAAGTCAGTAGTTTTCAAGAGAACTATTATTTACCTTTATTCTGTGATGTGTCACTTCACTCTCTTCTAGATCGCATATGGCTTTCCTTTCGGAGATTTTCCATTATCTCTACGCTTTGCAGACAGATATTGTTGAATTTGAAAAATTTTCCATTTGTCGATTTTTACATTATTTTTGGAAAGCCTTAGAAAAGTTATATTGGCACAGTCAAATTTTATTAATATTTCCGCTAGATTATAAAACCGTTGACTTTTGCGGCTGATGATGTTACGAATGATATTTCATGTTTCTGATCATCTTATAAACAACTGGAAAGGGGCAGTTCTATTATAAATAATCTTTGATTGTGGATGCATTTAGAAAAAACGGCGAGAGGCATCGTCCAATTACATAGACCCGCGCAACCGGCGTTTGTGCGAGCGAGCCGCGTGTGCCGACCATTCTATTGTGAGATAATTAATTAGTGCAGAGATAACAGGGCTAGTGAAACTAGTTGTTCTTGACCAGCTACTTGTTGATTTCAATCATATTTCACGTTGCTGTCCACGGTTCGTTTCCTTCAGGCCTTTTAGAGCAGACGATGTTTTTACACTAGTATTACTAAACGGTACTCACTTAAGATTAAGTAGAACCGAAGATTAATGGGAAAGTGTTAGAATCAATAGAAAATTTTCGTGAGTAATATCATCATCAACTGCATCAGTCCGCATTTGAATAAGTCTACCAGATAGTAGCTTCGTTTAACAGTGATGGATGATACATAGATAGACGCCAATTTTTAATGTCGCATTTACTTTGGCTACACCCAACGGAAAGTGGGTAATCTTAAATGGTAAAGCCAAATTTGCACAAGTGTTGAAAACATTCACTTTTCCCATGTTACTTAGTACTTTCATCTGAATTAACTAGTTGTTAGTCAGCGGATTCATTCACGTAAAAATTCTGACTCTATATCATCAAGAGGAGAATTTTTCCAAATTGCGTGTTTCTTCCACAAATTTTAGGGTGCTTTCCATATCTACAGAAGATACAAAAAGATACTAAAATACAAATCCTTAATTTCGTTTAAATCCTGGATTTGTCATGTATTGTCGCTTCCGACTGCGACGACACATTTTGGAGATGATTGTGTTAAGAGTTAAGTTATCAAAGAACTATTTTTACGATAATACGAGTTATATGTTTACAAATAAGGAGTGGATGGAACGCTGCCGATGCCGGGGGATTTACAATTCCACAATGGTACAATCTGGGAGCCACAAGCAGAAGGTGAACATGCTCCTTCTAGAAAACTTCTTCAGACACATTAGGTAGTCTTGGCCAAGCTTTGTTCTTTGTGCAAGAATATCAATAAAAATGTTCAGGAATTTAACGTTTTTGTAAATTGAAACTGTAGATTGCCTTCTATATAAAGCTTCAGTTATACTGATGTTAGACATTGAAGTAGAGGTATGTATATGTATAGCCCAGAAGCTAAGTAGAGAAAAACAACTGATTAAAAATAATCTTGAGATTATGGTGAATGCCACACGTTATAATAATGATATAATAATATAATGATATTCTTTCATCGATAGTTTACCAGAATTTTCTTAAATCCTGAGTTTTATGGTGTTGGTATTTATCCAGGGCACGATAATAACTGAGAGTGAATCATTGCACACATGTCTCATTGGCATGTTCTCCTATATATATAAACATGTTTATGAAGGTACGACAATTGTCAGGTTAATATAGCGTTCTTTGTTTACTCGTATATCAAAAAAAGTAACTGTTACTTCATTGCTGCCAAAAAGATTACTTTAATTAAAGCTTTTTGAGTTATACGCGTGTTCAAGGATCTTGATAAAGTGAAACCCTAAAACCCATGATACGGATTGTGATGCCTGATCAATCACGATAAATATTGAATGAAGCATTAGAGGACGCTATAATATATCTAACGTTACACAAACACGTTAGTCTATTGGTTTCTCTAGGTTTTGATTATCATCTATTGTTTTAGAGCATCCTCCGCAGCCACCCTGTTCTATATTTTGTAAACTAACGTGTCCGACATCCCGTTCTATTATTTTTTCCGTTGGCGACGCCATGTTTGTAAACGCGCGCGGGCGCGCCGGTTCGTGAATGAATTTGCGCGCGGTTTCCGCGATTTGGCGGGAGACTATGCAAACAACACTGGTAATTGCAAGCGGAGCTCAAATATTTGAAGGAAATATAATTTTAGTTTGATAATTGAGTAAATAGTACAAAAGTGTATTAATATTTTTAGAATTAAAAATAAAGTAATCTAATTGTAACGGCAAGCTCAGTTTGAGTTAAGGTTTTAATTTTTTATAATGCATTTTCATGAAGATACACGAATAAACTTCAGAGAGAAAGTACATTTTATGTACTAAACAATAATTAGTGATCAAAGTATACCGCTAGACTTATCATCGAAAACTCAATAATGCGTAACTAATTAGGACGGCAAAATATTAATATGACGGATAATTAATATATTCAATAACCCTTCAAGCACTTATTATTACTTTAAACAGGTGAACAACTACATGTTCAAGAATCTGTCACACGGAATCCAATGGAAGGAAGCTGGAAAACCCGTGTATTGCGCTAATTGCCCTAAATAAAAACCCACAAAGACCCCATGAATATATAACACATGAATTTCAAGATTACAGTTTTGCACCCAAATTTCCTAATAAAGACGATGATTTGACATAAACAATATAAGTTAATGCAGTAAACGCTGAAGTGAGTAATGCTGACGTGATGATCTGAATCGATTCGTTAAATGCTATATTAGGGAGAATGCGGTAAAATCAGCTGCTTTACGTCATTACAACAGTTGGGAGTAAAATAATATCAAAACTTTCCTGCTGATTGTGTGCTGTGGTTTATTCTGTTTTGTGCAATATTCATGTCTGGTGCGGTTACGTTGCTGATTGGTTTTTCTAAATGTTGCTGATGGATATTTTTTAATATTATAAAAGTTATACAAAACCCGGGGTTAAAAACTACGTCTCTCGTCAATCTAAGAGCCTTGCAAATTAGGCTATCGGATCGCTATGACTGAAATTGAAAATCTACACTGCGACCATCGCGCCGGCTTCAATGGCTTAAGGCTTTTCAATGAAGCAACTGGATCTTCTTCACGTGAACACACTCCTGCTACTGAAAAACTGATGTTTGGCAATAGGTGGTAGTTAGCTAAGCGAACAAAGAAAAAAAAGGTCCCTACCGCAAAGAAAACAAATGAATGACTGCTAGGGTTTTAACCAAAATCCTATTCATGTTTGCAGTGGTGGCAAGTTAATTTTGTTTCTCTCAAATACCCAGCTAATAATTCGACACACCCTGTCGTTTCCAAAAATGTTTTAACAGAGTTAACAGTGATACTGTAGATAATATAAAAACTATTTCGAAAAAACTTCCTAATAGTTCACCAATAACAGAGATAAGATCCCTTCCTACGGAGTACATACGTGTGTTGTTTGCTCAATAATCGGTTATATCAGATAATAATTACAGTTTCCTACACTTGCAGGCCGGCTATCTGTGTAGCCGTTAAGTAACACCATCTTGGTATAGATAAACATGTACTTGACGTCTTTTACTCTTAAAAGATAATTCTAATGGATGGGTGTGGTGCAGGTTTAAAAAAGGAACCTTAGTGAAAGGATCCGGACTAAGCAATATGCAGTTTTGAAAAAACATATTGATATATAGTATAGCGAATTACAAAACAGAGTTGATTCTGATTTCATGAACCATGGTACTGCTAAATTTCGAGATCCAGGTGACATATAAGTACGCTTTAATTAGTTTGACTTCCGAAATGCTTAACGTAAAATTAAATATTTGAGTATCAAACTCGGTTTCAATTGTCGAAAGTAGACAGTTTCAGTTCAGAAATTGTCTATACGTCACTGGGTGTCGGAGATTGGTCAATTTTGGTACCACTTAGCTGAGATATCGAACGATACGAAAACATTGCATAACTTTGCAATTTTTCCAAAAATTGACAAATTCATACAATTTTTAAATCCTATTATCTCAACGAATACATTAGCAATTATATGAGCACCTTATACACTTAATCTTACCTACTTGTATGCGGTATGAATAAATAAATCTAATTAATTATACAACATTCCATAAGTGCTTCACAGTATCTAACCGTGAAACCTTACCAATTGATTCTTATGACGACAGCATTTAAGCTTAATCACGTTACTTTATCAATTAGATTTCTACTTTGTTCAACATGTTGTTTTTGCCTTGTATTTAGATCATGTTTATCCCCTTGAACAAAAGATTTTACTTATCTTCGGACGAGCGATATCGAATATCGATTAATGTCAGGGCGAACGATAAAACTGGAGCCGTCTCTAGCTAATCGAGATTATTAATTCTTTTACTGCAGATATTGGTCTGAAAAATAATCTTTGTTGCTTTTCTAAGTCTTTTTGTATCGCGTTTTCTATGTAATACAGATCTGTAATAGCTAATTCTTAAGATTAATAGTCTTACCTAACAAAGTTTTCTATACAAACACTATAGAAAATTCGATCAGGTCAGTTGATTTATTAATACTACTTATGTTTCGGTTCATCTTAAGCCACTTATCACTTATCATCATTTTGAGGTGAATTTACTAATTTTCAATACTCTTTTATAAAGGGTTTTTGTACGATGCATATGGCAACCCTAGCGTATCCAATTTGACCTTCTTTGTAGTTTCAGGTTCCCTGTTTTGTTTATATTCCATGTCAGAGTCTTTTTGATTTCATCTCAATCCCGTTTCAAGGATTTTGAGAAACTGGTAATTTTGAGAGTTATAGCAAATAATTGTCATATTATATCAGCATGATCGTTGTTCTTGGCCAACTTTTTGGATTTGACCCTATCTTCCCGGGAATTCAATAAAAATAACATATTACTAGTTATTGCCAATACTTCGTTGATAATTAACAAATACATTTTAAGAACTCATTAATCTGTGTGGCAACCGATTGGTGTGAGTTGCATTTATCATTTTAAAGATTAACTTGCGTTGCTTTCTGGTGACGTCACAGTGCGTTTCTGACATCATCGTTGTAAAATTACCTGTTACTAAATGTATCTCAATATCTGTTCTGTGTGGGTGAAGAACTAAGTTTTAAATTTTATGAAGATGAATCAATGGAATCTGTATTTATTTATAAATATTGTTTTTAGTATTTTTAAGAATTTTAAAAGTCAGATCCATGATGAATAAGGAAAGTAATAAAAGATTCTAATAGCCTATAGCATCAACTTTTACCGAAACAGATTCCAGTGTTTCAGAGTTTTAAGGAAATAATCCACATAAATGTTTCAATTTTTTACCTGGCAACAAACAATTGTAGAGACAGTATTATAGAATATCAAAATGTAAATATCAGACGCTTAGGGACCTCCTAGAATATCAAACTTGATCATGTAAATATCAGACGCTGCCTAAAATTATTAAATGTAATATTGGACATTCCTCACTCGTCACACGAAATAAGGAAACAGAGCGCCATTGATCAGTGATCACGTGTTGACAGATCGTGGGGCGCCATGTTTGTACAGATCCGCTGACCGATACTGGAGGTCGCGATGTCCTGAGATGTGTACACACACATGCACACGACAACCAACCTATGTGTACTTGTATTGATAGATTATTTTGTGTGTGTTTTTAGTTCCGGAGCAACGTGACTTTTTTGAACTTTTTAGCCGCCTCCGTGGCCTGATGGCCGGGTTTGGTTGATAGTAAGGCATTTTGATGTCCACCTGGCGAGCTACCACCATGTTACAGAATTCTGCCGCCAAACAGCAGTGTCAATAGCACTATTGTGTTCCAGGAAGAAGTCCCCATTAGCTTGAGGCTTCTGTTTGCGCACGCACGCTTACCATCCAACGGCCATGTCCTCACTTACCATCAGGTGAAAGGAAGGCCAAGTGAAAACCCATTATACGCAGAAAAATTCAATGCATATGTCTAACTTTATTTCAGAAAAAAAAATGCGTGTAATTTAATAATTAAAATTTATACACTACTTTATTTAAAATACAGCGGAATGCATAATCATTAATCACATTAATATACCAAACATAATTTATACCTATATAGATTAGCCAAATACTTACTAAGATCACATAGTGCATAAATGGCATGGAAGTGGAAGGCTCATTAAAGGGGATGACATATGCCCTATTCCTGCAACTCAAAAAGACTTTATAACCACTATGTGTACATATATAAATATATTTTAATTTACTCAAAATTTTATCGACAAAATTAATAAAAAGTTTACCGTTTAAAAATAATATAATATGTTTACAACGTGGCACATTTCAAGCTAACACCCCTCAGTGGCGGTGGAGTTATCCTGAGTTACTGCCTCATTTATTATTTATTATAATCTTCTTTTTATCCAATGAGGGACTTACAGAGACGACTGTCAGTTGAGTACTTAAAGGACACGATAGATGGAGTGGAAAAGCTCGAAGTTAATCTGTCGAAGTTAAAAAAGTCTTGGTAACAACTTTGACAGATTTGTTTACACAGCATTCATATTTTCTTTGGCAGTAGGCTTTAATGGCTTTGCATCAAGAAATTCAGTTTATAAACTCCTTGCTTTCAATTCATACGAAAATATATACATTTGACAGTTAAATTTTGCTGCGACGGTGCCATCTATCCATGAACGATGAACACTTTTGTTCTTTTTTTAAAGTACCTCATTACACTATAAAAATCCGAAACAAGGTAAATCTATTCTGAGTATGTATTTGACCGTCTGACTGGACCTTATAAAATATACAAACTCACTTATACAAAAATCTAATTGAGCATTTCTTATTTATGTATTTCTTCATAGCGTAACGTTGCTCCCATTACTGATGCTTATCGAACCATCGCATGTATTGTAAATTGGTCAGAAGAACAGAAGATACGGAAATAGGGCAAGTTGTGCGTAAATACAACATTTTGTCAATATTTGTTTCAATTAAGTTGATTGATATTTACTAATAGATATATATTCATAACATTCAAAGGTGAATGTTGAAGAAATTAGTTATTTTAGACACTTAGTGCTTATCAACATTATAGGAATTCATTTCAGAATAACAGGTAAACTCGCTGTAAAGATAACTTGGATAAAAAGAAAACTCATTTTAAGCAAATGGACGTGTTTAAAATAACATTTATTTGTATGTCGCCATCATAGCTCCAATCTCATCGATATGATAAGACTCGTTAAAAAAGATAATTAAAATACACTGAAACTGAAACCACCCTACTGGCATCTCCACATTATGATTACGCGCTCTCAAAAACAATGATCCACCTAGCTCGCGGCTCGGACAATCTGTACCCGCGCGGGACGAACCGACCGACGCTCCACCGTCTCTTTCACTCGCTATAAGCTCGAGATGCGCTCTCTCCTTCTCCCCGCGCGCCCGGCGGCCGCTCTCGACCAATCGGCGGCGATCTTTTGCTCCCCCGAGAGCAGAGCGACAGTGCGTTTTCTCATCACCATCACAAGGAGACAACATCTCGTCGCGAGAGGTTGTCGGTCCGTAAAGGATGCGCTAAGAGACGCGCGACTGAAAAATACACAACCCTCAACAAAGTGCCTTAGAACTTCTAATTAAGTGCTAAAAGACTGCAAATCTGTGCTCAAAATTAAGATAAGGTGTGCTGTGAGAGACTGGAAGCTTGTTTTTTTGTGTGTAAAGGACTTTTTAATTGAATTCGGCGGCGACTGATAGCGGGAAAATTATCCACGATTGGGTGAGTGTACTTTGATTAGATTACAATGCAAATTATCGTTTGTGTCGACTGCGGTGTTTCCTGTGCCTTGTGCTTTTTTCAATTGCAACGTAAAATATTTTTTTTGATGATAGCAAAAATTCCGCTGAAAAAAATAATCGAGAGATTTTCAAATGTTTTAAGTGTTTAAAATTTTTAACAAATTGTGTGTTTTGTGTATTTTCAATTAAATTAGAAAATAAATTAGAACTAGCACAATTTGGAAAATTTTAAAAAGCTAAAAGTAAGAATATGTCAGGTATGTAAGTGATAATATTTATTTTACTTTCATTATCCTTAATTTATCTTCTCTGAACCGTTTACTAAATTCTAAGTTACGTAGCTGAATCTGTTAAAATCTGTTGGTGATTAAAAATTCGAATTAACTAATCTCTGGTTTTTTAGTATGTAGGTAATCGTCATTCTATAAAAAATGGTAAATTCAAAACTAATATATGTTTCAAGAAGTTTAAACTGGCTAAAATATTTTATACTAGTATTTTTTAGAAAACCCCGCCCGTCGGTAAATACACATAAAGACCATACAGTTCCAATTTTCGCGGACATTTTCCCGTTTAACTTTTAAATCTTTACCTTCACATTATTTAATTGAAACATATTGTACGTATCTAAAAATATTTATCCTTTTAAAAATATATATATTAAAATGCTTATCAAATAAACTGTAAAAGAGTTTCTTTCTATTTTTAATCTAGTCTACCTTAAATCTTATAAGAATGTTTAACTTTGTTAGAATATAAGTTTTGGGGGATTTATTTAAATCAATGTAAAATTGGAGCTAATTCCCTAATTCCGGTTAAAAATATCCTTTGTGTATTATCTAAAACTCACCTACAAATTTAAAAACCTACAGCATTTTAGAATACATTTATTTAGCAATTTAACACAATAAAATATATATTTAACACATTTAAAGTTATAATATTTCATTTACCTTTCTTTCTTTTTCAACCGACTTCAAAAAATGATGTTCTCAATTCGACGCATATGTTTTTGTTTTTTTTGTATGTGTGTTACGCAATAACTCCGCCAATAGTGAACCGATTTTGATAATTCTTTTTGTTTCGTAGAGCATACTTCAGAGGTGGTCCCATAAAATATATCGAAACTGATTCATCCCTCTTTGAGAAAATCATCAAAAACCAAAGGCGGTTTTAGTTCTTTTGGAACGCGTTAATTATTAATAAAACAATGTTATTATTATTACTATCATCTTCACAAGCCTGATGATCGAATCGTCACGGTCAACTGGTATTCCGTGACGGGATTTGCCATAATCACTGCGCTAAACATTACCGCACCCCGGGAAGACTAATGCAGTTATTTCATAAAGCTAATAATACGAAGCCATATTTGAACATTCAGAGAATACTACCGCCAGCGCGCTCCATACAAATTAATTTTAATTTTATTTTGTATCAATGAAAAATTTATACAAGCATGTGGTGTGTCAATTTGTCGGTAAATAATGAAATTAAATATCACGAATTTCCTCTTTGCAAAGGTTTTATCACATCGCGAGGGAAAGTAGCTCGGCTTCTTTGTTTGTTACTTTTTCACGGCTGAACTGGATTACTTGTTCTCCCAATAGTTTTCTGAGGGATAATGTCAGACGAACTAGGAAAAACCTTTTAATCACAATACATAAGGATATTCATGAGAATTAATGGCTGGCGACTATTTCGGGCAAAGAATACCTAGGTTTAACGATCCAGCGCGGGAATGTCGCCAGCGTTCTGGGCACCGTTCCCGAGGAGTTGATCTGGAGAATGTATTCTATCTCTGATAAGTTACAATACATTCTCTAGTCTAATTATTTAAAAACTTTTTTAAGGACACTGTGTTTTATTTTACTAATTCAATATTCAGCATCAGCCAGAAAACGTCCACAATCCAAATGACATTACTTTGTGTCAAAATATTAAAAGTGTCAGGGATCCATGGATTGTTTTGATGTTTTTATATGATCAATCTCAAAGACTTCAAATTTTTGCTATACCTACAAATACAATAAAAAAATGTGTTCTCTACTTGATATGACTTATGTAATACAGTATTACGAAATATCGGATTTTTACAAACACTGAACTGAGATGAATTTGAGATATTCTTAATCAATATTCCTCAAGAACTCGCTCGATTAATAAATAGATCTCGTCTTACATAGTTGGTACTCGTACTGCGTCTGATAAACAACATCAGACTGCAACCAGACACTTGCACTGTAGAAAACTAACATCCTATCTCTTCATTGTCAATTGTAATGCATTTCCTCATTCACGACAGCTTGGTGTGTAAAATGAGGAAATATTATTCAAATGCATATATATTTTGCGGCAATTACTCGCTCGTTTTACTCTGTTCTTCAATAATAATTACCAGCAATATCTTAAATAACTTACCTATTAATGTTTTGATGCCTTTTATTATCAACCAACTTCAAAAAAGCAGGAGGTACTCAATTCGATGGCTATGTTTTTGTGTGTTTATTTCTTCTGTTTGTTACCTCAGAACTTTTGACTGGGTGAACAGATTTTGATGATTCTTTGTTTTATTTGTAAGCTGGTGCTTGTGTGTTCCCATTTTAATTTGGTCTAGTTCTGACAATGGTATCTATGACAAAACCATACAAGTCTTGCTGACTTTTAGGGCAGTTGAAGTCGGTTTCTAGTTCTTTTTGAACGCTTTAACTTGTTCACTATTCCGAGTAGTCATTTTTAATTCGCCCCATTTATATATATATTATATCAGATTTATATTTTTTCTCCGATAAAGAAAATGATTGCCTTTGTTCACCAGCTGGCTAATAATAATAATACAGAAAATTAAAAAATATTTTCATCTTTTTTTAATTTAGTTTAAAATACCGCACCTAATGAGGTCAGTTTAACCGCCTCCATGGCCAGGAATGGCTACATGTATGGAATAACATTACGCAGTTCCCTGGTTCGATTACCAGTGGGGTTACCAATCCGCCTAGTATATAGTCTGGCTAGCTTCCGATATGAAACGTAGTAGAGCCAAGACCTAACTAGCTATACTTATCTTACCTTACCACCCAAGGGCCTTCGTCACACCTTACACCTTTTTTTAAGTTGCACAATTGCCTTTATCCCCTGACTGTGCTAACTTGAAAAATCCTCCCCCGCGAACACTGCCTACCATGCGTGATGTCGTCATCATCAGCCAGGAGACATGCTGAACATATGGCGATGGAAATGACGTATGACGCTGATCCATGTCCAGCTGTGGACTTATAATGTCAGATAGGATAACAGATATACAAATAAATCTAAACAATTCGACATCAGTGTAAATAAAGCAATCAACGTCAATCAAACGTTTAGTTAACGATAAGAACTCAATCTGATCTCATTGAGACATATCTCGAGTGCGAGATAATGGTGATTTTCTCGAGAAAATCACTATATTACTCGCACCAAAGATATATAATATAGGTACAAGTACCTTTAGACATATACTTCTCATCAGAGAAATCGAAACACCTTGCAAATTTATGTTTTGTAAATTTAATTTGAATTTAGAACATTAACATTAGGTATTTGACAACGATACTGGATACTTGTCATTTTAAAGACTACTCCGTGTATTAAAAAGAGATGACAATAGCCACATTTCTACATCTGGGAACACAGCGTCCCGGTTTTTGACAACTGACCTGAGTTTTAAAGAAAAGCTTTTTTCACGAAAAATTTAACCCAAATGGCGCCGTTAGCTTCATTTTTAAGCGACATCGAATGTAATATTTATCTCATTCTGTCTTATGACAATACAATGATGTTAGAAAGGCTAAAATATAGATATTTAGATCCTGATTCCAATAATCGGTCTATAACATACTATATTTATGACTCGTACTCAACTCGTGCTACTTCTTCAACTGCCTTATAAATGTTCACCCGTAGAGGTAGAATGATCTGGGTATGTACATACGAGTATTTGATTTTTGTTGATTTTCTCGACAAGTGCTCAATCAATTTCGATAAAATTCATATAGGACCACCTCTGAAGTATGTTCTATCAAACAAAAAAAGAATCATCAAAATAGATTCAAAACTGGCGGAGTTATCGCGTAACACACATACAAAAACATACAAACGAATTGAGAACCTCCTCCTTTTGAAGTCGGTTGAAACCCTGTAATGTTCAGATTACGGCGTAATAGTTAATTAACGTTGAGATGTTGTTGGTCACGGATTGGTGATAACGTGTTTTATTTGTTGCTATTTTTATTTTAAATAAATGTGTTTCAGATATTTTTTTAATTCAAAATTTTCCGCCGAAGATTTTTTAAACGTATGATGGGTTTGCACTTGGCCTTCATCTCACCTGATGGTAAGTGACGATAAGGCCGTTGGATGGTAAGTGTGCGCACCCAGAAGCCTCAACGTAATGAAGCGCTGGATCTGCTACCTTTCATACCGGAGCACAACAGTGCTATTAACACTGCTCTTAGATCTTAATTGAGGGGTGTGGCAATAGTACTCAGCGAGCGTTGATAATACTATAAAACCGGCCAAGTGCGAGTTGGACTCGCGTACCGTGGATTCCGTACAGAATGTGTCTAATGAAAATACGGAAAATCATAAAAAAATATGCACCGAACAGTCCTCTAACGAATGCGCCTGAATATCATTTTCGATTTAGTTTTGCTACTCGTCATTATATGGCGTTACTAATACTTTAAAACACACGTCTCAGAAACATGTATGTTATGTGGGAGACCCCTTACATATTTATTTTATTATGTTTTTTAGTATTTGTTGTTACAGCGGTAACAGAAATACTTACACAATCTGTGAAAATTTCAACTGTCTAACTATCACGGTTCATGAGATACTCGTACAGCCTGGTGACAGACGCACAGACAGACGGACAGCGGAGTCATAAAAAATCATGCTAATTTGTTTTAATAAATTTGTTAATGGTGAAATCATACATTGTATAGCCACAATTTCGTTAACCGCACGCACCAATATGTGATTCATTCTTTCTATTCTGTCTATAAAATATAGCTATAGCTACTATAATATTAGAACATGATGTTCTCAGAGACTCGACTATAGTTTTCAGAAACTGTAATCATCTACGCATTACCGTCAAATATGACACAATAGAATTTATAATACTCAGCAAATGAGCTCTAACTAAAGTGTAATAACGATCGTGAGTCATCTGAGGCCATTTCTAACCAGATACAGATAATGCTGGCATTCGGTTTGTACTTTCTCACATCCACAATGGGTGTGCACTTCATCTCAACTGATGCTAACTGGCGATAAGCCGGCGGCATGCTTACACAGAAGCCACGAGGCTTCGGCTGTGTTATATTTGCTCGTCGAGACTCATTAGGGCTTAGTTGGACTTTATCAGAACCCTTTTCTGAAAGGGTAATAACTTCGCTATTGTATATTCGGGCGTCATTTACTGTGGGCCGAATAAACAAGCTCAAAGCCACTCAGCGAGCAATGGAACGAGCTATGCTCGGAAATTCTCTACGTGATAAGGTCCGGAATGAGGAAATCCGTAGACGAACTAAGATCACCGACATAGCTCGACGAGTCAGTGAGCTGAAGTGGCAATAGGCTGGCCACATCGCTCGAAGAACCGATAACCGGTGGGGAGTAAAGGAAACCGGGAAACGTTTACCAGGCGGTCCCCCTACAAGATGGACCGACGTCCTGGTTAGAGTCGCAGGGAGTCGCTGGATGCAAGTGGCTCGGGACCGGTCGATGTGGCGTACCATGAGGTAGGCCTATGTCCAGCAGTGGACGTTTCCCGGCTGATGTTCATCAGCAACTGGCAGTTTGTTTATTGACGTCTAAAAATTGTAACGTATTTGAAATAAAGATTTGGTTTGATTGTAGGTCCATTCTCACCAGAGAGGGCACGTATTCAGTCTACGGTCCACTTGATTCCTCGGAACATATTAATAGAAATAGGATGTTATCGGTGCACGTCCACCTCAAGTGATAACGACTCAACCTCGCGATTACTCAAGTGATCAATATTGTTTCTTAACGTTAATCTCTGATCGCTTGGGTTTTATTGTGAGATAGATAAAGTAGGGAAGAATGTGCCGTATCCGTTTATTGAGTAATTTTGGTGTTCATTCAATAGATTACAACCATGTGACTTAACGAGTTAAATAGTCAATGCTATAATTTGACGACGAAAATATCCACATACTTTTTATTATTATTTGCTTATAGATATATAGACTACGTGGGCTACAACGCACCAGTTTTTGGGACATTGGCCAAAACCCAAAAAATGAGAGCTGTGTGTGTCCCCAACCCCTAACTCTACTCCTAGACGTCAGGATTTTTAGTATGTTCACCCCTAAGCACCCTGAATACGTTATTGAACAAATTCATTTACAATCCACCGAAGTTTAATATTTACTATACTCCAATGTCGAATTGGAACGGAAATATGATTTTTACTGTGGGCCGAATAAACAAGCTCAAAGTCACTCAGCGAGCAATGGAACGAGCTATGCTCGGAATTTCTCTACGTGATAAGGTCCGGAATGAGGAAATCCGTAGACGAACGAAGGTCACCGACATAGCTCGACGAGTCAGTGAGCTGAAGTGGCAATGGGCAGGCCACATCGCTCGAAGAACCGATAACCGGTGGGGAGTAAAGGTTCTCGAGTGGCGACCACGTACCGGGAAACGTCTACCAGGCCGTCCCCCCACTAGATGGAAAGACGACCTGGTTAGAGTCGCGGGGAGTCGCTGGATGCAGGTGGCTCGGGACCGGTCGATGTGGCGTACCATGAGGGAGGCCTATGTCCAGCAGTGGACGTTTCCCGGCTGATGATGATGATATAGATAGTACATATACACAACAAAGCAACAGCCCTAAGCCGAGGTCGAGACCAATCGGGCGCCCTAAGGCCAGTTGCAAGCCTTCCGTGCTCGCCAAATTATTCGGGTGAAGATGTAATGGTCGCCGGACCAAAACCATTAAATCAAACAGAAGAAAAAAAACTCTTTAGGTCTATGAAAACATTATTTAGTTATTTATTAATTTTGTTGCAATCTGTCTAAACCTTCTTGAATTTAATAGTCCTCTGCGCTAAGGTTTTCTGAAAGAGATACATAGCTTTAAGAGGCTATGTTGGTAAGACCACGTGGTCGGTTTCAAGGTTAAATTGTTTTGTAGCTGTCCCTCTCCGAGCCCTATCCTACCCGAGCGCGTACGGTGAGACAGCATACATTATGAGATGTTATCCACCCGTTATTTGGATGTTTCGTAGTCCAGGGATCATTTGAAGGATACAGTATATTATGTAACCATTTTTTTAATTCAGTATACTAATGAAATTTCAGATGTCGGTGGTTTTTCCAAATTGTTCTAAATTGATTCATACTCTTGCAAATCAGGTTCAAAGTTGGAGCTTTTATTACCGAAAAATACAATACTTTGACGCCCTGTAACTCTGGAAGTATATATTTAAACGAAAATCTGACTCACCACCGACACAGATATTTGTTTCTAGATTGTGTCTTGTAAATTTCATAGATTTTCATAGCTTAATACTTAAAATATGACTGGACTACGTTTGTATGGGCGCTTTGACAACAGCATAGCCTCTTAAGTAAACCCTTGTTACAATGTATTTTTGCCTCCAAGAAGTAGATATATAACAATGTATATTTAGTTTTAGTCCTTTGACCCTCTGTGCTTTGGCTGAGATGTAAGATGTTCATCTCGCTCTTGTACTAGAACAATGATGTCATATTTCTCATTAGAATCTGACTGAACAGCAAAAACGCATTTGCACTTATCGTGAATAAGTTTCACATTACTGCCTCCGCGTAAAGTGTGACTTTATCAACCGCTAAGATAAGTAATAAATATCGTATTATGATTCTTGGTACTTTCCTTGTGCGCTTTGCTTGACATGAAAGAGGCCGACAGGGCGGTGCCGCCTTTGCCATTTTGTTAGCTCCATTTGCGAAAAGTGAGAAGTGTTTAGCGTTATTTAACAAAAACTGTTTCTGTGTATGTTGTATGAATAGCAACGGAAGTGCAGGAGTATTCAACAATAAATATATAAATAATGACATTGTGGCGTGCTCGTACGAAGAGAAATATCCAAAAGATATCAGACTTCTATATTCTAGGGAACAGATGAGTTTGTGGCTCAATAGCTTAATGTTGGACTAAGGATCTCGGCCCCTGGTTCGATTCCCAGTGGGGGTATCGGTAGTCGGTTTGGTTCGTTGGTTGGGCATTTTCTATGTCTGCCTGGCTAGCTACCACCATGTTGCCTAAGTCTGCCGTCAAACAGCAGTGTTAATAGCACTGTGGTGTTCCGGCATGAAAGGTAGCAGAGCCAGCGCCATCTTGAGGCTAGAATCCAGCTTATCATCCAAAGACCTTATCGTCACTTACCATCAGGTGAGATGAAGACCAAGTGCAAACCCATCATACATTTTTTTATATTATGTTAGACTTTTTTTATAAATAACTATTTATTATATATTCATATATTATTTCGATTTTAAAATGACACGTTCCGCGAATGTGTTACGCCAAGGCCTGGTCTTGTACACTTATAATTTTAAAAGTCAATCATCAAACAAAAGTGATTTAGTTACCATTTTTGTATATTTTGGTTTAGTTTATTTGTACAAAAACGTGGAAAACGCACGAAACAGGTAAGACTTGACGTTGAAACAAAGATGGCGTCAATAAAATGACATTTGATGCTGTCACTTAGTACAAAAAGAGCGATTTTGTACAATTAAAATTAATGCAAAAATGTAATTCTAGTATTTTTCTAAACATGTTTATATTGATACTTGATTTTTTAAATAGTGTACAAGTGCAGGCCGAATTTAAAACAACTCTTTTATATCTAAAAATAATACGTTAGAGATATAAGTCGTGTCGTAAGTGCAAACAGTAAAATCAAAACAAAACAAAATCTAGTAAACTAGCTCTTTAGAATCTTTGATTGAAATGTCGATCACAGCGACATATATATATAAGACATAAGCCACTCTGAGTACATAATCTTTGTGTAGTTATGTGTACTGCATACCAGCCGGGCAGGTTATTAGCACGCATTGTCTGGTGGACTATAATAGGTCGCTGGAGTGAGGTGCGCACGCGCTTGCTAGCATCGCTGACGCGAGGGTGACCATAAGGCAATTGAAGAAGAAGAAAAATTATTATTATGCACAATACTTTTTTATCTCTCCTGCTACTGAGAGCAAGGCCGTAAAATATAAGTTTGAATAGAAATTAATGCGACATGAAGCAGTTGATAAAAAAGGATATAGAATTTGTATTATTGCTTTGCGGGATTTTTTTCAATGTAAGCTTCAACTGTTTTACATTTTTAACCTCCGACGCAAAAGGTTTTTTTTATAAGATTGACGTCAATGTCTGTGTGTCTGTATGTGGCATATTTTATTGTATTAATTTCTTTAGACGTTTCAAATATTTTACGCGTTCGGGTAAGAATTGGAGATCCTCTATAATAGTTAGTTATACACCTAAAATCATTGTACCACCCAGTTCTACAATAAATAATTCTGATGCGGTTTTTTACGTGAAAGCAAGTTTCCTTGCGGTGGTTCTTAGCTATATTTGGTAAAAATCGATTCAGTAGTTTGAAGAGTGTTAGCTGATAGGCATTTTCGGCATAAAATTGAATATTTTTTATTATTTTCGTATGATTATTGAGTAGGGTTTCTAAAATTTTAATTTTTATTTAATTTACTTTTATGCTAGTAATAGTTTGCACTCTCTGTAGGAGAGTAGGTCTGACCCCTGTAGCGGGGACATACATAGGCTGTTGATGTAATGTGATACTAGTTTTATAGGGAGTGCTTATAAAAAGCTACTTGATGCGACACTCTCTAAGCGAACGGACTGTAACTCGTTTTCGCACTTTCGAAGTAGCTTTTAGTCTTATGAAATTTTGACTAAAATGTTTAAATTGACAACTACCTGCCTTGCAGCCACGCTCTACCAGATAGCTGATAAGTACCCTCATTTCAGCGCGATCCATGATTGCCTGCAAGTGTGCCGTCAGGATGTAGCTGATAAGGTGAAGGGACTGTGACTCAGCACAGCACCTTTGTCACCGGCTCCGTTTTCTATAACATCTGTCGAATGTTCTAGATGTCATTTATAAGGGACGCATTTCACAAAGAACATGTTTTGCTGTAATTGTTCTAGATTTCTTTATGAGAGACAGAACAAAGAAACTTTCTGCTCCCATTTTTAGAAGGCCATAAAAACATACTGCAACAAAACACAATTTTACTTGCAAGCATCATGTTATCTGAATACTGCTCGACTCCTAACAGTTTTTGACCATGAACTCGTCTGTATGAACTTCAGGAACGGATAATTTGCCTATGTCCCTATCCATTTCATTGAGACGCTAAGATTTAAAAAAAAACACTTACTATCTCATCCATCTGTTTCCATTTTGTTATAAATTACTAGCTTTTGTCCACGACTTCGTCCGCGGGGATTTAAAAAAGTATCCCACGGGAACTACTTAAACGATTGGAACAAAAAGTAGCCTAGGTCCTTTTCCGGCCCTTCAACTATTCCTATACAAAAAATCAGATCATTCTAAGCCTATGTTACGACGGGAAGATAGGACAAACAAAGTCACATTCGCATTATTATGGATATTTTAAAGAAAAAAGTCGATGATAATAATATACATAGAACGAAAGTTACACAATGCATAAATGAAACAATTACGTCTAAAACTAACAGCCTAAACATTGCAGAATGAGCCGTCTAAAGAAGTATGTTATGTTTACATTTTACGAAGGAAATTAGCATTTACTACAACAAAAATGACTCGATTATGAAATTCTCACGAGTAATTACTAAATTCATCCAAGTCATGTCCAAATGAGAGTGAGATTCTATATGGTAATGGTAAAAAAGCGCATAGACAATATTCCGCAATCCATAGACTATTAGATCACAGTTAATTATGCGTTTAGCGAGCACGCAATGCGATGCGCCCGAGTGGCAGCGAATCATGCGGACTTTATCTTTGAAATCGCGTTAAAACTTTTTGGAGTATGACGATCGCGTTTGTTGTATTTTTTTAATTCTTTTGTTTTTAATTTGATACCACAATACGCAATTTTCAATAGTCTTAAAGGATATTGATGCGGATTAGAGACTTTAACTTAAAAACTTTCGTTTGATTTTGGCAGTAAATACAGCACGAGACTAATCTTCTTTTTTTAAAAAAAAAAAAAGGAAATTACCCCCGCTTTTGGAAAGACGTTCGGAGTGATCCAATCGCATACTTTAAAGTGTTTATTATATTTAAATTTTAAAAACACATTCATAATCAAGTACATTTCAGTGTGATTTGTTTGCTGGGCTTGAGTCAAATAGTTCACAATCCACTGACATTTTGGTAAAAACAATTTTCTTAAATGTGTAATAGTAATTTAATAAGTGACGCCGTTGTTGTAAAGCTAAATTTTGTCAAATTTAAAATAACAATGTTACACTTCTCAGCAAGTACTCGCCTACATTGTAATAGGAGTCTATAAGCATCCTAAACAGCCTATCTTCGACGTTGTTAAGAGGTTTTTGTGTGTTTTACAGGCGCCGCCGGGTCCGAGCGTCGCGGGCCATGCAGGGAGCGGCCAGCGCCCCCGCGCCCTCCGCGGCCGAGCCACCTGCCTCGCAACGTAAGTTATATACAATCATAATCATCATTTACCAGTGCTACAGGTCAATATCATAATTAAAACTGGGGTTCCGTACCATTATTTATAAAAACGGCAATAAAATCACGTTTTTTGTATGGGAGCAAAGGTAAGGTATTCTGTTTTTTAGTATTTGTTGTTGTAGCGGCAACAGAAATACATCACCTGTGCCAATGTCAACTGTCTAACTATCACGGTTCATGAGATACAGCCTGGTGACAGCGGGACTGACAGCGAAGTCTTAGTAATTGGGTCCCGTTGTTTACGCTTTGGATACGGAACCCTAAAATTACAATAATTATAACATGATAACGGAGTGTTATTTATTACAAGTTACGTCATCTATAGCGAGGATATCGGTCGGTATATGACTTACAAAAATTATGCTTTCGTTCGAGAGACCATGTGAGGAGATATACTATAGTCTTACCAATATTTTTCTATTCGACGAATATTTTTCTCAATATATCCTGCCAAAATCAAATCACATGGTGCTAAAACACTCCATACAAATCGGTTCAAAAATTTTGTGACGTAACGGCTTGAAGTTTCTAACAAGTCATCTCATAAAAAAAATTCTATGTGTTGCTGGACACATTGTCCTTATTTAAAAAAAATCTGATACGTTTTTTAGTCTTTTACTTAGCGCAACAGATTGTTAGTTTGTAGTTATAAGTTCACGTGAATGAAGTCGCGGGAAAATTCTATTTGGTAATAAATATCGAAGAACAATAATAACAAACAAAATCTAAATTGCATAAGTAAGTGCATGTAGTAAAAGGCTATGATGTCCGATAGGACAGGACGTGAAATCGACCCTAAGCTGTAATGATCCGCTTACAAATTAAGATAAACTTGTCACCGCATCTCTATAGACATCCGAGACGTGATTGCTGTCATCTTGTAGGGCTACCAACAGCACAAAAGTTTCATAATAAAATTTTCTTTTAAAGCAATCTAAAATAGGAGAGCTTGCTATGTGCAGTAATTAACTGAAAACAGGACATCTTATTATAATGTCGCGAAATTTCACACTGAATAACAATTTTTAAATTATTGTTTAAAACGCGATCGAGGGGCCGTTAGCTGCATAACAGCTTTTATAGTTTACACTAAAGTTTTCGCGATGCACGATCTGCTATTTTTAGATAATAACTTATCAAAACCAGCTATTCTATTTTAAAAGATAATGATGAAATAATTTTTATGGATGTATTTTGAGTGAATTCTTGTCAATATTCTTAATTCTCATCAGCTGCATTAGTCCACTGTTGGACGTATTGTTAGACGCTGCTGATCATCTCTTGTAATTCCTCTCAGATTCTAAAGCCTTTAAATTTTAGGCTAGACTTTAGTTACATTAAAGTTTCGGGCAATATCACTCCATAAAAGCATAGGGTGATTTGCAGTACATACTCTAAAATATTGATCCGCCTAAATAAAATGGCATCTTAAAAGCAATTTACGAGTGTAATTCTCTAAGGAAAAAATCCTCTAAGGATGGAATTTTATCCTAAGAATGAAACAACACGGACCTTATTTTATTTTATGTAATGACATCTGATAGTAAGTGATGATAAGGCCGTTGGATGGTAAGCGTGCGCACCCAGGAGCCTCAAGATATTGAGGTGCTAGCTCTGCTTGCTACCATCATACTGCTAAGCTGTTTGGCGGCAGACTTTTGAAACATATACGAGTATGGTAGTAGCTAGCCAGTCGGACATAGAAAATGCGCAGCCAAACCGAGTATCGATAGGAATCGAGCCCGGGACCTCTTTATTGTTCGTCCAATATTTAGCGTGACGGACCTATATAACTCTCGCTCTATCTCTTTCATACCCCCTCCATGGTAGCGTTAAACATTTAACGCAACCTTGTTGGAAGTCGCGTTAAAAGTTTCATTTCAATAACCCTCCGTAGTCGGGAAAAAACACGTCCGTTCTCTGGTTTTCCGTCAAACAGGTTATAATCTCTATACCGTGTCAACTGTCAACCCTAACCGGGGCCACATGAACCCTGAATGTAGCGCACGCGTCGAAAACGACACCAGGCATTCATAACTACCCTCGACACTGCGCCGCACTCACTCACGTGGTACCCCAGTAAATAATAACCTAAACATCAATTATTAAATATTACATTACATTTTAATAATATTTAGATAAGAACAAGCTAATTATTTTAAAGAAGCGTCGGTGGCGCAGTGGATAAGGCGCGGCCTCTCAATCTGAGGGTACCGGGTTCGAATCCAGCCGTGTACCTATGAGTTGTTTTTCAATTCAAGTACATTATCCGATTGCTTAACGGTGAAGGAAAACATCGTGAGGAAACCTGCATGTCTTGAACAGGCATGTGAAGTCCGCCGATCCGCACTGGGCCCGCGTGGTGGACTATGTCCCATACACTCTCTGTAGGAGAGTAGGCCTGAGCCCCTCCAGTGGGGACATATATAGGCTGTTGATGAATTATTTTAAAATAAAAGCCCGAACGCTAAAACGGTCAATTCTTTTAATTAAACATGTATATATGAAAGCGACTGATTGAGATGAGACGAAGGAATTTTAGCTAGTACATAGCTACTAGATTATCGACAGAACCAATGGGTTTTTAGTGAGCGAATTCGTCATAATCAATTCTTTGGTTGGCGCATCTCTTTTACTTTTCAACCGATTTCAGAAATGGAGGCGGTTCTCATTAATTTGTTTTTATAATACATAAACGCGATCATTCTGCCAATTAATTAGATATAGATTTCGATGATTCTTTTTTTGTTTGGTAGATAATACTATAGAGGTTGGCGGAAATTCACAAAAACATAATATATGTACCCAGATAATTTTAAGTCTATACGTCATTTTAGGGCAGTTGAAGTCGTTTCCTTAGTCTGTAGTTTTTAGTTTAGTTCATTCATCTTTCTCATATTTTATCACACATCGGATTTAAAGAAAACTCTGAATATAATGCCCATACTTCTTTAGACTGCCACACATTGGCCACACATTTGATGCATACCTGACATTACAACATTACCACATTTAAAAATAAACATACCTACTATTTTACTAAAGTAACACTTAAGAAAACGTTTTCAAGGCTTCAAACTTTTATTGCATTTCTAAATGTTTCAAATGGTAGCAATTAAACTGTTTTTTATTGTTTTTAGTTGAAACGTTTCGCATTCTCACCTACTTTTCGATAATTAAATCGGGTCCATGTGTAACTCTAAAAAGTTTTACGACGAAATGTATTTCAGTCTGAAAATAATAGTAATATCTGTTGTCCTGTTTTATTTCTAAAAAATCCAAATGTTCGTCAACATTTTTATTTAGGGCAAAGACACTACACGGTACAGCCCAGTTACATGCAAACTTTTTCACACAACAAGGCAGTGTAAATGAATTAAAGAAATAGGAAAGAGATTGTATATCTTTTAAAAAATCGAAATTCAAATGAAAATCTTCTAAAAATATTTTTGTTGGCAATGACACCAAACCAGCCAGTATGAATGAAACAAGTAGCCTGTAGATTATTTGTTCGCGTCAAGTACAGTACCTTTTTCAACCAAAGAGGCTAGTGTCGTAATACAAACACTGCCATCTCATTAGGGACTCATTAAGACAATCGTCCGTCGGTCGGAATTCGGTTTGCTCAGTTGATCCGACGGATTTCTCTCGAGAGAGGGCCCACAACCATATCCTTTTGTGTTTGGAACACTTGTGTCTATAGAGGCACATCTTAAGGCCATTCAGATAGCGTGTGTGTGCTTTAAATGGATTGTTGTTTTTAGTTGAAAGTAGACGGTGACGCCGTGTTATTCACGTATGAACGCTGTTTTAAAAATTAAATTATAATTTTTTGTGATATAAATGTTGTTAAACTATGTCACATGTACGGAATATGAGAGAAAATAAATGCGATCAAGTCTTGTTTACTTTTTACTCGTATAAGAGTAATATAGTTTTTAGATGCGTCTCGGTTTACGATGCCTGACTGAAGTTATGCGTAGTTTGACGTTCCGTAAACACATCCTCCCGTACCTCTCCTATACCTCAGAAACAGACTCAGTTATGCGTTTGACCTGTAGCACTTCTAATGATGGTAAGTCAAGGAGCTTATATGTAACACCAAATTACAGTACAGATGCAAATAAATAATCTGTAATATCTTCTAATTCTGTAATCTTCAAAATGTACTGAGAATAGTAACAGGTTGCAATCCGATCACATATTAATTAACGGCCTCAAAAAAAACTAGAAACCGAATTCAACTGACCTAAAAGTTAAGCATTCATCCACGGAAATGGTAATGGCAAATCTTAGAGGTAGAATTATCTGAGTATATATTTGGTTTATGTTGATTTTCTCAAAAAGCGCTGAATCAGTTTCGATAAAATTTATATAGGACCACATCTGAAGTATGCTCTACCAAACAAAAAAATAATCATCAAAATCGATTCACAACTGGTGGAGTTATCGTGTAACATACATATGTATTTAAAAACATGGAATGTTCTTCATCAAATTATATTATAATACCACGAATTGAAACAATCATTTTCCCTAATCTGACCAATATACTCGTTTTTAAGTCATCTCCATCCGGTTACATCATAAAGCAGTCATGCCCTCATCTTAAAAGGAAAAAGATAAACTTTCCAGGAAAATGACTAGTCGCAGTTATTCAAAGGCGGGCTAACGGCGCTATTATCAGATAAACTGTTTATGCCTGGTTAGTTCCGGCCCCAATTGCTGTTAGCCTGATTGGGCAAACTCGTCAAACATCGATGGTGCAGTGCGGTGCGGTGCCCTATCTGTGCCATGACATGACTTACATGCATTTTCTTGGCGCTATTAGCACCTTAACACGTGCCTTTTTAGGGTTCCGTATCCAACGGGTAACCAACGGGACCCTATTACTAAGCCTCCACAGTCTGTCCGTTCGTCCGTCCTTCTGTCTGTCAGCGGGTAGTATCTTATGACAATAGGTATAAAGCTGAAATTTTAAAAAAATGAAAATCATTAAAAATAAACGGGGGCTCCCCTACTAGAAATGTGTTTTTATGATTACAAAGTTAACATTGCAGTTGAAAGTTGCAGTAGATTTTTACTGCTAAGTAAAATTTGTTTTGTTTGAGAGACGGGTCAATTGCGCGATTTATTGTACATGTGGCGCCATCTCGTGACGTGGAGAAAAACTAAAGCGAAAATGTATTTGGGCGCATTCGTTAGAACATTTTTCAGTGCATAAAATTTATGATTTACAGTTAATTATGCATACTCTGTACGGAACCCTCGGTGCGCGAGTGCGGTTCGTTCTTGGACGGTTTGTAAATGTGTTTTGCATTTGGCGACACACAACATGCAGGTTTATTCTGTTTTCTTTTACCGTAAAGGATGTTGTAGACGCTCTTCAAATCCGATACTATTTCAAATCTAATGTCCGAATCGCGCTTTAATTCTAACGTACAAGTATTCTATTGCATATAGGTAATACATATTTACTAAAATAAAACAGAAATCGTATTTAGGACACCACCATTACCATTTTATCTATTCTGCGTCTTATAACTTATTTATAATAAGACTTCAATTTGATAAGGCGATGACTTGTGTTTCCCTTTTCGATGACGTGCCCAGATGGCCGATTAGTTATCGATTTTGGTTATAAATCGATCGATTTGAGCGCTGACGTGTCGCACATCATAATGGTACTTTGATCCAGGTGGCTAAGCTGTCTTTGACCTTAGGAAGACTATTTAAAAAATCTGTCTCACATTTTGTACATACAGAAGAAGGTTAGTTAGAGAGGCTAAGTTTGGAAGAGGACGTTAGGTCTCTTATTGAATAAGGCAGGGCTTTCCAAACTGGGCGTCGCAGCAATGTCCCAGGGGCGTCGTGTGTCGATGATACATTTTGGGAAGCTATGCTCAGAAAAGCAAGCTCCTTGTCATTAGTATCTAGCTAATAGTAAAATAAATATCTACATCCATTTTTATTATTATGCTTTTGTTCTTAATTTGTAATAATAAATAAAATGTCCAAATAGAGAGTTTTACTGATAATTTTTGGTACCGGAGGGGTTTGGTTGAGTGGCGTCGTCAAAAATTACAAATTCTCAATGGTGTCACAGTACTAATAAGTTTGGGAAGCCCTGGAATAAGAAATTTTGAAACTAAGTTACACAAATAGTAGGATTAAACTGAGGACTATGGTATAGGAAGATGTTGTTAAACTTTGGGCTATGTGATGTCATTGGATCTAAAATAAAATTAACACGCACTTAGTTGGAGAAAGTCGTTTTTCTTCACAGATAACAATTAAAAATAATGTGGCTATCGTTCAATCTTCTATTTATTGATAAACTAGCGACCCGCCCCGTCTTCGCACGAGCAGTAAAGCCTTTGCCTTCATTTTTTGCATCAGAATGTTACGTATTACCACCTGCCTTCAGTCATCACATAATTATGAAAGGAGATGGCATCTAGATCGTGCACTTGCTTTGGTGCAGCTATCATGTATCTACTTGTTTAATTAATCTATGGGTAATACCTAATTTCGCTGTACTTGACTTGAATTGTAACAGGGTATTTTTTTCATAGATATCTAGCCCCACACTCTTAATAAACAACAAATGCCTAATGGTTACGCAAGAATCCACCGTAAGGCATTGTATCTACATACGAGTATGTATGTAACCTATATACTACTCGTACTATGTATAAAAGTATATGTTGATCGGAGGTAAACAACCTTACCCACGCGTGTAAATGTTAAATTAAATAGTGATACGTGACGTACTTGTCGATAGCTTGTTGCGTTCACGACCCGTGAAGGAGATCGAATGTGGTTTATATCTTTTTCTGAGATCCAAAACATGTTTCTAACTTTACGACCTTTACGTGAAACGAATACGATGTTCTGTTCCCGAAAATAAAACCTTTGCCTGATAAAAGTACGAGGAACCTAAAAAAATTCAAATTTCGAAAAAGATTGTACTGGCTGGTTACAATTTCATTTTGATAGAATGCGAAACCTCCTTCGTCCTGACAACCATTAACACATTTGAACGCTTTTGCACTATAATTTGAATAACTAACGCGTTTTTATGTTCGAAAATTGGCCTAATCATATTTATGTTACATTGAAAAAATTCGGGAATATAGTTATATCATATAAACAAGCTTTAGCCCGCAACTTAGCAGAGCTCAATCCCATTGAAGGGAATGGCTCCTGAACATAGATATAACCTACAACTTGTTCAACTAAGTAAGAATAAAAGCCATACGATAATAATAATTAGAATGCAATACGTTACAATTTAACTTGACGCCTGAAAACGCGCGACGTAAATACGAGTACAAAAATTCAAGAGGAAATGCAAAATGTATTATTTATTTTGAGATATTTAAATTATACATTCGAAATCTTAACTCTCTCCTCTTGCCAGATGGGGAAACCCGTTAAAGAGTCTGTTAACCAATCAGCGACCTCCGAAAACGTTTTCCGCGCGATCGATCGCTTTCACCGAACGGAAAGACGTCCCAATTAGGCGCAGGCGCAGCTTGAGTCGAGGGATTCGGAGTCAGTATTGATAGCTTCGATTGACAAACTGACTTCTTATGAAATGTGTCGGTTCGCTTTCATTGGGTGGTAGCGAGGACCGGGTGGGTATTTGGTTTAGTTGGTGGTAAGACATTTCGATTCCGGGTTCGAATCCAGCCGTTTAATTATGAGTTTTTTTTCAATTCAAGTACATTATCCGATTGCTTAACGGTGAAGGAAAACATCGTGAGGAAACCTGCATGTCTTGAACAGGCATGTAAAGTCTACCCGCACTGGGCCCGCGTGGTGTACTATGTCCCATACACTCTCTGTAGGAGAGTAGGCCTGAGCCCCTGCAGTGGGGACGTATATAGACTGTTGTTGATGGTGATGTAAGGCATTTCGATGTTCTTTAGCGTGTGCGTTGCTTTAGATTATGACCACCCCATTAAACAGTAATCTAACATATAATACCTATTATAGCCAATCCTTCTATTACTTGAGGCTTCTAGCAATCATGGTCCGTGCCGTCCGTCATGGTGTCGTGCATTTAGAGATATTAGCGATGGACATTGGACAGGTATGGACCGGAGCGCGAAATAGGATACTTTCATCTCCCAAAAGTGTCCCCTTTGGATAATTTCTAGAGTCCATTTGTTATATTAATTTAACAATATACATTCCTACTCCTTTATTTTCGACGGTATTTACTAAAGCAGCATAAATCCACACCCACTTGTAATACACAAAATGCACTGAATTCGCACTAAACAGGAAATGCTAGTATCAAATCACAATGTCATAGAAATTCAAGCACTTTATAAACATAGTCCATTCATTCATTTCTAAATGAAATTATTGATAGTACTTGTAGCTTGTTCAACCGTAGACTTGCTGACTTTGGAATATTGTGGCAATGAAGTGCCTTTGTTTTCACTAGAGTTCGTAATGGAATAAGCATCTTGTATATTCAATGTTTGGGTTGATATCTTTTTGTAGGAAACAAATTATTACCCAATATGAAATATCGTTTTTCAAGAGCATGTTCTCGGTCAGATTCACGTTTGCGCATATTTTTATTGCTCAATCTTTACGTATGCGTCGTTGACCTGCAGTTGCATCACTGGAAAAACACCGTAGATTCTATTATAACAACTTATTGGGTGCATTTTTGCTGTATGGTTTCGATTTTAGAACAGAATCTTACAAAATTTCAAGGGACGCTCAGACTCGGAAACCCTTACCCTCTGCTGAGCTGAATTGACAATGGGCAGGTCACGACGCTCGAAAAACAGATAATCGATAGGGAGTAGAAGGTAAAAGTTCTCGAATGGCGACCACATACCGGGAGTGGACCGGGTCATCCCCTACTGGATGGATCGACGACCTGAAGGTCGCCGGGAGTAGCTGGGTGCAAGTTTTTCGGGACCGATCAATGTGGCATATCATGAAGGCGGCCTATGTCTAGCAATGACGTTTCCTGGCTGATGATGCTGATGATAAAACCCTCTAATAATCCTATAGCAAATCGAATCCTCTCAGGTGAAGTTCGTTATTCATTATGAGGGCCGTGTTCAACAGTTCAACAAGCTCCTAAATGGAAAATCATATTACATAATAAAGTAATTTATGGATGATAAACATGTATAAAGTCTGACTATATTTGTTTTGGATTGTACTATAAAAAAATTGACATTAAATTATTATTGTATAAAATTTGACTTATACATTTTGCTATGCCCTGACAGGGTTCATGTATGTAGATCCGAATACTATTTACAATGACTCGCGAAGTACATGAATGCAAATAAACTGCTTTGATTTGAAGCACGAACAACGCAGGATTCGATTTAAGAACGAAATTCCATATTTTGTGGATACTGATTTGGTACAAATATGAAACTGCCATCCACCGCGATTGGAGACAACCGTTCCTTTAGCAATGTAATCATAAACATCCTAAGTATCATAACTGAGCACCGTTATCTTATCGACGGAAGGCGCACGCGCACCTGACCGGAATTAATCAGGCCCATCCTTGCATGATGGCCGCAGGACGTCTCTCGAATGAGAAAGTTGACGAGATACATTCGGGACTGTGGATAAGTAAGGTGGTACTTGGGTGGTGGCAATACATATACTCCTTGTGGCTTGCTAGATATCACCTGATTTCTAAGTTAGGCGCATCCGCAAGAATAGATAGATAGATATTGCCTTATTTGATTTGGGTTATTGGATGACCATGACGGTTTACGTCTGGAAAATGAATGATTTTGCCTGTACCTTAACAGATCATCTATGGCCTATTATGCAACGATTCTACCCAATTAAAAGTTTCGAATATTTCTATAGATATACTCCTCACTCGGAAAGAAATGACACGTTCAGCGAATGTACTCGTATAGAGCCAAGGCCTGGTCTTGTACACTTATAATTTTAATAGGCCATTATCAAATAAAAGTGATTTAGTTACCATTTTTGTATATTTTGGTTTAGTTTATTTGTACAAAAACATATAAAACGCACGAAACAGGTAAGACTTGACGTTGAAAACAAAGATGGCGTCAATAAAATGGTATTTGACGCTGTCATTTAGTACAAAAATAATGATTTTGTACAATTAAATGCATAAAAATGTAATTCTAGTATTTTTCTAAACATATTTAGATTATTACTTGATTTTTTAAATAGTGTACAAGTGCAGGCCGAGTTTGAAACATCTCTTTTGGTCAAATCTTTGGTAGATAACTTTTGTTTATGTCCGCCTGGCTAGCTGCCACCATGTTGCCTATGTCTGCGGCCAAAGAACAGTGTTAATAGCACCGTTGTGTTCCTATATGAAAGGTAGCAGAGCCAGCGCCGCATTAGCTTGAGGCGTCTGGGTGCGCACGCGCACCATCCAATCCTATTACATGTGCTATTTATTTGCAATACTTTGAGTTTATATGTCTGTCCGTGATGTTTAGTATAAGTTTTTAGCATACCTAATAGAAACAATAATCACATGACCCATACAGACAAATAACACGGCCATTTTTACTTCTCTCAAAGAGACACCAAACTATTTGCAAATGCGATCAGCCAACCAACATCCAAGACCATAAATTACCATTCTCTAGCCAACCACCATCGCAAACCCATCGCTCTAGCCACAGACGGAATAAATCACACAATCGAATGTCCGCGAATGAAATCTTTTCGAAATCGTCAATTGATAGCCTCTATAATTGTCTTCGGCGATGGCGACACCATAAATGAGGGCTTGGAGAAGACACGGTGTAATTGAGACTTCAGTACCGCTTGAGCGTTCGAGTGTGGAAGAAAGCAGCGGTACTGACGGCGACGTTCTGGCCATATCAATCAAAACGCTTATAATACGAGTATGCGCGTGCGACGCCCCGTTATAATATGGCGGCAGGCGTCACGTAGTGGACAGTCCCGGTTCTGTTGTCCCGCTTCTAAATGTCCCGGTTTTGTCCTAATAAACCTGGATACAATAAATTTTATTACAAATAGAATACGCTATTTGACAGTATCGACAATAAACTGAGCAGTACTTTCTGGAAAAGTAGGTATCAATTCCAGTTTACAAAATTTCCACTAATTTCTACCTGAATCTAAATTTATATTACTCAAACCAACATCGGTCTAGACTGTAATGTGATGTCACAGCTGACTTAGCTGTTTTCAAAAATCACGTCACTAAATTGACAAGCTGTTTTCCTCGCAATATGGTATTTACCTCAGCATATTTTATTTGAGTTATTCTTGTTGATAAGTGATATTTAGTGACGTCAAGACATAAATCATTGTAGAAGTAGTTTTACTCTTGATTTTATATACTCAGACTGTCAAAATAGTGACGGGGTGGGTATTCACCTCTCTGGTAAGGTCTTTGACCATTGTATTTACTTCGATAGCTATCTTGTCTTATCGAGGTCAATGACAGGGCGACCGGATTTAGTTAAAGATTCATTTTCTTTTTATTTCATCGGCATGATATATTTTATGATGTATTCAATAAATGACACATAATAGCAAACAATTTGTAACAAACCTGTAACAAAAATTTCTGCTCCTACCTGCAAATAAACAATAACTAAAACGAAGTACACACTCGACGACGTCCCGAAAAGTCAAGCCTTGTCCCGAAAGGTAACATTTACAAATCTCTTGAATCTTTTCTAGCTCCGACAGTTTAACAGCTAAAGGTGTCGCTGGGATAGCGATAGGTCCATTTAAATTCCGAATAAGCGGGAAGGAGGAAGTCACGAGCGCGCGCGCATCTATGTCACACCTTTTCTCCGTATATGAACTTGAGTGAACTCGATGATGGAACAATATGTGTGTTTTATAATAAGATGATGAGCACCTGTTCAGACTGCTAAGTTATAAATACTTAGATGAACTTTTAAAGAAACATTCAATTCTGGACATGTTCTCATGGTCTATGGACACAGGCAGACATTTATTTATTCGGCATTTAAAATACAACACAACACACACAACATCAAACACACGAAAAAAATACTCTTTTACTCCAGATAGAAAAGTAATCTTATTTATAAAAACAACTAATAATGATAAATAATAATAAAAACATGTCATTGTGTGTCGCTCTCTCTCACTCAGCGCACAGTACGAGTATAAGAACTGATTTTCAATTGTTTTTTTTAGACTAGAATATTTTAGACCACATACTACTCTATTTAGAAGCATTTTATCGTCACTCCATATTACGAGTGTATCGCTTCCTCCCCTGGAGCTACCGAGTGTGCTTGGGGGTAATACTATGATGTGATGCCACATTCGAGTCACATAGCTCTGTCAAGTGGCAAAGTGAACGGTTGGGTTTGCGCCTGACTCACTTTATCTGCCAGTTTAGTAGTAGTATACTGTTCTAGAAGGGTTCTATCCGCGTGTAACTTCATGCATTTACGGTTCTCTAAAATAATCTAAATTGTCAAATGGTTTGATCCAATTTCAATTTCCCTTTTCAAATTCCCTTGTAAAACTATTCACTCTTTTTCATTCTGGGGTGTGATTTAAACATCTATTTATTGCGTCTGTGTGTTGATATGTCAATCAATGTCAGTCTGGGAAGCTTTATACGTACTGGTGTATCACACAGCAAACAACCTACCTTCCTACCCAATAAAAATCTTATACATTTTATTCCTGATATGTACACTAAAGCAGTTCCTACAAAATTTATCTCGAATTTTTAAACTGAAAGCTTTTAAATCGAATGTTTCATGAAACAAAGAGAAGCCTACCTTGAATGTAAAGTCTGCATTTATAAACATTCTCGCAAACATAATAAAATGATATTTAAACAATGACATTGCGTTGTCATCGATATGTAGAACTGCGAATTCTTAATGTTCTAAAAGTTTGCATTTCATGATATTTACCAGGAACCATGCGGTTCGATTATAACTCCAACTTGCGGCAGGTTTTTGTTGTTGCGTAAAATTGACAATCTGCTATCACCACGTATCTGTTATATCGCGTTTTGTAATACAATTATTCGTAAGATGTATCGTTGATAGGTTGTTAAATACAAGCTTTTGCTCGCGGTTACTTTCGTATTAAAGTAGGTTTTATACATTAACTATTGCCTTAATTTACGGTACATTGTATTCAAATATTATTATATACAAGAGATCAAAAAAATAACAAGTTAAATGTATGAAATTATTGTGCAAGCTTTTAATTCCACTTTAATTAATTCCACAATGCGAAAGTGAATTGGTTCGGTGCTTTGTAGCCTCAACGGCTTGTGCCATACAATATCCAAGCACTGGGAAGAGTAAGCACTAATTTTCAATTATTTCCTTTTTACTAGAATATTTTAGACCACATACTCTAATTTAGAGGCATTTCAGAGGCCATATCGTCACTCCATAATACGAGTGTATCGTTTCTACCCTTGGAGATACCGAGTGGGCTTGGGGATAATACTATGATGTGATGCCACATTCGAGTCACATAGCTCTGTCAAGTGGCAAAGTATCAGTGAACGAACTTTTATCCTAGTAAAGTCTATTTTAAAGAAGGCTAACGGCCAATAGTGGACGTCTGCAACTGGTAATGATGAAAGTCTTTTCTGAAGTGCCCAAAGCTATGATAATAAAAGTGATTACTGTCCAAATAAATCAGCAAGTCATAGTTACCGTAAGCAATGATATGTTACAAATATTTAAGTACATAAATGAAAAAGCAATTCGATCCTGCGTCATTCTCTAAACCGGATATTTAACATGTTGAGATTGTATTTCAATATGTTAGGTATGTGTGATCCGTGCTTTTGAATAGGACCCCTTAGACTTTCCGTTGTTTTGTAAAAAAACTATTCAGGAGATGGGTTTCAGCATCTACCTATGTAAAGTCCGGTCGTTTAGATAGTATTGCCTTTGATATATGCCGCTCGGCACACCGCCTCTACTCAAATGGTAACCATTTCGAACTCAAAGTATGCCGCTATGGTGTACACCCAATGGTGAATTTGGCATTTTATATCGAGGCATCTTACTGCTATCACCAATCCGCCTGTCAAGAGTGGTTATTATGACAAATCATCGCGAAAAGTTGAATGTTGATCTATGTAAGCTAAAGTCAGACACAAAAGTCTATACCAGATTATGCGACGTAATTAATTCAAAGAGAATATATATTGTGAAATTCCCTATTGGATTGCTCTCATTCTGTGATGTAGTTTTCCGAATCGAAAACAAACCTCTGGTTATTGAAAACAATCGCCTCGTCGTAGTAATTCCCGATATACTGAAGGACAATGCTGTGAATCACTTTAATGCCATATCATTACACTCGCTGCTGCGCTACAGGATTGTATGTCTAAAAAATCATACTTCCTTCATTAGATCTGCCTCAATTTGTGTTTCATTGTAGAACACTGGAAGTGAAAAAGATAAAACCAAATATAATCTGAGGTAGTGGTCCTTTAGATAGGTTGTTCCAAGTTGAGCAATTCTATCGATACTGCGTACTCGTTTAATGACGGCATTATTTTGGTGTATTAAAAAGAGATGTCAATAGCCAGATTTGCTCGTCTTGTAACACATCGCCCCGGTTTTTAACAACTGAAATTTCGTTAGTTGTCCTGTAGGATAACTAATGCAGTACTAAAGAATGACTTTGTTTCCGAAAAGTATTAGCCCAAATGGCGCCATTCGCTTAATTTTGACACTTAATTTCCGACAGAGAATGTATATTTATCTCATTCTGTCTTATGTCAATTCAATAGTGTTAGAAAGGCTAAAATATAGTTATTTGGATCCTGATTCGTATAATCTATGACATACTATATTTATGCTTTCCGACGTGACAGGGTATTTATCTAAAACGTGTTTTTTTTTCTTTTTTCGTTCCCTGAAACTAATTCGCCCTGAGCTGAAATAAGAAACCAAGCTCCTATATTCCACTTCTTTTCCTTTCACACCCACTCCAGCAGAATTACCAGCGTTTGAGTCCAACGCTGGTAATATAGACTCATAGTCCTCAACATTATGCTGATTTATTATTGCATATACCTTATTTGCATGTGCTATATGTGACTTACCTTACCCTTCATCTTTTGTGTGTGAATTTGTAGTATTATGCTGGCAAATAAAATGATTATCTATCTATCTAAACAGCCTATCCTATCCCCCAGGAGCTATCTACCATCGCTTTTCACCTACATCCATCAGATAGCGTATACGTGCCCCGACTCGACTGATATAGAGGTATACGTGTAGGTAGGTAGGCAGCTAGCAGCGTAGCCATGGTATTGATTTTTGTGCCGCAGTAAGGTTAGACGAGACAGGGAGGATACTGCTATCCAGAGTAACTACAAAACTTTGCTATTGGATGTTATGAAACCGCAAAAATACTATTACGACACATTCAGTTACAAAATAATGATTTAATTTTGCCCAACTCTGATGGAGGTCATGTTGATAACTCGGTATTACCCATCTCTGACGTTATAAACAAAAGCCAAGTGTGATACACGCATGATTCATACTCACATCAATGGAGATGTATAAGCTTTGTTGAGGTTAACAAAACACACCGATTGATTTTAAGAAACGGATTCGAACTTTGAGCCCTATTTCCTCTTCAATACTTAATAAAATAAGAATAGATACAGCCATATAATACGTAAAAAATTACACTGGTTGGTTTGCCAATGCCCCGTATTTAGCGGGACAGGTGACAACACCAAAAAGATTTAATATCGTAAAAAGTAAACGCAAATCTATTAGCTGATTGAGCGCCAACAAAGAAAGCGACATCTGATTGTTAGAAAACTCAAGAACATACGCAATGTAAACGAAACTGCCTGACTCACCTATTGTCGCCTTTTCTTGGAATAGGAAAATGAAAACGCCCTAAGTTATACAAACACCCGCAATCAATTGTAACCTGTCTTTTGTTACAGAAATCAAAACAGAAGAGGTCATCCGTGAAGCGAAAATTGATATGGAAAATCACAAGGAAGAAATGAAGTTGGGCAGTGAACTTAGAGCGACTCGCACGATGAGCATTGACAGCGACAATCGCTCAGACAGAAGTGAAGAAGAAGTGTCGAGAAGATCGAGGAAAAGAGCAGCTACGAATTCTCCATCACCAATACCGATGGACAAAAGAATCGCTCGCTTTGAATGTCCAAAATGTCGACAGCGCTTCGATTCTGCCAACACCTACGACCTTCATCGTTTTACAGCGCACGGTGACGACAGCCGCACTGGATTTGACGATCTAGTTTCTGATTTCTCAACCAAAAAACTCCACGAAATAACCAGAGGAATATCAGAGAGAAAGCCTCACATCTCTTTAGGAGAACATCGATTCAGATGTGATTTGTGTTCTAGAGATTTCCCTTCTGCTCAAGCTGTAGAGATTCACAGGAAGTCATGTTCATCTGCTACTCAGATCCCGAGCCCAGAAAGGGATCGTCGAGAAGATTTCTTCGCAAACCTAGATCTTAGAAACAGGTCGTTCGGGATCCCAGGGACATTGACACCACCAATGGACAGATTTACACCGAAATTCGACGATGGCCATCTCTCTACAAATGGCATAAGACACATCGATGCTGCAAGAGATTTGGCTGATATTCAGTCGATTCTGAACGTAACATCAGCTGGGAGTTTATTAGAAAGATTAACTGGAACTCGAGTAGCACTGGACAGTTCAGTATTAACGCCCCCGGAAACAGTAATGAAAGATAGAGATCAAGAGGAGACTCAAGATAATTTCGCAGCAGAGTTTAGAAAAATGAAGTTGCGCGGAGAATTCCCTTGCAGACTTTGCCCAGCCAAATTTCCTAACCTTCGAGCTTTGAAAGGACACAACAGAGTACACCTTAGTGGCACAGGCCCTGGACCCTATCAATGCAATATGTGCCCCCACGCTTCTTTAGACAAAGCAGCGTTAGTTCGTCACATGCGCACACACAACGGAGACCGGCCGTATGAATGCGCTGTTTGTAACTACGCTTTTACTACAAAAGCTAATTGTGAGCGGCATTTGAGAAACCGTCATGCAAAAGTCACCAGAGAAGATGTCAAGCGCTCAATAATTTATCATCCCTCAGAAGACCCTAATAACGATGAAGTCAATTCTAAACTAGCTCGAGAAGAAGTGAAGAGATCGCTCGCATTCCATACTCCTGATATTGAAAGACGTAGTGAAAGTACTGGCAGGGATACTCCACTTACACATTTTACTCCTTCCTTTATAACTGATAGACACCCAGTTGCTTCATTGACAGCAAAAACTTTACCAGAAACACCTACTTTGATACCTAGAGATTCTGATCAATCGCTACCCAAAATAAAAGTCAGAGAAATCAGACAACTGACTCAGATGCCTGAATTTAGACCACCAGAAATACCGTTCAAAACTAACGAAGTCCAACCAGAGCCATATGAAGAAGAAGCCCCAGTGGATCTCAGTACAAGTGACAACAACAGCTGTGATGTCCTTGACCTCAGCAAAAAGAAACGTGATCCTGAAAATGATGATGCGAAAGTACCTCCGCGGCCTTCATTCGAACCCGATCCTTCTGTAGCTGCGTCTGCATTTGAGAATACTAGATTTTTGTTGGCTCAGCAGAGACTGTTCAAAAACTCATTCTCTAATATTGACCCAGCTTATTATGCAACTCAACTGTCCCAACTCTACGCTGGGGCCGTGCCAGGTCTTCCTGGTCTGCCGCTCCCATCGTCCTTTCCGCTCAACCCCTATTTTCTCCAACCTCCTTTTTTTCCACACGCTACTGATTCTCAGGAACTTGCCGAGATAAAGCAGCGCATACAGAAGGAAATCATTCGTGGTCTTAGTATGTCCGGAGGAAGAATCATTACCCCCGAACAAGATGTTGAACCTAAACAAGAAGCAGAGGAAGAAGAGCCAAAACCTTTGATACAAAACACTTCTCCGCCGCCTGTGCCAGTATCTGAGTCCCCTAGGCCGTTGAGCAACAGCTTAGTACCTCAAAACGACTCTGTCAAAATGGTAATAAAGAATGGAGTACTCATGCCGAAGCAAAAGCAGAGGCGTTACCGCACTGAAAGACCTTTCTCATGTTCTCAGTGCTCAGCTCGATTCACCTTACGTTCGAACATGGAACGTCACGTAAAGCAGCAACACCCTCAACATTGGAGTGTAAGACGGCCAGCCCCTAGAGCTCCACCCCCATATCCAACCCCAGATACTTTAGCAGATCGTGTCAAGTTTGCCCTATTGGCTCGCCATTTGGAAAGACCTTTGCAACAGTCAGAGCGTTCACCCATCCGAAGAGACTCCGATGAAGTAGCTGACAATGAAGAAGACGAAGAAGATACTTTAGTCATTGACGAAGAACCAGAGGAAATTAAACCAGAAGATCACTCAGCTGCTCATCGAGCTGCTGCGGAAATTCTCAATGCGACTCGTCAACAAGAGCTGCACAAAGACTTTGACTTAAAAATAGCGGGCAATTTGATCAACAAACCAACCCCTATTATTGAACAAACTGAAACAGGTACTGATCCTCTACCAGTTATTGGCGAAGTCAATGTGCCAGTGGTAGTTCCTACTCGAAGCGATGAGGAAGAAGACGAAGAAGGCCTTGTAGCTTCGACAAGCGAGGGAAACAATTCTGGAAGCGACGAAAACAAGTAAGTTGACGTAGTTTTCAAACATATTCGATATTATAAATTAATGAGGGTAATAAAACAGAGTCTAACAGATTATTTCTTTCAGATCGGAATCCGACACTGGAACTCTGCCACCGAAAAAGAAGTCAGCGTACAGCTTAGCACCAAACCGAGTCTCCTGCCCATACTGCCACCGCAAGTTTCCCTGGTCTTCTTCTCTTCGCCGTCACGTGCTGACACACACTGGCCAGAAGCCGTTTAAGTGCCCCCACTGCCCTCTACTCTTCACGACAAAGTCGAACTGCGATCGTCATTTGCTACGGAAACATGGAGGATCAGCCCGAGCTATTTTAAATGAGCCTATCCCTGATATTCCTGACCCAGCCACTCAAAATGTTGAGAACAGAACCGTACCAGAGAGACCGTTTAAATGTGCTTCATGTCCAACAAGTACGTTCTCTTCAATGGATACATTGAAGAAGCACATGTCGTCGAGGCATGGGACTGGTGATTCGCAGCCTGGTTCTCCGATTCCAGAGACGAATGACGAGGCAGGGGATCTAGTCTTCAAGTGCCATCTCTGTGAAGGGTCTTTTGGAGATAGAACTGGAGCCCTGGGGCACCTCGCAGCGGTGCACACAGCTGAATATGAACACCTGGTCAGCAAGGGAGCTTTGGATGCTGCCAGTGACAGAAGTGAAAGCGCTGATGACGATGAAAGGGGGAAGTTTCCCGATCACGCTAATAGAAAGGTAAATATTGGACGAAAACTTCACTTTCACCACTTTTGCGCCAATTATTTTTAAAATATAAGCATAGTTGTCGAATTCCCGCATAAGTTAGTTATAAAACCGCCTCCGTTGCCTAGTTGATCTGATAATCTAGACCTTCACCTCATCTAAGTATGCCGCAAAACAACAGAGTTAATGTCACTGTTGTATCCTGTAATGACATAGTTGGTGCCCAATTTAGTTGAGACATTCCCAGCAAAGTGATATCCGAATGTAGGAACCAACTGTAACATATAGCATATGTAATGAGCCTTCTGTCTGCGCAGGTGGTATGCGCGTTTTGCATCCGCCGCTTCTGGTCCGCGGAAGACCTGCGCCGCCACATGCGCACACACTCCGGCGAGCGACCGTTCGCGTGTGACTTGTGCAGGCGCAGGTTCACACTCAAGCACAGCATGCTGCGGCACAGGAAGAAGCACCGGGAGGAAGTCACCGATGACGAGGAGCAGACGCCGCCGTCTACCCCGCGGGACGATAGTGTACCTAACGGGTCAGTTTCATCATTATACATTCGATTTTCGACATGAATGTACCGTTATACCGTGATACTCTATTAGGTTGGTGGTGTGGCATTCTATGTCCGTCTGGGTGACCTCCATGTTATCATATCTGCTGCCAAACAGCAATGTTAATAGCACTGGCCAGAGCGCGATTAACTTGACTCTTCTGGTTTAGCACGCTTCCATCCAATAACCTTATCGAAACTTTCCATCAGGTAGATGAAGTGCGATCCTATTATGCACAAAAAGTACCCGAAACGAGCATTTCTCTTTGTTTGCACCTTTAAACAAAATATCATGAAAATACCAACTAAGTGTAACTAGTATATCAAAGTAGGTATATAAAGTTTGGCGGACTTATCGCTCAATAGGGATCTCTAGTAATTATAATTTGGTCAAAAATACCTTAAATCTATTGATTGCAACACCATTTCTGTCATCAGATATCGCTACCAAGAGGACGACGGTTCCGGCAGCGAGGTGCCAAGCAACGTGAACAACAACAACTCGCCGCCCGCCCACTACGACAACAAACTGAAGATTGACATGTCGTCCCGCAAATACTCCTCAGAGGCCGATAATGACACTGAAAACGGAGGAGACCTCATCGGGAAACTGTTGGGCATCCCCGACAATAAACTACTCAACAAACTCCTATCCTCAGCGGACGAAGCTGCAAAATTCCTTGGAGTAAACAAATGAGAGTACGCTTTAGTCCTCGTGACGCCCGCTAGATTGATCCTAGCACCGCGAGGACTAAAACTACCAATCCAGATTCGAACCCAACCAGCGAAAGGTGATACTCAAACCTGTACAACGCCATCTAGCAACGAGTAGACGTACTTAAAAGTGACGCCGTTTTTGGCGCGAGTCAGATAAAATATTAACTTTACTTTTAATGCAATAAATTGTGTGTAAATATTATCGCTTGAAATATTATTAAATGAAGAATGTTATTATTATTAACTAGGTGCCTTTAAGCTGCCTTATTTAAAGTATAAACCGTCCTATTCTGCCTTAGTATACTATTTTTGTGGTTATTATTAATCGCTTGTGTGGGTGAGAGCAACGAAATTTTCTTTAGTGCCAGTTTTTAAAGTACATTATTTAGTAATAAACGTAAGTTAATATGGTACTGGTATATGCCTACTCACGTTTTCATATGGGGTTATATTGTAGAATCATGTAGGTTTTTGTAAATTAATATTTAAGGTAAAGCACGTTTTTGAACATTTCTTAGAAGTGAACTTTAGCCAATAAATGAATAAAAACATTTTGCATTTCCGTCTAGTCGCAACATCTACGCACTTTCATCTCTTTACAGTTTCACGTTGGATTTTCACTTTTCTAATGATCGTTAGTTGTAGAAAATCAACCAAAAACATAAAAGAATTGCAAATAAATCCAAAATTTTCTAGTCAATTTACTTGAAACATTTTGTCTTACATCCTAAGCTAACATACCAAAACTTCAGTAAAATAGGGCAATTTTAAAGTCATCTTTAAATTAAATAAGTTTTACAGTCGTATAAGTCATCTAAAAACTACTATACAATGAAATAAACCTCATGTTAATCCTACCAACGAATTGTAATTATTATTAAGGCATAAGTTGCCATTATGTTAAGCGTTTTAAAGTTAGAATGCAAAATTAACATTAATATTACTAATTTTCAAAAACTTTCCTATTTCTCTGTAAATTTTCTTTCAAAACTTTCTTTTCGATTGTATACTTTCTTACGTTAAGTATTTTTTTAATATATTTTACAAGTAAAAGTAGATGTTTTAATTTGCTCAAATTTATGGCATTTCTTTACTGACAAAGATTAGATTTATATTTTAAAAAAACGTATTTCTTGTAAGGAAAAGGCTAGGATCTCTCTATTTTGTAATTAATATATAATATAATGAATACAATCAGTTAGCTATACAATATTAATTGTAAGAACTCTGTTTTTGCCAAAGGCTTTAGTGGACGTTCGTTTACCAATTCAACAAAATAATTATGAGAAAATTATAATTTTATAAAAATTAATTTAAGTCTTGTTTGACAGGCTTTTAAATACAACGTTAATTTAAAAATATGTTATTCTTTTATAATTTATATAACATCTGATTGGTGCAGAAATGATATGGTTTTTTTATGCAAAATTAAGTTCATGGGTTTCGAACTCAGGTTTAGATAGTCTTTAGATAGTATAAGGATATTCAGTCTCCTTCAATGGATTGACGAAATCATACGCTAGAATATACCTAAGTCTGTTTGTGCTTTGTATATTTAAAATGCTGGAATATCATACCAAATATAACTTAACAGTTACAGTTTGTTAGTAATTTTAGATACTTAATCTTAGTGTTTAATCATATTTCGGTAGGTAAACAAAGTAGTTGTATTTAATTATTAATTATATCCAATTGTGCCTCTACGGCTAATTTTATTCAAAATATGAGCAATAAGAATACAGTTAGATGACTTAAATTTAAGAAATTTTATTATTTGTGAGATACAAATGGATTAGTTTTAATGAGGAAGTAATGAATATTGTATACCAAAGTATGTTTGTATATTAATTTTGACGAAAACCTGCTTAAAGTCAATTATAGTTAATGAAACTAATTTACTGTTTTTAAGTAAGCGTATTTATGATTTAATGATACGGCCAGTTTATAAGCTTCACATTTCTATTAATTATTGGGAAAAACTTTGAAGTTACATATTAAATTAGACGTAAGTGAAAATCTCGTACTTAATGTAGTTTAATAATAATAAATATTTTAAGTTAATTTTAAGAATACCATGGCAACACCGCTTGGCCTTTCAACTGTAGTGTCGTGTGTTTTAAATTGAAAAATATTGCTATATAAGTAATGTAAACTTTAAATTTAATGTAATACTACCAATTCTATGTATGGTAAATGTAATTATTATTAAAACTAATAGTAAGATGTTTACTATTCACCTTTGCCTCTCTTTCTTATTTGCAATATGTGTGTCGTTTTTTTGTGAAATAAATAATGTGTATCAATAAATACAATATTTCTTTTCTTATCGAACCCAATTACACAATATATTGAAATATTATATGCCCCCCAAATGCAGGGTCACAGCTACTCTCCTACAGAGAGTGTACAATATTAACTGTATTTTTATATAAAAAATCATTACCCATTGCCGTCGACGAGCGCAAAGATACAGCAAAGAGTGCCACAAAAGGGGATGATCAAAACGTTCATTCAAATTCAAAACGGGATTCAAAGTATTTGGGCCCATACATTCAACTTCACTACAATAGTTTACTACTGCAATTTTTATAATGGCCATTTCGGATTATTGTTAATAGATAATGTAATTTTTAGTTGATACAATATATAAAATGACTACCTGCGGTTTTGAAGAAAATCCTAGAATGCATATATTACAGATTGATATTATATGTATTCTTGTATTTATTACAAATTAAATTATTAACTATATTTTGAGAGATTCTTATTACGGTATGTATGTATGGCTATTATGATAAAGTAACAGTTACCTTCACTATGACTCAGTTTTTAATAACACTACTCGCCCATAGATGGCGAAACAATGTTATTACATTGCTAGGTTAAAAAATTGAATTCATTTTTACAAAGATAAAAATCTGTCAACACTAAAAATAAGTTAAAAAAAAGTGACCGAAGGAAAGGAATTTCAAGAAATAGAAAGAAGTCGGTAATTTATGCGAGACAGCGTCTTTATTTTGAGATTCTATTGCCCAAGTTTTGTTGAGATTTCCGAAAGGTTGCACGGAGTCCTTGAACAACAACTGAAATTGTTACAAAAGATTGCGATAACCGAAAAATTAGTGCATCTTTAGATCGAGGGTAAGCTTGTTTCTATGCATTTATCCTAATGACGTAGGAAGATAGCTGCACTATTTCTATTAAATTTCCATTACAGCTGAAATTCGCGTACACAAACTAATTAAATCATTTAAAAATATATATGTTGCCATAGATACAACGATTTGTTTGTTTTATTTACCATTGAACATTCTAAACATTGCAGGATTACCAAAATGGGCGATCAACAATTCTTCCTAAAATGGAACGATTTTCAAACGAATATGGTCACTTCGTTCAGGCATTTGAGGGACGAGAAAAGCTTTACAGATGTGAGTACAAATTACTTTAATTTATAAACAAACTATGAGGTTATAACCTCTTTTGTAATTTTGGCTTTATGTGCCTTTCCTAAAGCCTTGAAAATATTGTATGCCTAGCTTACTTGCATACCTATGTTTGAGGAAAGTTAAACACTTGAATTTTAATCATTTCCTTTGTATCCTCCTGACATTAAACTCAAATGTCTCTAGGAGTGTCCAATATTTAAAACACTGTCTAGAATAAAAATGATATGATTCTTTAAAAACATGCTTGTCCAATTTTTTATTACCAGTAGCTGGTTTTATTTACCTCCTGCCCATAATTTTGTCACTTTTTTTAAACAAAATTCTTTTGAAAGTGGATTGAATTCATATGATTAGCATAATGAGACAGTATAGAAGAAAAAATAATTAAGGCAGAAATCCATATTAATATTATAAATAGAACAAACTTACCTTCAAGTTTGTCCTTTCCTGTGCAGTAAATCTTTTGTAAAGGGACACTATTGTAACAGATGACACTATGATGTTTCTTTTTTTTAAAACAATGAATATGTGTATTACTTATAAAGTCTACTAGAATTTGATTTGACAAACAGCTGTCTACTTAATGACAATAGCTATGACTTTTGTCAAATAATATATACCTACAGCACAAAATTTCTTTCAGGTGACACTAGCCTGTGAGGGACAGACTTGTAAGGCACATAAAATGGTACTTTCAGCATGTAGTCCATACTTCAAAAGCTTATTAGAGGTGAGTACATTTATTGCCATATTTTAAGCCTATATTCTCATTGTTGACATAACCATGTCAATTATTGGTTAATTATAAGGTAAGAATTTATCCATGATTATAGTATTGCAGTTATAAACCATCTGAAGCATCTATAAGTTATGGAAGGTATATAAAATTCAAGAATTGCATAGGAAAGCATGGTTATTATGAATAATTCCGACATGACAGCTGACGCAGAATTGTAAGGAAAATTTAATGGGATACAGGTACCCTATGCTGCAATGGATCAACATAAATAGTATTAACGTGCTAGTATTTATCATACTAGAGTTATCCCATTTCTGAACTCCATGTAGACAAATGTGAGCAAAAGCTAGTTTTCTAATATTTTAATTTTCGTTTAGCCCTATGGCTATGCTGCAATGGATCAACATAAATAGTATTAACGTGCTAGTATTTATCATACTAGAGTTATCCCATTTCTGAACTCCATGTAGACGAATGTGAGCAAAAGCTAGTTTTCTAATATTTTAATTTTCGTTTAGCCCTATGGTTCTTTGTTTTTGAATAATTAGATTGGCAGTTGTAACAAAGATGTGTGTATGTACATCTTAGTTGTCATTTCACCAGGTGGTAAGTGACAAAGATAGAAGCTTGTTCATCGATAAGCCTCGATTAATTAAGCCACTGGCTAATTTATCTTTGATTACTATACAACAACAAATACAGACAGTTTCAGTGTGGTCCGCATTACTGCATCGAAATAATTGTATGTTAATTGCATTCCGAGTCAAACTAGTTTTCTAATATTTTAATTTTCGTTTAGCCCTATGGTTCTTTGTTTTTGAATAATTAGATTGGCAGTTGTAACAAAGATGTGTGTATGTACATCTTAGTTGTCATTTCACCAGGTGGTAAGTGACAAAGATAGAAGCTTGTTCATCGATAAGCCTCGATTAATTAAGCCACTGGCTAATTTATCTTTGATTACTATACAACAACAAATACAGACAGTTTCAGTGTGGTCCGCATTACTGCATCGAAATAATTGTATGTTAATTGCATTCCGAGTCAAATTTTTTAACTACTGGCAACCGATATAACATACTCATGATATAAAAATGCTCTACCACTGGCCAAACTGACTAGCGCCTAGGAGCTAGGAATCGAACCTGCATTTCAGATTATAAGTCCAACTATAAAGCCATTAGGCTATGGACGTAGTAGAATATATTTAGTATTGTAAGTATTTTGAGTGGAATAGCTATGTTTTATGGATGTGAAAACATAAACTGTTAAGCTGGATGTTTTATTATCACAATGTAACACCTCAATGCTTTGTTATTTTATGCAGGTATGTGAAATAGCAAGTTAAATTTTGTAACATGGTAATTAACGTTTCAGATTCTGAATCCATAATTCAAGTGTTGCAATTGCTAGTAATTTACTTTAAAAATGAGAGTCAGTGTGTATGGAATAGTCACTATTCCTGAACTTATAGAGGATAGAGATAGTATAGGAGGATATTTGACCACAATCTCACCTGACATTGAGTGACAATGATTATATATGCTTGCCTTAGCTGCGTAATGACTATTGTAGCTTACATCAAAGTTGTACTATTATATCCATTCCCCAACATTATAATCCAATGTCCTAATGTAGGTAATTGGGCCATTCTCTACTAACTGGAAACTTGTCTATTGACAGTTGTCCTAACCTTATTTTTCTAAAAAATAAAAATATAATATGTTAAGTCGACAGATAGTTATAATATAAATACATTTAAACAAGAAACCATTGTAATTTTCCCTTATTTGTCGAATTATAGGCAATTTTGTAAAAAAACGCGGCAGTGGACTGTTTTGCCACCCAGAGGACTGTTTTTTCTACCCAGATAACAGTTTAAGTCAATGTTTATATGAATAAAAACACAATATTAGTTATTAAATGTAATCAAATAAATTATCTTCTTTATTAAATACTGTATCACATACAGAAATACTTATATTTATTAGGAAGAAATTGCGAGTTTAGCTCTCTGAGTAACAAATTAAAATAATTATAATCAAAATTAAGCTTAGGTACTAAGAATCAGCCTTGTTTACTTATCAATGCAGACTTATTTCTCAAAAACAGGTACAGTTATATTAAAATAATAAAATATTCGTTTCCCTTTTAGGGCAATATCTGGGTTTGGCAACTTCTTTAATACTTGGTCAAAGGACACATCAGAAACATCATTTTCATCGACTCTGAACGTGTGTCCTTTGTTTAGTGTTAGGTGTGTCTACATTTTCCTTTGTCTTAGCTTTTTCCAAACGTTCTAATCTCTTCCTATACTTCTCGGATTTTTTTGTAATACTCGATCTTTTTGTCTTTATCCTTTATAATTTTGTCACGTTTCTTTCTAGCATTACGCTTTCTCGCATTACTTGCATCACTTCGTGGAGTGGTCATAGGACTCATAGGTAGTATTGATGGAGAGACAGAACATTGAGGAGGAGGAGAACCCTCGGATTCGGGCGTATTTTGTCGTACAAAATTGTTTGTAATTTCTTTCAAAGCTTTTTTTTTTGCGCTATAGGTAGCACAGTGCTTTCTCCACTCTTTAGTCACAGCTTTGTGTTCACGTCGACTCATATCGTTAACTAGCTTTCTTGTGCCTTTTTCCTTCTTCCTTTGGTAGTTTCGTCGTTCTTTTTCCTTCAATTGCTCTCTTTTTACAGGGTCATTTTTAGCCATTGATATCTTAACCTTTCAGCAATTCTTTTCTGCTCTTTTATTTCTTCTTTGGTTTTAGGTTTCTTCTTTGGTGGCATTGCGTCAATACTAAAACAATAAAATATACTTTCAAAATTGAATTTAAAACGGTAGGGTTTAAAAACAGGTAGTTATTAGGTACGTATTATTGTATATTTCAAAATCCATAATAATAGAAAACAAGACCTGAATGAGCGTGGCATGCCTTTGTAAGAAAGAAAAAGGCTATCGACAAGCAGTAGGTTAGTGCAGACTATAAGGAATATTAATAAAATACACGAACGTCAAATAAAACAGTCCTCTGTCACATTGAACAGTCCTCTGTGTTATAAATTTCCAGAGGACTGTTGCACACAGGACTGTTATTTTTACGTAAAAATGTCATACCACGTATCAGTTTAAATATTACTTCATAACACTGAAACAGCTTTAAATTATCACACTAAGCAATTTTTTTGTTAAATAAATATAATTATAACACATAAAACACCGTTAAATAGACTTACCAGAGGAATGTTCACTCAACACTACAGAGACGTGGCTACCATACCGACGCGGAGTTGTCACTGCGCAAAATAGCGGCGATTTGTTTAGCATGGCGACCGAGCAAACTTCACACTGTTAACGTTCGGTTTCAAGGGCAATGTAACCAGAATTGTCTTTAATATTTTTGTGGCGCGACATTCAAATTATGACACAGGACTGTTCAAAAAATGTCTGGACAAAATTCGAACACTAGTTTTTAGTACTAAAAAATTATCTAAAATAATAATTGTTTTTTGTTCACATGCATTAAATATTCTTTATGTTTTTATAGTGTTCAAAGATTTACTTTTTTAAATAGAACTTAAAAAAACCGAACCGACTCATACTCGATCCGGAATTAGGACATAACAGAGGACTGTTTTTAGTGGCCTTTAGACCGAATTTATGAAATGATTATGATTCTAAATATTGATTAAGCTTGACTCCTTAAATAACAGGTTTTATATTATGTGTTTTAATAAATATAGCTATGCATTAATATAGCCAAAGTAAAAAAAAATTGCTTGGACCATGATTTTCCTGTTAGTAGAGAAAGGCCCAATTAACTAAGTAAGAAATTTTGTATGAATTCTGAGCTAATTCCCGTTCTCATCTTATCGTATAGGTTGAAAGGTCGATAACCGACCTCACGAACCCTAGTTGTCAGAGTGTTGAGCTGCCTCCCTCTGACATAGTAATGGAAAAGTCTGACAAAGCTATTTTTTATAATGTCCCCACCGGGAACTGAACCCGGGACCTGTGCGTGTGTTGCGCATCTGATACTAATGCTTAGACAACTGTGCCACGGAAGGTGTTAATTAAAAAGGTTTCTATAAATGACTTTATTAAATCTGTATGTTTTAGGAGAACCCCTCAAAGCACCCAATAATAATACTAAAGGATGTCTCGTATCTGCACCTGCAAGCCATCCTCGAGTTCATGTATGCAGGTGAAGTAAACGTCTCCCAGGAACAGCTGCCAGCGTTCCTCAAGACTGCCGCCAGACTTAAGGTAAGATAGACTCAACATAATAAGATGTGTTTTTTTAACAAAATTGGTCATCATTCATGGATAGATGGCAGATGTGCATATATTCTGTGAATGGCTACGTCACAGCAAAATGTGTGGACTGCCGTGATGTTTTATGTCAGGTTAATTTCTACCTCTTCCACGCCATCTATTCACACCTTTGAGAACTCAACTGACAGACGTATCTGAAAACGTTACCAAAAATTAGCAGCAGAAGTCCACTGTTCAACATGATCGTAGATCAACACAGACTTTTAATGGGATTTGCCACAATAACCATGCTTGGCAGGCAGAGTGGTAATGCTGCCCATTTCCTGGTGGTCCTATTGTATAACCGAGATAATACAAGGGGAAAATATACTCTATCTCACAAACCAATAAGTTATTTTATAAAATTAATGCTATAAATCATGTGTCAAATTAATGTTAAAAATATTAAACTACTTGATCATCTACTCTATGGTACATATGTTGGTGCAACCGAGGTCAGTCGGTCTTATTAAAAAATAAATGTTTTATTTCAGGTGAAGGGCCTAGCTGAGCCGCCACCGCAGATGCCTAGCATCAAGCGAGAAGTCTAACAGTGAAGTGTTACTAAGACTAAAGTGAATGAAACACCAATGTAAACGTAGAACATAACAGATGTAACACCCTTTGATTACCGGTAAGCTTGGCCAATGATGTCGATGTGGTTTTATAGTCTGTGACATATGTCAGCTGATATATTGCACAATATTAAATTTGTGTGTGCCAACACACGGAATGATTTTTTTTCACTTTACTTTTTTCTTCATATTTATTCCTTTGAAACTTTGACTACGATTAATTATAGTTTTGATTTGCAAATTATAGTCATCAAATATATTGTAAGATTAGCCAAATAAAGTAAATTTGTTTGTTTGTCCTTCCTTGACGTCGTAACAGATGTCAAACTTATGTACTTGATTGATGATGAATGATATTAGTATTATAGAAGGACGGAAAAGGACATAGGCAACTTTTTATCTCGACCGAACAAGTAGGTTTCATGAGATAATTTTTGTAGTGCACGCAGATGGAGTCGTGGAGAAAATCTTAATTATTTAGCTTAGCATAATAAGCTTGTTAGGTTCTTAAACTGTTTTTAAATTTTGAAGATGAGATCTTATTCTGATTACCACCAACTCGCCTGCCCTTTTCTCCAACAGTGGTCTTTTTAACAGTTGACAGCGTGGACATCATTGGTCAAACTCGACATATTTTTGCAATTAACCCAACATGATATAACTGAAATATATTTTGTTACTAGTGTACTACAGTTCAATCTGAATCTCTCGCATATACCACACTCCAAACGGTTTAATTTTGAATGTAAGAATGTCTCTTTCTATTATTTCGGCAATGAATTTTTTTAGAATTGAATTAAGTACTAGTAATTGCAATGAATAATTTTAGTTAGGTGTGTATAGTAGGCATTATTTGCAACCTGCACTTTATAATCTGCCACAGAGTACGTCAACTGTGTAATACGAGTATACATAATTCTCACAAGTTTTTAGCCATACTGCCTTTTGTTTATGATGCCTTTTACATTTTTAATTTTTTCAATTACACATATAAAAACGTATTCCCTAATGTAACGTGACTTTGTAACTGATTTCCCAATCGTTTTAGTTCTACAACATGAGCCCTGTCTCACTCCTGCGCATTAGTACGATCGGGCAGCCATATTTGTAAAGTGCTAGCTGGTTGGGGGTAGCCACGTGCCACCCATGGTACAATAAGACAAGGTATATTCTTTATGAAAGTGGGATAAGCTCGGCTCGGATAAGTGCTGCCAATAGTTTACAATTAGGAGTTTTAGTACCGAGGACTGCAGCTGATGACGTATGCTTGTACCGTGAATTCACCCAGTTGTCATGGGAATGGAATACCAGGCTTATTGTATGCACATATATTAATTGTGGGTAAAATATTCATAGAAGTGGAAGAGAAAGAGTTCAACAATAGAGACAAATGTCCCTATGTCGGTTCGGGTAATATTATGTAGTCTGTGGTCATATTTGACGTTTAGCTGTATAGTTTTGTAGATTTTATGTTAACTTTAAATTTTGTGTAACGTACTCTGTGGCATCATAAAACATGGCCGATGGCCGCGAAAAATACTGATGCTATTTTGAAGTGGCGTTCAATAGTTTACCGTAATGGTGTTGCAGAAGTAAACCTGCGATTTCACCATGACGATAATTTTAGACTTGATTTTAATCGTTTTAAAGTTATTTATTCCTTGCCTTTGTCTGAAAAAAATATATTTCGAAAATGTTACTAACAATTGTCGCTATAGTTTAGTTAATAACTAGTATTCGACCCAAAATTGTGTCAATAACAAAGTTTTCATAAAAAATATAAAGTTATCAACATGACTTTGTCTGTTAGCATTGATTACCAAGCACCAAAGTACTAGACAAAAAAATTGACGTTTAAAATCTGGGTTGAATCCAATATAACCCAGAGTTTCATCAAGTATGGAAACTGACGTATTTTTTTATATATGGCTGAATGGTTTAAAATTCAAGCAATAATATCTATCAAACACATGTAGTTATTAAGTTTACCGAATGTAATAAAGATGTGCTGAATTATATATTATATATATCAATTTTTCTTCACATCCCGCCTTGTATATTAAGGGTTAATCTATACTTATCAGCAGCGTTTAATAACTCATTTAACAACAGTTTCATTATGACATGCCTTCGAATTTAGGAGGATTTAAAAAATCCAAACATTAAAGTTTCACCTTTTGAAAGAAAGAAGATAAAGTTAGTTATAAATTAAACTAATAAAACTCTTTGACGTAATTTTTCAAATCGCTGAGCGAAAAAAGCCGCGGCACTGATTTTCAGCTGCCTCGTATTTTTAATTTTTCCTCTAGCATCAACGCTGATATGTGTATCGTATTTGTATCCCCTTTTTCTACAAGACACGTTGATGTGGTAGCATGACCCTAGCATATTCCCTCTAACAAGTTACCTAACGACCAAAGTAAGTTATTTTTTATCTTCCGCGACTAAGGGGTACCATGCTAGCATGTCAATGCATATATTCCACCGATGGTTGCCTTATAATTTAACTGTAAACAAACGCGAAAGCCTGCCTGTCGGTTTCGTAATGTTAAAATATCGTATAGATCAATATATTCTGTCTACTAATGAGATATGTACCTTTAAACAATATATACATGTTTGGGTTTTCGAAAACGGCTCTCACGTTTGAAGAAATTCACAAAATAGGCCCTGATCGATCCCTGGTCCGGAGCACGGGACAGTCCGCTGTCTCTGGTCTAATAATCCAGATAAGGACCTCCAAAGCACGTACGGTCTGCGGTCTGATTGACTAATCCGAACTCGAGGCCCGGTGCCGGGACGGCCCTATGAACTAGTTCGTGCAACGCTGAATGCAGCCTTGTGAGGTTGTTCATGCCTTGCTATTAAAAAAATTGTGAGAGCAGTTCCGACTGCCATATATTTATACACCAAAATAGACAACTCGATTCGTAAACCAAGCGTTATATGACACCGATTTTGCGGCCTCTTCCCCCCGTTTGGCTAAGATTTATCTTACGGAATCGACATACGGGCGTGTATTTAAGACGGCTTTAAATGTTGTTAGGTGATGTTGTATACATTGGGATTGTGCGAAAAGAATATTTAAATGACTATCTTATACATGATATAATATCTTGTAATGATTAAAATGGGCATTTAATGTCCAGAACATGTACCAGAAACGGTTGCGTTTTCTTTTTTACAAAACTGATCCGACAGACGTCTTTCTGTCCTAATTTCAATTATTTTTGGGGGGGAAACTTTTCAAATTTTTCTTTTTGTAACATCTCATTCGGATTATTACGAACATTTTAATATATTTTTAAATCCAAATCGGCCGAGTCATTTTCGAGTTTTTGTGGGACTAACGCAACGCACTTTAGTTGTCTTAGGTTAGTCTATGAAGTAATAATCACGCCATGACCAATTTAAATTAGCACCGAGTTAAAATTGGTTGTAATTGTTTAGTTTTATTGTATATGACGCATTAGTTTGACGTGTTGTTCTATACTATGGATGGTCAAAGAAAAATTATGTGAGACTAAACCCTAGAATACTATAGATTCTATAATATTCTAGGATTTAGTCTCACTATAGATTCTATAATATTCTAAGGTTTAGTCTCACATAATCTTCCTTTGACCATCACCTTAATGATGAAGCCATAGTTTTAAAGTTTCTGAAATTATATTAAAAGATAAGTTTACTACATTCAATAAATACATACCTCTAGAAATGCAAATGTATATCTATTAGCGTATAGTATAATTCTATTCGCATGGCCCCAATATCACTCAGCATGTAAAGAACTCCCAAACAATGTAGATATGGATATATATATATCATGACGTCTGAAATAAAAGGTAATAATGAAATTATGAATTATTATTGTGTGTTGAAATAAATAGTGTGCACGTATATTGTTTCTATAATGTATGTTACTGATGTTTATCGCGATATATATCAGGATGTTGCGTGATTATCTGTCCTAGGTTATATTTTAGTTTCATTTTCAATATGTCAGCATTAAACAAAAAAATATGGTCGTCGTTGAAATTACAGCACCGCTCAACCTTGTGTTGAAAAAATACGGAACCTGGCCAGTAAAATTAACATTAATACTTATATTCAAACTTAATATAGTATCGCCTAGGTAATGAGTTCGCACACGAAAAGTGAAGCAAGCAAAACTAAGCCATTCTGACTCAATTTCAGAGTCAGAGTGGTCTAGAGGTAAATCTTAGCACATGCCAGACACTTCACACAGATGGCGTTTGTATACACGCGTATGTGTGAGTAAATTCGCGCGCGCGCTATCACCGACCCTTGAGCTGGTTACTTTCTTGCTTACTTAGGTATATTAATTCTGTGATCTTAGTGCTTTTAGACTTTTATTTATAACGACGGTTTGTGCAGTAAATTGGTGTCACAATACAACAACAAAAAACCATAGAAAATGTAACATAAGAGCGAGCGTAAATACGTGTTGCTTATCCTTAAAACACGAAATATTTTGGCTTCACTTCTCAATTCATTTGATACGGGATCCTTCTAGGCGTTATTGTTTGAAGTATAGCTAAGAATAGTCATCTCATAATAGTGGAATTGAAAACGTCCAATCCTGTTTTAGTGCTGAAACGTTTTCGGATCAAAGTTAATATTACTTTAGATGGTAAATGAAAGTACTAGTGACAGAATTTCAATAGTCTCTGGTTTCAACGACGATTTTTTTCTTCACTTTAAAAATCTTAATTTGTTTTTTTATGTAATGAGTTTGTGTGGCTATATGGTATGTAATTAATTGGAGCGTATTTAAGTTTGATATTAGTGCATTGGTTGTTGTAGCGCAAAAATGCCTTTAGGTAAGTTTAGTACAAAAATGGCTAACATTCTAAAGTATATATCTTTATGTCATTAGCGTATGTTGATGAATTCTTTGCTTCTTTTTCTTATATAAAATGCTATGTTGTAGTTATATGCTTTTATAAATCTCACACATAATAATTCCAAATAATACAAGATAATATGTATCTTACGTTAGTTTAAGTGAGTCTATGATTTTTTTAACTTAGTTTGTAGTTTTTTACACGGTTTCAGCACAAAGTTACACTTTAAAAATGCATTTCGTTGTCAACTTAACGAACGAGTCTCTCTCGATATGTGTCGTGTCAGCTTTAGTGACACTGGATTTAATATAACAACTTATGTTTATATTTTTACTCGAGTGTACATAAAAAACAATAGCTATAGATAATAATTATATTTACAAAAATGACCAAAAATGTTATCAATAATAATGTTTTTCGTCATTTTTTTCGAGAAGTGAAACTAATTTATAAATCATCCTAATCTGGATTCTTTAGATTTATTATTATTATGATTTTTAGCCAAAATTGTCGAAAGTTAGGTAATACTTAAAGTTTATCGCAAAAAATAAATATAATCTGTATTCTTTTGGTGAGTCCAGTGTTACTGTAAGCTTAGTAATGGTACCTCACAGTACTGTGGTAGAAACGTGTAAAATGTTGTAAATCTGAGAATATTTTTAGACGTGAATGTGCTGAATAATCACGCTACTTAGCTGTAATGATCGAAATTATGAGGATTTGTAATTTTAGATAATACAGATGATTCATTACAATTTGTGGTTGTTTTATTGCATTCAAACCTTGTGGAAGGGAAATTGGGAAACGAGCACCAGGTAAAGGTAACGCGGAGCCGCCTGCAAGCTACTTCGGGGCCGCTAGTCAGCGAGTAGATGACCAAAAAAATGCTCATATGACCATGTGAAGAGATAAATAATCCCGATCAAAGATCATTTAACATCGGATGAGATGAAAATCAAAATACCAGGATCCCTCATACAGCTAGAAGAATAGGGATGATGACAAAAAAATTTATTCCCTCATTCGAGAGACCGTGTGAAGAGATAAATGGCCTTGTCAAAGATTTTTCGATACGACTGATAGTTTTCCTAATATAACCCGTCGAAAAGTGATTTTAGTCACGTGGTGCAAAAACGCTCCATACAAATCGGTACTCAGGCGTGACGTCACGGTTAAGTATTGAAGTATAGATAATGTATGAAACTTTTAACAATATTTGAGTTATCTCGTAAAATAATGTTTTTATGTGACCATTCCCGTACTAAAAAATATTCACAATGTAATTACAAAACAAAACGTAAAATAAAATAAAAAATTTATACGAGCAAGTTGGTTTTTTGGAATTTTTGCGGGCTTTATAACATGTAAAAGTCCAGAAATAAATAAATAATATTAGATATTTTAAATTTTATAGGAGCTTTATAATGACCTTTATGGTTTAAAATACTATTTAGCCCCAATCTGATTTGGTGTCATCTAGCCTATTATAGACATTATATAGGTACATATATTAGTCTGTGATAGACATGCCAAAATGTAGTGATTTACTTGCTCAGTACACATGCCAAAAATTAAGGCATTTTAGGAGCTGTCAAACTATGTCTATGAGTAAGCTGAGGACCCATTCATACCGTAGTGATTAAATGCTCCTTGATTCATACAATAGATGTGGACACACCGTGGTTGATAGTAATAAAACTCGTTTTATTGGTAACTATTTATTGACAGCATCTATTTTAATCACTTAACTTTTAATAAAATACGTCATAAAAATAAAAAGATTTAGCACCAATAAATAAGAAATAAAAATATATATTTATTTTGTAACAAAATTAAGAAAACAACATGAATTTAAAGTTAATAAATAATTTTGTATCCTCTATATTCTACGAGAATAAATGCGATTCTTTTGGAAATGTTTGGTTTACTCGAAAATGCAGAAAATGACATTCAATTATCATAATACTCATTTAAGAATTTTTATAGGAAACGAATTTCTCTGGTAACTTTGGTACACTCGAGTACAAAAATATGAATGAGTATTTTTGTACTCGAGTGTACATTTACGTTAAATAAATTAAATATTGTAAATATAACTTTGGTTTCACTTAACACATATAATGTTATTGTAAATCTAAAATAAAATTTAATAAAAAATAATATTATGGCAACATAATAGGAACGCATATAGTCACATTTTTGGTTAAACAAATTTGAAATTTATAAGGAATGATTTAAAATACATTATTTAAACGTAACAATGAAACAGAAATGACCTTAATATTTGGCCAACTATGTGAAACTTCCGATGTGAATCTCAATAGTTCTAAACTATATCGACACCTTTAGAGAGAAAAATCGGTTAATCGAAAATGTAAATATAACAAAATATCAACTGTCGAATGAGACAAAACTCACTTTGCTGGGCAAAGATAAAAACTGTTTTAAGTAGCAACAACAATTCGAAACGATTTGATACAGTTATTGCAATCTACGAGTATTTCATGATAATCAGCCGGGAAATTCCACTGCTGGACATAGGCCTCCTCAGAGGTACTCGAGCCACTTGCATCCAGCGACCTCCGCGACCTTATCCATGTGCTTGCTGCATCTAGTAGGAGGACGGCCCGGTACACGCTTCCCGGTAAATGGTCGCCCCTCGAGAACTTTTACCGTCCACCGGTAATCGGTTCTTCGAGTGATGTGGCCTGTCCATTGCCACTTCAGTTTACTGACTCGTCGAGCTACGTCGGTGACCCTTGTTCGTCGACAATTGCAATTTATTTGTTTTTGAAATGATTTTACTATATTTTAGACCTGTATCCAATAGTATCGAACCAAAAGAACATGTTTTCTAAAAATGTTCGTTACACCATTTGAATTTGTTTATCTCTCTCTCTCTCTCTCTTGTATTCCCCTACATAATGCTAGATTCTGTTTCTGATTTCAATGGAGTTACATTTAATTTACATAGATTTTCACTTCCTAAACCCATTGGGGTTGGAGCTCTGCCACCGCCACGTGTCAGCGCACATGTCGTCAAGCGTCCTTGTCGCACGCCAGCCCAATAGCTTGTGCGAGAGCGAGACGTCGGAATAGTTGGCAGCTATGTCCCCTGCGCGGCGGCCGACTATTTTGTATGGGATCCTGCGACCGCTGGCAGATTCAAATGACGATATCATCTGTAGTACTGAGTAGCCGGTGCCGGTACCTGTGAATATATGTTTACTGTTAAAAAAGTCCCAAATTAATAGACAACTGGTATGTTTTTTTACAATGAATGGTTTACATTTGGCCTACATCTCATCTGATATTGTGACATTTACTGCGTTGGATGGAAAGAGTGCTCACCCAGAAGCATCAGATTAATGATACGCTGGCTCTGCTGCCTTTTGTAACGGAGCACAAAAGTGCTACTAACACTGCTGTTTGGTGGCAGACTTATCTATACATTATAACAATGCGTCACTCACCCAGGTTGACAGCATGGAACCCGCTGAACCCTGTCTGATGGAACAGCTTGACTGCCTTGACGTGACCTTCAGCTAGGTCCTCGACATGTATATAGTCGCGCACGCCGGTGCCGTCCGGCGTGGGGTAGTCCGTTCCAAACACCAACAGCTCCTTCAGGCGACCAACCGCTACCTGAAACACGGCCCGCTCTCACTTAGCAACTCAATAATAATAATAAAAAACACGCGCAGGTCCCGGGTTATATTCCCGGCGGGGACATCGTCAAACATCACTGTGAGACTTTCCCCAGTTTGTTCCCATTTCTATGATGTATCCCATGGTGTTTACCTGTGATATATAGGGCATCAGGTTATTGGGTACCCCGGTCGGGTCTTCCCCGATCCGTCCGCTGCGGTGCGCGCCCACGGGGTTGAAGTAACGCAGTGATATCACCATCCATTTCTGTAACCGTTACACCACCATAAAAGTAAAATACTGTCTACGTGCGTGTATCTGTCTATAATAGGTAAATAAGTACCGCAATGCTGTAACAAGAATGTATATCTGATTAAACCAACCTAACTTTGCAGTTGACAAATTGATATCATGGTATTCATGTACTACGTCCGTCTATATCACGATCAATGCTTCAACTGATAAATGCGTTCAAAAAGAACTGGAAACCGGCTTCAATTGCCCTAAAAGTCTACTTTTACGAAGGGAAATTTTAGATTTATATCGTTTTCTCATTAACCATGTGTACAGCTAAAATATGGGATACACTACCGGTTTCCGTGTTCCCCGAAGACTACAACTTGGGAATCTTCAAACGAAGATCTTCAACACGAACACCTTCTAGACCAACACGTAACATCGTCGACCATCGTCACTTAACATCTGGTGAGATTGAGGTCAAGTGTTGGTCTATCGTATATAAAAGAAATGTACTCACAGGATCGCTGCGGCATATGTCCTTCATGATTTCCTCGCAGAAGTACTTGGACTTGCCGTAAGGGCTGGTGAGTCCGCGGCCCGTCGGGTGGTTCTCGCTGATGGGCAGCTGCTCCGGCTCCCCGTACACCGTCGACGACGAGCTGTACACTAGCTTGTACACCCCGTATTTGCGCATCACCTGAAGCACAAACGCAGCACACATTAGCTGAACTCTTTCATAAAAAAATATTTTGCCTTTGTTTCTGCATGTCAATCAAGGTATACAATAGCCTGCCCAGAGAATTCAGAGAGATGCCAAAAAAATATTTTCGAAAAGAGTTATATAAGTGGCTGTCTGATAGATGTCTGACAGATGTTTTTATAATATTAAAGAATATCTAGATTTTAAGCAGAAAAATGACATGTAATTATTTTATTATCTAATATTTGATGTTGTATAAAGTTGATACTAGATTTATTTATTGATCATATCCTGACGATTGTATATACTAAATTTTTCACGCTGCTGTGCGGCGAATCATGTGAAACCAAATTACTGTTATCTATACTACCATCTTTGTAACCATGATTTCATGCAAATAAAGACTATAAGGTACTACTATACTTTAAAATATAATAGTTGGCTGGGTTTGAGATTCTCCAGGCTCCAATCTAAAGCTCCATCGGTTATCCGTTCTTCGAACAAGGCCTTCCAGTTGCCACTTAAGCTCACTGACTCGTCGAGCTATGTCGGTGACCCTAGTTCGTAGATCGCTGAGTGGAGCTACATTAAAGGACCACGATTCGATTCCTTGTCTTTAGACGCTGATGTATTTTGGACGAGAAAATATGCCGAAACTCCCCGAACGTTGTCTAGTCGAGTTTTTCCGATGCCTTACCTCAAATAAATTGCAGGTCCCAGATATATTGACTTGATAGTATTCTAGAGGTTTCTGCACTGACTCCCCCACCGCCTTCAGGGCCGCGAAGTGGATCACGCAGTCTATATCGTGCTGGAACACATACCTTTATATTATTTGTGATCAGAATGATGATAAAAATAGTCCAAGTGTCATGTCTTGCAGGGAGGGGATATCCAGTGGAGAAAGCACCGGATACGGTGGGAGGCGAGGTAAGCTGCGACAACCATTGTGTGTCTCTGTATCAGAAAGGGACAACAAGAAAGTCATCAACGCGTCGTATCAGAATTGATCAGAAAACACTAGGTTTTTAGTATCTCACCTGATGAATGAACTATAAGACAATTGGATGGTAAGCGTGCGCACCCAGAAGCCTCAAAATAATGAAGCTAATGAAAGCTCAATACCTTTTATACCTGAAGACAAGTGCCATTAACACGGCTGTTTAACGGAAGTCGGCAGGCTTAGGTAACATGGTGGTAGCTATAGCCAGGCGGACATAGAAAATGTCTTACCACCAACTAAACCGAGTACCGATATGTACGAGTATATGGGAATCGAACCTGGCACCTCCGAATAGCCACTAGACCACCGTACTCACCAATTCAAACACCCTGCTCAAAGCCTGAACATCTCTAATGTCCACATCATAGAACAGTATAGTGCGTCCAGTGATCTCCTCGACGCGTCTCAGCGGCTCTGGTTTCTTCTGTCCGTCCTCTCTGTGCGCGTTGGAGAGGTTGTCTACGACCACTATGTCTAGACCCTCCGCTTGTTTCTCCAGGAGCGCCGCCACAGTGTGCGAGCCCACGTACCCCGCCCCGCCTGTTATCAGCACCGCTGGGCTCATGATGCTGAAAACGAAAATCAGTACGAGTATTAACCTCTGGATATGGTTCTCTCGAAAGGGAGGGTACTTAATTGCACGAAATTTAGTAAATTAAAGTCACTATCTGCGCTGAATTAATGAAATACATTGAAAGGAATTGTTTAAGGTTAGCCCGATCCTTTCACCAGGACACGCTCTTGTTGAAATTCGCCACAAATATATAAATAATTAATAAACAATATATAACGTTTATGACATCTCAATAAAAATTAAAATTTTCTCGATGTCACTACTAGATGTATTGTTTATTATTTATTTATGTATTTGCCTTTAAGTTATTTCAATGTATTTAACTAATTCAGTGCATTTTCGTACAGTAGCTTCTAAAAATGACATTCCGCGAATGCATAGGCAAGGTCTGGTTCTTGTACACTTAAAATTTTAATAGGCCATTATAAATAAAAGTGATTTAGTTGTCATTTTTGTATATTTTGGTTTAGTTTATTTGTACAAAAACATATGAAATGCACGAAACAGGTAAGACTTAACGTTGAAAACAAAGATGGCGTCAATAAAATGGTATTTAACGCTGTCACTTAGTACAAAAAGAATGATTCGGTACAATTAAATTAAATGCATACCTAAATGTAATTCTAGTATTTTTCTAAACATATTTAGATTATTACTTGATTTTTTAAATAGTGTACAAGTGCAGGCCGAATTTGAAACATCTCTTTTTAATAATAACTCATAATTTACATTTGTGAAAAATATGCGTCGCATAAGCTTGAAATAGCATATGTTTGGTGAGTTCGAACCCTCAACGAGCCATCTACTTCTAGTACTCCGTGCTGGCACAAAACCTTCGATCGACTCAAGAAACTCTCCCATTGCGTCACTTTACCGAGGTAGATAATAGCCTATGTCACACCTTCGGACAATATCTAGGAAATGGGCAGCAGCATCTACCTGTGATTGTGTATCAACAACATCTTACTGCGATCACCGTCCCATCTGCCAAGCGTAGTGACAAGTCAAATATATGTCTTCGAAAGTAAGCGGCTCGTGTCCAAAAGTGCACTCTTGCTAAATATTTTCCCTTTAAACAAACTACTTACGACGCCCAGTTTCTAACTCTCGACTTAATCAGTTTATACGAGTGCTATACGATTCAAAGTCACCTTCGAGCTAACTTATGTAACGCATAACCTGATTGCTCCACGACCACCCATTGTGCTTTGTTTTGTTTATTACGATTGTATTTTCCATAGCTGCACATTGTTTTCTGTGACGAAGTTATATTTTAATTATTACAAAAATCTTAAAATTTGTAGGCGACGCGCTCTTATAATAATCTGTTTTTATTAATAAACTTACGAAACTTAAACTAACTTACACACTATCGTACATCCAACATTCTTTAAGTTTTTGTTTTAATTGCAGCAGTATGCAGTGACGATGTTTACGGAACTAAGTTTTCATATATTACGTTTGCGACAACATAGTAGCAGATATAACGAAGCATTGACATTTTACAGCGTCATTATATAGCTTTCCTTGTTGAATGATTGACTGTCGTGTTTCCAACTATACTAGCAGACTACGTTTGGTATCAGCTCGAGTAGTTCCTACTCCATTGGTTGTCGGTCCTTCAGTAAACGTAGCGTGCCAACTGTCTTCTTGCTATTCCAGCTATGTCGTGTCCCTTGGTTCTTTAACGAATCACTACGCATCGAATACGACCCATCAAAGAGACTCCGCGCATAATCTTTTCTATAACCTGGGTCTGAATTTGTGGATGAGTCATGCTATAGGTGTCCACATTTTGACTCCTTACGTAATTACAAAGAGGACGACATAGGCCAGACACTTCAAACAAATGCCGTGATATCGGTTCCTATTGCCATACATCGAACGGATGACGTTTGTATAGCGCATGTGTGAGTGAATTCGCGCGCGCCATACTACGGTCCTTGAGCGGTCTTGCGGGCAGAGGTGCCATGGTTGAGCACTATGGCATTTACTACGAAGACTTGGCATTAACCACGAGTTACAGTATACAGATATCTTGGGTAGTAAATATATATATATATATATATATATATATATATATATATATCCCACAAACAATCTTGCGTCCTCCTATTGCCAAATTCTCATTTAATCCTGCGTCCACCGCGCTATTGCGTCCGTATACGGACGCCAGATTGCAATCGCCGTTATTTTTACTTCAGCGACGGTTCTGACATCTAGGCTATTATTTAAGAAGTTTTTGTTCGGACGTAATTTTGTTCCGAATGTGAAATTTTAATTCGCAACTCCGCCGCACGCCACTGTGGCGCTGCACGCGGCGACGTATACCTTTCCCCCCGCGCGCTTTTTACCCCTTAAATGTATATTTTAAACCATCCTAACAACTGTTTTGCGCCCTTCGGCACACACTGGTTCTCACCCATTACCCTCTTCTGTACTGCCTATTGCGGTGCGGTGCGGACTCATTTTGCCGCCGGACGCACAATAGTGAGTCAAAATCAAGCAAAAATATTTAATGAAAGCCCACTTCAAAAGCTGTTTAATTCGTTTTTTTTTTCAGAGGCGCATTTAATTTCACTTGACAAAGTGGCTGTATGCGCGTATTTCGCATGAAAAATAGCGTGTATGAATTGGTATTTTTTTAATAATGCGCCTCAAAAATAAATATAATATAATTAAAATATAATAAAACAGCACTCATAATGAGCTATCATTTGGTAGCCAAAATTGTCCATCTCCTTTAGCAAATGTTATACGTAATACTGACGTTTAAAGTTTCATTGGAGGTTCAGACAAGAACAGCTTCATGAAGCAAAATAATACACACACTCGCAGTGCTCCATACCTACTTACACATGGTGCGCCCTGTGAGTGTGTGTTTTAATAAAAAATCAATGCAATTGGACGTTGTTATGCAAAAACGTTCCAATCATTTTGAAACATTACTGTAAAATGGTGTGCAAATGAAAATCTATTTCGTAAAAACGTTCTAAGCTTTTTGAATCATTATTGCAAAATATTAATCTATGCTAACCTCATTTTTCAAGAGGGTTGGATCATTTTTACCTTAAAAATGTGCTATAGATTATGAAAAGTGTGGGTTGGAACATTTGGAAAATGAGCTATAATTTACATTTTCACAAAAGTATTTTTGTCACATGGTGGGAGGCCATTAATCAAGTACGCTGGTGTGATTAACTCCATTTTGAGCATGTTGTGGATTGGAACGTTTTTGCAAAACTACGTCCAATTAATTTCGATAACTACTTACTCTAGTAACATCAATATTCAGAAGAGAAAAATCTACTTACCATACTATATTCGTGAAAATAATAATACTAATAACATCTTTATTATTGATAAATATAGAATTGATAAAAATAGGTACTATTATTATTATTAGTGTGCTATTTTTATTTTTAGAAATACAGTAGGTAAGTAGTAAGAAATGACAGCACCGAGCTGTTATCATGAGAAATCTTAATGGAAATTCAAATTTTCAAATCCTTCAATGTTTGCAGGCAGACCATTAGGGTCCTTTAAATAAATCTAGCCCAACTGGACAAATTAAACATCCACAATATGTTCAGTATATTATGAAACGCCCAGTAACAGAGTACTGCACAACATCCAAATCTTGTTTAGCATATTTTTGCGGTGGTTGCTCCAAAGCAGAATCTCCAGCGCAGCGTTTGCGTGATCGCAAGTAACACCTATATGATCTCGTGTTTTCATTAGTCATATCTTCTCTCCTCCTAAGATCCTGCTCACTGAATTTTTTATTTGTACTGTCTTTGCTGTTTCGGTTAGATTTCAATTTGAAACATTTTCTGATCTTGAAACATTTTTCGCAGTAGCTGTATAAAGGATTACTGTTGTCTTTTCCACAAAGAGCGCACTTTAGAAAATAGTGATAATCTATTTCCGAGTCACTACTGTCCGAATACGTCCGCTCAGAATCCGCCAAATTAAATGATTCGTTGATTGCTGTAGAAATCATCTGGTCAAATGTCGATGTGACATCGCTGTTACTGATATCACTAAATGATGATTCACTATCGGTGGTGTCCCGTGCTAATCATGTTTCTTTTGATTGGGGTCATTGGTTGGGGGGTTGATTGAATCATTTGGGGGTCGAAGCTGCTCGCGTCCGTAGGTTTTGCCCTAGATGCCTACACGTAACCCCTGGGTGGCGCTAAACGAGCAGCATCTTTACCGGTGGTAGGCTTCGGCCGTGGCTGGTTACTGCTGGTTAAGGCTGCCCCGCCACCTTGTGAAAAACCCCGGGGTGCTCCATCGTGCCGGTTGGCGACCGGATGCGAGGACCCGATGGCCACTCCCGGGGGGGTCGGGCGTCCCTGCGCGCTCCAAACTAGCTTACCATCAGTGGGGAACATGGTAAGCACCACTGGGTTAGCAGTGCCGCGTCTCGTCCCACTTCTTTCATCCTGCCTATTTCACTCTTCCAACCAAAAAACCCACATGAAATACAGAAAAGAGAATCCCACAGCGGAAGCACGTCCTCGCGCTCAAAGTGCACCTCAGTAATATTCGAGGTCTGCACTCCAATCTCGTTTCAGTCCATCAACACCTTGAGGCTGAGAGGCCGCACATGCTCTTTCTGACGGAGACTCAGATCAGATGTCCGACAGACACAGCATACCTCAATTACCCAGGGTAATTGGTCCTTGGAGCACAAATTTGCCAGCAAAGCTGGAGTTTGTGCGTATGCCCGTGATGACATCTGTTGTCGGCGTCTCCGGAACCTTGAGGACCCAAGCTTCTCTGTAATGTGGTTACTGGTGGATACAGGCACGCACCAGCTAGTCTACGCTGCTGTTTACAGGTCACATGGAACTGATCAGGACACGACGAGGCTATGTGATTATCTCGGCAAAGCAGCTGAAGCTGCTCAACAACGGTACCCGTCTGCACAACTCGTTTTTCTGGAGGACTTTAATACTCATCATCAACAATGGTTGTTCCCATACCAGAAGACCGACCACGCTGGGAGAGAGGCGCGGGCATTAGCTCTTTCGCTAGATCTCACCCAGCTGGTAACTTGTGCAACGAGAGTACCGGACGTCGATGATCACACCGCAAACTGCTTGGACCTTCTACTGACAATTGATCCAGACAGATACCAAGTGTCGGTTTCCTCCCCACTAGGTACCTCTGACCACTGTCTGGTGAAATCTGTATCTGTTTACTCACCTGCTGACCCCAGTACCAAGGGAACTAGGCGAGTTTGGCGATACAGGTCAGCAGATTGGGATGAGATGCGTCATTTCTTTGCATCTTATCCTTGGCGGCAAACGAGTTTCAGTACAGACGATCCGTCGAGCTGCGCTAATTCAATCTCAGATGTGATTTGTCGAGCTATGGAGTATTTCGTTCCGTACTTCGACACGTCACTCGAGAGTAAAGCTCGCCCTTGGTTTAATTCGGAGTGCAAGAGAGCTGAAGCACAAAAACACTCCGCTTACCTGGAATGGGCAGATGCTCGTAGTCGTAAAGCTCCGGACACACGTCGATTAAAGAAAGCGTTCAACGCAGCCGCCAAGTCCTGCAAGAAGACTATGCGCAAGGCTCGGTTTGACCATATTGGCCGTACTAGCTTCTTACCCTACTGGGAGTAAAGCATTCTGGTCTCTTGCCGAATCTGTCGAGGCAAATTTCTGCCGACCGTCCTTGCCTCCACTGGTGAAACCTGACGGATCACTCACTGGCTCACTCCGCGATTGAGAAAGCAAACCTATTTGCATCTCTTTTTGCGAGCAACTCACGTCTAGACACTGTGAACAAAACTCCACCAAATGTACCCCGTTGTGATTCCGAAATGCCGGATATCCATTTACATCAAAAGGAGGTACTTAATATACTTCGCAATCTAGACGTGAATAAAGCCAGTGGTCCAGATGGCATCCCAGCAATAGTCTTGCGGAACTGTGCACCCGAGTTGTGCCCTGTCCTGACACGCCTGTATAAACTCTCCCTGAGCACTGGGAAAGTCCCCGAGTCCTGGAAGTTGGCTAACGTGCAGCCTGTGCCTAAAAAAGGCAGTCGTGCTGACCCTAACAATTACCGACCCATCGCAATCACCTCCATACTCTGCAAGATTATGGAGCGTGCATTACACAACCGCCTCCTGGCATATCTGGAAGCTAACGATCTCCTCAGTGACCGCCAGTTCGGATTTCACCGTGGCCGGTCCACTGGGGATCTTCTCATTTATGCCACTCACAAATGGAGCGAAGCCATCGAGAAACACAGTGAGGCTATTGCCGTGTCACTCGACATCTCGAAGGCTTTTGATAGGGTCTGGCATGATAGCCTTATCAGTAAACTTCCAGCTTATGGGGTAACTGCTGGCTTGTGCCTGTGGATATCGGACTTCCTCGATTCGAGTAGTCATTGACGGCTGCTCGTCTGATCTGCTGAGCATCAATTCTGGTGTCCCTCAGGGATCTGTTCTCTCTGCTACTCTATTTTTGCTGCACATCAACGACCTGCTTATAATGCCCGGTATCTTTGGGTACGCAGATGACAGCACAGTAACAGAGAGCTATGTGTCCACCGCACAGGCCAGTAGTCTGAGCACTCGTTCCCTCAGAGAGGAAACGGTAGAACGTGTTGAACTGACGCTGAAGGCCGTGTCGATTGGGGCGAAGCCAATTCAGTTAAATTCAATGCGTCGAAGACACAGGCGTGTCTGTTCACAGCGAAGCGGAGTCCATTTCACCTTGCTCCATCTTTCCAAAATGTATCCATACCGATAACAAACCGTCTTGAGCTCCTGGGATTGGAAATCTCGTCTGATCTCAATTTCGGGAGCTACATCGAGTCCATAGCAAAAACTGCGGCCAAAAAACTAGGCATCCTATCGAAGGTCAGACGGTACTTCCAGCCATCACAGCTCTTGAGTCTATATTGCGCTCAAGTAAGATCATGTATGGAGTACCTCTGCCATCTTTGGGATGGTTCAGCTCGCTATCAACTAGCTGCTTTGGACTCGGTGGAGCGTCGAGCTATGAGACTGATAGGCAACGATACGCTACTTAAGGCAAAGTACCAAAGCCTGAAACATAGGCGTCAGGTTGCCTACCTTTCGGTATTTTATAGGATACATTTTGGAGAGTGTGCGCAGGAGCTATTTTTGTTGATTCCACCTTCGCCGTTCAAGTACCGGTCAATCAGAAGAACGGCAGACCTTCACCCGTACACTGTTGATATTCCTACAGCTCGCACGAAGCGTTTCGCTTCCACATTTATCGTGCGTACAGCAAAAATATGGAATACACTACCGGTTTCCGTGTTCCCCGAAAATTACAACTTGGGAATCTTCAAAAGAAGAGACCTTCTAGACCAACACGTAACATCGTCGAGCTCATCGTCACTTACCATCAGGTGAGTTTGAGGTCAAGTGTTGGTCTATCTTAACTAATAATAATAAAAAAGATTGCACACTCTCGACGGAAGAACTGCGATTCCTGGATCCCCCGGACTTTTTACTTATCGTTCAAATATTTATGTTCCACTCTAAGTTTAAATTGTAGCAAGAAACTATAGGTAGACAATCCTAATAAAGAAATGTCGACTGCTTTTAGCGCACACAACATGCAACGAAACCATCTAACACAATAATAATAATATACTCCTAAATTGTTTGGTATTCATTTTGTAATTAAAATAAAAGATTTGACCTCGAACGGACTCCACATTCGCCGCAGAATAGTAGGAGTCAGCATGGAGGGTGAAATGAAAAATGTATAGTACATTTCGCATGTTACGATTAAGTAAGTGCTACTATCGCCATCTATGTAATTATTAGGAAAGTATTCACAAAAACTACAAGCGGGATTGACAAAAAAACAGGTGGACGCAGAATTAGCGGATTTTTGGAAAGACGCAGAAATGATACCGGGATTTATATATATATATATATATATATATATATGATAAAGCAATACGCAAAGGTACTTCTATGTATGAGTGACTGTCTTGACTCGCACTGAGGTCAAGAGCAAGTGATAACTATATACTCGTATATGCTCGAACGACGTGCTATCGAGGGCCCTTCGCAACAGACCACTTGATATCATTTCTAAAAAGACGTCACGAAAGATACATTTTCACCACGGGTTTCCACATATATTGTTCTGGCTTTAAAAGTGCAAAATGATATGAAGGGAAACGTCTTAAATATCGACGCTTCGGTCTAGATAGACGCCCTAAGCTCCGGTCTGTGAGCCACAGGGACGAGCTTTATCGGGCAGAGCGCTTCGCGCTCACCTTCGAGTCGATGATGATGTCGAGGTTACAGGACCAACAGATCACCAAAAGTGTGTAGATTTTGGGGGGGAGGGTCACACCCCAAGCCCGGCAAGGAAATGTAGCATAAACGTAAGCTTCTATGTCGCTCGAACAATGGATGGGGAGTAAAATATCTCGAGTGGCGACTACGAGTCACAAAACGTTTTCCTAGGAGCGTTTTCTTCCAGGATCTAGATTACATCGCTTTATTAGGCTTTTTTAATCAGATGATCTTGAAGGTTGGTGGTAGGGAACGGTAGCATAGATTGTTCAATAACAATTAAAGGAAATTCTGTCAAACCTGTGTTTTGATAAAGAGGGCGAAATGCCCGTGGGTTAAATAACCAGTCTTTATTTGTAAGTATCAACATAAATTATCTGTTACGGTTTAATGTGTTTAAAATAACTATATAGATGTATTTCTCTTTATAAATATTTTGCTTTTTTAGATAGTGCAAAATATATTTATTTTGTGGCCATTAAAACTTGGGGGAGGCGATTTTCAGTTTCGGCGTCCCTTATGCATCGCTCAGCATAGATCTTGGGTAGCGTCATTGTAAGTAGATATTTCAAACTTAAATACGATTAAGTGTTACAGTTCGCATCTGTAATTATATAGATATGGATTATCCATAGCCAATATCAGAATGGATTAGCCTCGTAATAAATGTATGTAATCTTTAAGATTAAATAAATGGGTTGTAAAGTATCTTCAGAATGACATTATATTTGACAGTCATTCACAGTTCGTTATCATCTGCATAAGTCCACTGTTGGACATGCGCCTCCCTCACCACCACGCGCCACGTGGAACTTAACATGAGGGGATTTGCCACATTCACCACACTTTGATGATGGACACGGACGGACACGTTACTCGCGGTAGCCGCCATTTATAACACCCACGGGACGAAAAGGGGTCTTTGTGTCCTGTCTTTTTGTACCATGTATTTTTCGGGAGATAAAAATGTACTATTTTACTCTCTGGAAATCACATGTTTATGAAGAAGAAAAAACACGCTGGGAAATATTTCAACATTATATACTTTTAAATTATAGTATATGTCAGAACTTATCCATGTCTATTCGTTGCCTAAATACATATACTTACGAGTATAAGAAGAAGACCCAAGAAGGTAATTGATGGATTGAACGTGAACAATGATATGATGGTTGATGAGACAAAAGTGAAAGAAAAAAACATGTTGTGACGGCCACACTGAGTGTGACAAGGGCAGCAAGATGATGTAAGCATATCAAATTTGCCTACTCAAAACTTTTACAGCAAGAAAATGTAAATTATTGTTAACTCATTTCGAGCTGAATAAAATCTATATTTCTCGTATAAAGCGAAAAGTTATATCGCGACTCTCCTTCCTGTTTCTAAATCATAACACAATCATAACAAGCGTTAATACCTATTTGTTTAATATTATTCAAATCATCGCTATCCCACTGCTGAAATAACGGGGTATTTTCCATTCCAAGATTTGTTAACTATTCAATGTTTACATTCATCATGAATCGGGATGTGCTAAATTAGAGCTTTAAATAGGTAAACTCAATGGGTAAACTACACAAATTGAATATAAAAAGGTATGTTGCGTGCTTATTTTCAAAATTAGAAACGATAGTTTTGTTCCGCCATTGCATGCTTTCTATTTTTGAAAAAAGAATCCTTACTTTTTTCCCACGTTTAACGGCACCGACACACAACACAACAGCCAGCCACCAGCGCCAGCCAGCACTAAATTATCAACTGAATTCAAGTGCCAGTTTATTACTAAGGAGATTAGCTTATCAAGCATTGTATCAATGTTGTTGAGCATTGTAAAATATGACACTATCGCAGTTTGCGTAAAGTTGATTGATGTAATTTAAATTTTATTCTAGTTTAGATCCAATTATTTGATTATTGTCTCTTTGGGTACTATCGTTAAATTTGAGGTGTACCTATTTTTTTGTTAAAGTGGGGCTTGATTTAGCTTGAAAAAATGGCCAAATAAGAGGCTATGTGAACTTGGCACCCGACCTTGAAAAAATTTAATTTTTTTTGCGCTATTCGATAGATTTACGTTTGTAGTTGTTTGTAGTGAAACTATTTTCGTTTGTAGTTAAACCAAAAAAAAGTTATGACGAGTCAAAAAAAAGCTGGCACCCGACTTTGAAAAAATTAACTTTTTTTTGTGGTTATCGGTAGATATAGGTTTGTAGAGGTTTGTAGTGAAACTATTTTCGTTTGTAGTTAAACAAAAAAAAAGTTATGACGAGTTAAAAAAAATTCTCTCAAACTTTAAAAAATTAGCTTTTTTTCGTGATTTTCGATAGATATAGGGCAGTAGAGGTTTGTAGTGAAACTATTTTCGTTTGTAGTTAAACCAAAAAAAAGTTATGACGAGTTAAAAAAATTCTCTCAAACTTTACAAAATTAACTTTTTTTGTGATTTTCGATAGATATAGGGTAGTAGAGGTTGGTAGTGAAACTTTTGCGCTACTACAAACGAATACGAGTAACTACAAACGAAATCCAATCTACTACAAACGATTTTGAGATACTACAAACGAATACGAGTTACTACAAACGAAATCCAATCTACTACAAACGATTTTTAGCTACTACAAACGAATACGAGTTACTACAAACGAAATCCAATCTACTACAAACGATTTTAACCTACTACAAACGAATTCGAGTAACTACAAACGAAATCCAATCTACTACAAATGATTTTTAGCTACTACAAACGAATACGAGTTACTACAAACGAAATCCAATCTACTACAAACGATTTTGACCTATTACAAACGAATTGGAGTAACTACAAACGAAATCCAATCTACTACAAACGATTTTTAGCTACTACAAACGAATACGAGATACTACAAACGAAATCCAATGTACTACAAACGATTTTTAGCTACTACAAACGAATACGAGTTACTACAAACGAAATCCAATCTACTACAAACGATTTTTAGCTACTACAAACGAATTCGAGTTACTACAAACGAAATCCAATCTACTACAAACGATTTTTAGCTACTACAAACGAATACGAGTTACTACAAACGAAATCCAATCTACTACAAACGATTTTTAGCTACTACAAACGAATTCGAGTAACTACAAACGAAATCCAACCTACTACAAACGATTTTTAGCTACTACAAACGAATCTAGTAGAGAGTTTTAGTAGAGAGATTTTTTTTTAACTCGTCATAACTTTTTTTTGGTTTAACTACAAACGAAAATAGTTTCACTACAAACCTCTACAAACCTATATCTACCGATAACCACAAAAAAAGTTAATTTTTCAGAAAAAAAATAATTAAAACGAAAAAATTAATTATTTTTTAATTTAAATATGTTTAGACTATTTTTAGTATAAAATATTTGTAAGGAGAGAAAGACAGCCTTTCATTTGAGTTACTTTATTTGAACTAACTTTTGACAGCATGTTTTACTTTTTAAAGTATATAAAGAGGCTAAACATACCGCCCACCAAAGTGTACAACACTTTCAAAACAATTCATAGCTTAAATTCAATACCTTATAATTCGAAATAGTGGACTGTAAACAATAAAGTAAATAAACCTAATTCTGTAACTAATAATATACAATCATTACCTTTATAAACTTAAATATAATTGAAACGCAATATTTTGTAATAAATATGAAACTTATCCATAGTAATATACTCGTAGGTAAATGCTTACGTTCATGAATCGTAAATTCTGTACTCGTACCTGATAAGAGTACCTACCTAACCACCCACCATAGACTCACTGTTACTGCTGACCTTACTCGTCAGGTTTTACTGGTAAAAATATTAATTTGTTAAGTGGTCTCTTCATGACGTGATTACCCTTACATTTTACTGTGACTACACGCACAAGCTGATCTGAGCCAGGGTGTAAAGATATGATTTTACCTAATAACCACTTTGCAGGAGGTAAATCATCTTCTTTTATTAGTACAATATCACCGACTGCCGGAGATTGCACATTTCTCTGCCACTTATATCTTTGTTGTAACGTGTTAAGATATTCAGATTTCCATCTTTTCCAGAAATCTTGTGTCCTGTTCTGAATTAACTGCCATCTATTTAACAGATTTACATTCTTGTTTTCATAATTGACATCTGGAACATTAATGAGTGATTCACCAATGAGAAAATGTCCCGGCGTGAGCGGGTCTAACGTATCCAATGCATCATTTAAACGACAAAGAGGACGGGAATTGAGGCACGCCTCTGAGCTAGCAGTGTCGCCATCTCCTCGTACGTCAGCTTCGTAGTTCCATTGACCAAATGTCACTATTAGCAAGATCTCTTGCTTTGATTCCTCTAGATGCGAGATCTGCAGGGTTGTCTGCCGACTGGACATGTCTCCATCTATCGTTGTCTATCAGCTGAATAATGTCAGAGACTCGATTCCCAACGAATACTTGCCACCGACTTGGCTGAGACTGTAACCAAGATAACACTACCATCGAATCTGTCCAAGCATATATCTGGTCCATTGAGATATTCAGTATATCAGATAGTTCTCGTAAAAGTTTCGCCGCTAATACTGCTCCACAAAGCTCCAATCTACGAATAGTCAGCTGTTTCAGTGGTGCCACCTTTGTCTTGGCCGCTAATATTGTGACATGTACCACATCTTCTTCATCTACAACCCTCAAATACGTTACAGCTGAATAAGCAATTGAAGAAGCATCTGCGAAGCCATGGAGCTGTATATCTTTGCAGTGCGACGTCATCCTAATCCAGCGTGGGATGTCTATTGATTGTAACTCAAGTAATTCTTCTCGATAAGTCATCCATTCTTCTATCATTTCAGGAGAAAGTTCGTCATCCCAACCAAGATTGCAAAGCCACAGCTTTTGTATCATCACCTTTCCTGAAATTATTACTGGAGATAACCAACCGAAAGGGTCGAATAGACTGGCAACTTCTGAGATTATCAATCTTTTAGTTACTGATGTTTTGCTTTCTGGTAATTTGACTGTTATTTTGAATTTATCATCCTTTCTATCCCATGTAAGTCCAAGTATCTTTATGACTTTGTCTACTTTAATTTCTATTTTACTATCAAGTTCCTGGTGTGTTCTGCCATCTTGAAGGTATTCCAGCAGCTCTTCCGAGTTGCTTGACCATTTTTGCATCTCAAATCCGCCTCTCTTTAGCATGTTATTAACTTCATGACAAAGTGCTTTGATCTCGTCTTTATCTTCATGGCCTGCCATCAAATCGTCCATGTAGAAACAGCTTTTAACCACTGGTGCTGCGCGCGGATATGCTTTCCCTTCATCATCAGCCAGTTGATTAAGTGTGCGCACGGCAAGGTACGGTGCAGATGCTGTTCCAAACGTGACGGTAAGTAACTTAAAACTTTCCATTTTTTCTGAAGGCTCGTCTCTCCAGACTATACGTTGTAAGTCTGTGTGTTGGTCTGTCATTCTCACTTGACGATACATCTTGACAATATCACCAATAACACAAAATTTGTGAGCTCTCCAGCCAATAATAATACAGCGGAGACTTGGTTGCAGTGTGGGTCCATTCATCATGGCGTTATTCAAAGAAAGACCATTGGTGCCCTTTGCTGATGCGTCGAAGACGACTCTAACTTTAGTCGTATCCCTATCCTCCCGAACGACAGCATGATGAGGAAGGTAAATGGTCTTATCTTTGTCTTCTTCTTCAACCTTTTCCATATGCCCCAACTCCAGATATTCCTTTATCACCTTCTTATATTCCTGTTTCAACTTCTCATTTCTGTCAAACTTTCTTTCCAGCTGCTTGAATCTTACAATAGCTTGCTGTTTTGTATCTCCACACAATTTGACAGTGTCTTCGATTGTTTGTTTTAAAGGCAAGTGTACAATATATCTTCCAGTGCTGTCCCTTGTAGTCGTTTCTTTATAAACTTCTTCACACTTCTCTTCTTCCTTGGACCAAGTTTTCTGATTTGTATAAAGTTCTGTCTCAATCTCCCAGAACTTCTTTAGCAAATTGTTATCTTCCTCCACTTGTCTTGTTAAATGAAAACATGTGTTGTTTCGAAGTGAGCTGCAAAAAGGTGTATTAGTATTTCCTGACAAAATTTTTAACTCGTCATAACTTTTTTTTGGTTTAACTACAAACGAAAATAGTTTCACTACAAACCTCTACTGCCCTATATCTATCGAAAATCACGAAAAAAAGTTAATTTTTTAAAGTTTGAGAGAATTTTTTTTAACTCGTCATAACTTTTTTTTGGTTTAACTACAAACGAAAATAGTTTCACTACAAACCTCTACAAACCTATATCTACCGATAACCACAAAAAAAAGTTAATTTTTTCAAAGTCGGGTGCCAGCTTTTTTTTGACTCGTCATAACTTTTTTTTGGTTTAACTACAAACGAAAATAGTTTCACTACAAACAACTACAAACGTAAATCTATCGAATAGCGCAAAAAAAATTAAATTTTTTCAAGGTCGGGTGCCAAGTTCACATAGCCCAAATAAGAGTTGGATTCGCGCACCAACGGTTCCGAATTACGAAAGATGGAAAGAAGCTCACATACAATTTATTTTACTATAAATTACCTTGAAATAAAGTTTATTTTCCCGACCGCATAACTAAATTTGTTTGTCAAAGTCTTTTGATGATTTCTCTAAATCTATACCAGATAGAGACACCTCTTAGGTCTGTAATATTGACACAAATAAAACAAAGCCATTTCATACCCCACTTGACCTAGTGACACCAATTTGTAACGACCCCTCATTTTTCTGGCTATTTTTAACTGACTTCAAAAAAGGATGAGGTTCTCAATTCGATGGGTATATTTTTTTTAAATGTTTGTTACCTCAGAACTTTTAACTGAGTGAACCAATTTGGATGATTCTTTTCTTTATTTGAAAGCTGGTGCTTCCCGTGTGGTCCCATTTCAATTTGGACCAGTTCTGACAATGGTATCCATGAGAAAACTATATAAATCTTAAATTTGCCTTAGTAAAAGTTGACTTTCAGGGCAACTGAAGTCGGTTTCCGGTTCTTTTTGAACGCTTTTACTTGGTAAATAAAAATATTTCATTTGTGGCAACTTCCAAATCCATTTTATAGTCATCATAATTTATTAGTAGACATAGTAGATATAATTAGCTGTGACGGACAGACATACAAACACTAGAGTGAGATTATAAGGGTTACATTTTTTTACAATAAAATGTTTTTAATTCAGTTTATATATAACAAACCATTAAAAAAATAACACTTTAATAATCATTGTCAGAAAATTCTATTTCATTTGAGCTTTTAGTAGAAGAAGATTCCGTTTCAGATACACCACCGTTTGGGTTATCTATTGATTGTACATAAAAGTGAGCATACAGCAACTCAAACTTTTTAACCGTGACAACACATGGGTGATGGTATGCTTTTTCATAAATATTGACAGTGATTCTTAGCTTTATTTTTTATTAGTAAGTACAAACTTATTTTTTAAATTGGATTTTTTATTTAACGTTGATACAGTTAACTTAATTTATATTCATTTTACTCGCACAAAACAGAAATGGAGAAATATACTGAAGGTGCCACAAAAATTCTGGACTCTGTTGATCAGTTACTGTAAGAAATTCAAAGATGGGGTCATGATCAATACATTACTTCAACTGCTTGTCTAACTTAAAATAAATAATAATTTGTGACACAAAGTAAACTAGATTATATATTATTAATATAATTAATAATTTATGTTTTTATATAGTGAAGTGTAATTGTTTATTGTCTATAATGTAATGTAATTTTAATTATAATTTTTAATTCTTAATATGTAATAGTGAATTGTATTTTTAATAATTAAATGTAAACTTAATTTTAATTGCTTATTGTATTGTAAATATGTATGTAAATTGTATCTGGTCTCCACGACACAGGCTCAGCCTAGTGTGGAGGCTGCAGTGTATCAAAGTGACTTTTTCTTGAGACAATAAATTATTTGTATTTATGGCTAGCTAGCAAGACTCAGCTGACAGATGGACAAACATTCAGACAGTTGGACTATGTTGACTCAACAATACGGCTCTGTTTGGCTCTCAAGGGAGTACAAAAGACAGATCGGAGTAATAAAACTTGGAATTTTTTGTTTGCACCTCAATTGGGTTATTTTCAGCTGGAAATATCTGATATTGAAATGGTCTTTCTGAAATTGACTTTCTTTCCTCAACAAAATATATTTTACTAAATGTTAAGTGGCATTGAGAAGAAGACTGTTGGTGGAAAAGCAGCCTCATCCAGAAGCCCCATGCTAATGAGGCCTTGAATTCCAATTGAATTGAAATACCAAATGTAATACTGAATTTCCATGCAATAAATAAACAATTAAAATAAATATAAAAACAAATCCGTAACATTTTATTATTGTTTGAAAATAATTAAGTACACTGTTGCTGGCAGTTTTTGTTTTTTATTAGAAAATAATGTTATGTCAAAATTTGCTGTCTTTTTTTGGTTTTTGTGTGTCGCTGTGTAGCTTTATCTCGTTTTATGTAAAAATATCGTTTTAAAATAGATAATACAGTCCATTCGTTTTTATACTCGTGTTTCACTTACCACCGAGTCGTACTTGCCCTGCGTCGTCGTTAACATACACAATAAAATTAAAATTAATCCTTACCTATTTACATGATCAATAGCATCTGGCTTCATTGTTCGAAGCGCCGTTGTAAGCACGCACGCAAATTCAAGGTTTATTTACACATAAAACACATTACTTCCGCTGTATTATAATAACTTCACTAAACCAACTGAAAATCTTCACTGTTAATTATAAAAATATTTTTTTGTGATATGGACTTATAGAGTTATCAAGCAGATTATGTTTTAATACAATTAAAGTATTTCCCATGGAAAAAGTTCATCAGTAACATGTTTTCAGGAAAATATACAGGAAAATGTAAGGAAAATCACGCGAAAATCTAATTTGTGTACAAACGTTCAGAAACGCAGCTGTGTTGCAGCAAAGCTATTCCTCACTTTGTTATAATTGTACTAATAAACCATTTATTTTACAAAGCTACATTGAGTGGAACATAAATTAAATAGCTTATTTCAGATTTAAAAAGTTTTGGGATGCTTCGATAGCTTGGTTTGTGAAAGAACTCGACAGAAGGAAATCACAAGGAAATTGAAAATTCAGTTTTCGCAGCGCTCATTTCAGAACGAAACGTAGTATTGCCAAGACAATAGTTTGAACTTCGTGGGAAAATCGTTAGTTTTATTGTTCTTTATTTATGAAGAAAAACCACATTTCAACTAAAATTTCTGCCTAAATCTTTTTGTTTTGTTTATTTATTTTAAAATTTTAATTTATTTAAAAACTTACGTCTTCTAAGCTATTCTGTCGTGTTTAGAAAAATAATTAGGGAAAATATTATTTCTGTATTGGTAACTCTGAATGTCTATCTCTTTCGCTCCCGGTCGGTTGTCAAGGTAGCTTTTCTTGTGGATTTATCGCAATTTTTCAAGAAATAAATTGACTTACAGTCCAAATAAAATCATTTCCACGTTCTAGATTCCTTCAAAAATAATCTGGCTTCCATAGGAACCTAGTCACGGTAAAGATTACTTGGATATTTCGTGGTGACAAATCCGCTCCTTTGGCGACCAACGTTGTTTTGATTTCTAAAAGTGAAATAACTATCATATCCCGTAATTATCTGTATAGAACAACTTATTAAATTAGTCTAGTGTTCAATCAACAGTGATTTCAAGTGATAACATTGAAAGTTTAGGTCTAAAAGTGTGGAAAACTTTTATAACCTCTTTGGTGCAGTGTGACAAGGATATCTTTAAAAAATTTCGTTTATGTGGCTTCCAGATGAGTACGAAGATCATCAAAGTAGGCGCCACGGAGGCCGACCCCTTCGAGACCTCGATCTCGCAGGCCCTAGTCGAGTTGGAGACCAACTCTGACCTGAAGGCCCAACTTAGGGAGCTTTATATTACAAAAGCTAAAGAAATCGAACTGCACAATAAGAAGGTGAGAATCAGATCATAAAAATTGATATTTAAAATGTAATATTTAAAAATGTAGGTTTATGTTTATCTACCTACTTATATGTAGATTTGGCCCCAGTTGTAAGAAATTCTATGTTAACTAATTTTAAAAAATTATGTAGGATTTCAGTACTAAGTTAGTGGCATAACCTTGCAGCTTGAGGAGTGACTTAATATTTTTGACACAATTTGCTTCAATATGCACCTCAAAACAATTAAGAAAGACACTCATTAAAGCTCACATGATCCCTACAGACAATCTGTGTTCCTCTATCGATGCACCCATCTAATAAAATAGTTTTCCAGAAACTGTAATCAGGGTGCCCAAAGCAAACCATTGCCATAAGTTAAATACTGTTTAATGAGTTTGAAATTGAAGAACTTATGTACATAACCATAACATCATTTATCATCAACAGCCTATATATGGCTCAGGCCTACTCTCCTACAGAGAGTGTATGGGACATAGTCCACCATGCAGGCCCAGTGTGGATTGGTATACTGCACACACACCACTCAGGAGTGGTAATGATTATTATCATTTTTACATAAATTCCAAATAACAAATTGTAATTCATTTGTACGAGCCAGGATTGAACTCAGACATTGATTGTTAAGGACTGACAATACCCAACTGAGCTACCACAGTTTATATAGCTTCCTACATAAATCACCACAAAGGCTATTATTTCTTTCAATGCAGTATTTTTACATAAAAACCACATGAGATGCCCCAATGTGTGAATATGTGAGCTGGTCGCCTTTTCGGCAACAAATTTTGTATTCCTTTCCTGTTTATGTATACTTATATTCTGTGCCGAATAAAGTCTTTTGAATTTGAATATGCAGAGAGACGCTGCTGCCTGCTTTACTGGAATTCTTCCTTTAGTTGCCTTTTTCAACGCTCATGTAAAGACTTGGGGTGCTTTTGTTCCACAGCCGTAACCACACAATTTCTTATCATTATTTCACTTTTATCTTATAATTTTCCAGTCAATCATCATCTATGTGCCGATGCCCAAGCTGAAGCAGTTCCAGAAGATTCAGATCCGGCTGGTGCGTGAGTTGGAGAAGAAGTTCAGTGGCAAGCATGTGGTGTTCATCGGAGACAGGAAGATCCTGCCCAAGCCTAGCCACAAGACTCGTGTTGCCAACAAACAAAAGAGGCCTAGATCTAGGTGTGTCTCATTTTAGTTATTAATGTCACAAACACTGCTATATTCTAGTAATGAAAGATACACTACCCAGTCCCTTGTTAATTAGACGCTCTGCACATGCTTCCATCTCCACCTACCATCAGCTGAGTTGAGAGCCAAGTTCAAACCCACTTATTTAAAAAAATCTAGATATTTATTATTTTATCCTCATTATTACTAACATTACTCTCAATATCTATATAGTGAGAGAGGCCCCTAAGTTTTGTGTGAAAGCATTTGCATATAAAAAACTTCCTTTATTATTTTCCAGACTTTTTGCATTCATTTGTCCTATGTACACAACACAATCCGAAAACAAGAATTTTTTCACAAGTAATCAAAACTGCACATTAAGTTATTTGTTTATAAAGCAATGTTATCAATTTGATGGAATCAAATACCTTAAAATGATTCTAGTGACTATTGTTTATTGATTTTTTACAATTCATCATTAACAACATGACTCAGGAAAAGTCCACTGCTGGAAATAGTTCTCCTCAATTGAATGCTATACATTGACCGGACCCAAGCCCAGTGACTCCCTGCATCCTTTACTAGGTTGTCAATCTAAAACTATTTGAACATCCGATACTTGAGGGTCATTTTCTTGCGTGCGAGAGGAGATCAATCACAGATCGGTGGAAGGCAGTGAACATCCGTTTTGTATGTAGTATTATATTAATTCTGTGCCTGTGTGCGTCTATGAAACATTCTGTAATCTATTTCATATTAAAGCACACTGGTAAGTCATCAACACAGCACACATAGTTTTACCTTAAGTAAAAAAACACTATTTTGCTAAACCAGCTTCTATATCAAGGTTTCCATACTCAAGTTGAACCATATGTAATTTGTACAAACATTTTATTCCAGGACACTGACGTCAGTCTATGATGCTATCCTCGAAGACTTGGTCTTCCCTGCGGAGATTGTGGGCAAGCGCATCCGAGTGAAGCTGGATGGCTCACAGCTCATCAAGGTGCACTTAGACAAGAATCAGCAGACAACCATTGAACACAAAGTGAGTTAAAGTTCATTATAATAAAATAATCCTTCATTTTAGCTGAGTCTATGGCCAAAGTACTAAAAATCAAATAATAAAAGCAAAGCATAGCTGTACTATTATAGACAGACTATGAGATCGGTTAATTTTCTTTTAAATCTATGTAAGGAGTCATGATGAATATCAATATCGTCTGAAGACAGTTTGTTAACAAAATCTTAAGGGATAAATAAATGGGTGAGCTTTACTGCATTTTTATTTGACTCACTGATAAAGTTTGTCTGTGAATCACAGCAAAACCGGGACTCAAGTATTTCAAATATTATTCTTGATAATCTTATCTATGAGCCCATTGTTCACAATCTTTAGAATTTTAATAATATTGATGGATTCATTTATTTGTATAAAAAACACTAACATTAGACCTCACAATGTATTACATTGTTTATAATCAGCTACATAAGTCCAGTATTGGACATGAGCCTTCCTCGTAGATCGCCATGTTGGCGCAGTTTCCGCTGAAGGATCTGACATAATTTCCACACTGTATTGTTATAAGCTTTATTTCTCATATATTACATACATTTAGTTTTAATATTATTTCATATAAAATTTTACATTTTGTTGTTTGTAGAGTCCACTGCATGTCCATATGTCTTACTTGGCCAGCCCATCTCCATTTCTGCTGGCTAAAGTCTTGTGTCTTCTTCCTGATGTCTGTTTTTATTGTTATGTATTCTTCTCAATCGCAAGAGGCTTATCTTCATTGCATGTTGAGAGGACTGGATTTTGTTTCCTTTCTCTATTTCTCTTTCAATGTAAACTCATGTTTGGCTTCGTTTTGTAGTTTAGATCAGAAATAGTGCAGGAACCCATTAATTTCTTTTTAATTTGTGTTAATCTGTGTATATATTGTCATCAGGTGGACACTTTCCAGTCTGTTTACAAGAAGCTAACGGGTCGCGAGGTCACCTTCGAGTTCCCAGAACCTTACTTGTGATTTAATACATAACTTACAATAAAACTAAAACCCTAAGCAGTGTTTTTTTTCCACACATTTTGTGTAAGCCTTTTTATATTCATGTTATTATGAAAACATGCTTATTTCCTTCACAAAACAAGCACTTATACAAAACATTGAATATCTGTGCCAGAAGATGGAACAACATAAAGTAATTTGCAAATAACTAATTATTATGTATGAGTAACAGCCTATGAATGTCTATATATCCATAGATATATTGGTTCTAAGAATATAAATATGTACGCTACATATTAATTCTGTACTCAATAAACAAAAGTATGTATCCACTTTTGAACCATGTCACATTCACTCTTGCTTGTTTCTATGTAGTGTGTTGAAGGAAATGGCTATGACATGGTTCAAAAGTAGATACATATTTTTGTACTCGAGTGTACCCATTTATTCATCTTGACATTTTCCCAATGTGACATGTACAAAAATGGGTACATATTTTTGTATTCGATTGTACATCTCTGCCACGTACATACGTAGTAACTATAATGGAAGTAGTAATATACTTCACATCAGAAAAATCGAAATCCCTTGCAAGTTTATGTTTTGTAAGGATTATCAGAAAAATGTGTATATTTAGGAATATATGTCAAATGTCGTTTAATAGTGGATAATATGAGGTTTTCAAATCCTAATGTTAATGTTGTAAATTCAATTTAAATTTTCATAGGTTTTCTGATAATCCTTACAAAACATAAACTTGCAAGGTGTTTCGATCTTTCTGATGAGAAGTGTAAGTTTATTTTGTTTAGCGTCTCGAGATTGGTTCTATTTATATTTGTAGTAATTATTTTATATAGGGTGGAAAATTAGTGGATGAATGTCGTTTATTGAAAATTCACCTACTAATAGTTTTTAATAAACCTTTTTTCTTGGTTTCTTACTGGAAAAGTGACAATTCCTTACAAATAAAACAAAACTTTAAGCTTATTCCTTTATTACATAGTAATATTATACAAATCAGTCCATCCCATAATTGATTTAATTCACATTCTAATCTACATATTTAACAAAGTATACAAATTAAATTTAATATTATTACGAAGTATTACAATATAAATTTTAATTACACTGGTTTACCTAAGAGAGCTTATACGGCAAAAGGTGTGTAAAAGTCCAAAACTTTTTAAGTGTTATAAAAATGCAAACAGCAGTCTTTAAAGAAACTAAAGTGTTCAAACAACTAGAACGAACTAGGTCATATCTATGGTACACACTAAAATTAATATGAAGTATTTGTTCTGATTTTATTTATAATAAAATGGGATAACAAACCCTAAAATATCGGGTCGCAATCTAAATTATTGAAGTCATATTCTAAGTCAAATATTTTATATATTAGATTTCTTAATGACGTCATAACAACGTTTTGACTTTTACTCTCCAAGTGGTATATAAGTTACAGGTCTTTATCACATTTTTCAGTTTCTGCACAAGGCTTTAGACACTTTACCAGAAACTGGAGTTTGTACTGCTGACAGTGAAAATGAGACAAAAATCTATAAATTAAATTTCGCTAGGAGACTAAACGTATGGTTTGAACTTAGACCGGACTGACGGATTTTAAAATATTTTGTCCAAATTGATGCTTGGTTCACAGGCACAACGCTTCATTTACAAATAGCGAGTTTTGGTACCAATTTTTTATGCGTTGCCTCTTTCTATCGCGTAGGTCTATCTCTTTTTACGCGGCCTCTGGAGTAGTAATCCACACCGGGGTGGCAATAGATTTTGTCAGTTAGACAAAAAACTATATATATAAACTTTGATTTCCCGTTCGATTTAAATCCTACAAAACTAACATATTGCACATCAATACACCATATCAAAAAACTGAACTATTATGCCAACCGAACCAAATATATATAAAAGTCCTTTAGATATTCAAGAAATCGAAAAAGGACTATTCAATCCGATTTTACTTTCAAGAACCGTTAATTTACAGTACAAATACCATTGACTAAGCAAAGCATTTTCTGAATAAAGCTCGAGACCAAAACAGCCTTAAGGCATACATTACTAAACTTACCTCATATTTTGAAAGTCGGTTAAAGTATATGCGATAGGTACGGTCTATCAAAAATTACCTTATCTCATTGCATTGTGAGTTTTTACAGCTGGCACCTTCTAATCATAACACCTCAGAAAGTGAAGCGAATAAAACAAAGCTTAATTTGCCTACAAATCCGTGATCTTAGATTTTTATTTAAAACGTCGGCTGGCATTGAAGTAAAACTTATACGGATTAACGTTTTTATGATTCGCGGCTAATAATATAATGTAATAACTTGTAATTGTTGATATTCACTCATCCGTGTTCTACTTTTAGATAATTACTGCACAAGCCAAGTATTCTATTTTAGAAGATGGTAAAAGATTTTTTTGTGATCATGTGATCATCATCGTTCTAATCCAAATTATAACTCCTGCTCATATATCGTCTCCAAAGTCGGCGCAGGCGCATGTACTGCTGGCTTCTCATGCACATTAACATTGGTACCAACGTTATTAGGGACATTACTAGCAATATTTTGTGCTGGACTCTCCTGGTTCGGCTTGATAACTTTGATGTAGTTGACGGGCACCAATCCAGAGTGTTGCCTGTCCGTTGAGGCCATCAGCCAGCCAGAGTTCCACAGCTGTCCCTGGAGCTGTTGAGGGGCCAGGGTGAGGACCTGGGTGGCTGTGAAGCTTAGCTCCTGAGGGGATGAGGCCACGAAGTCGTGCTGGGCAACCGCACGCAGCGGGTTCTGCCACGTTGTTGGGTCGTTCACTGCAAGTCGGTGAGTAAATAATAATTATTTTTTTGAGTTTGTATTTAGCTTAATGTCAGAGTCAGTAATACAATGATAAATATCAACGTGAACTCCAAACAGCTTAAGCTGGTGACTTGAAATTTGGAACATTAATCTCTTTGGCAAGGTTACGTACCTTGGAGGAAGGAATTCCCACGCGGGAATTCACAATCAGCATAGCTCCCCATCATCAACGGGGATGGCCTCCGTAGCGCAATTGTCTGAGCGTTAGACTTAGATGCGCGGAACGCGGAAGTTCCCGGGTTCGATTTCCGGCAGGGACATTGTCAAAAATAACTTTATGGAGCATTGGGGCATTGAAGACTAAATCATATGATTATCTGTGAAGTAACCTGCTACCATAAAAGGGCAATCAATCATTTTGATGGCTACGATAGCCAAACATGATGCGCACTGATGAGTGGAATTCCCCGCCGTCTTTCTGTATTCTCAGCCCTACAATCTGGATATCTTTAAGGCTTGAGAAGATAGGTTATTTTTAGGGTAGTGTGTACCATCCTAGACCTCACGAGATTGACGTCAAACGTAAGCTTATATTTTTCTAATTTTGAATATTGAACTCACGTTTCTCGTGTATGCTAGAAGTAAGCCCGTTGAGCATGCGCAGAACGATGTATGGGGCTGCCGTGATCACTCCGAAGAACAACAGAATCGGCCAGCTGGAACCGCGCGCGCGCTGCTCCGGCGATGCGGTGCCAGCTTCTGTCGCAGCCACGGCTTGTGCCCAAGCCTACAAACACAAGCACAATCACCATCATACATACATAGACATAGACTGACGCGTGCAAGGGCTCTATGCCACTCATCGGACATCTGTGTCCAATGTCTGTTTAAGGTTACATTCATAGATAAAATGTCTGAACGTGTGTGTGTGTGTGTGTGTCATATCTTGGATTGAATTCATGTACAATGTACGTATGCATATATTATTACCTTGAAATAAGGTTCATTTTTTCAACTGAATAGCTAAGATTGTTGTTCAAGGTTTTTTGATGATTTATCAAAAAAACTATACTAGGCCTGCGAAGAAAACAAACAGAAATCAGTTTTATAAACTCCACTTTGAAATCAAACCCCCCCCCCCCCCCCCATTCCCCAATTTTAGCCCCTTTTAAAATAAAAATATTTTACTAATTATTTATCGGTATCTGTGGGTCACTATTTCCCCCAACTACTCCAAATTTTAAATGGATACTCTTAGTATTAGTAGTTGCTGAAAAAATCAGCTGTGACAGATGAACAGACAGACACCAATGTGTCAATTTATCAGATGTACGAAATCCTATAAACACTAATCCATTGCAAGCACCAACACATGTCGGTAGCCAAGCGTCTACATTCACGATATATTTGATAACATCTTTGTTATCAGTCAAAATTAAATGAAACGCAGATTCCGTGTTGTACAGACCACAAGAGATATGATAACAAACGATAAGAGACTTTACAGAGATATACATAGGCATACATAATTACATATATCATGGCATTTGAGTTGATAAAACAATTCCAAAATCGAATATCCTTTAAAATAGTCGCATTATAGGGGCTACACGGCGAGGAGAACTATACATATATATATATAAAACCATTAAATACACACAAAATTAACCACAAAATAAAGATAGCGTCAATACCCCGGCTATGTACCCACAAAATGGTTTAGTACAAACAAAATTCTGTCAAAAATGCAATTCTAATATTTTTAAAACAATATTGATTTAGATTTGAAACATCTCTTCTTACTAAGATCAGATTACTGACAGCAAAATTAAGTAAAATGTAAATACATATCATCAACAAAAAATCACTCCAACTTCTTCAAAGTAACTGATTGCATGCATAATTCATGGACGATCGAAAACAATGGGTCACCTGAAATGCATGGATTTGCGTTGCTTTGTTATAAAAACCAGTGGTACAACAGCGAAGGTGCTTGCTTCAATCAAGAAACCTACTTAACATAATATAAAGGCAACCTAAATGTTTAAAGTTTTTAGCCATTTTTATTAGACAAAAGTTTCTAGTTATTCAATTTAATTAAAATAAATCAAAAATAATGCATGGTTATTTAATTAAACAAATAAAACATTAAACAAAATGTATGTTTCTTTACTGTACACATTCTATCATCAGCTGGGAAACATCCACTGTACAGTCGAGTACAAAATTATGTATCCACTTTTGAACCTTGTCACATTCATCATCACACATGTCTATGCAGTGTGTTAAAGGAAATGACAGTTAAAGGTGAATGTGACATGGTTCAAATGTGTATATATATTTATATGGTATGCCACAGTATCTGTTATCCCACTCCCATTATCCATTCTTCAAGTGATGTGGAATTTAGTTTATCTTTAACTGTCCTCATTCCATAGCTTTGAGCTTGTTCATATGTCATCACTGGTAGGTTTCACACTGGTAAAAGTTAATATTCACTATTTTTATAGTACAAGTATTTTTTTAGGACAATATAAGCTGTAACTTTCCTAATGCTGCCCAGCTAAGTTGGATTTTACCTTTAAAGAAGTTGGACCAATTTAGTTGAACTATTTGTTATGCATCAACAACCTCAATCAGTGTTCCCGAAATGTTTACACTTAGGTGCAACATGTATGTTTTGATATTTATTGTGAAACTAAGTTTACATAGATTTACTGTAAAACAGTTTTAAATAGGAAGGAGTATTTATTACTTACTTATGCGAGACAGAGAGACAATATATAATTTAAATACCGAATGGGGATATCAACCATTGTACACATAGATTTCTGTTGTTTGTCTGTATATTAGATATATCATAAAATAAATAAAGTGCTAGTTATATACATACCTTAAATTCATTCTCTGTTCTGATGCCCAAAAGCACCATAATCTTTCTGATGAGCCAATTGAGACTTCTAACCACTGCAAACGTGGACCAGAACTGTGCAAATAGGGACCTCAGACGGCCAAAATTCTCTGCAACACCTGAAATTGTAACCATAGTTTAAATTTCCTAACCATACTCATCATTATCAGCTGGGTAACGTCCACTGCTGGACATGCTGCCTCTTTCATAGTACACCACATTGACTGGTCCCGAGACACATGCCAGTCATGCCAACCATACTCAAACTACCATAAAGCGAAATTGTGTTTGTTTGTTGTTACAACTTAGGATGTCACCGGTACAATTGATCATGAAGATAACAGGCATGCTGGTGCTGGTGTCATATGGCATGAAAAAGGTTATAGGCTACGAATATCCTGATCCATTATGTTGTTCCCGTAAAATAATTATTGTGGTTCAAAAAATACAGCACAACTGTGTAGCCACTAGCTAATTCATGTAGGCAGTTGAATATCTAAAACACATTAATGAGTACATGAGCTAGAAACACAATTTTAGTTTTTAGGATTAATACTTACAACCAAACATATGGTCATATTTTCGCAACCCAAAGATGAAATATAAGAACATATGAACCAACTTATAGCCAGATGATTTACAAAGGCAAACAAAAACCTTTATCTCTTACAATAAATATTACTTACCTAATATAGCTCTAAAAGAGCTGGTTAATGCAAAGAATGTGTTTTCTAGCATCATAGCAACGCTGCCTACGGCACTGACTACACTTTGTATGGAGTCAAAAGTTGGCCTTGTACCTTCTTCAGCCAATTGTATAAATCTGTAAAAGAATACGTTATTTAAGTTTCCAATAATACATCATCAGTACAAAAACAAATAGCTGATACCAATAACACACTTTAACATTGATTATAACATAAAAGAAAAGTAGTTACAGAGTAAGAATTTCTTTACAAACAAAGTGACTTATATACAACATATATCAATATCTAATTTAGAATTGGCTAATTTATAGTTGCCATGTTTTGTTCCCTGTCTCTCAACCTTTGATACTTTGTGTTTTGAGAGACAATGGTTTGGTGCTGTGCAAATGTACACATTACATAGTTATCATTTAATTATTTACAGAAAAAAACACAGTTTGTTTCATTTTATATCTTGATGTTTTTAAGCCCAACCTTAAGACCTCCTTTTGTGAACCCCAACCTAGATTTCTCTTTTCTTTCGAGGATCTATTCTTTCAACACAAACTGGTTTCTGTGTAAATGTTTGTTTTACATTTAAAATCAATGTCAACAGTGATTTTTTACTATGTATCATTATATATGAAGGGATATTTGATATTGCAATTCATAAATAGCTATAAGAGTCACTAATTTGAAAATTGGGGTTACCTGCTCTCAATATCACCATATCCCATTGGACCTCCAAATCTATTATATCCTCCATACCCCATCCCTCCCATACCCATTCCATACCCACCCATGCCATACCCTCCTCCCATTCCACCGTAACCTCCATAAGATCCATACCCTCCCATTCCCATACCCCCATAAGAGCCCATAGTTCCCATACCCCCATACGAATTGTAGCCCGAGTTTAACCCATAAGGTTGTAAGCTCGTTTCAGGTCTTGGTGGCAAAGCTGGTGGGCCTATACCTCCACCAGTAGACATAGAAGGTATGGCGTTTCGGTAGGACGGTATATCTACGCCAGGCATTGCAGCAGCGTTAGATAAACCCAGGTCAGAGTTCGTTTCAAACTGTTTCACTGGTTCACTCATGATTGTCCACTATATTTTACACTACAGCAAATAATTTCACTACTACTTCTACGTATAAAATACAGAGCGTGTTCACTGATAAGAAATAAACTCCATTAGAGTATTTGGAATGATTATTTTTATCAAAACTGTTTTTGTTCGTCACAAGTTCGCATCACGTTCGCATTATCTTCAGAGGAAAACAAGTTGACAATGACTTTTGTTTGACATATGGTGCTGCCATCTTTCTCTTAATTTACACCATGAAATGGTTGAGTAATACTTATCTAGCCACGAATGAAAAAACTAGTCACGGTGCAAACTGGTACGTGACAAGTTGACAATGACTTTTGTTTGACATATGGTGCTGCCATCTTTCTCTTGATTTACCCCATGAAATGGTTGAGTAATACTTATCTAGCCACGAATGAAAAAACTAGTCACGGTGCAAACTGGTACGTGCGTACGTACGGTACACGGCAAAATTGAGATTGACCGACCAAATTGCCCCGTGTGGGACTGTTTAGTGTACATGTGTACCGAAATTCCGCAGCACAAAGGAACCTAATACCTCAAGCTTTATTTATACCCGTTGCTTTTCCTGTTTTCTACAGTTTAATGATAACATTGATTGAGGGTAGAGCAGGGTATGTACAAAGGGGTGCACTTTCACCTGGCTTGGAGAGGAAATAGTCTGACTAGCCCAGCAGGCTTCACTTCTGTGCTTCTGTTCAAGCACAATGGCCAAAATATGTCTAAGTGTAGAAACCACCTATAGAACAAATAAAATGAGTAGGTTAGTTTTGTTTTACTCGTCCATCCGTGTGTTTGTAACATACATTTTAATTGAAGACTATCTAGTCTTTTTTCGGGCGGTAGTGTAGTGAGATTAGAATATCGGGAAATATATTAATTTGTAGCAACATTTTCAACTCAGAGACAATGACCAATTTTTTAAACTAAATAAACTTGGATGGAAGGTTTAGAAATGTATAATTAGCAAAGATAAATAAAATAGGTGCAAATTATTCAGGTTGCCGATTCTTTATTTTTAGATTGAACAAATAATTCCAGGTTAAAGAATTACACGTTCTTGTAAACGGATATATTGGGTATTAGAGCTCTGTCTGGTGAATGCACACGAATGACCTAGATCGGAGTTTTAAAAATAAAAAAACTTGTCGATGTTGAAAGGGTGTCAATAATCGCGATAAATTGTTTTGTTGTTATTTTCGTAAATAATTAATTGGTTTGTGTTAATTTCTTTGGAAGAATATAATTCAATGTGTGTATTTTAAAACGGTAAGTGATTCTAGTAGAACTTTTTTAAATTTCTATTATAAAACCGGCTAGAAATCTTTACGTAAATGTCATCTGTTAAGCTTGCAATATTTATTGTTTTTGTGTACAATACGGTTGTTTTAGCGGTGTCACCGAAAACAGAAGGTTCCTCTTCCATATTAAGAGGCTACAAACCGAAATGAACTTGTTAATAGTGGTATAAATTGTAATCAAATTTGGCATTGGTAAAGTGGCATTCCGGGACCGGTTTTAAAGGCAATCAGTTCAATTACTTGCGTCTTGGTGGTAAAGTGACACTTGTAATGATAGATAGTTGCTGAGGCTGCGTAAATACGAACTATTGCAAGCGCTGGGTTCCAATAATTCGCTGATACAGGAACCCACTGTGATTGCATTCAGTGGAATTCAGTTGTCTTTGGAATTTGAATGTGTCTGTTACCATGTACATGTATCCAAGACATCGTGAATCTTCAATTTAGAATCTAAATAATGTTTTGAAGACTTGATTGATTGATTGAAAAACGGGGTGCACAAAGGGGGACTCTAAGGCCCTTTTGTACACCCTAACCAAAAGTCTTTCCCATGTTAATTTGTGCAGTGAAAAATGTGTTTGATCAGCTGAAGCCATGTGATCATATTTTATTGTTTTTTTAAAGTCTAGTCTAATTAATTTTAAAAAAAGTTTAATTTGTTGACAAAATTACTTCTATTCAGATGCATGAGAGTTTATTAAATTGTTATTTAATAGTGTATCTAAATAAAGACCCTGTTATATTGTATGTTTAAAAGTATTGTTAAAACTGTAGAGATGAAGTTTTATAGCATGAGTGAGGTTTAAAAGCTTTGTGTTGGTCTACATTAAATAACATGGTTTGTTCCTGCCTCTGTAAGTATATAATTTATATTATATATAATACATACATAATATTAGTTATGGCGGTATATTTTATTTATTTGAAGAAAAATATTGACTACTATTTCTCAACATGAACCAACCAATACCAACAGATACACAATAATTACTCTCTGACTAAATGCTTAATTGAAAATGTTTTGCAGTAAAACGAAAGTTTATTTAGAAACTATCAACTAAAATAAAATATAGTTTGCTACTTTTTTATATTTGAGACAAGGTCCACCGGGCCCAACTACTCACTGCAACCTTGATATATATATTGTGACCCATATGTGGTTAAAGCACTTCCCTGAGGCCCATTCCGATCATATATCGGACGATATCTCTAGGAATGGAAACCACTGTAGTTACAGATACTTTTGTCACTTTCTGTAATTACAGCGAAATTTAATTTACAGAGTTGATAGTTCAATGCCCTAATAATAATTCTGAAATACAGATTTTGATTAATAATGTATCACTTAGTTCTGACATATGATGGCAACATTTTAATAATAAAAATCATCAATCAAATTGTTAATGATTTAGATATTATATGTTTGAGCTGTTACTGTTTTTATTAAGTAAAGCAATATAATTGAATATTATGAAAACTTATTAAATAAGGTTTAGGATGCCCAAAACAATTTATTTTATTTTATTTATTTTATTTTTATTTTAGTTTATTCGGAAAACAAACAGTTTGTTTTTATAAATTTACAAAAAAAAAAGTATAACTATACACCATTTAAATGTTTTCACATATTTGCTTCTACATAAAACAGCGTCACTAAAGCACACGGAAATGAATTTATACATAAAAAAAATCCCCAAAAATATGAGGAAAGAGAAGATATATTTATGCACTAATAACTTTATACAAAATTACAAATAATATTAGGTGACCGGATGAGAGTCGAAGAAGTCGCCTGCCATAAGTTTCCTTATATATTGTGGCGTAGAGTTGAAAAGGTCAACTTCGGGGTGAGCGGTAACTAATTTATTAAATTTGGAACATGCTCGAATAAAAAATGAATTTTGCTGGTAGTTGGTGGTAGTTAGTGGGAGACTGAGTGTCGCCTGCTGCCTGAGTTGTCTAGATGGCACGTTGATCGAGATTTCAGATAATAGCTGTGGGGAATCTATTTGGCCTTGTGCAACTTTTGTTAAATAAGTAACGTCTGCTATATTGCGGCGCGTAGAGAGGGGTAGAAAGTGATACTTTTTACATCTCGCATCGTAGTTATTGAGAAATTGCTTTGCTTTGTACTGTAGGTATCTTAGAAATCTCTTTTGAATTGATTCTATCCTGGTGATGTAAATAGCATAGTAAGGGTTCCAAACTTGAGAGGCGTATTCGAGAGTACTACGCACGTACGCACAGTATAGTATTTTTATGGGCTTAAGTTGGGTAAATTTCGAGGTTGATCTTATTACGAAGCCAAGAGATTTAGATGCTTTCTTGACCATTTTGTCAATATGCTTATCATACATCAACTTTTCATCTTGCAGAACTCCCAGGTCTTTCATGTGGCTAACTTTTTCTAGGTTTTTGTTTTGTATATTGTAAGGAAAAGTTACAACGTTTTTCTTTCTAGTGAAGGACATCGAAAAACATTTAGAAACATTAAGGTTGAGCTTGTTATATTTACAATAATTTTCAAGTCTTAGTAGGTCATCCTGTAAGGAGTTACAGTCACTGATGTCAGTTATTTGCTTAAATACTTTCATGTCGTCAGCAAACAGGAGGAATTGGGAATTCTTGAAGCAAGATCCGATGTCATTGATAAAGACTGTGAATAACAGAGGGCCTAGTAGAGACCCTTGTGGGACGCCGGATGGTATAGGCATCCATGAAGAGGAGAATCCATTTATTGCAACTCTTTGGGATCTATTCGTGATGTAAGAAGTAAACCATCGAAGTAAATTCCCATGGATACCACCACTTTGGAGTTTTCTTAATAGTATGAGATGATCTATACGGTCGAACGCTTTACTGAAGTCTGTAAATATCATGTCGACTTGAGGTGAAGTGTTAGTACAAAAAGTTATAAAATGGTTTGAAAGAAGCAAATTAGAGACAGTAGATTTGTTTTTTAAAAAGCCGTGTTGTTCAGGAGTGAATGACGATTCAAGAAAGGAGTATACTTGGCGGTATACAAGTTTTTCGAAAATTTTTGCAAAAATACATAGCTTCGAGATGGGCCTGTAATTTTCAACTGACGTCCTGACTCCACTCTTGAAGATTGGCGTAATGAATGCGGATTTCCAGATATTTGGTACATATCCTTCACGAATAGATCTTGTGAACAGAATACATAATGGTATTGCCAGACTTTCAGCACACTTTACTATTAGTATGGGTGGTACATAGTCTGGACCTGCCCCTTTATTTAAATTTACGGATTTGAGCAATTTTAAGATTTCTTGGGGGGTAAATTCGATGTCACCAATACATGCGTGGTTGGATGAAGACGCGTGAGAGATATGGGCTGAAGAACTTGATTCCAGGAAAGTTGAGTGAAAGTAAGACGCAAATAGGTTCGAGATGGATTCCCCGGAGTTTGCGGATTGTTCACCAAATGTCATTGTCGCAGGGAGAGAAGACGTTGCTTTGCTGGTTGTTTTAATGAATGACCAGAAGTTTTTGGGATTTTTTACTATTGAGTTTTCTGTTTTTTCGATGAAATTATTATAGCATTCTTCTTCCATAATTTTTGCTCGCTTTCGGAGGTAAGAGAATGTAGAATAATCGTCACGGTTGTTGTACAACTTAAATTTGTTAAAAAATTTAAATTTTTCTTTAAGCACTTTTTTTAATGGGGAGCTGTACCAAGCAGGGAAATAGCTTTGGCCAACCAGTTTGCTTTTTATATGGCTGTCTCGTAGAGTATACAGTGTATTATACAAGTAGTCAACTGCTTCTTCTAAGGTGCCTTCATGGAGTTTATCATGCCAACGTATTTCGTTTAAAGAACAGCATATGGCGTCATAGTCGCCCGAGTTGTAGAAGTGTTTTACCCTAGGAGAATGTTTTAGGTACGGTATGTCAGAGATAGGAAGAGTTATGATCAGGGATTTGTGGTGGGCGTCTTCAGGAACAATAGGATCGTCACAAGTGTTCGTTTTCAGAACAGTGTTTGAAAATATTAAGTCTAAAACTCTGTTGTTCAGATTAGGAGCATTGTTAAATTGTTTTAGGTCACATTGAGCAATAGTGTCAAAGAAATATATTTGATCGGTACCTGCAACCCCTGTTGGGCTTAAAGAGTCGTGGACCAAATTCCAGTCAATGTTGCTAAGATTGAAGTCACCTAATATAATGATTTTATCATCACTGCAGGCGTTAGCGATATCAAATAGCTTGTCACTGAAGTTTTTTAATTGGGTGGAAAAAGTGTTGCCATTATTTTCTTTGCAGAGATAAATAGTGCAAATATGTATGTTACAGCTTTTTAATTTGTTACGGTTATTAATTTTAATTGTGACCCATAAATCCTCAGCGGAGGAGCGCCACTCGGGCCTCTCAACGGACGCGAGCTCGCGACGCACCGCCAACAATACTCCTCCACCATAAGCTTGTTGCGTTGATTCATAGTTCCTGTCACGTCGCCATACAACGTACCTATCGTCTAATAATTCCTGATCGTTTATTCCCTCTATCAACCAGGTCTCCGTTAGAGAGATGACATCGTAATTGTTTAGGTAGACGTTTCTTTTGAGGGTATTTGTTTTATGAGTATTATTATTAATGTTTTTAATCCGTTAATTCAAACAGTCACATATCTTGATATAAGTAATATCCTATCCTATAATTGGAAGTCAGCAATATGAAATATATTCTTTTGCTCACTTGAATAAAAAGTTCATTACATACTATAGACTTTTTTTTTAGTATTGCATTGGACTTTCGGGTGGTAAAAAAAGTATCGTTCATACCAAGTAAAAATGGCTTTTCTTACCCTTGGAAAAAAGCTTTCTTCCTTGTGTAACAAAAAGCGTCATTTTATACTCGGTACGACTTACTACTTATTTTTAAACGAATTGAAAAATCACTACTTTATTGCCAACATATTTACTTTAACTTTGTCATCTAGTTATTTGCGAACAAAAACAACAACATATAATGCCATTCATAAATATGTATATCGTCCATCCATACTTTACTCATAGTAATCAAGTCCAAGGATATATATATACTCATTATCACTAGCAATGATCACCATTACAGTGAATCACTAGTGGCGTCACTCACTAAATATAATATGTACACTACAGACAGATCAATATCTGTAATCTTGAATAATAATGGGTTTGCACTTGGCCTTCATTTCACTTGATATTAAGTAATGATAAGGCCGTTAAATGGAAAGCGTGCTCATCCGGAATCCTCATCCTAATGAATCCATCTCTGATACCCATCATACCGGAACACAACTGTGTTATTAAAACGGCTGTTTCGTTGCAGACTTAGGCAACATGGTGGTAGATAGCCAAGCGGACATAGAAAATGACCTGCCACCAACCAAACCGAGTTGGGAATCGAACTCGTAACCTCCGGATTGTAAATACAGAAATATAGTATTTTAATAATTTACAGTTCAAAAAAAGTTGCATCAACGTAGCTCACTATCTATCTAGCTAGTGAGATTGTATTGTACACTGCACGAGTAACGTTGCCCTATTTCACCGCCGACACCGGAAGCGGCGCCACCGTCGCGTCGCTCAGGAAACTGTCAACTGTTTTGAAATGCATTGTTATGTGTGGCGCGAGGAAGATTATTTTGATAAATTCACAAGCTCTCAGTTGCTTTTAAAATTTAAAACAGTCTATAGTAAAATACTATCAAATCAAACCCGTAAATGTTTATTTCGGATAAATCCGAAAACGACGACGAATTTAGTCATATGAAGTCATCAGCTACGCAATCCACTGTTACAACACTGATACGTGATTGAGCAAATTAGTTTTCGCAGACAGGTTGAGTATACTGTCTCTGTCTGTTCCTGAGGTATGGGAGCGGTACGGGAGGTACACAGCCTAATTTAACCGCCTCCTTGCCCTAATGGCTACATGCTTGGACTTATAATCCGGAAGTCCGCGGTTCGATTCTCAGTGGGGGGTATTTCATCATCATCATCAACAGCCTATATATATGTCCCCACTGGAGGGGCTCAGGCCTACTCTCCTACAGAGAGTGTATGGGCCATAGTCCACCACGCGGGTCCAGTGCGGATCGGCGGACTTCACATGCCTGTTCAAGACATGCAGGTTTCCTCCCGATGTTTTCCTTCACCGTTAAGCAATCGGATAATGTACTTGAATTGAAAAACAACTCATAGGTACACGGCTGGATTCGAACCCGGTACCCTCAGATTGAGAGTCCGAGCCTTATCCACTGCGCCACCGACGCTTCTATTTATTTATGTGTAAACCGATTTTTTTTGTACTTTTCTGATCGACTTAGAAAGAAGAAATGACTTATCAATACACTCGTATCGAACGAGACCACTCGCCATCAATGAACGGACTTCCACAATTTCCTCACATATTAAAAGCCTGCTCTGCTCAGGCAAGCGGTAGCTCCCCCGGAGGCGTATCTGACGTCATTTCCTGTCGCCCGAGAGGACTTCAGTGAACGAAATGGGACACTGGGCAACACCCGGGCGTTGCAGCCAACCATAAGGAAAAAAGTTCTTTTTAATTTTTTTTCGATAGACATTGATAAACAGAGAACGTATCCACTTAAAAACCCGGCCAAGTGCGAGTCGGGCTCGTGCACGAAGGGTTCCGTATCATTCTATATAAAAGCGGCAAAAATCACATTTATTGTTAGAGAGCCTGTCTAAAAAAATATTTTATAACTAAATATTCCGAGCAAAAAAATCACGTTTGTTGTATGGGAGCCCCCTTAAATATTTATTTTATTCTGCTTTTTAGTATTTGTTGTTATAGCGGTAACAGAAATACATCGTCTGTGAAAATGACAACTGTTTATCACGGTTCATGATATACAGCCTGGTGACAGACGGACAGCGGAGTCCTAGTAATAGGGTCCCGTTTTTACCCTTTGGGTACGGAACTCTAATAAAAATTACACCCGCTCGAATCCAAATCATACATTACTTAAAAAATTCAACCTATTTACGAGACGTTTACTACTGGCCCTACAAGCAATATTTTATTCTGATACATTAAACCTCCTTGGTTGTTTTGTTTGTCGCTTTCTCCACAGTTTGCTACCTTGATGTGTATACAATGTACAGTAGTTTATTTTTAAGTATAGTAAAGTTAAAGTTACACCACGCGGAGCCGTGTGGGTTCATTTTTATATTTAGGTCACCCCACGCCTTCTCGTGGGTGCCGTTGAGTTTAATGCAACGCAGGAACGTAGCAAAGTGAAATTATGAAATGTATACCAAATATGTGTAGTATTCCATGAAATTGGGGCTTTCCAAACTAAACATTCGTTCATACTACATTGACAACATTTATTTTATGTATTTACTTTTCTTTTCAGGTGAAAAAGAAAACTTCGACCCTGCCAACCGCTTCAGTTGGTAAGTGTATTTTTTCGTATAAGTGTGCATTATTTGATATAAAATTCAAGCTTCATATTAAGGAACATATAATTAGTTCAATTCCTTGGTTTTTCAAGGATTGTAGGGCCACTGTTGTCCATTTTCGCTTTGACTCCATTTGAATACTACTGTTACCGTTTAACCCGGTTCAACCATTCAACAATCACAGCCGCTAAAAGTTTTTAAACTTAGTAGGCAAATCTGCCAGTTCAGCCTGCAAAGAGTTTGTGTGCTGGGTTAGAACACGCAAAATAGGCGCACCTGACGTCGAGTTGCGGAAACCTGCCCCGATTACGAATACGAAATTCTGGGTTAGAAAACCTGCCAGTGACTTGCCAGTTCAGCCTGCAAAGAGTTTGTATGCTGGGTTAGAAAACCTGCCAGTGACCGTAGTACGTCCAGTCCGCAAAGAGGTTTTACCTGTCGAGTGGTTATGGCATGAGCTCGAGCCCTATGGTAAATACAGCACTGTATATGATAGTTCTATCACAACATATTTGTATTAAAAGCGAGTGCACTAGATGACGGTCTAGAGTAGCAGTCCCACATTGAGAGTGCGGCCGGGTCACCCATATCCACAGACAAATTGGCTCATAGACCCTTGAGCACGCCCCGGAAATGTAGAGTGTTCTTGCACGTGGGAAAACTACTGTGCCTTACATATTATAACTACTTGGTGATCTATGAGGGAAGCTCATGTCCAACAGTGGACTTATATATCCAAGGGTAAATAAATATGTGTCGTTGTATAATTTAAAATTGCTAGTGATACACCTGTCGTAGACAGAAGGGAAGAACGCCAAGAAAATTACAAATCCTATTGGATCAATATCTAAAGATATTGTAGATACGACATTGATTCTCGTATTTCTAAACAAAGTGCCGCTCCGTGTACTCTCGGCTTTAGAATGGAGTCACCCCATTTCATCCCGGGAGTCTAAGGAAACATCTACTTATGAACACTCGAGTACAAAAATATGCACCAACTTTTGTACCATGTCACATTCGCCATATCTTGTTCCTATGTAGTGTGTTGAGGGAAATGTCAATTAAAGGTGACTGTGACATCGTGAAAAATGTGCTGTTTTATCTTGTTTTTATTCCCCGACGAAAAAAAGAAGGGTGCTATAAGGTTGGCACCAATGTCAGTGTGTGTGTCTGTCTCGTACGGATTGACCGATTGATCGTAGGTCTCGAATGGATGGACAGATTTTGATGCGATTTTTTTACGTGAAAGCAACTTTACTTGCGGTGGTTCTTAGATATATTTGGTAAAGATTGATTCAGCTGTTTGAAGAGTATCAGCCGATGTAGGCATTTTCGGCATTAAATGGATTTTTTAAAAGATTATTGCTTAGTTTTTTACATTTAATTTACTTTTATGTTTGTGTATGTTTCAATGTTCCGTCATCTTTTGTCGTGGCTTGAGTAGACCAATCTGTATTATAATAACAAGTCCGACAGTAATTACGCGTCAGATTAATCAGTGATCCACACAAAGGCTCGGCTAAAACAGTTATTAGTTTAATCACAGTTTACCGTTCCCGAACAACACGGTAACAATAGGTCTGTTTAGCGTCTCACGCGTTTTTTTAACCGCTAACGGAATGCCATTCTTGTAATCTTTGATCTTGTTAGCGAGTCGATGAGGTTTATTAAGGCTTAGGGCACATTCGGTAAATAATTGGTCACTCTAATATATTTAATTCGAGAGTAACTTTTTTAACACCCGTAATCCCGCCATTTTGAAAAATTTCGAACAACTGAATCGACCAAAATTCGATATGATTAGAACTGAAGACGCTTCGCCGCTAGCTTCGGTCAATTATTTTGTCTGCAGCTTTGCCCGCGTAGCATCGCCGAAATACAATGTAATTTGTACAGATGTATCTGCATTACCCCTATAAATCAGACCATAATAAGATATAACAGATAATAAAATCGAATAAAAGCTTTTATGAGACACAATCACCGGCCGTGGCGTCAAAATTCCGAAGATATGCGTAGCTTGTTTGCTTGTCTAATATTTGAGGAAAGCACTCGCGATAACCGGCGGCGCGGCGCCTGCGCACACAAACAAAACTGCCTTATCGTTACATAATCAGGAACAGCTGACTACCGACAACGCGATTATATGTATATTACAGAAATCGGGTTTTGTCGGGTTGATATGGATTGGAGGATTACAAAAAAATATAATGTGCTCCATTTCACCTGATTGTAAGTGACGATAAAGCCGACTACTGTTTAGCAGCACACTTAAGTAACATGGTGGTAGCTACCCATGCGAACGTAGAAGAAATGCCATACCAGCCAAACCGAGTCCAGACTAGACATGCGCTCCGAGACTGAATTTGGCGGCGTGCTATCCTGAAAAGGTCGGCGGCGGCGGCGCGCTGCGGTGTGGAACATTTTTGTGTGGGATATATGTTTTAAAAGAAATGTTTGCACAACAGAAGCAAAAACATTTAAAAAAGTTTTTTTTAAAGATTGCAAATTTTAGTCGAAATTCTTGCGTGGGCGGTCGTTGCTTTGCCTCTCAACCTTAGTGTTGCCAAAGCAGTGGTTTGAAAAATTGACCAGCAAAATCTCAGATCAAAAGGATTTCATCACTTGTTTTATCTTCGGCGGCGTCGGGGTGGCGCGACTTGGCGCGGTGGGCTTCTTTAGTACAGATAGATACCCCGCACTGGAAATCGAACCCGGGAACATCTCATTAAGAGTCCAACCAGCAAGCAACTAGGCTATGGATGCGGCTATAAATGAAATATTTCAACTTCCACTTCGTCGGCATCAAACAGACTGAGAGACGATAGTCTATTTTGAATTTGTTATATTAGTACATACATTATAAATGAAACTGAAACTATACTATAACATACATTAAAATAGTATATAATTATATTATGTATTTATTTATATAAAAAGTTAACAGACTACACACATTCATTGGTTGTTGTAAAGATAATATAGCTTTTGAAGACTAGAACTCCACAAGCCAGTAATATAGTGTAGTGTAAGCAATGTTTTCAAATAGATATCCTTGCATTGACCACAAATATAAATATGCTTGCCTATTCACTCTAACCCGAAAACCCTCTACCCTTCTCATGACGACACCCATCCCTTCGTTGTTCTGTTGTCATCACCTACTCAGCTACTTTGAGGCTGCTCGTGGGTATAGAGTCGTCAGTTATTCTTACATTTCCTACTCTCACCATTACGATTGTGATCGTATCTGCACCCGACTATTTGATTAAACAACTGATGTACAAGAATAGATAGTAAATTACCTAGCTGCCACTAATTGTAGGCTAAGTATGTAATAAGCGATGCATGCAAACAAGGTCTCCCAAGGTCCCACGAGCTCAAAACGCGCTCATCGGAACGACAGTTGCCATTCTTTTGGTCGGGTCGGTCTGGGCACTGTTGCAGAAAATGTGCAGTAATTTAGTCTGAGGATTTATTAAGTTTATGCATATCGTTTATTCGTTACCCTTAATATTTAAAGTAAGATGATTCCGTGCTTGGGAAGGCACGTTAAGCTGTTGTTACCGGTTACTATCTGCGAAAGGTAGTAGCTACGTGGAGCCATGTCAGAGGCCTCTATGGCGGTTCAACAACTCTGAAAATCAGGGTTTGTGAGGATGGTCATCGATCTTACAACCTACACGATAATATGAAGATCGTTTATTCCGTTTGAAAATAAAATCAGCATCCTGGAAATAGCCATAGTTTCCAGATGTTAAGAGATTAAAAACGCAGGTTTAGCAATGACATGAACAGGGAACATATACCCGAGCGATAAATAAAGTGTTGACATGGCATGTCTTCATAAATCGACAGACGAAGTCGCTGGCTAAAGTAAGGTATGATACAAGTGTATACACATATTATATACATGCATAGCATATTCAACAAAACGGAATTTGGTCCTTTTTGCGTGGGTCAACGCGCGGGTGCCGGGGTGGCCAGTGTGACATCGTTTTATTTAAATTCCACCGTACAATTCACGATTGTGGTTAAAGCGGCTTAACGTTTCGCGGAATTCAATTTTACTGCTGCTACGCAACAAGCGACGTTTCGCAATGCTCTTTTAATGTCAACTAAATTGATATTTTACGCATTTAGTCGGCTAAATAAAGGCGATATAATTTATGGCTCTCTTTATATTGTTGTATTTCATATTTTATATCTGCCTCATTTAACGACTCAGTCCCGTACCAAAGCGTTGTCTGCAAAAAGCGTTTAGATTGCATTGTGGTTGTCTGGAAGAGTTCGTTAATCAGTGGTAAGGGTGCGTATTTGCCCGGGATTATTTTTAACCGACTTCAAAAAAGGAGGAGACTATCAATTGGACGGGTATGTTTTTTAAATGTTTGTTACCTCAGAACTTTTGACTGGGTGAACCGATTTGGATGATTCTTTTTATTTACTTGAAAGGTAGTGCTCGCCGTGTGGTCCCATTTCAATTTGGTCTAGTTCTGATAACGGCATCCATGAGAAAACGATATAAATCACAACTTTACAAATTTATTGCCTTAGTAAAAGTAGACTTTTAGGGCAATTGAAGTCGGTTTCCAGTTCTTTTTGAACGCATTTACTTGTTATTGTAATTATATCCATGCACGCCGATCACTTTGTCCTAGGGTAGACTGTTGGTGGTTCAAGTGTTGATTTAGAATAGTGTCTCTCATTCATTCTATCTCATAGAACTTTAGGTGAAGCAGAAGCTTTAGCTATGATGTCTTTTGCTGATCAGATTGGCACGTCCAGTGACCGTTGCCTGAGATTTGGCATAATCACTGGAGCAGGCGAATGAACTTTTACTATTTAATGGTGTATTCGTTTTCATTTGGCATCTAACCTAATGGTAAATTTTTACAACACTTTGACATAGGGGGTGACACTATATATTCTCAACTGCCGGGACGTACAGAAACCTGCTTAGGAAGACGTTACTGATTGATTTGATCATTGATGATCACACGCCCGGCCACTTTTTGAAACAATGTGAGCGTTACATGCTAGTGGAAATGGTATCAAACTCGCCCGCATTCTCTACTCTTGTATTTCGTACCACGACGCGCTCCGTCTCTGCGTCTGGAGGAATGCAAATTGTTATACAAATAGCGCGAACAGTCTCAGTAACCAGACTCCTCGTGTTTGAGACGGAACTGGATCGGTTCCGATCCGGCGCGGTCGAGGAGCGCCGCGCAAACTGACAGCGAATTCATTATGTTCGTTAACTTGGGACCGACATCGTCTTGAACTTGATTCTACATTATTTACACAAATAAATTCAAGCATGTTTCTTATATAGAATGGATTCGCACTTGGCCTTCATTGTGTGACGAATGGAAAGCTTCCTCATCCAGAAGCCTCATTTTAAACTTTGATGTTGGCGGTAGACTTAGTTGACATGTTCTTAACTAGCTACATACAAGGTGGACAAAGTAAATGCCCTACCACCAATCAAACCAAGATTCAGAGATACCTACACTGTACTAGGCAACGGAGACGGTTCAAATGTATGTACTTATATTTGTATCAGGGGTAACGAATGTCAATTTAAATAGCGATCCTTTTAGTCTACTCCAGGTTCCATTTCGGCGATTGTGTGCTTAAATTACAACTACGTATTGACGTTATCAATGCTGGCCGGTAGCAGAACAGTTTTTCCTCCGATTCGCTCCACATTCTCCAGCGAGCTTGGCAAGTTTTCACTAAAAAGCTGTGCAATGCAATATTTAGACCCTTGATAATATGCCAAGTTCGGTCTGGAAAATTATAAATTTTCGTAACATTTTTCGATGCTTACCAAAACATTTTAACAGACATGATACTTGTAGGAACGTTGTACAATCCCGATAAATGTTTGTAGATAACAGTACATATAGACAAACAAATTTCCCTCCCTGTTGGTTGACTGGTGGACCCCATGGTCAAAAATAAATCTACGATTGTACCAAAATGTAGGTATGTATGTATCGTCGGGAGGAAGGGCAACTTCAGAGCGGACTAGAAGTTTTGCGTAAGCTGTAACAAAATAAATATGTGAGAAATTCCAGTGTGAAATAAAATTGTTTTTAGTTATATATTAGTAAACGTCCCTCTTAAACAAACTAGAAACTCGTTTGTAAATGTAATCGTTTATCTCGATTACTTTATTTCCAATATTGATGAAGGTTGTACGTGAAGCCAGATAGTTTACACTATCTAAAGTGGCTCTGATTTCCCGGCAAGCTGTCTAACGGGCAGATTTCTACCGTCAGGAGGTATCTAAACTTGGCCGGCCAATTACTGCTGCCAGATAGTTTCACCAACTGTTTGACGTCGGTCGGTGATACTGCTGTGACTCATAAATTAAAACTTACGTGGAAATCCGATGGATGTGTTTCTGGCCCAAAATGTATTTTATTTACAATGAGTTTGCTGTTTACCAAACACACACAATACTATCATGATACTTATTATTTATTAACAAGAAAAAACTACAATTTAAAACAGTACAGCTGACGATGACTCTGTTGATTCTGCAGTAGACTATTCCAGACTAGTAATCGTATATATTTTGGAAAGGTTCAAAAATGAACTTTTCCAGCCTTATGACATTATGACATTGACTATTATGACAAAGTTTGCATAGAAAATCATAGAAGAAATAGGAGCTCTAAAAATCGCAGTACAAGGTCAGGAAGAAATCAAGGCAGGTTAAACTATAGAAAAAACAACACAATATGATCGCAGAAATGTGTTAAAGGAGATTTAGATAGAAGACACTACAGTTTACAACAAACACAACAACAAAACATAGACTGAATTTCCCTGTCGACATTGTAATCAGCGAACGTAGAGAATTTGGCGACCACACGCAATTCAAAAAGTATTTTGATGTCCCCAAATAAAGAAACAGATTTACAACTGTATAATCCAAGCGATTACTGCCTGTTTATTACGTTTGCAACGCCGAATCATTCCGATACCGGCCGAGTAATGTGCTTTAATGAAATTCGAATCGACGAATTAATATATTTGTTTATAACTACGATACGAGTATTATACGAAGGATTGGGTTTCGCAATGAATTTGCCATGTTGAAGTGGGATGCAAAGACAAAGTTCGGATGGTACGCATTTCATATTTCATGTGTCCCAACTTCCAATTGTCATAGAAAAGTTTGTTGACGAAAATTAAACGTTGTACTGTTATTTGGAGAACAAGAAATCATCACACATCAACGTTTGGATAGGAAAGCTGCCTTATTCATAACTAGCTTCCGCCCGCGACTTTGTCCGCGTGTACTTCAGGATTTATTCTACTTGTTCGATAGGCATAGAAGGCATCTATCTCCATTTCCAGCATAAGGTACAAAATAGTGTTTATTCTGTTACGTAGGCTAATAGTTTAAAGAAACAAAAGAAATTTCAATATCTGACGTAGTACATTCAAATAGTCTTCACACTGCTAGGCATCGCGTTTTTGTTATGTCCAAATTGCCCATGTAATCCCACTAATATTATAAGTGTGATTTTGTACAATTTACACAATATGTCTTTATAAACTATAGCTTTCTTCTTCTTAGTCTTTATAATATATATATGTATATATTCTGAAGTATAAGCTATATTATTGTAAAATTTCATTCAAATCCATTCAGTCGTTTTTCCGTGAAAGCGTCACAAACATCCAAACTGAAGAATATCTGAAGGATATCTGGACACAGGAACTAGGGAATTACACGGAAACAAAAGGCGCGCGTCCGTTCCACACGATCGTATATTTGATACAAAAGTACTACCTACATAAATACGCCAATCACGTAATCTAGCCTTAAGTTTTTTCTTTGTGTTTTTTTGTTGTTGTTGTAGTGTAAATATGGCTGTATGCTGGAATAAATTGATTTTATTTTTTTTATTTTTTTATTTTATAAAACTAATAATTACTGTTACACTTAAGAATACCTACATTACACAAACATCTAAACATCCAAACATCCAAACTTTCACACTTATAATATTAGTAGGATTAATGAATGACAACTACTGCTGGATTGAGTGACGTATCTCTTTTCGTGGATGTCATAAAATACTAAGGGAGTTTACCAAAGAATAGGCATTTGTGTTCCACCAAAATCTTTCTGTCTGAGATCACCAACCCAACCCTCACTGCTAATATAGCATCATCATCATACTGTCATCATCTAAGATCTTCATAATAATGAGTCTACGTATAACTGAAAAATGTCAATGACATAGCCTGGACATTTTTATGCTTGCCTGAGTCTCATGAATGGCTAATTAATAATGTCAGAAGAATTGACACTGTCTGGACAGCTAGCTAATCTGTGAAATTGATGAAAATTCGCTGCTGGAAGCGGAGGCGTTCTGCCTGTGTTGTGCTTAAACATCGATTGGGAAGATAAATTCAGTTGGAAAATGGGCTTTATTTTGATCAGTGAGGGTGTCTGTTCCTGGTGTTTCGGTGGTTAGGTTGTTAGGTTTCTGGGCCGCTCCGGTCGGCACGCGGCCGTCCGCAGTGCCGCGCCGGCTGCCGGCTCCGTCGCTCGCGTCCTTCGATCGCTAAATGTTCGGGATTGTTCGCGAGTACGTTCGATAATAACCGACACCGCGTTGCGGTAGGTTTCCCTCGGCATGCGTGACGATTTTTTCTACCAGAATATTTTGTGTCAGTGTTTTTCTAAAAGTGTCAGAATTTGCGTGAGGATGTGACAGTAAAGAGGTTTGTTGCAATAAAAATTTGCAATGGCGTATATTTCCACGAAGTTATGTTGACATCAGTACGATGTTTTCGTTTATTATTTTGTTATTCAGTCCGGCTCTAATGAAGCGCTTTGGGAATACAGTTCAGTAATGACGTGGTCGGTTTCGACGGTCGAGCTTGAATATTGAATGCCTGTTTTGGGACTGGAGGCCTACGAAGCGCTTGTTAGTTGATAATTTTATTAGGAAACGAGAACAGAACGTGATGTGTTACTGTTAATTGATGGTAATAAGACGGTATCTACTTACAGCAGAGTTATTTTAGGAATCAAATAAAATTGGGCATTTTTTTCTATAATACGGACGTCGTTTTACTAGACATTTAAAAAGCAATTCTCTTGCGTATTCCGAGTCTAATGTCTCGAGTTTATTGATACGTGCAAAAACGGGAACGGTCGTTTAAACAAAATGCAAATAAGTAGGTCCGATCTGAGTCATGCCATCATCTACCTTTATTTAGGCAGACCGAAAAATCTTTTGGAATTTTATAAATAAAAGACCAAGAGTTTTTTGCGTATATTTTTTATGTTGTGTAGCTCACATCCGGTCATGTAGTGAGATAAAAATTGTAACGCGTTGGCATGAATGTTAAATATGGAATACAATTAAGTTTTCAATAACATCAATGTTAACTTTGATTACTTTAATCCAACTTGATCAATGGCATGAATTCGTGTTTGGTGACACATTAAAAACTTAGTTACGGTTACAGCTTGGAATCACGACTTGGAATAAATAGTACGTGTGACAAGGAATAGTCTAGAAATACGGTCAGTGCGCCGCACTTTTTATCCCAAACTTGGCTGTAACACTTCCGTGCGCTTAAATGAAATAGGCTACTTTTGCCAGACTTTTACTTAAACCGTCTCCGTAGTCTAATGTAAGAGTAACAATCCGGAGGTCCCGGGTTTGATTCCCATTGGAGGTATACCTGTCAGTACTCGGTTTGGTTGGTGGTAAGGCGTTTCTTATGTCCGCATGGCTGGTTACAAATATATTTCCTAAGTCTGCCGCCAAACAGCAGTGTCAATAGCACTATTATGTTCCGGTATGAAAGGTAGCTGAGCCAGCTCCTCGTTAGCTGGAGGCTTTTAGGTTTCTTTAACATCTTGACATAAAAAAATATTATTCACTACAGTTGGGGGATTCCATGAATTACGTGAGGTGTAAAAATATGACACCGGATTGTGATGTCGCAAAATGAGTATCATTAACTTACAACTGCACATTGAATCATAATGTTCATTTTTACACACTTTTTTTCTCGATTATTCTTCAAAGCTTTATCTCGGGATCATTGGCTGCGTAACATTGTACCTAACAATAAAGTTGTAAATTAATGATATTTATTTCGCGACACTATAATTTCATCTCATTTTTTTAGGTAATTACTTATCAAATCCAGCTATTCTAAAGGATTATGGCAACAGAAATTTTGTATGGAAGCAGAGGGATAACGTTAAGTCAAAAACTGCTAATGGAAAGTACGTTCACGAAGGCGTATGTTCAGCAGTGGACATTTACTATTTGGACAAGTATTTTAAACAAGTACTAGCCGTTTTACCATCACTTAGTCCTTGTTTACTATTATCTAGAGATCGATGACAAATTGGAGGCGTCGGCGCCCGCGCCCGCGCCCGCGCCCGCGCCCGCGCCCGCGCTCCGAGGTCTGAATGCGGCATTCCTTCAATTAATTGGCTTGTTTCGTCTGTAGCGATTGGGTGACTACAGCTCTACAGTCTTGATTGGGCGCTTGTTATTATGATAATTGAAAATTTGTGGGATTGTAACGTATATTTTCACGAGCCAGTTATCACCAACTTCTGCGGCTATTTTTCTGTCGTTTATGTACCTGTATGTAAATTACATATATATTCAATTGAATTCAAATAAGCTATACTGTACTGTACATACACAGAAAAAAGCAGAATACTAAAAAGGTACATGAAGGCGCTTTATCGCTATGAGCGATCTCTTCCAGGCAATCTTGAGGCAGAAGAATCGTTTATTTTATAAGAGGCAAATGGTGCTACAAACAGATGACACATACAAATGTTGTTAAAATCATTACCCTCCCTAACCCTATCGGCTTCGTCGTAGTCGGGCAACAATACATTTGCATCATTATGTTACCAGAACGTTTTTCCCGTTACATTATCATTGTGTTTAGCTTCTCCTGCGCCTGGTGGCCGCTAGACATAGTTTTCTAGTTTAATTATAGCTTTTATGAATCCGGTGCTTAACCCGACTTAGTACTTTTTATCATTTAAATTGTTAATTATTTATGTATTTATATCACGTTTCAACAAGAGCGTTTAAATAAGTCCTTTCTATGTATTTCACTCATCATCATCATGTACAGCCTGCGGCAGTCCACTGCTGGACATATACCGCTCCCAGAGTGCGCCACTCGATTCGGTTCTCTGCTCTCCGCATACCCTACGTAAGTCGTCTTTCCACCTCGCCGGGGGACGTCCTACACTACGTTTGTCTAGGCGTGGTCTCCACTCGAGAACTCGTCTGCTCCAGCGACTGTCTGTCCTTCGGCAAATATGACCGGCCCACTGACACTTCAGTTTGCTAATACGGTGAGCTATGTTTGCTAATGCGGTCCATCAGAGAGACTCCGAGCATAGCACTTTCCATAGCCCGCTGAGTATTTCACTAATCTAACGCATTGTAGCAAATTTAAGTTTACAAAATTTCGTGCAGTACTTTATTAAGTAGGTAAATATTTTTTTGTAGTCGAGTGTCCACGGCGTGCCGTTATCTCAATTGCATATAAATCTTAGTGCACTACAAATTAGTGACAGTTGAACTGTGACATTGTGTGTCATGGCTAGTCAGCGCGCGCGCCGTTATCTGGTCGTACTGTAGGTCGTCTAAGTATAGACTGGTATTTGCGACGATAGCCTAGTTATTATTCTTTTGTGAATTCATCTACAACGGTGGCTATGATTCTATTTGAACATTGTTTATGGTGACGCACTGTGATCAAAGCTGTTGTAAATCTTAGAGTCAGTTGCTGTGTAGTCTTGGCTTTAGAACGTGTTCACGCCATGTCTTCCTATGAATCTTTAAAGGTGTTAGGGGAATTTTTCAGCTTAGTCTCATTTTAGTTTTAATAACCGTGCTTCTGTCCTAGCCTTTCAGATATTCGTATTTATTACCACTGGGTTTGTAATTCTGCTAACATATTAGCTTTTTGCCTTCGAATTCATCTATGTTGACTTCAATAGTCAAACAGACAGATATAAAGAAATAAAAGTGTGATGTGTACCAATATTAGAGTTCATACACCAGTGTTGACACATTAGTGTACCAAATCGACATATTTTTGTACCAATATTTGTTCATGCACCAGTGTTGACACAATAGTGTACCAAATCGACATATTTTTGTACCAATATTTGTTCATGCACCAGTGTTGACACAGTTTTGTACAAATAATAATTGATTCACCAATTTTGACATATTATTATTCCAATAAAGTACATACACCACTGTTGACACACTTTTGTACCAATATAAGAGCTCATACCACATTTTTGTCACATTTCTTGTTTCAATTACCGTGTTTATATGTGAAATGTGTCACATATTTTGAACAGAACGAGTCAATTCATTGATGCTTTGTGTCTTTCGTATCAAATTATATGTTTGCATGCGGCGTGTATGTATTGGACAGATCAAAACATCTCCAAGTTTATTGTCGAGGAACCCAGTGAGCCGCTCGTCCGATGTGATGTGACTTGTAAAATGCCCCCTGCTGGGAGTGCAATGACTTCGTCGCCAGCCAAACGAATATACTACGATATATAGTATTTCGATTATATGCTGTCCTTCAGATCTTTAATAAGATAAATTATTGATATTAAACTTTAAACTTAATCCAAGTACTTTTGAGTATAAAATAAAAACGCAATTTTAATTTTACCTAAATTTTTATACCCTTGTATAAACTTGGTCTGACTAATTCCTGTGAGAAGTGTTGCTTAAACTGAACCTTTTAAGAGCTCGCGATGCGGCACTGATAGTGGCTGGCATTTCAGTCTTAAATCGATTTCATATGCACATGCAGAGTCAGACACTTGGAACAAATGTCGTGATACCGGCACACATCGAATGTATGACGTTTGTGTACACGCCCATGTGTGAGTAATCCGCGCGCGCTAATTTTCTGCGCCAGTCTCTTGGGGAATTGGGTACTTGACACCTAATTAAAAAGAAAGCATCCCAAAATACAAATACGTAAAAATTTTAATTTTTAATTGGGATTTAGCAAGAATTTAAAATTTCAAAAATTGCGAAATATTTAGTTCTTCGAATAGTAAAATGCTTATTAGATTTAGTTGTGTCATTGCATTTTATACATTTTTTTTCTAGGGTTAAAAAACATTATTTTACGAGATAAATCAAAATATCTAACAAGCTTCATACATTTAAGGCTCCAATTTATAGACGTGTGACGTCACAACTCATGCCCGATTTATATGGAGCGTTTTAGCACCGCGCGAATAGAATCACTTCGGCGGGTTGTGATAAAACAACTATTAATCGTATCGAAAAAAAATTTGATAGAGCTATTTATCTTTTTACATGGACTATCGAATGAGACAAAAATATTTTTTAAGTCAAATACCCAACGGCGGGAGGCGGTGAACGTCCGTTCAGTATTGAGAAGATCACTGTTGGACATGAGCCTTTCATCGATGGCCACGTGGAACGTTTAGTACTGTTATTTATTTGGAGACAGACATACACCTCCATTGTATTTGTTTGTATGTATTGATTGTTGTTCTCGGAGAAAGCCGCACAGTACACAACTACACCAGACGTAATTGATTCGACAAATTCGCAAAACACGAAGGTTTATAACGAGAACCACATGTTTACTTGTCCTTCTGACCCTGATACTGGGTGGGTTGGGTTCCGTTTGAGTTTTCTTGTATGACTTGTAATTATATTGCTTTGTACATATAATAAGAATAACCGTTTATTAACGAGCCCTGAAACCCCTATAAAATACAGAATACTAATGTGCGCCGGCCTAGCTATCACCATGTTACTTACGTCTGCAGCCAAACAGCAGTGTTAATAGCACTGTTGTGCTACGGCATGAAAGGTAGCCATCCAACTGCTTTTTCATTAGCTGAGTGTAAGTGCAAATTAAAAAAAATATATGGTGATGAAATGAATCTAAGTGCTGTCACATGCGGAATGGAGTAAATAATAGTTCCTTCTTTGACTACAGGAGCCTAAAAAACAAACCGTCTCACAGTATAAAGCTGAAGTTGCAGGCAAAAGTAATCTAACTCCCCATAAAAAGTCAATTGGTGTCGTGGCGGTCCGGTAGCGACCGACGGACGGCGAACTTTTCAATTTGCATACGACGGAGGTGACCGTTGACCGTCGCAGTCACGCTCTCTTCCACCCGTGACCGAACGCCGTGACAGACCGCCGCGCCCAAACTCCATTCAACCAGCTCTGCTTTCAGAATGTACGTAGGCCAAGCGGCGACCTCTCTTACGACTTTAGAGTTTTATATTATAGCTGACCACCTACGAAACGGATAATGTTAACGGATTGGAGAGGAATGCACGCTGATCAGCCAGTTCAAATTTGATTTCACAAGTCCAATGTACTTTCTGAAAGTGGACGCCCTGTGAGACGATCTCTTTTTTATGTAAGTGGCCACATCTCCCCTCATGGTAAGTGACGATAGGGACGTTAGACGGTAACCGTACACAGAAGCCTAGACAATGAGGATCTGGTTCTCCTATCTTTCATACTGGAACACAACAGTGCTGTTTAACACTGATGTTTGACGGCAGGCTTAGGTAACTGATGGTAGCTAGCCAGGTGGACATAGAAAATGCCCTACCACCAACCAAACCGAGTACCACGGCGGCGCGTTTTTGTAATTTTTGGTTTACAATTTATTTATTTTAAATATCATGGAGGTTATATCGATACGAATTTTAAATATGTAGGGAATTGTTGTTTTAATTACCACTTTGTCATTGAAAATCCATATTATGAGATATTGAATCAACTTTATTTTGAAACTATTTATGTATTTTGTAATGTTTTCTAAACAATTGCACAAAAGTGACCCAATAGCACCTGGCATTGTTGTTAATAACTTCCCTTATACAACCCTATGCCAGAGGAAACACTTATCCGTATAAGCGCTTTCCGCTCTCGAACCAAAGCGAAACAAGCTTTTTATTCCAACCGTTTTGTTTTGGCGGAGAGTTTAGAGCGGTAACCGCTTGGACTATACCTTTCAGAAGAAACATTATACGAATCTGTGCCGTGAAATTGTTGAATTCTGTGTTTTGACGTCGTTTAGTGCCCGCATATAAAGAAGTTCCTTTCAATACTTGCCTTGGCAATGGATAACTTTCCAGACCTGGTTCAGCAAAAATCACATAGACGGCACTGTCCAATGTCCATAGAATTTCAAAAGGCCACAAACCACAGTGTCTGGAACACAAACGCTGTTTTATAAAGTGACAATTCGTAATAAACTAACATTAAATCAGTCGTTTTCGACCAATCTGGGCCAAAATACGAGCGAAATCAGCGAAAATATGTTACTTTTAGGATTGTAGTCCTCACAAATTCCGAAAGCGACTATAGCAATTAAATTGATTCTATTCCATCTTATCTAATCATCGTTTGCGGCAACATCTACTACATCCACATTTGCGTTCCAACCTTTTTTATCTGTTGGCAAAACTATTGAACTGTACGGATAGATAGCGTGCTCAGAAGCCTCAGGTCGTATCTTTGCGGTGCTTGGCGGCAGACGAGGATTAAGGTTCGATTCCCATAGAAATAGACACATCGATGGACACCGAACCCTAAACCTTCATATGAAAAATGTTACTATAAAGTCAAAGATTTTTTTAATGACATGTAAATTATTCTTAGTATTTTGATATTGTATAATTATATTATTACTACTGAATTGACATTGAAATTTGATATCTTATTTGTTGTTATATTTGTATTTTGTATGTTATGTAAACTTTATATTCGAAGAAAAAAAACTTTCGTACGCCCATTACTGAAAATCAGTGCTGTGGTCTTTGGGTCACAGCATCGGGCTGAGCTGGTGCCGTTTTCCAAGCTTACTTAATTATGCTGTAATTGTTTGTTTTTGTTTTCTGTATGTGTCATGTGTGTGTATTTTTTTTTAGCTTGGAATGAATTATTTTCTTTCTTTCTTTACAGGGCAAAACTTGGCCGATCTATTTTCTTTCCAATTCCAACTGTACCTCTACCTAAGTTTTACGAGATGACAATTGATTTGATGTCTAATTATCAGTCACATGTGTAGCTACAAGGCCGCGGTTTTTGTATAGTCTAAAACAACTGTATACTACTCGTAACTTGAATTTGTTTACATTATTTAATTATACGCTGGTAAATCACTGCCATCCTTTCATTCAATGAAGGTGAGAATTTAAGCTCATTTCCTTTTACAAAGGTATTCATGGAACTTCCACCTTGTTTCAAAAGATCCAAGTTAAGGGTCTCACTACACTATTGAACACGGCGGACCCGCGAAAGTTACGGTAGTTTTAAATAATATGCATAGTTCTGTAAATAGTCACGTAAATTCAAACCATGTTGTTAAAATGTTTAACAATTCAAAATATTTGTATGCCTATAAAGGTTGAATATCCAATAGTAGTTACAGATACATTTGTAGTAATTTGATTTGTTAGACTTTTAATCAATTTCTAATATAATCTTGCCTTCCTTCCATTCCTTTTGAAAATGTTAATTTTCATATTTATCTCTAAAAGGCTTGCTTTGCTTTTGATAAAACTAACGTCACATTTTCGCTCCACTAGGAACAGCTTCTGCCTCGACGCGTTGTAGTCTGGTGAGACCCCTATCCGTAATGTAACTTAATGAGAGCCTTGTCCTTCGCAATTTACCAGTAATTAAAACTGTTATATCTGAAGTTGGTCTTTGTTGCTCAGTTATTTGAGAACTCCTCGTTAAAGGTATTAAAACATGACTCCTTTTGTCTCTGACCTCTGTGGTGGTTTATACAACCCTTTTTGTGTAAGCCTTTTATTTTATGCAAAATTGAGGCTTTAGACAGCTTAGGGCTCCGAGGGGTTACGACGGTAAACAGAACCCCTCGGACCCAGTCTCTTCATTCAATTAATTAATATGTTAAATATATATTTGATTCGCAATATGGGTTACACTTATTCAGTTTCTGGGATGTGAAAAAAACTATTATTAATGAATTTGAAGAAGTTACTGAGAATTGTGTCCTACCCGGATGTGTTCCGGTATCAAAAAACTTTGACCTATTCTTGAATCTGTCACAAAAATTTTGCCGTCTTTGAACGTTATTGCTAAAATTCCCTAAACATCGTGACCGGCCAATCATGTTTTGTCCATATTTCTGTAAGCGATCCATAATGATACTTATAAAATATACGCATGCTATATCCTCATTTGTACCTAATATTTCAATCTTTTACGGCGGTCACTTACATAAGAGGGAGCATGATATTTAGAAAATTCCAGTGGAATATCTCTGGGAGCATCGCATTTTCACACGCGCGTATCTTTACAGAACGGTGGGCAGCCATCTTGGAATTTTGTAAGGAGCCTCACTGAAATTGGCCATTCGCATTTTTGCGGTTTTCTCGGAGCATTTGCCGTTGAAAAGTTGAAGTCTGTGGCGAACACAGTTCGTAATTTGATGGTACAAATTATGAGGTTACGGTTACACTGAGTAACTTTTACGAAGGATTACAAAGAAGGTCATCGAAGTCTCAAAAATTCATATTTTTTAGACTATATAGAACGTGTTACTTTTAACCGGAAGCGGTTTCGCTTCGCATACTACTCAAGATAGAGCATTTAAGGTAAAATTATGAAGTTCATGAAGCATTTTCTTTATTTGTAGGTATTAGTAGACAATGCCAGCCATTGATGTTAATAAATATATGTACATACTAGTAGTATGCCTTACCGCCTTACAAATCCCCGGCTCCAAACTATGCCAAAGCTTCTAAAGCGTTTGACTCCTCAAATTCTCAATACATGCTCAAGTTTGTAGGCCTGCGTTGACAAGGGTGCAATGAAGCCAGCCCTTTCTATACCGATCGATGTCTGATAGTTTAAATTTCCTAGGGAGGGAGGGAGATTTGAGATAGTGTACACATGATCACATGTTAACGGAAGCATTGAAATGGCTATTAGAAAATTTACAAGAAGTCACGTTATTGCCCAAAACACACAACTTTTTTCCTAATTGAATTTATGGTGTTGGTCCTGCGACCAGATTGCGCGGAAGGCAACGGTTTACAGCCTAAGGTCGCCCGCTTAGGTTCGACCTCGGCTTAGGGCGGTTCTTCGTGGGGCGAGGATCGGAGAGAGCCTAGAATGTCAAATAAACTGTAGAAGGGCAAATGAATATGCAAACACATTGTACGTACATAGAAAAAAGCTATGATGACATTATAAAGTCTCATCTAGTACCGAACGAAATATCTAGTCACTAGATACGCGTTCAATAGAAATTTCGTTGGCAGAGGTCAACTTGATAATGCTCATTCTATGTGAATGTTGCTTGTCATCTGGTCTCAGCTTTAAAATAGTCACTAGTCATTCCAAGGGTGTCACAATAGGCGACTAAAGGAAAAATTCAGGAAATGGGTAGCACCGTTTATAGATGTATTTTTAAAATAAATGTATGATGGGTTTTCACTTGCCCTTTATCTACCATCGTGAGGATAGGGCTGTTTGATGGTAAGCTTACGCACCTAGAAGCCTATCTAATGGGGCGCCATCTCCTCTACCTTTACTCTGCTTGGCGGCAGACTTAGTTAACATGGTGGTAGCTGGCCAGGCGGACATAGAAAATGTCCTACCGCCAACCAAACTGAGTGGCTACATCGGTACAGTAACATCTTATAAGAATCCGCAAATCAAGTATGTTGATTGTGCCTCTCCCTCATGAAGAGCTCATTCGATGTGACGATCTGTGGCTCATGTTCAGCAGTGGACTTACAAAGCTGATGATGATGGTGACAAGAAACAAATGTAATTGCTTTCTTTGCAAATTATGTTAATTGAACTTGGTGTAGCAGGGTAGGGATGTTATTTTGAAAGTTCTGTCTATAAATTTTCTCTAGTCTAAGCGATAGGGTAGATAGATAAAGCGCCTTAAATTCATTTCCTGAATGACTTCGTATCTTAGAAGAGTATCGAATGTCAACGGAACTTTACGGAGATATGAATCTTTGTGTAAAGGTTTTGTAGTGCAGTGAAGGTTGTATTGCCGCGTGCAGCTTAGAATAGGCATATCTTCCGGCGTTCACTGACCCGCTTGATTATGTCAGTTCCCGCATTTGGCAAATCTCTTTAGTTACTGATCATGATATCTTAGAAAGTTTGCCCTGTAGAATCTGGCGCCAGGTTGTATGGGAGTCGGAATCCTTGATCCTTTCTCTAATGAATGATACAGAACATAATCTAAATTTCAACAAATAACCTAAATTCATGTCAAAGAAACATAGTGCACGTTATAAAGATATAGTCAAAACATAATGAAACAAAATCTTCCTGGAATACAGCTTTTCAAACGTAATACACTAGCAGATTATACTTTTCTCTGCTACCTGCCCTCAACCACTTTTGAATATAATTGAAAACACGAATTCAGGCTTCGTATTCTGCTTTTAAACGCTTTGTTTCCGCTCTCTGAAAAGAAAATTGTCTGCGCCAATGCGATGGACGTGCGACTATTAAGCCTTTGGGCTATTACCTGGAATTACGTTGCCAGGAGACTCGGACTACAGTGAAGAACTAGTGCAGAATGAAAATTCGATTTGAGACGGTCGGTACAACTACACGTGTATCTGCAGTGGTTCGTTACTGGTAGTGGCTTGCTTTGAATCTTTCGATGTTTTTGTTGGTACTGTGAAGTATTTTACTTATAGCGTCGTGGTAAACCACCCGTATACTGTGGGTACTACAGCTCGCACCAAGCGTTTCGCTTCTACATTCATCATGCATACAGCTAAAATATGGAATACACTACCGGTTTACGTGTTCCCCGAAAACTAAAACTTGCGTATCTTCAAACGAAGAGCAAATATACACCTTCTAGATCAACGCGTAACATCGTCGTGATATTGAGGTCAAGCGTTGATTTATCTTCTATAAAAAATGTTGATCTTATGGTCTGGGCGTTGCCGGTCAAATATTCGACTGTTTGATTTGGGACACTAAATAACATTGTTAATCTAAATGATGTATCCCAAAGACAAAAATCCAGTGCCTCATTATTTTGACGGTTGAGGTCTAAGCGATAATAATTCACCTTAAATTTTTGCTCCATTAGCCACATTTCACTTTACCAATGATAGGCCGTACAAAGCAAACATCATTTTGTTGTTCAAAACTTTTTACCTATTGGTAATAATAATAAATCGCTCTGTGTAGTGTCACATTCGGCCACGCGGGCGTACAAGACATTTCGAGATCGAAAGTATTTCAATACCCGCTCTTTAGCATTTTTAAAATATCTCTGATCTTGACAAACCGTACATGATAAAAGTAATGCCTAAGTATCCTCAGAATCATACTCATATAACGCATTTAAACACAATATTCAAGTCTTCTTTGAGGTACAGTTTTAGTGGTTTCTGCTCACAAATCCCGGTGTCTACAGTCTACAATACGTACTCGTGTCCCGTCTCCACTGAATGATAATTACAGTAAATTGCTGCCATTGTTCTAGATGGCTTGTTGGAGGATTTCAACTCGAGCAGAATGGAACAGATTGGAAGCGTTGTTTTTGTGATTCTGACAAAACCAGCTCTGCAATTCAGGCATTGGAAGAGCATTGCTGAAGAACTAACTGTTGTCTGATAGTTTATCATCATTACCTGATGAACAAATCGAGTCAAGCAATGTTTGCTTACAAATTTTCAACACAACTAGTTTACGAATGTTTTATTTTGATAGTCAACACGCCTGAAAAGTATCTGACAATAAATGCAACATTTTTATTTTGCCAAAAGAGGAAATGTGCAGAGTCAGATATCAAGTTTCATATTTATACAAACATGAAGCTTATTACTATTAGCTTAGGTTACTGTAGCGAGCTTGACCTGCGGCCGTGAGCGAAAGCCGTTTGTGCTACGATGGACCCAATTAGGGACAGACAATAGTCCTGTGTTGGTGCAAATTAACAAGCCTCGTTGAGTTTGTTTGCCGGGGATGACTAGTGAGTGAACAAATGAACGAGTGAGTGAACGAATGGACGAGTGAGTCAATGAAATTTTTTGATGGCCCTTTAGCGAATTTTCACGTGAACGAACGGTGCATTTTAGTCTGCTTTTCGTAATTTTGCGGCATGCTGAAGGTGGTTTTCGTTGGCGGTCTGTTTGTTGAGTTTGGCCTCAGTTAGGTCTCTCAAAGTAATTGTGAGCCTTTAGTCTCGAGCGTTATATCATATAACTCCTAAAGCCCAGAATTTTTGGTCCCTGTGATTTTCGCACTTGATACCATTTTACCATTGCGCTCAACTTCTCCTCACTAGTAGCTGAGCGGGTGCCTTATGTCCCAGCACACCTTCTGGAGTGATCCTGGATTTTTTAAAGTTCGATGCCAAGATATCCTTTACCTATATGAGGCTACTTCTAGGTAACCTTGTACCCTAATTGTGTAATTTAATTGTAAAAATTGACATTTTAATGAATAATCACAATGAAATTAGATCACAGCGCGAACTCATCACTTTTTGTGTCCAATCCTTTTGAAATTTAGCATTCACATAGCCAATGCTATGGTGAAAGTCATATTCTACCTTTATCCCAAGCCATTAAATTTTTTGACTGATTAAGATGATTTTCTAAATTCTCATCAGCCTAATTTGTCCATAACAATAGTAATAGGAAGATACAGACTAAAATATAACAAAAGTTAAGCAAAAATTATGATCAAAAATTCTGCTGAAGGACCAAACAGTCAACTGTTTAAAAATAATATTCGTTATCTTTAGCCACAGACACGTCGTATCCATACAGGCGTATCCGTCATATGGTTCCGGTTATGATAGTGACACAATTATATATGCGAATACGGACTGTACTCCCCAAAAAAGTTCATTAAACCTGGAAGCTTTTTCAAAAAAATGTACTGGAACTTTCTGACTCGATAGCTTTTTTGGAGGAGATTCGGAAAACGGCTGCCCGGATTCATCTACCTACATATCATGGAATTATCAACGCTCCTGTCAAGTGCAGTTCGGCCACCAGGGTCCCCTCAATACCCCATGGGTTTTCCATGAAGTCATCAGTTCATCAGAACGCTCCAAACAAGGATATTGAACTTTAAAGTACATTCACTCAAAAATTATCATATGATGATTTATGAAGGAGACTCGTATGATGACATCTCTCTTAATGTCTTATTGGTATCCCAAAACAATTTCCTGTCTGTTCAGAAAATAAATAAAAAAGAATTTATCAAAGAAACAATGCGACAATCGGAGACCAGTGCCTCCGCAACGTATGCATTGCGCTCCCAAATATGCGCGTGCGCAGGAAGCAGGTGTCGCGCCACCTGTCGCGCGCGACGCGAATACCAACTGTTGGATCGATGACCCTCCCGAGCAGACCGGTTGTTTTGTTGATGATTGGGAATTGGGTTGCACATAAGAAGCTTCCCAACTGACTAGCATCAATCAACGCTCAGAACAAACCACAGAGTGCCACAATACCAAAGGCTAGAAACTTGCAATTTGAACCATGTGCAGTCAGTGCTATTGTATATATAATACTCAAATTTGTACCATTGTCACATTCATGCTGACTTCAATTAAAAATTAATATGACATGACAAGTTTGCGTAGATACTTATGACGTTGACAGCTCAGAAAAATATAATCAAATAGATAGCAATACTACTTATAGAAGTAATAAAAGAAGCTTCCTAATAAAATATCAATACTGTTCGAAACAGATCTCCACAACCCTCAACATTTCCTCAAATAGTTCTACGACATGCAATAGATGGCAATATCGGGCTCTATTGGGACCAGTGGAGATGACGACATTCCTCGGGGACCCAGCTGGGGACAATGAAAAGTCAATAAAGGGTCAAAAGGGACGGGGGAAGTAGTTGTGCAATCATTTGCTATAAAGATGAGTTTAGTAAGGGCGTGTATGCCTTTGTGAAGAGTACTGCTCTTTTTATACATATCCACGCTTGGCCGGAGATTGGTGATCTCAGAAAGAAGCTTTGGTTTAAGTACACTCCTGAATATTTCCCCCTTAGTCGCTTTTCTTCGACATATGCGGAATTATATGGCGAGACCACAGTGGAATATTGACAACTATTTCTGATGAAATCGTACTATAGGCGTCGTCGCATCGATCGTGTAATTCGGCAGGCATCAGTTGTGCGTCGCTGAGTCATGGACATAGTTCATCGACCGTCTCCGCTCTATATTGTTTGTTTACATTGTTACAAACGTTCGTTCATCTAGGTTTGTGCTAGTATACCGCTGTTTAAATTAGGTAGGCGGCTCTGTCGTTGCGTTTTGTTTCGGGTTGAGAATAGAAACAATCCTAACACATGTCTTCTTCAAATCAATTTTTAGTGTCGTATGCATGATTTTTCTTTTATGATGTATTTACTGATGGTAAGTGGCGACAAGGCCGTTGGTTGGTAAGTGTTCGTACCCAGAAGCAATCTAATGAGGCGCTGGGTCTGCTAACTCTCACTTGGTGACAACGTTAGTTTTTCCAATGACATTAACATTTACTAGTGACAGACAAGACATTATCCGATTGCTTAACGGTGAAGGACAACATCGTGAGGAAACCTGCATGTCTTGAACAGGCATGTGAAGTGCGCCAATCCGCGCTGGGTCCGCGTGGTGGACTATGTCCCATACACTCTGTAGGAGAGTAGGCCTGCAGTGGGGACGTATATAGGCTGATGATGATGAGTGATAGACAGGACAAAGCAATCATTTTGATCCTAAAGCTATTACCAATTGGTAATAAGTCACTCAGTCTAGTCTACCTAATCATGCCACACGCCTGTACAAGTCATTTGACGTACCATTGGCTATCGATATGGATTTTTTTTCTTCTATGACAAGTTTGCCAATGCCCGCTCTATAACCTGTTACAATGTTTAAATCTCTCTTCTATTTTCCCTGTAATTATCATTTACGGGTACAATGCAGTCTACGTCGGTCGGTTTAGGAAATTGGACAGGAGAAGACGAATGTTTTTAATTCACCTCCAGCTGCGTAAATTGACGTCCAAATTAACAGGCTCGTTGCTATGTAACCACGACGCGGCATGATGAAAAGTCAGAATTGAGATGGTGACAGGGTAAAGAATCTTCCTTTTGATTAAACAGCAACTAGAAAATTGCTAACGTGCAAACTTGAAGATCCATGGCAGAAGCCATAGTAGCTCAGTTGGGTATAGCGTCAGTCATTGAACAATCGAAGTCTTCGTACAATCCTGGTTCGTGCAGATTGTTATTTGGAATTTATGCACGATTGATAAAAAAAAAGGAAAATAAATTACCATGGCTTTTCGGTGAAAGAAAACATCGCGAGGAAGCCTGCACACTCCTGAGAAGAAATTCAAAGGTGTGTGTGAAGTCTACCAATCCGCACTGGGCCCGCGTGGTGAACTATGGCAGACAGTGCTCTGAAGGAGAGTATGTCTGCAGTGGGGACATAATATTATAGCCTGTTGATGAAAGACCATCCTACCTATTGTTATACATGTAGATTTTTTAAAGTGATTTCGTGCCCATTACAGTAAAAGTCGTGTGGCTAGGCTTATTTTTTGTAGTGGACGTTTATTATTATCAATTTAGGTTTACCCGCTTTTTCTAAATTTTGAGAATCATTTTAAATTGAAAGTAACTTGTTTGGTTGGCGCGGCAATAACGAAATATCCTCGTTACGCGCCGCTGTTACTTTGTTTTACTGTTCTATTTGTGGAAGGGAATTGAGATGATGAATAACTTTACTTATTCACGTTACTCGTATTTATGTACATTTATAGTACATTTTCGTTGAGATTGTATTTTCCCGGGACCTGTATTTACCTGGAGCTGTGTTTGCCTCATCTCATCTTGTTGGCATCGAAACGGACGGCACGCTCTTTACTTCTCGCTCCAGTGAATGATGTTTCTGAGAGACAGAAAGGGATACAGCTAGTGCCAGCCGAGCAGAAGATCGACCCTTATACGCCTTCTATAAGATTACCACCAGTACCAGGTGATTCAATTCTAAAGATAAAATCGGCTAACCTTGACGCTCGTATGATTTTAGAAATTATTATTTCCCCCTCGACATATATAAGAAAGCAAGCAAATAAGCACCTTATAAATCTACTAGAATTTACTAGATCAACGCGTAACCTCGTCAACTTCATCGTCATTTAACATCAGTTGAATTGAGGCCAAGCGTTGATCGATCTATCTTTTGTATAAGATAAATCTCAAGTCTGTATCTATTTCTGTTTCGAAGCTAGAAGCTTCTGAGTGACAGACAAAAGTTAAAGGACCCTTAAAATAAAATATAAGCCTTTATACTTAGATTTCTCTGTACATTGTAGCGGACCTAATAATAACTTCAGATCACGTGCTCGAGTGTAATGAAAGTAGAACGTAACGCGGATCGCATTAATTACAATACACAGGTAATTAGTAAGGAGTACGGCGCCTTCCATACTCCTTTGAGCAATGCGTACTAGAAATACTGAATACGTAACGGTCGCATTGCTTACTGTTATTTATATAATGTAATCGCCACATGATTCCCGTGGGTTGACCTAAGCCCTGTCACAGACCTACGCATTCGGTTCTAGCTACTGTTAAAAAAGGTTAAACATCACCTAGTATACTGGCTGTATGCATAGGCGGCCAGTATTTCTTAGCAAGGAGATTGCGAGTCTCTGCGCTTGAGGTTCGCGGCCGACGTCGACACTCCCCGCGCTACCACCGCTCTTCCCAACAGATTGTGTAACCCTTCGTTCGAAGAGCGTGCGCTGGTGTTTTGTGTCTGTTTAGGCTTTGATATAATTGAATTGTACCAAAGTATAGTGGTGTTTATACTACCTAGAACGGTCCGGACCGCGTCTAGTTCCGGGCGGTAGATGGGTGACGATCGGTACTTTATTGTTTTGCATCCTAGCCTTCCGGTTTCAATTCTACCTAGCACAGAACAGAATCGGTGTGGGATCGGGCGTGTGACAATCGGTACATTTTGTATTACATCCTAGCCTTGCGAATTCAATTCTATCTAGAGCAGAATCGGTAGAGGTTTTCTTGACTGCCTTCAAAATGTATAAAACCCTGTGAAGTCTCTATTCCTCGTCAGAAGATGACGGTCAGAAATGTGTATATTTGCGTTTGGAACGTTGAGAAAGTAAATAATTATTCAGCGAAGTATGTTAAAATTACGACACAAAACGAGTCATCTGGCTATTGATGAGGCAATTTCGTGGAAATATACGCAATTTTAAATAAGGGATTTCATGGATCACAAAAATAAATCCTTATTTCTTTTCAGGGTGGCCAGATAGGAAAATTCTACCAAAAATCACAAGTTGAACTGTGATCGCCCGAACGGCGTTAAATTTTTTATAGTTTGTAATCAAAATAAGTGCTTCTTTACCAAATATTTATACCTATATAACCAATCAATAATATGAGCCTTAAATATTAGAACGAATAATACCTTAAAGGACCAAAATTAGTACTTTTGTAACCATTTTAGTAGTGAACGCCTTAATTTTATACTGACTTAGTGTAAGTGTGGCAGTTGCTAAAAAGTTTTTTAAACCAAGGAGTGTTTTATACGGAAAAATGTGTTTTGTGTATAGTCTGTGGTTTCCCCGCGACAACGTAGCGTGGCAACACTGAAGAAGTGTCCAAGTGTAACGATTCTTGTGTCCTTCGTCGGCATCATGGAGAGATGCGATGGATTCCTGGTGTACAGAAAGCCGGTGTATCGGGTCTTCCAGTATTTGGAAACGTAAGTTTTTTACACACACAACATACACGTTTACATCAATAGCTCTAAACAATATTTAACGCCTACCTGTCGGTCACACATCGATCACGGGCCTTACGGCATACGGCTTGTGCATCTGGGTGATTGAGACATATATTTAAAAATTTACATAATAGCCGAAATAGTTCGGAATCGGAGGTTTCGTTATTAATGAGCCACTAGATTATGTTATCTTTCATCGGAATACAAAGTTTCTATTTTTTAATCAGATTTAGATTACATGGAGTTCTGGTCTTGTCAATGGTATAGCAAGCTGCTCCGAGGAACTATTGGTATGGTTTCTTCCACTGGCTTTCACACCCATTAGTGCTTATAAGAAATAATGTATAAATTAACAATTGCGCGTGTGATTTCGTCAGGCTCATTCGTTAGAGTATTGTTCGGTGCATATGACCTTATCTATTTATATTTTTTCAGAATGTTAATTATTGATATTCTGCAAGGAACCCTCGGTGCGCCAGTTTTTAATGCTTATGTGTAATGCGTGTTGCTTTTGTTTAAAAACCCTTGACAGATGGACAGTATCGCTTAGTATACGAGTTAGTTTGTGCTCTCTTTTTATAGACGTCTAATAAAAACTTAACATGTGTTACAGAAAATGAACTTTGTTGTTAACAAGAGTCGTTTTAAGAAGCGCTCCTGAAACATTGTTGTACTGTAGGTACGTAATCTGCCCTTCGCCGCGGTGGTTCGGTCTAAAACTGTTCTCAAAACAAACAGAGCTCGCCTGTAAACACTTAGCGACGCGTATATTTGATTGGGATATATTTAAAGCGTAATGAAAACATTTACACCCTTTGAGGGGTTAAAAATGTTCATGTTTGTGCGTTGTCTTTTTTCTTGCGTGTTTTAAATTTAAAAAGGTTACACAATATTTTGTTCTCGATATTTTAAAGAAACTGTATATTGAGGGATGTTGAAATGTTATTACACCATTATTCTGAATCTACACGTGTAGTTTATGATCCGGTTTGCTCGCAAGATATCGGAGGGTTGTTTAGTCCAGTTTGAAGTCACCCCTGTGCCTAACACTTTATAAAATACTATGTAGCTGTATGTTGATAACAATATTAATCAATAGTTTAACCTTTTCATACCAATATAACAAATTCAAACGTGAGTTTGTTTGTTTGTCCTATCTTTACGTCGTAACGGAGAGTCCGAATGACTGGATTTTTTGTATATGGATAGTTGAAGGGACGGACAAGGACAGACTACTTTGCATCCCGATCGATCCGGATCGTCGCGGAAAAACGGTAATTTATTAAAACCTGTTAATTTAAGTAGTGTAAAACTATATCCAAGAATCGCAAGACTGCTGATGTACAGGCACAAATAAAAATCTCTTGTAGATTGTCTTCTGAATCTACCTACCACTTATCTCGTGGCACGAATACTGACCGCATTTCCACATTGTTTTGCATTGCCTTTGGTACACTCGAGAACAAAAATATGTATCCACATTTGAACCAATGTCACATTCACTCTTTTTCCTATGTAGTGTGTTGACGGAAATGTCAATTAAAGGTGAATGTGACATGGTTCTAAAGTGGATACATATTTTTGTTCTCGAGTGTACATAGTCGGTAATTGGCATCACCAGTCAAATAGCTGCTTCGTTGTCAAAGTTATTATTCAAAGCCATGACATCATATTGTACTTTCTTCTAATGAAAGGCATGCAGAAAGCTGTTTCAATATAATTTAACGCCTTTTTTCTATGCGAGCCCTTACAGCGGGAGCGTGCTTCAAGTAAACAGAGGGTCCGGTGCGACCCGAGCAACACCCCTTCTAGCAAACATTTTTAAAGCTCGCCACCCCGCAATACCGTTAATGGAGTTTGGAAGTTTTGGAACTTGTCGCTAATGAACTTGTGTTTTATTATTATTAAAAAACCCTCTAAAGCCGAATAAAACGAGTAGGTAACGTCTTCTTTGACTTTGATCTATTCAGAGTTAGTCAGTGAATATTCTGAACTTCTACAGGCGAAAGGTAGTCCTCATTTTAAAAAGATTGAAGGTCTGGTAGTTGGACACTGTCCCAATACTAGGTTGGTTAAAATTCATATTTTATGACGCCAATTTTCTGCCTTTTTTCTGTAAAATTTTCTCAAAGCATTCACATAAAAATGTAATGAAATGTCATACCCCCGTAATGGCCTCCCATTCGGATATTATCGCAGCTGCAAGGGTCGAGAATCTCCCTCGAAATAAAAAAATAAAAGGTAGTGTTTCGGGTCGTTTCGGGTGGTACATTTTTACTAGATTAAACATAAGATATTATTTTTGTTTTTAGTTATGTACTAGGTGTATATGTGTGCAATTAATTTTGCGTTGAATATATGTCTTACTAGCTTTTGACCGCGACTTCTCCCACGGGAACTACTTGTTTAATCAGGACAAAAATTAGCTAATGCCCTTCAACAGTCCCTATAGAAAAATCAAGTCATTCTGACTGTCCGTTACGACGTAGAGAAAGGACAAACAAACTTATTTATGCATTTATAATGTATGTATTTGAAATTTTGACTTACCGTCCCGAGCAAAATGCCGATAAAATGTTTTTATTTTAAATTTTCTTAAATCAAAAGTCATGTGTAGTGTCGGCTCGTATTGGGAACTTAGGTGCGAATGATAAAAATCATTACCATTGGCTTTTCGGTGAAGGAAAACATCGTGAGGAAACCTGCACACTCTTGAGAAGAAATTCAAAGGTGTGTGTGAAGTCTACCAATCTGCACTGGTCTCGCGTGGCACTTTGCAGCGGGGATATACTCGTATATAGGCTGTTGATGATGAAGTCTTCCTATTTTTTATATAGATTTTTTCTTTTTCTCTCGATAATACACCTTAAAATATCCAAAACATTTGTTTCAGGGTGTTTTTTAAAGTGAAACTTGTGCATGTGATGGATGATGAAATGACACGATGATGAAGTAAATTACTATTTGAATTTGGAAGGTTGCAATCGACCCATCCGCCTTCTTTATCAAGATCCTTTATCTCAGTTTTACTTTTAATGCACGGGGGCAAAGATTTATGGTTAAAAGTTTATGATTAATGATGTTATCATTGGGGTTTATTTTTCTTCCGCTAAAACTCATTTGGTTTGAGTGCTTTGTGGAATGGAGATTCTGCTCTTCGAAATAGCCAACGATGGATTGATATACACACTCATTGGACTTGATACCGTTACATACAATTTGTTATATTAGATTTAAGTTCTCCTGTAGAATCATGTGGATATTTTAATCTGAAAGAGTTTGAATTAACAATTGAACCGGATTAGGACGGTAGTAGCACAATGTAATTTCAACCTACATAACTGGGGAATTAGGGACTCGCCTAGTTGTGACTGTGGCGCGCCCAAACAGACCACTCAACAAATAGTTGAAGAATGCTCAACAGGAAGATTTGGTGGGGATTTTAAAGAGCTAAATATGCCTAACGACGACGGAAGGGAATGGCGTCTTAATCTAGATATTAAATTATAACTAAGGGGCTGTCCATTAATCACGTGAGGCTTGAAAGGGGGGGGGGGGGGGTTTGACAAAAATCACGACTAGTTGACACGACGATCCGTTGCTAGACAACGAACGAAGTACCTTCTCACGCGCCGCCGACGACCGCCCGCTCGGCACGCCAATCGCCAGTTATTCTGTTGTTTTCGCGCCGAATACATGCGTAAACGGTTATAATACCTTAGTACGTTTTGCATTATTAAAACAATGTTTAAAGTAGGTGATCTGTATAAAGACCTTTTTGCAGAGTATAAGAAAGGAAAAAACCTAGTATCGCTCAGAAAGAATTTAATGAGTTGTGGGTGATTACACCATTCGTTTATTATTATTTTTATGCCAATCAAAAACAACCTGCAACCTTTCTGTCAGACATTTTTATCATGGTCCTTAATTTCAGAATAAAATAAGATTATACTTAATACATGTATTTAAGATAATATTCTAAAATATCCTAACATAAAAAGGAGATCAAATATATGTGAAGCCAAGCTTCCAGGCTTGTGATTGGCTGACAGTTACATGTATTATAGTAAAATGACACAAAAATATATCATGACATATACGATACCAAATTAATATATAAATTCAACACGCGCGCTTGCGCGCGCAAGACAATTCTAGTTCTAAAAAATTTAAGATTTTTTGTAGATACGAAAAATACACGTGATGTTGGATGGGGGGTGGGGGGGTAGTCTTAAACCTCACCATGTATCACCAAGGGGGAGGGGGGGTTAAAAAATGCTTAAAAAAAGATCACGTGATTAATGGACGGCCCCTAAGCAGGAATAGAAGTCATTCGAAAATAAATTAATAACAATTGGACAGTTATATCAGTTAAGAAAAAAACAAAATTACTGGTTCATTTGCTTGTATTTAGGCTGTAGACTAATTAAAGCATGTTTCATCGAAATCTGGTGAGATTGCTACAGCTTGACCTCTCCTGGTATCAGCCGGTCATGTGTAACACAGGTCACGATACACTGGTCAGTGAAGTAAACCATAAGGCTAGTGTGAATATAGGGTCAAATTTATTATACAAGTATAATACATGGTTACACTTCACGCAATCAACCAATGAAACTCGATGCATTGTGTCAGATGTTCTCAAACTTTATTATCTCCATTCCGTTTTCTTATTCAACGTTATGGTGGTATGGGCCAGACCAGGCTACCCTAAAATATTTCATAGAAATGAAGTTAATTTGAAAATCAATGTAAACCATGAAACAGTGTTTGATTGATTGAATAAGCTGTAAAAAACCTATTTGGAATTTAAAAAAAACTCCTTCAGGGCTCAAATATCAAGGAAGTAATAAGTTAGGTCAATAAATCAACTTAGTTCGATTTAAATTATACAAAATGTGCTTTGAAAATATAAAAGTGTAAACCAAATACTGATTGGGTATTTTAATTAAAATCAGTTTTATTAGTCGAAATAGCTGTTATGGTTAATCCTCTTATAAAAAGCGCGTGCATCGTAACAATGTTTAGCACAGGCTCACATCCAGCAGTAGATTTATACATCTGATAACGATGGAAGAAAAAAACCGTTGGCTTCTATGGCAGATATACATATCAAAACGAGTAATGGGTAACGAGTAACATTTAAGATATCAGTGTCTTGTAAATGTTTGTCCCCTAAATTTGTTGCGTACTCCGGGGCCAGCAAACTCCATTTTGAGTAACACTGGCCGATGTGAAACACGCAGAGTGCATTTATAACAACAATGCACACACCCCAGTGAGCGATGTGAGTGCGGGAGTAAACAAGGGTGCATGCCCTACCACGTGCTAGGTTTCTCACTTGATTTTCGGAATTATATTTTATGAAAAAGCTTCCTTTGTTGGTACAATTTATTGAAGAGGTTGATTCGATTTAGGGGGAAATAATATCGCGGAACAAACCTCGCGAATATTGCCGTTATGGATATTGGTCCGGTGTCCATTAAGCTACACAGCATGGCAAAATATTTGTCAATCAGGTCTCTTTGTAAAGGGCTCCGGTCGTCCGTCGGTCCGTCCGCGGCTTAGCTCAGAGACTCTTACTACTCTTACTAGAAAGCTATAATTTAGTACAGGTATACATATTAATCACGCCAACAAAATGGTAAAATAAAATCTTGAAAAATATTTTTTGGTGTGACTTCCATACACGAAACTTGGGGATGAAATATTTTTTTCGCGTCTACCCCATCGTGTGCGGTATCGTTGAATAGGTCTTTCAAAAATATTGAGGGCCTAGGGACATTATTTTTTAGATTAAGGGAAGAAGCAATAGTCGACCAAATTATAAAAAATACTTGGAGTGCTCGAAATGAAAATTTCGAACAAATTTCACACAAAATTACTTTTATTACTACGGAACCCTACACTGCGCGTGGCCTGACACGCACTTGACCGGTTTTTTAATAACTTTATTTGTGTAGATTTACGCTCTCGGAATCTGCTTTAATTTGATTCTGACTACATGCTTCTCAAATATTTCAGTGATGCCGATAAAAATTTAGACTTTTGATTAGAAATTTCTTATAAATTCCGTTTAAAATTACATCGTCCTGTGTGGGCCCGTTTTTAGACGTTATTCGCTTTAAACCGACGGGGAGCTACGGAACCTACATTGAGCGTGACCCGACACGCACTTGGCTGCTTTTATTGAATGCTCTGTTGTTTCGTTTCGTGTGTCTCTTAGCTCTGCAAATGAGAGCTTTGTGTGAAAATACCATCTGCCCATCTGCCATCACATCGTTTTGTACAAGTAAACCACAAGGCAATCACATTCTTCTTTCACGTCAACACAGCAATGAATCTACGTGATTCCATTGAATAGTTTTTGTGTCAGCGAGTGATAAAGGCTACATTTGATCCGGGTAAATGTTTTAACCCCCGACGACAAAAGAGGGGTGCTATAAGTTTGGCGCCAATATCTGTCAGCGGCATCGTAGCTCTCGAGCGGATGTACCAATTTTGATGCGGGTATTTTTACGTGAAAGCAAGTTTCCTTGCGTAGCAATGGTTCTTAGATATGTTTAGTAATCGTATGATAGCGTAGTTTAAAAAATATATTTGTTGCATAAATATTATTTCTTAATAATAAAATTGGAACTGGCCGGTTTTTGTATATAGGAGATATTTAGGAAAATTGAATACATACTCCCACAGTAAAGACCCAGATCCCTCGGTCTTTATAAGAGCAAAAGACGCCAAAAATTTGTAGAATTTTTGTGAGTATGTGTGTACATGTAGATTGGAACTAACCGTAAACGCAGATAACTTATTTTACACAAACACGTCCGTCGGAGTTGTAAACTATATCCTGGTTCCGGCGAGACCAACTTTACTCCAGTACTTAGTTCCTAAGTTATTCCGCGCTCTGGTTTATATTTGTAACTGTTAGTTGTTTGTATAAGAACAACTTTAGTAAGAGAACTGTTCGTAGACTGTACACAGCTTGAAATATTCTATTTATAGTCTAGAATGAATGCATTCTTCATCAACAGCCAGGAAACGTCAACTGCTGGACATACCCCTCCTTCATGGTAGGCCGAAACAACATCCCAAGCCACCTGCATCCAGCGACTACCCGAGACCTTAACCAGGTCGTCAGTCCATATAGTAGGGAGACGGCCCGGTAGACGTTTCCCGGTACGTGGTCGCCACTCGAGAACTCTTACTTTCAATCGGTTATCTGACCTAGTCGCGGGTAGTCACTGGATGCAAGTGGCTCAGGACCGGTCATTGTAGGGAGGAAGCATATGTCCAGCAGTGGACGTTTCCTTGCTGACCACTATGCTACGCAGGGTAAGAGCGTCGGATATAATGTACACTGATGCCTTGAATTTTGATGCCAGATTCCTATACTGAGAACTGACCCATAATTTCGCCCAAACAGTGTTTGTGCTTCAAGTTTTGCAGCTCAATTTAATATTAATAATTCTTAGCTGCGTGCTCCGTTCTGGTACGCCGCCAACTTACTCAAGCTAATTGCTTATTCACTTGAAATTGAAACGTAACTTGTACTACCTAGTACCTACAAGCGCCAGCACACTTGGCGCATCTTTGTGAATTTTATAATGAAGCTCTTTACAGTTCCGTAACAATTGTTGAATGTATCGATGAATTTTACTTTACCTCACATGACCTGACGATAAATGTCAACATGCGAATTTAAAATGAAGCTTTTTTGCCAGTTTGGTTCGGACATTGCTGGCCGAATCACCTGATTGTCTGAACAGTAAGATACTTGCGTGCTTCGTTAGTCACGTTAATCCGTTGTTACCGGTTACTATCTACGACAGGGGTAGTAGCTGCATGAGAGATGTCAGACGACATATAGCTTATGTCATGGAGAGGGATATACTACTTATTCTGTCGGTAAAGTCGACGATCGACGAAGCCGCGGGTAAAAGAAAGTATTAATATATATTTGAAGTAATTAATCTCAAAAAAATGTTAACTGATATTAATTGGAAATAATTAACGTTTTAATTGCTACATGTTTAACTTTATGACATATGTGAGTTGCAGGAGACATTAATCAAGGTTTATTTTGCACGCAACGTCTAAAATGCAAGGTTTACGTCCATAATAAGATTTAATAAATACAGGAACTTGTCACGAAGATAATATAAAGATATCAAAATTAACCACCGTGGGGCGAGTGAAAACGTAGTAAAGGACGCCCCCGATTACTGCGGTTTAACAAATTGTTTGTTTTTAATAATGTACTAATTGACATGCGATGTAAACTAATTTTTTAACAATGAAATTCCTTATTACATATGTTTATAATATTTGCACATCTGTGGACAGGTTAAGTATGTAACTAATTGAAATTACTATCCAAACACCATGTAAAAAACTATGTGCTTGGCAAATAATTTTTTTTTCTTTCTTCTTTCATTCTTTCAATAACATCGATGTGGCAGCGGTTTTAGTTTATAATTTCCTTTGACAAATAACTTTATCATCGTGTGGAAATGTTACTGCTGAAATAGGCCGAGTCAATTCCGTCCGAACCGGGGATCGAATAGTTTCATAAGCAGACTCCACGCGACCTTTTTAACCGACTTCAAAAGAGGAAGGTTGCATGTCCGACGCGTATGTATGTTTGTGTATATGTTTACCGTTATCTCCATCGATTGTAGACCGATTTTGAATTTTTTTACCAAGTTTTCGGTCCATGTAATATCCCGAATCACTAACTTTGTTAACAATATATTCGTAAAAAAAGCTAAGTGATTGTAATTCAAAAAAGTCGTAAAAAAAGTAACTCGACACATCACAGAAAGTAAAATAAAAACGTTTAGTTTGCAATTTGCTTTTAAATCTAATTTGGCTGTAGTTTAGCTGGTTTGCTAGAACCCACAGTTTTCAACGACTTCATAAAAGGAGAAGGGCTCAATTCGGCTGTAAGTTTTTTATGTATGTTACGCGATTACTACGCCAATTATGATTCGATTTTGAAGATTCTTTTTTTGATTTAATAGACACAAACATACCTACTTAGAGGTACTCGTACATATAAATTTTATCGAAATTGATTCAGCTCCTTTGGAGAAAATCAACATAAACCAAATATGTACACAGATAATTCTACATCCAACATTTTCAGGGATTAATCCTGTAGACTTTTAGGGCAGTTCAAGTCGGTTTCTAGATCTTTTTGAACTCGTTAATTATGTTTTCCCCAAAGTTCCTCGACGTACTCGTATGTTTAAAGTTGATCACACTACGCTGCCGTCCAGTACCGGATGCAGTCAGGTTACAGAATAACTAGCAACCCGACCTAACCAGTGTTTGCTAGGAATATCATAACAGCTATGCTTATAACAGACTATGTAAACAGTAATTAGGTACGTGAGTAACTTTAGAACGCTGAGGTGAACGAGTTACAATTAGGATTGTATTTGTCATGTTTAAGTGTACATATACAGCTCGACGAGTCAATGAGTTGAAGCATGGGCACGCCACATCGCTCGAATAACCAATGGGGAGTAAAAGTTATCGACTGGCGACTAGGTACCGGGAAACGTGTACTCGGCCGTTCCCATACTTGATGAACCAACAACCTAGTTCAGGTCACGGGAATCGCTAGATGCAAGTGGTTCGAGACCGGTCAATGTAGCATACTATGGAGGAGAACTATGTCCAGCGGTGGAAGTATTTTGGCAGAAAAATGTAATGGTTTTAGAAGTCATAAATATAAAATATAAGTATATAGATAGTAAATGATTGATAAAGATATAATTTTAGTATTTATTGGGATAATTATTTTAATTATTGGGGTTGCTTTTTTGACTTTATTGGAGCGTAAAGTTTTAGGGTATATTCAAATTCGTAAAGGTCCTAATAAATTAGGTTTAATTGGAATTCTACAGCCTTTTGCAGTTATGTGTGATGATATAATATAAAAAGTGATGTGTGTAAATAAGTTATTCTGATTGGTGGATGTTTAGAATATGTATTTTCGAATAAATTGAACATATCTGCGAACTGTCAGGAGCCTAGCACCTCAATTTTGAAAACTAATTTAGAAATGCACACTTAGCCGCTATACTGTGCCATATACAGGCTGTTACATAAAGTGTTTTATATCCACGAGCGAGCTTATGCAAACAGCGGGCGCTCGGCGTGAGGAAAAAGGATAAATCTGCTGAGAATATGGCGCAGAGCGCCAGCAACCACGATGGTACGTACTATCATCTACACTGGGATATGATAACATTCTGTGGTCACAGAATAGAAAAAATAGTGTATGTTCCTGCAGATATGCCATACGTTCATATGTGAGCAAAAAATGGATTGAATAGACTGGATGGATAGGTATTTGGAATAATTTGGATAGCGAAGTGAAGTGAAATTACCAATCCGTCCTTAAATCGACACGGCACACTATTGTTACGAGTAGTAGCAACACCAGGAGCTTTAGAGAGGGGAAGTTCTCTCTGCCTACAGCCGTTAATACTACGGTCAAAGACTAAATATATATATATAGTGCCAATAATATTTAATGAGCTCGCTTGGCTGAGAGAAACTCCCAAAACTAATAAATAGGAGTTAAAAAATAAGCTAAAACAGATTTTTTTATATAGAATATATATACCTATACTTAATATATATATATATATATATATATATAGGTATTATAGGTAGTGAATAGCTTTAAGTACATAACATTATAACATTGTATAAGAAACAGAGCGTTATTCGCTAAAAAAAAACTGTTTTTCAGTTTGGCGGTTTTTGAAAAGAAATGTTATAAAAAACTGATTTTTATGTAAAATTACATTACCGTTACTGCTACAAATAGAAATAATACATATTTACGAATAAAATATTGTTCATAAAGTGCAACCCGCAGAGAATGTAATGAAGTGACTTGTATTTTGATAGTCTGTGGTAACACCGTGAAATAAAAACATGCTGTATGTATACGTGGAGGTCGCGATAAAAATGCAATGTTGATTTTGATGTCGGATACATTTGATATGTTTATTCAATAAAACGAGACATGGCTTTCGAATAAGTACAATAAAATAAATACATGTATTTATATAATACAGACATAAATATGTATTATTGTTCAACGCCCAGTCCAAAGCGTTATAGTTAGAAGCGTGAAATTTAGTATGTAGTAATCGTAAGTGGATAAAAAATCTCCATAACTATTAAAAACATGACGGTATGAGGTTTGATGTATTTGCCGTCCCTAATATAGATTCAAATTTAATATTTTATTTACCATAGACAATAGAATTGTCTACGCTCTAATTTTACCATCAATATTCACTCATTATTTTTAAACATACATTTTATGACGTCACATATCGTCTATTTCCTTTCCTCAAGTCGAAATGAAAAGTAGAGTGTTTAACTCGGATGAAAGCGTCAATTTCACCCTACAACTATAGGCGCTCAGGATGCAATTGATTACTTTCATCCCTTGTGTAACAATCTACTTTTTTTCACTTCCATCCCTGAATCGAGAGGCAAAAGCTGTGAAGATAGCCTCGCGAAAGTTCAGAATATTGGATTTGTTCGATTGTAATTTGCAAACGGGAAATCGTTTCGCGCTGTAACTACTGAACTTGGTGGGGCTTGAAATGCGGCATCAATTTTTATGCTTATCTGCGTAAGGCGCGTACCTATTATCATCTATTACGGCGTGGCGAGGGTAAGATTGCCCATGGTAAGGTTTTATGGGTTTTTTGAAGTTGAGATGAGTGAGATTTATAAATTGACTATTTTTATAAACAGTTAACAGGTTTAGTCTTTAAGGATTTTTTTGTCGGCTTTAAAATTATTACTGTAACATGGTAATTTCAAACTATCGATATGTAAAACAATCAAAAACGGCCCAGTGCGAGCCGGACTCGCACACGAAAGGTTCCGTCCGCACCATGGAAAGAAACATACTATATTTCGAGTAAAGTTCATTTTCCCGACCACAAAAGATTTCTCAAAAACTGTACTAGATGACGACATCGCTTCGGTTTTCCTGTTAGTTCATTCCTTCGTATTTTTCGTCGCGTTTTCGGAACCATAAAGATTAGGTTACTGGTAATAGAAATATAATTTGTTATTGGAATCCAAGAGTAACGTAATTGAAATTGTGTCCAATAGTGAGTGCCCAAAGCTCTTATATGGTAATCATTTTACAGTCCTTATATGGTCAATGAATATACTCAAAAATTATTAAATATTGTAACTGCAATAGCTCGTGTAACAACGCTATTCATAGCGAAATCGGAAACTGACCACCTAAGGCAAAATTCGTATACAATGCCAGCATCGCAAAAGCTGTAATGAAAGGCTCCCGGCCCCAGGCGGAGCCATTTTTCATTAATTCCAGAATAAACAAGTAAAAAAATTGGTAACAAGAGCACTGGAGAGGACATCCCCCCATCGATTTGTGAGGGGGTGCGACTCCCCACTAGGTAGACAGTGAAATATTTACAATGACCCTGCTTTGCACTTTTATTCGCAGCAGCTTGTTACGAAGAAGTTTTTAAACTAGAAGAGGATCATTGACAGTAATAATTCCAGCAGATAAATTCAGATTCATGAAGAAAAAAGTTTTTTTAACTTAAAAGGAGTGTCCCAAAAACTTTAATTTAACGTGAATGTGAAAGGAAATAAAAAAATTCATTTTTTTCACCTAGAACGATTATTCCTTATTAAGGTCGGTACGTGTGTGACGATCGGTAAATTTTTTATTGCATTCTAGCGTACCGGTTTCAATTCTACGTAGAATATAAAAGGATCGGTATGTGTGGGGCGGGGCTTAGTCGTGAACAAACGCTATAGTGAAGATTGGACTGCTGTGAAACCAGACCCCCACCTCACGTCCCTTCAGATAACTTGACCTGAACTTAATCAATAAGCCTTTGTAGCAGAACCCAGAATTCCACTACGAGTACAAAGGCATTTTTAATTTACCCGGTCGTCGGGTCTCGGTTTTATCCAATGCTATTGGTTTATCTGGTATCCGGATTGTGTTACGGAAATTGTACATTGTCTCGTCGTTGGGGATGTGCGAATGAATTGCTAGTTGGAAGAGATAAATGGTTAATATATTACATAATTGTTTACGGGCGTGACTTCATCTGTGTGAATTGCAGAAATTATACTAAGGAAACAACGTTTCAACCGACTTCAAAATAAGTTGAATAATTATGAATCGATTTTGACTGTTCTTTTTTTGTTTGGTAGATCATACTTCAGAGATGAGAGATATATGGGACCACCATATAAATTTTTTCAAAATTATTTTACCGCTGTTTGATAAAATCAACTAAATATATACCCATATAATTCTACCTTTTTGGTAAAAGGCTGAGAGGCAGACCCTACATGAGATGGGCAGACGAAATTGTAAAAATATCTGTCCCTTGCTGGCCAGAAACTGCCCATGATAGAGAAATATGGACTTCTTTAGAGGAGGCCTTCACCTCTACCTGAGGAGGGTTCTTGCAAATTAAATACATAGATTTAAAATATACATAGTACTGAGTTAACTTATTAAGATTTACTAACAAACTTTATTTCAAATGTATCTAACACTAAACATTAAGTATATTTTTTTTTCAAACTCTGTAACTTACCTAAAAACTTCGCAGGAAATAAAAGGCTTTTTATTTATTATTTATAATTCTACCTTTGAGGGTGAACATTTGGGGGGATGAATGCTGTCGACTTTTATTTGCGTATAATCATTGTTTGTATTAAATTTTTAATTTAATTTACAATTTTATTGTTTTTAAAGACCAATAGCAATTATACCGGAAAATATAAACTTATGAAGCCCATGATTGCCCTATGAAAACTTCGGCCTTCAAGTCAATCCGTGGGGTTGCCCGCCGTCGTTCAGTTAATTGTAATGGGGAATCGGATGGATCTCTCGTGTCGGATATCGAGTTTTGATAGCTTACTCGATTAAATTCGGTATTCAATTCCACCCGAGCAGGCCTTCGTGGTTTATTGATATTCAAATCAGTTGAATTGTGAACTTTACAAACACAATAGGGCTTGAATTGCACTCAAAGATATTATCTTTGACCCCTTAAAGGGGTATAGCCAATTTTGAAAGTGTTTTTGTATTTTTTATGAGTTTTGATAATTGTAGAGTATTGAGTCCCGACAATCTGACAACCCTGGATCGAACCCGCGACCTTCGGTTAATCATCCCAACGTTTAAGACACTAAGCCACGGAGGCGGTCCAAAAAATGTAGTCTGGGTTTGCACTTGGCCTTTGTCTAATCGGATGGTAAGTGACATTATAATACGAATAAAATAAGGTATTTGGAAGGAAAGTGTGGTCACCCAGAAACCTAAAGATAATTAGGGGCTTACCTTTCAAACTGGACAACCGTGCTATCACCGCTGCTGTTTTGTGGAAAACCAGGTGGACATACTACTACGACCAACCTAGTCGAGTACAATCATAAAGGAACCACCGCTTGGAATCGAACCTGAGGCCTATGGATTGTGCGTGAATTTGAGTTTGTTTATTCAGTCAACATTAAACTGGTAAGGGTAACGGCTAATCTAAACTACTCTTATGTCAGCTGGAAAATTCCACTGCCGAACATGCCTCGCTCAATTCGCCACGGAATAAGCTTGAATATTCCCCCTAGACACCAACTTGATCTTGACTTATCAGCCCATGTCTCTCCACTGCTGAAGATAGGCCTCTCCTAACGTGCGCCACTCCTTCCGGTCCCCAGTCGTCCTCTTCCACTCGCTTCCCGCTATCTTCTTAAGGTTGCCTTGCTTCTTAAGGACCAGCGGGCTGGAGGCTGTCCCACCCCGCGTCTCCCGATCCGATGTCTCCACTCGAGAATCTTTCTTCTCCAGCGACCGTCTGTTCGTCGACAGATGTGGCCTGCCCATTGCCACTTCAGCTTGCTTATTCGAGTAGCTATGTCGGTCACCTTTGTACGGTCGGTCGGTCAACTTGATCTACAAGTTTTTAATAGCAGAATGCAGTGCTAAGGTGGACGCCGCTGCCCGTCCCCTGAAACTCTACCGTAGCCTTGTACTTACATGGGAAGACTTGTATTAATACTGTAAAGCTGAAACCACCCTGCTAATCCTACTCAACTGTATTCAATGAGCTTGCTCAATGGAGTGTAAGCTCGTGTGCCAACCCGCTCGACTTGAAAGCACCGCCGGTAACGGCTCGCGCTGCGGTCCAACTTTGTGCAAACTCTGTGTAATCTGCATTGTTCTGGTACTCCGCTGCTCAGACTTTTGACTGGCGATTATGAAGGGTTGAAGGGACCCGGCGAGTGTTTGAATGAAATGCTCATTTGCGAGTTTGAGCTGGCTTTTGTTTGGCTAATGCGGGACGTAAAATAAGCCCTACTTACGTACAAGTTAAATGGATCGAATACATTACGGATGGGCAATTGTAAAAAAAGGTTTAGATTTTTGTCAAGTTGAAATTAATATGTAAGATAACAAAAAATGGCGCTGTCGTCAAGAGTAACGATAGGCCAGACCCTGCACGGCACGTGGCTGAATAGTCCCAGTTTGACATACCGTGGGCGTCATAAAAGTTTACTCAGAGGGGATTTCAGGAGTTAGAGATCAGGAACACATTACTGCAATGAACGCGCTTTATCAAATGTCAGTTTTGGGAAAGCGCGTTCGGAATGTCGATCTTTGAGGTCAACTGTGGACTTTGATCGCTGATATTGGTTATGTTTGTTGGCCGATGGTTGAAAATAGTTCAAAATTAGAAGTATGCTTAGCATGGCACGTTCACACATACCTGGCCGATATAGCTAGCGGTAAATCCGACAGGCATATGTGGACGCGCCATTAAGTTTGTGCTAAGAAGTTGCAGTTTAAATATTATGCATTTTGTATTTGTAGATTACGTTGTTTATAACCTGAATTCTAGTATTTCTGAACTTTCCAAAATACTCACATAATTCAATCTGCCGCGGACGCGCACTGGCTGCATGCAACAAACAGAGTCGCTAAAGTCATGTCTTGAACTCTTAGGGCAAGATATCAATTTAGCGCCACCAAAGCTTATTTTTAGGAATAAATAATACACTAGTCTAATGCTAATATATTAATGTAATATACTCGTACCCCAGTGATTCGCTGGCATGGCAGGTCTGTGCCCCTTGAGTTTGCGCCCCTAGCAACCGCCTCACGACCTACGACTCTGGCAACAATTCCACAAATTGCTTTCGGAAAGGAAGCCTCCACCGTCCGGGTGACAGTTATGAGACGTGACAGGCTGAGCTTTCCCAGTTTGTGTGGATCAAAACATTGAACAAAGTTGGGCTTTTACGGAACCGTTAGCTGAGTTAGTTGAGCTGCACAGATTGTTTTCGCATGAGGGATTTAAACGAAACCTCCTAAACTATAAAGTCTGCGAACATGAAGTTTGGCATGCAGGTTCCTTCTTCTGCTAAAAGTATTTTGGGAAATATAATTTTAAGGTTTTTTTATGAATCGAAGCTATAAAGGGTTTATATATACTTCTTATTCCTTACATATTTTTTCATTTAAACCCAGAAGAAACTTTCATACAAAATTCCCTACCACCAAACAAACCGAGCTCCTATAGCCTATAGAACTTATCCACTGTAGAATAGCCTGGTGGTGAAACCAACCTAGATAGTACAAAAGGGTACTGAAGGTCGAACCCGGGACTTCCGATTTTTACTCGAAGCATGTAGACATTAAGGCCACGGAGACCGTTAATATCCTGTAAAGGGATCGCGATTGGTCGTTACAAGCGAAGCTGATAGTCACTAATGCTTGTTATAACGTATCTTCCTCCACGTCCTATCTTCAGTTTCAGTTACCAATCCCATGGGAGCGGCGGAAACCCACGGCCTCTCTGTAATTTCCGACGGGCATGTCATCAAAGCGATTCGCACGACGTCGCGTGGCGTGAGAACACGTTATAAGCCTCAGTCACATGTAACTAGCACTAGGTTGTGTTAGCCAGTGACGAACTACTAGCTGCTAGCAAAACTGATAGCTCTCTGCCTGAATCTGTGCCAAAACGACGAGAATCGATTGAATCCTTTCCAATTATAATAGCTTTAAGTGATATGCGCAAAGCGTAATTAAGTCAAGCCTAATTTGCTGAGCATTCGTCTACTCCACAGCCATATAGTCAATTATCGTCAATGTAGATGCAGACATGTGAAACACACTGTAGCTGGCTAGATAGGCGAGCATTAGAAAATGTTCTGCAGCCAATCAAACCCGAGTACCGAGATGTATGTATGTACTTTTGTAAAATAAGTAACTAGGCTTTCCTAATTGACATATCACAACCGTACCGTAAGCAATAAACTTGACATTTAAAATATCGATTCATTTTACGATTTAAAGAAACACTAAGTGAGGAATTGGATTTCCAAGCGGTCAAAGGCGCAGGCGACCCAGTCTGCTAAATTGCCAATAAACTGCCTAGCGTGTTGAGTCGATATTAAAAGCATAGCACTAGCTACGTGTGAAAGTAGCTTATCACGGTCTATGCTTTCACGTACCCTCGCCTTATTCTATTTATAGTAGCAGAGCAGCCTTGTCGTAAACTGATGTTTTTGCTACGACGCACTAGACTTACTTTCCGTTTAGACTTGTGCACTAAACTTGAAATTGTTTATTGTTGTCGATTTATTTATAAATATGCACGAATGCGGGGTTGAAATCATTTTAAATGTTATTTTGTTTACTTTTTGAATTCTCGGGGCCGGCGTGGATTGTTTCTTAGAGGTTACTCTGCGATCAAAATTATCGAAGTGATATTCCCAAGTGGTATAGTGGTAAATCGGTCATAAAATTAAAATAGACATATATATATATACGAATATAGGAGTGTAGTACATTTGTCTATGAATAAATCACATATCCTAAAATTTCGTTGGCACTGTCAAACCACAGAATGATGCTGTTTATTGAACGCTGCCGAGTAAGTGTGTTTTGTACGAATATTCCTCAAATAATTTTTACCAAAGCGACCTCCTGTTTTCCCTAGTATCCATGTTCAGTACTTCAAATCCATTGTGTTGGCGGTGGTAGACTTTTTCATCAGAAGCTTATATTGCATTACTTTTTTTGGTAAAATGACGTCACTAGGGAAAATGTTCTTTCTTTATTTCCCTTTGGATCGTAAATTATGTAAAAATGTTTGCAGACTTTTCTTGTTAATAAAATTGCTGTTGCCCAGTCTCTGACATATCAATTTCTATGAAGAAGTTGATGATAAAGATTTTAATATAAATAAATAAAAAGAGGTTTATTCACAATTTCTTCAATATCGAATAGACGGATGATCTGATACGTATGCGGAGCGTATGTCTAGGAGGTTCCAGACCACGAAGACGCTGTTATATCGCTATTGCCTGATAATTACACGCGATACAACAATCATGGTGGACGTCATTTAAAGTTACAATACCGATTGTTTCAACATATGTGCACTTGAGTAGAAAAACATGTAGTTACATTTAATACCATGTCATTTCACTTCCGAATGATCTCACTTCTACCTTATCGCCATTTACCATAAAGTCACAAAGAGTCTTAGTGCTAGACAGTAGAGTCTAGGATATTGTTTATATCTGCTTATTCTATAGAATTCTTTATAAAGTTTAACGTTCGTGGAATATCCTTTAACAAGGATAGAACACCTGGCACAGTATTCGGTATTTGTATCGTATAATCCCCTGATCCTACCTGCTATCGCAGTGAAATATAACAAAACGTAAAGAAATAAATAAAATCACGTCGTCGCCAGGAGATATCTGTTGCGGGGCTCTTCGCCTTTGGGCGGAAAAGCTCGGATAAATAAACTAGATGGTGTTGCAAAACAAACAAAGTAAAATGTACTGAAATTGACCGTGGTACAAGTTGTAAACTCATAAATTCAGATTTTTTTTATTGTTATAAATATGGTACATTGATTTGAACTTTACAGATTAATTTTCTATTGACTCCGAGTGCGTCAGACACATTTAGTAATTTCGTCAACACATACCTATTGGTAGTGTTGTTGTTGTATTTTATTTTCGGAAATATAGTAATAATTATCATACATTCAGTCGAAATTATTTACAAATTCAATTTTTAACATAATAAGCAGTAGGAAAAGTTTGCGACCTTTTTGAAGACACGTCATATATTGATTGAAAGCTGGTAATAGCGGTAAAATTGAAACAAATTGACAAGTGTCGTACTCCTTCATTTTTTAAATCTAATATCTTTTAAGCAGCAATTATTGTATATTTATTTATTTATACCGGCGATCTCGGAAACAGCTCTAACGATTTCGCTGAAAATTGGTATGTGGGGGTTCTCGGGGCGAAAAATAGATATAGACTAGTCTTATGTCTGAAAAAACGCGTGTTTTCTAGTTTTCATGCGGGTTTCTTTCACACACAAAATATGGTCGCTAATTTCCCACGCTCGGGCATAACCATCGTTATAAAGCGGCCAAGGCATAAGTTTGACATTCAAAGGTGTACGGGGTCGAAGCCCTGCCGGATACAAATGTTTACTTTCGTTTATTTTTAAGCCAAATTAAAAAGAAAATTGCGCTTTTGATCGAAAACTCCGATCAAAGCTCGCTCGCTCAAGTACTAATTTTAAAATGGAAAATAATGAAGAAAATATTAGATACGTTTTGCAAATCTGTAATGATTACAAGATTTTAGTTGCAAAAACACGAACGTCTGTGATAGTAATTGTTAGTCAAGACAATAGCTTAGGTTTTACGAAGAAGGTCAACTGTACCTCTGTACCTCTATGCGGTGAAAATTACAACTGCATACTTTATTACAATACAACTTTGTACCATCTCAATACTTTATACTCTTCTTCTATCCTGCTCGAATTAGTTTTTTTAAACTTTAAACTTAACTTTTCACTGTTTATCTTAAGACTACGGAAATTTATGTTAAGACTCCATTAAGGTCTGGGCAACTAAGACGTATCAGCCCACACATAACCATTGCTAAACATACTCTTTCTCCATGGCAGTAGCAGTACTTTCGCTTGTAGTTATACAATTTAAGGTGTTACCGAGGCTCTAGCCACTACTCGTTGCGTATATGAATTTTCTCTCGCTTTTCTACGCCAACTGGAAGAAATGGGGAAGTTTTATCCTAAAGGCGGAATCACACATCTGGGCACAATAGGAATATGAATAGTTAAGCTTAGGCAAACTGCCCATACGTACGGCAGTCCATTGTCGACAGTTTTAACTGCCGGGACACAATGGGGGCACAATCAACTGACGTTTGTGATGTCTAGTCTTTCTGGGTTTACCATTGTTATATAAGAGGTGTTTTAAAGTTAATGTTTTGGTGAAAGTTTGGAGTTTTACCCATTTGTATTTAGCTTGACTTGCAACACGGGTCTGAAAATGAAGACTCTTCGGATTCAACCTCTCGTCTAATAATGCGTGAGTGCTTGAGTGGCCGAGTGTCTGATCTTGTTTGGTGTACGTTTGTGTGTACCTTGTGTATAACAAACGAAAGTGTCTCACCTGGGTACTTCATACGCGTTAAGTGAAACACCCATAATTCATTTATTTGCAATTTATGTTATGTACAACACAGATAGTCTTAATTAGGTGTCTCATATAAATCCAGAAATGTTTCTTTGTAAACATTAATATAGTACAAATTATAATGAAATTAAAGTACTACCGTCATCTGACAACTTTACTAGTCTAATAGGAATAGGTAAATAGGTCTAACACGAAAATATATCTGACTAGATTCAGACCGCAGCGAGCTTGTGATGGACAGAGCTTAAAAGACAGAGGACAGAGTTTTAAAAACAAGTGATGTGACGTCCTGTAGGGTTTCATGCATGATGTGATGACATTGAAAAGCAACATGATGAGCAAAAGTGACCTTCGCTTAATCTGATGACTCTAAAAACTATAAGGTTTAGACAATATTTCATTGTAGTCTTACTGCAATAAGCTACTCGCTTTGCAAACGTAGCTATTATGGCAAGTCCTCTCATGAAAAGTAAGAGAGACACACATCTTGAGATGTCTAAAAATATCTTAGTGTTCTTCTGAAACACTTCCGCTATCTCCTTGATTACAAAGTATGCTCATTATAAAGTGATAACAATTTCTGAGATGACTTACTGCATTTCTACGTTCTATTCCTAGCGTATAAAATGTGATAAACCCTGCTGTATACTCGTAGTTGCCTAACTACTTGAAGAGTTGCAATGTCGGTCGGAGTACACTTGCCAAGCCAGCGTGCTCTAGTCTAGTGCCCAATCTAGACACGAGATGGTCCCAGTTACTGGAGCGAAGTCGAGATCTCAACAATCTTATATTTTTCGTGAAACGTGACTCGACTTTTAGGAAATATTTGTATATAAGACGACGGTTAGCCATATGTTTCAGTATATATCGGAATGGTTTGCTTTAGAACAGAAAAATATAGTTTTTACCCGACTGCGCCAGAACGAGGGTTATGTTTTTCGAGAGTATGTTTAATTGTTTGGCACGCTCCGCGGCCTGAACGGTTCGATCGATTTTAGTTTGAGAGGTGTCTTTAGATTAGTATTTACTGTGGGAGTGACACTGGGCATATCAAAATCATAAAAAGTTTAAAAAAATTACGCAGTCGGGTTTAAAAAATTGATCTGATCGCAGCTTTCCCCCTTTCCTATTTTGTTTAATATTTACATCGTCCATACAAATCGTGAATTTTTGTTCCCTTTCCGGAAACTTACAGTCTTTATTTACTTTTCATTCATTTGTTTAAATATTATTTGCACATGATACGAGTAGATCAACGCTTGACCTCAACGCGTTGGTCTAGACTTAAAGAAGGCTTATTCTCGCCGTTTGAAGATTCCCAAGTTGTAGTTTTCAGGGAACACTGATATCGGTAGGATATTCCATATTTTAGCTGTACGCGTCATAAATATGGAAGTGAAGCGCCTGGTGAGAGCTGCAGTAGCAACCACTGTATAAGGGTTTCTGACTTTATTTGGAATCAACAAAAATAGTTCTTGCGTAAACTCTGAAAACTCCTGTAAAATATCAATTTAGTATGTCCGCTAAGATACTCTATCTTACCACGTCGAACCCTGACATATCATTACCTTGATTGATATTGTCAGTGCCTACAGTTCTGAGCAAAGATTATACTATTAGATGGTGTTGAAATTGACATTGAGGCGTATCACATAAAACTATTCTTGTCGCTCTTGTAACGAAGGCCCTTTGTTAAAAGGAGACAACATTATTTTAGGATATACACGTGATGACAAGGTTTCGTCTCTTTGTGGTCGATGTGCGCATTTCTGTTCATGCGTGTGCAGCAACTTGGCAAACTATGACGAAATGATTAAAATAGAGTTGGTTTTAGTTTACCTTAAAAAACTAAGCCTCTTATTCAGACGTTACTTCTTCTATGCGATATATTTATGTTTAAATTTTTAATTTTTCTGCGTGAAACGGATAAACTTAAACATTTTTAGTTATATTATTAGCAACACCGAAGAAACCCTGTTTTCATGAGACTTGGAGTTGATCGTGAAATGAGCCGTATGCGAGGATACTATGTCACACGAGCGAACCAAAAATCAAATCGGTTTATATAACCGCCACCACATAATTTCCACGCCGGTAAAATCTGCTAGTTTATTGTATATGTAACATAACCACTAAAGTCTTGGCGCATACTGCGAAACAGAAGTTTAATGCCGCGACGGTACTTAGTGGCACCGAGTGTGAGACATTGTCTCCCCGTATATCATGCCAAGCCTCGAGCCCTGACAGCAGGGGATGGAAATGGAAAATAGCTACGAATACTACAGAAAAGGCACGCGGTGGATGGTTTTTAGGGATCCGTAATCCTATTAAATAAACGAATCACTTATCTATATCTTGACTGTCTGTCTAACTTCCTTAAAAGAACTTACCTACGACGTCTGTTAAAAAAACTACAAGTAGTCTTAATTTTAGTAATGCGATCGAAAATAAGGCAATGCCTAACTTCCTAAAAACTTTTTGGCTGTCTGACTGTAAATCTTTAGTTTCACTATTTTTTTCTTTAGGTAGATATTCTTATTTTGAAATTATCCCACGAGAACAAATTGTACAATCGGCATTGTAAGTAGTCTATATCATTTTCCGACCCTTTATTCCTTCCTTATAAAAAAAAATCCAGCTATTTTGATTCTCTTTTTTGACGTGAAGGATGGACAAACCAAATATTTTGTCTATTGTTTATCCATTATATGTATATATAATATGTATATATTTATTTATTTATGTAGCACTACTTACCCCTTGTTATTTGTAGGATTCTTCTGCCCCAAGGTTGCCTGGAAGAGATCGCTCTTAGCGATAAGGCCAGGCCGCCTTCATTGTACCTTTTATGTTCTTTTCTGTTCTTTTGTGTGTGTGTGTGTGTGTGTCGGATTTATTATTTCTATTATTGTTTATGAACGGCTATGATCTATGACACTATAAGTGAATAAGCAACTTTTAAATGTTAAATTAGATAAATCCTCTCACACATGCGGCATGGTCTATTGATGCCATGGGATGTCTACTTGAATGACGTAAAATATTTTATACTGTATCTGTGCTGATGATTGTTAAACCTAAAACTCCCTTGTAAACCTATTTTCCCTTTGATCACTTTGACGTGTGCCCCCTATTTACCCTTATCCGTGTATTACTGCGAGGTTTCCGCCAAACGACGTTCTTTTTATTTCTACCCACAATTCTTTTTGTCACCGGATTTTTTGCGCGCGGAGCTTTCGCAGACTTTTCTCTTTTATTTAGAACGGGGTAGTTTGATGTTTGAGTTGAGAATAATGAGTTTTGAGTTTGTAAGGGGGCGTCCATAAATTACGTGAGGTGTTTTTTTAAATTTTCTGTCCCTCCCTCCCCCCTTGGTGAGATGTCGTGAGGTTTTATTCAACCCCCTCCCCCGTCCCCCAATCTCACGTGAGATTTTTCAGAATGTGGGTTTATTAATATTAACTTCGTGTAGTGTTACTTTATTGATAAAAAACTTTGGTGAGACAGAAATGTCTTCACGGAAAAGAAGTGCTGTTTGGAACCACTTTTTAGAAGTGGATCCAAAAAAGGCGAAATGTACATATTGTTCAAATATCCTTGTTATTACCGGTGGTAACGTCGGTAATTTGAATAGACATTTAAAAACTAAACATAACACATGTCTAGTTTTAATCAGAAAAAAAAATTGCGTGATATTTGTCGAGACCCCCCCTCTCCCCAACGTGAGATTAGATGATATTTGACTCGACCCCCTCCCCCCCTTAATCATCTCACGTAATTTATGGACGCCCCCTAAGGTAAAGGGGAAGTGTTTGATTTTGTGAATATTAAAAAAAATGTTCTTCAAATACTGTTTGCCTACTCTGATTATTTCTAACTGACGTCGGATAAAAAGTAATTTTAAAACTGTGTGGAGATATGTGTTTATGTTTATGGCGTCGATCGTAGCCATTTGTAGCTATCAAACCGATTAATTAACTGTTTTTTTGTCCATTTTAAAAGAAATATTAGAAAGATTCATTTGGCTTCGAGTGTTCGTTACACTCGATAGCTCCATTTGTGAACGCGACAATATAAATGTGTCATTTCCCAATCGTAATCAGCGTTGAATGGAATTGCGGAAAAAAAACAGCTGGGAAAAGTCCACTGCTGGACATAGGCCTCCCTCATGGTACGCCACATCGACCGGTCCCGAGCCACCTGCATCCAGCGACTCCCTGCGACTCTAACCAGGCCGTCGGTCCATCTAGTAGGGGACGTGGTCGCCACTCGAGAACCTTTACTCCCCATCGGTTTCCGCATTTGTAAGTTTTCAAATATGCAATATATTCATGATAAACGTTGTATTGTTTCAGGTAAGCAGCCGCATTACCCTGCATGGCATGATAAGTAAGAAAGTAACCTTCTCACTGCCACCTCTCGGGTAAGACCCACTTAACTTACTTCAAGTTGTGTGTGTCGTACTTTGTGTACATGTCACATGTCCAAGTTGACGAACAAGTTGCGTGCTCAAGTTATATGTCCCAAGTTGAAGTCCAAGCGATATGGATAAGTTGGAGTTCAAGTTGAATGTATAAGTTGACACCAAGTTCTGTGTTTAGTTTGATGCCAAAGGTGGTGGTGGATTAACGCTTGTACCGTCTGTGAAACAAAAGAAATTTCTATATCTGACATTCAAATAGTCTTCACACTAATATTATAAACGCGAAAGTTTGTATATACGAATTGGCAACGCGTTTTTGTTATGTCCAAATTGCCCATGTAATCCCACTAATATTATAAGTGTTATTTTGTACAATTTACACAATATGTCTTTATAATTTATAGCCTATATGTTATTCTGATGTATAAGCTATATTATTGTAAAGTTTCATTCAAATCCATTCAGTAGTTTTTCCGTGAAAGCGTCACAAACATCCAAACATCTAAACATCCAAACATCCAAACTTTCACACGTATAATATTAGTAGGATGTATGTAGATAAGATAAATGTGTATTATTCCACACACATGGTTACGCTTTACAATTAATATGATACAAATTAATACTTAAAGTATATATGAACCATATACATAACTTTATTTAAGAACACACACAACACAATACACATAAAACACAGTAAAAAAAATTCAAACTAAACTACGAAAAATTCACAATTCACATAGAGGATTAGCATCATCATCATCCCCACCATTGAACTATGGTATATTGAGTCAGCTTATCTATTTCAAAAATATTATCATTCTGCACTCCTTCTCTATATAAACTACTAGCAGCCCGTCCCGGCTTCGCACGGGGTAGACAATTATTTATTTTTGGAAATTTGGATATAAAACACTTTTTTTCACAAATATTTTTATTTATTAAAAAATTATTATTTATTAATTATATATTTAAAAAAATTATTTCAGTGACCCCTCCACCCCGCCCGCCGCGATGCCCGGCGCGCTTTTCAGACTGCATCGCAAACAACGGCCACGGCGCTATGACGGTTTTGTTTACTGTTTGAATTTTTTAATTCGTAATATCTTTTGAATGGAAAGTCCAATTTAAATAATTTAAAAACTATTTTATAGGTAGTTAAATGGTCTTGACCATAAAATAATTTATTTGGATAAGGATTAATATAAACACATAAATAGCATGGTTTGAATTTGGTTAGCATTTTCATTAATGTTTAAAATGAAAAAAGTTGTAGTGACATAACTACAATAGTTGGACATATGCTACCGCGGAGTTTTTTGTAGACATTATGATGTTCTTCAATATTGTTGTACATTATTTTGTTCTATCGCTAATAGTTTCGGCAGCGCATTCGACGAAAGACATTTTAAGACTCATTTTTCTACACCTTCGGTTACATTGTTCAAATTTTACCAAGGATCCCTAATTTTTGTCAAAATGAAATGTAGCCTATGTCAAATTGGAAGAATGTAGCATTCTATTGGTGAAAGAATTTTTTAAATCGGCCCAGTACTTTTTGAGCCTATTCATTACAAACATACAAAAATAGTTACAAATCTTTCCTCTTTATAATATTAGTGTAGATGTAGATAAGTGTCCCTAACTAAGATAAGGTCTCTAACTGCCGCCACGTCACCTACTCTGCACACTTGCTCATTGCTTTCACTGTACATACAATCACACGTATCTATATGTTAACATGAACATGAACACTTACACATACACTTCTTTTACACATACATTTGACATATGTTAGAGAGCTTATCTGAAAACCAGCGCTATGTCTACTGCCATAGCAGATTCTGAGGTTAGTCCTGTTTGACGACACATTAAAACACAATGCCTATATACATTAATAATGTATTATTTTTATTTTTAATAAATCAATGTATGTGTCAATTGTGTTTTTGTATTGTGTTGTATGTGTCTTAGTTAAATAAATATTTTTCTGTTTCTGTTTCAAGTGTGCGAAATGTCATACTCCTCCGTCCGCGCAATTTTCGTAAAATGTGATACAAAGTTTTTGCTTCACGTATTAATATATAGATTATAGTAAAATAAATGTTGTATAGAGGCATTCTGAAAGAAATCCTGTTAACCTTACCTATTACCTACGTACGTACTCGTGTCATTATACTAATGATATAGCAAGCTGTGAGTTTGTACGTAGCCGTGGGCGGACAGTTTTACCTCCGAAGATAGTGCGCTCTCGATGAACTTCCGCGTATGCTAACTAATTGTAGTAAACGTGCCGCGATGTGCAGCCTGCCTGCGCCCACGCACGACGCCTTTGTGCGCCTGTTGGCGGGGCAGCACAGCTCATAGCAGTACTGTGCTGTGCAGGGATGTATCGTGTATGTTTTGAGATTTTTATTTGATTCGGCACATGACATGGTTTCGCTGTTTATGACACTTTATGACACAATCCCGTATACACTCCTCAACTGATCTGCACACAGAGAATCATCTGGGTTAGCACAAAGAAGACTTTCATTCCGACAATGTGTGCATGTAATTTGCCTCATTGCTTGCACAGCTGTCAATGTCAACGTGACGCGGTAATATGGCGTTATGCGTTGACTGCGATTTGGCTGTGCAATCTGTTATAGTGTAGTATATTACCTTTATATATTTTTTAAATTATTTCTTCGGAAAACTTACAAGTTCCTCATTTTTATTAAATTATCAAAACGATGAGCGAAGTTTTCGCCTGTAGGCTTTAAATTACACGCTCAGTAATAAATAAACATTTTCACTTAAATGGGAGGGGCCTATCGTGGAGCTCTAGGGGAAGTTATTGAGAGGTGTGAACACGAATAGAAGAAACTAATTTCTCTTATACTCGTACGTGTTGACCCTTTTCAAAAAATAGACGTAGGTACTTTTTTAAATCAAATTGACTTATTTTGACATATTTTGACATTTTGTTTATTGATTATTTGCATTTTTGTACTTTTCGTTTTGTATTTACTAACCTAGGCTAGAAACTCACAAAGTATGGGAATATGTTTTTCTGAAATGAAAGAAATAGTTTCTGCTATCCTCGTAGTTGGTGCTGCTAGATGGCGTACGTAAAGGCAGGCTTGATCGGTTAGGTTCGTTGGGCACTCTGGATCTCGTTTATTCGGAGAGCCGTTGTTTAAAAAAATCGTTTAATAATATTTCGAGTGGCCCTTGATCCGGCCCTCTCTTCTAGTGAGACAATTGCATCGGGCGCTCATAGCACGCTTGATGCCATATAAGCATTTCCTCCAGTGAATAGTAATGAGCGGAGAGAGGCGGAAACGAATAATATTTTACTTTCTAATGTAAGGCCGAGTGGCCTCTGCTTTAGACAGCCCCAAGTCTTTCTGTAGCTACAAGCGACCAAGGAAACATTTCAGAGCTTTGCCAGCGGCCTCTGTCACAAAAAATGTACGTACGTGCCTTATGCAATCAGCTGCAAGGTTTTATTTCAAAAGTTAAAGATCTTTTCATTGTCATGCATGTATATTAAGGACGTGTGCAACTTTGAAGATACGGTCAGACAAGTCAGATCGCAGTCCGCGCATCTAATATGTTTATATATGTATATAAACCACCCTGTAACACTTATATACATAGGCATATGTTAACAAAACTATGTTATGTCTGATTGTAATAGCACTATTTGAGCTCCGCTAATCACAAATAATATAGCTACCGGCTCGTTAAAATGAGAACTAACGGAGAGCACTATTCCATCCTAAAGCCCTGTCATCACTTACTACCAGGTAGCAGCAGAGATGAAGGCCAACTGGAGTATCTTAGTAAAACAGAAAAATCTTAATTAACATTCTTAATTCCTCCCACTCATTGTCTCAATCAACATATCCACACGTTTCCCAACGCACCAGCCAATCAAGTAATTCATTAAAGAATTCAATTATGAAATTTGTCAACAGCTGTAATATGAGAACTCGTGTCGTCCCATGGGTTACCATCGAGGCAGCGCGTGGGCGGGCGGGCGGATGCCGGATAACGTATCGTAGCGTGCCCATTACGACGCCGGTGTTTAGTGCTGGGGCGCGGATTTTATCGATATCGATGATAATTATTCTTTGTGACTTTGTTCACGAACGACTTAATAAATCTAAAATAAGTCTCGACGTTTTTTAATAATCGTACATGGTTCCTCATTAAAAGTAAGACAGTTATTTAAAAAAATTCAAACAACAATCAATGAAATGCAAATGTACTATTTCACAAAACAACAATTCCATATACGCATGTAATTACAAAACCTGATATCTCATAAAATAATTGTTTAATATATTGTCATTTTGCATCAGAGCATTAGTTAATTTTTCCTAACATAAATTCTTTAAATAGACAAAGGTCTTTTAGTACAAAAAAATTCTAGAAATGAAAGTTTTGGAAGTTTGTAGTAAGTAAATTGTCACATATTTCTTCTATTTTTTAAAAAAATTTGTTACAGTTAAATTACAGCTACCTTTTTTTAAAACAAAATGGTGTCTCATGGCTACCGTATAAAAACAAACAAAGGGGAAAAGTAAAATACCCGCCCGAACCTTATGCATTATTAATAGAGAAATGAGGTTCGATTATTCAGCCTCTAATTAATATTTGTACTATCATCATCATCATCATCAGCCGGGAAACGTCCACTGCTGGACATAGGCCTCCCTCATGGTACGCCACATCGACCGGTCCCTAGCCACCTGCATCCAGCGACTCCCTGCGACTCTAACCAGGTCGTCGGTCCATCTAGTGGGTCCATTGTACTATTCAAATACTTAAAATCTAACGGGATTAAATACTAAGCAATTGAAGTGATTAGTTTTGTTAATCTCTTTATCTTCATTCTATTTGTGTAAAATTCCACGATAACAAATTAAATCCAGCGTGAAATAAAATGGACGTCTCTATAATTGGCTCTGGCAATTTATTGCTATCGTACAGTGATCGGTCTTTTTTTCGGATGGATAGTTGAAAACATCGTGAATTTCCTCGCGACGTCCCCATCACTAGTCCATATGTGTGGTATAGACATCGCCTCGAGACGTATATCTTAATCTGTCCGGAATATCGATGAATGGCCCGCACTACGAGGCCGTATGGTAATTGACAACTGTTGTTTACTACCACAGACTTTTCAATTATTTATTGTGCAATATTCCTGAGATTTATCGATACAGCCAGTTCCTCGATAACTTGAGGATTCTCGTTTTGACGCACTTCCTTATTTGCTCCTGCCAACTTTTATTTCTTTACTCAATATGGGTGTAGATTCTTACTACCTAATTCTTCTTATACCTAATTTTATTATTGTAAGTATTCTCCAGTATTTAGCAAGTCCTTTGGACATTGGAAAAATTATTTAATAATTTATAAAATATATGGACCTCAAATCAGCTGCCCTGCGGGACATTGGCCTCTCATACTTCTGGGACCATTCAGCTGACAATATTCATTCATCCATTGATATTTATTAATAAAAAAGTTCTATATGAGCACCTAAAATGTCTTATAATCCATCCATATCAAAATTTGACGTGCGACTCAATTACTAAGTATAAGTTACGAGTATAAATGGTCGACTCTACGAATAAATTACAATCGGTTTTTATATCACTCTCAAAAAGCTAGTAAACAATCAGGAAAATGTTTTTGCGTTACTGAACGCAGAAACAAAATGGCGCACGGTAAAACTGCGGGCAATACCACACCGTATCTCAATTTGTAGCAACACGATCGAGATATTGCACTGTACTTGATTACAGTTGTCATTATGCTTTACGATTAAACGGTGTCGTTAAATGTCGCTTACCACGACTCAGTGCATCAGGAAGGGAAGTGATAACTGTTGGCACATTATTTACTCGTAATACACGCATGTGTTGAAATAACCCCCTCATTTTATTCATCAACCGACTTCAAAATACGAGGAGGTTGTCAAAATCGTTTGTATTTTTAAGGTTACGCGACAGCTCCGCCAGTTTATGAATCGATTTTGATTTATTTTTTTCCGGTAGATTATACTTCAGAGGTGTTCCCATATAAATTGCATCGGAATTGAATCAGCGCTTTTTGTTAAAATCAACAGAAACAAAATATATTTATATATCCAGATAATTATACCTCAAAGGGTTAACATTTTAGGATATGAATGCTGTAGATTTTTAGGGCAGTTGAAGTCGGCTTCCAGTTCTTTTTGAACGCGTTAAACAATACAGACAATGCTCAAGCAGAATCGACCCTGGGTTTTCAAATTTCCTGCAAGTTTGACGGAATCGCTCTGTTATCGATTCCGATCAAGATGCTACATGCTACGAGTATATACCCAAACCTAGCTACCGACGGTGCATAAATTACGAGTATACGACAGCCTAGATATACATGTCATATATACACCCGTATAGTATACATATATCTCGCCAATGTACCTCTATACGTCACGACTGGTAAACGCACGCAGTTCCCGCGGGAGACGCATAGATTACGTTGGATCGATGTAATGCCCGCTCCTGACAATTATACCTGCCGGGTGCACATTGTGGTAGGCTGATTCGATATGTCGTTGGTTGGTTTGTTGTTAGTTTTATTGTTATTATGGCTACGCTGGCCTAAAAAGGTATGTCATGTCAGTGCTTTAAGGCGCTATATTGAAATCGTAATGGGCGTGGCTTGTGTGAGAATCTGGAACTCTAATCGGAAAAGTTATCGCCTCGCGTGAGCCTTGCGTTTACAAACGCGAAAAAAACGTGGGGATGAGAAAAAAAAGCAATTTGAGAACTACCTATTGATTACAGCAATTTAGATTGCCATACCTTATGTTGACAACAATAATCTGAGGAAATATGATTTTTTAAGAGGTGTTTTCGATAATAAAAGCTAGCGAGCCAAAGTCATGGAATCGCGTTTCTGGTATCTGCAAAGTGAAGTTAAGCCATAAAAAAATATTTTACATAGAGATTATCAGCATGTTTCAGCCTCCTATACACCAAATTTCAGCCTCCTATACAGCAATACACCAAAAAGTCATTTTATTTCAGAAAATCTCCTTAAGTCGAATCTGTTTGTAGATTTTTAATTAAAGAGGCAGGAAATTTGCAGTGATTATAAGGGACTATGCTGTCATTATATTTTGTGAAACTAGCCCGACAGGCATAGTAAATGAATAATAAAAAATAGATAAATCATCAGACCAGCATTATCAGACAAGTAGTAACCTAAAGCGACTAAGATGTCATTACAGAAAGTATTTGCATACATTCTTCTAGAAAAGTTACGTACAGATATCGATACATATAAGATTAACATTACATGCACTGTCCATGTCTACTTCGAACCAGATCTTGTACGCAGATAGACAATAGTCTGTGGGCGATCGGCGAATGAGTACTTCTAAATATTTATACCTTTCAAACGAAGCACCGTGTTTTATCGTGCTCTCAACTCTACACCTCTCCACTCCTGAGTTGAGTGTGTTCGGATACATGTCAAGTATGTCCTCGACATGAGAGGCGGTTCAGACTTGCCGATGAAGACTTTACGGTCGTGCTTAGTTAATTGCTTTGTGTTGTTGCTCTCGGAAATGATTTGTTGATAAGATTTGGCAATTCTCGGTGGGTACATCAAAATCACTTAGCGAAACTTTCCCCAGTTACTTTCGATAATTAGCAGAACATTGTAGGATGAATCATCTGATAGTGTCAAAAGATGATGACGTCCCGGTTACTATCTACGACAGGTAGTAGCTATATTAGCCATGTCAGAGGACTATGGCGGATCAACAACTCTGACACTAGGGTTTGTACGGTCTTCGACCGTAAAACCAATATGGATTTCAACTATTTTCGCCTTGGGAAAATGCTGACATTGGCCTTGCAATTCACTTCCTAGGTGTACTCATAAAGGTTGAAATAAAACGTTATTGTACTGGATGAAATTGCTGAGCAAGCAATCATTAAACACATCTTGATTTTACTTGCACGCCTATTTTTTTAAACTGGTATCTTTGCACGCGCAACCGCATCTACCTAGTGCTCCGCTGAAAACCAACCAGTGACAACAATATGCTGAGTCGGAGGACTTTTTGGCATAGACATGACATACTGACCTGTTAATTTTTTCAATTTATTTATTAGTCCGGTCAATTTAGACCAAAAAATGAGAGTGAAGTTACATAAAGTCCCAACAAGCTGAATTTCAGTGAAATGGTTCAAAATATAATTATAACCAATGTCTAAAAGTTCCCCATCATTCCCCTGTAAGGAAAAATTTTTATTCAAGGTCAAAGGTCAAAAAAATGAGTTTTTCGCGATTTTCAGCAAAACGGTAAGTTTTATCATAAAAGTACCTTAGACAAAAATGGAGATCATAAAAATTATCTATAAAAAATGTATCAATACTTTTTTTTCTTACGAGCCGCCGTTTCTGAGATATAACGATTCAAAAAGTTATAAAAGTTGTTATCGTCATAATATGCATGAGTACGCCACGTAGCAGTTTTCAAAATGTTTGAAAAACAAGATTTAATTCAATGTGCTGAAGTTTTTAAAAAGAGTAATTCAACTCAACAAGAAGTTATTACCAACGGCATCCGATTTCTTCTTTCTATGTACGGAGCTCCTAAAAAAACTACCTGTTTAGATAAGCATCGATATGCATGTTTCGTTAAAAATACTAAAAATAAAAAACAAGTTCAATTAGCTCGTCTTCCTCCAACCTCAGTTGCCTCTCACCAACATCTTTTTCGAGTATATTACCAAGTTCAAGTGTGGCTTGGTTATCAGCTAGACCCTACAGACTGGGGTTGGAAGTTGGTCAACAATATATTAGAGCCAGTTCAAACTTTACTTCCACCTGCGCCGGGACACTATTTTTTGCAACTGCAAAAAGGGATGCAGTGCTAAATGTGGTTGCAAAAAAGTCGGACTGTCTTGTTCTTTGGCATGCACAAATTGTCAAGGCCGGTCGTTCTCTAATATTGAATCACAAACAATGGAGGATTCGTTTGACTCCGACAAAGTATCATGCGATACATCGCTATTGACGCAATTTACTTGCATCCAAAATGAAGGTGAAGAAGAAGCAGGAGAAGAAGAACAAGAAGAAGAACAAGAATTTGAAACTTACGAATAAGACGAATAAACTTCAAAACTTTTTTTAAATTTACATCGCTTTTATCTTTCCTAATCTTTGAAAATTTTCGTTATTATGCAATAGTTTTACATTAAACAGGATCACAACTGACCCGTGGAGTAGGCCTACTGGGGAAACCGCGTTAAAAAAACGCGCTAAGTACACTACCTCATAGGTGGCGTGGAAACGTGTGCATATTATGACGATAACAACTTTTATACCTTTTTGAATCGTTATATCTCAGAAACGGTGGCTCGTAAGAAAAAAAGTATTGATACATTTTTTATAGATAATTTTATGATCTCCATTTTTGTCTAAGGTACTTTTATGATAAAACTTACCGTTTTGCTGAAAATCGCGAAAAACTCATTTTTTTGACCTTTGACCTGGAATAAAAAAAAATCCTTACAGGGGAATGATGGGGAACTTCTAGACATTGTTTATAATTATGTTTTTAACAATTTCACAGAAATTCAGCTTGTTGGGACTTTATGTAACCTCGAATGTCTAAATTGACCGGACTATATTCATAGTTTAGAAGTATGTTTTTAAGTTATAATTTTTTTTAAATTTCTGTGCCAAATAAACTCTTTTCTTTCTTTCAAATTGTGATCTTTTTATAATAATTGCTATCCCTACAATTTTTCCGATGTTTCTTGCGAACCCGCAGTTTCTATCACGTTTGACTGTGGCGGTGCACCGCTGCACATTATTTTCCTCGAGCAACATAAATCCCGCTTCATACTGGTCAGTAAGTATAACCGGCACATGTTGCCCGGCAGATGTTAACAATAGTTGTACAGAGTTTTTATTAAAACCTCCTTTCCTTGGCATGCGGCCAGCAAGAGCGACCGCAACTAGAGTTCACTTCACGAGTATAATAGATGTAAGCAGAACTTAGCGAGGTCAGCTGATTGTGCTGCGAAGAGGTAAAAGTTCTGGCACATTCCATTTTCCAACGAAATTTATCCTACTATTGATATAATGAAAGTTTAGATGTTTTTAATGGTTCCGTAGCTCAAAAGGGTACCCTTATAGGACCACTTTATTGTCCGTCTGTGTGTCAAGACCCCTTTTCTCAGGGAAGCGTGGAAATATCAACTTGAAATCATCATCATCATACTTCAAGTATGCAGTCCTGAGATGGCTGATAAAAAAATCAAACTTTTAGGTCAACGAAATAAAAAAGATACGTTTGTTTAACACGTTCACAGTCCAATATGATGTTTGGCAATAAACACACGAAAAAATATTAAAAATATATAAAAATAATAAACATCATCAACAGCCTATATACGTCCCCACTGCAGGGGCTCAGGCCTACTCTCCTACAAGGAGTGTATGGGCCATATTCCACCACGCGGATCCAGCAAGAATCGGCGGACTTCAAGTGCCTCTGTTCAAGACATGCAGGTTTCCTCACGATGTTTTCCTTCACCGTTAAGCAATCGGATAATGTACTTGAATTGAAAAACAACTCATAGGTACACGGTTGGATTCGGACCCGGAATCCTCACATTGAGAGTCCACGCCTTATCCACTGCGCCACCGACGCTAAAAACAATAATCCATTATTATTATTATAAATAAATAATATTGGAGTGCACTTGAGGGACTAGATTTTGTTTTTGCGTGTTTCTGTGAAAGTGTTAAGTTACAGTTTTTGACCTACTCGCGTTGCTGAACCTTCATAATACAACTTATAAAGTTACATCAATAAAAGCACATAAAAGAATTTCGGAATCAATAATAAATTTGTATTCATAAGTTTATAGAACGGAGGTGTCGAGACAAGAAGCCCGTGTTGTATAGTTGAGCTGCCATATATGGCGAGCGCGATAACGGAAAATGGTAGATACGAGCACAAGAAACACTCTGACGCAAGTTTATATTGGATTTATGGTAATCTAGGTAGAAGTATTGTTTCTATTCTCTCTGAATTGTTAGAGTTTATATGATGGCCTAGCTCCAGCTCCTACCACTGAATACCGTGATGAGTTTTTACCCTAGCGCGCTCAATTTTGGGGATCTATATTTTGAACATCAAGCAATTCCAGTTAATGATTTTTCTAGACACGGTCTAGATCTAGAATAATATAAACACAAGTTGCAAAATAGATGTGATATGTAAATATACCATGAATGAACTTGGATATGAAAAGGCGACTATGCGAAAATGTTAGTGGATATGCAGCTATCTACGAGTACCCACACTTCAACAAAATCTTATCGCGGTCACAAATGGAAAGTGATGTGGTGATATACATATAAGGTTCCTCAAAACCCATGAATCTGCGAATTACATTAAAATCGGTAGAGCCGTTAAGAAGAGCTTTGTGGAGAAAATCGTTCGCTTAATAATGTTGGATGCGATTGAGGGCTCTGGCCTGACCATTATGGTGAAGTTTGAAGAATACAGTAAAATTTAGAGGTTTAGTAACGCGATGTCAGTTGATAATATAGACATCACATAAGATATTCAGGTTGGGTTGAACAACCGTTTCGAATGGGCGCGGACAATGGGCCTGACACGACAGCGCATCATCGCTGCGCGGGCGCAAGACATTTACGAATAAAGTGGCTGTATGCTGTTTACAAACTACCACACACACACACATATACACACATAATGTGGCATAATTATTTGCTATTAATTCACAACATTTTCCTTTTTATCTCTCTCTCTCTCTCTAATCACTTTTAACGTCTGAGTGTATGAAAGGTAAATCAGAATTGGATAAACTTTTAGGATTAATTCTTAGATTCTAAAGTCACTGTTTATTTCTATTTGAAGTTATTTCGATAAACTTTCGTATTTTTATGCAGTCCAGATCCGAAAAACCACAGCCTAATTGTAGATAATGTTTTGCCAATATACATTTCCAGAAAATATAATATGTATATGTATATATGCCTTTTATGCCATCCTTGGGATAATGTTCTAAAGCCGAGTCTACACAGTCAATCGTAAAAGTTGTACACGACATGACATGAGCCCCATTTGAGATTTTTCGTAATCACCAAGCTTGGCAGTCGGATTGGTGATTGCTGTAAGATTTTTCGATTCATAAGCAGATGTTGCTGTCGGTAATATTGCTTCTATATTGGATTGTGTCGATTAAAACAACTGGAGGTCCTATTCTTTTATATTCACAGCCTATACTACTCAATGCATACACATCAGTCATACATAAAAATGACATTACGATAAATCTCATATCCACTTCATAATATGTGTACAGTGATACAGTGAGGTAGATATAGTCACGGTTCCACATGAGACTGATAAGCTCCATATAAGGACCATGTTCATACTTGCTCCCGACCATTGGGTTTGTCTAAAATTCCACAAATTGAAAAGCTGTCCTGAAGTATGTATAACTTCTTAATTTATACAAACGGAAGATGAAAATGTCTCATAGATTTCAAGTAAACATACTTGTGTGTGAGAGAGATGGTGAACATTAAATCTATTTAGAAAACTTCTACATGCCGTATTTCTGTTTCAGTAATACTCGTAGCCTTAAGATATCCCCGAGATATCATTGCTGTAGTATCAAGTACCTTTTCCAGTTAGTGAGGAAAATTGGATCTTGTAAGACCCAATAACTTCTAAAAATCAGTCAGTCTTTTAAGTTAACTTGGAGAAAGAGAATGTTGCTATAACTCTTAGGTTAGAGTTAAGAAAGTACTATTTGAAATTGACTTAGATTATTCTGTCGCGTTATACATATATCCTGGTCGCGGTAAGTTAGATAGGCGTAAACTTTTATTTCAGAAACAAAATGGTGAAATCGAAATACTAAGGAATTTGGCAAGCAAGAAAAACAGTGTTTTACGTTTATTAACGCTGAATAAACTTACACTTACACTTACATTGCAATAAATTTATGGTTATAAAAAATATGGGTCTTAAAAGTTAGACAATCCCAATTCTTCCTCCATAAACAATAATAAATGGCGCCTGGAAAAACACATTATTCGTGATAATGGCTGTTTAATTACTTACTCATGTCCTGGGTACCTTCATTGTGTTCGAAATTATTCGTTTGTATCGGATTTTCCTTGAAGTTGTGAGGTCAATAGTTTTGTTGGCGTACTGTAAAGCGGTTTACAATAAGCTACAACATTGTTGATGTTAGGGAATTTTTCTGTCCTGTTGTGGTAGTAGGCTTTCCAACCGACTTTTAAAAAAACGCTAAAGTGCGAGTTGAACTCGCACACGGAGGGTTTCGCACGGAATATGAATAATAAACATACAGAAAATCATTATAGATTTAAGGAACTAAGTACCTAACAATACTCGTCATAACAGACTACGTGGATCCACTGTTGGACATAGATCGCCACGTGAAATTTTATATAAGTACATACATACGCTTGGCAGGTGGATTGGTTATAGCAGTAAGATGTTGTTACACAGGTAGATGCTGTAGAGACAACACAGGGTGGTCCTATTCTAAAACCGAGACCACACAGCTCCTTTCTTTTACATCATTGTCTTAATTTCTTCCTAAACAAACGAAGTTTTATATAGAACTGTTGCCCTAATTTTATTGGCCTATCAAATAACAAAAGCCATTGAACCTCCTTGATCTGTCATAGTATAAAGTCAACAGTATGACATCATAGCCTGCATGCAATTGTAAGACCTTGCCGGTGGTCCGTTGTTTTCAAATCACTTGTTTGCTATGGTTTATCTATGCTTAGCACGGTGTGTGGCCTCGTGGGTATGGATTTAGGAGGGCCAAGATTCAGCCGCCGAGCCGAGACAGCCGAGGTCCAAACCGAGAAGGGTTAAGCAATCGTAACTTACTACTGTACACAAGAAATATTACATAGCTACTCAAGTAAGAGTGTTTATAAAGCCTGACCAGAAATTTATATAAAAACCTGCTATTTTGTGTCACTGTGTGATTTGCTAAAACGTCAGTGTCAATGACTGACTGTGTCGCGAGAGCCCCGAGCGTGATTGTGAATGTTTAGTAGAACCGAACACGTGGAAAATTGCTGAACTAGAGTAATAGTAAAATGTAGGGACCAAAGATATATTATCCTGTATGTACCTTTAGGTAGATTATTTCAAGTTGAACAATTCTAACGATACTGGATACTCGTCATTTTAATGACGGCATTTCGGTGTTTTTCGAGAGCTGCTTTGTCTCCTGCAGTATTTTAGGACAACGTCCGAAGTACACGTCTATATTTATGACTCTTGAAACTGATGTTTCGGCAAAAAATTCATTTTCGGGGTTGTAGTATACGAAGAAGAAGGCCGTGTGAGATTTCGTCTTTAGAGCAGGATAACCCCATGTTACTCCGTAAGTATCGTTTAAAAAGCGACTAAGTGAACAAATTAAGAAAACTTAAGAAGATGTTGATTATATGAGACTTGCACAAATAATTATAAATTATCTTTTACTATCGACACAAATTGCACCTTGGTCTCCTAAACAAGAAGACATCCCTACAACTCTATCGACGTTTTAAGGGGCCGCTCGGATCAGCCAGCCAGTCAGTTGATGCCCCAACCTGACATCGCCTCAGTCCGCCCCTGTGTGACAGTTCTAAGTAACACTCACTACTGTTTGGTGGCGGGTCAAGGCTGGTGAAGTGCTGATTGGAGATATGGTTATTGCTCGTGAGATATTTGTATTTCTGTTGCAGCGGCGATTTAGGTCGCTGGGTAAAGTGCGGCAAGATACAGTGTAGATCTATCTAGACTCTAGAGTGAGCTGTTTTTGAGACAGTCGTATAATCGTAAAAATAATCCCAAAAATAAATTTTGCACATGACCTATTTTTGTTTTAGTAAACGCCAGACAACGGAGACTTAGTAATGGTTATCTATTCTGTGGTAATCCCGTTGACTTGCTTTGAGTACGGAACCCTAAAAATCGTATAGTGATCATGGAAAGCTCATTTGCGTGACGATCTGTGAGAGGCTTGTTCAACAGTGGACGGCTTAACGTTATGCCTCTCCTAATGCTTCCATACTATATGTTTGTTGCCATAATCCTTTAAAATAGAATAGCTGGCTTTGATAAGTAAAACTCATTGAGTAATTACCTAAAAATAGGAGATGAAATTATAGTGTCGCGAAATAAATCTCACTAATTTACAACTTTATAGTTAGTTACAATAGCAGTTACGCAGCTAATGGTTCATACATACGCTTTGAACATGTGATTCACTGTGAAGTTGTATGATAATGATACTCATTTCGCGACATCACAATCTGATGTGCTATTTTTAGATAGTTACTACTACACAAATCCAGCTATTATATTTTATTATTATATTAATTTAGTATAAAACTTTGATGGAGGTGGATCGTCTTGACGGCTGACCAACACCCCTCCTTTTCCTTCCATACTGAGTATCAAACAAATAAATCATTGCCATTGTTTTAAACTCCCAACCTAATATATTGTTCACACGTGATTTAACTTCGTGATGGTTGATAAATATGATATGTGATCAAGGTGCAGGTAATTTAAAAATGCCTGATAAAAAATTGTAATTATTTGCTATGAGTTTGAACAAAGATGGCCGTGTTTGAAGGTGTTAAGTATAAAATGGGATGTTCCCGTGAATTCTTTCGGTTTTAAAAGTGAAATAAAAAAAGCAGCTAGTTTGCTGGCGCAATAAACCGAACAAAAAATTAAAGATTCCGAAGGAATTATCCTCCTAATTTTTTAGTCTCTTGAAAATGAGTAGTAATTTTGACCTAAATTTTTGTGAGAATGAAACCACAATCACATACACATTTTAGATGAGAAAGTGAGTTTGTTTGTTCTTCCTTCACGTCATAATGGAAAGTCAGAATTATTTGATGTTTTGTGCGTTGGGGTGTCGGGGATGGAGAGATGGATATAGGCTACTTTATCTCCCAATCGAAATAGTAGTTCCCGTGTCATAGTCTGATACCAGATTATTCATCAATACGTTTAGGTTACGTTTTCATTTCATGTTTAAACTCTTCAATCGACAAGTTATTAAAGTGTAACAATTTTTGAAGGCCACACAGATGATGTCGTGGTGGAAGCTTACTTATCGAGGCTACTTGCATGCCAAGTACGACTCAAAAATACCTACCCGTAACACAAATATGCAAGACAGAGCACTTCATCCGTCCTCAATGCGGAAGTAGGAAAGGTGCTCGAAAATAAATAACGTAAATTTATTTAAAAAAAACGGTTTCGTGTAGGAGAAAATAATTCTTATTTTTAGTAGTTATTGCGTTTGCCTACACATTCATATAAAATGTAAACATAAATCTCTTTACAGTGCAGTGATTTGACGGAAGTGTTTTAGGAGACATGATTTTAAACATTAAAGTTATCAAGAAAATTTTCACCAATCATGTTTTCATTGCCCAAATTTCATTCGAAGCATCCATCACGGATGAGAACTTACAGACCAAAGCTGTTTTTATCTCCTCTTAAGATCGGTTCAGCCGTTTTGTTGTTAAAAGGAAACAAACAAGCAGAGACGTTAATCCAAAGTGGAAGAAAAAGCCCCTTTATATGACTCACATACTCGTAGAGGCCATCTCGTCGTGTCCGTTCATTTCCTTGTATTTATCTAAATACTATTAATGTGGTGTGACGTCACGTAGTATAACAACGTCCTCTAGCTCGCAGATTAAAGTGGTCGCAGCGAGTTTCCTTGGGTTTCCACCTGGGAAACTCACGTATCGGATTTCTAGTTAAATTACAAGTGGGAACTACAAGTTTACCCAAGTTCTATGTCATTATCTTCCTGTCCTTATCGCACTCAGAGCCGCGTCGTCACAACTTGTTTTCTTCTTCCACTCATTTCTATCAACTGTCATCTCGGCACTCACCTTTCACCCACATATCATTCTTCACATAATCTAGACGTATACCTTCTTAGTAAATGAGCTATTTACCAATAGGTAGGTTAGGCTGCGTAGCGAGCAATGGAACAAGCTATGCTCGGAATTTGTCTAAGTGTTAAAATCCGAAATGAGGAAAACTGTAGACGAACAAGGGTCACCGACATAGCTCGACGAGTCAGTGAGCTGAAGTGGAAATGGGACAACCACATCGCTGGACGAACCGATAACTTTTGGGGAGTAAAGTTCTCTAGTGGCGACGACGTAGCGGGAAGCTTGTACCGGGCCGTCCCCCTACTAGTTCTAGTGGATGTTTCCCGGCTGATGATGATGAGGTTAGGATAGGTAAAGGTTTCTGAGCGTCTATACTCAGTCACACCGGAAAACGACATGGTTAGTAATTCGGATTTTGAATGTACGGAAAATCGATCTAGATCAGTCTTATGTCTGTTTTCGAGTTTTCACGCTGCTTTATTTGACGTGAAATATGGTCGGTAATTTCACACGCGCGGGCATAAGAATTGTGGTCAAGCTGCTAAGGCGCAAGATTGTCAATCAGGTGTCCAGGTTCAAATCCCGTCCGGATACAATGTTTTAATTTTTTGTATTTATTCAAGTTTTTGTTTTTTAGCCACATTAAAAAGAAAATTGTACTTTTGGACAAAAAAATCCAAGAATTGAAGCTCGGTCCCCCAGGTGCTATTCGTATTATATGGTTATTTTAATGACGGTATCTAGGGAAGTCATTGCATAACACGTACAGCTTCCGAATATAAGTATGAAAATAATGACAGATATTGGCATTCCCACTACATATTTGCAAGATTATTCTATTGGTTATTAAGTTTGTTACTTTAGTATAAATTATCGAAAAATATTTCTAATTTGATATTTTTGTTTTATCTGTTAAATGCTTTGCATGCGCAGTATTGGCTATAAAAACTTACTAGTGTTTTAGTTTTAATTTATTCAGTTAAGTGAAATGTAAATTTCTTTGAGTAAATAAATCTTTAAACCCAGACCCAATCCAAATTGCCGTACTTGCGTCAATGACAACGAGGGTGAAATGATAAATGGCATGTTTTCGTAATCAAATTCACAATATTTCCTGCCCTCCTTCCTTCCTGGCTTTATCTTGCATCTGTTCAAGATCTGTACCTTGCATTCCGATCGCGTAAAGGACATACATTGATTGCGTTTTTATGGATCCAGCTTGTATAAATAATTAAGGTCACATCGGAACATGTACATTTAATTTCTAATTCTGTAGTTCCGCCATTTAAATTAGTTGGATTAGCTGGACTTATGATTAATTTTTGAAAGCAAAAAAATTGCGCTTGATTGTTGTCAGAATTATAAATATTATAGCAGTGTGTCATAGATAGATTATATGAATCAGAATCCAAATAACTATATTTTAGCCTTTCTAACATCATTGAATTGACATATGAGAGAATGATATAAGTATACATGCTCTGTCGCAAATTATGTGTCAAAATTAAGCGAATGGCGCCATTTGGGCTAATACTTTTCGAAAATATTCGATTATTATTATATATCTTTGGTCAAAATAATAGTTAGGGTGGAATTTACATAGTTTACAATTTGTGCGAACGGATATCTCCTGGTTTTTGATTTCAGAATGTCATTTTCAAAAAGAGTGTTGCTTTTATTTTGTAGGCAATGTAATGGAAATAGAAGAGTGTTCCGTTTTATTTTTCCCTCGAACAAGCAATGCAATATCTATGATAATTCTGTGTATATTGCTTCTACCCGTAGATGGTAAGATTTTATTATTTCAGACCTACCAGTATGATAATGCGCCTATAAAAACAAGTGTTAATAGCTTCGTCCTAAAAATAACACGAACACGCCCTACGAACCAACGGACGCCATTAAATTCCATATGCAGTTGACATTTCAAAAAAAGACAAGCTTTTTTATTTATGATTATTCAGTTAAATAGTTTCGGTAATCGTCCTTGACTTAATGATTGCGAAACGGACGCCCCCGCTTTGTCATGACACCTTCGATCAACTTTCTACCTCTATCCTGCTCTGGCTATTGTAAAGCTCGGCATGTGTGAGAGAGAAGGTAGATTAAGGTGTAAGATGTTCTCTATGGAGTTGTCCCCAGTCAGTCTCATGCCGCTGCGCGTGCGGCGCGGTGCTCGTTGTGGAAAACGCGCGTTTTTTCGAAACGATATTTATAAAACGAATAGACGCGTTCCGATTTCGGACTGTGAAGTTTATCGATGTGAAAACTTTTGTGTGTAAAGTGACGTGTGTGTTTTTTTTTGAAATATTTAATCATAAGGCAATGGCAGTAAGATCCTCAGGCTTACTTTTATACCATATTAGTCACTGGCAGCTTTTTTGCTCTTAACCATCCAGTTAAAAATTTAAACGATTAACCTTTGCGCTGTAATGTTGGACCAAAGTCTGGTAAAAAAGTTAAGCAACAACATTCGTGTACAATTTAGAAGCCTTCTACAATCCTTTTGTGCGAAACAGTACAATTTGCATTTAAAATACACCGTAGAATGTATGTCAGTCATAGTTGACTCTATTTTAAAACTCTACACTTTTGTCATTTCGCTTGCTTACGACATTCTGCAGATAAAATTCTGTCAAATTCATTCATTTATATGAAGCAAATAAAAAAATTGTATTTCATTTCCTAGTCTGGAAAATCCCATTTTCCCAATTAGACAGTTGAAATTTTCACAGATTATGTATTTCTGCTGCCGCTATAACAACAAATACTACTAAAAACCAGAATAAAATAAATATTTTAGGGGGGTTCTCATACAACAAACGGGATTTTTTGGGTCATTTTTATAGAGAACTCTTCGTGCGCGAGTCCGACTCGCACTTGGCTGCTTTTTTTCGTTTCCGTGTCTCAAAGTGTGACTGGAATCTTTCCTTCATCTGACTTGGCATTGTTTTTCTAGCTAATAAGATAGCCAATATTAGACTTGTTTACACCTGCTGTTACAGCATAGTCTGTCTGATTGAAAACATCTCCACGTTTAGGTATTGACTGACTTTCTCTCACAAAAATAAATGTGACGGCAAGTGAAAGTGTGCAGTACTCAGCTATAGAATGACGTACCTATTTTAAAGTTATATCATGCTGAAAAAGCTATTTACCAGAAACATGTTTAAGAAGTGGTTTCAGTGGTTATAGGAACTGTTTCCAGAGCCGTAAAATATTTTTTTACTCGGGACTATTTTATGTGCAGCGAGTATAATGTATAATGAAATGTCTTTTGACGCCTCCTATCCCAGAAATATGTAGCTTTTTCTTTTGTTATAACGTACTCTTTGTCCCATCCCAATAATGTAGTAGTGTAGTGTGTAGTAATCAGGTTTTGACAGCGGGAAAGATTTTTATAACAAAAGGAAAAGATACATATTTCTAGCCTGCATCAGCTTCATCATTCATAGGTCTCAAGCTAATGAGGCGCTGGCTCTGCTACCTTTTCATACCGAAACACAACAGTGCTATTAACACTACTGTTTGGCGGCAGACTTAGGTAATGTGGTGGTAGCTAGCCAGGCGGACATAGAAAATATCACAAATCAAACCGAGTACCCATAGGTACCTCCACTGGAAATCGATCCCGGGACCTCCGGTTGTAAGTTAAACATTTAGCGACAAGGCCACGAAGGCGGTAAAATGCTGATAACCAATAATAATATCGTAATAATCGTCTGCGTAAGACCAAAGTTGGACATGAGCCTCCTTCATAGAGACTTCAGACTTTCCATAACCACCAAGCTTGTCAAAATTGGTGATTGCAGTAAGATGTTGTTGTTAAATAGGTAACTCTTGAATATTTCACCATTATTCGCCTCATGACATCCGCGGAATGACATGCGACTATCCTCAATCATATAGGGTTTAAGGTCGACTTTCCACAATGAGATCCCTTAACTTGATCCCCCATGGGCTCATGCTCCTACCAAACGACGCTGACAAATTCAAAACAACTTGTGTGTCCGCCCTCCCGTTTATCCCGGAGTCGGGAATAGACGTGACATTTTAACAGTCGAGATGAAACGCGCTGTCACTCCCGATGCGGACGCGTTTTTATTTTGAACCCGAGTTTATTATGGGAAAGCTGTTAAAGTCGGTAATAGAACACATAGGTCTTTGTTTGCTTGTTTGGGTTGGGGGCGCTCGGATCGGATACTTTAGTCAGTTGAAGGAAGCTATAAGACGCAGGCTGAGGCTTCTGCTTTAGGTAGATAAAACAATAATTAACCAAGAGTAAACACGCTAAAAAACCATCATACGAATACTATAAACTCACACAACAGTAATTCTGCCTCTCTCTCACGTACGAAACCGCTGAACTGTTAGGGGAAAAACCGTAGTTTCATGTTGAGTAAAGCTAACGGATAATTTATATGAAGTTTCAGCTCCTTAGAGAACACTACTAAAATGTAGGAAAGGCGGCACTTCTAATATTTACGGGGAACGGCGACATATCGCAGTAAGATGTTTGGCGACACATTGTATGTACTGCTGCCAATAATATTGTGAGATTTTGACACACGAGATGACAAAGGCTAATCTTGTTCTAAAGCCGGGAGCAAAAACTTTACAGATTGGAGATTAAAGGAATCAATCAATAAAGGTGTTATAGTATCTTCATTTTATTCGGTAGAGGTACATAGTAGACATACGCGCCGATTGACGTAACTGTATTATTCTCTTTTGGACTGTATTTTTAAGCCATATTGCTTTTCGAACATTGGGCGGGGGAATAGAATGGTCGATGGGTGAGGGGAGGGGCAAAGCAGCGAGTGCCGACGCCGGTCGGCCGCGTTATGTCGTTTTATTTCGCTTAAAATTTGGAATAATTTTTTTTCTAATAAAATAAAACTCTTTGATTTGAAACGTTTCGCTTCTGTTGTGTAAACATTTCTTATCAAAAAAACATGGTCCACGCCGCAGCGCGCCGCCACTGGCGACCCTGTCACACCACCACCACGACGGCAAATACAGACTCGGCGCGCATGTCTGGACCGCAATCACAAAAAGCACCAATTTTGTTCATATTAATGAAACTGTAACTACCGTTATCACTTTCACATAAAGAACTATCTAACTGGTATAAACTAATCTGGTAACATAACACTAACCGAATTACCTACAACTGCTACATTCTAAGATTAAACCGTGAGTTGCGCGTGAGTCACAGAGCTCGATCCTCTGTTTGACAACACTCGCCGCCCGACGCGCACTCTCTCTCATGTCTAACGTCTAAACTGTCTCAGACTAGATAAAGATATATAGCAGCAAATTACTGAAATTGCCTCCTCCTGTCTCCACTGTTTTCTAATCTATTCTAGCATAACAACATATTGTAAAACAATACCCGCGCCGCGGCGTTTATGTAAATGCTTCCAGTATTCAGAATCCCCATACTTCTGGGATGCGGTAGCGATTTCGACGGTTGATTTCACATTTCGATACTGTAAATGCTACCCCGTTTTGAGTTCTGTGCTGCGGGAGGGATTACTAACGCAGTATGAAACATTTAAGATATGAATCCCTACCGCTACTTAGAATACTTTTAAAACCAGATGTACGTTAGTACCTAAATAATGGTGAGGAGAGAGTGATGTTTTTTTTTTGTATGGGATCACTGTTATTATGTGCGTATATTATTAAAATAAAAATGAAATTCACAGAATGTACACAATTAATTTATAAAAATTATATGTTATCAAGCATTAGGAATGTTTTGGAACGAAGTTTTTTTCTTTATATTTTTAGACATAAAGTGTACTTTTTACATTTTCCAGCGGCGATGCGATTTCTGGATTTTTTACCAACCCCTTTGTTTTTGCGTCTACTTACAGAAGTTGGTTGTACCTTTATTTTTCGCGTGATTCGTCGAGGAAATTTGTTTAGCACTAACTCGTGAGTTTGTTCGGATGTTTGTGCGCTTTCAAATAATTTTGACATTCGTTTAATGCAAGTGACGGAGTAAAATTGTGATTCTGGCACAGAGTTTTACTAAACCTTGCATTTTATAATTGTAGGAATGTTCCATCAAACTCGTTTATAAAAAATTCTACAAAAATTTGCGGAAGTAAACGTTGTCTGCATTCATCAGTAACGGAACTAATTTAAATCAAAACAAACAACAGAAGGGTTGCGCACGATATATTATATCTGTCTCTCTTATGGCACCTGCCGCTTACGATCTGAAATCGGGGAGCATAGGACATGAATTCCTCCCGCGATTCAGATCGATCCGATTTGCGTGCGTTAGCACTCTGAGTAGCGGAAGCATTTTCAGATATAATTTCTTAAACCGTACACCGAAATTAATACCCGAATCCAGATCGTTCATTGATCTGAATAGCGGAAGGGTTTACGGTAACTATTTTTGGGAAGACTGCTAGTAGATCCTCCCGCATCTCAGATTGGTGGTGGTTCTGAACTCAGGTAGCCTTTACATATACGCCGCGCCGCGTGTCTGTTCGCGATGATCTCAAAAACTATTGAAGATATTTTCATGCGATTTTCATGTGTTAACAGAGAGATTCCTGGTGAAGATTTAGGTGTGTAATTAGTTGAAGTTTTTGTGTAAATTGGTGTAAATATGACGATGACTGTTGGAAAAAATCAAGGGTCGGGGAGCTTTCATCGAAAACGGGGCCTAAATTGTTTGAGATATAACAAAACAATATATGGTAGGATTACTTCTCTTTTATAGGTCTACAAAAAGTCCGCGATGGTGTATGTCTATCTTTTAAGAGTAGCTTACAATACCTATTTTAACTTCAAATAAAATGATCACATAAAATGTGGTATTTTCAAAAGCTTATTAACATTACAGTATTAATCATGATAAAATTAGATACAGTTATTACTTTCATACATACCCCATTAGCTAGGCTTCTGGGCGCGCACGCGTACCATAAAACGGCTGTATCTACCATCAGGAGAAATGAAGGACAACTGCAAACCAATCCATACTTAATATTATAAGTGCGAAAATGAGTTGGTTTGTCCTTCCTTTACGAGGTAACGGAGAGTCCGAATGACTTGATTTTTTGTTTCAGTATAGTTGAAGGGACGGAAAATGATAAAATAATTTTTATTCCGATGAAGTCACGGACAAACGCTGTGATCACTGTCATGTTGTTGATGTAGTCTGAGATGGAAGACGTCAACGCCCCTATTTTCTTAATAATTTCCCCCGGTACGGCAGTGACGGGAATAGACGCGTCTCGGATAGATCATAACGTCTTGGAATTTATCACTATTACTATGAATACTTGGATAGGCGCCATTAAACTCTCCCGGGAGAAAGAAGTCGAGAACCGTCATGCGTAAAATTCAGGGGAACAGGCTTGCTTTTGCATTCCTCGGTGTCGCCGTATTGTTTAATTGTTCTATGGAAACAGGTGTAAATATTGGTTATGTACGCCGGATATAGATACTACATTATAATTAATTTATGACTAAAATTGCAGTTAAATTACAATGATAAATCATCAGTAATTATCGCCTGTCGTAAAATGGCGGCTGAGTCCAACCAGACGATAATGATCAACCTTTCACCTCAAAATAATTACGGAACTTAATATTAATAAAATAAGTGATAGGCTTCTTAAGCTTAGCAGTAAAATAAGTTGAAGACTTACTTGGCTTTCTACAAGGTCTTCTTTCTGTTTTATTCTACTATGTTGAACCGCTTTCCTGGCCCGCACGTTTGAAATTTTAATGTGGAGGTCCCGAATTCTATATCTAGTTCCCTGTCGGTTCTCGGTTTGACTGGTGGCATTACCTATATTAGCCTGGCTAGTAACCGTACCATGATACCTATCAGTAGTGTGTTCCGGTATGTAATGTAGTAGAGCCACTGACTTGTTAAGACGGATGAGCAGGATTTCCATCGTTACATACTATCAGGTTAAACTAAGGCGTAGTGTAAATCCATTAACTGCAACTATTGGATTTTCATTACCGGTACAAGCATTTTACGGTCGTGAAATCAGTGATGCAAATTGAGATATTATCTACGATGTATCTTTATTTGAAACCATAACGTGTTTATTGGCCACCCACATACTTCATCCGTGCGCCATTGGCCAGATTTGGCGAACTTTCTTCATCATTTATGTACTTATGTAAGTACACGGCCGAAACTTCAAGTTGAACAACTTTAAAATTGCTTCGCAGAAAGTGAACGCGAGAAGGAAACTGCGACACTGTTATTTTGTACATTTTTAATGTTTTGTAATTGCTATTTGGCGATATCATTTGTGCTCATTTTGTGCCATTTAGCGAACGAGAACATTCAAATTGATGGCTTGATTTTTTGTTTCGATCTTGAATCTTGATTCATGGACTTTTTCTTCTTGTGTAGATTCATATGTATCATTTATGTTCTAATGCGTAGATTTCGAATTGACTAAATAGTTAAATCTGCATGTAATATTATCCCACGATATTTTTTCTAACTTTGCAATTGACGTCGAAAAATCATCAAACGGGAACGCTTTATCGGGATAAAAAGTATTCTATGTCCTTATCTATTCAATAGGCTACGTTTCATCAAGATTGTTTCATCCTTTGCCGTGAAAAGGCAACCAACAGAGAGGGACAGAGCTACTTTCGTATTTGTTATTCCTATTCTTTCCTTTATACCTATTCAAACTATTTTTGATAAGTAATCAAGAATCTTTTTACGTCATTGATTCGACCGTCTTTTTCGGAAAGGCATTCTACAGAGAAAGGACGGAACATACTCTTGTACTATTGAATCTTTTTGAAAACGAGTATCTTTGATGACATGACCTGATTGTCATTGCCAAACACGTAGCAAATGTATGAACCCAGATGATGATAAGGTAGGGATACTTTTAATACGATCTGGGAAAGATCCAGTTACAATATATTGTGGTCTAAATCTAAAATAACATTGTGACTTCGCTTAAACTTTCTTGTGTCGTTTCCACTACATCTCTTCCATATCGCCGTGAGTCACTCGTGATCGTTATGGCGTGATTAAAGTGTGCTATATTGTGTCATTGAATCACGGTAGTGATGTGAACTGTTAGTCTGATCTTCTCGTAATATTTTAAGTGCCCTTTAATGTATTGTGCAATAACTTTCTCTCGTATATTGTCTGATTCTCCCAGGGGCATAATGGCGTGATTAAAGTGTGCTATTTTGTGTCATTGAATCACGGTAGTGATGTGAACTGTTAGACTGATCTTCTCGTTATATTTTAAGAGTCCTTTACTTTAATGTATTTTCCAATAACTTTCTCTCGTATATCTTCCGATTCATCCGAGGTCATAATGGCGTGAGTATGTGCTACTGCTACCAATACTATTCTTAATCTACATCAACGACCTTCCAAACGCCACTAAACATAACTGCTTATTGTTTGCTGATGATACTACTCTTACGGTAAAATGTGATGATAAGGATTCATTTAATAATACGGTGAATGAAGCGTTACTGGATGTTACGACATGGCTTAAAAATAATAACCTCAACTTAAACGCAGCTAAAACTAAAGTTATGCAATTTCTATCTTACCAGACTAAACCACTACCAATTGACATCCTACATAATGAAATTAAAATAGAAGAAGTCAAAAACATAAAATTTTTGGGAATTCTAATTGATAGCCATCTAAACTGGAAAATGCACATTGATCTAGTCTGTAAAAAAATTGATAGATTTGTATATGCTCTGTGGAGACTACGACAAACAGTTTCAAAAGATGCAGCTCTTACGGCTTATCATGGTTACGTATCTTCGGTACTAAGTTACGGGCTTATTATATGGGGAAACTCTGTAGACATAGACAGAGCTTTTATTGCTCAAAAAAAATGCGTCCGAGCAATAGATATGGCATATTACCTGGACAGTTGCAAACCAATATTTAAGAAGCACTCCATACTTCCTTTACTCTGTATGTATATAAGGGACTTATGCCTCTTTGTAAAGTATCACCCAGAGTACTTTAACAAATTAAATGAAACTAATACAAGACAACTTCGGCTTCAGTATATAAATCGGTTGCACCAACCAACATGTCACACGTACATCTATAAGAAAAATGTATTAAACACATGCATCATTGCTTACAATCATCTCCCAAGGGTTTTACAATTAGAAAACGGCATAGATTTTAAGAAAAAAATTACGCATTGGCTTCTTGGAAACTGCTTTTATAGTTTTCCTGAATATTTAAATCATAAGCATTAATCATTTTAAATATACCTGTAATTATAGTGTGACATAAATAAATAAATAAGATGAGTTGTGAATTATTTAATTAGTTAACATTTTACTAATTGACATGCGATGTAAATATTATTTTTTAACAATTAAATTCCTTATTAGATATGTTCATAATATTTGCACACCTGTGGACAGGTTAAGTACATCAAACAAAATAAAAATTACTATCTAAACACCGTGTAAAAAACTATGTACTTGGCAAATAAATTTTTTCTTTCTTTCTTTCTTTCTTTACTTTGTGTCTCGAATAAGTTTGGTTCGTATATAAACCTAGTCGGTGTGATGCCCCCATCCCGTGTCGGTCGGGGCGTCGTTCCATTAAATAAATTGCCTCTAACTGAATTCGGGGCTTGTTTGTGGCCATTAGCCCGGTGTTTACGGTAATCGCCCGCCACAGCTCGTTGCTACACAGGAATCATAGCGGCGAAACAGTACAATAAACCAAATAGTAGAAAGTGTGGTCTTTAATTAATACTTCCCGATTTTGACGATCGCTTGTTGAGCATTTTAGAGTTCCGGTATGAAAGGTAGCAGAGCTCATTAGTTTGAGTTTCTGGGTGCGACCATTAAAATTTAACGGCCTTATCGTGACTTAACATCAGGTGAGATGAGAAGTGCAATTTTTTAAAAGTATTACATTACAAATCGGTTGTCTTTCTCATCTACACAGTTTTCGTTTACCACAACTACCGAAAGTAGAACATGTTGAAACGGAACATCTGCGCGTGCGTCGATTCTTTTATTTATCGACTTAAACAGAACGAATGTTTGTTCTCACTACACATCCTCTCATCAACATTAAAGGGTCATACGGAAATTAGTTGACAGTTGTAAAAATTCAACTGTTGATCTTGATGCCTCAATGATCGCCATATCAAACGAGCTTTCAATTGCTATACCTATGCTTGGTGGTAGGCACGTTGTTGTTGTTGAGGTGGTTCTATTCTCTCTATAACACCTGTCGTGATGACATGACGCTGACACCTGTCGAGTGTTTCATTGTACATACATCTAGTTTATTTTGTTGTACCTACCCACTAATATTCTTTGTTTACTATTATTGTATAACATTATTTAGTTTTTTAAATGACTACACTCTTTTTGTTTTTGTTTTGCAACTATACCCTAAAAAATATGTATAATTTCATAATTATTATGTCAGAATGTTCTCTGTGTAAAATGATGTTCTGGTTTTAAGTTTTCTCATTAAGTGAAAATGTAATTTTCTTTTGAGAATAAATATCTTTAACCACATCACCACCACTGCTAGATCTGGTTGCTTTGATACCGGAACACAACAGCGCTATTAATACTGCTGTTTCGCGCCAGATTTATGTGGTAATGGTTGTGGTAGACCAGCCAAGCGTACAAAGAAAATGTCCTACCACCAATTTAACCAAGTACTGATCTTATAAATTATTCCGCATGAAATGGTTCAATATTTGACTTTATCCTTTTCAGCCCTTCATACAAAAAATCAAGTCATTCTGACCTTTCTTTGAGACGGGAAGGAAGGACAAAGAAACAAATACATTCACTTTTTCAATTATAAATATTAGCATTGATTTCCATCACATAAAGGCTAAGGCAAACAAATTCCGAAAAACCTAACCATTGGATAGGCTCCCTTTCGATAAGCTTGACGTAAATTCAGCATGAGTATTATTATAGATATTATAATGTGTCATGCAACTGAATCCGTAATCAAACGAGGAAGAAAGAACGTCTCGCTGTGAGACTTGGACGCAGGCCAAAGGACGACAGATGATTCAAGTGTTATAGCAATTCCGGCAACACTTGTTTTTAAGCTGAAATAAGTGGGGACAGACTGCGATATAAATGTAGGTGGTTTAATTAGCTGTTCCTCGAAATTCATTTTATCTGAATAATATTTATAGAAAGAGTAGAAAGGAAGAGCAGCTTTAAAGTCCAATAGCCGTCACGATTTCAACAATAATACAGTAAACGTTATGGATTTATTGACGCGTATTTATTAATTAGTATTAATGCCTACAAAAAAGCTTAACAATCCTTTCGAAATAATGGTATGTTCTTATATTTGGACTGCAGCCAAAGGACGACACATGACTTAATATTACAGGAATTGCTGTAATTATCCAATACCGGAAACAACTGGAGCCATTTCCGTAATACGATCAGTTGTTAATTAATACATAAAGTTAAAACAAGAGATCGCGTGTGAAAACGTTTATTAATTTAATTAAAAATGTCGGAAGTAGACTTCCTTAGCAGGCGTGATATTTGATTCGCGTGTTAGCGCTACGCTGACATGACTTGAGGAAGGCTGATAAACCTTTGCTTGATTACCAAAATGAATTTGTTACCCTTTACTCGATTCGCTGTTCGAGGCGATGACAAGTAACCCCAAAAATTATTGTATTTGTTCAAATTTGGTTATGTTTCTTTATTCCCTCCATATGGAAACTCATTAGCGAAAAAATACGTAGGACCTAAAGAAGGCAGATTTGGTCCAACCGTGGACTGACAGCTATTGTTCATGATGAAGCAGGTGTATAACTTAATCTAAACATTAAAACTATTCTCAACCAAAGATTTAAATTTTTTGATGCGGACTGACGGGTGGCGAAAATATATTGTTTTTTTTTTGCTCTTACTATACTTTGTTGCATGCTCTTTTCCGTCATTTTCACTCATTTATTCCAAGACGTCAATTTTTGTGTAACAATTGTTATCTAACATTTTTATCTTGAGCATGTGGTGCAGAAGTCACCTTCTGGTCATATTGTTTGCATATATAGGTAGATGCTGCTATCCAGCTCTTGAAAATGTTCCTTTAGTCGCTTTTTACAACAAACGCATGGGTAAATACTATATTACACCCAGCTACACGCGACCAAATTGTAAATTTGCTTTCGATGATTTGTAAAATATCACATAGAAATTATTTTTCTTAATTTCTCTTCTGAAAACGGTAGAATTTTTTTTGAACCTTTGACGAAGAAACATTTGAAGATTTAGAGAACTGCTTAGAAATTTCCGAGACATAAGATTTCAGATCATCGATCAAGATTTCTCTCTATTGCCCGTCACTTACCGTCAGCTTCTTCAAAGCACTTCCTCTCTTGCGATGTCAACAATAGTCAACATCAAACGATGTCCAACTCATCGGGACAGGTGTCCCGTCTCTCACAACAATGTGCAACTTTCTTTGTCAGTTCAGTCGAGACTGAATTGACAACGTGTCCCGCATTGTGCGACGCGTTAGTTCTATCAAGGTTGGGCTATGCGGATGCAGTATATGGCCCTCGTCTGCTGGCACGGACTGAGAGACAGATTCAAAGGGTGCAAAATGCATGCGCAAGATTTTGTTTTAAAGTCCCTCCCCGTACACATGTCACGCCATTCTTAAACACGGCCAATATACTAAAAATGTCTCTCCGCGCAGAACTTCACTTGGCCTCACTGGTATTTAGTGTGGTTAAAACAGAAAAGCCAGAGTACTTGTTTCAAAAACTGCAATGGACTACACGAAACCGTGCATGTCGTGCAATATTGATGTGCCCAAAATACCACTCCGCATCCTTCCGCGGCAGTTTTAGATACGCAGCGACCAAATGTTGGAACAACCTGCCGCCACCGTTACGGGAACTAAGCTCAATAAAAACATTTAAAACAAAACTAAAAAAATATTTAATTGATTATCAGAAGCAGTTCCCTCCCGGTCGCCGTGTTGTTCCAACATACCAGTACCTGCAAGGTCTCTAACTGCCGCCACGTCACCTACACTGCACACTTGCTCAATACTTTCAACTGCTACTACAAACACACGTATCTATATGTTAACACGTCCATATACACTCACACATACACTTTTACACATATATTTAATGCTATACATATTAGAGGGCTTATCTGAAAACCAGCGCTATGACTACTGCCATAGCAGATGCTGAGATGAGTCCTTTTTGACGACACATTACAACACAATGCATATGTACATCAATAATGTACTATTTGTAATTGTACGTAATGTATGTATTAATTGTATTTTGTATTGTGTTGTGTGTGTTTAAGTCAAATAAATATTTTTCTGTTTCTGTTTCTGTCTGTTTCATTGTTGACTCTATTTCCGTCCTATTCGACTTGTATTTGAACATGCCAAAACAAGTTTTCTGCTTTGTCAAATTGTAGAACGTGGGACTGATTAAAAATTAACTTCTTAATTATATTATTGTATGGCGGACAGTGTTTTCGAGAAATACTTTGTTTTACTTGACGAGGACAGAAAATTTGGAAACAAGATCTATTTTAGACGAGATTTCTTTGCTTTAAATAGATAAATCCACTTGCTGGATGTAAATAAATATTTTTGTATGTTCATACAATTTACTACTGTCCCATACAACTTCAGCTGTTTGGATTGAACATTGATACACACAATTTATTCCAATTTTCCATATATCAATGCGGCAATAACCCTGTCTGTTGCCCTTTCACGGCTGAACCGATCTTGTAATTTGACACGCCCATAGCTTATGTCATGGAGAGCAACATATACTACTTTTACTCCAGTAAATTATTCCCGAGAGATAATTTCTGAAGTCCGAAACCGCAGTGGTATCCTCTTGAATACGAGTATGCAGTACCAGCAATCACAATTCAAATAGCATCAACAGAAAAATCCTGTGAAATCCAGTATTTTCCGGTACAAGCTCCCCGTAAATCATTACTCCGAGCATGATGGATGCACGTCATCCGTCAACTGTGCGCCCATTTGTCAAGTCCTGAATACGAGCTACTACTGTATACTACCTACACACATACACACTAGTCATAAACCACTGATACATAATCGCTATAGGTTTCTCTCCCTCACTAGGGGATGAGTTGTACCTAGATTGAATAAGTACCTATTATATGATGATTATATGAAACTTAATGAGCCATCTACACCTGCCGGAGGATTGCAGTACAAAGGTTTTATTGATTATTCTAGAAGTCAATGTGCCGTTTGATGCTTGGTCTAAGTGGGAGCGTGTGCCACATATTGGCTCATATAATTTTGCTGACACTTCTAAATATTTCATTCTGTCACGCCCTTTAGGTTCGCATCTGGTTTTCACCTCACGTGACAGTAAGTGGCGAATAAGGCCGTAGAATGGAACATTACGCTACTGTTCACCAATCCTACGATCGAGAAGACTTGAATGAATTCTGTTTTGGGGGAAAACCCACACAACCATAACCTTAAAACCTAAAGAGACAGCAATCCTCACCATATCAGTGTTACTGTACGCTCAAGTACAAAATATGTACCAATTTATGTACCATTTTCACCTTTAATTGACATTTGCCTCAACACACAGCGCAGGACAAGAAAGGGTGATTCCCACCTCTCCGCTCCCACTGTTATTCCTGTTTTTTATTTTAGCCAGGATCTACAGCGGTACACTTGAAACGCGTCCACTGAAGGTGGATGAATTTCCTACGGACTCTAAAGCTATCTTGGGTCCCCAGACTCGTTTAGAATAAAGAAATAGGGTGGAGTGGCAAAGACTCCCCCCAATGGTAAATGGATGAAAAGAACGGGTGAATTTAATATGGTACTAAGTGGATACAAATTTTTCCACTAGAGTGTTCAATCGCCTAACATCCGCTATCACCCAATTAACAACTGTGCAGGCAGTGTCCACGTCGCCAGCTGACCATAGACAATGGCCGGAAGCATCGGTAAATAACCCACGGCTGCCTTGCCACGGGCACGAGGCATACAATGTGCCTTAAAAGGACTCTTTGCCCGAACCATGTGTTCATATTACTCGATAGTCGCTAAACTACAACTCGGATTTGATCGCGGACCACTGTGCTATTATGGCAATGTAAGATAAAATTCACACACACAAACACAACCTTACGTTTCTAGGTGAGCATGCTTTCGTTTTATACGAACTTATCGTTACTTACCGACGTTATAATTAGCTTAAAATAGTTTAGGAGGGTTCGTTACGTTCGGAAATTGGCCCGGCTTTCGTATCCCGTCCAAACTAATTTGATCAGTGCTCCTACCTTGAGCTCCTTGGTTGAACGCAGGTATCGCTATCGTATCGTTTGCGTGGACTCATTGTAGACGTGCTGCAGCTTGCACGCTGTCGCTAGCGACCATCGACAATGTAAACTCATGGTAGAGGTATCGATATCAAAGACATTGGTCGCATGCGTCGATGACAGCCGTAGGAAATTGTGCGCCAGGCTTAGCTATGTGAACGTTTGAGAAATGAAATTGGATTTTGTCTTAAACGAGATATATAGGTAGATAGAAACGATTTGAGAAATCTAGGGCAATGGGCTTGTATTGTTTGGTGCAATGTTCCAATATATAGGATGTCTTTATGCAGGGTATATGTACACTTCTAGATATATCTATTGTCATGTATCTCGCAAATTGTTTTTACTGAATTGATATTCATTAATCTGATAGGAAATAAGTACACTATACGCAATTCGTATAATTTACAAATTCGAATATTGTACGCCTTCGGGTAAGAATTGGAGAAACTTTGTAATAGTTAATTATACACCTAAGATCTCTGTACCACCCAGTTCTGCAATAAATTATTCTGATTCGCTATGCACACATTTTGTAAACAATGTGTATTATTTCACATACATTCGAACTTGAATTATTTCGACGATATTGTCATTTCCTCGCTTGCACCCAAACGAAACAATCGTTCATATGACAGACGGTTGCAACACAATTACTTAGAATGCGAGCTTACAGAAACTGATCCATAATTCATACGTTTCCCGTCCAATGATTGAGTCATTCATCCTTCCTTTATCATTTCACTGTAAAGGTTGCGTGGCGCATTCGTGATTAGGCAGATAGGGATTTACTATGCACTTCGCAACTGTTTAGTATACGAATGGCTTTAGGATATGACAGACGTTTGATAAGTTTTGGTTCTATGACTTCTGACAGGATATATAATTTTGAGCAGGTAGTAATTTCATATGTACCTTTTTTGTAGTCAGTTTCAATTTCTGAGGATCTTAAACCTGTGCCATTTCTGAAATTAAACCTCTTATTTTCAATTTAGCATCGATAAAGTCAACTTTAAAATTATACTAAAAGTGAAAAGTGAAGTGAACAAAAATGGTAATGGAACCGCAGCAAAACGGTCGTTTTTGGCCCCTATCGCCTCGGCTATGGCGGCGGAGCAACGAATATTCTAAAGTAGTTTTCGAACCAAGGAGACCGCCCACTTCTCCAGTCGAATACAGAAAGAAGATCGACACAACACCAGACCTCCTTCGTTCTAGAAGCTTCATCAAAGACAATGACAATTTGAATTTGGAATATATCACAGAGAATAAATTAGATAGATGGAGCGTGGACTCCAAGAAGCCTCCGATCAAGGAGATTAAGAAGGAAGAGGTCGTAAAGCTAAGAGTAAAGAAGCAGAGACAACCAAGACCGAATAGTCTGCAACTTTTGTTATGTCCGTCGAGTTCGGGGCATTACAGCAGCAATACTTGGAGATACACCAGAGTGAGGTCAAGAAGGTTTGTTTTCGCTTTAGATTGAGACATGTTTGATTTAATTGTAGATATGGTGGTGGTTCAAAAGTCAACCTTATATGTTTACTTATTTGCATGCAACTAAAATCTTCTTATTGCATCGATCAGTTATTAATACTGATCTATATGGTAGTCATGGTGGTTGTCAAAGTTGTGGCACTATAAACATGTAAGAATTATTTCAGTTGTAACATCTTTGTGACAGCACTGGTTGAAAAAGTAAGTGATGACATTTATGGGTCGACAAACTCCGATCTAGGTATATGAGATATCTAGATAATTTAACCGTCACGGCAGCTTTAAATCAAATGCTAATCCTCTTCACCTATTTTCTTCTGGTTTTAGCTGACAATAAACTGAGATCCCAGTCAAACCGCAGGATTATCTTGTAAATAGGTTAACTCTGTCGGAAGTGTTGCAAGCGCTGGCTATGCAACACTCATGATGGTTTAAATCCATGTATTCAATATCGTGCGGCGTGATTTACTGTGTGATCACTAAACTCACTCAGAACTCACAATACGCAGATCGTATGTTTGAATCCCAGCGAGGGGTATCTCTCAGCCCCATTACAGACTTACGGATTTGTTATGTTGCTGATGCCTAGTCGTTCTTGCCGGTTCGGGGTGGTGTGTGATGATCGGTATTTTATTGCATTCTAGCCTACCGGTTTCAATTCAATTGGTAGTTCTGACGCGGTTTGGTGCATCGTCTGTGTCAAAGTCCACTGCTATGCATAGTCCTCCATGGTTTGCGACAGCAACCAGTCCGGAGCCACATGCACCCAGCGACGCCCCGCAAGCTTTACCAAGTCGTCGGTCCATCTAGTAGGGGGACGGCCTGATATACGTTTCCTGGTACGCGTAACGTATACTCCGTTCTTCGAGCGAATTTTCCTGCCCATTACCACGTCAACTCACTGACTCGTCGAGTGGTGCTGATGCAAAACGAATCAAATTATACGTTAAACGATAGTCAAGTAACGCCATTCTTCGTCGGTACTTAATCGAACTATTAGATAATAATGTTTTTTTGTGGACAAAAATAAACAGCGAATTGAGCCTTTGTTAGTTCGTGCTGTCCAAATCGATTTCATAGTCGAATAGGCTTCAAAGAGAGGTCGGCCTTGTCACGTCCCGACCGTTTAGACGCTGTGATTAGCACACTAAATTTAAAGAGACCACGTGTCAAAATTTTGCGCATTACATGAGGACCTAGTATTTGGTTTGTTTATTGCAGTCATGTACAAGATGTTGACAATGTGGAAAAGAGACATTTCCAATCCAGTGTCAAATGTCATTTCATGTTTTGGTGATCCCATGACAACCACAGAAGAGTTGTTTTATCTATAAATATAGATTAGTGGAACCGAACTACTGCACGAAATACAACACAAAAATGTTTCCAAACTCCAAACATAAAGATTATTTTCATCACATTCAACAAAGTTGATTCGCACCGCGGCAACCACGTGCTAAACCCAAATAAACATAATAAAATGTCGACGTAACGAATTAGCTTTGAACTCGTCTGTCTTGTTGTTTGGAGACCTCTCGTAGGAGTTGATTGAGCCGCTTTTGATAAAGCTTGACAGTTGTTTTTGGGTCAGCGCCATTATATTTGACGATGAATTCTGTATAGTGGACGCCCCGAGGCGCTGATTCATTCACACGGATCGTTTGGCGCTAGGAAATTATAATTTTAGCATGAATTCACTGCTCTTGGTCGGTTTAATATGTTTTTGATTGAAATATGGCTTTAAAAAGCTGCTAAGTCTAGTCGAATGTCCAAAATTTAGGGCTTCGTACCTTGGAAGGAATTTTTTTTTGCTCTGGATAAGTAGCATAATTATAGACATATATGACGCGCATACATACTACCAACTACCTCGTGAGGATGGAGCAGCTATAGTCACGCTACGACACATCCTTCAAGTCGTTCGTCGTGTGAGTGCCGACTTCCGACTTGCAAGCTGGAGAGCTTCATGAGAGGTGACTTCTAGCCGAAGGTCGTGGTGTACCGTCGCTTCTGAGGGAGGATAGCGACCAACACAACCACAGCGGCACCAACGTGCATAGTAAATAACAGTAGAATATAGGTTTTCATCGGGTGTATATCACAGTTGCGAAATTCGTTACGCGCGATGTACGTTGCTGCAAAAGTTTCCCAGCGCGACGTACTTTGTTGCGAAAGTTTTCCTTTATGCACATCGATAAAAACATTTACAAATAATACCATCTTTGAGATAGTTATCCCTGCTGTGGTAAGCCTTGGAAATGCAATAGCTCCAAAAGACATACCTCCCTGCATTACACCTTAAAAAAAGATTAAACGAAACTATAGAACTAACGATACATTTTAGAAACATTAACATGGTTATAAGGTTGTGTATAATTATAACATTATTATACCTTAATCATAAAACGTGCGTTAATTTGCCGTCAGACCGTTAATGTCCGTTATAATTTAGGTACGTGAAATGAATCGTGCATCGTTAGACATTCCTCCATCGGCGCGGGCGCCTAAATACCCACCATGACATCACTGTTGTATGGGCATCACAATACCTGCGTGTTCGTATTATGAGGATGTTCAATTATATATGTACTGACACAGGGTCATCTGTAGACGAACGAAGGTCACCGACATAGCTCGACGAGTCAGTGAGCTGACCGAACCGATAACCGGTGGGGAGTAAAGGTTTTCGAGTGGCGACCACGTACCGGGAAACGTATACCAGGCCGTCCCTCTACTAGATGGACCGACGACCTGGTTAGAGACGCGGGGAGTCGCTGGATGCAGATGGCTCGGGACCGGTCGATGTGGCGTACCATGAGGGAGGCCTATGTCCAGCAGTGGACGTTTCCCGTCTGATAATGATGACACAGGGTAACAACACTACGTTTAACAGTGTTGAGGGGAAGCTGATCAGTAATTTTGCGAGTGCAGTGCATCGCTGGCCAGCGTACAATGCATGTACTCTTCTCTTCTTATTATCACCGTGTAGGTCGATAACCGATCTCACACACCCTGATGTCAGAGTTGTTGATCCGCCACAGTCCTGTGACATGTCTCATGCAGCTACTACCTGTCGTAGATAGTAACCGGTAACAACGGATTAACGTGACTAACAAAGCACGCAAGCATCTTACAGTTCTGAAATAGCCAACCTCTTGTTACCCAGAGTCGTAAAAGGCGACTAACGACAACATGTAACTGTGATCACCAATCGTGCCTACAAAGTTTGTGTGCGTATGATTTTTACTACTTTACGATTAAACGGCTGGATAAATTTGGATTAAGCACTGGATTACCGCATTTGAAACTTTTTATTCCGGTTTCTGAAGTTGACGTAGACGAGAGTCACGATCAAAAGCCAGTATCAAATATGATTTGTCCATTTATCTCATAAAATCACGTGTCAATATCATATAATATTATATGGTCACGGTCATGAACTGTCCGTCACGTGTTCAATCTATATTTGTGAAGTGAGTCAGGGGTTGAAGGAACTGATTTCAAGTTCATTGGACAGATGTGTTTTATTTACTACGATATAAGAACCTTGTATATGAACTGTTAAACGTACTATACATCATTATCAAACTCCGAAAACTCTTCCGGAACTCTCAGAATGAGAAACAGCAAGCGATGTGCCTCTCGTGTCTCACTCATATTGCGTATAATGGGAAACATGTGTCTCTAATCTAATATGTAAGTGATGAAGCTGTAGGATGTATACTTGCTTACACATAAGCGCTAATTTAATTTGAAGCTGCTGCAATATCTTTGCTGGATAGAAATAACGTGACGGCAGATTTTGAAAAGCGTCGGTGGCGCATTGGATAAGGCGCGGACTCTCAATCTGAGGGTTCCGGGTTCGAATCCAGCCGTGTACCTATGAGTTGTTTTTCAATTCAAGTACATTATCCGATTGTTTAACGGTGAAGGAAAACATCGTGAGGAAACCTGCATGTCTTGAACAGGCATGTGAAGTCCGCCAACCCGCACTGGGCCCGCGTGGTGGACTATGGCCCATACACTCTCTGTAGGAGAGTAGGCCTGAGCCCCAGCAGTGGGGACGTATAGAGGCTGTTGATGGAGATGCGTTTGCGTGGTTACCCGTGTTATTAATGTGAAAGTGAGTTTGTTTGTTGGTATTTCCTTCATGTCGTAACGGAGACATAGATCAGAAGTAAGTCTTGTAAATATGGTGAACGCCGTCTGCACGCACGGAAAAGTGTCACGTTCTGCCTGAGCCGTGCGTGCAAGCGAGAGCGCGGAACAAGCGATAGAGAGGAACGATCGGCCTAAGAGTTCGACTTGTGATAGCATTTCATCAATTCTTTCTTATGACGTAAATTTACCGTCCGTAAACTGACTTTACAGGCAACAACAAAATTTTCGTTTAGGTATTTTGGAAGAGTCGGAGATGGACATATGCTAGTTTTTAACCCGATCGAACAATTAGTTACTGTGAAGTGAATAATGATTCCACGGGACGTATTATCTTATTTTCTAATTATACAAGTATATGAGTATTCGTAATTGATTGATTATTGCGATACATAGTCAATGATACGCATCGTGCGGGAGTGGCGGGAGTCCATTCAATGCGCGGTCAGCGTATACTGGAAATGTGTAGCTTGATGTGTAGCCGTGTGTACACAGGTGGAAGCGGCTAACTGACAACTGAAATTTTCCTTAAAACGGTGGTTCGATTCGGAAACTGATACTTCACAGCAATTACGTCGATCACCAATCAATTAATCGATGTGTCCTAACCAACGGTCACAAACGCTGTTAAATCTATGTACTAGTATGTCCAGTGAGTCAGGTCAGGGGGTGAAGGAACCTATTAGAAGTTCATTGGACACGGTTTACTATCGAATCGTGATTGTTACAAAGCGGGGTGGATGCGCTGTCTTCACGGCGGTAGATTAAAACACGCAACAATTTATTGTATCCAACTGTATAGGCTTCCGTTTGATCCATATTTTTAAGGCAATTGAAGTCGGTTTTTAGTACTTTTTGAACGTGTTAATTATAAAGTAATCAGTTTTGAACTCGTCGCCATTTGTAAAATGTCCACCATCTAGAGCCGTTAAAACTTTAATAAAATCGACATAAAACGCGCCAAATTGATCCTCGTAGCGAAGCGTGATATGAATATTCATAGGCATCAAATATTTGTAATAAAGATTAAAATATGCAGTCAGTGTTACTGCAGTACGGTGATCTGCCCATTTACATTTGCGAATACAGAATTACATGTCGGACGGATCGATTTCATACAGCTTTTTGCACTCTTAAAAGCCGATATCTGAATAACTGAAAGAATTTTCAAGCATTTAAACACCGATAGCCGGTTACCTGGTATATTTTGTTTGAAAACCTATTCGAATTTAGAATTATGTTTATACACTTCTAAATCAATAATATTAAACGCTCATATTAATATAGGAAAGCTAGTTTTCAGTAAGAACATGATACGATGAATCAACAGAAAGAAATACAGTATTCAGGATTGATTGAATAAATTTTTCAAAACCCTTTTTTAATAAATGATATTGTAATTGTGTAACAGTTATAGCAAGCACCTTGACTTGCATCTTGGGTACTGACAATAACTACAGATGTTAGGATATAGTTGCAAATAGATGCTGTAAAACTTAATATGGGAGTCGTAAACTATTCTGGATAACGGAAAACTCTTTCGAACAATATTTAATTTATTAATTTAACTTGAATTAATTCAGGGAAGGGAATTCCACTCCGTAATCACTTGCATCCTGGGACTACCCACGTCCTTTGCCGGGACACCTTTATTAGGTCCTTGGTCCATCTAGTAGGGGGACTCGGTACACGCTTCCCGGCAAAGTTACTTGTTAAATCTTTCATTCAATATAGCGCCAAAAGTCTGCAATTTACAAATTTCAATTTCATTTCAACAGTGATCTGGAACAATGCAACTCTCCTAGCCTTTTTTATGTCCGCCATAAATTACGGACACTGTTTGGCATAATCTGAAAGCTGCGCACGCGTTAACGGTTTATATCTATTTTAAACGCACAATTTATGGGCTATCGATGCTCGGAAAGCTGTTTTAATAACAGTGGCCTGTGCCAAATACCCTTTGCCTATTTTCTTGATGAAATAATTTAGAATAGAAGCTCGCAATCTCACATTATTAAGATTGTTAGCATCTTTTTATTGAAAGCTCTATGGTAATGTGGCGTGACGTTTTGATGGCGTCGGGAAATTATTTTTCGTCTGAAGGGTTGCCCTTCGGTAAAATTCAATGCAGCCTTGTCATATGTAGGAATAGATTCAAAAATTAATGTATAGCTGTATCACAGACTGCTACTACTTTACTTTCTTTCACTCCTTTTTTAAAAGAATTCACGAGCATAAACTAATGATGCGAGAACGATATACCGCGCACGGACTACTCACACATGCGTGTATATAAAAAAGTCATACGTTCGATGTGTGCTGATATCACGATATTTGTTCCAAGTGTCCGACGTGTGACACTGTCCAAGTGAGAACCCTATATCGATTTGTTGAACAGCTTTCCTGAAATCAGAATTTTCAAGTATCGATCGTAAAAAGAAGTGACTAAAAACGCTTCGAGCCTAAAACATGGGATGAACATTCGGGACAAATATTAAAACAGAAAAATGCAAAGAAATAATTCTCATTTTAAACTAGGTGTATTTCAACATTCGATTACATACTTTCAATTTCCGTACACAGTACTTCGTGCCTCTGCTAATCTTCATTATCACGATTCTAAAAGGTTATTGAACTTGTTGATGTACACATAATGCTTGTGAGTTAAAATAGATTTTCAGCTCAGTTTTAATGAAAACAAGGATTCTATGTTTGTATGTATGTCTCCATCACGTCACTTTCCTAAATAATCTTCATACATCACCAATCTCATACATAACTCACTTCATACATTGCCATCTTCATCAATCTCGCTCATTGTTTCATCACGAACCTAAATGATCTCCATGCAGACCCACTTCATACTTTTACCAACAATTTAATGTTGAAAAAAGATGATTCAAATTCGGCCTGCATTTGTTCACTGCAAAATCAAGAAATAATTTTAAGTTAAATTATTAGTTACTTTATTATTATTGTTGTATTTTTTATTATTACTACTGTATAAGTTTGTAATTGTAAATAAGTGAAGTTCAATACAATTTAACAGTGTAAATAAATGCTTAAAAAGGTTAAAGAAAAATACTAGAATTACATTTTTGAGTTTATTTTAATTGTACAAAGTTGTACTAAGTAACAGCGTCAAATGTCATTTTATTGACGTCATCTTTGTTTTCAACGTCAAGTCTTCACTGTTTCGTGCATTTTATTAAAACAAAATATACAAAAATGTTAACTAAATCACTTTTATTTGATATTGGCCTATTAAAATTATAAGTGTACAAGACCAGGCCTGGGAGCCATACATTCACGGAACGTGTCATTAGCGCAAATTTACTCACACACACATGCGCATACAAACGGCATCTGTTCGATGTATGGAAATAGAAACCAATATCGCGATTTTGTTTGAAGTGTCCGGTCTATGCCATCAGGGACGCCTTTGCTCATATCTGGCCGTTCCCCGGCTGTTGACAACTTATTTCATGGCGACGATATGGCGAAATCGTAAGTCACGATTCGTTGAATAGAACAATGTACGTTTACCAGTTTCTCCATCGATTTCATAATTTCTCAAGTGCTAGCAGAGATAAAGTAATTGTTGCGTGGATATCTTCCTCACAGCATTACAAAGGGCAATACCTTGTTAACAACCTGTGCTAGTGACGCATATACTTTCAGCTTGTCTGGACATGTTGTCGACCTAGAAAATGACACGCCTATAGCACACCCACTCACACGATTGTGACCTGCGGTTGCCCACTTACACCAAAATGAGATTGTGATGTCACCTGACCTTTTTAATTGTTGCTTATTCATTATGCGACCTGTGATTTTTGCGGTGAACAAAATGCTAGCAATGATGCACCATTAGGAGCTAACCATCCTATGAAATACTAAAAAACTTGGAGATTTGCTATGTGTTCTGAATGCACGTGTGTGCAAGAAAGCCAAGCTCAAACTAAACCAGCAGATACTTTAGGAGTGCTGTATCGACATGAACCGCTGTCCACTGTTGGACATCTCTCCTTTATAGATCGTTGTGTCCACATTAAGTTCTTGATAAGATCGCGGGGTATATTAAGAGAATAGAAACTACTTGTTGAGACTTTAATGAACCGCCTCCGTGTCTTAATGGCTAAATGTTGAACTAACTATCCATCCATGGCTCCCGGGTCCCAGCTAGCTACCACCATGTTACCTAAGTCTGCCGCCCAAACAGCAGTGTTAATAGCACCGTTGTGTTCCGGTATCAAATAGCTTGATTGATGAGCTAGGCTTCTAGGTGCGCACGCTTACCATCCAATGCCCTTATCGTCACTTACCATCAGATAAGATGAATACCAAGTGCAAGCCCATCATACGTTAAAAACGTCAGTTATGAGTGCAAGAACCAAACAATATTCTGACATAGAACTATCTCCCTACTTCCGATGGCTAAAATAGTTTATGGGGACTGTCATATCCGTTGCAGTGTGAGAAGGATCACGCCAGAGCCCAAGCATGGGTTGATTACAGAGTAATCTGCTACGGTGTAGCACACGGAATAAATTATCACTTCATAAAATCAAGTGGCAATCAAGCGAAGTGCATTGTGCTTTGCAGACGCGCCGCCTGGGAAATCTGAGGGAATATCAAAGTGCTACTAGACCTTTAAAACTGTAGTTTTACTACTCAATAAAAACTAGGTTGTTCTATAGAATGTATTACGGAAACAACTAGCAAATGACAATATTTTTACTTTGCCTTATTGAAGATTTCCTTATTAGTATCATCTGACTTCAAAAAAGGTATGTTTTTAAAAATTTATGTTACGCGATAACTTTGCTAATTATGAATCAATTTTATTGATTATTTTGTGTTTCGTTCATGCTTCAGAGGTGGTCCCATATCAATTTTATCGAAATTTTTGAAAAAAAAAACCCAACAAAAACAAAATATATACCCAGATAATTCTACCTCTAAGGGTGAACATTTTAGAGGATGAATGTTGTAGACTTTTAGGGCAGTTGAAGTCGGTTTCTAGTTCTTTTTGAACGCGGCAATCATTTTACTAATACCATGAAGTTCAATTATCGGATCATAATTACATGATATATGTATCTCTAACAGAACATTTTACTGAAAGCTATATATGCTTATTATTCCCACATTCCCATACTCACTAAAATTGAAAAGCAAGACTGCTAGTTTGTATTAATAGCATTTCTACTCTTTACATGTTTTTATTGTATGAAGCTTCTAAATTAATTATAGAAAAAAATTAACAAGACTTTACAATTCCTTGTATTCAAAGTTAGTCTGTACCACAGAGATTAGAACATCCAGAGATTGTGTTTCCCTGAACACGTATGAGGTAACTAGGTCAGCCACTTTAGTTTGTTATACTACCAACTAAAGTAATTGTACACCATACGTCAGACACTCGGCCGTCAATATGCATTGCACGTCATTGTCAGTTACACATGTGTGTGTATGTATTTTTGTTTACTTTACGCATTATTAGACGAGGGTAAATAGGTATATTCCTTGTGGTTGTCTGTACAACTGAGCCAATTTTCCAAATAAAATCAAATAAAAACAATGGTGGAGTTGAAGCAGTAATGTAGTCCCATCACACTGGTGCAGTAGGGTGGGGTGGTCACGCATGGTCGACACCGAGGGCGGTGACCACCCCAACATGCTCCCCTGCCCCTCCCCTACCCGCACGCATCGATCTGTTAACATTCTGCGTGCACATGCACAATGCATGTACGTTCCTTGGCATGCAATTGAGATGAAATTGTTGTCAGCATGGCCTTTACGTGCTGTGAGGTCTCCGCTTTAGAATATTATCACTCCATGTCTACCTATGGATTTCTTTAAAAAAAATTCAGGACATGAGTAGTAGCTTCAGCTAGCCTATATGCAGTTTTGCTAACTTCGACGAAAAGGTCAACCGAAGAATCCAACTAGACTGGGCAGCGTTCGGGAAGCTACGGCATATCTTCTCGTCCAAAATACTTCAGCGTCTAAAGACAAAAGTCTTAAATCAGTGCGTGTTGCCAATGATGACATACGGAACCGAAACGTGGTCCTTTACTGTGGGCCGAATAAACAAGCTCAAAGTCACTCAGCAAGCAATGGAATAATGCTCGGAATATCTCTATGTGATAACATCTGGAATGAGGAAATCCGTAGACTAACAAGGGTCACCGACATAGCTCGACGAGTCAGGGGAATGGAATTTCTGGAGTGGCGACCACGTACCGGGAAGCGTCTACCGGGCCGTCCCCCTACTAGATGGACCGACGATCTGGTTAAGGTCGCGGGGAGTTGCTGGAGGCAAGTAGTTCGAGACCGGTCAGTGTGGCATACCATGGAGGAGGCCTATGTCCAGCTGTGGATGTTTCCCGGCTGATGATGATGATTTAGTGTTAGTTACACGTGTGCTTATAAGTTTATCTCACGCCTTGTTAGACGAAGTTCGATCTGTGTATTCTTTACAAATCCGTGCTTGGCGATAAACCAGGGAATCTAATGTTTAACAGTGGACTTATATTTTAGACAATGGAATTGTGATACTTCGGGACTGTTATAAAACCCAAAACTTTTATTATTTGTTACACTTATCCTTAAACATCCATTATATAATCATTTATACAACGAACATTATTTATTATAACATCAGTCTCTTGCAGAATTACCAGCGTTAGCAACATTATGCTGAGTTTGTGCTTTTGTTGGCTGATACATTGCAGTAAACGATTTTCTTATTGTTATTTCTTATTGTGTACTTGTATTGTGTGTACTTTTCTTTTTAACCGACTTCAAAAAAGGATGTTATTAATTCGACCTGTATGTATGTAATATTTCAAGAACTGCCCAGTTTTCTTATATGTTAATCTGTATCAGCTTCTAAACAAGTGTGCCAAATTTCAAAAGTGTATGTATGTATATTTGTATGTTTGTCCTCGCAAATCTCCGGAACTACAAGTTCGATTTTAATTAATTCTTTTTTTGTTGAACTAGGTATTGTTCAACTTAGGGAAGACTGCAAGTTTCATTAAAATCGGTTCAGTACTTTCTGAGATACACACCAGCGCTGTGGCCCCTCTGCAGCACATGCTGAGACGAGTCCATTTTAGCAACACACTACAACACAACCAAATTTTATGTATGTTATATAGCTTCAATTTTTGTTTATCAGTTGTAAGTGTTTTGGTTTACTTAGTTTTGTTTTTGTTTTTCGTAGTTTAGTTTGAATAGATTTTTTTACTGTGTTTTTTTGTATGTCTATTGTGTTGTGTGTGTTCTTAAATAAAGTTATGTCTATGTCAGATAGGGAATGCTAAGTGTGTATTAGACAGCTGACTAACAAGCATTGCCTTAATAAAAGTAGACTTTTAGGCAGTTGAAGTCGGTTTCTAGTTCTTTTTGAACGCGTTAATTTGTTATTTGGAGTATTATGCTGGTAAAAAAAATGATTATCTAGGTATATATCTAACATAGGTCATATTTATATACACATAAATTAAACTTCGATTATTTCTCAACAACATTAAATCATTTGTTTACTTATTCTACGGAGACTTCCTGGTAACTGTGATTCAAACATATTACATGCAAGAACTGTATACAATGCGTTTGAACGAAAAATAAGGATATTTACTGTAATGTAACCGCAATACGAGTATAGCGTCAGTTTACTGTGTAGATTCGAGTGTGTGCCTTTCAATTAATGGCATTTATTTAATAACTGGCGTTTTGCGCGCGATTTCGTCCGCGTGGACTTCAAAAATTATCTCGCGGGAACTGCTTGCTCGATCGAGATTAAGGTCCGTATTAATAAACGCTGCTTAAGCTAGAACTTAAGACAGTCTAGCTAGAGATCTGCTTAGCGTTGAGCAGCTGCTTACGAGGGGCATACCGAAAAGATCGGTAATCGAGTACTTTCGATTTAATTAGATTAAAAACTCTTTTTGATGAATAAACACTGGTTAGTTGAAAATCGAATACAATTGACAGAATTAAAAAAAAATTTTTTTTTAAAGAACAATATCAGTTTGAAATTGATAGGTCGATAAAAAAATGGAGCTTACAAGAGAAAGTTTCCGTGCCATAATTTTTTACAACTTTCGACGAGGATTATCTCAGGGACAATGTCTCGCTGAGCTTATATCTATATACAAGAGTGAAGCGCCTAGCCAGACGACAATATATCGCTGGTATTCTGAATTCCGGCGTGGACGTGCTTCTCTTGGCACCGTACCTTCCACAGGCCGGCCAAAAACAGCGGTTACACCAGAAAATGTCGCTGTTGTGCGCCGAATGATACAGGATGACCGACATATTACATATGAGCAGATTCGGGCTACTTTAGGGATAGGTATGACTGCGATACAAACTGTTTTACATGGTGAACTGGGAGTGAGAAAGCTAGTTTCCCGCTGGGTGCCCCATAATTTGTCCGAAGAGCAAAAGGCGGCTCGTGTCAATTGGTGCCGGTCTACTCTGCAACGCTTCAACGGAGGAAAGTCAAAAGCAGTTTATAACATTGTCTCTGGTGATGAATCATGGATCTATTCATATGAGCCAGAAAGAAAGCATCAGTCGGCTGTCTGGGTCTTCGCAGGTGAGATCAAGCCAACAAAAGTTGTCCGCTCTCGCAGCGTATCGAAGAAAATGGTCGCTTCGTTTGTCGCGAAAACAGGACATGTAGTCACAGTTCCCTTAGAGGAACGGAGAACGGTTACCGCTGATTGGTATACAACGGTTTGTTTGCCACAGATGATATCCGAACTCCGTAGAGGTAACCCGAAACGACGCATAATCCTCCATCACGATAATGCGAGCTCTCACACCGCTCAGAAAACAAGCGAGTTTTTGAAGCAGGAAAACGTTGAATTAATGGATCATCCTCCATACAGCCCTGATCTGAGTCCCAATGATTACTTTACATTCCCTAGAATCAAAGATTTATTGCGTGGTCAGCGGTTTCAAGGTCCAGAAGAAGCAGTGGAAGCATACAAATCGACGATTTTGACCATGTCAACTTCGGACTGGAATTGCTGCTATAATAATTGGTTCGAACGAATGCAAAAGTGCATTAACTGCAACGGAGAATACTTCGAAAAGCAATAAAAATAAATTTAGTTATTTCCTGTATGTAATGTTTTATATTCCCGATCATTTCGGTATGCCCCTCGTAAGACCTAGGTTTATTAATAAACGCTACTCATCCTTACTAATTTGAGATCATTTCTATCACAGAGCGTATAATCTTTTTTGGGTAAGATTTTTTTCTACCAGGAAAAGGCAAAGGCGAAACACCATACAGCCATGACTTTGATAATGATATTCTTTCTTAGAATTTTAAGGTTATATACAACGCCGAAACCATTTCTTCAGTTTTCTCATTAAAATATATAATGTGTACATTTTATCGCTTGTTTTGACGATTCTTGACGAGAATTTCAAAGGTTGGTCTCTTTGGTCTGTGAAAATCTCATGGAAACGTCATGAAAATCTCCGCCGTGCGCAGCTGTTTGGCAGGCTGTGGCTTGACAAGTCTCAAACGAGACCGAGGTTGAGATTCAGGTCTGAAGTAGTGTTTATTAATTAGTGAGCTATCTCTATGAGCTGCTCAAGCAGCTGCTCTACTTGAGCAGCGTTTATTAATACGAGCCTAAGAGTAGCCTATGTCCCTCTCCGGCCCTTCAACTATACCTATACAAAGAGTGTAGGCATTTTGACCTTCCGTTGCGACGGAGAGGAAGGACAAACTAACTCACTGTCAAACAATATTACAGGTCTAACGCATAACTGAATCTGATCCTGAGGTATGTGAGCGGTACGGGAGGGTGTGTTACGGAGCGTCAACGACGCCTGACTGAAGTTATGCTTCGTTTGACGTTCCGTAAACACACCCTCCCGTACCGCTCACATAACTCAGGAACAGACTCGTTATGCGACCTGTAGACCTGTGGTTAGGATGTATTTATATAATATCCTCTTTTAACTATATTTCCAAGTGTCAAACTTTATATACGCTCCAATGATGCTATATTCGCCGCGTCTTTAGCGCCGACAGTCCTTATTTTTACCCGACTACGCCAGAAGGAGGGGTTATGTTTTTCGAGAGTATGTATGTATGTAGAATTGTTTGGCACGACCTGCTGCCCAAACGGCTCTATAGATTTTAGGTTGAGGTGTGTCATTAGATTCGTATTTACTGTGAGAGTGACACTGGGTATATTAAAATCATAAACTTTTCATTCACTTGTCTATTGGCGATTTTTTCACTGCTTAATTTGACGCACCGTTGTCGGTAGCGTATTTTCAGCTCCGGTGAGGGGTGTCTCCCAGTATGTAGTAATATATTATACCGTAGTGTTTGTGCTTCATTATAATATTATAATAATACATTCATAATTATTGTTACAGCCATGAGCCGGAGGGCGGCGGGCGGTGCGCGGAGGGCCCGCTAGCACGCGCCATGCAGCCCGCGCCGGGCGGATCGCCCAAGCGACAGCCGCCCAACGCACAACATGGTAAGCTCATATGTTGCTTGCTCATTAGTTACACCAATGTTGGACATGACCCTCGTTCAGAGTCAGGGGCCGAAGAAACCAATTTCAAGTGTGTCTGTCAGCTGTGTTTTAGTATATGGTCAACGGAACTTGAATACACTGTTACTATCATCTACTGCATGTCCACTGCTGTACATAAACCACGACGAACGAGCTTTATATCAGGAAATTGTTTATAAAAAAACGGCCAGAATATAGATAGTAAAATACGGATAATCATAAATAATATGCACCGAACAATCCCCTAACGAATGCCCCTAAATACCATTTTCGAGAAGCAAAACAAATTCTCGCCACTAAATTACGTTACATTGTATGGTAACCCCCTTAAATATTTATTTTATTCTGGTTTTTAATATTTGTTGTTATCGGCAACAAATACATAATCTGTGAAAATTTCAACTGTCTAACTATCACGGTTCATGACATACAGCCTGGTGACAGACGGACGGACGGACAGCGGAGTTTTAGTAATAGGGTCCCGTTGGTTTGAAATCGGTTAATAAAGCTGATTTTCTTTCACCTTGCCAGCCGTCTCTGCAGAACGCATTGCCATACGAGTGTATACTCAGTTGGGTAGAGCGTCAGTATTTGAACAATCGAGGTCTGGGTTCGATCCTGACTCGTACCAATGAGTTACAATTTGTTATTTGGAATTAATGTACGAATGTTAAAAATCATTAACATTGTCTTTTCGGTGAAGGAAAACATCGTGAGGAAACCTGCACACTACTGACAAGAAATTGTGTGCGTGTGAATTCTACCAATCCGCACTGGTCCCGCGTGGTGGACTATGTCCCATACACTCTCTGTAGGAGAGTAGGCTTGAGTCCCTGCAGAGGGGACATATATAGGCTGATGATGATTGCATTTCAGATCATGTTTCCAGATATTTTTGGTTTTATATTTCTATATCCATACTGGTAAACATCCGTGGGGTGATTTAACTCCGTCCGTAGCGCCACGTAGACCTCCGCATCACGCCACCCACAACTGCCCGTTGTCTGTATACGGAGCCAAGATAGTGGGCACATGTTTAAGTTCATTGATACTGCTTGCACCGGCTACCATTGACTGGTGCCAACAAGCTTCTTTACACTGAAATATGACTGTGTTGGTGTGTCCATAACTTATTACATAAAACCGTATAATTTTTTGTTTAGGATAGTTATTTGCCACGAAGTTGTAAGTCAATTAATACAAATAGTCAAAACATTAACATAGATCTATTTTATGGTAGTATTGTGAATTTTAAAACTGTGTCATACAAAGTTTATTAGTTAATCTCCTCATAACTATGTTCTTTCGTATTTATTTAGTTTTTATTTTCTGTTTAGTTCTTATATCTGATTTGTTATATAGTTATTATTTATTTTTTTGTATTCTTTTTCCTCTTCAGAGGAATCTTTTATATGTGGAAGCTTATAATTGGCCAATGTTTGTCTATATTACTGCAAATATTGTAAATAAAGCCGTTAGTTTTCCGAATAAAATAAAAATCCATTTTTTCTGTGTAACTGATAATCATATTCAATGTCAACCACTAAATTTCCGACCGCTCCCTCGCTGTGACCATAGCAAATAAACAATATCTTTAATGGAATCCTAAAAACGCTTACACTGAAGCATCGCAGTTCGTTAGTGGCACCATAGTGGCTATTGATTGGGTCCAGGGTCGGAACTTGGGGTAGGTGTGATGGGCCACATATATATTTCGAGATTCAGTGTTGATCCGATATGGTTTTATTAAACATTGTTTTAATTGAATTTTAAGTATTTTGCCAAAGCCTGTTTGAAGCGAAATCGCGACCAAATATTTTTTATTTCAAAAAACTTTTCGTTTCTAATATAGTATACTCATTGCATTTGGACTTTATGATAGCGAGGATAAGGCCGTTGGATGAACAGCGAGCTTACCTTCATGTTAATTAGACGCTGGCTAAACAAAACAGTGCTATTTTAACTGTACTTTGTCATTATGTACACATATCATTATATTGTGGTAACTAGCGAGGCGGACATAAAAATTCCATACAACGAACCAAATCGACTATCAGAAATACTGTGCAGTCTGCACTGGGAATCAAATCAGCGACCTTCGGATTTTAAGTCCCAACGGTGTACACACTAGGTCACGGATGCGGTTAAAACACGGGTCATAATTGTGCCGAGCCCTATGTTGCACCCTGGATACGTCTCTGTTTAAAAGGAATGACGTCACCACGTCCCCCGGAGAGTGGAAAAATAAGAAAACGAGTGAAATCCTTCAATCGCATGAATGTACACGAAGGACAATCGCGACTGATCGGGTCGGGGTGGATCTGAGTGCGTTGATAATAAATACACGTTTGAATTTTATTTTGACGCTTTCTCTACGTAGAAATTTCTTCCTTAGTGTTCGTTTCTACATCACATCGAGAAAGAGATAAGAGTGGCATACCGGGTTGTTCTAGTCCGCCATCCTGACATAACAAAACAAATTCAATTGATATCGGTTAGTTTAAATAAAACTGCATCCAATACGTGCGAGCTAAACGAACGTGTCGCGGCAGCGACCCGCGCCACGCCATACACAATCTTTTTAGTCAATTGAGAGAAATTCAGAAGTGAATGAATCCAAAAGCGACAGGAAAAAGTGAGGTTATGATTTTACTAAACATATCGTAGCTCCTAAAATAGACATTTCTTAGATGATTGATTTGAAAGGTTAACTAATTACCCTCTTCGCGCCCGCCCGCCTTTATCTACATTTAATTGAACCACTTATTATTATTTAAAATAACTCTTAATATATCGGTGTCTTACGGTACGAGCGTTTAACAATGCGATCGTGATGTGATACTTAATGCTCATTAAGGGACATATGAGGTAGCTGGTATCGTCACTGAATTATCATGAATTGTGAGAATTTATTCGTTTGAAGTTCAGTGGGAAATCTTATTACGAGATAAGATGCAGGGACGATGATAACTGTTCTTTGAACCGTTTATCTTGATGATACCGGTTACAAGAGCCACTGTATCAGCATTTGAAACTTTTTGTAGTATCCTCAGTAATCTCAAGATTTGTAAATCGCTTGCCAAATGTATCTCGTGAGGTTCTAACAGAAACGTACATATTTAAATATCATTAATGCCAAAGTAACTCTGTTCCTCGGTCTGTTTGTTGACTTTTTACTTCTAAACATTAGTACTGATCTTGACGAAATCTGGCACGCGACAAAGTGTATCCGTTGAATAATTTGTGAAGACAATTCAGATGAAGTCGCTAGGTTAGTAGCAATGTTTGGGCACTGACAATGAACTGCAATATGTGTATGTATGTATATTCAGTATAAATACAAATTTGTCTCTATAAAGAACCACCACATGTCTTCCCGTAGCAGCCTACGACTTCGACATCGGAAATCTTACTGGTGATTATGGAAAATCTAGGAAAGTTCAGTCGTTGTGTCTTTGTTCAGTAGAAGAGTTTTCGAACGGACAAAATTAATGTTACACAATATCTTTAACGAGATGACAATGTGTATTTCAGGGTCGTCGGTGGACGCGTCCACGTTGAAAGTTCACCTTCCCAATGGAGGGTTCAACATGGTGCGCACCGGGGGCGGGGGCGGGGACGAGGACGTCCGCTCGGTGCTGCGGTGCCTGTCCACGCGCCTCGCCACCGGTGACCGAGCGTACGCAGCATGCTACGCAATGAGAGCAAAGAGACTCACCACAGGCAAGGTAATGCAACACTACCATCGAAATAAATTGCGACACAAGCTATTGTGACACAAGGGTGGAAAGTAGATTATTGTTAACGAGCTGTCATAAACAATCCCGACCCGGAGGCGAGGGTTTTTGATGTCACGAGTTTAGGTAACCTACAAACGTGTATCACACGACGTATTTCAATTCATTTGTGGGAATTCAACGCTATCGTCGACTCGTTGATTTTCCCTCGCATAAAATTTATCCGATTTTATTCTATTTGATTTATAAATTTAAAACTAAACTGCCAAAGTAATGATCGAGCTCGTAAAAAACAGTCACTACCGCGTAAAAGAAAGATTGCAAGACTTGCAAAAGATTTAATTTTCGAATCATAATTATAGACTCTGAAAGTACGCCATGTACGCAACAACTGTATTGAAATGGTATTTGTAATTATTTATGTATTCTTTCTTCTGTGAAAAGGGTTTTGAAAGAAAAGATGTTTCAAATCCAGCCTGAAATTGTAAACTATTTAAAAAAAACTAGGTATAATCTAAAGATATATGGAAAAATACTACAATTAAATTTGTCTGAGTATTTTGTTTGTACAAAATTATTATTTCTGTACCATGTAAAAACGTCAAATGTCATTGACGCTATCATTGTATTCAAACCTTTTATTTCAAATAATCTTTGACACAATTTCAGTTTTAAATGGGATTTTGCAAAAACGAATCTGATTAAGTTGAGTCAATTTGTATGTTTGATATGATCGCCCGCCACATTTCAGATCCGTTGGATCCACCAAGACACGCCTGTGTCTGAGCTCCTATCCCAATGGCCGGCGAGCGAGTGGCGGCTCGAGCTGCGCGTGCGCTATCTGCCCGACAACCTGCGAGACCTGTGCGAGGCAGACAGAGTCACCTTCCATTATTATTATGACCAGGTATTGTTACTGTTGAGGAGACCTTCGATAGTCAGTGGTTCAGAGGCTGGCCTAGCGTTTTCAGCTGATATACACACACGCACCAAACGACACCTACCTTGACCGATGTTCTGCAGCGACGGCTCTGCTAGAGAAATCGATACAGTTCCAAGTATATGTATACTGCAATGTATATTTCACTTTGTTAGCTCACAAATCGTTCACTCGAGCTTGGTGTTGTTAGCACAAGTAAGTCCTCAATTAAAATCACAGTTTTATAATATAATCACCGCCGACGTGATGTTTTGCGTCGGATTGTTCAGATACTAGTCGCCGCAAGCGCCGTCTAGCGGTGGAATGGATATTTCCATTCGTTTAAGACAAAGCGATTAATTTTTTGTTCTTTCTTCTAATAATGTAATTTATTCTAATACGTCACGATGATGATCTGTACAAACGATAAATTAACTCAATATATGTACCTATAATGCCTAAACTAATTTTTGGGTGAATGTAAAAAAACCGGGACGGGCCTGACCTTGTGTGCGGGAGCACTTTTTTACTGAATAAAAATAGTTTGTATAAATTAAATATGAAAAACAAACACATCCGGAAATATTTTGTATATCGTATTTATTTAATCGTATTCTGTCAATTGCCATATAATTTTCCGAAAAAAACAAACCACATATTAATATCAAAAAATATAATATCAGAAACATATTCGAAATACGTCCAGTATTTTCAATTCAATTTTATTACAATTTCAAATGTAACAGAAACAGAATCAGAAGAATTCGCTGGAATCGCGTCACGATGTAGCACCGTCACAACCTCATATTAGTCAGGTATAGACAGTACTCATGTAGAACTATGTCTTACCAACTTTAGGTACATACACAAAGAGTCCTTGTTGTGAGTTGTTTGTTGTTCCAGGTGCGGCACGACTACCTCAATGCTAACCACCCCCTCGTGGATCAAGACCTGGCGGTACAAATAGCTTGTTTAGAAATAAAGTAAGTTCCCCATTCACAATATCTCACAAACAAATAGCATTATGTATATCCAGAACTTCAAACTAGCAAGTAACTAGTAAACACGTTTACTAAAAGATTGGACCTTGCTGGAATGTGACGGCTCTCCCATTCGTCCTGTCGCCTCAGTACGGTTCGCACACCGTATGTATGCTAGTCCGGTCACTTAAGCGTTCAAAGAGGTCAATGTTGAAATGAGAGATAATAAGCTGAATTTTCGTGTATATACCTTCGTTTTGGCGTTCTATAAGTTGTCTCAAAAGTCTCATAAATTCTGGTCGTAAGTTATTCAAAACCAAAGGTCAGTTTTTCGTGATTAACTCGGTTTCTATTGCTCCAGTAATGTTCATCCATCACATCCATTATAAAATTGTAGAACATAAAATTTTCGACAAATTGTATATGGAACATTTATTCATGCGATCAACCGTTTTTGAAATAGAGGACGGTGAGCGCGCAACAATATTACCACTAGCTCCTATTTTGTAATTATAAGAATGGCTTGCTGCACGGTGCAGGTGCAGAAAATTGGGGTGGCAATGCACTTTAGCTTGTCAGTGTAATGGGCAAGCTTGTCTCAATACTGTTTCATTGCAAAGTTTCAAGCAACGCAGATCATGACAACATCAAGAATAAAAGACGAAGAATAATAATTATTAATGATTTGTAGATTTTCCATCAAATTTAATTCAAATCGTAAGAAATTTGCTGCTACTGCCATATTAACTCGTTTTATTTCTGCTTAAAATTTACTTTGAATAAATTAGTATAACTTTAAGATATAAGTAGAATAATGTCAATTAACTTACACCATTTAAAATACTTAATTAGAGGAAACAAATTCATCCCAATTTACATGTACCCAGTACCCTAATAATAATAAACTTTCATCATTTTAGTCTAATAATTTTTGAGACACACGAGAATACGCCATTTTTCAAACGCTTTAAAATGTTGTTGTGTCACCTAGAGTGAGACAGGGCGATAGAAAGAAAACCAAGGAGAAATGTGGGCCCCTACCCCCTTTCCCCCTTCCATTCCCCGCGCTATATTAAAACTGAGACATAGGGCTCAATTTTAATTTTTCACAACACTATTTTCACATCTTATAATCTTACACAAATATAAAGCCATACTTTGTATGAACTTCCAGACACTTATGCAAGGACATGCAGATATCCCTGGATAAGAAGTCCAACATAGAATACTTGGAGAAGGAGATCGGCGTACATAAGTTCCTGCCCAAGTCCGTCATAGAGGGGATCAAGCCCAAAGTGCTCAAGAAAGCTATACAGCAGCAGTTTAAAAAAGTAAGTCAAGTTTCAAGACAACTGCGCATAGTTCTCTAAGATTAAAGATGTCTTCCTTACTTCTGGGAGGACATTGGCTTGTTCCAAACAGGCTTTCTTTTAATTACGCCCAATAGCCTGTCCCTTATCGTGTAGGTTGTAAGGTCGATAACCTCACACACCCTAGTGTCAGAGTTGTTGATCCGCCATGAATGAAGCACGCAAGCATCTTACTGTTCAGACAATCAGGTGATTCAGCCTGCAATCTCCGAACCAAACTGGGGAAAGTCTCACAGTGATGTTTGATGATGTCCCTACCGGGAATAGAACCTGAGACCTGTACATGAGTTGTGCTTTTGAGTCTAACGCTCGGAGGCGAGACGAGTTAACTGACGGAGGCCGAGACCCTGCAAACATTTTTGACTTTCAAATCAGTATGCTTTATGCTACCAACATTTTCAAGAAAGGACATATTTCGCGAATCTATTGAGCTGGGCCTAGGCACACTAATTAGGAAAATGAGGTATAATAAAATGAACCTTTTTAGATAATTCGTTTTTAATAATTCTACCCAATCGTCGTGCACAAAATACTTTCCTTTTTCTTATTCCATTTCACGCAAATTTTTTAATGACAGCTCTGACTACTTTGCTTTTTGATTCATCACAGATTCAGACAGAGACACAACCGGTTTATTAAATTTTTTACATCAATTCCCATATTTCATCATTTATTTTGGTAAAGTGTACCTTTAAAAAACCAGTTATAGGCTTACTTATTAAAGCTTGTATGTTTTATATGATTAAGATTACTGTGTATATTTCCAGGTGGCAAACCTGAGCGACACGGACTGCATGCTCAAGTACCTGGAGACGATGCACACGCACTACGGCTACGACAGAGAGAGCTTCACGGGCGCGCTCGGCACCGGCTGGGCGATACCCGTCGAGCTGGCCATCGGACCTGACATAGGTGACTTCCTATATAACTTACTGACCATCATCATCATCAACCTGAGCGACACGGACTGCATGCTCAACTTCCTAGATAGCGCTTATTTAACTTATAATCATAACCAAGTATGTATTCGGTACTTGATTTCGTTGGTGTAACCCTTTGTATTGGAGTCTACTTACTGTTTAATGTAACACAACTGTTTAATGTGCCTTATTTATTCCTAATACGAACTATTTAGTCAAATTGTTGTGCTGTTGTGTTGTGTGTGTTGTGGGAAAGGGAAGTGCACCCTGATTGGTCCCAAGGGGATACAGGTGCACGTGAATTGGTCGGTTTAAATTCTTGCCATGTCAGGAGTGGTCGGAATTAAAGTGTATAAGACGTATAAGTCTGGTTTTTAAAAATCTTGACTAAGGACTTTTGTCCTTCCTTCTGTACATGAACACAGCTGATGTGTTGTCCGGAATTTATCGTCTTGGTTTGGGTTATGCCCCGTCACAGACGTACCGATTCTGTTCTAATCTATCGATCTGGACCGATTTTTGATTGCTCGGGGCGGTAGAGGTGTGGCGATCGGTACATTTTGTATTGGATTTGTTCCGGTTTCAATTCTACTTTTTTATATATATTAGATAGGATTCCGTTTGTGTCTCGCAAAATCTCACCTGATGTAGGATGGTTCAAGGTTGCCTAGAAATATCCTATTCACTCTCGCCTTGAAGATTTCCAGTTTGTTGCTACTAAAACAAAACAAAATCGGGAGGTGTGTGACTGTGTCTGATGGTGGCCGGTTGGTCTGTGTTGACACTTAGCCAATGATATATGAGTCTGGTGTTACTATGCGTCTGAAATGTGTATGTATGTGTTTCAGATATATCGTACGTGTCCCACAAGGCGGGCGAGCCTCCCACATACACCAAAATAGCATCGTTCAGCGACATAGTTGCCATACAGACGCTCAAATCTAACTGTACGCAACAGTCGCAGACGCAGGTAAATCCGTTGATTCTTTGTTTTTGTTTGTACGATTTTTTTTCTAGCCCTCTATGCCATTTGAGATTATGAAGTCCTATGTCACGTATATTGTTTCAGCGAAAGCCTCCGTTGAAACCTGTGTTCTGATGTATTTTGTTGTATGTTTTCAGTCTGGCTCGTGCGGCAAGGCAGCGCTCCAGTTGAGGGTGAAGGGCGCGACCGAAACATTGACTATCACATGCAGCAGTGTTGAGGTAAACACAATATATATTTCTATATGCTTTATATCAGATTATATATCCAGCAGGCTAGATGACACCAAATCTGATTGGGGTTAAATTGTATTTTAAACCATATAGGGCATTATGAAACTCATATAATTAAAAAAATTCTGGACTTATGCAGCCCGCAAAATTAAAAAAAAATAAACTTGCTCGAAAAAAATTTTTGTATACATTTTGATTTGTAATTACATTGTGAAGATTTTTAGTGAGGGAGTGGTCACATAAAAACGTTATTTTACGAGATAACTCAAATATTGTTAAAATTTTCATACATTATCTACTTCAATGCCTAGCCGTGACGTCACGCCTAGGTACCGATTTGTATGGAGCGTTTTTGCACCATGTGACTAGAATCACTTTTCGACGGGTTATATTAGGAAAACTGTAAGTCGTATCGAAAAATCTTTAACAAGGCCATTTATCTTTTAACACGGTCTCTCGAATGAGGGAATATTTTCTTTGTCATCATCCCTATTATGAATCGATTTTGATGATTCTTTTTTTGGTTTGGTAGAACATACTTCAGAGGTGTTCTCATAATTTTTTTATCGAAATTGATTCAGCGCTTTTTGAGAAAATAAACAAAACCCCAGACAGTTCTACCTCTAAGGGAGAACATTTCCGTGGATGAATGCTGTAGGCTTTTAGGGCAGTTGAAGTCGGTTTGTAATTCTTTTTGAACGCTTTAATTATATTGATGAAATACTGGTTGCTAGCGCACCTGGCGAGCCGGATTCAGCCTAGTTTGCATGATGGCACTTTGTTGAACGAATAATTGTGTTTATATCGCTGACATACATATAGTATATTATTTGTTATATAACAAGATATCATCTTGTTGTGTTTCAGGCAGCGGAGAGTCTAGCGGACCTGGTGGACGGGTACTGCAGGCTGGTTACCGACTCACAAACCTCGCTTTGGAATAGAACCAGTAAGTTATATATCATATACATATGTACCTATATCATTATCATCAACAGCTTATATATGTCCAGTTAGACTTCACACACACCTTTGAATTTCTTCTCAGGGGTGTGCAGATGTCTTACAATTTTCTCCTTCACCGAAAAGCCAATTCAAGTTACAAATACAAAGTTACAATAAAAAGTTGGTTCAAAGTTTAATGCTTTTAATGAAATAATAAGAATTCTATCTTTATTTATTACAAGTGTTTGCTCGCGACTTCGTCTGCGAGGACTTCAGAAATTGTCCCACGGGAACCACTTAACGGACAGGGATAGAAACTAGCCTATGCTGTTTTTTTTGTTTGCCATAGACGCATGTGCGTGCCAAATTCACCACGATTGGCGTTTAGTAACAAACTAATAAACTTGCATACTTTTCGATAGCTTTTTTTCGTATTCACTTTTTTTATATACATGTTGCAAAAGAATGAATAAACGCGATGTTATTTTTAAAAGATAAATTTTCTCTTTCAAGCTACTGTATGGAAATCGCTGAACTGTCATTGCAAAAGTGAGTAATACGAATGAATATGTTGTTTTATAAAGCTTGGAGCTTCAGAGTCTTAAATTTGATTCAATTGCCTTAATAATTAGGTTTTTGTTGATTTTCTCAAAGAGTCATTGATCAATTTCGATAAAATTTATATGGTACCTCTGAAGTATGCTCTACCAAACAAATAAAAAAGAATTATTAAAATAGGTTCACTATTGGCGGAGTTATCGCGAAACACACATACAAAAAATACATACGCGTCGAATAGAGAACCTCCTCCATAAATTGTGCCATCTATCCATGAATGAAGAACTTTTTTTAAAAGTCTCTGTAAATGTTACAGCCGAGATGAGCAGCTCGTCCTCTGAGGGGAAGACCAGCTCGTGGGAGGGGAACACGTCGACCCTCCTGTCCGAGGACTACGCAGAGATAGTGGACGACGACGCTGACTACTCCACACCAGCTGGTAATTAACACTAGTAGTTCAAAACATCGGTAAAAGTAGTTTTCGAACGGAATTTTCTAATTTAGATTTGTAATTATTTTTGTCTAATTAATTTTTCTTATCGGTACAACGCTTGTGTCCACATATGACACTATTGTTTTGTTAGTTTAGTTTTTTTGTTATTGTGTATAATTAGTTGGTTAGCCTTAATAAATAATAATAAAATAGTACCATTGCAATTGTCTCGCTCTTGCATGTATGCGTCTGCAATTAGCCGTCCCGCCCGTATAAACTTGTCTGCGCCGAAATCATTGTAGATAATCATGTATGTATGTATTTATTTATTTTGTGGATATGTACATTATTGGAAAAATGTGTTCCAAACAATATGGGAATTCATGAGGAATAAGTGGAAAGGATTTTAATAATTATTTCATCATCATCAGGGAAACCGTCACTGCTGGATAGGGCTCCATGGCGACTGTTACTAGGTCGGGACGGCCCGGTACATGTTTCCCAGCACGTGGTCGTTAATCGAGAACTTTTACTTTCTATCCGTTTCTCTCCATCCAGTTATCCGTATTCGAGCGATAAAAAGAATAAAAAATATATAATAACAGAGAAATAAAATTGTGTTTCAGTCGGCAGACATCCACAAAACGCTAATTTGTAGCCATTTTCGTGATGTTTTTCTGTTGAGCGGTATTTTTCAAAAAAGGTTGTAATGTTTTCTCGTCAGCCGCACTATATCTGAAGTCTCTAGGAACTATCTAGAGCTGCGACTACCAACATAAATCTTGGATATATGTAATTTTTTTATCTAATTTTATTATTACAATATTATTATGTTTGGAGTTCCTGTTAATAATAATAGCTACTCAATAAATGAAATGTAATTTGTTTGTTTGTTACTACAGTTCGTGATTACGAGCTGGTTCGTAACCAGATAGAACTGACCGGCATCATTGGAGAGGGACAGTTTGGTGATGTACACAAAGGTATGACGTTCAAACCTTCTCTATCTCCTGATACATAATATCCTTACCTACGAAGTTATCGTTTCTCTTTCTGCCCAATTTAAATTTAAACCATTTATTTGCCACAGACAAATTACACATACAAACACAAACATGTATATAAAACTAATTCAAACATTTACAACATTACTATACATACACATTAAAATGAGAAGGTTCTGTGGCAGGAGCTGTCTCAGTACCCGTTATGCTTTTCTGCTGTAAATCACAACACTGATTTTCAGCCAGACCCTATTCTAACCAGATTTTAACAATTTGTACGCAGCGCTACACAAATATAATTGACTTACAGATACTTATATACACAACACTAATTAATAATATATTTAGAGACATAATGAACAATATTAAATAAATAAGAAATTAAAATAAAGGGTTTACTTTTTGAGCATTTAATAAAATTCCTTTCAAATGTTTTTTCAAAGTGTTTTGGGACTCAATATTATATCGTTTTAACAATAACATTTTGTCTAAGGCTTATTTCAAACGAGCCAACGTCCACAGCCACCGGTGTTCAGTGGCAGACACAATTCAGAATCCACTTGCTCGCTTTCCAGTGAGGACGTTTTATGGACGTGTGTGTCCGCAAGTGTAGAGTTGCTCACGCTGCTGCCAGCAGGCTGGGCGCACACAAGCCACAGATCAGAGACAAATAGTTAACACGATTTTTCATACATTTTGTACGGACAAAGCAAGCTGGACAAACACACACACACACACATGAGCATAGCAAACTTAAAATAGGAACTAAGATTAAAAGAAAACCATAACATTTAAAACAGGTTAATTTTTAGTAACATAGTAATAAGTCTTTTCCTTAAATAATACTCTGTAAATCCAGCTGGAAGACGCGGTGCACTTCCAACACAAGTGTCGAAAGACTACTTTCTGGAAGGCCCCTGCAAAACTCTATAAAAGTTATTTAAGAAATAAACACTTATTACTTTTACTTTTGGTTATAAATTGTGGTGAGTCATTTGCGCCCAGCCTCGTTTATGAGGGCTTAATTTGGATTTTGTAAAGATGAACGGTGTCGAAAAAAAAGACAGCATTTTAGGTGGGTGTGATTATGGCAACTTTTCAAAAATGTAGGTGAAAAACAGATATTAAATTTTATAAATATATAAGTTCAGGAGTTATTTATTTATTTATTTATTTATTTTATTTAAGGAAGATCAACAGCTAGTAATACAGAGTATAAATAAATCATAAGAAACAGAAAGCCAGTATTAAGTTATTTTCTTCCTATAAGCATAACACAATTTGATTCATCTTAAACAGAGTTTTCTTTATTAATTACAAATCAGTTTTACACAACAAATACTTATGAAAATAATTACTAACCTAAAACAGAGAATCGACAATTAAATGTTCATGCTTTACTGTTGTTATAAAAAAAACTTCATTCGTATTTTGCACTGTTTAAATTAAAGTAAATTCACAAACAAGACTTGAGTTTTAAATAAATTATTAAACTATATTCGTAATTTAACTTTATGTTGTGGAAATAAAGATTTTTATCTATCTATCTATGTTACTCTTTGACTGTGGCTGAACTGACATACTCAAATGTCAATGTCAACACAAAGTTCACATATATATATATATATATCTTTCCCCATACTGTTCACAAACACAAAGGTAGACGAATACGTACACTACTACACACAACTGGACATATACTTCATTTTAGGAAGGTTTTGTATCTGCTTCGTTATATAACCCAGTGGTAAACCTGCCCTCTGTTGGTCAGGCACGTGTCGTGTGACGTCAGCGAATCACCCGTCGCTCCGCCGGCAGCTCTCGATACAGAAGCAGCAGGGCAAGTGCTCGGGCGGGGAGTACATATTGCCGGTGGCCGTGAAGACGTGCAAGATGGACGCGGACCTGGACACCGCAGAGAAGTTCCTAGAGGAAGCATGTAAGATGAACTCAGTTGTTACCAGGAATTTTCCCAAAAAACAAAAGATATCCAGCCATACAGAAAATTTTGGCGCACTAGTCATTTAGTTCTTGTGTGTTTAAGCGGCATTTTTTTTTACAAAAACTGGAAAAAATTATCAACTTTATAAATGATTTGCCAACTCTAACTCTATAAATGACTTCTTTTAAATAGTTGCACAGGGGTGAGTGAGTTCGGGCGTGCCATATTACCGAAGTGTATAGTTGCATCGGTAAATTCATGATCATCAACATCTTATATGTACCACGCGGGACCTGTGCGGATTGGTAGACTTCACACACACATTTGAATTTCTTCTCAGGAGTATGCAGGTTTCCTCGCGATGTTTTCATTCACCAAAAAACCCATGGTAATGATTTTTATCAATCGTACATAAATTCCAAATAACAAATTGTAACTCATTGGTGCGAACCAGGATCGAACCAGACCTCGATTGTTCAAGGACTGACGCTCTACCCAACTGAGCTAGCCTTTTTCATGATCAACGATTTGAATTTTAAAATTTAATTTTAGTATAAGTCAGAATGTATACCACCATGATACTTGCTACGACTTCCGGCTGCATCTCTCGCCGTTAATTTCAGATATAATGCAACAGTTCTCCCACCCTCACATCATTGGTCTGGTGGGCGTGTGCAGTGCGCCGCCTATATGGATCGTCATGGAGCTGGCAACACTGGGCGAGATGAGGGCGTACCTACAGCAGAACTCGCACAGGTCACTTACGTATATATTTATACGCGACTTACTAATATCGTTCCGTCCTGTTTCTCCTTCAGGACTTCACTCGTGTAGTCCGTACGTCCTAAATATAACTGCGACCTCTATAGATATATTTTAAATGAAATATAGATAACCGCTTGACCTCAATTTCACTTCTCACATGCGTTAACGGAATTCCTCTCCGGATGCTTCCAAACTAAAATTCTGTTGCTATAATCTTTTAAAATATAATAGCTGGCTTTGATAAGTAATTACATAAAAATAGGAGATGAAATTACAGTGTCGCGAAATGAATATCATTTATACAACTTTATTGTCAGCTACAAGCAGTTACGCAGCTAATGGTCCCGAGATGGCGTTTTGTGAAAAAGTGTGTAAAAATGAAAATTGTGATTCACTGTAAAGTTGTATGTTAATGATACTCATTTCACGACATCACAATCCAATGTCCTATTTTTAGATACTTTTTTATGAAATTTAGTGTGAAATTTTGATCGATCGTAATCCCGTTAATAAACAATAGTTTTGAACGTCGTGTGACATGAACGTTGTGTGTTACAGATTGGAAACGTGCACCCTTGTGCTGTACATCTACCAGCTGTCTACTGCGCTCAGCTACTTGGAGAGCAAGAAGTTCGTGCACAGAGACATCGCGGCGAGGAACGTGCTCGTCTCAACACCGACTTGCGTCAAGGTATGTGTGTTATAGTGCAATATCCCTCTTGAAGTAAAACGCACGCTTGACTTGGGGAGTAAGCTGGTGTATGCGTGACGAGAGCGTTACGAAATGTGTGATCCGGCGAGGCGAACGTAATTAGAGAGGTTAAGTTAGTGAAAGAGAAAAATATAAATTTCATTTCGTTCTTGAACAATTTTATAAATTAATATAGATGGAGCTAAATAAGTTTTACTTCAGTCGTGTGGTCTAAACCACGCTTTTTTACGGACGAGAATCCAAAGTGACCATCACGGCCGCATGTCGGAGAGCTCTTTGCCCTCAAGAGCATAGATTCTCAACTTTTTATGGACTGTGGTCTGTTATTATCACGACTTGAGAATTAATACTCTCCATCTTTTTCTAATCGTACTCATAGTGCTCGTGGCAGAAGGTCGTGATTATTAATTGATTTAAAAAAATGATATATTAAAAACATTTAATTCAGACAAAGACCATACAAATTGTCAGAAGAAAACCAGCCAGCGCCCCTCCCATCGCATTTCACAGATCGTCGGCTAATGTGCCAGCCCTTAAACTCCTGTTTTCTAACTTATGAAATACATTTTATTATTATTGTCCCTGAACAAAATCTATACAATGTAATATGATGTTGTCCAGCTGGCGGACTTCGGTCTGTCGAAGATGGTCGAAGACAAGTCGTACTACAAGGCGTCTCGCGGCAAGCTGCCCATCAAGTGGATGGCGCCGGAGTCCATCAATTTCCGCCGCTTCACCTCCGCGTCCGACGTGTGGATGTTTGGTGAGTGACGGATATTGTCTTCAGAGTTGATCGGCTGCTAGGTAGGTAAGCCTGCTGCTGCGGAGACGTTGTGGCTGACTGGACGAGGGCAGGGATACATGCAAACTGCGAGAGGAGCACTTTTGGATGACCACCGAGGGTTTTTTAGTGGATGGAAATTCCACTTAACTCGACTTCTCTCCTAAGAAGTTGGGCATCTTTAAAAGATTTCCCCCTCGAACAAAAATGTAAGCGAGTACCAACTTCCGCTACAAAATCACTCAACATCAGGTAAAATTATGATCAGACTCGAGTCTGCCTCCAAAACATTTGGTCCCTCTCCGAACAATTGACCTCAGGGAAAGCATTTCACATAAAACTAGAGGGATATAAAATAGGATTTATGCCCAGTTCTGGATTGTGTTTAAAAAATAATAGAACCACTCCCCTAATCATTGTCATTAGCCAGGAAACGTCTACTGCTGAACATAGGCTTCCCCAATAGTACGGCATAGTTACTGGACCCGAGACACTCACATATCGACATCAGCCCGGGAAGTGCGACATGCATGATATCGGATGCGCAGCGGGTGGCCACCGGAGTGGTTTAGTGGGTTAGAACTCCACATACCCCGGCTCTTCCTTCCTATTGTGAATATTCCTCTTCGTTACAAATAAGTACCTTTACGTGGTTGCCTGGCACTTAGATCGCTAAGATCTAATTTATATACAATATAAAATACACTACCGCAACATTTTTATCGGTACGTCGATTTCTAGCTTACACAATCTGTCCAAAAATTTAGTAATAGCCTAATGGAAAAAAAGAAAAGAATCTTCGGTCAAATGAGTTTCATCAGGAAAGGAAACAGTTCAGGCAAAATGACGTTTTAGGTAGTACGATATCATATTTAGGGTTTATCTATTGGTCTTTCTTCTCGTATAATATAAACTGAGATCCATACATCAGGGCAGGTCTTGAGATCGTCACAACGCCCCCTTAGAATGTTAAAGTCATGTATCCACTGCCGCGAAAATATTGTCATTTAAAACATATTAGACGGCCCTATTTTTGTCTATGAATTCCTTGCAAGTCAAGTTACTCACCTCGCGTTCGAGTTTTGTTATTATTTATGATGTCTCCAGGCGTGTGCATGTGGGAGATACTGATGCTGGGCGTGAAGCCGTTCAGCGGTGTGAAGAACAATGACGTGATCGGTAAACTGGAGAACGGGGAGCGTCTCGCGCTCCCGCCGCGCTGTCCGCCGCGCCTCTACTCGGTCATGTCGCGGTGCTGGGCCTACGAGCCCAGCCAGCGGCCCACCGCGCACCAGCTCAAGGAGACGCTCTTGTAAGTAGAAGGACTGACGGAACGGTTTTTTAAATGTATGATGGTATGTGACGATAGAGCCGTTCGATGATAAGAGTGTGCACCCAGCAGCCTCAAGGTAATGAGGCGCTGGGTCTGCTACATTTTAGAGCTGAGACGAATATTTATATACCTGTGCATACTGCTTAGTGTTATTTATACATTCCCTAGAAATAACCAACCAAAAAATAGTTCGTGCATCGGGGCGCAACGCGAATGAAAGGGGGCAATCAATACGCTCGATATGTCCTTCTGCCGCCATACCTTAACAACGAGACCCAAAAATCATTTATTCACGTTCTACGTGCACGATTTTGTCATAATTGGCGGGCATTTGTGTGAATGCAACTGTAAATGTATTCCAGTGAGATCCTGCAAGAGGAACGCAACACCGCGTGGGACACGATGCGTCGAGAGAACAGGCGAGTTGCGGCCGCGTCCTGGGGTGACGAGCCGCCCCCCAAACCTTCCAGGCCAAACACCAACTTGACCGGTATGTGAACATACTTATCGACGTATCCAAACGAGATACTATGATAATGGCAGTGACTTGTTGTAATATGCTAAATTTTGCACGGGACGTCGTCTACCTGGACTTTCGTGCGTTTCTATGTTGCTGTGTGAAAGAAGACGCACCAATCAACAAACCGATAGCTGTAGAAAAAACCCGCCCAAGTGCGTGTCGGACTCGCGCACCGGTTCCGTACAGAATATGAATAATTAACACACTTGACGTTGAATGACGATGCTATGTAGGATGTAACTCTTGCCGAGGATTAGTATATTCACTGCTACCTTGTCGAGCTCTTAGAGGGTCTTAAGGAGGGTGGAGGGATATTGGCCGTTCAGGTGTGCTGTTATCCTAGTGCAATGACTTCCGACTTCTTTAAATTGAATGTTTAATCAGTTTGTGTTATATTGGGTTCAGCTGCCGACTCTACGCCGGTGCAGTCGTCGGGTGGGGCGCCGCAGACGTATATCGTGGCTCAGAACCCGCTGGTGCTGGCGCACCTGCTCCGAGAGAACCAGTCGCGCTCCCTCGACCCGCAGGCCTACACCACCCCCGCATCGGTATTCAACACCGTCGCAGTCAACTTCGCCGACAATCTACCGGAGAAGGACCCAAACATCGTCGAGAAAATTATCAACCCCAAACCGGACGAGAAACTCGACATTCCGTTGCAGACCGTCCCCATTCCCGCCTCCAGTCTACACAAACTAGACCCCGTCGTTCCGACCCCTTCCGAACCTGACGAAACATTAACGGTCGTCGTTGCCGCTAGAGAGAGCTGCGACAATCTCTGTCAGAATCCTAGCGCGTCTCCCAGGAACGACGAGCCTAGCCAGAGCGAGACAGAACTACCAACAGAACCTTACGCCAGTCGTGTTAGATCTCTAGAAAGGAATACCAGGGGTACCTTGTCGACTGTCGAACGAGCTCCAGTTAGAATGGGGTCGTTGGAACGCAATGCGAGGGGTAGTCTCTCCCACAGAGGATCCCCGGTCCCCATTGCCCCGTTCACTCGCCAGCATTCCGTCCCTGCCTCGCCCCCGCCCCGGTCGCGTCGGGAGCCAGATGTCGGGCAGTTTGCAGTACAGGGAGGTATCAACGCGCAATTAGCTGCGAGCGTTATGAATAAAATGCGCTCTCAACCCGACCCGCCGCTAGTCGAAGAGATCTACGACTTTGGCGGAGAAAATGTTAAAAGCTGCGCAGCTATAGCTGCTCAAAAAGCTGGTCTCTCCAAGTCTCAGTACCGCCCTACAGTCTCCTCCATGTCGGCCTCTCATCCCACATGCTACGGAGTCCCAGTGGGGGTCGTTCAGGGTGTACCGTACTCCCAAAGTCCGGGGAAACCTAGTCATATGATGCCAAAGCAAATGCCCAGCCAAAGTTTTCGTTCATCTAGTCCCGTTTATCCTCCGATGTCGACCTCTCAAGGCTTCGTTTCCCCTCAGCCCATGGGAGTGATCCCTCCCATGTCCTATATGCCTCAGCAGTTCATAGTACAAGGCGCGCAGCCCATGTTGTATCGACCTCAGGTGTCTTTGTCTCAAGCGGCGTGCTCCACTGCTTCTTTCCAAGGTCAGTCTCGACCTCAATTCGTGTCTGCGACGTCGATGGATGCACAAAGTCTGTACGCTTCTCGACAAGAATGCTCTCCCGTGGTACCACAGCCAGCAAGCGTGCCACAGACAGTTCAGGTGATTTGTAGAAAGTTTAGCGAAATTGCACTTAAAGGGCACGAATGTAGAATTCGAAATTGTTTCACGGGTTTAGTAGTAGTTTTATGTTTGAATTGGATGTTTTTGTAGATAATCAAAATTTGCATGCTTGTGTTTTTTTATTAATTGAAATTATAAATATTTATTGTATTTTCAAAAATTTTAACGGAAGGTCAAAGGACAGCAGGATACTACATTAATAATAATAAAACATAGGTATACTAAATAAAATATAAAATTGATAGATGCATGTAAAAATTTAAGAACGCGTTGTATGCGAATTTTCATACCATCCCTTTTGAAAGACACGCAGGCGATAATTTTTTTGTCCGGATTATGTTTTTTCTTTTATTTTAAAATTTCATTTATTGTATATATCAAGGAATATTAGTTATGTACATAAAGGTACTGGCAGGTTGTATCTATATATGTGTAAAGAGACTCATTATAAAATACCGTTATTTTTGTTTAGACATCTTTTGTAAATGGAATATTTTCTTTTTTTACAGAACTTTTGTGTGTTCGTTGGGTTTCTCCGGTAGATTTTTGGTTTTTTATTTTATATTTTTGGTTACTGGAATGACATGTGAATATTTCACGTGTGGTTTCATTATAGTATTAAAATAATAATTTCACGATCCTATTTCGGTCCTGTACATATATTTTTATATATTAAAAAAATTATTTGATTCGTTGTTGTTTTAACAATGTTTGTTATACTTCCAAAAAGGAGCCTTTTTTGTTTTACCAAAAAAGTTTTTTTACGAAATAAGATCGTGCACTAGGGGTCTTATAAAGGAACTAACTTTGTCATTGGTCAAATAAATCTAAAACAAATGTAACACTATATTTATTTATTACTAAAAAGAAATCGGAAAAATAAAATGTGGTGTAACTGGAGTTACTAACAACAAGGTTAGTTCAAATAATATGGATATTATATTATATTTAAAATGATATTGGTTTTATTTTCTAAAAAAAGTGATGTAGCTTTGAATAGTAAAAATGTTAAATAACAGTAATATCACAATATAATAACAAAATCATTTGTCGACTATGTAAGTAATTTTTTATACACGAAATATCACACAAAAATATTATTTAAACTTTATAAAAATTAGTGAAGAACGTGTATGAATGCTTTTTCAGATTTTTTACTAATTAGTAACAAATTGTTCACTTTAATTTGACGCTAGTTTCGAATGCGTAGCTTTTTACAGTTATAACCTAAAACCATATCGAAGAGCCAAGTTCTCTTTCTTTGAAATTCTCTCTTATACACGATTTTCGCAATATAAAAAATATTTTCAATGGATTATATTTTTAAAACATAAAATTGCATCTATCATATTGACCTTTATTTCTATTGTCACAGAGTCCAGAATTCGACACGGAACAAGCGGTCGAGAGGCGGCTGTTGGCCGAGTTAGAGAAACAGCAGAAACAGAGTGAAGAGGACAGAAGATGGCTTCAAATGCAAGAGGACAACTTGGTAAACGAAATGTCTATTTGAAATAAATGATAAAGAACGAACGTTCTCGGCCCTAGCTAGCTGCTAATTATGAGTAATCGACGATCGAAGAAAAAAACGCCGAAAAAACACGCTTCTTGTATGGAAATCCCTATAAATTTTCACAGACAGAGGGACTGTGGAAACATATTAGGGTCCCGCCTAATGAGTATTTCATCTTTTTTTCCGATTGAACTTGGTGCTGTTGGTCCTGCGACCATTACAGCTTTACGCGGACAAGAGGGTATGACAGCGTGTAGAATGATATACTGATGGCATTCGTATTAAATATGAACTTTGGAAACAAATGCTTCGTCAGTTAAGGCGATCCACCTCCATTTAAGTGTTCATACTAAATTTCTGTTGCCATAATCTTTTAAAATAAAATAGCTGGATTTGTGCAGTAACTATCTAAAAATAGGACATCGGATTGTGATGTCGCGAAATGAGTATCATTAACATACAACTTCACAGTGTATCACAATTTTCATTTTAAACTCTTTCGATTATTGTTCAAAGCGCCATCTATAAACCATTAGCTACGTAACTGCTATTGTTGCTAGCTTTACAGTTGTAAATTAATGATTTCGCGACACTATAGTTATTTCTCATATTTTTAGGTAATTACTTATCAAAGTCAGATGGCAACATAAATTTAGTATGGAAGCCTTCAGAGAGGGATAACGTTATACTGGAAAACAAAAAGAATGTTATTGTGGAGCGCGGAAGGCGCTCAGACGGTTAAGATTTTATATGCAACTGACTTAAGGGCGCCCTTTGGGGCTCGACCACGGGTCAGGGCTGTCGCTGAATGTGCTGAAACGGATAGGTAGTGCTTTTAAGAGACAAGGTGAACGGATCATCGAATATTTATTTATTAACTTCTGAATATACCTCTATAATCGGTATGTATGTATATGAGTCATATCTGCCAACAGAAACGTCTGTCCAACGTGCAGCTATCAGGTGACGATAGCAACAGCGAACACAAGCCCGCTGACGTCACACAACCCCCCGCTCAACAGGAGACGAGAGCTTCTAGTCAGAACCATTCAGGTATAACGTTATATCATAGCTAACTGCTATACACCTTTTACCAACCTCCGTGGCCCAATGTCTACACGTTTTGACTAACAATCGTGTTAAGTTCGGTTTACAGATCTTTATTTCTTAAAAGAATTTACAAAATTCACTTATATAAGAAAAGTAATACTAAATGAATTATAATATGTAACATACAGAATTAACGTGAAACTAAACTAATATGAGTGATTAAAATAACATTTTTTTAAATTAGACTAGCCTAATGTGTGGGTAGAATTTTAAAACTATACAATACAAACTACTCAAGTGTGTCACAGAGCGTGAAGCAATAGATGCGGCATAGATTACGTTGGAGCGTACTTATTTTGTATATAAATTTTGAATTTAAAAATAGAAAAATTAAATGTCTTAAAAGTTACCAGTGATGTCTATCGGTACTAGGTGTGGTTGGTGTAGGGCATTTTCTATGTCCGCCTGGGTAGCTACCACCATGTTATCTAAGTCTACCGCCAAACAGCAATGTTAATAGCACTGTTGTGTTACGGTATGAAAGGTAGCAGAGCCAGCGCTTCATTAGCTAAGGCTTCTGTGTGCGCACGCTTACCATCCAACGGCCTTATCGTCACTTACCATCAGGTGAGATGAAGGCCAAGTACAAAACGCATCAACGTCATACGTAAAATGAAACAACAAAAACTTATCTGCATGAATAAGATCATAGAGTAGATAATGCAATGTGTATTGGTTTCAGCGACAAACTCAACAGAAACCAGTCCTGCCAACACAGTGAAACTAACGGAAAAATCCAGTGATATGAAGGTACTTGTACATCTGTCAAAGTGAGTTGGTTGGTCCTTCTTTCACGCATCAACGAAGCAACATGATTTGGGCGGAGACATATTTTATGGTCCGGAGGGATATTTAATTTTTTTGCCGTTTTTATAGAGAATGGTACGGAACCATTCGTGCGTGACAGATGTCGCGGGCACAATGTAGATCTCCATTTCTGTAATTGTAATCTTACAGTTAATGCTTGTGAGTAGCAGTAGGGCCGCCTGTCATACAATTTTAGCACCTTGTTTGTGTGCTTTTGGGTAAAATAAATAGTATTTGTTTAACATATATATTTTTTACAAAGAGCGAAAAGAAGCTCATAAAATCTATCTTTTTCAAATCCATCCATCTTAACATTCCAAATATTTTTGAGAATGCAAGACCTTCCACGTCTTTAACACTTGAAGTTTTCTTAAAAGTCTTTAGAAATCTAAGACTTATTATAACTGTCTCTCTGTCTTATTATAACTGCAAATATTGTATTGTATTGTTTCAGCGTCGTCGCTCGTCCATGTCTAACGACCCCGTGTACGCGGGCACCACGTGCGTGGTCCGGTCGGTGATGCGCCTCGCGCACGTGTCCCAGTGCGGGGGCGCGCCCCCCGACGTGCTCGCCTCGGTGCGCGCGGTGGGGGAGGAGCTGCGGGCCCTGTGCGTCACCGTCGACATGGTCGTTGTCACCTTCCCCCACAACGCTCAGAGGTGAAACTTGTTAAATTGTACCTATTTTGTCCCCCACCACCCCCCTTTGTGAGGCACGTAGACTACCGTAGCCTTTATAATTTATCTTATTGTAATGTTAGGAATTGACCAGAATCTCACCATGAACACGTGTATTCAAGTTGACACACTATTACAATGATAGGTACACTCGAGTACAAAAATATGTATCCACTTTTGAACCATGTCAAATTCACTCTTGCTTGTTCCATTGTGTGTTAAAGGAATTGTCAATTAAAAATGAATGTGATAAATAGATCAAAAGTGGATACATATTTTTGTACTCGAGTGTACATAAACGAGCATCTCCGAAGTTAATTGCTGTTCAATTAGACTTACTAATTCAAATAAATAAGATGCGACATCGTAATAAAACTAATATATAATAATACTATATTTTAGCTGAAGCTTGAATGCCGTCCCGAATCAGTGTCAATTTTTCAGCGCTATGTCACTCTGACGTTTGACACTTTACGCTACGTTTTGAAACTTTTCATGATTTCTAACAATAACGTTGGGCTTGGTAAAAGGAGAACTTAGAAATTACTACAAGCTTTATGCTGGTACGGTAGTACGTTAATCTATTTTAAAAATTAATCTAAGTGAAATCAGTATTTTTTCAACATGCTTTGAAGGTTATTTTTGATCGCATTGAAAGTTGCATTACCTATATCTTGTGTCTATAATTTGTTAACAACTGTGCTCTCTCGTAAGTAATAGATTCGTCGGCTGGGATTCAATGATGCCATAGTTGGTTCTTATTAGGGGAAGCACTAGATGGTTCATCTGACCTGATGGTAAGTGACGATAAGGCCGTTGTATGGAAGGCGTACCCATCCAAAAACCTCAAGACAACAAGACGCTGCTACCTTTGATGTCAGAACACAATAGTGCTATTAACACTCCTTTTACTATGTGGTATTGGGGCGATTAGACAATATATCCACGTGACATTATTAGACAGGGATTCCCAGAGTGTGATCGAATGGCAAAATGGTCATTGACCTGTCATATAATAATTGGAATATAACTTTGTACTGTGATTGCCAGGGAGGTGGAAATGGCTCACCAGGTGCTCAGCAAGGACATGGCGGCGCTGGTGGAAGCCATGCGTCTAGCAATACAGTACTCGAACACGACGCTGCAGCATGAGTACACAAAGTTAGTATATTTTATAGTTATTTGTAGTTCTAAGTAAATCGGAAACTAAAATTTTTAAAGTCATCAAATCTAAAAACAAACTTCTAAGTCAACGGCAATAAAAAATTAAAAAATACGGCCGTTCAGCATATTCTGACGATTTCGCATAAACAATCAAAACCTGTAGGGTACTTTACCTACCTACCTATAGGTACTGGATGGGCAACACTATCTACAATAAAATACCAAAGATAATACGGAAAAGCTGTAAAGATACATATAAATTTAATATGCGAGAATAGCTACTGTAGCACTCATTCTATTCGATAAAACAGTTCCTGGAGCACACATTTTAAGTAGCACGTATACATTATATATTATATAATTTTAAATTGATAATGATAGATATTGACTGTTCGTATACTTTTATTTTAACATTTGCATGTCGATATGAGTTGACTAAATGTGTGACCTTTAAATATTTTTAAGATGTAACACCTTCATTGTACCACATTTATGGCAAATAAAAATTATCTTATTTTTCCATTGAGCACCATGTATAGGAATAAATCTTAAAACAATCATCATCATCATCAACAGCCTATATAAGTCCCCACTGCAGGGGCTCAGGCCTACTCTCCTATAGAGAGTGTATAGGCCATAGTCCACCACGCAGGCCCAGTGCGGATTGGCGGATTTCACATGCCTGTTTAAGACATATTCTGTACGTAATCCTCGGTGTGCGAGTCCGACTCGCATTTTTTCAGTTATATTTGCATCTAGAATAGGGAACTTATGTTTAAAGGCGGTCAAAACAATGCACCATCACGAATATCACATTTTGTTTCCAGGAGCATGCTAGCAGCAGCCCATGTGCTCGCAATGGACGCAAAAAACCTCCTGGACGTCGTGGACTGCATCAGGGAACGTCATCCAACCATCGACTGGCGAGCCGCCCTCGAACCAGACACACCAGAACCCACCAGCCCCAAGCCCCAGACCTCGGCCCAGACCCTAGCCGCTCAGAACCAGACCCTAACATCTCAGACTCAAATATTCGCCGCTCAGAGTCAAAGTCTCATGCCACTCAATCCAGTACTGAGCAACCAGTCGTCGCTACAAGACGACGATCCTCCAAAGCCAGACTTCAAAATAAACCAGCCGGTTACCACCAGTTTAGTCTCTGATAATATTCCAAAAGAGCATTCGAGTCTGCCGGCAACTTCCAATCGTGTGTCCGCCCTAATTCATAATTACAATCTCTATGGCAACGTCAAGGAGCCACAGCACATCTATGGCAACACCGAAGCGAGCTCCTTCCAACATTCCTCGTCGAGTATATCGGACGATGCGAAGATCGATGTTGCGCCAATGGAGTCGGTTAAAAGTCGAGTGCAAGCGTTAACTGGTAAAATCGATTCGCCTCCGATTTATTCCGTCAGCAAAAAGATGATCCCGCTCGAGCAAAACGTAGGGCACACCGATCAGGGTTGAATGTTGCCAGCTTTGAAATTTTGTTTCGCTTTAGTAGTTTTTTTTCGACAGCAGCAGCTGGTTAGGGCTATGATGGTTTAGTGTAGTACTTAAACTACAGCATTTAAACCTACTTAGTTGTTTTACGATAATGCCGCTTCTTACGTGAGTTTGTAGTGCGATTTTGCTTTAAAAAGACAAAACTTTTATGCTCAATATTAGTAGCGAATAGTCGAGAGTTTTGAGCCAAAAATATTATTCATGTTATAAAATTATCCATCCATGTATCTATCTACATACCTATACATATTATGTGTTTATGTATTTGGAGTTTATTCATATATGTCATGTGTACTATCAGGGTCATAAAATGTATATCAATTATCAACTTCGTTTGTTTATCAAGTGGATTATTATAAACGTATTCTTTGTGACAGCGACCTTCTTTGACACAAATATCAAACCTTTAGGTGATAATGATGTTGTGACCCCGACGGTACCCGAAGCTTTAGGAGGAGCGACTTATTGCATACAGTTTTGTGGTTAAAGATATTTATTCTCAAAAGAAATAAAATTACATTTCACTTAATGAGAACTTAGAACTAGAGCAAATAGATTAACAGTAGATAATATTCTTAATATTAGTGGGTAGGTACATACACAAAAAAATAAACAAGACGCAAAATAAAACAGTCGGCGGGTATTAATTAGCGCGGGACAACGGCAAAGTTAATTTTAAGTGTAATCAAGCCTTATTTAGAGTATCTACTCTACTCTGTGGCTGTGGTTGTGTAAATCTTTGACTCGATATTTTTTTGCACATTAAACGCTAGATGTCGCTCCTCTTACAAGCTCCGTCGCATTCGTTACCTTAGTGAATCAACATATCACCAGCATTGTTGCGCTTCTGACAAATAATATATTGTTTTATGTGATCATGGTCACTGTGTAGTTGCCAACATATCTGTTTCACATAAACATATGGTTATTTACTTCCATAAAGCAAACAACAAAGGTACAAGTTATTCCCATTACTTCTAACGGTCTAATGCATAACGCAGCCTGTTACTGTGGTATGGGAGCGGTACGGGAGGGTGTGTTTACGGAACGTCAAACGTCGCTAGACTGCAGTTATGCATCGTTTGACGTTCCGTAAACACAACCTCCAGTACCGCTCCCATACCTCAGCAACAGACCCAGTTACGCGTTAGACCTTTAGTACATCGTACCTACCTTTGCTTAAAAATTAAATAATGAAAAATAAGCTGGAATGTATTGGAGGTCAGATAAAAATTAAATTCAAAATTCAAATGCATGGTTATTGCATTTTTGCCAGTGACAACATATTATGTTGAAATAAACATTTAATTTTTATATATGTATTTCATTGCGTATGTTATTTAATTATTAACCATCTATTCATCAATTTATTTTGAATGTGGCTCACTTACATCAATTTCTACTTAAATTCTATAGAAATTCATTAAACATATTCAATCAATAAATTGGAAAGGCGAAAAAAATGTTTAATTAGTTAAATAACAAAAAGCTGGTACCAACGTTTTTTTTCTTCAAAATGTAAAAACATAAACAAAGACTAAAAACAGGAATCGATTCATTTGAAAATATTGAACTGAATCGATCGATTCGAACACGATTGGAAGGACTTTGAATACTCAACGCTTGTGAATATCTATCAAAAATACAAGCGGTAAAATGTTAAGAATTACATGAAGGCTTAAATTTTGAGCAGGAAATATATTATTGATAATATTAATTTGTGATATTATTGCCAATACGAAATAATTCGATAAGTAACAGCTACCGTACGGACAAGCACATTCCTATAGAGGGCGCTCTTTATGGTCAATCACTGTATCAAGACCGAGCTTGTGTGACCACAAGGTCACTCGTCAAGTGTTGTTTTTATAGCGAAAAATCTTCTAAACCCGACCTACAAAATTAAGATGGATTTAAAATTAATGTATCTTTAAATACATGTCTAATTTGATTAAGAACTCATACAAATTATATTTGACGGTCAAGCACTTAGTGCTTGGCGAATTTATTGATCATTAGAGCAGCCCTTAAATTTTGCACCTAAAACGTAAGTTGCGCAATTATTTTCATACAAATTTTTGTAATGATAATAAAGCTACAGGTTTTATACTGAGCCGATGCCGTATTTGTAAGTGTGACAAAAGATTCTTCCATAAACTATATTTGTCTGTATTCAAAGGGCCACACTGAGAGCAAGAGTCGCTAATTGTATTATTTATAACAGAAAAATAGTAATGAACACTGTTGAACTAGACGCCATTTTGAAATTGTCACTACAACTTTGAAATGGCGCCCAGCTTTGAACTTTGTATTTTTAACAGATGAATTTACAAAAAGAGTTGCGCAGATCTTTTAATAGTCTGACCTGAAATAATACAACATATGTCTGGTCTTTATAGATTTTTGTTTAGATATGGTTTGGAATGTGAAAATATGACTGCATTTATGGAGTGTTGGTAACTTTGAGCTCAGTGTGTCTCGAAACTAAATATAATTTTGAAATTAATATTTAAGTATTATTTTGTAATCAAATGTATTATTATGAGTATAATATGTGTATATTTTTTATTAGTTTAAGGGTTCGTCACTCTGTCACAACTTAACTTTGCATTTAATCTAACACATTCACACTCAGTATTGTAAGGTTAGCGCCACACAACGCTAAAATTCGCGTTATTCGAAGTTATTGTTTTACAATATTATTGTAAAATCTTTTTTACTTTTCGTACAATATGGCAAATACCAATTTAAATAGATTGACAACTTACAAAGTTGTTTCTTTACATATATATATTTGCTATAAAAAATTGAGGCACAAATCTTGAAGGTTTTACTAATAAGAAAATTACAACTTTGTCCAACAGCAATCTTTAGCGTTTTGTGGCGCTAAAATAAACAGGATTTATTATAAAAAGTTTACTTTGTATAAATGTACAAAACTTGAAAAAAATATCGATTATAATTTTTATCCAAAGTTACTTTAAGCTTAGATCTCAGGTGGAATTACTAGCGTAGTACATTAAATTGTATAATTTTTGTAATTAATTGAAATCAGAATTTATTTATTGACTAATCTTTTTTATGTGTAAAATTGTTTTTTATGAATCCGGATACTGACTTTACATACTTTAAGAGCCTGGCTACTGTAGTAAATATATAATTTTTTATTGCAACATACGGTCACATTTGACCACAATCCCCCCAGATCCACGTGATGTGGTCGAAGATGCAAATAGACTATTATTTTTTAAGTCAGCTTGCTGAGAGTTTCAGATGGTCAGTTTTTCAAACATAAACAATTATGGTCAAAGTACAATCAAATAAAAATCTTAAATAATGATGCCAGCCAGACCTAAGATGGTGACCGTTCCTCCCGTCACGAAAACAAATGATGCATGCTATGCTATATGCGTTGCAGTCAAATCTACGCTAACCCTAATAAAACATTACACTTTTATGTGATTAAAAATATTATATTTCTCTTCAGTGAATGGTGACTTGATGTACGTAAAGTTCAGTATCTGGCCGAAGTTATCGTTAAGCAAGGATGTCATTCCAAAGTATAAACGATATTGTAATTGTAGTCAGTCTTGTGTCGTACGTAGGGAACAGGCGGCGGCTATTTTACGTGTCTCTTGTAATAATAGACCGGGTTCTGTTTATGCGATTGAATAAAGGACAAATCAATAGTTGCTCTGTTTTATTTGTGAGTTGTTACCTGTAAGCCTCGGAACGTGCGAAGTGGGTGGAAGGGGTAAAGAAAACGATCGCTGCGCTTGTCGCGGCATAAATGTGTAACAAAAGGGGCTGTCAGTCAGTCTCTCAAAAAACAAACTTGTCTGTCAATGTTGTTTTGATTGAAATTTTTAAAATGGGTCAAAGATCAGATATATCTTCAGTTATTAGGCTTGTATCTAGAGTCTGCTCTGTTGCCTGTAGTATTTGTTTTAAAGGTGACTCTTGCAGCAATTCATCACGATGGAATATTGATTGTGGTTCGCAACATTCAGTCTTAGCTACTGTTGGAAACATATCTTGAAAATATCTCCCTTTGGAATATTTACAATCGACAAATTGACGAGTACTGGGTTTTCCCCATTGTTGTTCACTGCTCGTTTTTGAATTATTACTTTGTTATTTATACATATACAATATGAGCAGTGACGTGTTTACACTTCCTGCTCTGGTTGTAAACACAGCTGCTTTTTACTGCAGTGACAACCCGAGCATTATCGATCTGTAATAAATGAATAAAAAATGTTTGACATACTTAGAAATGTTTAATATAGTCATGTTTTTAGGTTCGGATAGTACTTACGTTTAAACTTGTTTTATATGGTGTTGAGGTCACCGATGTTTGACGAATGATGGTGGCTCGTATTAAATAACTATTGACATTCTTGTTCTCAGTTCTTCTACATTCCTTACATGTTCTGCTAACACCAATTTATCTCCTTTTAGCATAGTTTGGGGCTGGAAACTTATTTTGTGTGTTTACACTTTCAAAAACAGTTTTTTTATAATAAAGTACATTTTTCCATAAACAGTTTTAACAAATTCATCTAAAAATATCTTTTATGTCTTTCTAAATATATTTTATTTAGTCTTATACAAAATAAACAAGCTCTAGTCATTATTATTTTGACATATGCCCCTAAAACTGCGTTCGCAAGATGGCGCGACTGTCGTGCACGTTGGTGTGTAGAGCGAGACACAACTGCTTACACATAAATAGAAAGAGATGAATATAGTATTCTACGTTGCGTCGAACACCACTGCTAGTCGAAACGCACACAGCGGCGGCAATACGCTTATACACAACGCACACAGTAAAACACCGCTCGCTACTACCGACCTTTTGGTTCATGCGAGCCTAGTACCTGTCAGAACGGACGCGTAACAAACGGCTAGCTTTTATAGCATATAAATTGTTCAATGTAATCAATTGATGGGTTTGATTGAATTTAAAGTTTATTTTCTTCTTTTTAGAGCATTTAAATAAAAGTTTCTTTATGAATTTTTTTATAATAATTTATTTTTTATTTATCGTGTAGATTGTTTCTTCAGACTAAAAAAGTCTAGTTAAGTTACTGAATCTATTTCAATTTTAAAAAGCGTCCAAGTGCAAGTTAGGCCCACCCAGGACGATGTAATTTTGATTGGAATTTGTACGAAACTTTCATTATGGCATCTCGGAAGTCTATTTTATAATTTGGTCGAATCACTACTTAACATCGGATGATATGAAGACGAAAGTACCAGGACCTCATACCTAAGGTGGAGTCTAACTACAACTTCAAAAAGAAGTGACAGAAGCTACGCGTTCTCATTGGTAGAATAACCCGCGCCGTAACATGGCATGTGAGCTAAATCAAAACTTCTTCTGTTTCTGATAACCTGGTACTTCAAATGATGTTTAGTAGTTTGTTAGGAATTAACCTGCGTTACAGAAACGATATAGCACACGCTCCCTTGCACTTATGTCAGCCTGGTATTCTGGTTTTGAGATTAGGCCGAATTCGAGGGGCCCATTGAAGAGTTCCTCAATTCAATTCAAATAGTCTTTATTGCGTATAGTATTTATTTATAAGCGTCGGTGGCGCAATGGATAAGGCGCGGACTCTCAATCTGAGGGTACCGGGTTCGAATCCAGTCGTGTACCTATGAGTTGTTTTTCAATTCAAGTACATTATCCGATTGCTTAACGGTGAAGGAAAACATCGTGAGGAAACCTGCATGTCTTGAACAAGGCATGTGAAGTCCGCCGTTCCGCACTGGGCCCGCGTGGTGCACTATGGCCCATACACTCTCTGTAGGAGAGTAGGCCTGAGCCCCTGCAGTGGGGACATATATAGGCTGTTGATGATTGATGAGTCTTTATTGCACACACACACAAAATAAAAATAAACAGAAAAGAAAAGAGAAGAACATAAAAGGTACAATGAAAACGGCCTTATCGCTAAAAGCGATCTCTTCCAGGCAACCTTGGGGCAGAAGAATCGTGTGATTAAGAAGGGGTAAGTAAGTGGTGCTAAATATATATATACATTATACATACATGATTATGAATAATGATAATGAATAAACAAACAGAAATCAAAGGAGAAGAAGGGAAGAGGAAGGAAAGAAGAAGAAAAAGGCTGCTAAGAAACGATCTGCTCAAGGAAATATGTTTTTAGGTTAGATTTGAAGGATTGTAAGGAAGGGTTTCGTCTAATGGGTTCAGGGATAGAGTTCCACAGTCGGACGCTCTGGACGGAAAAGGATTTTGAGTAAAATTTTGAGGAATGAGAGGGGAAGTCGAGTAGGAGGGTCTCAGAAGAACGTAGACGGCGAGTGAGATTTGAAGAACGGAAAGAGAGACGGTCTTTAAGGTAGGAGGATTAAAAAGGATTGAGTAAAGAAGTGAGAGTACATGCAAGTCCCTACGGCGTCGGACTGGGAGCCACTTCTCCTCCTGACTCAAGCATCAGACCAGCTCGATAGTACCAAAAAAACGCATTGTCATCGGAACTGAACCAATGTGCAAAATTTCAACTTCCTAGGATAAGAGGAAGTGCTTCTAATTCAGCTTGCAAGATTTGACCCGAACATACATACATACAAACATTGCAAGGTAAATAAAAGCTTTTAAAAAACCTTTGATTTCTTGCAAGAATGTTGAATAAAACCGCGTAAAAAGAAAGCGTTGGGTAAAAGACTGTCTATTAAAAAGGGATTTCTATACTCATATTCACTTGTTGGCCGTTATACGAGATTCGAAAGAGTATAAAGACTATGTGAATTATTTTCGCATGCAAGATGCGCCGCCTCCTCGACGCATTCCGTGTCCGACTCCATCGCTGTCCGCGCGCTGATTGCACAAACCTACCGCCTGGTGGACGCCTTATTGGGCAAAAATACCCCTTTGATTCATAAATCAAATTGCTCAAATGGAATGAACTTGAAATATCGGCCAATTTCATGACGAAGTAGTAGGATAAGAAATAAAATATAATAATAAATTCCAATTTACAGTTTATTGATAAAATACAAAGCAAACAGATTCTCTAAACGTTATGTATCACATTTAAAATAAATAGCGAATAATTAAGGTTGCACTTCCTAGTGCAAAGTTTTGCACAGACAGTTATGCCCAACGGTTCATACAACGAACTTGTTTTAATAGACTGATGATTTGAAAACAGCACTTTTATAAAATTTTGAAAGCCTGGCAAAAACCGTCTGTGCCTTTAATTTGAAATTAGCCAGGACCTGGCAAGTCGTAAATTAATACAAAAATTAAATTAACATATAATTCTGCCTACTTTTATTCTCCCTACACACATATATTCGCACTGTAGCCCGCATAGAAATCCTAAATTCTCGATCCTTTAAGTAATTCAAGAAGTAATTTCATGTGTCATTAGTACAGAAATATTCGTGGTCAGTATATAATTAGTACGTAGTTCGTGATTTAACACGAAAACAAAATTCGAATAGTTCAATTAAATTCACATTTTGGGTATCTCATTTACAAATATATTATGCTCTGTGCGAACGAGACAAATAATATCGTGTCGTTGCACGAAATTATTCTTCTTTTACGCATCTCAGAAGAAAAAAAACTTTCGATAGTTTTTTGCGTAGCCGCACAAAGAAATACATTTACAAGGGCTTTAGAATATTTGTGTATTATTGGGATGAGATAGAAATTTCATGGATGATAATGAAAGCCGTTGGATATATAGAAAAACTACTTGTCAGAGGCTATGAAGACATACACCTATTCTTTTTATCTAGTATTAATCCACTGTTGGACAATTAAATATTTGAAGGAAATTGCTGGGACATCAGTTCCTTCAAGTACTTAATTTCGAGCCATTGCTTTTCATTAAAACTCTGAAAAGCTGTTAATTAACAACGCGTTTTACTTAAATGTCTGCGAAAAGGGGCCATCAAGAATATTTGATTAGTAATTGTAATACTTTTACCTTAAGGAAAACATTTTAAAGAATGTCCACAAGATGAACGTTCATTTGGAGAATTACAGAGTTGTCTTAGACGATTTTAGTCGCAACCTGCGAACGAGCATCTGTGTCAGTGTGTACCAAAAATTGGAGTTGTACTAGAGCACTGCCTCGCCTACTTTCATGAAAACTTTCCGCGTTTTCCTAGGATATAACAGGATTGTTTTAGATACACTTTGGTATAAATTACAATATCCGCATTTGTCACAAAGTGGCAATTCTAAATCCTCGTCTTTGTAGGGAGAGGAACCTCATAATACACTTCTATCTTTGCTGACGTCAATTGATTAGATATTGATCCTAGTTGCCTAGGAAACAAGAGACAATGTCAGCAAAGACATCGGTCCAACCAAAGCTTGTAAGGATGTTTGTCCTAGTGAATTGCACCATTGCTCGTATATTCGTCGTCGCGTTCATTAGTAGAATGAAATTATCCGCGAATGCACACGAATGAACCGGCTTAGACATATTAGTATCAGAAATTATACTATTAGAATTACATTGGGCCGATCGTTCGCTTCTGACGTCACCAGATAATTGATACGTGCGGCCATCTTAGATTTTTACGCTCTATAAAGTCAGTTCGTTGAGATAGTGTCGCCTTTGAAATTTGCCACCCGGCACACAGCGCCTCTAATCAAAGGATTTCGAACTCAAAGGAGGCCGCTGCAGTGTACACCCGCTGGTGAATTTGGTATTTTATGTCGAGGCGTCGCAGTGAAGTTGTGTAAATACAATTATATGTGCATTACTTAATGATATTTTCATTACAATAACCAGATATACCGTTTGGATGTACGAACACTATCTAAGCGTACTGACTATAATAATTGTGGATAGGTAATACAACACTGAGGGATACAGAGCCGCCGTCGATGACCGTGGTGTGCGTGGGCCTTAACAGTCGAGGAAGTTAGCCGCCATGAGCAGTTCTAGAGCTATCTCCGGCGCGATGGGGAACTCGGGGATCTCGGTGGAGGAGTTCGTGTACCGTACCTTGTACGTGAAGTACATGCACACCTTCTGCAGCACGTGAGACCTGGAGAACACACCAAGGGGACATAATATAGAAGAAGCAGAAGAAAGAAAGTTTTTGACTCAAGGATTGGCAGTATCGCGCCTATCCACTCACATGCACACATATTTGTTCGAATAGGAACCGATATCACGACATTTGTTTGAAGTGACCGGTCTGTGTTCTAAGTAACAACATTTTAACACCCCAGCGTTAAAAAAGGTGCCAAAAACTTTTATGAATTCGTGCCATCTTAAAGTGATATATTTAAATTAAGAACTTTCTTGCGGGGGAGGTGAGGTATCGTATCGGCGGGAGGCGGTGAATGTCTGTTCTGTACTCTACTCGCACGCTGTTTGCCCCTCTGAAGACCTCCGGAATTTCACTCATGTACAGTCAGAATGTAGCTGTTTTATTTTCGATAATAATTGTTTCTATATGAACACTAGGCTATTTGCGTGTTGTAAATGTATGAGTTAGCACTTGGCCTTCATCTCACCTGATGGTAAGTGACGATAAGGCCGATGTATGGTAAGCGTGCGTACCACGAAGGCTCAACCTAATGAGGCGCTGGCTCTGCTACCTTTCATACCGTAACACAACAGTGCTATTAACACTGCTGTTTGGCGGTAGACTTAGATAACATGATGGTAGCTACCCAGGCGGACCTAGAAAATCTACCACTTGGATCGTATTCGGGACCTCCGGATTGTAAATCCAACATTTAGCCTTTAGGCCACGGAGGCTTTACTCCCGCTAGCTTCCCTTGCCTCCCATTTATACATTAATGTTTGATACTGCGCAGCCTTTTGTAGCTAACTTCAGAGGGGCAAACAGCGTGCGGGTACTGCACTGCACGTGGTCAGTACTAAATTGATTGTGCTTACGGTATCTCCCTGAAGTTGACCTCGTTCGCCTCGTTCTCGGCGAACTGCCCCGGCCCACTCAGCATCGCCTTGATGGTTCCAGATGTGAGTGCGTGCTCTCGCTTCACTATGAACTCATGACCGTCCGACGAGATGAGCTTCACGTACATCGCGTCAGGGCCCTCGCAGCCACCGTACTTCAGTTCGTCCGAGCTCGAACCTGCATACATATATATATAAAGCTATTGTTAGTACGTTAAGACGGGGTTTTCTCTATCACCACCAACTCCGATCAACTTCCCGTTAGAGTAGTGAATACCCCTTGGTCTCCTGATGAAAGTAAAAAAAACAAGGAAGTGTAATTTAAGGTTTACAATTTATTTTATTTATTACAGTTTTTACAACATGACTGCGAGACTATATCCTCCCAAATAGGAACAGTACCCGTGCTAGGGTAGGATATTAGTTGTTTGTATTTAATTTATTGCAAATAATTCCAAAATTAAACTCCCAAGTATATTAGAGAACGTTCTAGAATCTAGACCATGAATTGCGTGATTGGCTACTAGAAAAAATATCTATTTAGTTAAATAAGTAATTTATGGAAAATAGTTGAGACTTACACATAATCATATTTATATCATAGAATCATATATTTACTATAAATAGATTTTAAGTAAATAGGGTAGAATGTATGACTGCATACAAAATGAAGCATTCAACTATGAAAAAAATTAGGAAAATACATATAGCTCTCCGAGGTGTGTATAAATGTATGGGTGTTCTAAGTAGTAGGTACTTACAAACGTAAACAAATCCTTCGCCTTCGCATCATGGAGACGCGTGCGCAAAATATTTGACAATTTGATATACCAGAAATAAAATTAAGAATATGTACGAACTGGTCTAATTTCAGTATGACTGAAACAATATTAAGGTGATTTCGATGACAAAGGTGTCATATTAAATTTCTTTTAAAATAGGATAGCTGGATTTGATAAGTCCTTACCCAAAAATATGACATCGGATTGTAATATCACGAAATGAGTATCATTAACATACAACTTCATTATGAATCCCAATTTTCATTTTTACATGACACTTTTGAGTATTGTTCAAAACTCCATCTGGGGACCATTAGCTGCTTAGCGGCTGTAGTAGTGTTGCAACAGAACTCTGCTTCCGCTTCCGCAACGGCAGAAGTTCCGCATTTTTTTCACTTCCGTTTCTGCTTCTGGTTTCGCAAACTTTATAACAGAACTCTGAACGGAAGCGGGGAGAAAGCGATGAGGAGCGGTGCAGCTACGGGAGTACAAGAAAGAAAAAAGACTACCTCTTTATGAGGATCCCCTTATGTGATGGAATGGAAATGCGCACAAATACCCCCATATTTTGCCAATAGTTCGCCAATACTTATCAGCTCCCCCCACCAGTGTAGCCAGCGAGCAATTATTTAGCGGAGCTGGTTTAATATATGAATAACATCGAAATAGGCTGAAAGGTGAAAAAGCGACCAAGTTACTCTTTATTAAATATAACTTGCCGCTGTTTAATTTTGACTACTAAAATACAAATTTAATAAAAAAAAAGTTTTAAATGTACAATTGTGCTTTTTTTTTCATAGTGTTAACGCTTCCGTTTCCGCTTCCGTTAAGATTTACTTTTGACATCTGTTTCCGTTTCTGCTTCCGTTATGCCAGTTCCGTTGCATCACTAGGCTGTAGCTGACATTAATTGTAAGTTAATGATATTCATTTTTTGTAGTTTGTAATAATTACTGCACAAAGCCAGCTATTTTATTTTAAGATTATGGTAAAATTAATTTTGTATATAAGCATACTGATTCTGTTTTTATTACTTTAATTCACTGACATATTTCTTAATTCATGTTACTAAGTGGCTACAACCTTTTCAGTCCTTGTCCTTTGACCTAAGCCTGCCATCAAACAGCAGTGTTAATAGCACTTGTGTATTCTGGTGCAGAGCTAGCGCATCATTATCTTGAGACATCTGAATGAGCCTCATTCCATTCTATTCAACTGCCTTATCATCATTTACCATAGTAAGAGAGCCCACGACCAAAATTTTTGTCCCATAGCAATATGGCCTCAACCGCATCAAGTTGATCGATTCGATTATCGTGAACTCGAAAATACCAGTATCAGAAATTTTTCGCGTAGCGTTTGACCCGGCCAAATTTTCAAAAATGGAAAAAAAATTTACCGGCCCGTATCATAGCAATCTGTCTGATTTTTGGACTGTAGTTGGATGATAGCTGTACGATACCGAAAACAGGTTTTTCAGAAGTCAGTAGTGTAGCACAAATCCGGACGATTACTTTAAAAAATTAGAAATGGTATAAAAAAAAAATCATAGCAATCCGTCTGAAAATCTTTTTTACGAGTCGATTTGGACTAGTTGATGCGAAAAAAATATTTTTCAGATGAAAAATCGAACCCATTAAATTTATAGACTGTTTTGCCAATGTTAAAAATTTTTGCCGATCGGTAACATAGCAATCTGTCTGAAAATTGTTGGACGCGATAAAATAACTTGTCTGGATGTAAAAAACATTTATATCAGAAAAATTTAGTGTAGCACCTTCGTTATCAGAAAACTTTTAGAAATCATTAAAAAATCGTAAATTTTTTCACTTTCTCAATTATTTTTTCTGTGCAAAACACACAACTCAGGTCAGGCATTTTTGATTTCCGAATCGCACACCGCATGACAATCTTTGTAAGCGTTGTTAACAAGCGAAAAAATAACAAGCGCTGAGGCGATTGCTAGGCGACCCGGGAACGCTCTTTTCATTTTTGGGAGTATATGCGACATCGAAAATTTCTGAAAACTGTTTTTTTATAATCCTAGCAGCCATACGAAAAGTTGGAATAAAAATATATCCGGGTTGCTATGATACAGGTCGGCTAAATTTTTCAACATTTTTAAAAATGCGCTCAGGCTATATGCTACGCGCAAAATTTCTGAAAACGAACTTGATCGTCATAAAACAACAAAATCTATTATCATTTTCGATATCAGACATATTGCTGTGGTACCGACCACCTTTTTTTTTTGACACAGCAGAAATGGCCTCCCACGCAGTTGCTACACTTCTTGATGTTATTATCCACCTAGTCGGGTTCAGAATCATATAATTTGACGATTTTATACAGTTTCGACCGTATTGCTATGATACATGGTTTTGGTCGTGGGCTCTCGTACTACCATCAGTTGACTGGAAGGCTAAGTGCAAAAAAACCATTACACATACAGAAGTTTCAAATTTAAATCCAAGTTTAGCATACATTTAAAGTAGGAATACATATCACCAATATTGCAGAGTATCATATACCCCGCTAGGAATTGAACCCACTACCTGATGTACAACTATGTAACTACATACCCTAGTGGTATGGACATGGTTTTGTTTATATATGATTTAATATAGTATAAGGATCTGTACCACTTCCAGAACGTTGCTCCTCGGCCATACTGATGGAAGACTGCAGGGCTCCCGAGGCAGATCCCAGTGCGCCCGCTGACTGTGTTCCCACTTGTGCCTCTGACATTCTTACTGCAACACATAGGCCTTATTTACTAAATATATTTGTACACAATACACCACTTTTTAACCAACATCAAACAAAGGAGTATTCTATTTTCGACACATCGAGAGAATTCCTCATACAGTACACAGTGTGAGCTACTTAGCTAATAACTGTCATAATGATTTGAAACGTCTGTCATAGGAGGAGCCCTGTACGATAGGTGTAGGCTCTCTTTCTCTATGGCTGACATTTATTTTTCTTTGTACAATATTATATTAGGTAATGCAACTAATAGATTCATAAACCATGTTGGCGTAACCAAGTAAGGTAGGCAGAGTGTGAGTTAGATGGCATGTTTGTGAGTGTGTAGAGGAACTCCTCAATGGATTTATACTCTCATTGGTGTTGGTTGCACCATTTTCACACCTATAATTCATTGATTTGTAGTTTTCACAAAATATGTAGTTCTCATCTAAAAATGGTTTTTTAGTAGGGGTTTATGCACAAGTTAAAAAGTCGTATCTTTAAAGGGGCACATTTCTGCAGTCTAGGATTTTACCCATTTGTTCTTAAATAGTTAAATATACAACCAAAAGAACTTTGCAGGTGGTTGCACCAATTTCACACCTATAATTCATTGATTTGTAGTTTTCGCAAAATATGTAGTTCTCATCTAAAAATGGTTTTTAGTAGGGGTTTATGCACAAGTTAAAAAATCGTATCTTTAAAGGGGCACATTTCTGCAGTCTAGGATTTTACCCATTTGTTCTTAAATAGTTAATTATACAACCAAAAGAACTTTGCAGGTGGTAGCGAAAATCATCTAAAGTTCAGACAATCATGTGAGTACAGCATTCTAACACTTTAATTGTGAAATCTAATCAAGGTACAATGTCAATTTTCTTAATGCATAATGGTGTTTCACATTGCCTTCACCTGATGCTAAGTGAGAAAAAGGTTGTTCTAAAGGGCACTGACCCAGAAGCCTCCAGCTGTTTTACATTTGGGTACTTTTACATCAACACGAATCGGTGTTATCTGTAAGTTATCAACAGATTCTGTAGCTTAATATACAGCTCCAATTGTTATTCTTTCAAACCATGAATTAAGCAACAGTTTCTTAGCCCTGTATCTTTGCCGACATCAATTTCTAACATTATTATTTTTCATTAGAACATTACATATACTACAAACTATTTTTATTTTATGTTTAAGTCGATGCAAATATATCTACATCACACGAAATAAATTATTGGCATACACGGACCCTGGAAAATACATATTACCTTCAAACAAATATGGCATCAAGTGCAATCTAGGTTGACATATTTTAAAATAAAAACGTACCAGGATAGTTTGATGAACCGGTGGGCGGATTTACAACAGTTTTATGGGCTTAATTATCATAAAGTTAAAAAATAAACGCTGAGAATGATTCAGGTTATTTTATTTCCGAATTTTTGACAGGTGTCAAGTAAAGTAAGGAATGGAAGGTAGGGAGGGGGGGGGGGGGGGGCCTTAACGACATTTTATAATATTAAATTTTAATACTTAATAGTCATTTGATTCAGAAACAAAATTTTTAATTTCGCGAAATTGTTAACAAATTATTCTACAATTTGTCGGTTATACAATACATAGGCATAAACTAAATTAGCGATCAATACCAATAATGCCTAATCAAACAACAGCCATAAACTATTCGAATTTTTTAATTTATAGTTCTTAAGATAACTTACAGCATTTTAACTACATTCCGATCAAAATATTTTTAATTATCTTCCAGTTTTCGCTTTGGTGACAAATTTTTTAACTGGATGCGCCCATTATGCGCCCTTTTACAGAATGCATCCTTGGAAATCTTGGAATGACAAGATACAAAAATTAAGAGTCGTTCAAAACATGCACTTACACCATTTGCTTTCAAAAAAATCTGCTGCTGTGTTGATGTTTGTATAATGAAATTATTATTTTTTGTTCGAAATAAATTTCATTATAATATTTTATACTATCCATTTAAACAGTTGACAGTTTAAAAAATAATAATATAATAAAACCAAACATTACCATTAGCTTATAACTTTATTATGAACAAGCGCTGTCCGTCGTTGACGACGATTCGGCGGACTTTTGACATGGCTTTTGGCTTCTTTTCATTATTTTGACATTTTGATGTCAAGCGCTACGTATTTCTTTGAAAAAAGTTAATTTTTAATCGTTTTTCGTTCTTTCTCCACTTTCTTCACTCGAATATAAACGCAGTGGATCAAGCGCAACACAATATTAAGTGGAAATCATCGATGGACTCCAGAAATTCCGCGAGAACCATGTGACACGAATACGAAAAAGGGCTTCCAGACCGTCAATGTGACAGAAATGTTTTCTGCCATCGCGACGAGCCAACGCCACCGCGGGCCCGTAACGAGCACAACGCGTGATCAACGACCAGCGATATAGGGAAAGCGCGTCAAAAATGATCGCGAGATGGCCAGTCCGCCACCGAACCCTACAGAAGGCGACGAGGGCGGCCCCGAGTTCGCGGAGGAGGCGAGCGGGGAACGCGCGGCCGCCCCGCAGAAGACGCAGTACGTAGCGCCACCTGCGAGTCAGCTGCCCACCAAGTTACAGTTCGTGGCGCTCGGTGCGCCTGGTCCTAGTGGCAGTATCAAGCAGTGTTTCCGTACGGTGAAGGCGGCGCGCCGCGTCCCCACACTGCCGCGCAGGCCGCGCGCGCCTGACGAGCCCGGCCCGAGTGGCGCACCGCCACCCGAGGCTGAGCGTCGGGCACGCCGCGACCGTGCCAAGCGTCACGCCTGCACTACCTGCGACAAGCGCTTCTCCAGCCCTGGCAAGCTCTCACAGCACCTTCTCTCACACACCGGTGAGCTTCCCTTCTCTTGTGATCTTTGCGATAAAAAATTTAATTCTAAGTTCAAATTAGTCCGCCATAGTCTAATTCACAGCGAAGCAAGAGCTTTTGCCTGTACAATATGTGGTAAAACATTCAACCGTAAAGACCATCTCACTAATCATGTCAGAGTGCACAATCCTGTTAAAAAGTTATATACATGTGAGAGACCCGATTGTAGAAAATCATACACATCTCTTTTGAGTTATCGTAAGCATGCTGCCTTGCATTCAGCAGAGGAGGGTAATCTACAGTGTAAGATGTGCGATGAAACCTTCACTAACCGTCAAGACATAGTTTATCATCTTAAAGTTCACACAGGAAGTCGAACTATTAAAAATGAAACCGATAAAAAATTCACTTGTGATTACTGTGAAAGAAGATTTTTCACTGCTAAAGATGTCCGGCGCCATCTTGTTGTTCATACAGGTAGACGTGATTTTTTATGCCCATACTGCCCCCAGAAGTTTGGCCGCAAGGATCATTTAGTGAGGCATGTTAAGAATGCTCATCCTGATGAATCATGGAAATCAGCAGCAGTTGGAACCTCTAAGGAACCACCACCAGAGTCAACCTCATTCGAAGAAAGGTTTACAGAATTCCAGATGGAAGGAACAGAATTTGTATGGAACTCTCCGTCACCCAATGAAAGTACATCAGAAGGACCAACCAGAGTCCCCTCCTCTGATATCATAGTTGAAATACCTCCAGACTTGCCTGATTTGGATATAAAGGATGAGCCTTTAGAGCCTATAGAAATAAAGCTGGAGGAGCCTACATCGCCCAGTGGAACAGAACTCCTGGAATATCCAGGTATAGTGTATATGGTCCCTTCATACTCGCAGACGCCAGCCAGCTTGCCGTTTATAGCACAACCACTGACTGATCCATTAGATCCGGCACACCTTCTAGATCCAAATGTGCAATCTCTACTATTGGACCCAGGGGAGGGGCCATCAGGGCTGTCGAGTCAGATGCTAGAGTTGTTGGAGGAGAGTGAGCCACCGACATATCCCGGAGAAGAGGGTAGAGTGCAGCATCGGCTACCGGCGTTCACGCAGGCGTTCCAGTCGACGCCACGCGCGCAGAGCCCAAAGCCTCCGCCCCCGCCGCCGCCGCCGCACTAGCGCCCCTCGTTGGCGCGAGATTCCTGCATTTAGCGTGAATACCGAACTACCTCACTAGGTAAGATTGGTCTAAGATGTAATTTAGTCTGGAAGTGTAAAGAGTAATTTTTTAAAATTAAAAGAACTTTATGACCGATGTAACATAGATGGAAGCTAGGTAGGGCATCGCCCTCAATATTAAATTGCCAAATTGTATATTTGTACGTCTCAGGTATACCAAAATATTTCCGAATTCTGCATGAATATGTGATCTAGTCGTGTATGTACTTTCGGAATTATAATTTTCTAATTTATAGCGTACATGTATGACGTTATTGAAGTATAATCGGGACCAACTCTGTGAGCTATAGAGGGATACAGTTAGTGATAGTACATGCGGTCACTCAGAATATGAATTGGGTTCTGTGGACGTAGCGAGCAGAATACGTAAAGGTATATAATATAGCTCTTGAAAGCAGTAGGCTATTACAATATGTTTTAGAGAGGCTTACTGCTTTTCACGTGAAATGATAATACAACAGAGAGCATAGCCTTTTCTATCAACTAAATATGAAATTCTGCTGGAGGACATCATCAGATCTGTCTTATAAGTTTATCATCTTGTTAAGTGTAAGTGTTCAGAACAGAGTTAATGGTATATTGTAGGATTCAGTGTCATTCTATTGTATAGAATGTCATTGACATCCTAAAACTCATGTCGTAGACTTGAGCTAGTAACAGAATGCAATAACATACAATATTACCTCAGAAGCATTGCGCTTCCTTAGAATTAAGATTTAAATTGGATCTTTGTCTAATGAGCTAACTATTGATATGGATTTAAATACAGATTATACTAATTATTTAATTAAAAAGATGTGCCAAAATAATTACTTAATCAGTACATGCTGGTTTTCCATTTAATTTGTCATTACAGATTTATATAAAATGCTCATTGGACAAGAAACAATTGACGATACATATTTTACACTGCCTACCTACAAATTTGCATTTTTATCCAAAAATGCTTTTGATTATTACAAAAAGTCATTTAAAAAAAAGCAATTGTCTTGGCATACGTTTTAGGATAATGAGCCAAATTGTATGAATTTTTAATGAGGATATGGAGTGTTAGTGTCAGATGTTTGAATCTAATAGTGAGAATTAAAACAACTTGGTTCAAGAGAAATGAAAGGGGTATTACATGTTAGAATTATTAGGTGCCTTACATTTCTTGTCACTGTATTTAGCATAATAGACTGCCTGAGCCACATTTTGAAGCTTATATTTAAAGGTTTACCAAATTAGAATGGAAATGTTTTTGTTGCATTTAAAAAAGCAAATGTTCTTAAAAAAATAATTGCCAAAAGTTCTGGTAATGAAATGAAATACCTTAGTTTATTTGCAAGAAAATTTTGTAAAAAAGGTCTCGCTAGCTTGGGAAATGGTAGACATAGTTTAACAGTTTAGCCAGATGAAATGTGAATTTGAATTGAATTTTGTTCTAAATATCAAAAATATTTCTACAGTGATATAATAGCAGATTTTCTTTGATAGCATGGTAGTAAAGACTTGTAGAAAGACTATGGACCCATTTGAACAATAAGCCACAGCATCTTATTATGGCTGCAACAGCTGATGGAAGATAGAAATATATTGAGAAAAACATATCCAACAACAATGGTTTAAGACAATTAACAATTCATAAAAATTGTATACTTAATTTATTTTACCATAATCTTTTAAAATAGTTTTTCTCTCCCTCAAATATGGTATTTTGGTTTAGCTGACCTTGTGTAGTAATTATCTATAAAAAAAAAGATGGAATATTTAGGTAGAAAATGGAATTATTTATAGGCAATAAAATATCATTAGCTCACAGTGAAACAAAATTTTCATTTTTGCTTATTTCTTGATATTATTGAAAACGTCGCGCCAGTCTAGAGGCTTTTAGCTGCGTAATGGCTATTTTAGCTTACGTTAAAGTTGTACGTTAGTAAAATTGAGTTTCCGCCATTAGTAATTACTGTAATTACATCTCATAGTCAGCTAAATTACTTTAAAAGATTATGGCAAAATAAATTTTATATGAAAGCATTCTATTTGGATTCCCGTTAAGGCATAATCTTCTACTACGAGGGGCATACCGAAATGATCGGGAATATAAAACAATACATACAGGAAATAACTAAATTTATTTTTATTGCTTTTCGAAGTATTCTCCGTTGCAGTTAATGCACTTTTGCATTCGTTCGAACCAATTATTATAGCAGCAATTCCAGTCCGAAGTTGACATGGTCAAAATCGTCGATTTGTATGCTTCCACTGCTTCTTCTGGACCTTGAAACCGCTGACCACGCAATAAATCTTTGATTCTAGGGAATGTAAAGTAATCATTGGGACTCAGATCAGGGCTGTATGGAGGATGATCCATTAATTCAACGTTTTCCTGCTTCAAAAACTCGCTTGTTTTCTGAGCGGTGTGAGAGCTCGCATTATCGTGATGGAGGATTATGCGTCGTTTCGGGTTACCTCTACGGAGTTCGGATATCATCTGTGGCAAACAAACCGTTGTATACCAATCAGCGGTAACCGTTCTCCGTTCCTCTAAGGGAACTGTGACTACATGTCCTGTTTTCGCGACAAACGAAGCGACCATTTTCTTCGATACGCTGCGAGAGCGGACAACTTTTGTTGGCTTGATCTCACCTGCGAAGACCCAGACAGCCGACTGATGCTTTCTTTCTGGCTCATATGAATAGATCCATGATTCATCACCAGAGACAATGTTATAAACTGCTTTTGACTTTCCTCCGTTGAAGCGTTGCAGAGTAGACCGGCACCAATTGACACGAGCCGCCTTTTGCTCTTCGGACAAATTATGGGGCACCCAGCGGGAAACTAGCTTTCTCACTCCCAGTTCACCATGTAAAACAGTTTGTATCGCAGTCATACCTATCCCTAAAGTAGCCCGAATCTGCTCATATGTAATATGTCGGTCATCCTGTATCATTCGGCGCACAACAGCGACATTTTCTGGTGTAACCGCTGTTTTTGGCCGGCCTGTGGAAGGTACGGTGCCAAGAGAAGCACGTCCACGCCGGAATTCAGAATACCAGCGATATATTGTCGTCTGGCTAGGCGCTTCACTCTTGAATATAGATATAAGCTCAGCGAGACATTGTCCCTGAGATAATCCTCGTCGAAAGTTGTAAAAAATTATGGCACGGAAACTTTCTCTTGTAAGCTCCATTTTTTTATCGACCTATCAATTTCAAACTGATATTGTTCTTTAAAAAAAAAATTTTTTTTAATTCTGTCAATTGTATTCGATTTTCAACTAACCAGTGTTTATTCATCAAAAAGAGTTTTTAATCTAATTAAATCGAAAGTACTCGATTACCGATCTTTTCGGTATGCCCCTCGTATATCAAAACTTATGTGGTTGAGGCAAAAAATCCTGGCACGCACATCATTTGAATTTAAAAATGGAAAATATACATTTAACATACATGTATAAATGATGTTGGGCGTCTAGTAATGGTAAAGAAAGTACATGTAGAAGAAAGATCCAATGTTGTATGTACGCTTCATTCATAGAAATACCTATGTAAATAATTCTAATCTTTTTAGGTTAATAGGACTGTAAAAAATTAAATCTACCTCAATCCAACTTATTCTTACGATTAGAAATTTAAATTTAGGTTAGTGAGAAAATTAGTTTTTTTTTTCTATTTGAGAATTACAATCCAACCATAGAGAGCGGTTTTTTTTCAATATACATTTATGTGTTATTTTTTTTAGTGTGTGCTGCAATTTTGAAATCTTTATTGATATACAATTTAAATATGTATGATTTGATTATTTTCGCTTTATAATTTTTAATTTTTTAAATGCTTTTAAGAATCAACTTGAGTCTAGTACAAACATTTAAAATGTTCTAAAGTTCGGAAACAAGAAGACAAAATTCGTTTGCATAAAGAAATAACAACAGACACCATAATGTGACTGATATAGGTAATATTTCATCACTGTATCAGAATTATACATATTTTCCTTTTAATGAAAATATCACGAAAGATTTCAGCGAATTGTTGCTAGGACTACATTTTTTAAACTGTGATATTATATTTTTTGGAGTAACAGTTTTAATCTGTGTATTGCTAGAAACATTTGCTATTATCCTTGAAAGGGGTCCTAGGTTTGTTGCATTTATTTAATATATGTGTACAACCTTATTACTATATATTAGCAAATATTCACCAAATTGGCAACTAATGAACTTTTAAAATAATTATCGGCTTTATCAGTACAGAAAATTAACAGATACTGAAAAAAGAAGGAACAAAAAAATATTTTACAGCGATGGGTATATTCCATCCGATTATATTTAGATCAGTGTGAAATATACTAGGCAGAAATGTATAATATAAAATGCATAAATCTACCCCTTTATCCGCTAGTCATATACAATAGCAGCACATTACTCTCAAAATAAGCAATTGCAGAGTTATATTATACATATGTATTTGATATATATATATATATATATGTATGTATGTATATATAGGCTTTTTATGTATCCCTGTGGACAAGAAAGCTGACAATGAATGACACTTGGATGTGGCTCAATAACATTGATATTTGAAACATTTTCGACAGTGTCAGATGGTGTCAGTAATATAATCTAGATATTTTAATCAGGTACTCAAATTGGAAGCACTTGTAGCACAAGCTACAATACAATTTTAAAAATATCCAAATTCATATAAATTTCTTTTGTTTAGTAAACTATACATCTTTTCTATAAATGTGTATTTTATAATATTGTTTTTTATCATACATAATTTGCTCTGTCTCTGACCTCCTTTTAGGACATTCATATAACTAAATGTAGTTATTACAAGTTTATTACTATCTAGATTTTGTTTTAATGTTGTTCTATAACCTGTTTAAAATAATAATCTGAGTGCATAAACTGACACCCGAAATGTCGACATGCGCATTCTTGTCCATTTTAAAAAAAGGTGCAAGATAAGTACAAAAAAATTAATAAAAATAGCATTAACTGACATAATTAATATTAAATTAGATATCATCAATGTTTTGTTAGTATTTTCTAAGTGCAGAAATATACAACGAGTTCGGCAATATATTTTTATAACTTTTTAGATTGTAATATATATTTTTAATTGTTAACATATCAAAGAAAAAAATGTATGTATGGCCGTTTGGTAGTTTTTGAACACATTTTTCTTTTTTATTATATTTATTTTGTCATACTGTATACATTTGTATTGACTTTAAACTGAATGTTGCGGCACTAAGTGTTCATTTATTCCCTATTTTGTTTGTTTAGGGACATCTTAAACGTTAATGCATAATAATTATTGTTAATTTTTATCATCCAGTTTTTGTTTTAATTTTTTTTAAAATCAGATAATGAGTGTAACTCATTATTTATTTGTATTGTATATTTAATTTTTTTTTGTATTTGCGAATATGTTGTGTAATACCAAATAATTATATATAAAAACTACTTTTTATTTCGTGTTTACATTCTGTAAGAATTCGAATATTTTTTTATTTGTATGTAAGTTTGTAACATCAACGAAAATGCTTTGTGTAAGAAGATGGTGCATTGACCCGTATTAATATATCGTACTCAAAATGACGTCAATATCAAGATAAATAAAATTAAACTCTACAAATTGACATTTTGTGTGAGCAATCTTGCGTAGAATCTATTAATGTGTACTTTATATAAAAAACTACAAACAAATCTTGAATAGATGGTCATTCCAGATTGATTTGACTATAATTCTTTTCCCTGATATAATAAACATATACTTCTCATCAGGAAAATCGAAACACCTTGCAAGATTATGTTTAGTAAGGATTATCAGTAAAACCTATGAAAATTTAATTTGAATTTAGAACATTCACATTAGGATTTGAAAACCTCATATTATCCACTATTAAACGACATTTGACATATATTCCTAAATATACACATTTTTCTGATAATCCTTACAAAACATAAACTTGAAAGGTGTTTCGATTTTTCTGATGATAAGTATATTTAAAAACTACTGCATGATTTGACTTAATATGTATCTTGCATCCTTTTCTTACACACAGCACCAAAAAGTGACACTGATCAATAGATATACGTAATTTTTGGTACATAATTTAGGGGCCTTATTGAACATTAGACGATTTTTTGAATTGTAAAGAGAGGAGAATAAAATATATTTTTTAGAAATCTACGATATTTTTAATAGAAATGATCTATTTTTGTTACGATTTTTCAAGAAATACGGCATTTTATACTAGACGTTGAAAAATATTTAAAAAATATATATATGTTGATTTTGCGTCTCACTTACCGAAGATTTCTACGGTGTTTTCTTTAGTTCAGTATTTTAAATGAGAACACCATTCAATATCGTGGAAACAAATTTGTTTTATATGTTAAAAATCAATCCTGCTAAATAATAATTCTGTTTCTCAGTGAATTGCATTCAATTTGATGAAACATCTAAATGAAGAGGTATTTCGCTCATAGTTTTACATCTATAAATTAACTACCTAATCCATACTAATATTATAAATGGGAAAGAGTGTTTGCTCTTTCAGAATGACTGGATGCTTTGTATTGGCTACTTTTTATCTAGATCGAAATAGTACTTGGATTAATTCTGGAATAAACGCAGACGAAGTCGCAGGCAAATATAAGTAAATCAGTTGCGTGAGTCATGAGGCCCCAGATCAAAATGTAGGCCTTGGCGATGCATATGTTATACATATAAAGCGCGGTCACTCATTCATTTCATAATAAATTGTCCCTTCATAGTTATCAGGATTGACCGTTATGAAATGAATTTGTTAATCTATGATAAATTAACAGCGCCATCTAGAGTTTATCTGATGATCTGACGCTATTGGCTAGTAAAACCATAAAAGTCAATATGGGGATAAGTCGAAAGTCAATATTATTTAGCACTGTGACATTTGTAAGTTTCGAGTCGAGTCATTTTTGAGCATGGTCTATGAATAGGGGCCAGTCTTGTAATAAGTGGGACGCAAACTCATGGGAATACTGAAAATTGATACGGAAGCTAATATACCGAACAGTAGGCAAAATGAAGGAATACTAACATGAACCGTCGTGAACGAACCCTCGCAGGTTAGCCTGTATTATAAACATTGTACCTGGTTTATAATAACTTGTAATTGGTCTGCATTGTAATAAATATTTTTGAATCATTGATGTTGTTTCATTATTGTACCAATATGCATTATGAGCTGACGGGTATGAGTTTATTAGGCACCTGACTTGACCGAAGTGTTTTAAATATTGTGATTTGTTTCTTAATGCTGTAAACAGTTAAAACTTTTACATGTCGATGCTTAGTTATTTTTTTGGGGTAGTAGATAGCTTTGCTAAAATATAACCATGGATAAGAAAAGTCAAAATTTGAAAGTCGGCAAAAATATATTCGGAACATTTTTTAGAAATTGTTGATGATGATATAAACCTATGATATAAACTCACCCGTATCGTGATTTAGATAATATTCAGGCAAACTTGTAAACCCGTTGTGCGTATAAAAATATAAATCTTGTGCCTTAGTCCGTTGTGGTTTTATTTATTTTAATTATTTTATCTCGATACATATTACCTTTTTGTCAAATGAAACCAGCGCCTGCAGTCAATACAATACAGAATATATTTTTATTGCTGATAGATAACAAATAACACGTAGACTCAGAACCAGAACAACAAAATAAATACCTGATCCATGGTAACAGACAAAACCAAAGAATTACAGTCGCAGTACACTATTAACATTGAATTTCTATACACAATTATAGATTAACATTATCAATATAAATTTCACAGATATACACATCACTGTAATAATACAGCTCGATGGTTCATCCCGAAATAACATCCAATCTATACTCGCTAGACCTGAATTTGAACTAAATACAAATTGTACTAAAATACTACCACCCTCCCGGAGGCCGTTTTATCTTAGAAAAATATCATTAGAGACCCCAAAGTTTTAGGTTGGGTCCGGAAACCCGGTAAATGCACGTATTTTAACACCAGTCACCGAAAACGAGGGAATGTTCGATAGTTCAGACGTAATTCCTGTTGCTCGCCGTTGACACCTTCCGCCTCAACCTATGAACGAACTGGAACGCGAGAAAGAATCATTTCACTGTCCGTCTTTTCATTTTTCTCACTTTACCGGCCTTGGTCGGTTTGTTTTTTAACGATATACTGTCTAGATTTGGTAATTCAGAGTCTGTAAGTCTATCGGAGGACTTCTTGTGATATACGGGGTTGTCGTTGGCGTCGTGGTCCGAGCTGTCGACCCCGTTCTCCATCCGTATCGTGTTGACGTAGTTCTGAGGCGGGTTCATGGCGATGTCTTCTTCCGAGTCATAGTTTCCATTCGGCTCTTGCCTCTTGTATGTGAAAGTATGTCTATAAGTCACATCTTCGTCGGAGTCCGCCGTCGATCTGGACACTTTGTAGCGCCTGTTGATATTCTGTAGCGACTGATTCTTCTGGAGTTCGCTCTGTATGGTATCTCTAATGTTGACTTCGGAAGTTGATTTGGCGCAGTAGTCTTCTTTGTCGGATTCCGAGTATTTCCTAGAGAGTCGCCGGCTGTCGAAAGTGTGTGGTTCTCTGGAGTCGTTGAGGGTTGGTTGTTGGTGGGTCTGTGTGGTGGGCGACTTGAGTTTGACTTCCGGCCCCCCGCCGTAGATGTCGGTGAAGAACCTCCACAGCTCCTCGCTGAGTTGAGCATGGTCCGAACCAGGTTTCAGCACGTATACTGTACTGCCGTCGATATCCTGAAAACATTGTATAATACCGTTAAGTATGCTTCTTTTACTCGCTATTCATTAACGGACAGTTAGTAGTAGGAATGGATATTATAGATACATTATGTATGTATCTAGTTGACTCCGGAAAGTATCCCACGGGAAATACTTGACTTACCGGGAACAAAAGTAGACCTTGCCCTTTTCGGCTCTTCAACTATTCCTATACAAAAAATCTAGTCCTTCTGACCCTGCGTTACGACGGAAACGAAGGGCACTCACTTTCGCATTTATATTTTAGTATGGGTTAGACAGACTGCCGTTTGCCCACAATCTCATTGTGGTCTAGGATGGTTCACGGTTGCTAGAAATACTCACTCTGTCATTGAAGACATACAGGTTTTAGCGCTCAGGAAACAGAAGCCGGCAGGGAATTCCACCGCTTAGCTGTACGCCTAATAAATGAAGATGCGAAACGCTTCGTGCGAAATGGTGGAATGCAAACCAAGTAGGTGTGGCCGCGAACGATTTTATATTGAGGCATCGCAGTGTGATGAAGAGTCAGGTTTACTGGTACGATCCGCAATGTGTACCCATATTTTGTACATTAAATTATTTTTGCTGCATAAATGAAACTAAGATCCTTATTTATTGTTCGTTTTTTACAACATTTACATATTCAGGTCGGCTGTACTGACACTACCTAAGAGAAATGAATTTACAATAAAAATGGTTCACCTGTTTGGTAAGTATGCCGGTGTTGTCTACGGGCGGGGGCGGCTGCTGTGTCTTGTTGCGGACGAAGGCCTGCCACTGGCGGAACCAGTGCATGCTGATTGCGTAGATCGCGCGCGGACGATCCTGGTCCTACAAACAACACTCAACTTAGGAAATCACAACACTTGTATGTCGAAAAAACTGACAAGGACTCCGAACCATAAAGGCCAGGCCCATGTTCTTTGATAATTTTTGATTTTTTGAATCATCGGATATAGCAGGCCGTGAGGGAGGGTGGGGTGATTTAACGTTCAACGTTCACCGTCTTACCTCTCCCCTTGACGAGTGACCGGTTCAGGGGTCGGTAATATCTCGCGCTCATACTAACACATGCGCGTGTGTACAAACGTCATCCGACATCCGTCATCACGACATTTGTTTGAAGTGATCGGTCTGTGCCTATGGGGTTACCAGTATCCATAAACATTCAATATTTAAAGTACTACTACTAAGCTACTAATGCAGTAGTTACTGAGATAATTAGCTGTGACAGACAGAAGGGCAGACAAAGTGACATTATAGTGTTTCACTACAACGATATCAATGCAAAAACACATCCTCTCTGTTGCTCCATTGTGCCTAAAAAAACTACAAACCAACAAACACACATCTTGTAGCAAATAAGGTGTCAGTGAAACTGAGTTAACGTATACTAGGAATAAGAGAAATTTAATTTTTTTTGATGCGCCTCATCTCATCTGATGGTGATAAGGCAGTATGATAGAAGCACAGTAACCCTGCTCATTTATTACTTTGCCGGGAAACTGTAGGGTTAATAACATTGCTTGGTTGGTATACTTAAAAACGTGGTGGTAGCTAAGGCGGACAAAGAAAAGTACCACCAACTAAATGGAGAATTAGATAGATACCTCGCTGGGAATGATCTCGCGATCTCCGTCTTGTGAGTCCAACTTAACTACTAGATGTGTTTCGTGTACTCGAACTTTATGTGTTGTACATATAATTAATAATAAAAAAATAAAGATGGTGAACAGACTACAACAGCACGGTGGTAGCTAGCCAAGAGGGCATATAAACTGCCCTACCACCAACCTAAAGATTTTACCTGGAAGATAGCATGAAGGTCCGCGAAGGCCGCGCGTTCGGCGGCTCGTCGCGTGCCCAGGCGGACGGCTGCGCGGGCGCACACTGAACATTCGTGGGCATGGGACACCGCCGGACCGCCCCCGAATCTGAAAATACATATCAGTATATCGTTTGGAGCTCCTGTTTTAAGGACGAATTGAAGGGTTTGTACAAATGTAATAGTTGTAAAAGACTAGCAAAGGTATACAACAAGCATAATTTCACTCTTTTCTTAAATTTACTTTTATTTTCGCAGCCACCTTCGTATAGAAAACGCGTTGCCGGCGGCTATTACGGCGAAGCCAAAAGGAGGGTTCTGATTCGCTATTGTCTATGGCAACTGTAGTGTAAGGTAGTTTCTATTTAGTTGGCTAATAAACATAGTGTAGGGCAGTTTTAAGCTATATGTAACCATTCAGTTGGATTACACCGGGCGTCTTTTATTGCACCTCCCGGTATTCCTGGAACATTACAAGCACCGGAGCGACGCGTCATAGACAACTCACTGTGAATAGAGGAACTCCCACAGCGCCTGCGGGACGATCACCGCGATCTTGTGCAGGTGCTGCGAGCGGTCCGGCCGCACGCCTCCGTGGCAGCACACGAAGTCACTGTTGTCTATGGGACCAGGTTCGGCCCATGTGTTAAATCTGTCAACATGTACGATGTATTTACATTGTTTCAAAATTCAAGTCTAGAGTGAACTTTAGACTGGAATTGAAACTGAACTGCACGTCTCCTAGAATGATCTTGATCCTGGATTGTTTCGGATCGTTGCCCGTTGTGTGGCCACGTTGCAGCAAGTCGTGAGCACATGGGCGAGAGTTTCCTTGGCGGCCATACATTCAAAACACAAGGGGCAGTCTGTTATGTTCATATTGAACATGTGTTTGTTAAATGACCTACCATACTTCCTAAGGTTGTCAGATGGGTAAGTGACAGGCACTTACAGTGCAATGTAGATCTATATTTTTTTAGTTCAGACCAGGGTATCGTGTGTTGTTTTCTTATATGATACGAGCTAAGATTTTTAAATAAAGAACAGACTGAGCATGTCATGCTCCAAAGTAAACTTACTTGTTTATCCACTGTTTAGAGATGTAAAATTTAATATCGTTGGGCTCGACGGTTGTAGAATTTAATATCTCCGCTGCCTTCTGACGCAATACGGTCATCTGAGGATTCACTTTTCTGCAAGACAGGTGAGCAATTGAACATTCATTTTTGAATTTAGATTACCGTTTATTTTGACAGACTACGAATTGATACATTGAATGAATTTAATACCACAATAAGCGTGACGTTTAAAACGTAAAATGACTCTCCACCAACACCATCACCCACAATAACAACTTATTCATAGTTTATAATTTAACAACACCATGCCTGTATGTACTTTATATATATATTTTTCTGGTGTCTTAAACTAAAATAGGCTAATACGAAGAGTCCAGGAGGATCGGCCCTGTTAGCTGAAGCACAGGTTCCACCTAGTTCGGCAGCAGTGGCTCAATTTCTATTAAAAAACTAAAAGCCAAACAATTTTCTAACGAAAAGGTATATTTGTCTTTGTTTTATATAACTACATTTACGTCAAAAATTTTAAAGTATTATTTTTGTAGAAATAAATAAATATTTGATTTGATTGACTGCTGTTCAACATGGACTGTGCGTCTACCATGAGTTTACGCAGGCGGTAACGTATATCGAATACTATCGGAAATGCTGCTCAGTCGAGATGCGGGTGACAAGGACAGAGCGATAGTTAACGATACACGTTATCGCCTGCGTGAACTCTAGTAGATGCACTGGTCCCGAGCTACTTCCATCCTGCAGTCTTTACTACGCGTTTTCCGGTAAGCGGTCGTCACTCGAGAACCCTTACTCCCCCACCGGTTATCCATTGTTGAAGCGATGTGGTCTTTCCATTACCACTTCCGTTCACTGACTCGACTGACCTCGAGTTATATCATGTACATATGTAAACAAGCTTCTTGGCGCGAACTTGAATAATGGTGGTTGATTGAAATATTTCGTAATTCGTTAATAATATTGTTATGTGTGTTTTTGGTGTTATAATGGTGTGATATAGTGCAAAAAGCGTCAAGGACGGTGTTATAGAATCAATTACGCAAAATTGCGAGGGTTTCGACGCGATCGAGTAAACCATGTCGAGTACATTCGGCATATGAATTCTTTCGAATTATGTTGAAACCAAGCCAGCCTTTGAAATTCTCGTCAAGAATCGTCAAAACAAGCGATAAAATGTACACATTATACATTTTATTGAGACAGCTGAAGAAAAGACATGTTCAGAGTAGGCTGTATGGCTTTGTTCCTTTGCCTTCCCATTCGGGAGAATTAAAATACTACTATGTAAATAAGTATATATTTCGTGCGATATTGCCGTACCTATAGAACAGCACGTAAGCCTCGCACCCCGCCAGCTGCGTGGGGGAGATGGGGGTGACGCAGGCGTCGTCGAAGGTGTACCAGCTCCTGCCGTTCTTAGCTATGCAGGTGTAGTGTCCGCCGCCGGCCGTGCCCGCGTGGCAAATCACAGCGCATAGGTCGTAACGCGTTATCTTTGACGTGCAGTCTATAATTAATACATCAAAACTCATGTTACTACCGGAAATCCGCTCAGAATGATTCCATACCAAATTTCTTTTGCTATAATCTTTTAAAATAGAACAGCAGGATTTGACAGATAATCACCTAAAAATAGGAGATCGGATTATAGTGTCACGAAATCAATATCTGTAACGTACAACTTTATTGTCAGCTACATGGTCCCTAGATGGCGTTTTGAACAACAATCAATATAATGCGTTCAAAAAGAACTAAAAGCCGACTTCAACTGCCTAAAAAATTAGAGGTAGAATTATCTGGTACATATTTTATTTTTGTTGATTTTCTCAAAAACCACTCCATCAATTTCGATAAAATTTATATAGGATCACCTCAGAAATATGCTCTATCAAATAAAAAAGAAATCAATCAAAAAAAAGAATCAGCAAAACCGGTTCACAAGTGGCGGAGTTATCGCGTAACATATATAAAAAAAACATACAGTAGAATTAAGAACCTCCTCCTTTTCTGAAGTCGGTTGAAAATAGTGTGTAAATATTAAAATTGTGATTTACTATGAAGTATGTAAACACATTTGCCAACATAACTCGATGTCCTATTTTTAGATAATTACAGCACAAAGCCATTAATTATCCGCGTGGTTCCTGCTTAGAATGAAACCACCCCATCTCTTTCCGTTGGTGTCGTAAGAGGCGAAGGAAAACAATACAGGGGGGAGGGGCAGCTGCCTCCTCCTAAAGAACTAAATCGAATACTGCGATCACCAACCCGTCTAGCAAGCGTGGTGATTATAACATGAGTCCTCCTAAACATGGAGGAGGCCTGATGGAGGATGCTATTAATTTTCCGCCATTATAATCCGACCTCCTTTTTTAGGTTATTACTTATCAAAGTCAGCTATTCTATTTTAAAACATTATGTCAAAAGAAATTTTGTATGGAATCATTCTGAGCTAATTCCCGTTGAATGAGATGTTTGGACTGAAGCTACCAGCTTCAGCAAGGCGGGTCTGTAAAGCATAAAGATGAAACAGCGACTAACCTTTGTGTGTGTAGGGGGCCATGTCTAGCCCGTGCAGAGGGAAGGACACCCTCGCGAGGACCTTGGCACTGAACATGAGCTCGTGTCGGAATCTCTTCAGATGCACGCACAGCACCTCCGGCAAGCGAACCACCCCTGACATCTTCACCCCGTTGCGGAGCTTGTTGCACCGGGAACAGCTGACAAACAGTACTCATACATTTAGCTACTCTTTTTCTGTCCTAAGAAGTCGGGTATCTTTGAAAGATTCTTAAGAAGAAGAGAAGATCTTACAATTGAAACAGTTTTCAAACATTATGGAAAATACACTATAATGATGAGTAGTTAAGAAGCTGTGATAAAACAGATAAACATGCATTTGGATCAAACTCATAACCCGACTTTTTCACCGTAGTCAGGAAAATAGTATGAAAGCTTCGTACATTATAATGAAACGCTGGTATCGAATAGACCACCTTGCTTACCTATACATGTTGTCGCCCTTGAGCTCGTCCGCGCTGAAGAACGCGGCGAGGCAGTCCTGCAGCGACACCACCGGACCGTAGAACCACGACCGCAGCCAGCTCAGCAGCCACCACACCTGAACATAGACAACATAATATGTAGCTTGTATATCACTTGCATTCACTATATTCTAGCTTTTCTAACATAATTGAATTGACAAAATACAATACAAGTACCATTAGATGTTCGAAAAAGTCAAATCACAGCTCGAGCTATGAAAAGGCGGCTAGTAGTTCTTATTTACAGGCACAGATGGCGCTAATTGTGATTGTTGCTTCGTGCACGTTCGGCGCGAGCGCAAGGAGACTTCGATTCTCGTGTGCTGGATGGCGCGCTGCTGACGTCACACTCCACGTGCTGCCCCCGCACATCTCCGAAGATTGCACCAGTTGCATCAAGACTCGGTTCGAACAGCGAGCGCTAGTGTTATGGCTGTCTAGGCTTTAATATAATACAACTGTACCGAAATATAGTGGTGTGCGTAATATATTATTTCAAGTTGAACATTTCTATCGATACTGCATACTCGTCATTTTAATGACAGAATTTCGTTTATTAACAATAGATGACAATATCCACATATGCACGTTTTGTAACACATCGCCCCGGTATTTGACAACTTAAATGTTTGTTAGTTGTTATGAAGGTTTAACAAATGCCTTACTAAAGATTTATTTTTTACAAAAATATTAGCTTACTCGTAAATGGCGCCAATCGCTTAATTTTGACACATAATTTGCGACAGAGAATGTATATTTATCTCATTCTGTCTTATGTCAATTCAATGATGTTAGAAAGGCTAAAATATAATTATTTGGATCCTGATTCATATATATATTACATACTATATTTATGTTTGATACATATCACGGATCACAAATTTCTCTACGTGATAAAATCCGGAATGAGGAAATCCTTATACGAACAAGGGTCACCTACATAGCTAGACGAGTCCGTGAGCTGAAGTGGCAATGGGCAGGCCACACTGCTCGAAGAACCGATAACCGGAGGGAAGTAAAAGGTCTCGAGTGGCAACCACGTGCGCGTACCGGGAAGCGTCTACCGGGCCGTCCCCCTACTAGATGGACTAACGACCTTGTTAAGGTCACGGGGAGTCGCTGGATGCAAGTGGCTCGGGACGCTCGATGTGGCGTGCCATGAAGGAGGCCTATGTCCAGCAGTGGACGTTTCCCGGCTGATGATGATGACGTATCACGGGGTCGTTTGACAGGTGACAGTTGCTAACTAGATATGTGTCATTTTTACATTGACAGTTGTCAGTTGGTCAGGGAGGTGCATACCCATGACTCCTGTGATCCGTGCGTCACGTGGTGGTTGAGGATGGGCTGCTGGCACCGCAGCACGGCCAGGTGCTCGCGGGACGGAATCGGCAGCGAGAGGTCCTGGAATGTCTCCACCCGCGTCGACACCTGCCCAAAAAACAATAAGAACGAAAAATATTAAATGAAATAGGATGGAAGGTACGAGTAGTTCAGTGCCGCTATTTTAAATTTGGCAAATCCGTTACGAATCAAGACTTAAGATAGCTACGATGAACGGTATTTTTATATACGGGTATTTGTTATAATCACTACGCTTTGTAGGCATTGGGCATCGCAGTCAGACGTTACGACGACTCTTTTACTTAAAAAACAACAACACCTCCCTTAGTATTCCGAAGTATCAGTATATATAGTAAGTAATAGAAGCATCAGTGGCGCAGTGGATAAGGCGCGGACTCTCAATCTGAGGGTTCCGGGTTCGAATCCAGCCGTGTACCTATGAGTTGTTTTTCAATTCAAGTATTGCGATTCGTAATCCGATTGCTGAAAGGTGAAGGAAAACATCGTGAGGAAACCTGCATGTCTTGAACAGGCATGTGAAGTCTACCAATCCACACTGGGCCCACGTTGTGGACTATGGCCCATACACTTTCTGTAGCAGAGTAAGCTTAAGCCCCTGCAGTGGGGACGTATATAGGCTGTTGATGTTGCAAAGACGTAACCGGTAAAAACGAATTAATGTGCCTTCCGAACCATAGAATCATCTTATTAATCGAGTGATTCAACCTGCAATGTACTAAACAAACTGAGAAAGTCTCAGTGACTTCGAAAATAACGCTAGTGGGAATCGAATGCGGGACCTACCGCGTGTGTTGCAAATAAGCCACGGAGGCCGAGAGTTTGAACTGGCGAATCATCGTTCATTCCATTCCCCTGCACACTATACTTTGATTGACCGTCTCGTGTGTCCTTGTGTGGTACTCACCCGATCACAGATGAGGCACTGCACTGATGACAGAAGTTTCCCGTCGAACACGTCAGATACGATACTCCTATATCTGACCGAGCTTGTGGTGCCATCGCCGCCGGCGCAGGGGATCGACTGTTTTCTAACGAAATAGGGTTCATTTTAAACTATACATTATAATTCATAATAACACTTTTGTATGACAAATATTTTGTATGAAGGTGTACTTCTACACTACACTTATACGCTATTTGAAAAATAACAACAAAGAAAAATGTAAAAATTATATTTTCAAAGTCATCATGTTATCACATTGAAGACTTCCTTTTTGTCGATTTTGTATAATCTAATTTGTTCTGTTATTAACAAAATTATCGTGTCAACTGCTGAAAGTAGGTCCCCCAATGACCAGTCCCGAGCCACATGTTTCCCGGTACGTGGTCGCAACTCGATATCTGTATAATCAGTGTAGTGTAATAATAAAGGCAGTATTTACGAGGTGCGGTCCGCCCGCGAGTCCGGCGCATCGCTGGCCCCACTGGAGCAAGTCTCGTAGCGCTCCTCCGCTTCGCTCGAACACGACAGCTCAGACTCTGAGCCCACGTCACGCTGTGCAGAGTCCGGACCTGTTCAAGTTATGTTACCATAGACGGCTAATCAACGAAAAGGGGATGAGGTAAATGCATCGGGGCGCAGCGCGGGTGAAGGGGGGATTTTAAATACATATATACATACAGAATCGTTCATTTTACTGAGTGGAAAACATCAAACATTTTAACGAGATCTTTATTTTTTAACCGACTTCAAAAAAGGAGGAGGTTATTGATTCGATGGGTACGTTTTTTCAATATGTTTTTTTGCCTCTGAACTTTTGACTGGGTGAATCTATTTGGATGATTTTTATTTGAAAGGTGGTGCATTTCAATTTGATCCGGTTCTGACAACGGCATCCATGAGAAAACGATATAAATCTTAAATTTTCCGTAGTAAAAGTAGATTTTGTAGAATTGAAGTCGGTTTCCAGTTATTTTTAAACGCATTTACGTTTCAGAATTAGAAGTGAACAAAGTCTGGGTCAATACATTCGTGGCATGCGTCATTTAAAAATCAATCTTTTTTTGTGGCAATTATACAACGACATTGTTGTCCGCGACATAGTCCACTTAAGAAGACATTACAAAAAATTCTCTTCAAAAAACACTCTGTGCTAGTTTTCAGTCTATCGAGCTATTTATGGATTCAAATTTCATTGCATTGTATGCGTAATTAAGATAGTCTTAAGACCCTATATTTATATTGTAAATGCTGGTACACTCGTGTACAAAAATATGTATCCACTTTTGTACCATGTCACATTCACTTTTGTGTGTAAAAAATGTGAATGTGACGTGGTTCAGTGGACACATATTTTTGTACTCGAGTGTACCTCTGATACTGGGTTGATGTTATTCTAAAGCCTGTCCCACACGTACCTGCTTATACGATGCGTTACTTACCATTCATCTGATGTGTAGCGAGGACGGTGTAAGTGAGATGGTTGGTACCAGCGAAGCTGGCGGAGCGACGGTGTCGGGATGACCCCTCGTTCTGTTGGACCCTGGACATTATAGCAAATATTTTATGGCATATATTGACTATCGCAACTATCACGTCATGTACAGAGCACTGTACGTAGTTGCCGCGAACCCTCACCGCGCCGCGCTGGCGCCACCGTCACGCACGCGACCGTGCCGCGCTGTGATTGGTCCACGCAGGAATTCTGCTCATTCTGTATATTCGCTATGTGCGACAGTAGGAGTGTGCTTCAGTGTGGCTATTTACAAATAACCCATGATCTCAAGATATCAATAAAATTTGTTTAAGAGACTCCGATGGCGAGGTTCGACGGACTTGGTGCGCTCTGGACGCGCCTAGCTCTAAATAAGTAGAAGTGGAAATATAGGGGGGAGGCCTTTGCCCTACAATGGGATGACCTATAGGACAAGTGAAGTGACATGAACAATTATAACAAAATGGACAAGTGACAATGATTTTTGAATGTATTAGATATTTTAATGAATTGACATGTATAATATAAATGAATTATGATTTAAATTGAAGACAAAACCTATAGGTAGGCTTATTATAAATAATAATAAAAAGGTAGCCTAAAAGGCTATATTATAATAGGTCTGCTGTGTTCCGGTATGAAAGGCACCATAGCCAGCGCCTCACTAGGTTGGCTTCTGTGTGCGCACGCTTACCACCCAACGGCCTTATTGTCACTAACCATCAGTTGAGATGAAGGCCCAGTGCAAACCCATTATTAATTTTAAAAAATCCAGTCATCTCTCTCTCCGTTAAGAAGAGAAGCAAGGACAAACTCATTTCCACATTCATTAGTATGGATGGCCCATGACACAGATCCATAAAAATATTATAAATACAGTGAGTTTGTTTGTTCTCCCTTTACGTCGAAACGGAGAGTCAGAACGACTTGAATTTGGTACAGAGATAGTTGAAGAGTCGGGTGTACACGTGGGAGTACAACTCTCACACCAAGTCTGCCCCTCTGAAGTTAGCTCTCCGCAATTTCAAACATGTACAGACGGAATGCGTGTCTATTATTTTCGATAATAACCATCCCTAGATGACATACAACACTAGGACATTTCTTTCCACCCGCTAAATTGCCTTGCCGTTATACGTTAAAAATTGATACTTCGCGGTCTTTTGTGACTAACTTCAGAGGGGCAAACATAGTTTGCGAGTACTGTAATTTGCAAAATTCAAGAAAACATTAAACTCTTTCTACTTGTTAAATCATGTTTTTTTAAATGCAGAAAGATTCTCGAGTGGAGACCTCGGACCGGGAGACGCGGGGCGGGACAGCCTCCAGCCCGCTGGTCTGACGACCTTAAGACGCCAATGAAGCAAAGTCTCCGTAGAATAGTAGGTATTTGAATATGTTATTGCTGTCGCGATTCGGTACGCACACATACAGCCTTTCACATGCTTTCACTCACACAAATAACGCTGCATAACATCCCAAAGAGGCCCCTGCGAGCCGCGCATAGTCGCTACCCCTCCGCCTGGGCTAGAGTGTATTTTTCAAAATTATAATAAACTTGACGTGAGCGTGCGTCAACCCTTGTTTTACGTTTTGAGAAATTATTGTTCGCATATTGGTTTAGTCTCGACATACTGTGGTTGTATTTGATATAATTGACTAGTAAGTACCTATCACATATAAATACAATATAAATTATGGCGTTGCTATTTTAGGGTTCTACGGTCAACAAAGAAACCTTTTAGTTTCACCATATCCGAACGTTCGTCTTCCAACGATACTTTAGGTGACCTAGAGGTGTTTTAGTACCTAGAGTGCTAGAGTCTAAGGACTAACAAGTTAAAGCGTTCAAAAAGAACTAGAAACCGACTTCAACTGCCCTAAAAGTCTACTTTTATTAAGGAAAATTTAAGATGTATATTGTTTTCTCATGGATTCCATTCTAAGAACCGGACCAAATTGAAATGGGACCACATGGAAAGCATCAGCTTTCAAATAATAAAGAATCATACAAATCGGTTCACCCAGTGAAAAGCTCTGAGGTAACAAACATTTAACTAATAGAATAGAATAGAAATAATTTATTCGGCATACAGATTACAGTGCAGTTAAAACATTAATTTTAAATTTGCTCTGCTGCACTGCAACGCCGAAATACACACTTAACATTCCCAGTCTCAAAAACTACGGAACCGATTTTGATGAAACTTGCAGTCTTCCCTAAGTTTTACAATACCTAGGTAAACAAAAAAGGGATTATTTAAATCGAACTTGTAGTTCCGGATATATAAAAAATAAATTAAATAAAATAGCCTTTATTGCTGAAATAATTTTTTGTTTTAATTTTCTTAAAAATATGCTTACTTTATACGTTACTTATCTTTTTATATTAAGTATCAGTAACCGGTCGTTCCTACATTTCAGCTTGTCTTTCGACATAGGCCTCCTCTAAGGATTTCCACTCTATTCTATCTTTCGCTATGCGGGTCCATGTTGGACCCGCCACTTGTCTGATGTCGTCCTCCCATCTTCTAGTCTGTCTGCCTCTTTTTCTTTTGCTATCTCGTGGTTGCCATTCAGTTATTAGTCTTGTCCATTTCTACATACTCTATTTCTCCATTATTTACTGTTATGGGCTCTGTTTGTGAGGAATTTGACATTACTTTTGTTTTCGTTAAGTTCGTTGACAGGCCTGCTTTCTCGCTCTCTTCCGCTAACTGTTGGAACATTGTCTGTAGGGTTTTCGGGTTTTCCGAAAGTAAGATCAGGTTGTCTGCAAAGCGTAGGTGACTCAGCTTTTGCCATTTATATTTAGTCCTTTATTCGTCCAATCCAGATTTGTGAATATCATTTCCAGGATAGCTGAAAATATTTTTGGTAAAATTGGGTCTCCCTGGCGTACCCCTCTCTCAATCGAAAATTCTTCGCCTGTAGATTCTAGCTTCACTTGTGCGGTGCTTTTTGTGTATATGTTTTTCAGTATTCTTATGTATTTTGCATGTACGCCTTGTTTTTCCAGTGCGTCCCAGATAAATCTATGTTCGAGTGTGTCGAATGCTTTGTTGAAATCCACGAACCCTATGTGTGTTTTTCTTTTGTGTGTGTGTTCCGGATATATGCGAGGACAAACAAACATACACTTTAGAAATTTGGCACACTTCTTTAGAAGCTGGTATAGACTAACATATATGAAAACTGGGCAGTTCTGGAAATATTACATACATACAGGTCGCATTGATAACCTCTTTTTTTGAAGTCGGTTAAAAAACTGTAATTTCACGACACCTCCCACAATAGAATAGACGAGTTAAAAATCCCGTCTTAAGTGTATGAGATGTATAACTGGGAAAAAATATTTCAAGTTTTTATTTGTCGACATGAATAATAATATCGTCGAAATCTATCGTATTTCCTACTGTCATACTTCATATTATACTATTATATTTTAAGTACCTCAAAAGGAAAAAAGGAATCCTTATAGGATCACTGTGATATCGAATACTCCAGTCTGCTGTCCCTTAGATCTGTCAAATAATGAAACTTATAGGTCAACGCAATAAAAAGATATAGCTGTATTTTAGACCATTTCCGTACAAAATGCAATGAACCCAAAATCTATACGGTATTTCCCGTTGACCTAATGTCTTGAAATTTGGCAAGAAGAAAGGTTTTACAGCACAACCATAGGAATAAATCTGAATTTTTTAATTGTAACACAGTAAAATTGATTTTTTAATGTTTACAAACTTAACTTCGTAATATGTAATTTAGCTTAGAATTTCATTTTCGGTAGAGCATTGTTGGGTGCATATTACCATACCTATTATTTATGATTTTCAGTATGTCATTAATTCATATTCTGTACGGAATCCTCGGTGCACGAGTCCGACTTGCTCTTGACCGGTTTTTGAGTTGTTGGAGAGCCATTTCAAGCTCTTGCTGGCTGATCTCCGGGATATCTGTGTCGGGTCATATAGTCTCCGTAGCGATTTGTACATGCGATGTCCATATAACTTCTCGTTCTCTCTCAAGACTTTCAATAATAATAAATAACAAAAAATAATATAAAAAAGCTTTTAAAAAAGTTATAAATAAACGGATGTCCATGCAATAAATGTTATGTTTTTTCTGTGTTTTTTTTCTGTTTAGATATTTTACAGTGGTACGGAACCCTTTGTATGCGAGTCCGACTCGAACTTTAACATTAAAAAAATATTTGAAACATAAGTCACTTATTCATAAATCATATTTAATTATTTACACGTAACAAAACGTAACAACAACTAAGAATTTCAGGGAAAATGTTCTGTTCTAGAGATAAAATAAATTTCCTTAGAATTATTTGTCTTTATATTTGTTTATTTAGATCAATCTAAACATTAAAACTAACAGGTAAAACCATTATAGCTCGAGAAAGGGTATCTATCGATATATTTTTCCCACCACTATTAGTCGAAAAAATCGATAAAGCTTATTGACATCACTAATGCATGCTTACTTTATTTTTATACATATAATACACAGTATATAGTTGTGATATAGTGTACCCTGCCTCCCGAACCGAACTGTGCGAGAAGGACAGTTGAAGCTTTTTTTGGTATTTGCCTAGTTTTGCCGTGAAATTAAGGGTTTGGGATATAGCTGTTTTCTCAACGAAACGTTAGCCAAATTCAATCATTTTGATCTTATTCTCTTTATCAAAGAATAATCTAGGCCCGTTGGTTTTGCTTTTTCTGAAAATGTTACGTTTACTCTAAATAATGAGTACCATAAGTTGAAAGAAATTTTTTCTGAAATTTTGAGTTTTGAGATGCCCATAATTCTAATTGTAGACAAAATATTGAAAAAAACAAAACCAACGGGCCTAGATTATTCTTTGATAAAGAGAATAAGATCAAAATGATTGAATTTGGCTAACGTTTCGTTGAGAAAACAGCTATATCCCAAACCCTTAATTTCATATGAAATTTTTTATCTGCTGTTCCCTCTTAAGAAGATAGCGGGAAGCGAGTGGATGAGTGACTGAGGACCTGAAGGAGTGGCGCACGTTGGGAGAGGCCTATCTTCAGCAGTGGAGAGACACGGGCTGATAAGTCAAGTAAGTCAAATTAAATTTTGTTTTAATATCAATATATTATTTTTCCAACCAATGGGTTCTATAATAAATAATCCGTAAATACCTCAAATATCCATCAGCCCTCGTCTCGCTGCAGGAGGAGGGCGCCGGAGATTTCGCTCGCTCGATTTCGCTCGCTCGATTTCGCCGCATCCGCGCGAAGTATGGCGCATCACTCGCTGGTACAAAACAGACAAGTTTTTTAAAAATTGAGACAAGGGGGGTGGTCCACCTGGCCCAACCACTCACTGCGACCTTGATAGATATATAAAACAGACACGTACACAAAACATTATTATATCTGCTTAGCTTTAATCTGGTAAGACTCACGCTTGACCGGTTTTCAAAATTTTAAACAACGCTCTTAACTATTTTGCCTAGTAAAATGCCTAAAGCAAACAGTTTTAACTCCAAAGCTTCGAAAGGATTCCTACTGGCCATATACAATTTCCAAAATATATAAAATGCTTTCATAGTGTATAAAATGGCCAGCAAATAGCTTTATAAATTGACACAAATAATTAATCTGGTTTATTTGGCCGGGGACAGACGGGGATTGACATATCACATTAGGCCGCCTGATTGGCCGGTTCATTACGGTTTACGGTTTAAATACGGAAATCCGTAGACGAACGAAGGTCACCGACATAGCTCGACGAGTCAGTGAGCTGAAGTGGCAATGGGCAGGCCACATCGCTCGAAGAACCGATAACCGGTGGGGAGCAAAGGTTCTCGAGTGGCGATCACGTATCGGGAAACGTCTACCAGGCCGTCCCCCTACTAGATGGACCGACGTCCTGGTTAGAGTCGCAGGGAGTCGCTGGATGGAGGTGGCTCGGGACCGGTCGATGTGGCGTACCATGAGGGAGGCCTATGTCCAGCTGTGGAAGTTTCCCGTCTGATGATGATGACCCTCACTACACGGGTCTTTATTCAAATTACTATCGCACTAAACATTTTAGATATTAGAATTTGGGTTAAAAATCACGCGAAATTATACCAAAAGTATATTATAGTTTCATTATTCCCAAGTGGACTAGGACCTCCCATGATACGTCACAATGACCGTCGGTACATCTAATGCGAAGCAATTTAGTGTACTATGAATTATTCAATTGTAAGTAATATACATATTTTATACCTCCCGAAGAGACGGCCCTGCGTCTATGTACCACAGTGACATTTCTAGATTCTTGATGATCGCCGTCCGCTTCCGAGACTAACTTGTCTGCCGAACTGTCCCACACCTGAAACAAAGATACACACTTGTATTGTTTCAGATAGAAATTGATAGAATTAGGCAAATGTATCATCATTTTCGATCGAAAGAAGCCATGGTGCGACTAGCTCAGTTGGGTAGAACGTCAGTCTTTTAACACTCGAAGTCTTTGATCGAATTTGGCTCGTACCAATGTGCTATTTGGAATTTATGTACGAATGATAATAATCATTACTATTGGCTTTTCGGTAAAGGAAAACATCGTGAGGAAACCCACACTCCTGAAAAGAAATTCAAAGGCGTGGGTGAAGTCTACCAAGCCGCACTAAAAGAAAGAATTTTTTGCTTGGTTAGAAGAAAGAACAGAGATTTATAAAGTAAATATATACTAAAGCAAAAGGCCTATCTCAGCTTATGCTGCAACCACAGAATGGGCCCGCGTGGTGGACTAGCCCCTCTCCGCCCCCAGACCTTGATTGTCTGTTTAATTTGGTTTCTTTTGGTGTACAATATACAGTATTTTGGCGGCGTGGTCTCGGCTTTAGAACTGGACTTAAACAAAGCAACTAAGGGAAAATATTCAAGAGATGGGCAGCAATATCTTCCTATGTAAAAATATAATAGCTACCCAGGTGGACATAGCAAATGTCATACTATCATTCAAACCGAGTTCCGATAGGTACTAGGAATCGAACCCGGGACCTTAAGATTGTTCGTCCAATGTAGCCATTAGGCTACGAAGGCGGTAAAAATGCGGCAATGGTAAAAAGTATTTGTACTCACCGGCTCTTTCAGTTCTTCATGGAGCTGGTCCATGAAGCACCGGAGGAACTCTTGTGTGTCGTGTTGGTGGTACCCGCGGAACATGGGGTGCACCTGCAATAAACAGGTTGCAATTATAGAAGCGGGATGACGTCATAATCGACTGAGGAACAGTTTCAGGAGAATAGCATCGACATTTACACGTGATCACCAACAACGCACTGTGATCACCAACATCGCACTGTGACCACCAAGTCATCTGCAGTGCGTGGTGATAATAACAACTCTGAGGTAACAAGCATAAAAAAAAGAAACATACCCGTCGAATTGATAACCTCCTCCTTTTTTGAAGTCAGTTAAAAAGCAAATAAATACTAAAAATTATACAAAGAAACAGACACATTCCCTCATGATCCCGACGCGTCGATCTATGAAGGAGGCTCATGTCCAACAGTGGACTTATACAGTTGATTAAATGACTTATGGTAGGTACTTACATTTCGTATGCCGTACAGTATGGCGCTAGGTACTATGTAGCCTCTAGTTTTCCTACTCCACATATCTTTAATTAGTTTTTGGTATGATCTGAAACAAAGAAATTTTGATAAGGAGTTTTTAAAATTAGTTTTGGCAAAGGTAATTGGATGTAATGAGAGTTTTCATGAATATTTTCGCCACTAAACTCAACGCCAGAATATCACGCACTAGTTTATTATAAGCGTGTGTAGAAAAGTGTGGCAAAAATTGGTAAATTTTAGATACTGATCTACTGATCACAAAATGCCATAAAATTTATGCCAAATACAATAAATAGTATAATAGTAGTATTACAATCTTTAACGCAATACCTAACGAAATGTGTGTGTATAAAGTAACAGATATTTTATAGAAATAAATTGTGTATACCTATCTTGTTTAATTAAATATTTTGTACGCCATCGATATGGCTAAATGTGCTGTACTTTTATAATGACGTAACATCTTTGCCTGCGAGCAAACCACCACATTTACTGCAATAAATAATTTCTATTCTACTTGACTAAATTTTTAAACTTGGTTAATTATCTATTTTATATATAAAAAAACTATATTTTAAAGAAAAAGCAATATTTACATTACGTATTTTGTATTTTACTTTAACTGCAAGATATTGCTGTATAAACTCCCTTACTGACTAAGTCCCGGCTTCTTGTCGGCCGCCAGCACCGCGACCGCGGCCGCGCACTCTATGAAGTATGACGTCAGCGGGGCGGTGTTGCTGAGGGCCTGCAGAGCCGCGTTCATGTAGCATGTGTTGCCCATGTTCTGTAGGCCCACAAGACCTGCACAGGTGTGACGAACCATGTAAAAAAACGTACAGTTATTATATTACTAGTAGTTGCCCAGACGCAATTGCTATCCAACAACAAAAGTTTCATTCAAATCCGTTCAGTAGTTCCGGAGATTAGCGTGTACAAACAGACAGACAAAAAATTTAAAAATCGTAGATTCCTATTCTGTTATTATTTTTACATCGCCCTCAATTAGTTTTAGGTAAATATACTCAATGTACAGACACACTGGTTTTACTCTTTCATTATATGTATTGATTATTTATTATTAGCTTGATATACTAACATATAATGGACTTGTTTTAATGTTTGTAAATGTTTATCTAGTCTGTTTTTGAAACAATTCTCAGAAGAAGCACTAAGATTTCAGTGAGAGCGTTCCAAGAATCCACTTTCTAGGGTTGCTTCTACATAGAGGCGGGAATAGCATCGACATTTATACGTGATCACTAACATCGCACTGTGATCACCAACATCGCACTATGCTCACCAAGTCATCTGCCGTGCGTGGTGATAATAACAACTCTGAGGTAACGAACATAAAAAAAGAAGGTGAGGTGAGCTTCATTGAGTGCCCTCTCAATCGACTGTTCTGGCTCATAGTAAACAAGGTTCTGATGTTGCTCACATTGTAGTGTTCATTATTTCATAAGTATCAATGAGGTTACCTAGTTTTTATCGCTCTTAACCTTGAAATAAGGTTCATATTCCCGAACGCATAGCTAAATGTGTTTGTCGAGACTTTTCGATTTCTCAAAATCTATACAAGATACTGACACAAAGTTTGGGGTACTTGATTTTTGACTTTGGAAACTTTGAAGATATTTCAGCACATTTTTCATGATAAGTCAAAAACTATGCATCAAAGAAAATAATAAAAATGATGTTATATGAGACTTCACTTGACCTAGCGACTCTACTTCGAAATTTCGACGCCCCTGTTTGTGACTCTTTAAAAAATATATAAAAATACTTTATCAATTATTTCAGTTGGAAAATGCAGCACAGACGAACGAATGGACAGACATACACAAACACTTGTTTATAACGAAACCCTAAAAAGTTTTATATCAGGACTTGTTTCAAAAATTGGTTTTTGTTAATATTTATTTAGATGTTATGATATCACTCACCTCTAGGCCTCGCCTCCTCATCGTAGTCCATATCCTCAGGGTCGAGATCATCTTCCGCTGACGAAGGTATACTCAGACCTATGGAGCTGAGGCGGGTACTCAACGCGGAGCCTTCTACTGATGTTGTGTCTGGACTCCCCTGCAAATTTTCAATTAACAACTATTAATTTACATATTCTAGTTTCACACTTAGAACATCAAAGAACAGAGAGTGTATACAATTGATGCTCATATATGTACTGTCACAGGCCAGACACTTCATATAAATGTCGTGATATCAGTACCTCTATGTGTGGGTTTTTAACCGATACTATCGCATTTGCGTTAACTCAGATTTGTATCTATTTAGTTGCTATTCCACCGTTTCGGACCAAGCGCGTCAAGAAGTGCTAAGGAGTGGAATTACCTGTCGCATATCTCAAGGACTACAACATGATTTTTTCGTAACGTAATAAGTAAAAATTAAAATTATTTTGAATTTTATGCATCGAACAAAAAGTCCTACTACTCCTGTTAAAAAAAGGTTGGCAACCATTAGTGTAAATAATTATTTTCTTTGTGTATCTCACCGCGTCGTGTGCGCGCGCTAGCGCAGCCCTGATGTGCACCTCTCTCTCGCACGCGTAGCACCACACCCGCTCCGTCGACACATTCATATGGACGCAATGCGCCGGGTAGTTCTGAGGACAATATAAAACATCGTGTTGAAAAAGAAAAAAATAAGCTATTATTCCAAAATCTATTATTGAATACGGGCGCAGTGCGTAATAATGTTCACACAAGTCATGATTTATATTAATTTTCAAATTTTCTGAATTTAATTTTGAATCTTGGGATCATCTTTTACGATAAACGACGCCCGACTGAAGTTATGCGCCGTTTGACGTTCCGTAAATACACCCTCCCGTACCGCTCCTGTACCTCAGGAACAGACTCTGTTATGAGTTATACCTGTATTAGCCTAGATGTAGTCTTGTATTCGATGAAACTATTCCATAGGGAACAATAAATACACTAAACAGTCTTGAACGCTTGTTGTTCAGACAATGACCTTTGACACATATAAGACACAAAGTCCTTTCATTATACTTGCAAGTTATGCGCTTACGATTCGAGCCAATTTTGTATTTAAATAGGTCTCTTTATACTAATGTCCATAATAATATTATAAATGCAAAAGTGAGTTTGCTTATTTGTCCCTTCTTCACGACAAAACGGAGAGTCGGCCATAACTTGATTTTTCAATACATTTTCTATTAATAAGGTCATTATGACATCGAAACACATTTCCCAGGCTGCCGATTAGACGACAACCAAGAATGGGAGATACCGAACACAATAACACCAACCCCCGCCGATTGGAAAATGTCACAAGAAATTGTAACCATCGACAGGATAAAATGGGCAGTTGAGAACTTCCTCCCATACAAATCCGCGGGCCTCGATGGAATTTTCCCGGCGCTTCTACAATGGGGTCTTGACATAATTGTGCCCTGTCTAGCATCCATCTTCGAAGCTAGCCTAGCGCACAACTACATACCTCGCAGATGGAGAGAGGTAAAAGTCATATTTCTCCCTAAACCAGGCAGAACTGACTACACCCTTGCGAAATCATACAGACCTATTAGTTTAACCTCTTTCTTGCTCAAGGCACTAGAAAGACTAACTGATAGGTACCTCAGGGACGGCGCCCTCAAGCGCATACCACTGCACCCACAACAACATGCCTACAGGAAAGGCAAATCAACAGAGACAGCCCTACACACAGTGGTAAAGAAAATAGAAGGGGCACTCTGCGAAAAGAATTCGACACTGGGGGCCTTCATAGACATAGAAGGCGCCTTTGACAGAACTACATTTAACAGCATAAACCGAGCCCTTAAGAGGTTCAGAGTGAACAAAACCCTGAGTGGTTGGATCGAAAATTTATTGAGACACAGGGCAATCCAATTTACGGTAAACACCACCACGAGAGGCGTGGTGGCCAGGGGTTGCCCCCAAGGAGGCGTATTATCACCACTTCTATGGAATGTGGTGGTTGACGACCTCATCTGCAGTCTCAATAATAATGGATACACCACGATTGGATATGCTGACGACCTAACGATACTAATAACAGGCAGATCCGAGAACACTCTCTGCAGCCTCATGCGATCCGCCTTCAAGATCGTTGAAAACTGGTGCGACGGGCAAGAACTAACCGTCAACCCACAGAAAACCGAACTAGTTCTCTTCACAAATAAGAGGAAACTAGAAAACTTAAACCCACCAAAACTATTTGGCACCAAACTCACCATCTCAGCTGAAGTCAAATACCTGGGAATGACGTTAGACAGCAAGATGAATTGGAACAAACACATTGAACTAAAACTAAACAAGGCATGCATCACCTATTGGCAATGTAAGAGACTCTTGGGCAAAAGATGGGGGCTAAACCCCTCTATCACCCTGTGGCTCTACAAAGCAGTGATCCGCCCCACAATAACCTACGGATCGGTAGTATGGTGGCCCAGGACGCTACTGACCACAGTAAAAAGCAAACTACAAAGCATACAACGCCTGGCTTGTGTAGCGACTACTGGATGTATGAGAACCACCCCTACAGCCGCGCTAGAAGCCTTGCTGAACCTCCAACCGCTGCACCTAGTTGTGCAACAAGAAGCCGCCATTGCAGCCCTACGGCTCAAAGCCACCGGCATCTGGAGACCACAACAAGAGATACCACACATGCGCATCATGGAGGACGCAGTTAAGGAGATACCCATGCTGGAAGCTGTGTGCGACAGAATACCCAACACCCTTACATTCGAGAGGCACTATAACACACAACTCACGGAAGAATCAAAAGACTCTTCTGGCACCAAAGAAGTTCGTATATACACAGATGGATCCAAAACCATCACAGGAACAGGAGCGGGAGTATTCTCGCAAGAACTAAACATAAACATATCAATGACTCTAGGACAATACAACACCGTATTTCAAGCCGAATGCGTAGGAATAACTAGAGCCGCAAATGCCATACTGTCCAGAAACGTGCGAGACCAGAACATTCGCATAATCTCGGACAGTGCCTCAGTCCTACAGGCACTAAGGAACAACAACATAAACTCCAACGTCATCCTCGAGTGTCATTCAGCCCTTGAAGCAGCTGCAGAACACAATCGGGTCACACTGCAGTGGATAAAGGGACACAGTGGCTCACTAGGAAATGACGCTGCAGACGAACTAGCAAGGAGGGGCTCCGGGACAGAGGTGTTTGGGCCCGAACCAATGATCCCTATACCCTTTAACCAACTAACATCCTGGATCAAGGAAAGGACTACCAAACAACACGCGACTTACTGGACCGAACTAAAAGACTGTCGCCAAACGAAAGAGATCACCCCGTCTCTCTCAAAACGCCTGTCACGCACCCTTCTCAGTCTAAATAGGAAAACCCTAAGTAGAATGATAGGGGTGCTGACAGGCCACTGTCCACTCAACAAACACATGTTCAACATGAATATTACAGACAGCCCCCTGTGTCGAGGGTGCATGGTCGCCGAGGAAACTCCCGCCCATGTGCTCACGACCTGCAGCAGCGTGGCCACACAACGGGCGACGATCCTGAACAACCCAGGATCACTCCAGGAGGCGTGCGGAGACATCAAGCGTCTTGCGCGCTTCTGGGAGGAAATCGGCTGGCTGGAATAGCCATCACCACTTCCATCCCCCCACGCACAATGGCCAATACATGGCTAAGTGCGGAAACCGCCCTGTTTTTTTTAAAAAAAAAAAAAGACTTCGAAACTTCGATTGTAATGTTGTATTTTACGGACTAGGCCCTTTTCTTTACAACAATCACAATTGTGTATGAGTGTGTTTTTTAAATATAAAAAAAACTCCTTCCCGATTCCTATAAATTATTATTATTTTATGAAAATTACATATTTATCATTTAATTAGTGATCGAATGAAAAATTTATAGATAAACATTATTTTAAATTACGGCTGCAAGGATTCAAGTCTTTGCCTTTTAAAAATATTACGGTCGGAAAAGGAGATAGGCTAAAAAAATACATCAAAGACTTAGTTTTGACCTTGAATACCTCAATAACTTGGCTCTGGCTTTTATAAAGAGTACATCAAAGACTTGGCTCCGGCCTTTATTCAAGAAGTGCGAAAACTGGGTTTCTATAATTAACAAAGGATAATAAACTCTGTGTGTTCTAGAAGCCCCAATTTAATAACGCTACGTTGTCCTTGACTGACGGAATACAACCGTGAAATTTATAGTGTTGATTAAAAAACTTACTTTAAGCGAATTAATTAAATAATGAATAATAATATTTTTAAAAAGATACTCATTATTTTTGTGCTTCGTGTGCAAATGCAGTCTAAACTTATAAATCTCGCATTGCGAGTCACTGACCTTCGTTAAGTCTTTGTTTGTATTTATGGAACTTGACACAAAGGGTTTGCGGAATGTACGCAAACAAGGTTAAATGCATTTTAATTCATTATCAGTTGGTATGGAACTGTGGATAAAGATGGAAACCGTACGGGCTGAAAGAAATCCCAATAAGAGATCAATTTGTAATGCAATTTTAAAAAAGCATTCCCTATCCCTTCTACGACCTGCGGAATCATGTTTTTTCGAGTCGAAAAAGACCCGGCCAAGGGCGAGTCAGACTCGCGCACCATGGGTTCCTACAGAATATTAATAACACATCCATCTATATCACGATTAAAAGAAAATTAATGTGATATATTATTTACAAAATCAGATTTATTCCTATACTTCTTGACAAATTTAAGGATTCTAGGTCAATGGAGAGTAACCGTAAGGATTCCTTGCGCGCGCAAGGGCTATCGTCAAAATATGCTGCATAAACGGCCGTACCTTTTATTGCGTTGACATAGAAGTTTGAGAGTATTTAATATCGTTCCTAAGAAAAAGGGCCTTGAAATACAGTCGGACAACAACGTAATCTTTTTCTCCTTCTTTAGAGGTACGGCACCCTAAAAATGGACTAAATACATAAGTATTTCCTTCCAAAATACGGATCTCTAGGTGCGTTTCCAACTCGCACTTTACCGATTTATAAATTCACTATTCCTTTAATAGGTTCTATCCTTTTAAGCCTCTTCCTCACTGTCAGTATGACATTGTTGCGATACAAAACGACAAACCCACACTTTATTAAGCATTTACAATACTAGTTGAAGTAATAATATTCCATAACAAATTTTACTCCTACATTAAGATATTTTTGGCAAAGAACATTGCTAAGATTTATGTCTGACCAGCTGTTAACCAATTCACACCTCCAATAGTAATCAAACCTCTGTGTAAGCTGTACCCTTTTTATGTCATTTGTATATGATTTTTATGATGTAACACTCGTAAACAGAGAGCGAATATTATGATTTTCAATTAGCAACATTTTTGAAATTGGTATTATTTATCAATGTCAAACACTCGAAGAAACATGAAATTTAGAATAGCGACGTAATCATAGCTAATAAAAAAATAGATACTAAGATATCATTTTCAACCGACTTCAAAAAAGGAGGCGGTTCTCAATTTGACAGGTATTTTTTATGTTTTTTACCTCAGAACTTTCGGCTGGGTGACCAGATTTGATAAATATTTTTTTATTTGAAAGCTGATGCTTCCCGTGTGGTCCCATTTCATTTTGGTCCGGTTCTGACAATGTCATCCATGAGAAAAGCATATAAGTCTTAAATTTGCTGTAGACTTTTAGGGCAGTTGATGTCGGTTTGTACTTCTTTTTCAAATGGGGATTAAGGGATGGGGACAGTTACTTTTTACATTTAATAATTGAAGTTATGGGTTACCATTATACAACAACTTTGTTAAAAGTTCCTTGACGTATAAGTTTGGGAACTGCTGATTTAGAGAGCCACTATAGAACGAATTTTCACGCGAGTGACAACTAGTAGTAGTTTGTAATTATTTCGCACACAGACTGTCACAAATAAATAAATTAAATGAGTACATAAAAATGAAATTTTTTTAGTGAGACCAAAATAAAAATTTCTTACATATAAACAGTGCCTTTTAGAGCCTCGATGGCACAACCTATCATGATGAAATTTGTCAAGCACTTACCTTAAAATATTAATTACAATAATGACATAATTGAGAAGAACAAGTATCAAAATTGTTATTATTAAAATAGAAACTTCTTTAGTGACATGAAGATACATTGTCATGATTACTATCATGATAATTATTGTATATCATTGTAATAATCAATTCAATATGGATAAAATTGATAAGGATGTTTTACCTTTTGATGTATAGTGCTGTGATCGTTCTTGACTTCTGAACACCCAATGTGGTGACAATCGGGCTGCAGGCAGATCCATAGGTTGGGACCCGGACAGCCGCAGTCGTAGCATGATAGATTCTGTACAAACAGTTCATCTTATTATACCAATCAATATAATTCATACTTATGAGAAACAAAACTAGGAGAGGGCAAGACTACTACTGATCAGATTAGGAGTTTATGACCATGTATTCCAGCAGATACCTATCAATACTACATTTGTCTAGGTGAGTATAATTACATTTTACGACTGAATTGAAGAAACTGATTAAGTGGGGCTCACACACAAAGGGTTTTGTGTAATATTTAGGATTTATTTATTTTTCCAAGTAAATTCCACTTAAAATTAATTAGTGACATAGTTCCATAATTCCAATCAAAACTTAATACTAAGCATGACAGGCGTATATTTCCTAAATAATTATTGCTGGATAATGGTTACTACAGTTTAGGATTGCAATTACCAGGAATGGATAAAATATAAAAGTTATTAATTTAGATAGAAAATCAAGTAAAGTTACATGTTTGGAAAACTGGAACAAGGAAATAAATACACCTATAAGGGGCTAAACTGGGGCATCAAGAACCAGGTAATTATGAGCCAGTGGTAGCACGCGTATCATTCGTACTGCTCAGTTACACAATGATAACTTGACTGAGGAATGCTAATTACTTATTACACTGGTGTACAATTTAGAGGTTAGGAAGCGACTTTTTGGTAAACTTACCTCTTTAGATTTCCATAGGTCCTTTCCAAGAAAACCCGCGACCTTGTTCAGATGTTCACACGTCACTCCTTTATCCATTGCAGAAGATATTATTGTTAGAGGTTTTAACGCGTAAATAAGTGTACTTTACAAGTGCACTACACTCTTGTAAATAAACGACATTTTCTATACAAAATCCGGCAAAAACGAGTTTTTTATAAGGATAGTACGGGACAAGATTAAATGTTGAAATTGAAATGAACACATTTCGGGATAAAGGCTAAATAATTAAATTACAATACAGAAATTTCCTTCTACACAAATCCTTTAGTGACGAGCAAAAGTCAGTCACAAATGTTGCCAGGTGGCTTATCCTAAAACTCCTATAAATCATGTGACCTTGTCAAATTAGGGAGGCGACACGTAAAAATCGATTATAGTCGAGTTAAATTATATTGATAGTAGAAAACCCGCACCTTATATTTGGTAGACTGGTTTTTTGAACGATTACTAGCGCCAATAGTAAATATAACAGAAACAAGGCTATATGAATTACTATACCTATCCTAGTCATACATCAATATTCTTCAATCCAATATAAATGCAACATTCAGCACCAACTGTCACAACAAATCCTTTAAATCCTTGAGTTGGAAATCTGTTTTCTTCTATCTATTGCTAAATTCCTTCAAAACATTCCTTGCAATGACATCAGCATCATCAAGTAGTGCACGGTCTCTGTTTGCTGAATCGAAACAGCGACTAGCGGAACGAGTTCAAGTCAACATGAACAATATATCATCGCTAACTCGCCAAATTCAAAGAGGTTCCAAATCAAACGAGGTTTGTACATCGATATTTATTTGCATTTATACAGGTTTATATTTCAGAAAAGTACTTCAGTTTATTGAAGAATTTCAGCATAAATAATTTCACCTGCATGGGGGTGGTATTTAACATAAAACATTGTTTATTAATGTCTAATAACGCCATACGCTGCAATCCGGAGGTCTCAGGTTCGATTCCCAGTGGTTGGATAGGTAACGTATTGGTACTTAGTGTAGTTGGTGGTAATTTTATTGAGTTGCACCAAAGGGGCGCTAAGGTAGGACTTTTTTCCTCAGCACTCCCTTTTGTGCAGCCCAACTAAAAATAGATTTAGCAGCAGTCTATATTTCTTAGGTTAAAGCTAATTATGAAAACTGTGATATGTATATACTTGTCCTTTATTGCTAATATGTTAATTTCTATCTATACAGCTTCTTTCGAGAGCATCGCGTGAATTCGCCGCCACAGAGAACCAGATGTCAAACTGTGAAGAGAATCTAAAGAAGATGCACCTTATTGCCATACATATGGGCTACCAGTTTGAGAACATACACAAATCTGCTCAGATCCTGTCTGAGATCAATGAACAGGTTTCCGCTATGAAGAGATGACAAAACAGTTTAGTAATGGGTGAATTGGTGAAAACTGTAAAATGAAGTTAAGTCATCCATGAACATATTCTTGGTGAAGAAAAAATATGTAGGTGTTTTTTTATTCAATTCAATTCTTGATATTTATGGCAACTACCAACATTTTTTTATTATAATAGGTAAAATTGGATGACACTATAATTATACAATAACAAAATAGGTAAATGATATGCTTTTTCTTAAATCTTTTTTAAACTGTGGCTGATTTAACCGATCCATGTCATATTGGGTTGCCAAAAAAATTTCTTCCTCCTAAAAGCTTGTTATTTTTAAATAGATGAGTGGATTCTTATAAAAATATAGTAGAGTTGGCTATGTTTATTTATATTAGCTAATATTAAGAATAGTGACTGCAATAAAATAGTCTAAATTAATAGTGCTTGTATTTTAATTTAACTTAAAATCCTGCTAATATTCTAAACGTGAATGTTTTTCAATCACTCAGATGTTGTTGTCATTTTTTGAAAGTGAATGAAGTTGGGGTTTGAGCAAAAACTCATTGCACACCGAGGAAAAATCAGTAGTATTTTTATTTTACAAATATAAAATTTGCATTCTTGCTAGGCATGATTTATGTATATTATCTAGCACATCAAGAAAAACTCCCTAGCAAGTCTCTAGCGCCATCAAAGCTGTCTACCGTACGCTAGCTGCAGGAGTGGTCGAGATTGTTTTTAAATATGACCAGCCAGTCCACTGCTAATTTATCTGCCAATTACCACTTATAATATAACTATATAATTCAGAGAATTACATGTAAAAAACCACTATGCATAACAACTAGAGACTTATTGTAAATTGCTAATATAAAATCTTCAGGCACTTTGTCTATGACTAATAAATGATTTATTCTTAATATTGATTCTTAATAATAATTCTTAATAAAAAATACACAATTTTATTTCTGGTTCCTTTAATGCTGCTATAACTAACAAACACTTCGCACATTGGCGTCACTTAACTAAAATACCAAACTGTTGGTATACTCGTATTAGCGCCTGAACTGTATCGACCCACACATGTGCGCACGCGTCGATCGTTTGTTTTGCTTACAGCGTCCAAGAGATGAGATAGCAACAGCATTCCCTAATCAAAAACAACAATTTGCAAGCATCAGATCCATAGTGACGTCACCAAGAGCCATTTCACTAAACAGATTTTCGGCCTACAATCTTTGCAACAGAAACAGCCCACATGTTCCTTAAAAGACACTACATCCTCTTTGCAGATACCATTTCCTCCAGGGAGACGGAAAATGCACATCGCTCCGTGTAAGGCGCTTACCGCTGTTTTCGCTTCGCCTCTTTCCACAAAGTAACGCCCTACGCCGTGTTCCCAACCGCAAGGGCGCCCTTAGGTTAGTTGTTGCAAATATTTCGCCTTAGCGGTTTCAACGCTCGCTTTAAGTCTGATGAAGGTTTCCTATATCCTGTCCACCTGAGTCCAGAGAGACTCAGCGCCTCATAGGCCTGAGGCTTGTAGGTGAGCGTGCTTTCCCAGTTACTAACCAATGGCCTTATGATGAGATGAAGCCTAGCCCAAACACATACAGATAAAATTTCTCCGGTAATAGGTAATACACGTTGCTTCAATTGAGTGGTTTTGTTTCTTCAGCGAAATGTTTTGCTTTCGTCGCTACCATATACTTATACATATTTTTGTTAGGTCAAAAAATTTGCAGATTAACATTGTGAAAAACGAAATTTGAAAGCGACCGCGAACCAATATTAAGTCTTCCCTATCGCATCATGGCAACAGCATAGCGCGGATACAGCTTATGAGCTTACGCCACGTGCAATTGCGGCGTTTCATGAATGAGTTACTGTTGACGAATACTTTATAATTAATTAAAAATACAATCATTTTTTATGTTTAAGTCTATGACATTTCAGCCATTCATGAATATAATATTCAAAGCTAAAACCTTTGCCAACATACTCTTCCTAGAGCCGAAAAATCATCGGGATTCCCCAATAATATGCCTGAAAAAAATATTGTTGTCTAATTACACAGACCATGTAAAAATATAAATGATGTATCTTTTTTTTCGATACGCCTAATACTATTTTTAGTACAACCCGCCAAAAAGTAATTCTAGTCACGCGGCGCTAAAACGCTCCATATAAATCGGGCGTGTTTTGTGACGTCACACGAAGTGTTATAGCGATAAAATGTATGGAGCGATATTTTGAGTAATTTCGTAAAATAATGTTTTCATGTGTTATATTACCCCTATAAAAACATTCAAATGTAATGAAAAAACCAAACCTAAAATTACATGTTGGTGCATAGGCATTCTTGGTGAGATTTCTTTTAATGTCCGTTATGCTATAAAATATAATCCAACCCAATATACTCGTAATTTGGTTGAATATTCCGTATTTTACGAAAATTAAGAATATCTGTTAGTACAGGAGGTAACAGCCGTGTTTCTGTCACAGTAAACACTCTTCATGAGCCGGACAAGGAAGTGATCTGACTCGATCACGACCGCTTTGTCCAGACAGTGAAAGTCTAGACTAGACAGCTGGGTAGGACAGATAATCTACCGCCTAGGGCTCAGGAATTACGCTACGGATTGTTAAGGTAGATTGAGTAGAGTACGGATTTGATTCTATCATATCAATCATGGAGGTACAATGTTGAACCTATATCATCTACAGCCTATATATGTCTCCCACTGCAGGGGCTCAGGCCTACTCTCCTACTGAGAGTGTATGAGATATAGTCCACCACGCGGGTCAAGTACGGACAGGTAGACTTTACACACACCTCTGAATTTCTTCTCAGGAGTGCGCAGGTTTCCTTAACCGATAAGCAAATGCAATGTAATGATTTTTATCATTCGTACAATTCCAAATAACAATTTGGAACTCATTGGTACGAGCCACAATCGAACCCAGACCTCGATTATTCAAGGACTGACGTTCTACCCAAATGAGCTACCACGGCTTTTTCTCATTATTAATCATGATAGAGTTGGCTTAGGTGGATCGTAAAAACATTAAAAGTGAAAAAATTGAGTTCCGTGTGGTCTTGGCTTTAGAATATGACCACCCTAAGTCATCCCGTGTGTGAAGTAAAACGTGACTAAGGATAAACGCGTGCGATCACCAATCCGCCTTCCTAGCATGGTGGAGGACCATGTCAAATCCGTTTCGTTCCATGAGGAAGGCTGATGTTTAATGTACTTCAAACTAAATATTATAAGATTAATATTATTCTGTAAAATTTCACAGCTAAATTAGCGGTGTGAAAACATAAGTCAAAAATATCAAATGTATGTCGGAATCCAATTGGCATTTTGTATGAAATTTTTACCGCAGATTCGGCACAATAATGCAATATTTCGCGACTTTGAAGTAAAAAACTTCGTGTAATTCGCAACTTCGAATAATAACGCCTTTTAGGATAGCCTTATATCAAACGAATTAGTCAAAAGCGAAAATAATAATTATATTATACATAAGCATATTTAACATGAATTGTACGCTCCTATATTAAAATATTGTCACGGAGCTTCTCGAATGAGTGTGAAAGAGAGGCGGATCCATCTGTCTCCTTCGTGTCTAATAGCAATAAAAGATAGCGTGGAAGGCTCTCGAATAACATAAGGATTAACAAGTGCGAAAGGGAGACCAATTCATCTATCACCTTCGTTGAGCTACCAATAAACTCCGGAACTTTTTTCTTCAATCCCTCAAACCTGGAAGCTCGCGACAATATTAGTTTGTGTTTCTGTTGTACTGTGATACTCATCTATTGCAGAAACTGATATTTTAACCTTTTGATATATTAAAATATCAGACATATCTTTTTTTTAAAGAGTGTATTTTCGCGCCATTTTCTTACCCGTCACTTGACGGACGGGGTATTACAACAGGTTAAATAATAATAAAATGATTCGACTCTGACCACTGACATTTGTAAGCCAAGATAGTTTAGTTTAGATTAGTCTTACACTAATCTGTTAACGAATAAAACTAAACTAACCCATAATTATACCTACTTCAACCTGCAGCATTGTCGCACCCGCAATGCATGGTAGATAAATTAGGATTAGGAAATACTTCGTGACCCACAAAACAACACTAAAGAAACGATTAATTTCACTGCACCGTTTAGATTCGGCGAACGGCTCTTAAACAATTAATAAATAATGTAATATAACGCGAGCCAGTTGCATAAACATTTATAGGCATTTCGTACAATTCGCGAATTTTAATTCGCCATGCCCGATGCCCATTTATCGATGATGTTAATTTGAATTACCGCTAATTATCGGGCGATAAGACTCAAAATACAAGTCAAAAATATATAAAAATCAGTAATGACGTTTCACAAATGAGGTTAAATGTCATTAAGGTGATTTTGTGTGAAACATAATAATTCCTTTTGTTGGGAATTTGGCCCAAGGTTTTCGTGAATTTGTCTCACTCGATGTTACTGAATGAAAAAAATTAAACGGCTTAAGTAATCTGCAATCCCTTGACGTCGAAACTAACGCTTGTTCAAGGTTCGGTTTCGTCGGTAACCTGTTGTTGACTGCAAACTAAATATAGAAATTTTCAATCTAAATAGAGGTATAGTACTCGCACAATAAGTTTGCCAATTTATAATTTCCGCAATTTCAAACGTGTACAGACGGAATGTGTGTCTATTATTTTCGATAATAACTATCCCTAGATGACATAAAACACTAGGACATTTCTTTACACCCGCTAACTTGCCTTGCCTCCCATTTATACGTTAATAATTGATACTTCGCGGTCTTTTGTGACTAACTTCAGAGGGGCAAACTTATTGTACGAGTACTATACATACCTGCTTTACCTATTTATGTATTTGTTTATTTATAGTCATCTTAATTATAGGTTGTGAAAGATTTCACGCACCCTAGTGTCAAGAGCTGTTGATCCGCCATAGTCCTGTGACATGTCTCATGCAGCTACTACCTGTCGTAGATAGTAACCGGTAACAACGGATTAACGTGACTGACGAAGCACGCAATCATCTTACTGTTCAGACAATCAGGTGATTCAGACTGCAATGTCCTGGACCTTGAGGTAGTTTCATAATGAGATTTTGAAAACCCGGGACCTTTCGTCACTCAGACAAATGCGTCAAGGAGGCCGTTTTTTCCCCTGAGGTTTGCCTAGCATCGGTAGGCGGATTAGCAATCGCAGTGACCTGTTGTTGATACCTGTTTCCGAGACGGTAAATAGAGCATACTTTTATTTTAATGTTATGTTAGAACTTCTGCTCGCGTACTGGATCAATGAGTACCAGACATTACTGATTAATTACTAGTAATTACATATTCATTACCAACATTTAATTACATATTATTAATACTTGTATAACTCGGTATTTGAACAAACCGCATTTACCCGCATCTATAAGAAACCATGTACAGTTTTTGCGTTCATTGCTTTCGTATATTCAATTGATGTATTTGTGAATGATTTCCGCCCCCATGCCATGCCCTATTCACCGAATAATCCACTTTATTTTATTTTATTTTAAATAATGGCTTTAACCAGTGGTTATCTAGCTAATGACGAGTAAAATTAGGTGAACAAATTTTGAGGTTATAAACTATGCCGAAGCCATTTCTTCAGCTTTCTCAATAAAATGTATAATGTGTACATTTTATCGCTTAATTTGGATTCTTGACGAGAACTTCAAAGGCCAGCCTTGGTTTCAACATTATCCGAAAGAATCCATATGCCGAATGTACTCGACATGATAAACTCTTCGGATCGCGTCGAAACCCTCGCAATTTTGCGTAATTGATACTATAACACTGTCCGTGACACTTTTTGCACTATATCACACCATTATAACACAAAAAACACACATAACAGTATTATTAACGAATTACTAAAATTGCAATGAACCACCATTTTACAAGTTCGCGCCAAGAATCGAATAATCCACTTATAAACATGATATGCCACTTTGACTGGTCTCCACACTTGCATCAAGTGATTTCCCGCGCTTAGCTAGCTCAACACGGTACACGTTTGCCGATACGTGGCCGCCACTTGAAAACTTTTACTCCCCATCGGTTATCGGTTCTTCGAGCGATGTTCCTTGCCCATTGCCACTTCAGCTCACTGACTCACCGAGCTGTCAGTGACTCTAGTTAGTCTACAAATTTCCTCATTACGGATTTTATATCGTAGAGAAATTCCTAGCAACTGCTCCTATGCTACTATCGAACTCCTCAATGGATCTACTATAAAGCCTCTTAATCCCTACTTTAGCTCTAAGTCGTGTCTCAGTGCCATTGTATCCATTTGTGCGCTCCAATTCTTTGCACTTTCGTTTTTTTTCTGCGACAACCATTATTATTATTATTGTATTGGGCACGAGGTTATGCAACCGCTCGCCTTTGACGTTTTGATATAATTTTTACTGGCTTTGTGTCACGACAACTTTTAATTTGCCTCTGGTAAACCTGTTGTCACTCGAATCTCAGTCTTAACACTGTGGAGTCAAAGGTAAAGTGATTGTTACTTGGTGGCATTTGTAAGTCGGTTATGTCGGTGGTCGTGACTGCAGAAGCGACCGGGGGCCCCCATTACGCAAGTTTTATAATTATCTACGTTGAAAGTGCGAAATTAGCGGCCCAGTGTACTAATAGACTCATGACTTTATAATCGTGATGAGAAATGGAGTAAAATGGCACGGTTTAGATAACGACGAGCACCCTTTCGTTGGCACAATTATGTTGACTTCGTCGAATGCGGCGGGTCAAAGCGGCTGTAGACGTGGCGTGGTAATTTGTATGGGAAAATATTAGGATTCAACATGAAGGTTTTAGAAAGAAAGAAAGAAAGAAAGAAAGAAAAAAATTATTTGCCAAGTACATAGTTTTTTACACGGTGTTTATATAGTAATTTCAATTAGTTCCATGTACTTAACCTGTCCACAGGTGTGCAAATATTATAAACATATCTAACAAGGAATTTAATTGTTAAAAAATTTGTTTACATCGCATGTCCATTAGTACAATGTTGATAATTTGTCATTAAATAACTCAACAGTCATCTCATTAATTTATGTCAAACTATAATTACAGGTATATTTAAATGTTTAATGTTTATGATGATATAAAATCAGTTTCCAAGAAGCCAATCCGTAATTTTTTTCTTAAAATCTATGCGGTTTTCTAATTGTAAACCCCTTGGGAGATGATTGTAAGCAATGATGCATGTGTTAAATACATTTTTCTTATAGATGTACGTGTGACATGTTGGTTTATGTTGTAAAATAATAACTTAGTAGTATAATACGTTAATAGATAGAGTCAAGGTATTATAAATAAAAAATTATACCAGTCTAGTTTCCAAATTAAATTACACCGATATTTATTACGGCGCGAATTTTTTTGTCCTTTCATACATATTTCATATTCGTGGTTGGTGGTAGGACAATTTCTATATACATATATCCGTCTGGCTATCTACCACCATGTTGCTGAAGTTTGCCGCCAAACAGCAGTTTTAATAGCACTGTTATGTTCCTATATGAAAGCTAGCATGTATGTATGCATGATGATGGCATAATGTTCGATATCACCGTCGAGCCGGAAGGGATGACTCAAAACAAGTAATGATTTTTAATGGCTTCATTTATAAAACCAGAATAACGACGCCATGAGGTCTGCTCCAAGCCGATGTCATCAACATCATGTACTTGTGTACCTCGCTGTGTTTAGCATTATATACAATAGTATCACAGTCCTCTGTGGCATTATCAATACGAAACATTATAAACTTCGTCGATACATCGTTTGACTATAGCGGAAGCGACAGCTACATCAATTCATATTATTATGTTTATAGGAATGAATGAGAATTCACTTAGAAATAATATAAGATAAATGTGTATTATTCCACACACATGGTTACGGTTTACAATTTATATGATACAAATTGATACTTAAAGTATGTATGGATCGTCAAGTAGTGTGTGAAACTGGTGGGTGAGTAGGTTGCCCCGTGTGTCAGGACACCAGGTGCTCACCTCACAGTCAATGAGCACATCATGTTAGATTCATGTTTAGTGTATTATACGAGTATGTCATGACATACGTAACCGAAACGTGGTCCTTTACTGTGGGCCGAATAAACAAGCTCAAAGTCACTAAGCGAGCAATGGAACGAGCTATGCTCGGAATTTCTCTACGTGATAAAATCCGGAATGAGGAAATCCGACGAACGAAGGACACAGACATAGCTCGACGAGTCAGTGAGCTGAAGTGGCAATGGGCAGGCCACATCGTTTGAAGAACCGATAACCGGTGGGGAGTAAAGGTTCTCGAGTGCCGACCACGTATTGGGAAACGTCTACCAGTCCTCCTACTAGATGGACCGACGACCTGGTTAGAGTCGCAGGGAGTCGCTGGATGCAGGTGGCTCGGGACCGGTCGATGTGGCATACCATGAGGGAGGCCTATGTCCAGCAGTGGACGTTTCCCGGCTGATGATGATGATGATACGAGTATAAATATCCTACAAGTGACTTCTAGTGGTGGTAGCGTTTAGTGCAGTTGCTCTGCAGTCTGCACTGGTCTGCAAAAACCGCCTACAAGAAGTAGTAGGCTCTCAATTCGAATGTAGGTTTATTGTGTATGCTCGCCAATCGTAAACCTCTTTTAATTAGAGTTTTATTGTTGAATAGGCTAGGATGTTGTTGTGTCATTTGATTCAAATATTCTACCCCTAAGAGGTGAAATCTCTACATGTTCCTGAAATGCTTAGCAATTTTAATGATTCTATTTTAGGGTTCCGTACTCGATGGGTAACCAACGGGGCCCTATTAGTAAACCTCCGCTGTCCGTACGTCTGTCTGTCAGCGGGCTGTATCTCCAGATCAGTAAAAATATGTAGACATTAGACATTTTCACAGAATGTGTATTCTGATGCCGCTATAGTAATTGTTTAAAAATTATTTCACATTATCATATTGAAATCGCCACTTTACGATTGGCGCATTCCTTAGGGGCCATTCATTTATTACGTAAGACTATTTTTGCTAGTTTTTGACCCCCTTCCCCCTATATAAGAAAAAATAAGCACAGGCCGAGCCTCCTGTGTAATATTTATTACGTAAGAATCTAAAGGGAGAAATGAGTATACGTTTGGTTTATTATAATGTTTATTTTTCTAAGTAACAATTTTTAGCAATGTTTATTAACTACTTAATTCTCTCGCACTTCGGCATTCGTGCGGTTCCCCGCGCTTTTTCAAAGTATAGTTTTAACTTTGCGCATTTTTCTTACGTAAGAACTATCAAGACTCCCTCCCACCCCCTTGTCATCCCTTGTAAGAAAAAATATATAGACATATAGTCCTTCTCGCCGTGTCCGGCGACGGCGACTCCCTCAATATATTATAAGTCCAGGTTGTGGTGCGCTCTGACGTGGCTCGCGAAGCCAAACTTGGATTTAAAGTCGCGACCACATGGAGCGCAGTGTAGCTGTCCAGCCGAAAAGAACAAATAAGACATCGTTGACCACCCTCCCCCCTAAATCGTCTTACGTAATAAATGAATGGCCCTTTAGAGCATTGTTCGGTGCATATTACCTGACTACGTATTGTTTAAGATTTTCAGTATGTTGATTATGCATAATTTGTAACACTTAACTAGTTTTATGGAATAAGCTATATCTCATCATTGGTCAATTTAAATTACCTCTAGGGGCGTCTGAAACAAACTGTTAGTATTGCTCAAGATATTTTTATTGGCATGTTGGCAAAAATTACGGCAAATCTCTTAATATACTGGTATATTCAGTGGTATACTCATGTGCAACAGTGGACTGTTTTATATTTGCAAGTGATGGGTTACAACACAGTTTATATTGACTGCATCTCTACATCGGCGCCATCAATTCTCATGTTTATGGCGCCCGGGGACTTGCGAGCGCGCTTCCAATTGCGTCACTGTCCCACTGCCTGCCTGATATTATACGCTTGTTTACTTGTTGCATAGATCAGCTTATCAGAATAATAGACAAGACATTGCTTTTGAAACGGTTTTGCTTATGTCAGACGGGAATTCGATCAACCACAAGCGCAACTAGATGAGCGGACGGCGCGTAATAAGTGTTTCGAGAAATAACAACCCAGTCGCAGACAGAGCTCTTTAGGATTGTGATTTTGACAAAACGTTTTTGCCATATTTTTTTAAAAACAGAATATCTGGCTTTGTTAAGTAGCAACCTAAAAATAGGAGCGTTACGAAATGAATATCACAATTTTATAGTTAGCTACAATAGCCGTTACGCAGCTAATGGTCCATAGATGGCGTTTAAAACAATAATCAAAAACAAACAAATAAGTCAAGTCAAGTTAGTCAAACGTCATCCGGTCGATGTGTCTCGGTATCACGACATTTGTTTGAAGTGTCCGCCCTGTGACAATGAGATAAATATGTGCTTCTTCCTCCTATCCATAACTTTGCGTGTGTTGTTTCTTTAGGCAGTAATAGTTGGTTTTATTTGCGTGTGTCGAGTCTCCGATATTGTAATATATATACAAAGCGACTAGGTTCACCATGTGTTCCCATGGTGGTCGTGTCCAGGAAGTCGCGAGCGCGCAGTGTTGGTCGGTGGTGAAATACTATCTTGCATATATTAAACCTGAGCAATGCTCACTTATACATTTACCCGTAAATGTTGTATAGTATTTATGAAACTTAGAATTCAATCGAGAATGCATTGACTGTCAAAAAGGGTGCAATTCACTTAGTGACTACGTCCTGCTCACGAATATCTTTTGGTGAGAAACAGCAACAACCAAAAATACAATTTTAGTACTTTAGTATCTTTAGATTATTCCTTGATTTTTAGGGTTTCGTACCCAGAGGATTTGACGGAACCCTATTACTAAGACTTCCTTGTCCGTCTGTCGCCAGGCTGTATCTCATGAACCGTAATAGTTAGACAGTTGAAATTTTCACAGATGATGTATTTCTGTTGCTGCTATAACAACATTTACTAAAAAACTGAATAAAATAAATATTTAAATGATTTTTTTTGCTCGTTTTTACAAAAATGGTACGGAACCATCCGTGCGCTAGTCCGACTCGCACTGGGCCGTTTAAAAAAAATCGTTTACACTCGACGGCAAAAATACGTATCTACTTTTGTACCATGTCACATTTACCGGCTTTGTATGTGGACCTCAACATAGAAATGACATGGTTCAAAAGTGGATACATATTTTTTTATTCGAGTGTATCTACATCATCATCAACAACAATCTATATACGTCCCCACTGCAGGGGCTCAGGCCTACTCTCCTACAGAGAGGTCAGAGGTGTAGTACAGGCCGTAGTCCACCACGCGGGCCCAGTGCGGATCGGCGGACTTCACATGCCTGTTCAAGACATGCAGGTTTCCTCACGATGTTTTTCTTCACCGTTAAGCAATCGGATTATCCGATTACTTAACTGAATTGAAACTGTACTTGAATTGAAAAACAACTCATAGGTACACGGCCTTATTCATTGCGCCACCGACGCTTCATGTGCTGTCCAAATTTGAAACACCTCCTTTTAATATTAATTTTAAGTAGTATCACTGGTCCTGCGTAGTCGTGGGTAACTGGGTCACGCACGGAACGTGGAAGACGTTCCGCACGGGCGGGCGGGCGGCGCAAGTGGAGCGCGAGCATTGCCCAGTTTGTTACCAGACCCACACTTGCAGGGCGGGTACGTTATGTATGTGATAATTACTTATTGGAATTGTCTAGTTATTTGAATACCTGCATCGTTGCCTGCTATTCTGCCTGGATTAATTAACGGGCGGGGTTGGGGTCTTCAAGAAATTCCGGACCCGAAAGGTAGCCACGGGCTAACAGGCTCTCATGATCCGTATTAGTAAGACAGTTGAAATTTTCACAGAATGTGTATTTCATATTTAAAATCACGACTTTACGATTACAAACTGTTAGCGCCTAATATATTGCATGCATTATTCGGTGCATATTTCATTCGGTACCTTACCTATTATTTATGATTTTCAGTATGCCAATTGTTCATATTCTGGACGGAACCCTCGGTGCCGGCGCCGGTTTTTTTATATTACGTTTACAAAAACAACTAGAAACTGACTTCAACTGCCATAAAAATCTACAGCAGTCATCTCCTAAATGTTCACCCTTAGAGGTAGAATTATCTGGGCATATATTTGTTTTTTGTGGTTTTTCTCAAAAGAACTTAATCGATTTCAATAAAATTTTACCAACAAAAAAATAATCATGAAAATCAATTAATATTCGGCGGAGTTATCGCGTAACATATATACAAAAAAACAACCAACAACATATAGTCGAATTGAGCACCTCCTCCTTTTTGAAGTCGCTTAAAAACAGACCCCGTATAATGTCACTTCCGTGAAGTCCTGTGTCCTTTCGTCCTAGGAGGATAATGATCATGGTTGAAAAAAAATTAGACAATACCAATTGGCTATTTGACGTTGATAGTGGATAGGTATGCGTCTGCGCAACCACCGGTCTGATGAGGAAGAGATTCTGGTCGACGAATATCGGTCACATTATGTATGTAGCTTATTAATTTAATTGTTTACTAACGATCAAATACTCAGAGTACTGACGATGTTTTCTCTAATTAAAACATTTAAAATAGATTCAAGATTCACTTTATTGACCTAGTAATATGAACATTACACTCGGCACGTCAAAATATTACATATATGCATATTAAAACTATACTTAATTAGCTTGATTATATTAACCTAAACGTTTAACTAGAAATGAGCATTTCATTGGTCAGACGTAATTCTATGAATTCGTTAATAGAATAGAAGGGACTGATTTAGAAAAATGATTTTAGTTTTTTCTTGAATTCGGTAAAAGGCAATCGGCAAATGTCAAGTGGGAGTTTATTATACATTATTATTTTTATGTGGCGATCTTGTTTCAATACTTTATTTAATTTAGTTTTTAAAATTAAAAATAGTAGTAAGTTTATTTAAATAACCTTGAAATAAAGACTGAATGTGTAATAATGTTTAGTACATGAAAACTGTTAGGTATAGTTTGTTTAGAAATTAAATGAATTTTCCAGGGAAGTTATTATCAGCGGGGAAGCGTCCACTGCTGGACATAGGCCTCCTCCATATGACACATTGACCGGCCCCGTGACACTTGCATCGGTTGGTGGTACCGGCATTTTCTATGTCCGCCTGGCTAGCTACCACCAATCCACCATGCTACCTAAGTCTGCCGCCAAACAGCAGTGTTAATAGCACTGTGGTGTTCCGGTATGAAAGGTAGCAGAGCCAGCGCCTTATTAGCTTGAGGCTTCAGGGTGCGCACGCTTACTAACCTACGGCCTTATTGTCACTTACCATCTGGTAACTTAAAGGCCAAGTGCTAACCCATCATACTTTTAAAAAATCTCGACGAAAATAATTATAAAGTATTAAAACCGAAACCAAGTTTTGTCTAGATCGGTTGATAGTTAACGCGTTCAAAAAGAACTAAAAACCGACTTCAATTGCCTTAAAAATGTTCACCTTTAGAGGTAGAATGATCTGGGTACATTTTTTTTCTTCTCATAAAGCGCTCAATCAATTTCGATAAAATTTATACGGGACCACCTCTGAATTATGCTCTACCAACAAAAAAGAATCATCAAAATCGGTTCACAATTGGAGTTATCGCGTAACAGACATACAAAGAAACATACAGCCGAATTGAGAATCACCTCCTTTTTTGAAGACGGAAAATACCACCTGTAGAGGATTATAAACAAAGAAAGAAAGCAAAAGTCTGGCAATTTGCAGAGCGAGAAAGAAAGAATGAATAAGGGCGCCATCTGGCAGTCTATCCAGCGTTAACCGGATTTAAACGAAAAGGGACATTGTTTTAGAATAGCAATTTAAATTGATTGATAGAGTGATATATGAATATCGAGATACTGAGCTGTAAATATACGCTGTGCATACAAAAAGAAGTGTCAATTAAAATCGATAGATTGATTGAATTCTCTAACGTTATCAAGGCCCGCGCTCGGATGTTTTGATAAAGCACGTTCCGGCTTCTTTTGTACAATTTACACGTAACCGATTCTCATTTGCCACGGCTCGATCTTACGACAGTTATGCGGAAATAGCTTTTAATTAACTTGTTAATGTTTTGAAAGAAGATTGGTCGTCTTGATTAGAGTTTGCGACCGCAAGGCATGGTAGGGTAAACTGGGGGAGATTATTGAATAAAATGCGGATTTGTCATTTTATGAGTATGTATTTTTGGAGTTTTTATCCAATTGAAATAACCAGTTTACTAAGTACTCCCCAAAATGGAAGCTAAACAAACACGAACAAAAAATTTGCATAATATTTTTCGCTGCTACTTTTTTACTTTCTTGGTCAGAATTAATCCCACCAAAACTACTCTATTGATTCTATTATTATAATATGTGACGGATGTGCACTTGGCCTTCATCTCACATAGTAAATGGAGATAAGGCCGTTGGGTGGTAAGCGTGAGAACCCAGAAGCCTCAAGCTAACGCCGGCTCTACTACCTTTTCATACTGGAACACAACAGTGCTATTAACACTGCTGTTTGTTGGCAGACTTAGGTAGCATGTTGGTAGCTTGCCAGGCGGACATGCCACGGAAATCGAACCCGGTACGTTTCGATTCTAAGTCCAAGCGTGTAGCCATTAGGCTACGGAGATGGTGAAAACATCCTGGCGGTGGTCCGTGGTCTTCTCCATGAAATGCTACGCAACTACATGAAGAGGAAACAAAGAAACTCACATTTGCATCTATACATATGTATTCAAGAAACCCATCGTGACGCAGGCCAAACTCGGCCGCAGATACCTGGCCTGACCCTGATCTATACATATAAAATTGTGTTAGTACAAGTATCTGAAGAGTCTGGGCGGAGACCGCGATAATCGACAGTAATTACACGCATGGTTGCACACCGCTGATGCATTGATGCCTCACGACAATTGTGCAGAATGCATGTGTTGCGCAAGCGCAGCCCGAGTCCGCGTGCCGTGCCCTTAACCTAGACGCGTGTCAAGACATGTCGTTAAACTAGTTGAAGGTTTCTTCCATTACGTTTTATATTATATTACAAGTTCATCTTCATTACCTCTATTTATATTAAAGCGTACCTGACTTCAAACTTGCTCCCCTAAGAGGGTGAAAAGCTATATAAAACGCATGAGCAATTTAGAGGCCGGAAGCGATCCGAGCGAGTGAAATTTTGGCTAGAAAGAAACGCAGTTCAAGCGTCTGTACTTCTCCTAATACCCCTTTTTTCACTAGCTAAAACTACTCCTGTGTCCCTCTCCCATTATTTGCCAAATCCCGAAAACATGCGATTCTTCCGCGTCTCAGCTGGCACCTCAGATTACTGTATACGTACTTCTGGCACCCCATCCGTCCCCATTCTCTGGTAATTTTATAAAAATTAAAAAATATAGTTCGACATAAATGTCCCTTACACCACGACCTTTTTAGAGTCGCAGGGAGTCGCTGGATGCAGGTGGCTCGGGACGCTCGATGTGGCGTACCATGAGGGAGGCCTATGTCCAGCAATGGACGTTTCCCGGCTGATGATGATGAAATTTCCCTTGTACTAGTGAGATCTTTACATTAAATAGGTCAAGAAAATAGTTTAAAATCTGAAATCCTACTATTAGCCGAAATAGAAAAGGTAAAATTTATTTTTCTCGGGTCACGTTATATGCAACCAATGTATCTTTTCGGAATGTACGCATCAATACCTTTCATTTGATACCAAACACGATAATTTTATAATTATTTTTTGTTTGTACAAGCCGCCATCTTAGATCACAGGTACTGTCATGCAACTTATAACCTGCGGACAAACACGGTCCTTCCAATGACACCTCATTTGTCAGAATAGGATGAGCAGTTTAGGAGATATGAGGGAAAATATGAACATAGATTCAAAGCTTGCTAAAATCATAATCGTAGCTTCAGTATGGGGCAAATAGTATATTTTAATACAAGGCTCAAAACAAACAAATATTTCAAAGAGTTGTAGAGAAATATTTGACACCATAGAGCTTCGAAAGAATCAGGTTAGAGAGGCATCATAATGACGGAAGACGTTGCGTTGTGATGATTTATGGAACGCTTTCCGTTTAAGGGACAATTAGTCACCGTTGGACGAAGATGAATGAAGTCAACGCACACTGCGACATGTGGAACCGTAGCTTTTGTTAAATCTGACAGAAATGTTTCAAGGCCCACGTTGCAGTTCCGCAAGTTTTCAAAGAAGTCGTTTGACGTTCCAAAATCTAAGTCGATTTATGACCATATTAAAAAGGTTAAAGCAGCCAACAATATCTGCATTTATATTTGTTTTGAAGTAGTTAAATTACAGAGCTATTGATGGACATCGGACAGTCGAATCGAATTAAAAGCCTGCTCTGGATGTTGTCTTTAGGTGCCAGAACAAAAGATTGTTATCATCACTGCTTCTTGACATTATAACAGATAACATTATTTTCCAAGAAAATGTTTTTTACTGTAGTGGAGTCCTTCTGTCATGTCCATTACACCTCCGGGTGTAATTAATTAATAAGTTCCACGCTTACAAAGTCGCGAGCAAAAATACTAGAACATATACAAACATCAGATGTATAGTGTAGTTATTGTATGAAATAAATATCATATAATCTCGTCCAAAGCTACAAAGCCTCGCACATTAGATTCACCGCACAATCTGTGTCAAAACCAAATGCAAGAGAACTTAACAGTCCATTGTGCGCTGTCCTTAACCCGCTACTTGTTGTTGTCAAAAACACAATGCATCTGAATAGCTTTTTAGTTTTATGTGGAGTACCAGTGGTTCGATCGTGGTTTCGTTTATTTTTCATTCTATTCGACGCATACAAAATTATAGAAAACGTTTAGCGAGGGACTGAAGCCTGAAGATAAAATTTAAAGTTAAAAATATGTTGAGGAGTAAAAGTTCTCGAGGGGCGACCATGTACCGGGAAACGTCTACCAGGCCGTCTCCCTACTAGGTGGACCGACGACCTGGTTAAGGTCGCGTCAGGAGGCTCGGGAAGGAGGCCTATGTCCAGCAGTGGACGTTTCCTGGGCTGATGTTTGTTATATAATAACAATTGTTCATCTGATCCCTCATTTATTCTCAACTATTCATTGTAATTTAAATATTGAGATATCGATTGGAAATGTTCGTTTCCGTGGGTTATAGGCTATGTGACGTGATACCAGTGATACTTAATCGCCTCCGTGGCTTACTGTCTTCACAGTGGTACTTACATTCCGTAAGTAGCGGGTTCGATTCCCATTGTGGAATTGATACGCGGTTTGGTTAGTATTCTAATCTTGGTCTTAACAACGTGATAATAAGTCTTATTTATTAATGTTATATTTATTTGTGATTAATTGATTATAATGCGTCATAATTAACGCGTTCAAATAGCACTAAAAACCGACTTCAGTTGCCTTAAAATTTTTGTTTTTGTTGATTTTCTCCAAGAGCAATCATTCCGTTTCGATAAAATTTACATGGGACCACATCTGAAGTATGCTATACTAAACAAAAAAAGAATTATCAAAATCGGTCCACAATTGGCGGAGTTATCACTTAACACACATACCAAAAAACATACGCGTCGAATTGAGAACCTCCTCATTTTTTGAAGTCGGTTGAAAATAAGCATTAATTAAAGCTCAATATATTCTATCATAAGCGAGATGTGTAATTTATGTATGTATGTAAACATACTAGCAATTGTTATTTACTGCGTAGATTATTATTTTCTTGGGATGTCTCAAGGCGGCGGAAGATGTATAATAATATTAATTATTAAACCGGAAGCCATGTTCGTTTGGTCAGCGGGATCGTTGATAATAATAACAGTTAAAATGAAAGGGTGTTTAGGAAAAATATAGAAAATTCAAAAAATAAAAATCAATTTAAAACATCCATTTTCTAAAATAGGTATGATTGTACTTATTACAAAAATTCCGAATTCATACTATCTCATCATCATCAGCCGGGAAACGTCAACTGCTGGACATAGGCCTCCCTCATGGTACGCCACATCGACCGGTCCCGACCCACCTGCATCCAGCGACTCCCTGCGACTCTTACCAGGTCGTCGGTCCATCTAGTAAGGGGACGGCCTGGTAAATGTTTCCCTGTACGTGGTCGCCACTCGAGAACCTTTACTTCCCACCGGTTATCGGTTCTTCGAGCGATGTGGCCTGCCCATTGCCACTTCAGCTCACTGACTCGTCGAGCTATGTCGGTGACCTTCGTTCGTCTACGGATTTCCTCATTCCGGACCTTATCACGTAGAGAAATTCCGAGCATAGCTCGTTCCATTGCTCGCTGAGTGACTTTGAGCTTGTTGACGTACTGTCTATAATTAGGAAAATGAGTCATTCGGAAAATTAAAAATTGGTAAAATTAAGAATTTTCATTAGGAAGATAATAATTTACAAAATTTTACAAATGGAAAATTAAGAAAGATAGAAAAAAAGAAAAAGAAATTAAGAAATAAGAAAAGCTCATAGCTGACACCTGGAACGCACTGCCGTTGCCTATATTTAAACAAAGCTATAATCTGGATGTATTTAAAGTGAAGGTGAAAAGTCACCTTCTAGTGCAATGATCGTAGGCCACATCGTCGCTTACCATCAGGCGACATCGTGGCCAAGAGCGCTTCATTTTCAGAAACAACAAGTAAATGCGTTCAAAAAGAACTGGAAACCGACTTCAGTTGCCCGAAATGTCTACTTTTACTAAGGCAAATTTAAGATTTATATCGTTTTCTCATGGATGCCGTTGCCAAAATTGGACCAAATTGAAATTGGATCACACAGAAAGCACCACCTTTTAAATAAAAAAAGAATAATCCAAATCGGTTTACCCAGTCAAAAGTTCTGAGGTAACAAACATTTAAAAAAATCCTTACACGTCGAATTGATAACCTCTGCCTTTTTTGAAGTCGGTTATAAAGGTTCTCATAAAGATTTGATAGGATAGATTATATTGATTCACATATTGACCACAACACGCTGTGTAGTGTGGTCCTCAACAGGAAATATATTGATAAATGCCACTTCGAGTACGTGTGTTATGACACTTACGTAGATTTGCACTCCATCTTATAATATGCTTTATTACAAATAGTATATTATATGATGGGAAGGTATTATGTCTTCAATACTTAGCCTTGAATGTTACCCTGAAGGCGCAAAGATAGTGATGGGGTTATAGAGCGAGCATTGGAAAAATTTCCATAGCAAAACTTTGATCTATAAAGTCGTATGCGTGTGATGTGACACCAGAGAGATTTAAACATAGTAATATGTTTACAAAACTAGTAATGATAAATGTTGTCACGGCGTCCAACCTCTACGGACAAAATCTCCACAGAGTGCAAACTCCAAAGCAACAAATGTCATAATTTAAGAAAAAGTAAGAAAAGAACAATTGACTGTCGTTTTTCTGTGACTTGAAAACTGGACGAAAATTACGAAGCAAATAGGACTTAAACTGATTTACTGTCCAAAAGCGTCGGTGGCGCAGTGGATAAGGCGCGGAATTTCAATCTGTGGTTCCGGGTTCGAATCCAGCCGTGTACCTATGAGTTTTTTTTCAATTCAAGTACATTATCCGATTGCTTAAGAGGCTATGTTGGTAAGACCACGTGGTCGGTTTCAAGGTTAAATTGTTTTGTAGCTGTCCCTCTCCGAGCCCTATCCTACCCGAGCGCGTACGGTGAGACAGCATACATTACGCGATGTTATCCACCCGTTATTTGGATGTTTCGTAGTCCAGGGATCTTTTGAAGGATACAGTATATTATATAACCATTTTTTAAATACAGTATACTAATGAAATTTCAGATGTCGGTGGTTTTTCCAAATTGTTCTAAATTGATTCATACTCTTGTAAATTAGGTTCAAAGTTGGGGCTTTTTATTACCGAAAAATACAATACTTTGACGCCCTGTAACTCTGGAAGTATATATTTAAACGAAAATCTGACTCACCACCGACACAGATATTTGTTTCTAGATTGTGTCTTGAAAATTTCATAGATTTTCATAGCTTAATACTCAAAATATGACTGGACTACGTTTGTATGGGCGCTTTGACAACAGCATAGCCTCTTAACGGTGAAGGAAAACATCGTGAGGAAACCTGCATGTCTTGAACAGGCATGTGCCCGTATGCTAGACTACGGCCCATACACTCTCTGTATGAGGGTAGGCCTGAGCCCCTGCAATGGGGACATATATAGGCTGTTGATGATGACTGTCCAAAAGTGGTATTTCAAGACAGACCAAACAAATGTATTTGTGTGATACCAAGCTTCGATTATAGAAAGACTACCAGATAAAACCTTCCGATGGGCAATGTACTACTTAAGAAGTTCTATTTTCAATGAGGGCGTTTTCTTTGTCCGCCTAGCTAGTTACCACAATGCTACCTAAGTCTGCCGCCAAGTAGCAGTGTTAATAGCACTTTTGTATTCTGGTATGAAAGATAGGCAGAGGCAACGCCTCATTGGCTTGAGATTTCTGGGTGCGCACACTTACCATCCACCGGCCTTATCATCACTTACCATCAGGTGAGATTAAAGCCAAGTGCAAACTCATCATACTGAGCTCTATGAAGTGACGAAAATCAATGCGAAACGAAATGTTGTTGATGAAGAAAATTTATGCTATACTAGCGACACGACCCTTTGCTTCTGCCGTTGGATTTTCAGAAAAAATCTTTCAGATAGACTTTTTCCGGGCATAGAAAAGTCCCTAGTAGCCTAGTATCGATAAATACCCCAGCTGGGAATAGAACCCGGGACCTCCATTGTTAGTCCAACATTTAGCCATTAGGCCATTGCCAAGGAAATTCTAGAATCAAAATGACACATATATTTTTTCCATACAAAAGACATCAACGTCAAGCCCCACACTTCAGTCGCGTCAAAGAAATATTTGAAAGTTTTTTTTGACAAGGCGCCACTTTACCGATTTACATCAAAATTATTTAGGTCAAATTAGTCATGAAGAGATATGAATAGTATCCGAAAACAACAACAAGTTATTGTAACAATACAAACTGGTATAACATGTCAATAATAATTGTGGTACATTAATAATTTTACTAATGGCGATGCTTAAAACCAGACGATGTTGTGGTCAAAGCAAGACTATGTGTATTGTCGCATCATCTTTAGCTGTATATGAACCTACCTTGTGGATCACCTCGTCAGATTTTTCATTGGGGTACCATCGTGGTCAGACAAAATCATTTGGTTTGGTAGGGGGGATGCCACCAAGACGCTGACACTTAGAAAGATGCCCTTCTCCTGAAATGGGTGCAATGACGTTTTTTTTAAAATGCAGTACTAACAAACAGATTTTTTGTGAAAAGTATTAACCTTGTGAAAAGTAGTAATTTTGACACATACTTTGCGACAGAGAATGTATGTTTATCTCATTCTGTCTTATGTCAATTCAATGATGTTAGAAAAGCTAGAATAAAGTTATTAGATCCTGATTCACGTAATCTATCTATGACATACTATATTTATGGTTTAAATCATGTTTAAATAAATAAATACATACGCAGATTGATGAAATACTAGCTCTCGTTTTGGGTTCACTAGTCGGGTAAAAAAGCAAGAACTGTGGACAACATCACTGTCCAGCTGTGGTGTCTTTTGATGGTAAAGTCGACATAGAACGATTTGAAGGTGGCAACCAAACCCACAGATCAGATGATGAACAAAAAATTACCACACACTATAAAAACATTTCTAATTCTATAAAAACATAAAACATACTTATTTTGTTCAATTCTCTAGAATGTGTAACCATTTAATAACAAGCATATTCTTTTAACGAGCCTGTATGGATAGGAAGCCGATAATTAACTTTGCAAATTATTGTTAGCGCCTAGTATGTCAAGGGTGAGTGTGCGCAGCCTTGCATCAGATGTCTGCATTACAAGAAGATTAAAAACTGCGCTTTGCGCATCGGTGGATTTGATGATTTTGCTTAACGGGTGGAACTGGTCATTGAAGAGTAAAAGCAATGGGGAAGATGTATGTTAACATATATTTGCCTAATTCGACAGACCATATAAAAAAGTAAATATCTCTATCATTTTTTTCGATACGACTAATACTATTTTTTGTACAACCCGCCAAAAAGTAATTCTAGTGACGCGGTGCTAAAACGCTCCATATAAACCGGGTGACATTTGTGACGTCACAAGTGTTTTTAAAGCGTTAAAATGTATGGAACTTCTTCGATATTTTGAGTTAGTTGTTAATTGAACATTGAACAACAAATAACGACAGACGCTGGACAGTTTGTAATCGAAAATTTTTAATGAAACATTATTTTAATTTTTATTTCATTTAGTGCAGAACCTTACTTCTTGCCAAATTTTGATTCCTTCTACGTCGAAAAATGCGGTTTAAGCAGTCGTATCTTTTCGATACGTTGCCCTAGAAACTTCATTTTTTCATAGCTCTAAGGGACTGCAGATTTGCGTACTTGATACTAATTTCGACTTGATACTTCTATGCGTCTCTGAGAAAAAGGGTCATGACAGAGAGAGGGAGAGAGAAAGACATATAACAAAAAGATCCTTTGTGATTTTGGACTCAAATTGTGTTACATTTTAATGATCGCTAATTCAGTAATATCAAATCCAAACTAAGCAAACGTGAAATCACGGGAAATCAACCAAAGATACGACGGTGTTATCTCCTTTCCTCGCTCGCCAATTGTTCGAGTGAAGCGCATGAAGTCCACACTTTACTTAAACATTAATTTAAAAAAAATTGTAAGCCAAACTAAAGATGTTCTTCTTAAAAGTAGTTAATGTTAGTAAACAATTTAGTATCACCTAATAGTTACTTTTGAACTGTGAATTTATCCAACTATTCGTTTGACGTGATTTATTAACTAGAGTCCGTCTAGATTTTTATTTATAAATACAATCTCTCAACATACATAACAATAAAAGGTAGATCTTCATAACCGCAAAAAGTGATTATAAAAAATTGTGAATTGAACAATATGTCTACAGAAGGGCACAGAGTGACGCGGGGACAATCGAAGGAAGGAAGAGGTAGTCAGTGGTGACAGACGCACATAATTTTACTAAATTACGCGGATAATTAAAATCGGTGATTGTTATTTCCCTGTTAGCAGCTACAAAAGGGAAACAATAATATTTTCAACAATTTTATTGCCCTCTCGTTTTGAGTTCGTTCACTCAATTCACAATAATTGATTCGTTACCGGTCGCAATCAGAAAAACTTTTTTATATATCTTGATTGTATACAAAAAAATATTTTTTAAAGATAAAAACAGATAAATACCTGAATTAAAAATTAAAAATACTCTACGCAATAATGAATCATACGAATATAAAATAACGATTTATGCTGAAAATGCCTGACCTCAGCTGATATTCTTAAAACAGCTGAATCGATTTTTACAAAATACAGCTAAGAGCTGGTTCTAAGGAAACTTGCTTTGACGTAAAAAACCGCATCAAAATCGGTACACCCGGTGCCACAGATAGACTGACATTAGCATCAAACTTATAACACCCCTCTTTTTGCGGTGGGGGATAAAAAGTGAACAAATGAAGAAACATAAGCAGCTCTGAGCGACAGACTAACAGATAGATAGATAGGTTTCATGAAAAACATATTTAAAACCCTGATTTTTTTCTTTTATTTAATGGTCTGGTCTCGCTTAGAAGAAGAAGCGATGTTAAGAAATACATAAGTTATATCCTATTTTATAGTCGATAGAAAAAGTCAACTGACTATGCTGTAATATGTACTGTAAAATAATTTAGTTGAATCAAACAGAGAACCTCCTCCCCTTTTGAAGTTGGTTAAAATTAGATGTCGAGATTGAATTGGCGTTTTTAAAGTAGTTTCCCCAGCGGATTCACTGGATTCAAATCATCATATGCACTGCGTCTCGTTGTTCTAAATTAACTCTCAGAAATTGTATCAGGTGATTGTTATCTGAAGCCAAAACTGAAGAGAATAAACAAAACATATATATTTACTCTTTACTCTCAATTGACAGTCGAACAAAGCTCTGACGACACAATGCAGTTCGCAGATCTATATTACAGATAAATCGCACTAAAGTACAATGGTATTGCTAAATCTGAATACCGGAAACAATCTAGGAACAGAAACGAGACTAGGATGCAGGTAAAAATAGGCAGCATTTTCAAAAAATCCACTTCAGTCCCCACTCTTGAGCAGCGAAGGTTTTAATTGTGTGGGGGATTGCGCGCGCCGGCCAGTCGCCCGTTCGCCGTCGCCTGCGCACTGCGTCGCGCGGCATCAGTTTTCCAACTATACGGAAAAATTGTGTCGCGAGTGCCGCGGACGCACGGCTATACAGCTTACCTTTCCTAAGTAAAATCAATTTAAAAAAACTATTAACTCTGTGCTCTTTCGTGATGGATTGTGTGCATGGCTGAAAAGTGTAATAGTGTTATATATTTTTATTTCTCCAGCAGCCCTGGTCCTCCCTCACTTCGTTGAAAAAATGTAAGTTTTTTTTTAAAATTACTATAAACATGGAGAGAAATACTTGTAGCAAATGCATTACTTACAAAAACAAATATTACAGTTAGCAGACTTGAAACTTATTGTTAATGAAATCTAACGGTAAAACATCTGACATCACAGATATGAATACGATTGTCTGGTAAGGAAAATAAATACATGCAATTACATGTAAAGGCTGCTGAGAAAACGTTACTTACAAGTTTCAGAATTGCCACTAATGAAAATAGAGACATTAAATTCTTTCAAATCCATAACGCAAAGACCTTTGCTTCACAAAAGCCAATTTAAAAAAAAGAGTAAAATCTTTTTTATGCACACAGAGTAATTGTGTAACGTAACGTTTAACAGTTTATGCAATAACAACGGCAACGAATTTCGGCGCGCAAAATAACTGTTTTGAAACTGAAAGTGTTGCGAAAGGATCTCTGTCGCACTCCGGCTCTTAACAAAGAGCTTGAGGCGCTAATGGGTCGCATTATTAGAATACCCGGTGAAGGGTGACACTGTCTGTTTACCGAGGGTTCCGTTGGTAATTAATTAGTTACTATTGATGTTTGCTAATCAATTATTACTGCCGGTATTGGAGTCCGATTGCGCTTGCTTGTGGCATCGTTGTTGGCTAGTCTTATACAGATTGTGGAGAGGTGGAAAATGACTAAATGTGGGTACAGTACTTTTACAGCATACAGTAACTAAATGCAGAGAATGTGTAATAATGATAAAGTTATGATACTCTACATATATTTAGAAACCTCGTCAAAAATATCAAATTAATAACATTGGTTTACGGGAAAGCACGTTTCTGTCATGATATAACCTTATTTACATTTTTATTGCATATTTGGTAAATTTATAAGATGTATTTTTTTTCGCGGCTTTGCTATGCAAAATTATTTCTTAGTTGTAGTTTACATAATGTAAAGGGTTCCAAATATGAATATTTCAATCAGTCCGTCAGCCAGGAAAGGATATAGGGCGGGCATACGAATATTTCCTTTCCGAATTATGAATATTTTTCGTATCAGCAAGTTCAACCAAGGTTCTATTTTATTAAAAACACTCGCAACGGAATCCTAAAACGGTGACAAACGACAAAAACCGTCATGTTTAACTAGTTTTTTTTTATAAATATTTATTTAAATGAACAAAGTCGATTGAACAGCAAATCGCTGGATAAACCTGACTAGTGACCTTTGAACCGTCGATGGAAAGGTAAGGTTTTCACCAGAAGGACATCTACAAGTGAGTGGGTACTTTGTCCACGAATGAGATTTATTTGTTTTTAAATTCTACGGAATTAATTGATTTATAGGCAATCAAGAAGACCCGCGAGTTTTGTTAGTTCAACCAACTTCAAAAAAGGAGTAGGTTCTGAATTCGGTTTTTTGTGGTATGTATGTTACACGATAACTCTGCCAATTATGAATAGATTTTTATGATTCTTTAATTGTTTGGTAGAAATTTATTTAGCGCTTTTTGAGAAAACCACCAGAATTTAAATTTGTACCCAGATAATTCTACCTCTAAGGGTGAACATTTTAGGGGATGAATGCTGTAGACTTAATTATTAAAACTTAACACAAAAATTAGTACATTATTATTTTATATTACATGACTTATTATTGTTTTATACAAAAAAGCGTTCACATATTTTTGTTATAAGCTTTTTTTCAGCTGAATAGGTCATAGTAATTAATCTAATGACAGAAACATTTTTGAAATTAATATTCCTTTTCATTTATTACTTGGGTACTTCCCATTGCCTTGGAATCCTAAAAGGCAAGAATCAAGGTCTGACAGTATTGGAATAAATCTGAAAAGTGTTCTTTTTAATTATATCTAATTAAAATCGATTTTACGATTACAAACGGTTCCAGCATCTGTCGTTATTTGGATTTTAATGTGTAAATAAACAATTGTTCGTTGACTTGGTCAGGCGCATCAGTCAATTTTTTATGATCTTCAGCATGTTAATTATTCATATTCTGTACGGAATCCTCGGTGCGCGAGTCCGACTCGGACTTGACCGGTTCTTCTTAAATAACAACACTTTTTCAATGACTTTTATTATTATATTAAAGATCTTAGTTTATTTTTATACCAAACTTTCTGATTTTCATCACTAAAACACAAAGTTATTATAGGATTCAATTTCAAGCCATTGATTCGTCGCTTTATTCACTTTCCAGACAATAAATATTATAAACGGCCTATTAACAGAACCTGATCTTTTTTGTTGAAATGATTAAAAACAAAAGGATTAAGATAAACTGTAGGTATTACAAAACTTGATTAAATATTGTCACGGAATGGCTGCCATGCGGATTCTAGTTGTGTTTGATATTTGTCGTGTTGCGTCATTATTAGTAGGGCATAAAACTCATATTATTATAATATCAACCGTATATTATGTAAGTTATATCCTTAAACAAGACAGTTGACAGAGAGTTTACTATGGATAGGGATTTTCCAAAGGGGAAACTCTGCAATCAAATTTATATTCAAATTAAAAATATAGAAATATTGTTTGTGTAAACATAAAATACTAACTTCGTCTGCGTGGACTTTAGGATTTATCCCACGGGAACTGCTTGTTCGATCGGAATAAAAAGTAGACTATGTCCTTATTCGGCCTTTCAACTATGCAGAGCAAAAAATCAAATTATTTTGACTTTCTTTTAGGTTGAGAATGTATGAGAAAATGAATATTTGTGTAGTGAATTTATACCATGTTTTAATAGTTATTCAGTTATTCGGGGCGCAGACAAATTTAAAAAAATCAAAGATTATAAAAATTGGTGCAGCCGTTTTTGAGTTATTAATGATGTAACCAACTCGTCTGTCTTTGTTTTATACATACAGATTTATAAATAACAAATATTTTCAATCAATAGCTACTTCATAAAAAAGGGGTCTGTTTAATTGTGTGATCAATTAATCGCCATATTTAGAAGTGTTTGTTTTTACTACATTCACGAAATTACACGATAATAAATATATTGTAAATCTGAAGCCTGAATCACGTGGCAATTACGCGATTTTTCACGTGTCTTCGTTTATTTTTGTGGCTCATTAATAAAGCTTATGGACGAGCACGCTTCTTAACGACGGCCTTATTGACTTACCAATAGGTGAGTCAAGGTCAAGAGTGAAGTTGATTTAAATAATAAAAATAAGACGAGTTTTTACTTGTCCATGCATTAGTTTCCACAATTGCAAGGAGCTGAAACAAATGGGGCATTTAAACAGTGCTTAATTCAATTCACACAATACACAAACGCAGACAGCTTGAGAACATTTCATCATCATCGGGGAAACGTCCACTGCTGGACATAGGCCTCCCTCATGGTACGCCACATCGACAGGTCCCGAGCTACCTGCATCCAGCGGCTCCCTGCGACTCTAACCAGGTCGTCGGTCCATCTAGTAGGGGGACGGCCTGGTAGACTCGTCGAGCTATGTCGGTGACTTTCGTTCGTCTACGCACTATGCTGAGAATATTTAGGTAGGTCATACATACTAACCGAATAATACTCGGTTACAATACACTGTCTGGACACGCCTTGGTTAAGGTCGCGAAGAGCTGCTGGATGGAAGCGGCTCGGGTCCGGTCATTGTGACGTACTATGGGCACAGTAGTTTCTCGTTTTCGAACTACTAATATATTCTATAAATTATTGAATTGTATTTTCAATGTTTTAATATGAATTGAGAACGCACACGTATTAGTTTTGAATGTATAATATATATCGAAGGCTTAAGTAATACATTACGATTTAAAAAATTAATTAATTATGTTGTTACTTGGATAGAGAGTAAATCTACTTATTTCGTGCGAAATAAAGCTTAAATTAATTGACTTTTGATGGCCGAGGTCTTGGAATTTGAATGAATACTCAGATATAATTTAAATTATACCGACTTTAAATTGAAATAATGACTACGAGTATCTTTCTCTCTCTCTTTTTCTATCTCTCACTCAATCCTATCTAAAAATCTGACTAACAGACGGATTATGAAGTTTATGATTTTTACGTGTATTTATGTATTTAATAATGTTCCATTGGTTTTACATTATCAATGTCTAATTATTTATTTGAATATATTACAACAACCGCGCCCTAGGCTGTCTTCTAAAAAATGTTCGTAGCGGCTGTAAAGTTTATGCACAAAACAGACTTATCGCTGAATATCTTTCAGTCAACCCAAAGTAAATGCTTGAACATAAATCAAAACTAGAGAATCTCTTGTTTTGCAAGATTACCAAGGCACTAGCAAGTGTTATCATTCCATCGCAATCTAACCGTAGCAAAAGACAAGGACAGCACTGTCGATACTAAAAACTCTTGCGCAAGTGAACATAAGAGCATTTCGTAGACCTGCTAGGATGCATTCGGCATCAAGACACCTCGACTTTCGACCTTTCGACTTAATAGAAACCGTACCCGAATCAAATCTAGCATTAGCTGTGAAATAACCGCAGATAGGGCTGAGCTAGTATGTATTTGGGATGCAGTAATTTTAACTGCGGCTTTTCAGTTGGACTCATAATATGACGGCCCCGAGTTCGATTGGTATCGCATTGAAACAAGGTAGCCACATAAAAATAATAATGTATAATAAACTCCCACTTGACATTTGCCGATTGCCTTTTACCGAATTCAAGAAAAACTAAAATCATTTTTCGAAATCAGTCCCTTCTATTCTATTAACGAATTCATAGAATTACGTCTGACCAATGAAATGTTCATTTCTAGTTAAACTTTTAGGTTAATATAATTAGGCTAATTAAGTATAGTTTTAATATGCATATATGTAATATTTTGACGTGCCGAGTGTAATGTTCATATTACTAGGACAATAAAGTGAATATTGAATCTTGTATCTTGAAACATTGCATCGACATGGTACTTGGTATTTATCTCCAAATAGTTGTGTTATATATTACTTGAGTAATCAAAGATGACATAGACAAAATTTCTGTTGCAATAATCTTTTAAATAGAATAACTGGCTTCGATAAGTAATTACCTAAAAATAGGAGATCGGATTAGTAACCTGTTTAATTTAGTAGTACATTTTATCTGGGCTAATGGAATCTACAGGAACCTGCAGGAAGCCACACCCTGAATTGCTAGTCAAATACATTGATGACTAAAAATATTTGAAAGATTTCATCTCCTATCCCTCTTTTTTAACTTTCACGTTCTGTGCGCATGAATTTAATCTGATTAGGAAGAAATAAACTATCAATTTCAAGGCAATTTTAATGTCTTCTCTTTTCAATTCAGAGTGTGTGGTAGTAACTATTCGCTCTATGGCTGGCAACCCTAACCACAGATAATCCAAACTATTCGAGTTAGAACAAGCTCCAAAATATGACAGTTGGTGTCGAGTTGAGGTGATCGTGTATGTTAATTGAGGGCACTCGTTTAAGTATGAATGACTTAGTTGAACTATGAGTGTTAGATAATTTTAGTTAAGTAACGATGTCTAATTAAGATTTTTGATTTGGGTCGTGCGTTACGAGGCATTTTAACGATATGGTTCTAACAGAAGCGTGTAGCTTGTTAGATAAGTGTAATAGGAGTATCTGGGAAATTACAGCGGTTTAAAGAGTTCTTCGAGACCTACACAAAATTGTCTTAACGAGAATTCCTTCGGAATGTTATAGTAATTTTTTTTGACGTCAGCCGTAAAATCTACAAAAAATAAACAATAAACAAAAATGAGAAAAGTGTGTAAAAATGAAAATTGTGATTGACTATGTTAATGTTCATTTCTCGACATTACATTCCAATGCACTATCTTTAGATAATTACTACAAAATCCAGCTATCCTATTTTAAAAGATTATTGTAACAGAAATTTAGTACGAAACTTTTATCGGTGAAACCATCTTAAATTTATTAGCTTTATAATATTTTACATTTCGTGATATCTACATTTTCAATCAAACATGAATTTTATTAAAATTTAATTTAAAACCAGAAGAAATGTTTCTCTCGTGTTACTTTTTAAAATCTCCCGCCCATCTTTATAAAATCGCATACATACATTTAATTGAATAAAGACATCACTGTCTTTCGTATGTCTGTAAGAAGACGACGTACAATTCTATCATAAATGCATTTCGTGTTTTTGTCGTAACATACACAATAATATATTGTTAAAGGCAATAAAGAACGCTAATTAAAATACCATGTACCTATCTGATTCATAAAACAGTTGTACTGCAGAGAGTACGCGGTTTGGCAATGTCCTACACAGCAAGGTCGAATAGCTTGGAGTATTGCAGCGCGCAGGAAACACGCCGTTATGTACCAAAACAAACTTGTAATTGATAATGTACCAGTTTTTAATGTTTCTAGAGCAATAGCAGTCATTCTACGAAGGCATATCAAGGTCCCAATCACAGCTAGTTGCTACATATACCGCTGTAATATATGCGGTTTGTTCTAGGTTTGTTTCTTTGTAGTGCTTGGGTATCAGAACAAAGCTTGCAATTGATGATGTACTAGTTTTTTTATGTTTCTAGAGCAAATAGCAGTAATACTACGAAACCATATCAAGGTCCCAATCACAGCTAGTTGCTACATATACCACTGTAATATATGCGGTTTGTTTCTTTGTAGTGCTTGGGTATCAGAACAAGGCTTGCAATTGATGATGTACTAGTTTTTAATGTTTCTAGAGGAAATAGCAGTAATACTACGAAAGCATATCAAGGTCCCAATCACAGCTAGTTGCTACATATACCACTGTATTATATGCGGTTTCTGCTAGATTTGTTTCTTTGTAGTGCTTGGGTGTCAGAACAAAGTTTGTTGATGATGTACCAGTTTTTAATGTTTCTAGAGCAATAGCAGTCATTCTGCGAAGGCATATCAAGGTCCCAATCACAGCTAGTTGCTACATACACCGCTGTAATATATGCGGTTTGTTCTAGGTTTATTTCTTTGTAGTGCTTGAGTATCAATATGAGTAATTCTACGAAGGTATATCAAGGTTCCAAAATATTTGATAATGAAGGTGTAAGTAAAAAGAGTTATCTTTTACAAGCTCACTGTTTATGTGACAGATAGATATCATAAAACGTACTTTCAGAAGAAATACATCCGCTTCACAAATAAATTTCTTCCAAAAAATCCCTTCGTAATATCCGATGACAAACGTTATCTTGCAATACTTTATTCATGTTTAAAGTGATACGTTACCGGTCATTATGCAATTCATGAAAGTAATGCGCTGTAAGTTTTAAGTAAGAATTATTTCAACTTTCGACGTTACATAGTGGACAAGGATCATATTTCACACCAGCTTATGATACCCGTACCCGTATGCATCATTTGGTTTTAATATGTTTAAACATTTTGCTTGCACAATGGGTGAGATTTGCACAATATGTGAAAAGTATTACGCGCATACATATCATACGACGGATTTGGGTGTGTGGTCTTAGCTTAGCTTTAGCATGGTATTACTCTGTGCTCTCGTCGTTGAAGTAAAAATACACTTAGATAACATTTTAGGAGTAGACGCCTAGATGACGCATTGTTCTCGTAATATGTGGTGGTTGTGGCAAATCCTTTCATGAAAGGTCCGACTTGGCAATGATATATTTTTCTAGTATGTGTGACATTTATGATATTTAATTTCAAATATTTAATCTATCTATTTATCTTTTTTCCAACTATCATATTTATATCATGTATTTATTTCTGTCCGCCGAATGAACAAGCTCAAAGTCACTCAGCGAGCAATGGAACGAGCGACGAGTATGCTCGGAATTTCTCTACGTGATAAAATCCAGAATGAGGAAATCCGTAGACGAACGACGGTCACCGACATAGCTCGACGAGTCAGTGAGCTGAAGTGGCAATGGGCAGGCCACATTTCTCGAAGAACCGATAACCGGTGGGGAGTAAAGGTTCTCGAGTGGCGACCACGTACCGGGAAACGTCTACCAGGCCGTCCTCCTACTAGATGGACCGACACCTGGTTAGAGTCGCAGGGAATCGCTGGATGCAGTTGGCTCGGGACCGGTCGATGTGACGTACCATGAAGGAGGTCTATGTCCAGCACTGGACGTTTCCCGGCTGATGATGATGATTAATTTCGACGCAATTATTTTATAAACGAATGGCAGCGTGTACCCTTGCAGCACTACCGTCTTAAATCGATTACCAGTCCATCAGCCAAATGTTGTGATTTACGCTGATCCCCTGGACAGTCACGTGATGGTTACGAGTCATCAGCAGACTTATACTGTTCATGACGATTATACATAATTAACGCATTCAAAAAGAACTAAAACCCGACTTCAATTAAGAATAAGAATAAATTTATTTATAACAGTATACAAATGTTTTTCTTTAATCTAATTGGGATAGAATATTTGATCTAGTTATATACTAAAGCATCTGCAGCTAAACTAAGTTTTAAAACTTGTATTTTAGCATACAGTGCCTCACCCCTTAGAAAAGGAGACGGAACGTCTAGCCGCCATTATTAAATGGATAAAGTTACATGCAATAAGCAAAACCACTTATTCTAAGTTAACAACACTGTGGAAGTGAGTGATTGCCTTAAAAGTTTGGTTTATTTTCTCAAAGAGCGATCAATCAATTCCGATAAAATTTATATGGGACCACCTCTGAAGTATGCTCTACCAAACAAAAAAAGAATTATCAAAATCGGTTCACTATTGGCGGAGTTATCACGTAACGCGCATATAAACAAACACACAAACAAACAAACATCCTCTCACCTAAACGCATACACAGTCTCCGTTCCGTCGTGGGTATAAAAACATACGCGTCGAATTGAGATTCCTTCCTTTTTAAAGTCGGTTGAAAAGTAGCAGGTCACCCGCGTCTTTCCCCGGTCAAATGGATCCAAATTTCAATGCACGGTATTGAATAATTCAATCCGAAATTTGATTTAAAAGACAACGCAAAGCAGTCAATTGTCGAAATACATCAATAAACTCAGCCATTGTGTCAGCCGGCAGTAATTAAAACATGGCCGGGTCAGTGTTACGTGCCGAATCTTGTTCCGAGCTGTGACTCACGAGCGATACTAACGCGATAGTGTTTTCGAGATAACATCTAGAAATCTAGATAACGCAATGTAGACCATATATTGTTATTGATTAATAGTGTTTTTTGCCCGCGACTTCGCGTGTTCTTCGGAAAGTAATCCACGGGGACTATTTGCGTTTATAATAAAATTATTAGTGCGTATATAAGACAATCCTTACTAAATATATAACTTGATTTCATCAATATATCATAATATATGATCAATACCGCTCCGGATCGTACCTGGCTCAACGTATCTCCCTGGCCATTCAGCGGGGCAACGCTGCCAGCGTCATGGGTACGTTTGAGCCGGGTAATCGATCCGGTTTCATAGATTAGTTTTTCATTATGTTTTTTTTAAGTGTAAAGTCTTCTGTTTGAATAATCTTTTAATTATCAGAATAAAATAATTATGATCAATATAGTTTTAAATATTTTTTGTTTGTATTTCTTTTCTTCTTTTATCCGTGTTCTATAAAACAGGTCTTTGAATTTTTGAATATGTTACATCCAAAAGGTGGGTAAGAGCATCAGCCTGGTGACCTGTAACACAGGGTCACACCCATCTCAGGCACCAGTCTCTCACTATACCGTGCTAAAAATGAAACTTTCTTTGTAAATCAATAAAAAAATCTTATATATATATATATATGTCGTCGTCATCATCAGGATGGGTGGGTGTTTGTCGTGTTCCGAGCGAAGGGGATGAGATTATTCGTCATCCGACATCACGTGGGCTGTGATTATCTTGTGGGCTAACACACGTGGGCTATCAGGCAATGAAATGACAATTGGGATTCACAATAGATTGTAATGTCTCGGTTGTATATCACACACATAGATAGGCAATACTCTATTGAACATTGGTGACGTAATACTATTTCACAATGCGCACGCGACTACATGAAACGTGTGACAGTTCCCAGGCCCACAGGGCGACTGTTCGGCTCTCCCGCCGCCTCCAGTCTCCGGTCCTAGACTCTGTCGTAGCGCACACCGACCATAGGTTATGTACTTCAGTCGGTGACACTGATGTTTCATGCGACACGGCCATCCTGCGTGACACACGTCCTCGTGTGTTAATCCTGAAACAATTTTTCCACAGCACAGTACTTCACGATCACGCTCGGCCACTCCTGGCCACAAATAGGATACTTAGTATCTGAACTTGATATAGTTACTTTTAATTTCGTTCATACAGGATATAACCAAAATATCGCTTAATACACCAAAGTACCGCTGAATTGATCAAACAATAAAACTGAATTCACGATGGTACGAGTACTTAATAAAACTTAGCCATTCGATGGCAACACTATAAAACACTAAGCCAATTGATACGGGTCCAATGATAAGAATATCGCAAACTAGTTCAAGATATGACGGCTAGTAACATAGCCCAGCAATTTACACATTGCTTACGCGAACCTGCTCCGAGGAACGCCGAGTCGTCTCATGACTCTACGGTCATACCCATGCATGACCCGACCCCTGGCCAGAGTCAACAGTGCCGCGCATCCACGGTGTACCCAGCGAGTGGGACATGCCGACTTCTAACGGACTACGACTCCTGCGTGACCTCTGCCATGGCCAATCGTGAACTCTGGGCGGACCCTCGAGGTCCCGGACTCGCGCAATCAACCAACCAACCAAAAGATTTATCTGATTATCGTCATTCCATCTCTTCAATGATACTTTGAGCTCGTTGGCATTTTTCTAACATACTTGAAGTTACGTTTTTAATCGAATGCTATCCATCTTTAGCGATCATCCGGTAGTGTTATTATTACTTTAAAATGATAATAGGACCTGTTATCTAGTCTAGCTTAGACTGATTACATTCCATGTTTTATATCAAAACAACATCATCAAATTTAATTAAAAAACATAAAAAACAATTGCAAGACTATTGCAGGTTCTTCTCGATTTTTGTCACCACATATTAAGCTATACACTACATCTAGTTCTGTCATGAATTCTTTTCTACAATCGTCAATAACTGTTAGAATGCGCAATTTTCCCTTTGCCTTGATGCTACCTTTTCCCATATAATGAAAAGGGATACCGTACTTTTGACGTTTCGACGTACGAACGTGCGGACGTGTTATAATACCGATCCGACAGACTTACCTTAAAATGGCAAGGAAAGGAATAGATTCGGCTGCTGGTGACCTTCTGAAGAAGCTTAACGAGCTGTCTGATAAAATCACTGCACAGAATACACTGTTGGAGTCCTACAACCAACGACTGGAAGCACAAACTGTTTCGATAGAAGCTCAACGGACGACAATTACCCAGCAGCAGAAGGTAATTGAAAATTTATGTAATAAAATTAATGAATTGTCTAAAATCCCGTTAAATGGGAATGTGAGGGCAAAACCGGCAGCTACACCCGCCGCATCGAAATCCATAGGTACGAGCGATAGGCGGAAATCAGCTGTAAGTGAACAGGCCACCGCGGCGACGATGACGCAGCGCGCGGCGCGAGCGGCGGCGCGGACCGCCGGCAAACCGCACGCGCAACAAACTGCCACGGGACACTTGATACACACATCAATGATGTGTTCAAGTACTCCAAAGTAGAAGATCATTTGTAGCGATGACGTATCGTTGCTAATCGTGTCTCGTCTGGACAGTCTATGTCGGTGTTGCAGCACAACTGCTACACAGCCGCTTCTGCCCCATCACATCATCAGGACATCATATGCTCAGAGTACATAGACCTGAAAACATAAACAACGAGAAGCAATACCAGCTACACAAATTTCTATCAGATGTTTAGTTTAGAAAGGAAATAAATATCCAAATGACTCTGTTTTGCTTTAGTGCATCATCTCACAAAATTTGATAACTTAATGTTCATAGAAAAACATAACCGTGACAAAATGTTAAAATTAAAATAAGTGGTCTAGAGAGTTAACCCAAAATAGTCAATGAACTCGGGTGTCAATAATATCAACTTTGTTCCGTGAGGTCTCAAGTGGATACGACACACGGGTAAAGTTATTCGCATTTAAAAAAGTTCTAAAACTGTTTAGTTACGAAAACAAAGACTCACTCTACTATTCAGATATTTCAGATGAAATTTAATATGGTTTATTAGTAGGTTTATCGATACAGATTTACAATTCTTTTCATTACAAAATACAGCATAAACTACCATCCGTATGTAGAGCTTATTCAGATGAAAGTACCGAATACTTTAACGAGGGAACAATAAAATGAGTATGACTCACCGGGTAACTATAGTTTTCATCACACGTCATCATCATCATCATATTTAGATCTCATACTAAGGATCTTGCGGATCCATTTATGCTCATCAATACGAGTAGCATTGGGCAAGTTACTGCTTAGCAGCACCATTGTGCTGATAGAAGTGCACTTACATCGCTGTAGGCTGAGGTACTAGATGGATATGTGTCTCATCTCTTCTCACTGACAGAATACTTCATTCAAGATTCCATTTGAATGTGGACGTTCCTGGGCAATCTTCATCGTTAAGATGTTTGTAGACTCCTGATGGTTTTCTTTCTAGTTATCTTCTCATCTTGCATAGTCCTCCAATCGTTTGTTTAAACTGCATTACAATTTCTCACTTTTGCCTTATTATGTCAATCGATTTTTATCTCGTCTTTACAAATAATTTTCATTTCAAACAAGTAAATAACTTCAAGTTTCAGTCGCGTCGCAATCTCAGTTGCACTAAACTTTGTATTCGTTTATCAGATTGTAAATATTGTGATTCGTGTAGGTGCACGAGTCACACAAGTACAGTTGACAAAGCCCACTTGTTCTATCGTCGCTTTCTGGAAGCTATTCATTTGTGACGTCATCTTACGACTTGAGTATGCGGCTATGCTTTCGTTATCGCGCAGTTTTTATGAGAGTGGCTGCCATAGTTTTGTTACACTCGACTCGTATATTGATTTAAACAATTCTTTGAATTCTCTGGGTAGCAGATGAAGATCTCTTCAGGTCATTGTTGATCACCACTATGAGCTGATTCCATAGTTGGGCATACAGATAGACTCTTTTGGTACTCACTCTAAGATTTCAAGGTTTGTATTTCCTGTTTCTTGATTTCTAGTAGTAGCCTCATTTAGATATCACCATTAACGTCACTACTTGCCCGATTCTATCCCACTTCTGATGTCGTCGTCATCATCAGGATGGGTGGGTGTTTGTCGTGTTCCGAGCGAAGGGGATGAGATTATTCGTCATCCGACATCACGTGGGCTGTGATTATCTTGTGGGCTAACACACGTGGGCTATCAGGCAATGAAATGACAATTGGGATTCACAATAGATTGTAATGTCTCGGTTGTATATCACACACATAGATAGGCAATACTCTATTGAACATTGGTGACGTAATACTATTTCACAATGCGCACGCGACTACATGAAACGTGTGACAGTTCCCAGGCCCACAGGGCGACTGTTCGGCTCTCCCGCCGCCTCCAGTCTCCGGTCCTAGACTCTGTCGTAGCGCACACCGACCATAGGTTATGTACTTCAGTCGGTGACACTGATGTTTCATGCGACATATATATATAAAGCTAATGTTAGTACGTTAGTGTTAGGCTTCTCTATCACCACCAACTCCGATCAACTTCCCGTTGGGGTAGTGAATACATGAGTGGGTGAATGGTCTCCTGCTGAAAGTAAAGGAGTTTGATCGAGATGGGTGGAAGTGGGTGGTTGTGGCTGGCTAAAATGTGAAAAATATATATATGTCCTTGTCTAACTCATGTGAACTTCACATGAGTGAAGAGAGAACTTCTGAAAGTTCTGAAAATTTCTGTAATGATCTAGAAAAGTTTCATTTACTCTACGTTTATGCCAAAATAAATGTCCACCCTTGCGAAGCCGGGGCGGGACGCTAGTTTTTATTATTATTATAAATGTGAGTTCGTTTCTTGGTCCTTCTTTCCCGTCGTATCAGATGGTCAGATTTACTAGTTTTTCTTGGACTGTTGAAGGTCTGGAAAAGGGTACAGGGTACTTTTTAGCAACCAACTTTTTCCAACCTGGAATCACTTCATAGATACATTAAAACGCCCAGTCCATTTAGTAGGAAGCTGTAAAGATCGTCTTCTTGACATTATGAAATGTCTTAGTAGACAGTACGCAGTTTTAACCATGTTTTAGAATGAATGGTCATAGTTCAGAGTAGGATATATTTTAATGAATTGACGATTAGGTACTCGTATTTCACCTAAAAGTAACATAAATGATTTCCCAAAGCTAGCTTCTCGTTTAATAACCATCGAATAGTTGCTATGCGTCGTTCGGACACAAACCTGTTCCGTCAACTAATATTTAATGATCATTTTAGCACCGTAATGAAGTCTAACAGTGGCAGACCGATGTGCGCATACGACCACACGTACAGCGGAACACTTGCGTGAATACATGTCAAAGTGATACTTTTTTAAAGGTAGGTAAATCTAGATTGCTTCACCCGTTTTTATCGTTAATAGGTAAGGTAGGTTGGACAAGATGTATAGAGTTTCTTTAGATATTAAGTGACATATTAAGTTTATATTTAATTTAATTTTATACAACTTCATAGCGAATCACAATTTTAATTTTTACACACTATTTTTGATGATTGTTTAAAGCGCCATCTAGAGAGATTAGCTGCGTAACGGCTATTGCATCTGACAATATTGTTGTACCCTAACGATATTCATTTTCAGCCATTAAAATCCGATGTTATATTTTTAGGTAATCACTAATCAAAGTCAGCTATTCTATTTTTAAAAATTACGGTATCAGAAATTTAGTATGGAAACACTCTACGTGAATTACTTACATTATACTTCGCCACTTGATTTTCCTTGGTCTAAGAACCAACACAGGAAGTCATCGATATTGTTATAAGGCGACTCGTAGAAATAACTGACGATCGGTGGCAGTTAATTAAACTTAATTACAAAAAACTGCGATTCCACACGACGCGACGTGGTACAGCACTATTTTGTTGTATACTAGCTTTAGCCCGTAACCTCGTCCGAATCAACCGATCGGGATTAAAAGTACCGTATGTAACTCTCCGGCTCATAAACTCTGCAAAACGTCGTGTTCAGTTTTCAAATATTTAATTTAAATGTTGTTCTCTTTAATTCCTCTAACATAATTTCATTGGTGGTATAAGAATTAAACACTTTACGTCTTACCACAAAAAATATTTTAACTCATCAGTTAAATACCAGTTTAGTTAGACAGTATTAAAAAGATAATCACTGCATAGTCACACATACACTTCTTTTACACATATATTTAATGCCTTACATACTATATAGGGCTTTTCTGAAAACCAGCGCTATGGCTACTGCCATAGCAGATGCTGAGATTAGTTTCTGTTTCTGTTTTCTGTTTCATAGACAATTGTTTAATTTTGTTTACCACAAAACCATATCCAACGTTTGTTTACTTAGGCACGATTTATCTTGACGTATCTTTATTTTATGTTGACACCTCTCGAAAACGTTTCATTGAAAGCATTTTTTTAAATTTAACATAATTTTTATTTATCAAATTGATTTGATTCAGTAATTTCTACATTATAAAAATATACGAAATATATACTTTATGTAATATATAAACGCACGCTTGCTTTTGTTGCCGTACATTTGGTGGATTGACAATGCTAAACTTTTTTAAATAAACAATTTTATACATCCAATGGAACGTGATTTTCACTGACATGAGGTCAGTGTCAGGTGTCAGGTTAATTTTATTCTCTCAATCGAATCTGTGAATCGAATATTAAAATTGAGCTATAGTTTATGCTATCGTGAGGAATATCGTCCTTAATTATATCAACGATTATTCGTCTCGAGTCATGCGTGGTTTCGTGTGGACGTGACTACGTTTATTTTATTATAAATTGCGAAGCGTGGCGCTAGCCGCTGCGACGTCAGCGTCATGGGCGAGGAAAAACTCGTGGCGAACTCCTCGTGTTCCTGCAACAGAAGCTGGATGTGATGGACGAAGTCAGAGCGTTGCAGATATGTAAGTCAAGCTTCAGCGAGGCTGACATAGCTGCGGCGAGGAAGCTGCAGTACGCGGCTCTCAATAAGAGCGACCAGATGATGTCACACAGACGTGAAGGGACACCGAAGAGCCTGCAGGATATCATCACTGTGCTTAAAGAGACCGATCCTGACGACGTGCCTACGTTTGTAGCGAAGGAGTTGCACAAGCTGCCTCCCGTCACCGTGACCATGTCGACGTCACCAGCCTCCTCAGCCTCCAGTGAAACAGCTTGCTGCTGGACACAAAGAAGCTGAATCACCGCGACGTGATTTTGCTTCAGTGGTTTTCGTCGCTAACAAACGAACTGTTCAAGCCCAGTAGCCGGTGTTACCGAAGGCGCAGACGACCACGAGCCAGCAGCGGACGCGCGTCCGATTTGATGACACGGACGAGGATGTATTTCAGAAAGTCAAGACGAAAAAGGCGTACCGTAAACGAGTGACTCGGAACCGCTGCGGAACCGCACCCACAGGGCCCAACTACCTGCTGCGCGCTGAAGTTCCAACCACGGCCACGTATCTGTCACGCCTACATTTCATCACCACCATGCAGGACGTCACAGAATATATATAGCAGAGGTCCAACTAGACCGTGAGGATGGCGCAGCTGGAGTCACGCCACGGTACATCATTCAAGTCGTTCGTGGTTCGAGTCCCGACCTGCAAGCTGACCCGTCGCTTCAGAGGAAAGATAGCGACCAACACCACCAGAGCGGCACCAACGTGCCATAGTAAATAAGTGTGCAGAATATTTTTGTAGTGTGTAGTAGTTCAACTTAATGTATTTTATTGTATTGTATATATCCTTATGGGTCATTGTTACCTGAAATAAATGAATAATAATAATAATTTCCCCGAAAGTTTTACTAAATCTGTAGCGTTTTCGAAAGTTGCGCTCGTTGTAATGTTCAAATGTATTTATTCGCACTGTTAAAACGGTCACGATAGTTGTCCATTAATTCCACGTCTTCAAAATCATTAAAATCAACAAAGTCTACGAAATCTATTGCGAATTCCGGCAGAGAATGTTATGACAGGCTACAATTCAAATTAAAGTTTTATGTTAAGAGGCTATCTTGGTAAGACCACGTGGCCGCGTTCAAGGTTGCATTGTTTTGTAGCTGTCCCTCTTCGAGCCCTATCCTACCCGAGCTCGTACGGTGAGACAGCATACACTACGCGAAGTTATCAACCCGTTATTTGGATGTTTCGTAGTCCAGTGATCATTTGAAGGATACAGTATATTATGTAGCCATTTTTTCAATACAGTATATTAATAAAATTTCAGATGTCGGTGTTTTTTCCAAATTGTTCTAAATTAATTCATACTCTTGTAAAACAGGTTCAAAGTTGGGGCTTTTTATTACCGAAAAATACAATACTTTGACGCCCTGTAACTCTGGAAGTATATATTTAAACGAAAATCTGACTCACCACCGAAACAGATATTTGTTTCTAGATTGTGCCTTGAAAATTTCATAGATTTTCATAGCTTAATACTCAAAATATGACTGGACTACGAAGTTTGTATGGGCGCTTTGACAACAGCATACCCTCTTTTAAGCAGTGTCTAAGCTGACATCGGCTAAACATGCATTTGTGGTAACATTTTTTCAAAACGTGTGTCTAAAGCTTGTTTATCTTTTTTGTGGTAAGACTGTTTTTGTTTAGCGTAAACAAAACATTTGCAACTCGATGTCACCTTTAACACTCCCAAAAGATGACATTTCACACCATATAAACATTATTAACTAAGCATGACTTAACAAACCTTTATTTTGATAGACATTTAAGCTGACTGCATCGAAGCCTTTTACGATTGAAATCATCTACTTTCGTCCTCAACCTCAGTTATTAAACTGTATTATTTCACCTCTCCCGTTCCATCAACGATCGAATCGATCGAAGATCGCCAGAGTTCCACTTCCTCCCTTCCTTAATTTATATTCCATCTTACCGCATTTATCATGCGCACTGCTAAGGAGTGGAATTCCCGCCTGCAGTATTACTGAATTTGTCATTACCTGTCATGTCATACCCTAGAAATATGCGCCAACTCTTGTATGGGCCGCAACTATGCGCTACCCCCTTCAAATGATAATGATTTAGTTACCCCGTTGGTTGTGTTTATTTATAATTTGGAACATGACTCGACTTCGCACATTGTAACGTAAAGCGTCTCTTTTTGTGAGATTACGTGAGCGTTACGGACGCTTACGTTGCTAGAATTATGTTAAATATTTACCTAGTAGAAATTCAATGTTTGACCATCGTTCTTAGAGACTATTGCACTATATTAAGATTCGAAACTTTTTACTTGAACTCTTTCCACTTTTTCGACAGTTTTTTGCCGTGTGGACTTGTATTTATAATCGGAAATTTGATAACATGTAAAAAATAGGATTTATTGACGGAATCTATATTGAATATTTTAATAGAACATTCACAAGGAAAATGATATTTTATCTACTTTTGTCACGTGATTGGCCGATTGGTTGATGACGTCAACTACTTGTAAACAGTAGTCAACAACCAAAGTTTACAAGCAGGTGACGTCACGATGACATGAGCCCTGGCCATATTTTCAGGAGAAGCGTTTGCGCGGGATATTTGAATAATATTGTTTGTTTCCGTTTTTTCTTGCGCTATATGTAATGGAATGTAAAATATACATTTTCTATAAAGTCCTTGGACATGAGTGATTAACGTAGAACATGTTTTAATGGTATCATAAAAGGAAGGTGAAGGAAAATTTCGGAGATGGACAGCAGCATACATGTACTGGTACCAACAATGTACAAACAAAAGTGAGGTACATTTTGCTCTGCCCTGACAGGGTTGATGTATGTAGATCAAACACTAATTAAACTATGACTCTATGTACATGAATGCAAATAAACCGATTTGAAATATGTTTGTCTTTTGTCACTACCTGTCTGGCTACCATCACATTATCTAAGTCTGCCGTCAAACACTTGTCTTAATTGCACGGTTTTTCCGGATGAAAAGTAACATTATGGTTTCTGGTTGAGACACTTAAACCATATTGCCTGCCTTACTGAAATCCCGGAATAAATCAGGTGAGATTAAGGCCAAGTGTAAGCAAGCCCATTGAGTATATAAATAATATTGATGTACTGAAACGGTTACAAGCTATATATTAAGTACAGACAGTGTAGGAACACAGTCGCTGGGTGTGTCGTGCGCACACGCAACCCGCTCTGTTTCCTAATGTTACTAAACGCGGTAGAGTAGAAACGGACGATATATCCGCTCGCTCGGATGTGTTCGGCTACCTCCGATATTGAAACAATGTTAGGTTCTCAGTTATTGAAAATTATTTGCGCAACAACTTAAAATAAAGTAAATTTAAAAAAAAATGACTGCATAAAGTCGCATAGATTTTTGTAAGCCATTTATAAAACACTTTTACCGCCATTTTGATTTCCGATAATTTTAATATACCCTATGACACTCTAGTGGTTTAGATGAATCTAACCACGTATAATTTATTACAATTGGTTTAGCCGTTTAGTAGTTACGAGGGAACATAGAGCCGACCATACATACAGGTCAAACACATAGCCCTCCTTTTGGGCTTTGCGGCAGTCGGATAAAAAGACTGTTAGCTTTTCAAAAGGGATGTTTCAAATCTGGCCTGCACATGTACACTATTTAGACAATCAAGGAATAATCTAAAGATATACTGAGAAATGCTAGAATTACATTTTTGCTTCTATTTTAATTGTACAAAATAATTCTTCGTGAACTAAGTGACAACGTCAGATGTCATTTTTTGACGCCATCTTCGTTTTCTAAGTTACGTCTCGTGCGGTTTTGATGATTTTGTACAGGTAATTAAATCATTTATATTTGATGATCAACTTCGAAAATTAGAAGCGAACAAGTCTAGCCGTAACTCCATATATTCGCGGAACGGTTCATTTATGACGTTTTAAAAAATCGGTCTTCTTTTTTCGAAATTTGTCGACCGATAATATTTAAACCAGATGTATTCTATTTTAAAAAATTTCTTTTATCCTGTTAGTTTTTAATGAGTATTTTAATACTGTTGTTTATTCGTTGATTTCCAACCACGCACTAATTCAATAAAGGTTAAACTCAACTTTTTGCGTTGCGAAGTAAAAACTGGGTTAACCCTAATCTGCAAAAAAAGCGTCGTGTCTCGGGCGCGGGCACTAGAGCGTTGAGCACTCGAGTAACGCAAGACCTCGTTGGCAAACCTGCGCCGGCGCACGCTTGGGAAACGCAGCGCGCAGCTGGTGGAAGCGGAGGGAAATGAGCGATTACCTTTACTGCGGTGCAAGTTTATGACTCTAGTTCAACGTGGTGCAATGTAGCATTCGCATTTTTACAAAATGCATCCAAATTGTTATTCAGATACAGAAGAAAATTGTAACTGTAGCAGAGATTTCATTGAGGTATGAGAGCGTATTAACTTGGTTACTTCATGATTTATTTTTTATGAAAAAAGTTTCCTTTAAAGACTTACACAAATTCTGCCTTGCCGGCTTCTGTTTCCCAAGCGCTACGCTGGATGTCTTACAGTCCAGAGTGAACAAGCTATTTCTGGGCAACCATGACCCACCATAGACGACATCGTCGCTGAACACCGTCAACCGTTTGGGGTCAAACGGAAGCCTATCTAATATTATTAATAATAATATGAATACAATAATCGGAATGGTTTTTGTTGTGCGCGATAACTCTTTTGAAGTAGTTTTTTTATGACAAATTATCACTAGTACATTTTATGAATGAGTAGGTCTGTATATTATGCACGATCATATACTAAAAGCCATGCCAAATATGTATATTAAGGCGATCCACCTCTATCAAAGTTTCATACAAAATTTCTGTGGCCGTAATCTTTTGAAATATAATAGCTGGATTTGTGTAGTAACTATCTAAAAATAGGATATCTGATTGTGATGTAGTGAAATGAGTATCATTTTTTGAGCGGTTTTCAATGAATGATTGACAAGCAATCGCCACGCTGCTATAAATACCGTCATCATTATAATAATACACATAAATCTCATCATTCAATCAACATCATCATTATATATTCGCTGCAGTTGATTTACATTTCAATAAATTTATTGATCCGCCTTCACTTACCATATCACGATACGTTTACCGATTTACATAAAAAACAATTAAATCTCAAGAACTTTGATGCCAGTTTTGACATATATATAGTATATTGTAACTTGTAGATTATATTTCAAATGTCAGATGTTAATATTTGTTTAGATGTGATAAGTAAAATAGATTGTTTGTTTGTTGATCAATGAATTCATTTTGTCTTACGATTTGGAGCGAAATGATTCTCAAATTAATGTCTGTTTCAATCCAATATAAAACATTGTAAACAAATATAAATAACATTATATCTCATTGAAACAAACAAATATAGAGCCTCACAATTGCCCACTTATAGTCTTCTAATTGTTATACATTCTTCTTAGATATACTTACTTTAACTATTATAAAAAGATATTTAGTATAATATTTTTGCATCGGTGGTTGTTTACGGTTATAGGCCATAGACTATTCCATATTTTACTTTTTCTTCTTCTTTCCCTTCTTCTCCTATCAACTATGTCGCCTGAAAGGCCGAAAACCGAAGCTTTACCACGAAGTACCGACTGGTACCGACTTTCCGTAAGTGTATTTGCTATAATCACCACGCATCAGGATGATTCAAGGGAGAGTTGTTAAATATATGAACGGTGTTGCCACATCCGACAGTATTGTTCCTAATGGCAGCTAAGACAATTTCAATATAAGTATATATTTTATCCTATTAAATTTTTGAATATAAAGAAGTATCAGTAAATCAAATTATCTACAACGAATCTCTGTGTCTGTGGTTCGTCAGACTTGAAAAACTATCTACAGGAATTGATTGATCGATTGGGATGATAAGTAGCCTCCTATATATTAGTACTTGGGTTTGAGTAACTTTGTGTGGAGTGGCCTGGTTGGTGTCATTATTTTCTAGATGGTGTCTTACACGATAGACTTAGGATAAAACTACGTGTATGTCAAGTTTATTTGAAGTTCCTAGCTTTTTGGGGGAGGTTATGACATCTATGAGAAGATATTATGTTTTGTGATTAAAATACTGTACAGTTCAGCCGTGATGGCTTTCGCAAGTGCTATGTGTATGGCGACACAGATGAGATAAACCATTCTTTTTATTTTCGTGACATATGTCCATTAACGATGCCGTCATATTGAGGTTTACCCTTCTCTATCCGATTCAGACAGTTGGCTAGCAACTAGATTTCATTAGTGTTACCATCCCACAAAATGGTAAAAAAAGTCAGCTAATGGTCTCCTTTGACGTTTGTAAATTTGAATGTTTCTAGTTTCGACATTGGTACTGTATGGTTAATGGTTGTGATGTGTTTTTCGCAACTAAGAGATTGTGCTGATATATTAGATGCAACTGGTAGGTGAGTTGAAGGCTGGGAATTATTGATTTTACATTTCATTCGATAGGTTCCCGTTTGACCACAATCTCACCTGATGTTAAGCGAAGATGTGGCTTAGGATGGTTCACGGTTGCCTAGAAATAGCTTATTCACTCTGACCGTAAATATATCCAGGTTGAAGCTCTCGAGAAACACAAAAGCCAACAGGGAATTCCACTCCGGTCTTCCAAATGTTCGCAAGCGTATGTAAATTATTATTCTAATTTTCCCTAAACGTACTTTTTTCTCACACTCGAATAATTTTAGCACAAGTGCGTCGACAAAATTAAGGCTTCATGAGTTTTACTTCAAAAAAATAATTAAATAATCATGTTACGTTTACAAATGCAATTTATTATAAAAACTTCATTTGTGCATTTAAAAGGCGCGCAACTGATAAAGATGATGACTAAATTCTTATTTTGCACCTTATAGTCTATTCGTATGATTGAAAGTTGTAAAGCTAGTTTAAATAAAATAGCTTATAGTAGTTAATCGAAATTCATAAAATAATATAAATATCTACAGTAAGAAGCTCATCTTATTTACCTCTATATATAAAGTAATTTTAAATTTGACGAGTGACTGCAGAAGTTTTTTTCTTCTTATGTATTTACTTTTGCCAATCGCATATGCAGTTGGACCAGTGGAATATAGCGGTGGCTGAAAAAGAAAGGAACTTCCAGTTGTTTTGTATTTATTAACATAATCATTTCATAATCAGAACTGACCTGCTTTTGAGAGAATGTTCAGCTTTTTGCACACTGAGTGAACATTGCTGAAACAAAAAGATAATGAAATGAAATGAAAAATGAAATGAAAAAATATTTATTTTCTTGTATATGATTACCTTAACACTACAGTTTTTGGGACACTCCTTTTAAGTTTAAAAAACTTGTATTAGGAGGCCCCGCTCTTCCGCTAGTTATTTAAGTTATACAAATACTATTTTTATTTATATCATAGGTGCTACTTACAATTAACGTGTACTACTTATAATTCATACAATAACTCAAGATCTTAGAGCAAATGATTGAATTTTTTGTAGTTTTAGTACCTCTATAGGTTAGTGACTTCACGGTTGGATGTCCATATATGGTACTCGATTTGATTGTTGTAATAGGTTAATTTTTTCACGCTCGCTTGGTAATTTAATATCATGCTGTCTAACTCTGCCGTCAAACAGCAGTTTCGTCGCATAGCCAGCTCTTCTTTTAACTTGATGCTTCTGCGTGAGCACATTTCCATCTTAACCGATTGCCCACAATTATTGTCAAAGTTTTAAGCACCCCATAAACCCTGTATTGCCACTGGTTCCGACATTCAGGAGCATGGTTTTTGGGCGTAATTCCAATGCCTCAAGTTCCCGAGGGTTCAAAGGTTGATCTGCAACTTATACAGTAGTACTACTGACTTTAACTTTGATTCTTTTTCAAAAGCGTAAAAACATGAAAATCAAGGGACAATCAATCAAAACTAAATAATATAGCTTAGTATAGTTTAGGTTTTGATAGAGTCTGTTTCAGTTTCATTTTTCGTTCTCATTTTAGCATTTTTGGGGTATATGCAGTATCTCATTTTAATTGGTTATATATTTTAATTGGTATCACATATATTTATGTATAATTAGCAGGTCTAATAATAATCTAATAATACATCAGGCCAACTCTCTATTGGGTGGTTCTTATAATAGCGAAGAATTTGAGACGGTAACGAGAAGCGACCTATGAGCTTAATGGCAAAGCGTTCGCCCCGGACCGGCGAGAGACGCAGGTTCGAATTCCGCTAGTGCTGAATTCTTTTCTCACTATTTTCAAAATGTTAGTGGCAAACTGCGCCTATAGTAGTACGAGTATATATAAAACCAGGAAATTCATTTATCGTGCGTACTGCAAAAATATGGAATACACTACCGGTTTCCGTGTTCCCCGAAAATTACAACTTGGGAATCTTCAAAAATAGAGTAAATAGGCACCTTCTAGACCAACACGTAACATCGTCGACCTCATCGTCACTTACCATCAGGTGAGATTGAGGTCAAGTGTTGGTCTATCTTTAATAAAAAAAAAATCAGGCTTATCCTCACCATGTTGAAATGAAGTGTAAATAAAATTCAGAAGTAAATTACGTTTTTACAAATCGTTGCCTAAAACCATCTACAAAGCTAGACGAGGAAGCTAATGACGACATTCTGAAAATGAAATCAGCATCTTTCAGATACACCAATGACAGGCCACTCATTTATCGTTACATAAACCGATGCACATGCATTGTATAACCATCGACCTTTTACTAGCAGTGTTGCAATGTTAGAGCTTCTTAAAAGCGGTAATGTATTTTGAATTTAGCAATACTTTCGCTCGCTCGACCCGTGACCCGTATGTTCGGTTGTTTGGGTCCAATACATCGTTTAACTCCTTTATACTTATTGCAATTACACCTACAATGATAAATAATGCAAGACTACTTAGGTAAATATTATATTTGTGTTGAAATTATTTCTCACGAGAAATTGTCGGGTGATTTTATATTGCGCGATGGCAACACTAAACGTTGATGACAGTGTAGTGCTAAGAAAGACTTTAGAAGTTTGTAAACACTTTATGTCTTGCCCAATACTGTTAAAAGCTCGATAAAGTAAAGGTCCTATGTTTGAAAGTTAAGATAATTTTAGTGAACATTTTGGTCTGATTTTGATTTTTAGTATTTGCGTTGCGTTTTCTGACGTTTACGACGTAACTGTTAAACTGATCTTAATGAAATGTGTCACACAAATTTTATACCGATACATTGTATACGGAATTTTTGGGAAGCCAACTCATTTGTAGTCGCGGCAAAAAGCTCGTGGAAATATCATCATCACCAGCCTATACATGTTCCCACTGCAGGGGCTCAGGCCTACACTTCTACAGAGAGTGCCACGTGGAAATGTAATAATTATGAGATACATATTATTGTTAAAATATTATTATCAAGTACATGTAATATTCAACCGACTTCAAAAAAGGAGGAGGCTCGCAATTCGACTGTATGTTTCTTTTGTATGTATGTGACGCCGTTATGAATTGATTTTGATGATTCTTTTTTTGTTTGGTAGAACATACTTCAGAATTGGTCCTATATAAATTTTATCGAAATTGATTAGATTTTTTGAGAAAATCAACACAAAACCAATATGATAATTCTACCTCTAAGGGTGAAAATTCTGCGGGACGAATGTTGTAGCTTTTTAGGGCAATTGAAGACGGTTTCTAGCTCTTTTTGAAAGCGTTCGAAAGCGAAAGCGAAGTAGTTAGTCGATGCTAGTCTCATTACACTAGAATTCACATGTAATGTTGTTTATAGACAGATCGTATTAGCCATCGAGTTCCGTGTCGATGCTTATGCTTACAGTTATGGACCGATGACCTGTACATGTTTAGAACAAATAAACTTTAAGATTCATGTAATGCAGGAGCAATGGACTGTTTAGTGACCGTTTGAATATCATTAGGATGTCCAACGGTTAAGGATGAATAGTAGAAACAGTTTAAGATCTTTTTTGTCACCATTGTATTTGAATTTAGCTTTCATCTAACCTATAGTTAGTAGATAGGATAAAAACGTGTTCAAACTGAAGTTAATGAAGAGTGGTCTCTGTAACGTTTTATTGCTTCTATGTGTGTGAATGTATCCTGTTTCATATATTAGTCTAACAGTTGTAAAATAGTATCCAAAATTAATAAAATAATCATATTTTTGGTATCTAAAATAATCCAAAGTCTTTTATGAAAATCGTAAAATTGTAGCTCTGACTTACGCAACGAGGTTTCCGTACAAAATAATCGTTAACATAGTGATAATCATAAATAATAGGTAAAGTAATAAGCACGAACAGTGTTCCAAGGAAAATGTTCTGAATAAATAGCAAAGTTTGCAAATAATGTGTGATATAACTAAATCATATATCACTTTCCGCGAATGTATGGAACCAAGGCCTGGTCTCGTACACTTATAATTTTAAATGGTCACTATCAAATAAAAGTGATTTAGTTACAATTGTTGTATGTTTTGGTTTAGTTTATTTGCACAAAAATATATAAAATGCACAAAACAGGTAAGACTTGAAGTTGAAAACAAAGATGGCGTCAATAGAATGTCATTTGACGCTGTCACTCAGCACAAAAATAATGATTTTGTACAATTTAAATAAATGCAAAAATGTAATTCTAGTATTTTTCTATACATATTTACATTATTACTTGATTTTTTGAATAGTGTACAAGTGCAGGCCGAATTTGAAACATCTCGTTTTTACCTTTACATGCCTTTACTACAGTTTTGAATCCCTTGCGAGTTCTACAATATTCTGCTTACACGGCTTTATCCTTTGATTGCAGACTTATAAGGATTAGAAGTCTAATTTTTCACGGCTCCAAGGGATTGTAGATTTGAGAGTATTTGATATTATTTACTGTTTGTAGTCGTTACTGATAAAAAGGGGTTTGACAGAAAGAGAGATCAACAAACAAATCGGACAACGAAGTGATAAAATAATCGTCCCCTTTTTCTTTTTGAGGTGCGGAAACTCAAAAACCTACTCTCTATTCTGGCAGGTAACGTTTCTATCCTAGGACGTAAGAGGCGCCCTCGGGACCCAATAACTTTTCATCTTGAAGCACTCCTAACCCGGATACGAGTACATACACCGTTCCTTCAGTTTCCGTGTCATGCCCACTACCCATGCCTATCTCTTAACAAAGCAACGATATTATCTTAGGTTCGAGTGCTATGAGTGACATTGGACTAGTTGCAAGTAATAAAACAGTCTGAGCCTTCAAAACTGGCCGAATCCGTAAAAATTGTAGACATATAAAACAGGATATTTGGAAGGGGGAAAACAATAAAGAAAATATGTATGATTTATCCATACACGAACTCTAATATTTAGCTGATGAATCTTATGTTCAAAACAAAACATTCTAAAGTGCAAAACAGTGTTTACACAAGTCCTCTCAGCCACAATAGTACATTGACATCGAAAACTCTTAATAAAAAATTTATATTCCGAGTGTTTTTCCGAACAAGTGAGGACATAACGGTGCATCATGTACCAACATGTCTCGGCTTATTTGTAGTATTGGTTTTCTTCACACTCTCTTGTTTTATTAGTACTTCGTCAGCTACATCCATTAAAAACACTAGCTCCACGTTACGTGTGCTTTAGTGGAAGTATTTATTCACATTTTGCCCGTTATTTCGTTTGTGTGGACTTAAATAATTATAAAGTCACTGTTCACACTTGTACAAACAAGCACTTAACCCCCCCCCCCCCCCCCCCCCCCCCCATCACCCCTCCCACTAACACACACAACCCTTACACACATACAAACTTTCACACATTACACATTCCCTACACATTCCCCCACATTACATATTCCTCACTCATACCCTCTTAATTTTGTTTCTTTTCAATTACCTTTTATTTACAATTTAACAAATTATTTCTATATAATTGTCATTATTATTTTTATTTATAGTTTATTTCATTGAAAAATATCATTTAGGTAGGTTCGGATAAGAAGCGCGGAATCTCCTGGCACAGGTGTTGTTATACTTACAAGGAGATTACAACCTTGTATTCTGCTTAAGATAAGTTTCAAAAAGAAATAAACAATTTTTCATTTTCATTCATTTCCATTTTCAAATAATTATTCTACGTGAACATGGTTTAAATTATCAAGTGTGAATGAATACAATGAAGAACACAATATACCTCACAAAATTCAAACAAATTCGTTTGGTCTTTAAGTGTGAGATTTATCTAACACTATGCAGACATCCACATGTTTATATGTTGTCCTTCTTCTTTAACATAACGGTGAGTCAGAATAATTAAATTTTTGGTATAGCAATAATTTGACGGTTGCAGATGGACATAGACTACTTTTATCCCCAAAGGATCAAAAGTTCTCGTAGGATGATTTATGAAATGCACGCAATCGATTTCGCGGACTAAAGTACTCATGTACAGCCTGCAGCAGTCCACTGCTGGACACCCTCTCCCAGAGTGCGACACTCTATTCGGCACTCTGCTGTCCGCACCATTCACGTCTGGCTACCCTAAAAGTAAACGTCAAAAATACTGTTCCGAAATAAATTATCCCAAAACACAGAACGGGCCTGCACTTGGCCTTCATCTCACCATTGTACCAAGGCTGTATGAAAATGGCTGCCGTCCATTAAATGGCATAGCTAACGTCCTATCCCAGAAGTGGCTAGAACAAGCTAATGAAGCACTGGGTATGCTGTCATTCTTTACCGGAATGAATGTCATTAACATACAATCATAGTTAATAAAAAATATATTTTTACATCCTATTTTTGATTATTGTTCAAAGCGCCATTTAAGGATCATTAGTTGCGTAACGACCCTTGTAGCTGACAATAAAGTTACACGTTAATTGTATTAATTTTGCGATTAATGACATTCGATGTACTATTTTTATTCTACAAGGTTGTGTCAAAAGATATTTTGCATGGAATTTTTACGGAAATATTCTGAGCGAATTCCCGTTTAAAGCACCTATAAAGTAAATTTTCCTAAAGCATCGGAATGTGATCAACAGTTTTTACGCCATGTTTCTTCAAAGTGCGTTGAACCAATAACCTGGCAGGCACACTGCGCAGTTTGTTTGTCAGATATTTGTAAACGTATAAAAATCGATACAAATCTTAAGGTTTTTAACCGACCTTTTTAACCGACTTCAAAAAAAGAAGAAGGTTCTCAATTTGACGGGTATGTTTTTTTATTTTATATTTGTTACCTCAGAACTTTTAACTGGGTAAATCGATTTGGATGATTCTTTTTAATTTGAAAGGTGGTGCTTCTTTCCGTGTAACAAATCTTAAATCTGCCTTATTAAAAGTAGACTTTTAGGGCAATTGAAGTCAGTTTCCAGTTCTTTTTAAACACTTGTAATTTACGTCTGTTTTCTTTAGTCACCTTTCTACCGTTAGATTAATTTCTATGTACTCGTATATCTTCAGATGAAGTGGTCTTGAATAGCATTAATACGAAATATCGGATTTTGATAGTCTAACAATGTAAGGCTCTGGATAAACAAGCTCCTAAATTGACTAATCAACAGTAAGATAACAGTCCTTTTAACTGTTGAATGTTTGGTTTACCTGTGTATTTTGGATCTCGGGTATGCCTCTATGTTGATAATTACTGATAAGGAGATTATACTGTTTACCCTGACGTAAAGAAGGATCACACGCATAATGACAGCTGTACACAATTTTCGGCATACGCACAATGACACATGCGCATTACGACACACACGCATAATGACACACACGCACAGTGACACACACGCACTATGACACATACGCACAATGATACATGCGCATAACTACACACACGCATAATGACACATATGCATAACAACACACATGGATAATGACTCACATGCACAATGACACATGCGCATAACGACATACACGCATAATGACACATGCGCATAATGACACACACGCATAATGACATATACGCATAACGAACAGGGCTACGTCACTCTTCATTCCGTAAACTGTCATGATGCCAAAACTAACGGGGATATATTTCAAACAAAGACCAAACGAATAGAAACGGTTTCATATTTATGATATTAAGTATGATATGCCGTATACAATAGAAAATACTCAAAACCAAATGACATTATCCTAATAAGGAAATGCTAAGCCATCGGCCATGCACCGCACCGCCTACAACCCATTCTACTCAAACTACAAACTCATTCTAGGTGTTCCCATAATTTGGAACATTGTATAATAATTCGCAACTCAGGCATTACAGGTCAAAGCCTGACATTACGAACTTTCGTTCATAAGTCACAGTTGTTAAAGTCCAATTCCCAATGATATGGCCAGTTCGTGACTGAGAAAAAACTGGGGCCACAATAAGTTGCATTCAGATGTGTTGTGCAACTTCAGTTTTTTTCGTTGCTAGAGTTTATTAATCCGCACTGCCCTTACGTTAGATAACGAGTTCAACTGCTCTTTAACTGCTTTAGAAAGCAGTTAACTTTTGGTAGGTAATGGTTGGAATTTTGAAACAGTAAATTGATGCTGTATTTGTATTTCGGTTGATTTGGTCAGTTTAGTGCCTCTTTCGTTACGCAGGTGAAATATTTAGATGGAGGTTTACTTTCTAAAGAGTTCAATTGACACTGCAAGCCTTTTTTAGATTGTATTGTAAGATCAATAGTAAGAAAAGATCTGGCAGTCCGTACGCTGAGTTTTTCAATGGCTCGGTTTCGGATCAGCACAAATTATGCGTTGAGATGGTAAGGGATTGCGTCCCCTGCTAGTGGTACTAGCATTTTTAACCCCCGACGCAATCGTAGCTCGGATGGTCCAATTTTGGTGCGTTTTTTTACGCGAAAACAAGTTTCCTTGCGGCGGTTCTTAGTTGTATTTGCTAAAAATCGATTCAGAAGTTTGTTGCCTAGTTTTTTTTAAAAAAGATTGATTTATTTCACTTTTTATGTAGTATTCATTGCAATATTATTATTGACTACTATTTTTAGTTTTAATGACTTTATTTAAATCGGGTCTGCTCATCAAGAACCATATATTCTTGTTGTGAAAATTTTATTTTGATTATAATCAGCTAAAGACACACACACAAAAAAACTTAAAAAAATTCATCGCCTCCCCACACTACATTTCGTAAATTACAAGTCCAACAATCTAATAATTACTTAGAAATTTCGCAAGCTCTGTTTGGACTAAGAGATTTCACATGTAGCACGCCAATGTCTTTGTTTATGGCCGTGTAAGGTGAATCGGAGAATAGGACATTCATTCCATAAATACCTTTCTGGTTTGTGTTTTCGTGAATAACCAATCAATAGGATGAGCTGAACAGCATTCACTTGTATTTGGTTAATCATAATCACTATGATCACATGATACGTGTGATGATATATGCTATCACGGTTAGTCAGAAGCTTCATTTATCATCAAAGTAGAGCATGCTATACGCATATCATCATCGGCTTTATCATCATATCGACGGCTAAGTTTTACATATTTTTACAAGACCTATTTTAATGTTTAAACATTTTATATGATAAATAACAGTATCCATCGTAGTGGACTTCAGAATTTATCCCACGCGAACTACTTGTTCGATCAAGATAAAAATTTCCTATAACCTTCTTCAACCATTCAACTATTCCTTTTAAAAAAATTAGTTCATTCTGACTCTACGACGTGGAGGAAGGACAAACAAATAAAGAAACTCCCTTTCTCATTTGGATTATACATGCTGTAGACATTCCTACAGCTCGCACGAAGCGTTTCGCTTCCACATTTATCGTGCGTACAGCAAAAATATGGAATACACTACCGGTTTCCGTGTTCCCCGAAAATTACAACTTGGGAATCTTCAAAAGAAGAGTAAATAGGCACCTTCTAGACCAACACGTAACATCTTCGACCTCATCGTCACTTACCATCAGGTGAGATTGAGGTCAAGTGTTGGTCTATCTTCAATAAAAAAAAAATTTATTAGCTATTTAATTTATTTTTATTTTTTTGCACGTTGTAATTATGAAAGAGAGCTTCTAGTAAAATTGTGATATTGAAATTCATCGATGGCAGAAAAATGCGACTCAGGGGAAACAAAAGGTTTGCGAAACCGATCTAAAAATCGTATATTTTCCGTTTTACGTATATCAGATTATAAGTCCGGTTCTAATTAGTCATTATTCATCATTAATCTGACCCAACTCCTCTGAATTGTCACCGTGAGATTGCGCGGGCGCTGCAGTGGCGGTGGTGGCGGGCTGCGCGGGCGCCGGCGACCGCTCATTGCGCAGGCGACGAAAGTTGGCCACAGAGTGACGTAACGCCCGCCCGCTTCCGACCCTCACTTGATAAATGATAACGCGAATTATATTAAAAATAATTACAATGTTTCATTCATTGTATTATTTTAATACGATTTTATTATTCGTAAACTTCTAACTTAGGTTTAACAGTTTTTTAACACGAAAAATTTTTTTTTTACTAGATTTAAATTCCCTTTAGGATATTATTTAATAACTCATCACCCATTCATTTATGCATAAATGCATCATTTGATGAACATTTTAGGTGGTGAATGTAGACATTTAGTGCAATTGAAGTCGGTTTCTAGTTTTTGATCGCGTTAATTATGTTCACAGTTGTTAGGTTACACAGTATTCTGCCAGAAATAGCTTGGTTTGTTGAGGAACGGAAGCTGGTCACAAAAAAATTTCAACCTCCTTGCTTGATAAATAATATCCTACGGATTGATATTCTAAATAATTCATATGTTTTAATCTGTAATTTTTTATGAATAAGTTTTATGCGTATGATATTATGTTTTCAACTTTAGTGTGCTCTTCAAGGCCTCGGAAGAGGTAATTGTTTGAGGAAATGTTTGTGATATATCGTTTATTTTAGTTTTTTTGGGATTTTAATAACATTATGAAAGATTACTTACCTGTGTTTTTGTATTGGGTTATTCGATCTTAAAACTCTCCTTAAATTTTTAGCTATGTCGTTTTATCATGAAATTAAGCTGAAGCATTTAAAGTAACATTTTTTTCATTTTTTTGGGTTCCGCCGTCAAACAAGGAACACTTATAGTTCCGCTCTATCTGTCTGTCCGTCCGCGGCTTATTAAGTACGGGTATACATATTAATCACGCCTACAAAGTGCTAGAAAAGAAATATTGAAAAATAATTTTAGTTAGGGTGTCCCCTCTATCTTCTAAAATATTGCTTCTAAAAATCTAACAAAATTCACAGTAATAGTATGTACACTGAACTTAGAAGGGAAACTATCACGACTAAGCTGGCTTTGCAGGTGAACGAGTAATAGTAGACCATCTTATAACATACGTTTGGAAATGTCAAAATGAAAATTTCGTACAAATTCCATTCAAAATTACTTTTCATTAGATGTTTGAACTTATTGTGAAGAGCGACTACGGAACCCTTGCTTTTTTAAACTGAACTGAGTGAACGTAGTTCAATTGTTAAACTAGTTGTACAAAAAGTTTAACAGATTGTAACTAAGGATAATGAAGTAAGGCTTAGTAAGGCTTTAAAAATATTTTTATTGTGTAATGAGTTTGCACTCGGCCTTCATCTCACCTACTGGTAACTGACATAAGAACATTAGTTGGAAATATTAAGTAGAAGAAAGAAAGAAAGAAACTTTATTTCGACACGTTAGACTAAAACTAACTTATACTCTAGATTTAAAAAAATTATGATGTGCCAGAAAAGATCCCCACTCAGCTTATTGCTGCAGCAGATAGCCTGCTGCGACGCTGGTATTCCGTGGAGCCTGAGAATTCTTATGCTATTAAAAACAAAAATAAATATTTTTAAATTTAAAAAAAAAAATGTTTAAGAGCACACACACTTTGAAGAAAATTAAAATAAATAAGTAGACATTTCATGACAAACAATCATAAAAAATAAAAAAACACCTAAACCTATTATGTACTTAATTATTTAAATTAGTGTGTCAATAAATTAGTGTGTGATCAGCGTTCACCCAGAAACCTCAATTATGCGCTTGTTCTGTAATCTTTCAGTATCGGAACACATCAGTGCTTTGAGACTGATATCTAGCGGTATACATAGATAACACATTTTGTATTTGACTTCTGGCGGTCCCCACGCCAACAACATAGAAGCTCGTATATTTGGCAGTTGAATTCGTTTCTTATCTAAAATAAAAGGGGTCTCATTTATTTGTCAAAAGACGTGTTTATAGTATGTTTGAACTAAGTAGAATAAGTCTGTTCTCTAGTGGATAGACTAGCAACTTAACAAGATTTATTCTCGGATACAGCGGCGGCGCTGAGGGAAAAACTGCGGGAGGCAGGTTGCGGACCGATAGCTATCTATGGTCGTACTTTCACTAGCGCAAACACGTCTGACTACTGCACTTACTATTTACGTCATTAAATGTTGTAAATTTGTATTTTTCAAGGTGAAATAGCGAAAGAAATTTGTTCAAGGTACCTTTTGATTTTCGGTACGCATACGCCCTCAAATAACTGTATTTTTCATTCCACGCCTGGGGTTTAACCGGACATATTAATGTATAGCCACACTTATGAATTTTGTTGTCACACACATCACACCTACCTTATATGTTATATATTTTATTTCTCAACAATAGATATGCTACGAACGCATAATAATACTTTGAGGTAATAGCCAACATTTTTAACACGATGTTTTACTTTTGTTTTACTGTTCAGATAAATAAACAATTTTTTATTTCACTATCAAAATCAACTATCAACAAACAAAATCAACTAGCTATCGCCTGCGACTTCCTCCGCGTGGAATGTTTTTACAAATTATAGCCTATGTGTTATTTTGATGTGTAAGCTATATAGCTATATTATTGTACAGTTTAATTAAAATCCATTCAGTAGTTCTTGCGTGAAAGAGCAGCAAACATTCATACATACAAGCTTTTACGTTTATAATATTAGTGTGATTAATGCTATCTAATTGAGACAAGCGCCACCTAGTTTTATCCGTCTTGTTTCGGTTTAGTTGAATAATAAGAGTTTTGGTCAGTTCTGTCTGTCCGTCAATTTGAATAATCGTGTTGCTAAGTATTAAATGGCAACTCTTGTGGTCAATGTGAAAGGTAACCGAATTCAAAGCCTCCTGTGAAATAGTTCGCAGTTTCAGGTCACGCCAGTAATTATGACAAAATGTGGACCTCAATGACTGCTATTTACTATGTGGTCTTTGATACACAGTTATAAACACCACAGATCTTAATAAGTGATCATCAAACTAACTGTGACCGACATAGCTCGACGAGTCAGTAAGATGAAGTGGCAGTGGGCACTCGGCAGGCACTGTGACAAGTCGAAAACTTAGCCCGATCGTTCCTCTCTATCTCTTGTTCCGCGTTCTCGCTTGCACGCTCGGCTCAGGCGAAACGTGACACTGTATCGTGCGTGCAGCCGGCGTTCATCGGTTTATTAGACGTCACGTCAAAAAAGCTTTAGAAAACAACTGCAGAACTTGAATTGATATTGTCACTGTAGTTTGTGACCTAGACTGAATATATATTTTAAGGTAACTTTGAACTATGTCGACGGTTCGGTAGTGGGACTTGACCCAGTTTCATTGAACTTGTGTCATGTTCTGATTGGTTCCGATATCCGTGAATGTTTCAAAAATATTATTATTATTTTAGACTTGGAGTCTAACAGTTAATGCTTATTTTATGTCGTAGACTTATAGACTGATCATTTTTGTATGTACCTTTGTTTATTGCACATAATAATAATTACAAAGTCAATTATAACTAAAATTGTACAATTAGAGTGGAGTTAGGGATACCTAACAAGAGATTTCTCCCGAGATTATTTATTTTTTGAAAACTCAAGTGTGAGTGCACACTTGAGTTTTCAAAAAATAAATATACTGTAAGTAGACCTACATACATGTACATAAACAAAAAAAGAAGAAGTATATATTAGAGAAGAAGATAATGTAGAAAAAAAGTATTACAATAAATAAAAACACGATTTACATAATATATAAATCACATACATATATATAAACTGCCTATTATTTAAATGAGGGATAAATAGTGCTCCTTGAGTTATTTTTTAAATGTTCCTATAGTTCTACCTTCAACATAATCATTTCTTTGTTTTTTTATTACAGGTAAGTACGATTTTATTTCTGGGAGAAGCACTCGCTCTGACAAAAAGGGTAAGAATTTGATTTTTTTTTGGTAAAACGATATGTGATATGAAAATAATTTATGCACGAAGATATTACGCTTATCATCTTACTAGATGGTGAATATAGGACCGTACTAAAGAAGTATGCATACCCAGAAGCCTAAGACATGGCTATTATATCTCTGGTAGCCAGGATTGAATTTCTGTCGGTTTTTAAATAAATGTATGTCTGTGTAGCAACCTGCTGGCCAGTGCTTATGCTACAGGACTTACAGTACTATTTTAAGCACTGGCTGAGCAATAATTCTGTTAAGTTTTTGTTCCATATGTTGTTGTTGCATTAATCACTGGTGTGGTTTTGGGCAATAAATCATTTTTACTTTTACTTTACTTTTATTGATATAGGGAATAGATGAAATGAAACTATAAATGTAGGAATTCTATAAATTGGTAATTATGAATGTAGGCGTAGGGAATGGATAGTGAAGTGATAGGGAGTGGATAATCATAGTAGAATATTGGTAATTTTAAGTAAAGGGATAAACGAGTTTGGTAATTATGGACGTAGAGAGTTTAATACACAGTAGTTTAACCGCCTCCGTGGTCTAATGGCTAAATGTTGCATTCAAGACCCGGAGGTCCCGGGTTCAATTCCCAGTGGGGGTACTTGGTTCGGCTGGCGGTAGGACATTATATATGCCCGCCTGGCTAGCTACCACCATGTTACCTAATTCTGCCGCCAAACAGCAGTGTTAAAAGCACTGTTGTGTTCCGGTATGAAAGGTAGCAGCGCTAGCGTCTCAATAGCTTGACGCTTCTCAGTGAGCATGTTTACCATCCAACGGCCTTATCGTCACTTACCATCAGGAGAAATGAAGGCCAAGTGCAAACGCATCATACATATAAAAAGACAGATCATTAAATAAATAGATGCACCGGACAAACATGTACAATAACATACTTAAATCTACTTAAAACATTACCCCCTTAAAGATTCACCGTAGTCGGGTAAAATGAATCATTTCCGGATCCCAAACAAAATTGAAAACAAACACACCCACTTCCTAAATGTTAATGAATCAGCTGATCAGACCGTATTCCTAGATCTATCATTAAATTTACTTTCAAATTTGGTTGCATTGTTTACTTAATTCTTTGTTACTTATATACTTGATGTTTGTGAGATAAGTATAAGCTGTGCAATGAAACTTGACTTAAATTAATGGAACCGGATCCAGTGAATGTTATCTTTCGATTGCCGAAGTCGGACTCGGTCAATGCGTGGGACGGATTCAGGGGTATTGAGTAATCGATCTACCAATTATTTAAAAAATACGTTTTATAATAATGAATTATAAAAATTACTAATGAATGTTATTATTATATATGTTATTATACCGGCATACAGTCTTAAATATAATTATTTGATGAAAAATAGAGGAGTAAAAGTTCATCAATAAGTATGTCAACTGTCAGAGAAAAACAAATTTGAATCGTACTGGCTAGAAATAATAATTAAGTTAATTATTGAATAACATCAACATCAACAGCCTATATATGTCCCCACTTCAGGGCCTCAGGCCTTCTCTCCTATAGAGAGTGTATGGACCGAAGTCCACGCGGGCCCAGTGCGGATGGGTGGACTTCACATGCCTGTTCAAAACATGCAGGTTTCCTCACGATGTTTTCCTTCACCGTTAAGCAATCGGATAATGTACTTGAATTGAAAAACAACTCATAGGTACACGGCTGGATTCGAACCCGGATTCTCAGATTGAGAGTCCGCGCCATATCCAATGCCCACCGACGCTTTTTAAAATTTTTAATTATCAAGTTGTTACGCTAGGTTATGTGAGTTTTAGTTTTTTACTGACTGACTATTAGTCTCTGATTTAAGTAGTGATTCTTAATTCTTCTTACATTATTGATCAAGTACTTAGCTTTTAAATTCTATGATTACAAACTATTAGCTGATTCCCGCAATTTTATGCATTTTATTTCACGTAAAAACTAAGCATTAATTAGTCTATATCCAGCCTGAATGTCCATTTAAAATAAAGGTGTAATGGTTTTTGAAATCAGACGAGTAGTTTTGGAGATTACTTACACAACTACAGCTTCATAATATAAGCGTACATTATGCGTTCTATACGGCTATCCTATAAATAGGCAAGCAGTCAGAATCGTGGGAACTGATAATTAAACTTAATAAAGCGTAAAAAAGAACATAAACTTGTTCAAGATAAAAGTTGCAGGAATATACACAATGTAATAATCTGTCCTTATAACAGCAATTGTAACGAGATAATTTGTAATAGATGGCTTCATTGTGCGGTATTATTAAAAAATGACATATGTTGATCTTCTCAGCCTGGATCCGTATCTGTCAAATGCGTGGGACCAATAGATGTGCAAAGAAATTATGAAATCCAGTACAAATATATACATCTTATCTGCATTACTATAACAAGTACATACATCTACAGTCACATACAAATATTTGAAATTCGAATGTGTTTTTGTTGCTTAATATAATTGGTCAGTATGAGTAGATTTTTTGGATAGACGTAGGACGTAGTATCGGAAATATATTGTACACACTCAAGAATTTCAATTCAGTTTCATAGGGTTCTTAAAAGTCACCAAATTGTACTACATATATTTACTGTATTACAGATACAGATTTATGCTCATGGTTAAGTTTGGAAATATATAGAAGAAAACGCGGCTAAAGAGCGTTTTAAGTAGTTCAGTTTTTTTAGCCAAAATTCAATTAAATTGAAAAAACACCACTATTGTCAACAAAACCTTCAAAGTTATTGATTTGTTAACAATCGTTTCTCGGTCACGTCCAAAATAAGTTTGTTTACGTGATTTAGATATTCTCGTTTTAATGATATCTCTATAAATTAAAAAAAATGTTCAAAATAACAGAATTGTTTGTTGTTGAAATTAGTCGTGTCAAGAGAAACTTTAACAAAAAATTGAATGCAGATAGGAATCATTAAATAAACATATCGTAACAGCGTATTATTAAGTTATTTATTTTATATTTATTATTAAGTAAGTTATTATTTAAATTGTAATTCATTTGCGAGTTTTATTGTGTTTTGATCATCATCATCAACATCCTATAATGTCTCTACTGCAGGGGCTCAGGTCTACTCTCCTACAGAGATTATTTTGAGATATTTTGTTTTCAACCGACTTTAAAAAAGGAGGAAGTTCTGATGCGACGCTCATGTTTTTTTTGCATGTGTGTTACACGATAACTTCGCCAATAGTGAACCGATTTTGATAATTTATTTTTTATTTGGTAGAACATACTTCAACAGTGGTTCCATATAAATTTTATCTAAATTGATTGATCGCTCTTTGAGAAAGTCAATAAAAACTAAATTTTTTGGTTTTTATTGATTTAATATATCGGTTTAATATATATAATAGTTATGAAATTGAATGTCATTATGGCGATGGAGGTTTTAATTTATAAGATGTGATTAACGTTTATCATTTTGACATCGCCGTGTGCTTATCTTATTTTAATTTTAACGTAATTATTTAATTTATCAATTGAAGTGAAAAGTGATAATGCTCAGATAATTTTGCAGCTATTTGAAACCATATGTTAGTTGATATCAGTTTTAAAAAAATACTCAACGGGGTTGCCCTGTTTGCTTGCCTAAAAACTAAAGTTGATCTAAGTACTCTAAATGTTTTTAGTAAATTTGAAAATCAAGTGTTACTCAATGCAATTTGACGAATTCAAAGTTAATAATTTAGGAACTCGGGTTGCAAGAATTATTCGACATTCGAAACATTGAAACATCTTAAATCCATAGAATTTTTTAAATAAATTCATTTTTCGCCACCTGCCAAGATTTCTACATCACTTACAAAATACTCATTTTGAAGAAAAAAAAACATAAATAATTGCGAACAAACAAATACAAAACCCGATCAAGATCCGCGTAAATTAAAATCGGAAAGGAATTTAACCGTAGCGATTTAACCTAAAAATTTAACTTTTTGCTTGGTTTACAACACCACCGTAAGTTCACGGTCAGCTGTTCAGTTTAACTCTTTTTCCAGTTAATGTCGACATCAAAAGTGAAAACTACTTGGTGGTGGCCATTACAACTATCTTTAACAGCTTTTTCGAAATGAGGTGGACACTAAAAACGAAAACAAATAAAGTGGGCGCTTGGTGCCAGTAGTTATAGCTAAAAAATTCTTAAGAGGGTACTTTAAGTCTCTAACATTATGCTCTGAATTACTTACATGGAAATGATTTATTTAGGTAAGCCCGACCCTTGAACGCTCTCGTAGAAATTGGATACAAAAACATAAATAATTCACTCAGTTTCAATGTATATTGTGCCAGTGCTTACCAGATCTATGTAATAGAATAAAAACTATCGAGGAAGTTATGATTATCCGATTACGTGGCTGAACGGCGGATCAGCTTCTCCTTGTAGATAACATACAAATTAAACTTTGCTTGAAGTAAAGTTTCTTTTCAGAGGTCACTGTTTCCTGGCTAATTATTTAAGGTGTGATGTAGTAATTGTAATTGACCGTGTTGTACCGGCTTTTAAAAAGGCTCACACCACTTTATCCCATACACATAGTATAAGGTTAGTTTGGGAAGAATCAAGGAGATTTGCTACATTGTCTTCATATGCACGCCTCACTTAGCTGGCAAAGTGTGGTCATTAAACAAATGTATTTTTAAATAGAATGCCTTTTTGATTTGGTGATATATGTACGTACACAGGACAGTAACACTTGTCAAATAAATATGAATTAGATGTGTTGTTACTGGCTGTTTATAAATTTGTTTTTATTGGAAAAAAAGGTTATGTCAAAATGTCTGTCTTCTTTTGGTTTTTCTTGTCGGTGTGTAGCTTTTTTTCGTTTCATGTAAAATATCGTTTTAAAATAGAGAATACAGTCCATTCGTGTTTATACTTGTTTTTTAACTTACCACCAAGTCATACTTGCCCTGCGTCGTCGTTAAGAAGTGTAATATACTTGTAAAATACATTAAAATAAAATGAATAAAATAAATCATGTACTAAACCGTGCTGTCGTTCAAAATCGATGGTAATTTTAAGGCGCGGGCTGAAAACCCTATGCGGGGAACATTTCTAGTTTTATATATTAGTACTGTCATATTTCCAATAAAAAAAGAACGAATAAATGAAAAAAAAAAACGTAAGGTATAAATTACACCTACTTATAAAGGAACCAACAAGGATTTACTAATTTAAAGAGAGAACGTGCTTATTTACACATTGTTTGACCCCAGTCAGCTTATGTGTCACATAACTGTCCCTTAGACTGTTTTAATGAAACAGTTTCCGATATGACAACAGTAAAATGTTTCCCTTTAAATAAACTTGTAGAGCCCAGTTTGGGTTGCAACTTAATAAATCGGAATGTAGTCGCAAAGATATCTGAACGAGATTTTACTGACAAAAACAGGAAAAATCGCCTCAATTAAACAATAATAACTTAATAAACTGTTTCATGCTCCACTGAGCTCTATGAAAATGATGAAAATCATTGAAGCGAAATATTGGCGACACGTTTACAATATTGACTGTGATACGTTAATGTTTCACTATTTTATTCGTACTCTGTTTTCAGACCAAACTTTGTTACAAAGTGAGGCGTGGGGAGTGAAGTGACGTGTAACGGAACGAAGTGAGACGTCAAAAAGTGAAGTGAAGTGTAAAGCAGTGAAGTGAGGTGAAAAAGTAGACGCAAACGAAATCGCTAGCAAAATATCAAACTGATATACAGCTTTAATACAAGTTACACATTAGTTTTTTTGTACAAACCTGTTCCCTCTAGACAATTAGGCATGTCCCTAAAAAACGCAACGTTACCACAACAGCAACGTTATCGTTAACGTAACGCGACGGTAACACGTTATTAAGTAACGGTCACGGCACGACGCCGACGAAAGTGACTCTGCCGATACGCTCGGATTATAGCATTGCATCATTTGGTTAAAGCTGCATTGCTGGGCAACACGTGTCCGTTACATTGTTGTGTTTTGGTGAGGGGGTAATGGATACGAATCTCACATATCTTGTCTAAATAAATTACAAAATATATGTTTCGAATCCAGCCTGCACTTGTACACTTTAAAAAAATCAAGGAATAATCTAAACATGCAATAGAAAACTGTAAAAATGATGACATTTTTGCTTTTATTTGGTTTGTACAAAATCACCAACTTTTTTACTAACTGAAAATGTCAAATGTCATTTCATTGACGCCATCTTTGTTTTTTAAGTAAAGTCTTGCCTGAGTTGCGCGTTTTTAATGTTTTTGTACAAATAAATTAGACCAAAATATTGCAATTAAGTAAATCGCATTATGTCCCATTAATTTACGTCCCATTTAAAATTAGAAGTGTACTATTCCACACATTAGCGGAACATGTCATCTGGGTTTGGGCCGGTGACGTCATATTCAAAATAAATATTAATATAAATTATATATACAAGTAAATTAAAAAAGTCTTTAAAGCGGTTACTGTTCTTTATAATATTCGTTTTATTATTCCACAAAACCATACATGTTATATTTTAAAAGAATATAATAACTGAATATTTTTATGATACTAGAAACTAGTCATCTAGGGCCAGCAATATATCATATTTATATATATGAAGGTAATGAATCGAGCACGATTTCCTTATCCAAAAGCACACCTTGACCGTTCCCAATACAAACCGCATTAGCTCTGATGACGTAACACATCAATTACACAAATAAAAGATTGCATCTCCAATAAATCTGATAGACACATCTACTTTTACTGGACAAATAATAAGCACTTTTGTTTGTTACACTTGCATAATACGTATTGAGCTGTTGTCGAATGAATAGATAAATCAGATTGACATGTAGAAAGGCTGGATCGGAGGAGAGTGCGCGGAGAATCGCATATGATCACTATTATATCATCACATCAAATCACTATTGTAACAGAATGTGTCAATCAAACTACATAAAGCCGAAATGCAACTTTGAATCTTGATGTTTGATCTTTGAGTCTAGATGAGTTTTGTACAGCACGCTTTTAGCTTAGGGCCAAAAGAGGAGTCTAAAATGCAGCTGGAGGGCAGTTTCAGTGTAGTAGTAACATTACCATTGAAATAATTCTTTGGAGACTGCTTGTGGAGATGTATGGACTAGCTTACGCTGCGGTGGTTTTACAAAGTAAAAGAATACATACGTCGATCAATCCACCTAAATAAATGTAAGGTATCTCTGTTAATAGAGAGAAAATACTATTAAGTAGTTTTATGAATACGAAGACGGTTGTTTTGTTCAATATTAAAAACAAATTCATACCCGTGTAAATACCAACTTTAATATTTACATTTGAAACGTAGACACATTTGTAATTGTTTCTTAACTACGAGTATGAAGGAGATCGTTGTTCAAACATTTAAGAAATAAGTAAAAATTAAGTAAAAGTTAAAAAAACTGAAAGGTTTCAAAATATACAATTTCTTTGTAAGACTGCAGGCTTCTACTATAAATTAACAGTGATATGAATATTTGAATTATTACCATTATTTAATTTAAAAAAAACAGTTGACTTCAATTTGCGAAACGCAAGTTGCTAGATTTTGACAAATTTCTTCAAGTGATCTAGGACTTTATGCGTTGGGAATTTGAGTTTATAATATATTACGTTACAATAATTTGACAGATAACTTTACACATCCATGTTTCTGTTTCGTTTGTTCACCTTTGACGTAAGTGTCGCTTCTGCATCATAACATAGATATTGACGTATTCTGTTACAGCGACTATTAATATGCATAGAGGTCAATCATATTTTATTGTCATGGCTTTGATTCATTCAGAATTTTATTACATTCGGTCAATTTGGAGTATGAGAGCCATTAATATTATAATAATGATGATGACTCGTGAAATCGAGAGACATAACAATAATGATAGCTACATTATAGCTTCAGCTTTAGTAAAGAAAATAAGATCATATCCAGATAATAAGCTGCACCCATCTAATGTTTACATCTTACTGCGATAACCAGCCCTCAAGTTATCTTTATGTTTACCAAATGAATTTGCAAGCTATGATTATTTGATTTTTACGGAAAATTTAATGGGAAATCCACATGAAATCATAGAAATGAGGTCTTTCTCGTGGACTCACTGCTGGTGGTATGGTAGATTCTTTGAGTATCGTAAAGTTAAATTATTTATTATTACACAATTGGTTTCAACTTGCCGCATATCTCACGTGATGGTAGTAACGATAAAACTAAGTATCGAAGCGTGCTTTTCCAAAAACGATTGGTTAATTATTCTAATATGCCATTTGTAGTGGTTAAAGTTGGCCCTTTATATAAATCTGGAATGAAAACTGACCCAAGCCACTACTGAACCATTTCAGTGTTGACAGCTATGTCTAATTTTGAAAAGGGTATTTATAAACTAACCAAGCACTCAAACTTTTGTTTTATCATTTTAATATTCTTATCATTTTAATATTTTAAATTTGTTAGCGACGTTTAATGATAATAAAACATACTCGGGAAGCTGGTTCCAAGTTAGTAAGTCTTGCGAAAAAGCGTCGGTGGCGTAGTGGATAGGGTGCGGACTCTCAATCTGAGGGTTCCGGGTTCGAATCCAGCCGTGTACCTATGAGTTGTTATTCAATTCAAGTACATTATCCGATTGCTTAACGGTGAAGGAAAACATCGTGAGGAAACCTGCATGTCTTGAACAGGCATGTGAAGTCCGCCAATCCGCACTGAGCCCGCATGGTGGATTATGTCTCATACACTCTCTGTAGGAGAGTAGGCCTGAGCCCCTCCAGTGGGGACATATATAGGCTGTTGATGATGATGATACATTACGAGTATATAAACACATCAATGTAATAGATACGAATACGCCTGCTACCATACTACTCACTTGATGGTAAGTGGCAATAACTCCTATGGGTTAAAAGCGAGCTCACCCATAAGCCTTAAGCTAACAAAGCGCTTTGATACCTTTCATACCGACAAGCCTTCGTGGCCTAGTAGCTACATACTTTGACTCACAATCCTGATGTCCCGGGTTCCATTCGCAGTTATGGTATCTATCGGTACTCGATTTGTTTGGTGGTAGGGCATTATCTGTGTCTGCCTGGCTGGCTACCACCAGAACGGTTACAGAGACAGCTCCTCATTAGATTGACACTTCTTGGTGGTGCTTTCCATCTAACGGCATTATCATCGTCATCAGCTAAGAAGCGTCCACTGCTGGGCATGTCTCCTCAATGGTATGCAACACTGACCAGTTCCGAGACACTTGCAGTCGGTCTATCTAGTAGGGAGAGCAGTGGCACGAGCGACTCACAGAACCACGAAATGTGCGCCAGCGAGTCGTCAGCGCAATCCTGCCAAGCTTCCAGGCTTGGTTGGAAAGGGAGGGGCGTGTTACTTACAGGCTCACTCATGTGCTCACCGGACATGGCTGCTTCGGTGAGTACCTTAACAGGATTGGGAGGGAACCCACACCACAGTGCCATCATTGCGGGGATAGCCGGGATTCTGCGCAGCACACGCTCGAAGACTGCCCAGCGTGGCAGGATGAGCGGCAGATCCTGGTAAATGAAGTGGGGGGAGATCTCTCTCTGGCTACCGTCATATCGGTGATGCTGGAGAGGGAATCTGCATGGGGAGCAATGGTCTCCTTCTGTGAGACAGTAATGTTGCAGAAGGAGACCGCAGAGCGGGAGCGGGAAAGGGCCGACCCCGCTCGGAGGAGGAGGCGAAGGGGCAACGGAAACGTTCGCCCTGCAGTCCTACCACCATAGCCCCGGTTGTACAGGGCTGGGGACCGAAGACAGACAGAGTTGGGGCTCTGGATGTCTTTCCTCGATCCCGAGAGGGCGGCGGAAACGGTGTGGCCCCGTTTCCGTTGCGAATAGATTTTTAAGGGCTGGCACATCAACCCAGGAAGTGCGATATGCATAGCGCTAGGGGAGCACTGGAGACGTTCCATTGGAGGACCCAGAGCTCTCCGACATGCGCAGCAGATGGCCACCGGAGGGGTTTAGTAGATAGAAATCCTACATAACCCGGCTCCTCCCCTAAAGAGCCGGGTATCTTTGGAAGATTCCCCTCCGAAAAAAAAAAAAAAAAAAAAAAGGCCTGAGCCCCTGCAGTGGGGACGTATATAGGCTGTTGATAAAAGTCTTGCGAAGGTTAGTATTCCTTGGGGTTTATTGTGGTCTTGTATCATTAGATCTCCAAGTCTTGATATCTAATTTAAATGTTTTGGTCGAGAAGACGCTGTAGGAACCCTATATCACGTAATCAATAGGACGAAGAATATCGAGAAATATGAAATAAACGAGAAAGCTTGATTTATAACGTTTAAATTGATCGGTGGAAAATCACCAGCGGATGAAGTAAACAATGTGTGAATCAGCTATACATTAATTGGCAATAAATATTCAAGAATATAAAAGTTATTTATAGAATAAATGCACTATTTTATCTAGTCTACTTCTAATACTTCGGTGTTTGGACTAGCTTGATATCAATGAAAACAATGTTGTTATACTTCGATTCAGTCCAATTATAAATATCGTGTAAACAAATAAAAACAAACAAACATAGCACCACAATGTACACTCGGCAAAAAACATGTACCCACTTTTTATCATGTCATATTAACCTTTGATTGATATTTCAAGGGGTAGAAGAATTAAGTCATTTTAAGTTATACTCTTCAATATCAAAGGCATCAATGATCCAAACTTCAAACTAGCTCAAGCACTTTAGGTTGGGCGGTGTGAGTCAGTGCCATTTCGTCACAGTTTCGTTTGGTGCCTAATTACATATTCCATACATTCAGTTTCGTTTGGTCACAGAGAAATAAACAGAAAATAAAAATGCTCTTTTCGGATTTCATGCCGCCGCATCTGTAAAATAAGTAGGGTAGTGGTACAGACAGCAGAGTAAACACAGAAATAATTTGAATATTTATAAAATTTAGAAGTAAGTAACTAAATTATGTAAAAAACTAAATATCTAAAATATAGTAATAATGTTATCATTACAACAGTCTGCTGACAGATAAATTATACTCTACATTGAATGACAAAAAAATCACGAAACGTCGATCTACATTTTGTGTTTGTTTTAACGATAATATATTTAAATAAACTATATACACCTCTTTTTACATTTGTAGCTTTACTATACAATCTTTAAGTATACATAAATTGGGGTTTCAGCCTTTATTAGCCTTGAAATCTGAAATATTTAGTTCTTAGAACGAAAGAAGAAAGGAAAATCCTTCCAATAAAACAGTCACAGAAGTTTTTAGTTGCGTATCAGATTATGATGACATTAAAAATATAGACGAACTATCGGCCCGCCCCGGCTTCGCACGGGTGGACATTTATTTTGGCATAAACGTACAGTAAATGCAATCTTTCTGGATCATTACCGGAATTTTCAGAACTTTCAATAAGGTTTCATGTGACCTTTTTCACTCATGTGAAGTTCACATAAGTTAGACAAGGACAGACATATATTTTTCGCATTTTTGCCACCCACAGCAGGAGACCAAGGGGTATTCGCTACCCCAACGGGAAGTTGATCGGAGTTGGTGGTGATAGAGAAAACCCTGTCTTAACGTACTAACGTTAGCTTTATATAAATATATATAAGATTGCCTTGAAACAGTAAGTTTCACACGAGAATTAAAAGAATACCAAACAAATAAATACAAGTTTAGGAACACAAAACTCATCAATCAAGAGTCCATTGTGCAACACAAGTGGTAGTATAGTACGGTCAGAGATAAAAGTGATTTGTCTTATGTTTGACTTTTAGTGCAAAGGTTATTCAGTAATGTCAGTCATTTACACATACTGTTGCTTCATTTTTATTTAATAAACGTCTTAGTTTATTAACCGACTCCAAAAAAGGACGAGGTTCTCAATTCGACTGTATGTTGTTTCTTTTTTTGTATGTTATGCAATAACTTCGCCAATTATAAATCGATTTTGATGATTCTTTTTATGTTGGTAGAACATACTTCATAGGTGGTTTCTTATAAATTTTATCGTAATTGATTTAGCGTTTTTTGAGAAAATCTACGAAAACCAAAGTACCCAGATAATTCTAGCTCTTTTAGGGGATGAATTCTGTAGACTTTTAGGGCAGTTGACGTCAGTTTCTAGACCTTGCCCACGATTTTGTGCGCATGGACTTCAAAAATTATCCCACAGTAAGTATCGATGGGAATAAAAAGTAGCCTAGCCTAGCCTCTTCCATCCGTATCTTTAACTATCTCTATAAAAAATCAAGTCGTTCTGACTCCCCGTCAGTAAAGTAAGGACAAACACACAAACTTTCGCAATTATTATTTTAGCATAGAATTTCAATTTATATCTAATTATTTACGTTTTGCCATTGGCCAAGTACATAATAAAAATATTTGCGAAACAAAAAATACAAAGAAAAATATATACAAAAGGAACATATGTATATCCTAAACGTTTTTATTCTTAATTATTGAGAAAAAACTATTTTTGCTATGTCTCTCTCAAAACGAGGTACTCTGATGGAAATGAAATGAATTTTATTCAAGCATATTATCATCATCAGCCGGGAAACGTTCACCGATGGACATAGGTTTCCCAACTGTATGTCACATCGAACGGTCCCGAGCCACCTGCATCCAGCGACTCCCCGCGACCTTAACCAGGTCGTTAGTTGTCCATCTAGTAGGCGGACAGCCCGGTATACGTCTTCCGGTACGTGGTCACTACTCGAAAACTATTATTCCCCATAGGTTATCTGTTCTTCGAGCGGCGTTGTCTGCCCATTGCCACTTTAGCTCACTGACTCGTCGAACTATGTCGGTGACCTTAGTTCGTCTACGGATTTCCTCATTCTGGATCAGGTTACGTAGAGAAATTCCGAACATAGCACGTGACATTGCTCGCTGAGTGACTTTGAGCTTGTTTATTCGGCCCACAGTAAAGGACCACGTTTCGGTTCCGTATGTCATCACTGGCAACACGCACTGATTAAATCCTTTTGTCATTAGGCGCTGAGGTATTATGGACGAGATACAAACATGTAGCAGACGAATATTCCGACTTGAATATAAGGTGAAACGAGAAAATATTCTAAAGAAATTGACGTTTGGTGACTTACCTCAAGGCTTACTCAATCTTGAGTACCTCACGTTGCTGAGACCCAGAGAGTCAAGTTACAATAATAGCGATACCTGTTACACATAGAGTGGATTACCCTCGAGAGCAGACATCGAAAGTGAACGTGCGCACACACTCGCGCATCTACCTGCGCGTGCGCAGGTGCTCTGCCCGTGTGTGCGTGAGATGCTAGGAAGTGACGTAGTGACTCAGGCGATGATCTAGGAACACTGGATGTGACCAGCAAATATATTTTACACAAACGATTTTTTATTTGACGTTAAGAGGCCATAGAGCGACAGTGGCGCCCTCATTCGCATTCTACATTTCTCCGCAATTATATAATAAGTTCAAAAACCAGCCGGACTTTTTGTAGTTATTGCTGGTTTACGGTTTATCGATACATTTCTTACGTCTTTTATATGAATCACTTTTAACTTTATGTTAAATACTAAAATTTCCGCCTGGTTGGCTGCTACCATGTTACTTAAGCCTGCCTCCAAACAGAATAGCACGGTTGTGTTTATTCTTTCCATTTTAAAGAACCAATAATATTAAGTCACATTTTGTGTATGATTTGTCTATAACGTAACTTTTGATAAACTCTATTTATTTATCATAAAGTTAATTTTGCGTTTGTCACTTTTCACCATTCAACATCTGTGTTATTTACAATAGGTACTGGTGATCTCGTCAACACGTCCACAGAGAAAATCTGCGGTCGCCGCGACCCTCGAGTTGCCATTTATTGGATCAAGTTAGCAATGCAAAGAAAAATGACGAGATATTTCCTTAGTTTAGACGACAAAAAACACACACCAAAAATATCCCGGTACAGTGCGAGTTGGGGGCGCGCACCAAGGGCTTCGAAACATGATGGGAAAAAATTAAACCATAAAAAAAGCTTTCATTTACCCCAATGAATCACTTAGTTTATACTTGAAGTTATTTTAATCGTTTCTCAAAATCACTAGATAGAGACATGGCTTAAGTTTTCCTGTAATATATACACAAAGACCTGTCTACTATGATTATTTAAGATTTTTGACTGTGGAAATTTGGACACAGAGGGGAGGAAATTGTATTTATATACACATTTTTCAATATTAGTTCAAAATATGTTGCTAAAAAAATAATTAAAAATGCGAAAATTTTATTTTTCCGAAAAATATTTTTTTTTTGAAATGTACAAACGAAGCCCTTGTAAATGATACCCCACTTGACATGTTGGAAATTATAACTCTTTTTGCCTCTTTTTTAATATAAATATTTTGTCAATTAATTCAGTTGCGGCAAATATTTGCACAGTTGATGAGATAATTAGCTGTGACAGACGGATAGACAGAGTGATTTTAGAAGGGTTGCGTTTTTTATCGGATGTTCGGAGCCCTATAAAAATGTCACCAACCAAATTGAGTTTCAGAAATACGCTATCCTGGGAATATAACTCATTACCTCCTGATTTTTAATCAAAAGGTATAGTATAGGCATATATTTAGGCTAAGAAATTATACAGAGCTGTTAATTATTGTAGATATTGTCAGCCTATTCAGCAGAACCTATTAAGAAATATTTCATTTCAGAATTATTTAAACTGACCCATTACATTCTGCTGTGGAACAATACAACGTAACCATAAACTATCAGGCTTGTCCCCAAGCATCTATTTTATTGTGTCGCAAGCGTGCTTCCACTAAAGTCTAAACTAGCCATTGTTGAATTGAATGTCCCAAGGGTTTAGAAAGGTACACTAAAGCAAGCATTCACTTTGTTTAGGGCGGCATAGAAAGGGTAATGCGTTTGTATTGTAATTTTGTTTTGTGCCGCAATTCTGGACTTTGTCAATGTTGTGCTAGTCTGCTACAAGAAACTTGACGAAATGACATCAAATGTAAGACATTTTACATATCTTAGCATTTATTTACTTTTGTATCGGAGTTTTTTCAAATATGTGCCGGTGATTATGTCCATTCAAATTATAATAGGCACAATCGACTTATTTTCTTTCTTCTTCTTCATTTAAAAGTTCTAACAAATGTTTATATCAATGATTTATATTAAACAAACTGCATTTTTCATTGTGAATGTACAAATGAAGTCTCCTCTGTCTAATTCTTGTCTAGAATAAAAATCGATAAGTGTGTTGTGGAGTATCTCATGTCAAAATAACGTAAGTTATTTAGTCTACCCCTTCTCGAAATATTCAGCTAAAATGTATACATCCAGCACAGATTGAGGCCATTATATCATTATGAAAGATATAGAATATAGTAATATATATGTCTGGTAGAGATCGCTGTAAGCGATAAGACCGCCTGTTGTACATTTTTATTTATTTTAATTTTATTTTTAACGTAAGCTTGTATTGGTGTACAATAAAGATATATTGAATTGAATATTGAGAATAACCCTTCTATTTCTTTCCACTGTTAAGTCCCGTTTTTTTTCTTCCTTCCCTATATTATGCACTAAACACATACATATTCATTCTTTTAATTTCTTTTGTATCTGAAGATATGTAAAGTGAAGTCTTCATTCTGAAATGATGGAAGTTGGTTCACCCTGTAACCTAAATTGAATGCCTTGTCTTTAACTACGCTTGCATGAAGTACACAGATTAATGCTAGTGTTCGTACTGTTATATGTTTGATCCCAATTTTAGATACTAGTCGGGGTTAATAAAAGTGCCTTACGACCAACCAAATCAAACATCTATTGGTACCCCATGGGGAAGTATACAAAAATACTATCACCACCAGTCGTCCATAACTTGGCTTGCGGTAAACTCGTTGATTTCAGCGACCATTGGTCCTTAATTTGTCTGTCTGAACAAGAACAACACAAAACCTGCGTGCTTCCCGCTTCTTTAAAATCTCATCACTGCTTCGGTGTTGCTAGGGCTGTCACAACGTCACCGGACGCTGCGCAAGATTTAAAGATTTCCTTGTGAGACTTCCTACTGTCGCAAGTGGCGTCGCGCCGCACCGCCACCGCCACCGCCACGCCGTGAGCATGTGGGTTGGGGACGAATATAATCGAACGGCAATCATACGAGCAGTGGTACTCTCAGCGAATCCTATGTTTGGACTGGATTCGTAAAGAAAAAGAACACGCCGAGTGTCCTAAGTTGTAGTACGTCACTGCATTAAATTATAGAAGGAAATTATTTGGTACCCGGGTACTTGTTTGAACTTGTGAAGTAGTGTGGGATGACTGGCTTTTTTACGTGTTGTACGAATCTACCTTAACTTTTAGAAATCATTGAACATTTAGTTACATATGTCCCACCTTTATTTCATACAGGTATTAAGATACAATAGTGTTTTGCGGAGGACTGAATTGATACATTATTCAACTATATTATAGATTTATCAGATATTTCAAATCACTGTTCAGTGTGTTGTGGTTTCTGTCTACACTCGTTCACAATACTTAGTCTTATTTAGAACGATCAACAAATAACTTCTGTTTCAAGTTGGAATGAAGACTGAAGCCCGTCCAATGTTGAAGTCTCTCGTTTCACCGGCGCACGCGCCTATAGATTGCACGCGCAATTTTATTGTCTAGCTTTATTTTATTGTTGCACACTCCCTACGGCAATTCTGATGGATTTTTATGAAATCTGATTAATTGAGATTGCAATTTCTTGTTTGTTGTGTTTTTTATATTGTTGTTGTAGTGAAACTCACGACTGTCCTAGTTCATGGCACACTGTAGCAACGCTTGTCATAGTTACGATTCCTGTAAAAGTGTATTGGTACTTTGCATTGAGTAAGTTGTGGTAGAATTACCAAATAATAGGGTTATTTTTAACCCCAAAGCAAGAAGAGGGGTTTTATAAGTTTGAAGCCAATGTCTGTCGGTCTATCTGTCTGTGGCATTGTAGCTCTCGTACAGATGGGCCGATTTTGAGGTGTTTTTTTTTTTATGTGAAAGCAAGTTTCCTTGCGGTGGTTCTTATATATATTTGGTAAAAATCGATTCAGCAGTTTGGAGAGTATCAGCTGAAGTTAGGCATTTTTGGCATTATTTAGATTTTTATTATTATTTTCGTACGATTATTACCTAGGTTTTTTTGAAGAAGAAGAAAATTACTTGTATATATTGTTGTGATTATATAATACCTTTCTTTAGAATACTTTTGCAGATTTTTATGTGTGCTGCTCTGGGCGTGTTATAAGAATCTGGCATCGCAGAGCTTTTAATACTCTTGTTTCTTGGGAAAATTAGATAACACGGTGATAGCTCGCCAGTTGGACATGGAAAAATGCTCGACAACCAACCAACTGTAGGATAAATTTGATAATAGTGATTTGGTGTACATTTTTTGAACGTGCTTTTTTGAACGTGAACTGTGGAGCGTTGTCTTACGATGATTATTTAGTTTTCTTACGGTAGTTATAGTTAGAAATAATAACACTTGAACGCCGATTAAATAAGTCACGGTCCAGTTGAAAATCAGCGCCGTGGTCTTTGGGTCACAGCATCGGGCTGAGCTGGTGCCGTTTTCCAAGCTAACTTGATTTTGCTGTAATTATTTGTTTTTGTTTGTATAATGTGTGTGTTTAAATTAATTAAATTATCTTTCTAGTTATAGCTTGCTTCCTTCAATTATAAAAGCTCATGTTTATAACCCGTTAGAACTTGAATAACAATTCAATTCAACTTGAATAGCATTATATGTTCTCTAAGATGGTTGGGTGTACTAATGCCCACGTCGTATGTGTTACTAATTTGTTTAATACGCATTAAGGTACGCTCCTTTTGTATCCACTTGATTGATGCCTCAATTTAATTGAATCGGTCTTTCTATTCTTTAAATTCACTTTTATTGAATGTGATCGTGTCGCTTTGACGAGACAATAACCTACTTCCTTTTTGAACGGATTTTAAATGTACCGAACGAATGTATTGAATGGTGAGAAGACAGATGATTGTTTTTTAGGATTTAGTAATTAATTAGTGATGTTCTTGATTTTTTAATATCTTTTGAGTTGAGTCAATTACCTATGTATGTTAGATTTTTCTGACATAAATTGCTGAATGAAGCTGATCTAATATACAGCATAATCCGGCGAATATGTATAATATACTTGCAGCGAGTCAAAGACAAAATGATAGATATATCGGGGTTGGAAGGTGAAAAAAACATATGTATTTCAGACATGTAATTTTTTTTTCAAAAATTTAACCGAACTTTTTGGTTGCCCTTATTAAGACGCATATATTTCGGGGTAGAGAGTGTGAGAGGGTGGAAGATAATTTAAAAAATATATGTCACTTTTTTCAGTTTTAAGATATGCAAAGAGATTCGAAAGGTCTACATCCCACAGAGTCTCTAGTTTTAAAATCTGTTTCCTTATTTCAAAGGCCTCCTCTATGGCCACATAATCCAAAAGGTAATTATGTAATGAAATTCAGCTGGCAGTATATAAGAGGGCAAAGCGGAACGCGCTCTGCCTACAATGTGGCAAGCATTGACGCTTTCTACCAGGCACAATGGAAGCACCTCCTACAAAAAATGCCGATTGTCAGCTGCGTGCGAGGCGTCTAGCTAGATAATAATTAGGCTTACTAGGGAAAACGACAGGCTTAAAACTTCAACCAAAAGGAGATCAAGTTTGCATGAAAACTATTTTCAAGTGAATGTCCGGAAGTGGCCTCTTTTGTACTTAAAAATCTCTTTTATTTGATTTCTATTTGATATTGACATTTTTGACAGTTTTTCACTTGTTGTTTGCAAATTTTATACAAGAATTGAACTAAATACTGTTTCTTTTGCTAAAATCATGTGCTAAAAGTGCATTATTTTAGTGATCTTCTAGACCCCGTATTAAAGGTACATTCTACAAGTACATGCTTTACTTATCAATAGGCTTTTGTTAGCGGTAAAAGGTGATAATAACAACGTATTAGCAGCAATGGTGCTAGTCAAACAGACATATAAGTGTCCTAGTGTGAAACTATTAATACACAGTACACTGTTAGGAATCGTGTCAGCGATCTCCGAATTAAAAGTTCTGTCTTATAGAAGCAAGAAGCAAATAATAATAATAATATAATAATAATAATGTTTTTATTAAAGGCATAAAAAACCCAAAAATAATAGTAATACAATAATAAAAAGATACAAATAATAATATAAAACTAAATATTATTATTATTATTTATATATAAAGCGTCTTTCTGTGGTTGTTATAGAATGTGACCAAAGGAAGCTGGGGAAGGACTGCACTTTAGGTGACTTACAGTAGCGCCTTCAAACTTTTTTTGCTTGTAGAACTCATCATGCAAATCTATCCGATGGGATTTCAGCCCTGCACTCATCTCCGGATCTGTATTTAAAAAAACAACTAACAAACCTAACCTATCCAATGCGATTTTTGCCCTGCAGTTATCTCTGGGTCTGTAGTCGCCTAAAGTGCAGACGAGCCAAAGCCTCTTTCTGTGAGTATTATAGAATGTGACCAAAGGAAGCTGGTTGTATAGATGTACTTACTTATAGACAATGTTTATTTAGCGCCATCTGTGTAGATTCTGTGCGAAAGTTAAACTGATTGAGCACCAGAATGATTGTAAATCGGCTGAGTAAAATCTGTACATTTTCCGGTGTGAGGTGTGACTAAAAGCCCCAAATCGTTGTTGATCTCTCTCAGTGGTTTCACGGCTGGTTGCCGGCAACCTTTGCTTAGGCGTGCCGACTCTACAGGTCAATGGGACGGCTAAAATGACGCTGTTGCCGAAAACGATTGTGTGTTACGCGATGAGAAAATTTAGAAAGATAAACCTGTTCATAATATAAGATGTTCAAGTTATTATTATTGTAGTTTACAATAACAGACTGGCAATGCCCTTTCAAAACAATAGTACTAATTATTCACCGAAATGAACAAATCTTTTTCTACTGTTTATTTGCCGTATATACTGGTTCGTATATGTAATATGAATAAGTATATTACAGTGTCTCGTGCAGATCATTATTTTGTGTGTAGGTAACTAAATTAATATATGCTTCCCGGAATGATGGTGATACATAATTTATTTATCTAGGTCGGATTTTAAATTTCAAGGCTATATATAGAAGAAGATTGGATTTGCTTTAAATTTTGGCTTTAGTTTGAATAAAGCTGTGTTATTGGAAGATAAAAAACTGTTTATCTAAACGCGACGGGCTTATCATGTGTAGTTTAGGAGTCCCTTGTTACCCCTTACCATACCACTTACCCCTTGTTTATTACGAGTATATGATTCTTCTGCCCCAAGGTTGCCTGGAAGAGAGCGCTCTTATCGACAAGGCCACCTTCATTGTATCTTTTATGTTCGGTTTTTTTGTGTGTGTGTGTGTGCAATAAAGTTTATTATAATTGAATTGAGTCCTTATGACCACTTTCCGTCTTCAGCATCATACCAGCTCGATGCTACGATAAAAACGTAGTGTCGTCGTAAATTAACCAACATGTAAAAATTCCACTAAGAAGTGTCTCTAAGCGTGACCCGAAAAACCAACCATTGCAAGTTACATAAAAGCTTGTAAAAATATGTATAATGTGATGCAGCGTCATCTTATCGTCCTCCAAGCCCGTCTTGTCACAGTCTCAAGATCGTGTGACCGGGTGGAGGAGCGGGGGGGGGGGGGGGCATTGCAAAACTTATTGTTTACCCTGTCATTACTGGGTTGTGCAAGGCGTGCTAGCCGACTACAGCTGAGCGGCGAAGGTCGGTGGTAGACCGGCATCCAGCTACAAATAGTACGTGAAAGAGATATAGGTGTAGGCTTTGAATATCTTTTTAAATGTCTTCATCATCATCGACTGTGTACAAGAGCTTCCCTTATAGATCAAAAAGTCGTGGACTTTCCGTGAGTGGATTTATCATAATCATAATCAGGATTGGTGATCGCAGTGAGATGTTATTGTCACATTGATGGATGACAGATGCTGTTGAATGCAGTTTTCCTATTTCTCTTCTTCTTCTTCTTACCTTGTCAAGTCTTGATAACTCAATTTTTTCAAATTTTTTGGGCTTACGGCATGCCGTGTCTTCATATTTTTTTATTATTTTAGCCATTGATGTTGCAAAAAAGGAAGTCAACATTTCCAAACCAGCTATTTGCAACCCCGCCGCGTCAGTATTAAACTTCTCGCACAATGTATTTGAATAGTATTTTGGTTAAATTTGAGAAAATTAACGAAGCTAGAGCAGTTTAGAAAGCGCGCCAAAAGTAATGCTGCGATTTCGCCGCACATTACTGCGGTTCCCCGATAAGACGTATTCTTTGTTGTTGTTGTTTTGCAAACTTTATTTGAGAAAAATGGTAACTAAGTTTATTAATCTGAATCATAAAATCGCAATATACAGATGCAAAAGCGAGCCTGTATGTTTGTTGAACTAAGAGGCAACATGGCGGCCAGTAATTAAGTTTTTTTTAAAAAAAACACTATTAATATATCTACACAAAAATAACTATAAAATAACGTTTTGTGGGCTGCCACTATTAATACTTCACTTCGTCTATGATGTTACAATGAAATAATTGATCGATTGGTATAAAAATTAATAATATCATTTTCTGACCCTTCAACTATCTGTATTAAAATTTCAAATCATTGTCATCATCTTCTTTAAGACGGCTTGAAAGAAATACAAGTCTATTGAATTAGAATACGAAGTACGACTTCACGAAATAATATTTACGGTTATGTACATCAAACGGAGACTTCCGTACTGCGTAATACCAGCATTGACATAAAACGAATTAATTTTAAAATAATTACAACAACAAAGCACGCAATCTGTAGTTCCAAATTGCTAAATCCACAAGAACGAATGCACGGATTTCACAAATTAATTTGAACTTTATTCAAAATACCAATATGAACAAAAAGCACAGCTTGGTACTGTGAACGGGGTCTTTATCGTTTTTGGAATTTACATAACAGAAAATTGAATTAAGGTAGAGTGCAGCTGACCTACTTCCGTCTGTACAAAACTGACACTCGTTGTGGGGCAAATTGTAAGACATTAGCGAGTAGGTACTTCAATTCAAAAGTCAAAAAATTATTCAAATCATTTTTGACGTCAATTAAACTCCTATGAATTAAGCACACTTTCTATACAATGGCCTTATCATCACATTCATTGCTATCATCACATCATAGTCGATTCCTAACAGTATCTTGTAAATTATAATGCTCATTATGGCGCAGGTAAATAGCCCAACTGATTCCGTCATGATTTTTCATTACCAACAAATAATAAAAAATATATAGCTGATAACATAAGGATTACTTACAAGAAATACTGTAGATTTTTCACATCAATTAATCAAGTTTAATTCATCTATTTTATTAATTAAGGGGATCCACCTGCATCAAAGTTTCATACTAAATTTCTGTTACCATAATCTTTCAAATAAAATAGCTGGATTTGTGCAGTAACTATCTAAAAAGATGACATCGGATTGTGATGTCACGAAATGAGTATCAGTATCACAGTGAATCACAATTTTCATTTTAAACACTATTTTTCGATTATTGTTCAAAGAACCATCTATGAACCATTAGCTGCGTAACTGCTATTCTAGCTAACTATAAAGTTGTAAATTAAAGATATTTATTTCGTGACACTATAATTTCATCTCCTATTTTTAGGTAATTACTTATCAAAGCCAGCTATTTTATTTTAAAAGATTATGACAACAGAAATTTAGTAACGTTAGATAGTAGATAAAGTTAAATTTCTTGGCTTTCCTTGAACTTGAAATATTTTCGGTGATCGCTGTGACCTTATGACTTGAACCCATTGATAATAGTTATAACTGGTTTGATTGAACTAGTTAACGATTCGATCTCGTTTTGTTTTATTATGGATTATGTAACGTACTGCGGACTGCGCTTGAGTTTAAAGGCCGACTTGGAATAATGATACGCTTTGAAATTGCGTTTCAACCAAAGTGCTATTGAAAACCGTATGCAGCGCTGTTATACCCACACAATTTTTATTGATTCTAAAGACTTAATCACTATCATTCCCTGGAAAAAGACCATTGTTGAACAGAGGGTCTCGTAAGGGTCACCATATTGTTTTATATTTATATGGTATGGTTTCTTAGACTAACAAATTTTCCTTACAAATTCAAATAACGAATATGAATTTTCCTACAGTTGCATCACAATTTAACTTTAGCCATCTTTAGCAAAGCTTCTCGAAAAACGAACAACCTGTCTATATTGAAGTTTTTGTTGGATTTTTATGCACCATATGTCAAGATTAAGATTAGAATTTTAATAAGTAATTAATAACTTTAAATTGTATGAATTTGAGATATTTGTAACTGGATCCAATGTGAGAGAGCCTGGTGATCTGGTAACTCCTATCTCGGACACCAGACTCTCGCATATATGTTGTATATCTATACATCCTCTATTATCATGATTTTTATATATGCTATGTGAGTTAAATAAAAAATACTTGATTTGATTAATATGATCGTGGGGCATCACGTTTTGACTAAAATGTAGGTAGAGTATGTGAAGTTAGGCCTGGTAAGGTAAGGGCACATAGATAAAGAATCTTGGCTCTACGTGAGGTCTGACCACTTTTTCAAAGATTTTGATTAAGGTGTAGTGTAGAGCTTGTAGGTTTAGAGAGTGTAGTCTTTAGAGCTTGGCTTTATACGAGATCTGATAACTTTTTCACAGGGTAAGCTATGTAGACTCGTCTTGGCAACATCTTTACATGAAATTGTTTTTGGTTGGATATCTTATTTCACCAAATTCTAACGTCTTATTCGAAGCATAAGCTCAATATATAAGCTCAAGTTGATAAGACATTGTCTATTACCAAAACGCGGCGCTATTGACACTGATATCGTGTGACAGACTTTGAACATAAAAGCTTTTGAAAACCGACGCCAACACTTTACCACCGACATAAACGAGTTCTGGTACACCACCGGAAGTCGAATATGTGACTATGATTTACTAAGTATACTGCTCAATCTTTTCCCACACGGATCACTGCGATAAACGAGCTTTCAATGAGCCGTCGTGGTGTCTTTTGCTCCTTAGCCCTTTTCATGAACACTTGGTGTCTTCTTTGCTCATTTGCTACAAACACCACGCTACCTGCACAACGACAGTGTTCAAAGAAGTGTAGTTACAAGTGTCATGCCTGTGACGATGTCTTTGTTTTTTGTCGTCGTCCATTGTGACGGCAGCGGCCATGACCAGACAGTGAGGGGCAAACGCACTTACTTTTTGCACCTGTACCTACTCGCCTGTGCAAATTTATTTGTTAATACTTACTGGGAGTTTGAAGGACGTCTGAGAAATCTCATCTAAGATGAAATAAAATAAATAGTTACAATTAAGACAATAGGTAATGGCTGTATTGGTTAAAAGTTTTTATTTTACCATATTAATTCGGTTTACTGTAGTAATAAAAATTATTCAAAGGCATAAAACATTTTATAACCATTTAAATGCAACTAATTTTAGTACTTGTCGTATTAAAGCATTTTGTTTCGAGAGCTTAAAAATAGAACAGATATATACGGTCATCAAATAGATTTAAACAAACCTGTAACAGACAGACAGGTAAAGAGATTTATATATGTATTTGTGTGTTAGAGAGTTGTAGGGAATTAAGAAGCGAGGAAATGCTTCAAAAGCAGTGCGCGTTGAAGTCTTTTGCTTTGCATTTTTGATGGCAAATGTTTACCCGATGTGTATCAAAATATCTTCAATTTTATTGGTACAAACCCATGACATATATACATGAATATGTTTATGTTAACTATATCCCTTATTTAGTGTTGCTCAGAATGATAATGATAATTACTGAATCATTTGCTTAAGCTATTTATAATTGATTCTTGACTTTTCAAATAGTTTGAATATTATTACTTCCGTTCACAGCTTACTGCTTATATATGTTATATTGAATGCGTTGAGTTTTAATGATAAGTTTAAAATACCAATTTAGGCTCGTTGTTATTAGACGCCTTCGTTTGCCAGTTAGAGTACAGTCAGCCAAAAAATATGAATAAGTAAGTGAATAATAAGTAAGTGTAATAGTATTTATGTGTATGCTATTACTGTTGTCTGTGTACAATCCTTTTATATATTTTTTTAGTTCTGTGTTCGTAGTATATTCGTTGTGTTGTTCTATTTAGTAGCTGGTTACTTTAATTAGATAATTAGATTAGTTTAGTATTAGTCAAGGCCTATCTGAAAACCAGCGCTGCAATCACTCTGTGGTTGCAGCATGAGCTGAGATAGGCCTTTTGCTTTAATATATATTTAGTTTCTAAATCTCTGTTATTTCTTTTTCGTGTAAAAAGCAATAAATTTATTTTTCTTTCTTTCTTTTCTAATAAGAACACAAGAAAAATTTGGATAGCTTTGAGAAATATGATCGCTTATGCATTGTAACTGAAATCCCTCAGAAATACCTTATTTTCAATCATAGGATTGGTGGTCGCTTAAAGATGAGAATTTCATAAGAAGCTTCTGACCTTCAAGATTTTTCCTTAGTTCAAATAAAAAAAATTACAAAAATATTTATTGGATAAAACAATTGAATAACAATAGTGTAGCCATACAGTCTGTCAAAGGGGAAGCCCTGTGCGACAGGTGTAGGCTGTAGTTGCCTTTATGATACCCACGTAATGAGATAAGTGGTCCAATTTTTTTAAAAAAATTGTATGCACTTGGCCTTAATCACACCTGACGGTAAGTTATGATACTCGTAAAGCCGTTCGATTGTAAACATAATTACATAGAACTGGCTGTTCTATTCTAATGCTTAGACCACACGGGTAAATTACATTACTAAGCAATGATTAACTTCTTGTAATATCTGTAATGTTTGTGCGCGCATGCGTCATTCTAAAACAACATCAAACAGTATGTTTATTTATACCTCTCCCAGAACTGTTTTTAGCACACAAGTGTTACAGAGTGAACTTACTAAGATTCCTTAGAATAGCATTGTTTATATGTGAACATGTAGGTACTTTCATACCATTTTTATATTTACACTAAATTCATCCGCGTCTTTGCTTTTGTGGACAATTTCCTTCGAGTAGTACCTTAAGCATTATATTTATAGCATATTTAATAATAGTAATTTAATTTGATATAAAGTAAAATAATATGTTATTTAACCCAATTGAAATGTAAATTAACTTAGAAGTCTCGTTTATTTCATTATTTGTTCAGCTAAACATAATTTGAAAACAAAAAATTTCTCTACTAACATACCAATGTATATCAGCTAGAAATGTTCAGTAAAAAAATTTATTTATAGGCACGATTCAGTCCTAAATGTATGTATCTAGGCTTTATTTTGTACCTGCTTCCTGTTTTTTCTCCAATAAAGAAAATTTTAAAAATAATAAAATAATATGCATAGTTCTGTAAACAGTCAAGACGGGATCCCTCTCCGAATGCTTCCATACTAAATTTCTTTTGCCATAATCTTTTAAAATAGAATAGCTGGCTTTGATAAGTGACTACCTAAAATAGGAGATGGAATTATCGTGTCGCGAAATAAATATCATTACTTTACAACTTTATAGTTAGCTACAATAGCAGTTACACAGCTAATGGTCCCTAGATGGCACTTTGAACAAGAATAATAAAAAGTGTGTAAAAATGAAAATTGTGATTCACTGTGAAGTTGTATGTTAATGATACGCATACTCATTTCGCGACATCACAATCCGATTATATTTTTTTAGATAATTACTGCACAAAGCCAGCTATTTTATTTTAAAAGATTATGGCTACATAAATTTAGTATGAAACTTAGATGGAGCGGGATCCCGTTCATTCAAACCATGTTTTCAAAATTTTTAACAATCTAAAATATTTAATGCCATTTGAATAAATCTCAATTATCTTAAACCATTACCTTCTCTGATATTGAGGACAGTTTTTAACATTACATAGTTTCACTCCTGAATGGATTCTGAGGAAATTAGTGTTTTATCTCATTGTTGACATAGCACGTGGTCATGAAGCACTGTAAACATCGTAATATAAGTGTATGTATGTATGTATTTATGTTTCCAAGGAAGGCGCTCGTATTATGATGTTTGTTCCTTCTCGTAGCAAGTAGTTATTTCCTTAGTGACGCATGTTTTCTTTGTAAGCCTTGTACAGGATGTTTTAATAACTTAGCACTTATTGTGTGTTTAACTACCCTTATTATTTGTTTGTCAATAAGGAACGAGGTGCATCGACGCATGGAAGCTATTTCAGTATTGCGAACCGTTCGGTCAATGATTTAAAAAAACTGCATATTTAATATATAAAATCTATCATTGGTAAATTATGTATGATGAATGAATACGATTTTACACTAGGGGCTGGTTGGGGTGCACAAAAGGGGGCGCTAAAGGCTTTGGGTCGACTTTTTTACTTTGTCTCTATTCCATAACTCAACTTTCAAATCATCGAATCGGATATCATATGGCGGAGATATCCAGTAGGGGGTAAAAAGGGGGAAAATCAAAAATCCCCGACGACTAAAAATTCGTTCAACCTATATACCAAGTTTCATCCAGATCGGTTGAGAAATTCGACTTCGACGCACTGAAAGTAGCTTTTTGCACTATTAGCTGAAATGGAGACCTTTCGATCGCTTCGCTCACTCGGTCAGTTACTAGCACCCACTTCAATGATGCAAGCCGAAACCCGTCACCCGCGAAATGTATTAAGCGTCGCCGAATATTCGGTGCTTCGGTCTAGCCTAGCCGAAACTTCAGTATTCGATTCAATCACTGAGATATGAGTAAAAAGAGTTCAGGTGCGAAATTCTGTCTTACATTTTTAGTAACGGGAAGGAAAGTGTGTACTAATAGTATAACTTAATTATAGACCAACTATATGTACGAGTATTCCAATTATAAGATTCACTACGGTTGTCTATGATGTATTATGTCAGCTCTTCAACCAATCCGTCAAATGTCACTGTGGTCTCGTAATATGCATAAGTTAACATTGCATGTTTGGTTTCGACATCAATGATTTTAGAACGGACATTCATTGTCGGTATAAAGCTTGTTTATTCATACATCTTTTGTGTGTAAACGAAAAGTCATCGCGTTGATGTTTAGCTTCAGAATTTATGTCAGGATATGGTCAAATATATAATGGATAAAATGATAGTTGTGAGGTAAGAGTAGAATGACGTCTTATCAGAGAGATTTAAATATAGTAATAGGTTATAGAGCGGTCATTGGGAAACGTTTCATATAAACATTTTGATCTCAAAAGTCAATGGTATGTCAAATGTCTTGTACGGCCGCGTGACGTGATGTGACACTAGATTGAGTAACTTATTACCAATTGGTAATAAGTTTAGGATCAAAATGTTTGTTTGCTTTGTCCGGTCTATTAATATTAAATGTATTTGCGTCTTACGAGTATCGTCCCGTGAATGTATAACAGAGATAAACCTTAGCTACAAAGAGTCATTTTTATATCAGCCGGGAAACGTCCACTGCTCGTTCATGGTATGACACATTGACCAATCCTGAGCCACTTGCATCCAGCGACTCCTCGCGACCCTATCCAGATTTTCGGCATTCTTCGGTCCATCTATAAAGGGGATGGGTAGACACGCTTCGTAGTACGTGGTCGCCACTCGAGAACTTTTACTCCCCACTGGTTATCGGTTCTTCGAGCGATGTGGCCTGTCCATTGCCACTTCAGGTCACTGACTCGTCGTATCATTTTTATATATTTTATTATTTATTTAGACATATAGACAAAGTTCTATCTTACTCGTACACTTACATTAACATTTAAAAAATCAGACTGTAGTCCTATAAATTACGAGTATGTACAAGTAAATACCATTTTCAACCGACAATACTGGTAAAGATTATTATTATTAACGCAATGTAAAAAATTATTTAAATGTGATTTACTAATAATAGTAGCTATACGATTTATATCTGTACTTTTTGCCTTTCAGAATTCTTGATCAATGCAAAGTACTGTATAGGTTTTGATTCCTATCGCTCGCAGGGGAGATCGACAAAAAATGCGATATAAACGACCGTATCTTTTTACTGCGTTGACTTAGAAGTTTTATTTTTTCACAAATCCAAGGGATTGTAGACTTGAGAATTTGTGAATAATTTCAAATTGATGCCTCTACGCGTTTCTGAGAAAAAGGGTATTGACAGACAGACAGTCAAACATACAACAAAGTGATCCTATAAGGCATCCTTTTTTTCCTTTTAAGGTGCGGAATCTTAAAAAAAACATTTGATACATGTGTAGACAATATATGAAGGCCAAGCACAAACCCAATGATCATACTAGAGGTAGTAACTTAAAATTAACACTCCCCCCTTACACACACATCATTTCAACACACACACACACACACCATAACTCACACTCCTCCTCACTCCACTTGGCACACAGGCCAAATATCAAATTATTATAATTAACCTTAAATTTATGTAACTACATAAATATAAATTCTTAGATGTAGGTATTATCTGCACAACAATAATCTGTATACACTATAGAAGAGCGGGGTCTCCTAATACAAGCTATCCTTAGCTTAAAAGGAGTACCCCAAAACCTGTAAATTAATTGTAAGTAGATAATGCAATAAACATTTTTTCATTTTTTTTCATTTTTTTTTTCATATTTTATTTGCATGAATGAAAATCTAATCAGGCGTTGACCTCAACACAAACTTACCCCAGTCACCCACTAAATAACATGGAGAGTGTCAACACAGCCAAGTTGACGGTAACCATTAGTGAGCATCGACTAATTAAGTAGATTTTAGTGGCGATTATGCAATAACTTACTTTGCTTACTTACTTAACTTACTCAATACTCGTGCATAAGTGTGTTTGGAGGTCGTTGACACTGATATGTATGTTTCAAGTTTGTAATAAGTGTTGTTTTTGTTGCAGGTACGTTACTGGTTAAGTTTAATTGTTTGTAACATGGAGAAGTTTGGATAAGTATTCTTATGGATTTTACTTTTTTATATATTTTAAGGGGTCACCTGACACAGGAATTTCTATACTTAGAAGTAAATGCGTTCAAAAAGAAATGGAAACCGAATTCAATTGCCCTAAAAGTCTACTACTTTTACTAAGGAAAATTAAAGATTTATATCGTTTTCTCATGGATACTGTCAGAAATGGGACCACACGAGAAGCACCACCTTTCAAATAAAAAAAAGATCAGCCAAATCAGATCACCCAGTCAAAAGTTCTGAGGTAACAAACGTTAAAAATAACATACCCGTTGAATTGATAACCTCCTCCTTTTTGGAAGTCGGTTAAAAAGATGACCCCAACCTGTACTTGTAACGGATTGGTTTTTGAAATTTTTGTATAATTGCTGAGAAATGTTGAAAAGATCGAATGAGGGCGCCGCTATCGCTCTGTAGCCTCTTAAGTCAGCGAGTAACTTTGAAGATACTTTACTAATCAACTTGATATTTATGATATTTTTTGCGAATTCAATGCGATAACATCAAATTGCAAATACGCCTTATCTCAACGTATCTCGAACGTTAGTAATAAACTAAAAAATAACTTCAAAACTGGAAAATCGAAAATGATGCAACTTGATACTGATTTTATCTTTTCGCACGATTTGATTAATGTTATGACATTTATGCAGGCGTCATAACCGTTCCTTTTAAACGGAACAGATAAAAACATTCAAATATATACTTTGTCCCGTGTTTGCGTATGCGTGGACATCTGAAATTATTTCTCGGGAATCATTTAACGGAATCCCTCTCCTAATGCTTCCATACTAAATTTCTGATGCCATATTTTTTTAAAATGGAATAGCTGGCTTTGCTAAGTAATTACCTAAAATCTGAAGATCAAATTATAGTGTCGGGAAATGAATATCATTAACTTCTTACTTTATTGTTTGCTAATAAAGTTGTAAATTAAGTTACGCAGCTAATGTTCCCCTACATGGTGCTTTGAACAATAATAATAAAAAGTGTGTAAAAATGAAAATTCATAGGTTTTATGAATAGATGAAATACTTCCGCAGATAAATACCTAAATCTTATCTAAAGGTGAAAATTTTGTCTCAAAGAATATCCCTATGTTCCCCTGAATTCCTTGGGGCAGTATATGGCAATTCAATCATAACCATAATCATCATTGTAGTACTCGTAGTTCTGGTACAAGTCAATATCTTAAAATCAAATTAAAATTAAATTATTATATAAAAAAGTCTAAATAAAATAAAGAATCACACATCAAAGCCTTACTGATGTGGAATTCGTGTCGTCCTCGTACCTTTTTCTTACAAGAGATTACAAAAGTGTAACGAACAGATCGATTTAAGGACAAGATTATGCAAACTTTGTTTAACCGAGCCGATTCAATTGAATCCAATTTGAATAAAAAACGTATTGTACGCGGGCACACCGACCCAGGGCCGTACTTGGCAGTGAATTACAATTACTGAAGAATAATGTTTACCTGTACGAAATATTTACTCAGGACAAATTTTCTGAATCGAAGCTATTTTGACTTACTTGTGTATCGTTGACATTTGGAGAAGACGATGCTCTATACAAGTGGCGTCAGTCCTTCCGTATTAATGCTCATGTTTTACCTAATTTAACAATACATTTTACCAATTGCAATTGTTTGACAGTCACGCTTAAATCATTTAGCAGTTTGATATGACGCTTAGAGCGTATAAACCAAAGAATATTCCGTAAAATCGATGAAACAACGATGTAGTCTTATGTGTGCAGTCTTGAAAAATATGCATTCACTTATCTTGTCTTCACATAATTTTCAGCTGTGACCCTCTTAACCACCTCTTAGTACGCCCCTGGGGTAGCTACCGTGACCCAATCAGGCGTTCCGCGCATTTTTTCCGTCAAAATACCCGCATCGAATCAACGCTTTAAACCAATACCTCCCACTGTTCCGTACCGACACATTCAAATCAAAATCAAAATCAAAATTGTTTATTGCATTGAACAAAGTTGTTTACAGACACAAGGTTGAGACCCTCTTGTAAGTATAAAAATACCTGTAACAGAGGGTCCCACTCTTCCATAACAAAAATAAATTTATATTTAAGGAAATATTTGCTTAGGCTAACATGCTAATACATATTTCATATTATAACAATAATTGTTATATATATAATATAATAAAGGAAAAGTAATTTAATTTATGTAGGGATTAAGGGAAACAATTTAAGATAGGGATAGAGAAAGGGAGCGTGTTTGTGTGTGTGTGTGTGTGTGTGTGTGTGTGTGTGTGTGTGTGTGTGTGTGTGTGTGTGTGTGTGTGTGTGTGTGTGTGTGTGTGTGTGTGTGTGTGTGTGTGTGTGTGTGTGTGTGTGTGTGTGTGTGTGTGTGTGTGTGTGTGTGTGTGTGTGTGTGTGTGTGTGTGTGTGTGTGTGTGTGTGTGTGTGTGTGTGTGTGTGTGTGTGTGTGTGTGTGTGTGTGTGTGTGTGTGTGTGTGTGTGTGTGTGTGTGTGTGTGTGTGTGTGTGTGTGTGTGTGTGTGTGTGTGTGTGTGTGTGTGTGTGTGTGTGTGTGTGTGTGTGTGTGTGTGTGTGTGTGTGTGTGTGTGTGTGTGTGTGTGTGTGTGTGTGTGTGTGTGTGTGTGTGTGTGTGTGTGTGTGTGTGTGTGTGTGTGTGTGTGTGTGTGTGTGTGTGTGTGTGTGTGTGTGTGTGTGTGTGTGTGTGTGTGTGTGTGTGTGTGTGTGTGTGTGTGAAAAAAGAAAGAAACATTATTCGTTTATTGACCCCCAGACGAAAAACCAGGTTCGGTACCGAGTCCAACGTCCCGTTACGCACCTCTAGTACAGAGCTGTGACGCAATATTCATGGAATTAAGTGATATGTTTACTACACAGAAAGTCCTAACAATAATATTTCATTTTTTACTTGTGCTGTATGCTAATACTGTCTGTGAGAGACTGGTGCCTGGAATAGGTGTGACCCTGTGTTACAGGTCGCCAGGCTCTCACCCACGGCGCTTTGAATGTAACAAATTCAAAAGCTGTCTGTGGAACTAGGACAAAAGGGAAAAGAAATACAAAACAAAAATACTTGAATTACCATCTAATTAACACTAGTACGTACCAACATATATGTATATCAGGTGAGAGTTAGGTGTGAGTGCGATGTTAAAGGTATTACAAATTATTATATTTTTCGCATTGTGTTCGTAGAATTTTCATTTTTAATTTGTTTCAGTATAGCTACAAGCGAACAAATATCTAAATATACATAGAAACACATTTATTCGGCTTTTTCACAACACAACACGACACACACAACAACAAACACACAGAAAAATATAGTAAACTGTAAACATGGAAAAATAAACTAATTAAAACAATAATAATAGAACAACTAATTTAAATAAACAATTATACACAAAAATTCGAATAAATAAATGACAAAAATGTGATGTCGAGTTTGCCGCTGCCCGTGTCGCGCAGTGAGCGCCGAAAAGACTCAGCATAAGCTGCACTTCAGCCGGGAGTGGATGAAGCAAAGCACTGACTTTCAGTGAAGCCTTGATTCCCGTCGGACACTAATACGTATTACTATTTAAAATATCACGAATCATGGGAAATAATACGTTGTACCACAAATGGAGAAGAGAACAGTATTATCTAAAGAATAAATGATTCAGTGGTCAGTCTTTGGAAAGTCTCTTCAGTCGTTTGGAAAAGTTCAGTCTTTTGGAAAAGAATCACCTCTCAATCAAACCTCATGTTGTACCGCAGAAACGACTGTCACCGAATGCAGATTAAATGCAACCTAATATTTTGTATATTTTTAACGATTAATGACTAAAATATTTTAGGCCCTAAGGAGACTAGGGGCTTTGAGTAATATTATGCTTCTTCAATAGTAAAACCATCTAGCAACAACTATGCAGCAGCGAGTGAGGGTTTTCCATACAGGGAATTACAACTGGTATAGGACCAGTATGACACTCCGTCAATATACGACGCACATTTTAAACGCGGCGTATCTCCAAAGGGAGATACAGCTTAATTAAATTTGATACCGCGACACGACGGGTGTTTACGATCAGCGCGTAAATTGTAACTTGTGCACGAGTGACGCGTAATTTTGGTTTTAAGAAACGCTTTCATGTCGCCGCGCAACGGTTCTTCCAAAAGGCGTGAATTTGCCGATAACGATGCGATGTCGTATCTCCGTGCAAAATTTTATTAGGTATTTTTGTGACAAGTGCATTCCTGCGTTTAGTGCTGAATGGCGTAAGTCATGGACACGTTGCGTTTTTGCGGGCGTTTTTTATATTGAAATTTATCTCAAATGCCATGTACTAAGAACGTTTGGTAAAAGATTTGTAACAGTGTTTTCGAGAAATCTGCATACTATGTCAAATGAAAATGAACAATTGAGAACAAGAAACCGGTTGAACTGGTTTTATAAAAAGTAATTTTTTGTGACATTTGCACGAAATTTTCATTTTGACCACTTCAGGAAACTTTTATAATTTGGTTGCCTATTACTAGTTAACCTGTGAAGCCACCTTAGTCGTGATAGTTTTCCTTTAAAGTTTAGCATATGTACTACTTTGAAGTTGTTGTAGAAGTTGAAGTATGATTTTTAAAAGCAACAGTTTTTATTGGTGATAGAGTATTTTTATATGCCTTTCTTGCTAATTACCAGCTGGGACAGCATGCTACCATTATCCATCCTTACCGTCACTTACCATCAGGTAAGATGAAAGCCACGGAAACACATGTGCAATAAAAACACATAGCTGACTGGTATAGCTTTGAACAGCTACTCCACTTTCATAAGATGACTAAAGAAAGTGTACGGTGGTCAAGGCACTTTAGATTCCGAGCACACGAACTTTGGTGCGATATCGTATTATATTCGTAGCGACGGACGCGACGCGACGGATAGCGTGAAAATCGTCCGTGCGCGGCATGCCTAAAGCTGCATCAGAAATACTGGACTTTCTTTTGTTTATTTAGGTTTGGGTTTTGTAAAATTGTGAAAGTCCCGAGTCTGATCAAAACTTGGAAGGAATTTATCTCTGGCAGATGATTTTGTTGTCCGTGTGGTCTCGGCTTTAGAATGTGTTCACTCTAATTACCGATGTACGTAAGCATCTATTATCAAGAGTTTACATTTACAATCTGCTTTTGGTATAGTATGGCAAATCCCTCCTTGTAGAGTTATGACTGTCAGTGTACTTACGTAGCTGATGTTGATGAGATCCTGCTCTATATCTCCTGTTATTTACACTCGGGCAGCTTTGATGATTATGCCTCCACATAATCGTCATAATTATATATACCCTGCGTCAGTTCACTGCTGGACACAGTCCTCTCCCAAAGTGCGCCACTGAATTCGGTCCGGCTACCCTACCTAATTGGTCTTTTACAACTTTTGCCTAGACATTGTCTCCACTCGAGGACTCGTCTGCTCCAGCGTTTGTCGGTCCTTCGTCAAATATGACCAGCCCACTGCCACTTCAGCTTGCTAAGACGGTTAGCTATCTCTGTCACTTTGGTTCTCTGATGGATCACTTCGTTTCGAATGCGGTCCATCAGAGACTCCGAGCATAGCACTTTCCATAGCCCGCTGAACGACTTTAAATTCGTGTATTAGTCGTGCCGTGAGTGTCCACGTTCTGGCTCCGTAAGTCATCACGGGTAGGACGCACTTGTTGAAGACCTGTCTTCAGGCATTGTGGTATCGACGATGTAAAGACATGACGTAATTTCCCAAATGCTGCCCATCCCAACTCTATCCTACTATCGGCTTCTCTTTCGAAATTGTTTCTACCTGACTGCATCGTTTGCCCGAGGTAAACGTATTCTGGAATAATTTCAAGAGTTGTTCCGAGACGAGTTGTTGACCAAATCATTCAACCTTAGTTTTCGCCAGATTAATTCCGAAATCTATATCCGAGAGCTATCGGTAGGCATTATTTAGGGTGTCCAACATTTCCTGTAGGTCCTGCAGGGTTTCTGCCATGATGACGAAAGCGTATCCATCCAACCCTATATATAAGTAAATTATATGTATAGCTTTTTCTAACAGCTTCATTTTATTATACGGGAACACTTTATTGAGATAATTAAGACGTAGCGATTTACAAGGGAGGCTCATGTCCAAATATGGACTTTTGTAGCGAATCACTATATACATCTATATAAACTATATACATCTCTTGCATAAATCGTATCCAATTCTTAGCTCTATAGTCATCATTACTCAATAGTTATTTCCAAATTTATTTATTTCTAGTGAACGTTTGACATTATCAACAAAAAAACTTGTTTTCTTTAAATAGTGACATAATTTAAGGAAGTAGACGAATTGTACAAACAAATGTATTGTACGAGTATTGACTGTTTTTGTGTATTGTTTTTGTTTCTATAAGATAGATTGTTTTTTTGTGTGTGTCAAGAGCTTATTATTTTAAAGCGATAAGTATCCCAATCATTGCTGTGTAGTATACATATTTTCAATTAAAGTTTCAATCAGTGTACACTGCACTAACATGTTTTTATAATTATCAAAACTTGACATTTATTTATATTTATTCAAACAGATCAAAAAACGCTTGCCTGGTGGTGATATTGATTTGAAGGTAACCAAAATATAGCTTTCAGACAATGTAGAAGCTTGCAAAAGTGAGTGTGATTTGGTTGTCCTTCCTTTACGTCGTAACAGAGAATCAGAATGACTGGATTTGTGAGTGTGGTGGTGGGGGGGGGGGGGGGGGGGGTGGGGGGGGGGGGGATAAATAAATGAAGCATTAGTAGTAGTTGAGAGGAATAGATAATGAAGTTCACGCGAACGAAGGCGCGGGCACACGCTATGGTATAATTTTCATTGATATTGGTATGGTATGCTGTTACATTTTTTTCATAATCTTATACAACTCCAGAGGGGAAGAGTCAGGCCATATAGGATTTTTACCTACTAAACCCCTTCTCCGCTGTGTATGACGAAGAGCTCTGGGTCCTCCAAAGCTCCTCTTGTGCTCCGCTTGCACTATGCATTTCGTGCTTCCTGTGGTGTTGTGCCTGAGATTAAACTCTCACAAACTCCGCAACGGAAAGGACGAAACTGTTTCTGTTGTCTTCTCGGGATCGAGGAAAGTCGAGCTCCAACTCAGCCTGACTCCAGTTCTTAGCCCTTAACTACCGGGACTATGGTGGTGTCTTTGATAGACAAATAAGTTCATACTTGAACTTGACCTCTTGACGTCACAACGTATGATCTTCAATCCCCTCATTGCAGCTGTAGTTTTGTATTCGTAGTTAGACGATCCATTTGTAAAGATACAGAAACGTCAAGGAAGTCATTTCCACGCGAGAAAAGCCAAGGTTGATCTACTAGAGTCACCTTTTCTCAACCTTGACCTTGAACTCTAGACGGCATCGTTACCGTACAATCTTCAAGTCCCTCATGTTTCACAGTCCATGGTTTGATATTTATAGTAACACGTATTAGTGTTACCGGGTGACCAAACTTAATTGAAATTGGTTGTATTACGAGTTCACTTTGAAAAGATTGTACCTATATGTTTTCAATTTAGTTTTTTTTTCAACGATTAATTATTTTGTGTTTTTTGTGCTAGTAGCTCTGGTGCGGAGATTGTCAGCTTAGACAGTTAAATTAGATTCTGTACGTGGTGGTCGTTATTATTTCTTTTTATTTATTTCTAATCATGCTCGTGTACACAAAAATAAATTAAATTCGCTACAAAAAAGGTTTATAATAACCTTTTTGAGTGTAATTTTTTTAAGATAAAGCATTTTATTCATGAAAATCATAAGCATAACAATTTTTATTTTGTAATTGTAAACACAACGGGGTACGTCTCTCGTTATCTATTTCTAAACCAGGAGTACGGGAAATTCCAGTTTGATTACACAATCGACAATTTGTGATAGTCTAAGAGCCTAGAATTTGCTATTTGTAAGCATAAATTATAAACAAGTCAGGAATCAAGTAATACCAAATGAAAATAACACTGGGCCTTACAAAATCCATTGAATCGCATGTGAACATCGAGTTAAATAAGTGGTTACGAAATGGCTAGAATACCCGATTTTGCGTAACCAGACAGTTTTGTCAGATATCGTATTTTGTTCTCGAGTTGGTTTTGAACGAGAAACATGTAACCGCCTATTGTTGTTTGACAGGTGCTGGTCCCAATTCTCATGTGCGCTGTCTTTTTCTCATTTCGTAGCAAAGACAGAGATGACAGACCCTAAGTTTAGTATAGAACTATATTAAATAATGTGGCCACGTTTTAGTAGCCTTACGAACACAAGACTAAATTATGTTTTGATTTCGTTAAATATGTTTAGAGTTATTTGAAGAAACTCACAGTGTCATCACTTTCTTAAATTTGGTATACAGGTTCTTTTTACGACGTACAAAATTATTTTTCAAATTCAATTCCAAAACTGGCAGACGAAATTGGCGCTCCTTATAAATATATTCCTTATCAAATAATCTCTGTGGCCTAATGACTAAATGTTGGATTAACAATCCGTAGGTCCTGGGTTCGATTTCCAGCGTTTTTTTCCGTCACTTACCAACAGGAAAGCCAATTGAAAACCCTTCATAAATAAACTAAGTCAATAATTATTAATTTTCCGTGAAACAATTTACATCCATAATTTTGTTAGCAAAAAATTAACAATTTCACAACTTACAACATAATAGACAACATAACAAATCATAACGTCACGTAATCATAAAATCATTTTCAAAAAACTCAATAAATTCACTGTAAATCGCCAGAAGCAGTTAGTTTATATGCAGTTATATTTCAGAATCATGTTTGCAGAGGGAAGCCGTTTCGTTCCATACAGAGCGCCTACCGCTAATTGGCTGACGCGATAAAAAAAGCATTCTGCCTTTGGCGGCTCTTTTAAGCGGCTTTAAACTTTACTTTGTCATTCATGAATTTCGGTATTGAGGTGGATACAGGGTGTTTATAACAGTCGTTCGGAGTTTCGTGGGCGAGGTTTAAAAAACAAATGAACGTGCGCAGATCCCGTTTTAAGGTTATTTCGTCGACACACAAATGTTGGTGGACTTTGCCAAGGTAGAGGTAAAGTATTTTATGCAATTGGTTTAATAAACTATCGTTTAGATATATTATTTTCGACACAGAAATTTGATAAGCAACTAATTTGCAAAATAAACAGCTACTTTTATCAACTAGTGAGAGATAAGATTGAACGAAATATTTCACTCCCAAAGTAGCATTTTGTAAAAAGTTCGCGAACAAATAATGTCATTTAAACCCTATTTAACTCATTCTTTATTTATTTGTACTTTTCAATGGTAACTGTTATCATCATCAGCCGGGAAACGCCCACTGCTCGACATAGGCATCAAGCGACTCCCTGCGACTCTAACCAGGTCGTCAGTTCATCTAGTATAGGGACGGCCCGGTAGACGTTACCCGGTACGTGGTCGACACTCGAGAAGTTTTACTCCCCACCGGTTATCGGTTCTTTGTGCGATGTGGCCTGCCCATCGCCACTTCAGCTCACTGACTCGTCGAGCTATGTCAGTGACCTTCGTTCGTCTACTAGGTAGACTTACGACTGGTTACAGACGCTGGATGCAGGTGTCTCGGGACCGGTCGAAGTGGCTGCTTCTGCTGACGAATGTGACTACTGGGAACAACTATGACATACTCTGCTTTGCTTATCAAATTCAAAACGCTTAAATTGTTCCGTGTTTTAGTAAAAAGTATCATTTGCAATCAGTCATTTAATCCCGTAAGTATTTTACACGGTAAAATTAAAGTTTCACGAGTGTGGCAAACAATTGAATACATATCGACATATTGAACCTCGACTGTACCTGACACACAAATCCATGAACTCCTACAAATACTTGACACATTATTTCCTAAAGCTCTTCAACACAAGGAAGTCCCACAATGTCATTCGTCATTTATTTGTTTAAATATTATTCTATTATAAAAATAACCACTTCTATAATAGCGTCATAGTTGCGGTACAATCAATTATCGCCTCGGAAATGTCAAAAGAAGAGTTTGATATTATAAAAAAGTACCTACGCAATAATATTTATTTGTGGTTTAGATCACCAGTTTGCGTAGCATGAGACGTGTGAGAGCGGCGAGAATGAGATATTGTCATTATCTAAACGTCAAATCGTATAGATATTTGGCGTTCAAATATGACATATGTTACTCTTACCGCTCTCACACGTCTCATGCTACGCAGGCTGGTATCGATTTATTTTGTATTTTTATGTTTACTAGCGTTTTACCTGCAACTTCGTCTTCATTCAGATTTGAGAATTTATCCTATGGGAACTACTTGATCAATCGGAAAAAGATAGTCCAGTAGGACAGTAGTAAAAACTGTCACTTTTATCAAGCGTATCGTATCGTATTTTATCAACCTACCACTATATTTTAACCGCCTCCTTGGCCTAATGGCTAAATATTGGATCCACAATCCGGAGGTCCCGGGTTCGATTCCCAGTGGGGGTACCTATTGGTACCCGGTTTATTTGGTGGTCGTGCATTTTCTATGTCCGCCTGTCTAGCTACCACCGTGTTACCTAAGTCTGCCGCCACACAGCAGTGTTAATAGCACTGTTGTGTTCGTCGTTGGGTTGAGGATTCTGGCTGCGCATGCTTGCCATCCAACAGCCTTATTGTCACTTACCATCAGGTGAGCTGAAGTTCAAGTGCATATCCACATTTTTTTTAAATCAGGCAAATGAGTCTTCCAACGGATGGTAAATAGGCAATTTATAGGCCAACGTTTAAAATCTTTGACCGCATCCTCATTTAACATCAGGCGAGATTGTGGTCAAGGCGTTGAACTATCATACGAAAATGCTCCCCCAAAAGTGTTAAATGATTACAAAACCTGCCATAGCTCATAGCCACAGCCAATGCAATTCGGCTTATTAGTTATTTAGAATTAGACAAAAGACAGCTGAGATTCGGTCACTTCCTCTTTGCTTCCTATTTGCGAAAACTTTAATATTTGAAGCGATTCATTCTAGAAGGTCTGTTTGTTATCGAAGCGAACGTTGAGTCATGTCTTTGCGTCATTGTGTGAAGAGCGGCTACCGCCGAAGGCATAGTAACTCTGTGATCACAAACATTGCAATGTTTCTAAAGCAATACTTTAGTATTTAGGACAGAGAGGGCATTTTTCTAACACTACGTTGCCTAAATCTGGCACCAAACTAGTTGTAACAGCCCTGTTCTGTTGTCCTCCGACTATAAAAATAGCGCCTTTAATTGAAGGCTTCTGGGTGAGCATTTATTCTACGGTCTAATCGTCACTTACCATCAGATGTATGAAGGTCTAGTGTAGTGTTTAAATTGAACGTGCTATAAATGAGTATCAGCTTGAACCACTACTTCTTTACAATCTTTCAAAACTATCTTAAAAACGTATTTCCTTGAACAGATTATTCCTTAGCAGCCTTTCCTTCTTTCCTTCCTAATCTCCTCTGATTTCCTTCTACTCCTGATCTACTATATTTTGTCTATTGTTTAACCATTATATGTATGTATATATATACATATATTTATTTATTTATTTAAGTAGCACCACTCACCCCTTCTTATTTACAGGATTCTTCTGCCCTAAGGTTGCCTGGAAGAGATCGCTCTTAGCGATAAGGCCGCCTTCTGTACCTTTTATGTTCTGTTTTGTTTTATGTGTGTATGTATGTGCAACAAAGATTATTTGAATTGAATTGAAAGAATATAACTTTTTTAAAATAATTTTCGACTGTCTTTGTGGTCTAGTGTTCACAACATTGGATTGTCAATCAGGAGGTCCAAGGTTTGTTTACCAGGTATTTGGTTTGGTGGTGTGGTGGTAGGGCGTTTTTCTTTCGCCTGGTTACTGTTGAGTTCTGGCTGAAAGATACTGGGTGATCACGCCATCGATCAAAAGGCCTTATCATCACTTCGAAATGAAGGCCAAGGGCGTGCCCATTGAACATTGGATACAACTTACACGGAGAGATTTACGTAAATACTAAAGTATTATTACAATTTGAATTGGTATGTGATATAATATTTTTTTTGTCCATTGAACATTTGAAACAACTTACATGGGGAGATTTTCGTAAATACTAAGTAAGTATTATTACAATTTGAATTGGTATGTGATAAAATTTAGTTTTTTCTTCTTCTGAATCTATATTCAAATATATTTTATCAACGTGGATAACCACGATCTCACCTGATGGTAAGAGATGATGTGACCTACGATGGTGCGCGTTGATCTACAAGGTGACTGTTCACCCACGACTTAAAGATACCCAAGTTGTAGTTTTGTGTGAATACAGACGCCGGAAGTGCGTTCCATGCCCTAGCTGTACGCATGATAATTAAATATAGATCACTAAGCACATAATAATTTGATTATTATCTGTCCTACGAAATTTGTACGTTGAAGCTATTCTTGCTAAGATTGAAACATTTTAGCATTTAACTAAAATGCTCGGATGTGAAGAAGAATTTACGTTATAACTAGCACGTCGAATTTAAACGACGCTTATTACGTCTGTCAATCAGAATAATGTATTGAGATGCGTGTGTTTGACCTCGCAACATTGAAAATTATGAAGACGCTACCGCTAATACTGTCCATATAAAAAAGAGATATTTCAAATTCGGCTCGCACTTGTACACTATTTTAAAAATCCAGTAATAATCTAAATGTTTATAGAAAAATACTAGAATTAGATTTTTGCATTTATTTTAATTGTACAAAATAATTCTTTTTGTACTAAGTGACAGAGTTAAATGGCAGTTTATTGACGCCATCTTTGTTTACAACGTCTTACCTTTTATATGTTTTTGTACAAATAAATTAAACCGAAATATTCAAAAATGGTAACTAAATCTTTTTTTTAGCTTTTATATAATAATGGCATAGGATATAAACCATATTATTCAACCCGTAAAACTGTACAAATGTAAATTTTAAAGTAAATATTTTTTGCAATTATCATTTCAATTTTTTGGGTTAAAATCAAATTTAAATACAAATTTCTGTAAGATTTTTTTTGTAAAAATAATAATATTTGATCCTTCTTGGTTATACAATTACCTATATTAATTATTTTGGTAGTCGCAATCATGAATCCACTGTTGGATATCAACCTCTCCTTTAAAATGACACCACAAAGGGACCATCCCTTAGTTATGGTATTTGCCATAGTCACCACGCTTGGCAGGTCATTTGGCGCTCTTAAAGATATTGTTGACATGTGGGTAGACGATGGCGATTTTTTTCCCAAAAAAATCTGAACTAATATAATAATAAAAATAGTTTCTTAACACTGTTTAAATACATAAAATGTCGCTAATTATATTTTTGTTAATATAATTAGCGACATTTTATGTATTTAAACATAACATTGGTTGGTGTTATGGTATAAGAGTGTTGGTGTGTGTGTGTGTGTGTGTGTGTGTGTGTGTGTGTGTGTGAGGGGGGGGGGGGGGTGTTATTTATTTTAGCCTTTGTTCAGATATTTATTTTAAGTTAATCCTATACTGGAATTATATCTTATGAGCGATCCCAATTGATGAAATAATATTTATGACATAAATTTGAGTAATTCCTCAGTGTGTAAGTAGTCTAGTGAGAGAAGGTACTCTTTTAGCATGTACTTTAGTATCTTTAACGCAAATGATTTAGAAAGATATCGATGAAATAATCTTTATAAGGCATAGACTCAAGATTGTGGCAGCTTCCATTGACCATAAACAAACAAAAAGCGAGAGGGGTCGTCGAACCCGCCGTGGAAGGACAATGTCTTTTCCGAGAACGGCACGTTAAAAAGTGTTCGGTTCGAATTGACTTACAAACTATATGCATGCTACGTTCTGTTTATAATCTGGATATCACATTAGGGACTCACTTATAGTAGTTTAGTTTCAAGTTTTTGGTCACGACAACTTTTATTATTATTTGGAAAATATACAACTTATCTCACAAATACAACATATTACCGTAACTAATACGCTATTAGCATTAGCGTGATTATCGCACCTATATATGGACATAGTTATATAAATCGTAATTTCGCTGAGAATCGTTGGCAATGTATCTTCATGTTGACCAGCCAAATACATGGTTCATTTACATTTTTAAGGTTCAGGTTTTAGCCAAAAAATTATGCTTAACAAAGCAGAAATCCCATTACATTAATTCTATATTAAATTAAACCTTTATGTTGATATGCTCATAGTTTTGATTTGAAATCTTTTTCTTGGTGTAATTTTCTTCTTTTATGATTCCAACAGCAACATGTGTCTTTTCTTCAACGCTGAATATGTTTTGTCCCGTATAAATAACGCAAACTTTAGATATCTTCGTCATTCGTTGTTCGTCAAAATGTGATTGATTCAACTGCCGGTTGAGTTCTTATAACTTAAGCGATATATGTCCAGGACTGGAACGCTGCAGACGGTACATAACGGTGACGATGATAAACTTTGCATTTTCGAAAATGAAACTGAGTGTATTTTGATCTTTAGGCATGTACATGGTTTATGTAAGTCAATGAGCTGGAGCCTGCGCATGAGCATGTGTCCCGACGTTTCCGCGTTCGTTATGAGCATTGACCGCCTGCGCCCGCGCCTCTCCCGCGCCTCTCCCGCGCCCCTCCTGCGCCCGGGGCTCTGTCAGCTTCGTCGACAGACAGACATATCGAATGTTGAACAAAATATCGTTGTATTAACGAGGACTTCGGGAAACTTAAATGTACCAGTTTGACTGGTGGATTATTGACGGCTGCATAAAATAAAGTTGTTTCATATTTGTTAAGCTAAAGACAAACACAAGAGTACGATCTCACCTGATGGTCAGTGATGGTGATGTGGCCTACGACGTACAAACGATTGTGCCGGTCTAGAAGATGCCTAGGGCCTGTTTCATAAAGCGACACTTCGTAATAAACTAGCATTTTTGACCGTATAATAAAAATTACTGACATATGTCAGTTTATTACGAATTGTCGCTTTATGAAACAGGCCCCTGATCACCCATCGATCGACATAAATTTTGTTTACCATAATCTTTCAGAATAAGATAGCTGTCTTAGTAAAGTAATTCTTTAAATGTAGGATATCAAATTATTATTTATTTTTTGTTTGCATATAAGATAGTTCTATTCTTAGTGATTTGGACTATACCGTCAGTAAAACACAACTGGGTGTCTTCAACTGTAAGAAATATTTTATTGTATTAGATTACATGTAAGATTCACAATTAACAGTATGAGTTATGCAGTAACAAAAACACACTTTACCTGTACGAAAGAAACGACATTTAGCTAATAATCACTATGTCGGTTCCCAAATCACAAATATAAACGCTTTCTATTTAAAAAAAACTTTTTTCAGAATTGCCCTCTCATGACAGCTGTATCATTAACCATAGATTATAAAATAAATGTCACGATGGCACTTGAACTTCAGGCGCGGCAATATTCAAACGAAGAAAATTATATTTTTCTTTACAAAAATAAAAAAGCCTTGTTGTGGATTCTATGCGTAATTATGGTTTTAGTTGCATTTAAGTGGTTTTTGCATTTACCTAGTTAACTTAAAGCCCTGTTCTATATATAGCTAATTTTTAATGTCAGTTATCCTATTTATATCATCTGAGACATGGGTGATAAACAAATACAAGTCAAAACAGCAACCACCTGGTAAAAAAAAAACTTCCGCCATCAATGAAATCGAGAAATTTACACTTGACATTTTGCTACTACTATTGAGAAACTTTGAGAGCCACTGGCAGGAACTGGAGCGTTGACGGAGATGATGAAAATATTCGTCTTCAAAACTAGATTGTTTCACAACGGCATGTCGTTGTAAATGGCACTACACATGAATGTAAATTAGTGGATTAAGTTTTTAATGTACTTAATTATGATTATGAAATTAGGTGAACTTTTCCGCCATTACACAGCAACTATATTACATTCATACATTGAACGCTGATGTTATACTCGTAAAGTCACACGCCCGCCGCGAACTGAAAGGATGCCGGCTGCGCCCTACAGACGCTAGTGAATTTGGCCGTATACATCGCAGTGAAGTACAGGGCCACTTCCAGTGATGAAGATTTATGTCATGCTCCATCTTGTGTATGTACCCTTGTTTTGTCGATTAAATTTATTTTTGCTGCATAAACTAAATTATGCTTAATAATTAATACTGTTTTTTACAATAACTAAAATTTTCCTTAAGCTGCATCGAGACATAGATTCCCAAACTTTTATGGACCGCTTTAAAAGAAAAAAATTACAACGCTCCCAATTATATGTTAATTGGGAGCGTTAATTTTATATTTCTGTTTATTATCTATTAAAGTTACAATTTGAAAATTAATTCTCTCTCTATCTCTCTCTAATCGTGTTCCCCGTGGTAGTGGCAGAAGGTCGTGATTATTAATTAATTAATAAGACAAAAACATCTTATAATAAAAACTTGACCGTTATAACGTCCCTCATTTGCCTTTGAACCAACGAAAAGCTCTAGCGCCCACTGGGGGGTGGTACTGCCCCCCATTGGGAATCTACGATCTAACCGAATGGAGGAAAGGCCATACTCTACTTTTGATCCTGATCGAGCTAGTCGTTCCCATTGAATAATTTATGAAGTTCGCGCGGATGAAGTCGGTGTCAAAACGCTAGTATATGTATAATACGAGTATTGTTACATAGTCGAGTAAAAACCTTTAAATGTCCGACTGCCATGTGTTTTTCTTCAGTTTTGGATCTTTTCAAATTTTTTCTGGATTATTTCAATCTTACTGGAGTAACTAGCATAGTGAGGATTCCAAATACAGGAGGCATATTCTAGCTGCACTGCACCAATGACCTATAGAGGGTAAGGCAGGCCGATCGATTCTTGAATTTTCTTGTATTGCGGAAAATAAAACCTAACATTTTCATTGCACGCTTACACACATGTTCTACATGATAGTCAAATTTGAGTTTTGAGTCAAATTGCACTTCGTATGTCAGAGCGATTGTATGTACAACATTTCACTAACTGATCTACATGTCGGTTATCTGATTGGGCGAAGGCCAATTTATCGGATCTCACGTCCGTCCAACTACGACCGCTCACTTCCGATCTGGCGTTACGTGACAAACGTGCCAAACTAAACACATGTGGAAATACAATATCTACTTGTGTGATATATCTGCCTTATCTTAGGAATGAGAGACAGGACTATCAATTTGTATCTTATTGGGAAGGAAGCTCAAAGTTGTAGGTCGCATAAAAAGTTTTTTCTTTTAGGGTATTTATTCAAGGTTTTTGTTTTTAAGACAGATTAAACAGGAAATTGTATTTTTGGCCAAAAACTCCAAGCAAAGCTCGGTCGCCCAGGTACTTCACATTATTTTACAAAAGGCGTAGCCGAGCTCCACTGGTCTGCTCGCTTCGTCGCATCCCGACTGCACCAAGAGTTCAAACCTGTGCGTAAACCACCAGCTCCAATTAGAAGAACATACATATTTGAATAGCTATTTAATAATTATTTGTTTGTCAACAGATCCATCATGGCGTCGACACCCCGCGTGTACCCCCATTGGCTGCCCGCACTCGTCTTCCTCTGTTCTTTCCTACACACTCACACACTCAACTCTAAGGTAAGTTGTAGAAATAAATTCATAAATATGTTTGTACTGAAACTTCTGTTGAAATCTTATTTTGTCTCCTTTTATATTTCTACGAATGGACCTCCGAGCTCCGCTGCATTTTTAAAATTTGTAGTCAAAGCTAGGGAAACAATATACATGGTTGCAAGTTTCAAATACAAATTAGGGAAGAATACGATTTGATTGTATCTACTGGAATCCCCTTTAAGTTTTCTTATTATAAAATCTCACCACATGATCCTATTGTACAGAACCAGAGTTTGGTAATAAAGTATCTGATTATTATATAATTAAAATGACTATAACTGAGTTATAATAAAACGATATTTAATGTTGCCTTTTAAGCGGCTCTAGTAGGTTTTAATACATATTTCTGATGTTATTTTACTGATTAATCATTTAGTTTTGATCCTTTTCAATTAATATCAATCAACACGTGTCGTTAAGGCCGTATGACAGATGCATGCTCACACGAAAGCTCAAGTGTAATAGGCACTGGTTATGTGATATTTAATTGTTGTACTGAAACAAAACAGGAGATTTGGAGGCACTACAAATATTATTTACTGTGTAAAACTATACATAAATATATTTCTGTACATAAAAATAAGATTATGATACTGGCACCTTTTTAATACTATCCGACATCAGGTGTATAATGGCACTTTTTTTTTCGGAAGCCGTCCGCATTCTAGAGGTACACTGCACATGCATAATTCATGCAGTTACAACATTACTTTCACTGTAATCTGTGGTTAGTTCATGCTCATTCCTTGAGATGGTTTCTGACTTAGAATAGCGGTTATACTGCGAATCAACTAAGCTACGAGTAGTAAAGTTAAACATACTGGCCAATAGTCATTATACACTATATAAATAAGCTACACTTTTTGATTCAGAGCATTATTAATAAAGTCAAATATGCTTGCTGGGAACAGTTTAAGGATTAAAGGGTTTATGAAAAATATTGCAACCAAAACATGAAGCATATTGCTCGATATGAAAAATCAAATCAAATCTAATCAAATATGTACCGAACAATCCTCTAACGAGTGAGCCTAAATACAATTTTTGGTATAGTTTTGCTACTCGTCACTGGATGGCGTTACTAATACTTTAAAACGCACGTCTAAATACCACGTTTGTTGTATGGGAACCCCCGTACATATTTATTTTTATTATGTTTTTTTTTGTGTGTTTGTTGTTATAGCGGCAACAGAAATACATCATCTGTGAGAATTTCAACTGACTAACTATCTCGGTTCATGAGATACAGCCTAGTGACGGACGGACAGATAGACAGACGAACAGCGGAGTCTTAGTCATAGGTTCCCGTTGCTTACCCTTTGGGTAGGGTACGGAATCCTAAAAATACGCAGTTGGCTTAGACAAAAAATATCATTATACAGGAACGAACAAATTGCACGACCTTATCCCGTTTCTCAATCGGGGTCGTCTACCTAAAGCCAAAATATGGCATAGGTACCGGCTTTCATGGAAGCGACTGACGTCTGGCCCTCCAACCCAGAGGGAACTCTGGACCATATTTTTAGGAGTAGGTTGTTATTAAGCTTGGCTTAACGACATCTGTCAAAGACAAAACCAGGATCCACAGCTATATGTGCCTTCCAAGCACGGAATCATCTTACATGTTGTATATAATTAGAAAAACATAATCAACATAATGCATTCAGGAAGGAAGCAAGCAGCTAGCGAAAAGGAAAACATTCAGGGTACTCGTTCAAATTAGTTCTCTTGCTTGTCACCTGTCAACTTGTCGTTGACAGCTTATGTGAATACATAGATATACTGTACGTGTTTGTTTTGTTGACATTGCAACGTCATAGTTGTAAAGGATGTTGATGGAAACAATACTTGTGGGTCAGCGGAGCCGGTCAAACAAGCCACGACGACACAGTTGTTTACACTTATACCTTTACCATGTTGTGGATGTCTTTGAAACAGCTGGTTTGCACTTGACCTTCATTTGGCATTAAATGACGATCAAGCTACAGCTATATGGAAGTGTGCAAAATAAACTTCAATTTTGTCATCATCATCAACCGGGAAACTTCCACTGCTCCCAAAGACTGGTATTTTACCAGTTCGTCGGTCCATCTAGTAGGGATTGTCTCCCGTCGCTCTAAAACTCTTACTCCTCATTGGTTATTCGCTCTTCGAGCGATTGACCTGCTCATTGACACTTCAGCTCACTGACTCGTCGAGCTATGTCGGTGATCTTAGTTCGTCTAAGGATTGCATAATTCCTGATTTTATCACGTCGATTAATTACGGGTAAAGCTAAACCTGGGTATTTTTATTGCCTCAGTAGGTACATATATTTTCAATCGGGAGGTCGAGAATTCGATTCCCCGAAGAGTTTTTGTGTACTTATCCTATGCCCTGGATATGCACCATTCCGTTGGTTATTGCGATTGAAACACCATAACGTTAAAATAGAAATATTTTTTACATATACAGCCAATTTCGAGTAATTCTTCGAAATAGTTTCGTCAAATTGTGTAAATGAGTATTGAGTATTACCATAGTATTACGAAATAATCTCTTTACAGACGAATGCATCACACGGGTTCGATCATAACAGAATTACGTCACGATCAATGCAATATTTCTCGTCGATCACCGATTGCCAGAATCAACGATCGACCAACAACTGTGGTTTACAATGCAGTTTTTGCAACTGGTGAAATATCAATTTACCACTGTTTTTAAAAACCACTGGCCTTTTATTGGTGGACTCTGCTCTGTCATTTACGGATTCGATACAAACTGTATGACCTTTATGGTATCGCCATACTAAAAATACACATTTTAATTTTAGACAAATTATTGGACCAACAAGTAAGAGTTGGCTTATAGACTTATGGTCTTTGCTCTTCGTGAAATCTTTTAAAAAGTCTAGGAAATTAAATGTATTTTACAAGAAATGGTTTTGGTAGGATGAGTGTTTGAATGCCAAATAAACCAAAATTCAAATCGAGATCTTTTCAATCATGACAAACAAAGAGATGGACAAACATAAAAACGGAGCGACAGATTTCATCATCATCATCAGCTGGGAAACGTCCACTTCTGGACATAGGCCTCCTTCATGGTACGCCACATCGACCAGTCCCGAGCCATCTGCATGCAGCGACTCCCCGCGACTCTAACCAGGTCGTCGGTCCATCTAGTAGGGGGACGGCCTGGTAGACGTTTCCCGGTACGTGGTCGCCACTCGAGAACCTTTACTCCCCACCGGTTATCGGTTCTTCGAGCTCACTGACTCAGCGGCAGATTTACTTTCGACTTAATAATATATCTATAATTATAGTCATGATTCAGGAATAAAGTCTGCCTTAGAAAGAACTAATTCAGACACTTATATAACGTCTAATTACGACTAATAAGCAAATAAGTCTGAACATCAAAAGTGACTTCCTGAGATGTCGCCATATTACCAGGTGTTTAACCACAACATACGGTCGGGTCGACTTTCTTACGTCATTGTTGAAAAAACACTTGTCAAGATGGCCCATGATGAGTTTCGCAGAATATTCATTTTTTTATAGTGTCCTCTACTTTTACATTACACGTTTACTTCGTATGTTTGTATGTAAGTATGGTCAGTTTCATACGTATCTGCGCCAGAGCACATAGAGTCGGACGTTTTTTTAAATTATTATTTTAGGCTTCTGCTCAAGTCGTGAAAAAAGGTAGTACGTAAGTTTCTTCAGAAGGTATTACATATGATTACTGCCAGTAAAACAGAAATAGTACAACTTGGCTTTATAGTAAAAATAAATTTTAAACGACACATGCTTTTGTTAAACGTAGTAACCTGATAGTTTAGCACCTTTATTTATCGAACTATTGATTCAGTTTTTAGCATTCATTCATAGTTTCAAGATTTTTCGTCCATTTTTAGGGTTACGTAGCCAAATGGCATAAAACGGAACCCTTATGGATTTGTCATGTGTCTGTCTGTCCGTCCGTATGTCACATACACTTTTTTTTCGAAACTATAAGAACTATACTGTTGGAACTTGGTAAGTAGATGTATTCTGTGAACCGCATTAAGATTTTCACCGAAAAATAGCAGATTTTTTTAACTTATCAATAACTATTTTTTTAAATACTCTATTTTTAAAACATCGATCACAGTTACAACGAACTACAAGAACTTTTATATTGTGTTACTTGCTGCTACGGAACCCTTCGTAGGCGAGTCCGACTCGCACTTGGCCGCTTTTTTTAAACATATGGTGGGTTTTCGTTTGACCTTGACCAGTGATGTTAAGCCGTTGGGTGGTAACCGTGCGCATACAGAAGCCAATCAAGCGGTTTGGCAGCACGGTGGTAGCTAGCCAGGCGAACATAAAAAATGCTCTACCACCAATCACACCGAGTACCGACAGGTTCCTGCCTCCACTGGGAATCGAACCTGTAACCTACGGATTCTTAGTCCAAGCTTTAAGCCGTGAAGGTCGAAAACCTACCAGTAGATTATTGTTTTTCGGAGCTTTTTAAACCATTTATTTGCCACAGACAAATTACACATACAAACATACACACATATATACAAAACTAATTCAAACATTTACAACATTACGATAAATACATATTAAAATGAGAAGGTTCTGTGGCAGGAGCTGTCTCAGTACCCGTTATGCTTTTCTGCTGAAAATCACAACACTGATTAATACTAATTTCATTCAATTGCTGTAAAAAAGAAATCATAAGTTAATAAAAATTCATATTACCCGGCAGCATAAAATACTTTGTCATTAAGCTTGGTAATATCCGGTACTTTTGCACGGCAATGGTGCTGCCTTATAGCTTAGAATGACAACCCTCAGCACAGCCAATCCTATATAAAGTAGTTCATTCGCTCATTCATGTGACGTTTCGTCAGTACACCACGCCCTGCGCCTGCGCCGTTTCATAACGAACCGGTCGAGTGCCTGATAGAACCTTTTAGCGTCGCACTGATATAGTGCTCTAATGCAATTCAATTCAAATAAACTTTATTGCACACACACACAAAACAAAACAGAAAAGAAAAGAACATAAAAGGTACAATGAAGGCGGCCTTATCGCTAAGAGGCATCTATCTCTTTCAGGCAACCTTGGGGCAGAAGAATCATATAAATAACAAGAGGTAAGTGATTGTGAGGGAGGCTCATGATTTATGATAACATATTTACATATAGTTTGTATTATAGTACTTCAGCAGAAACTCTTTTTACTGTAGCTTGATAGTTTTAACCATCTCATTGCTTTAAGCTCTATTGGCATGCTATTAAATAATCTAACAGCTTGTTATCATAAAGCATAACGGCGATTGTGCTTCTATCTTATTGATATTTGTCCCAGCGTGAGACGTCATGAAAGTGCAGCCCCACTGTGCTGTCATTATCATTAGACACTGAGCTGACCGTGACTGCGCCGGCGCCGGTCAGAAGTCACACTGGGAATTTTAATAGTCCGATCATCTGTGATGAAATTGACAGTAAATTGTCTGAGCGGGCTCGTTAAGGTCAAAGACAACGCTGTTTAAGAATACGCGATGAGCTTTTAACATATTAATATTTAAATATATTTAATATACTGCAAAATCCTCGCAGTAATATACAGCATACAAATAGCTTGGTTTTTGGCTTCGATTTAGCATTTATTACCGGTTGCAATAACATCACTTTTGAACGTAAGCGTGTTCAATGGTTTTCAAAATCTGAATCTGAATGAATAGTGTCACTATAAAAGCGGACTTGTAAGATGAAAAATTAGAACTAGTTCTAAGTTTAGATTTACCCCTTCTCTAACATAAATATGCATTGAATATGTTCTTTGGAATTTCGCTCCAACACGTAAAATTACACAAAAAGCCAAATAGCTTTCCAACTTTTGGAATCTCACGTCGTCAATCTCGGATCATATGAAACAAAAAAGGTAAGCTTTGAAGACAACCTTCAGTTATTCAACGGATATTCTATTACTGATTTTCTGCATAATGTCACTGCTAGAGATGATCTTCACACATATGTCTAGTTAGATCATTCTCTCTTAAAATTCGTTCGTTACCTGATTTGCCACAGTCACCACACTTGGCAGGGGGATTAATGACACCAGTAAAAAGTTATGGGTGCATTGATGTTGGTAATGTACAGGATACATGTTGTGGAGTTCGCGCAGGAGCTATTTCTGTTGAGGCCACCATTGCCATTCAAATGCCGGTCAAACAGAAATAAAAAACGGCAGACCTCTGCATACAGAAATTCCAACAGCTCGCACTGTTTCGCTTCCACTTTCATCATATGTACAACTAAAGTATGGAATACCCTTTTTTAACGATGAGAAATCTTCAAAAGATATCCGACACCTTAGGGGAAGAGTCGGGTTATGTAAGATTCTTATCGTATCATGGAGCTCTGGGTCTTCCAGACCTACATGTTCTCTTCTTTCCTGAAGAATATAACTTTTTTTCGAACCTCCTAGACCAACGCGTAACTTCGTTGACCTCATCGTCACTTAACATCAGGTGAGATTGTGGTCAAGCATTGATCTAACAGTTATTTAAAAAAAGGTAGACACAATTGTCTCCTCAGTTCCCTTAAGGCGTCTTTTACGACACACACTGTACTACAGACACTTGGTTATCCTTTTCCAAAGCCTGAAATAAAACTATTTTACTAATGCTGCGGATTTCAACTCTACTTTCGTACGGTTTCGGCCTCTTCCGCCGTTTCTCAGCCAACTTTGTCGCGTTTATTCTTACATTCGTTTATTACACTTGACCTGCTCGGCTGCGTCGATCATTCCTTTGTCACGGCAGCAGCCATTGTGGTGGCACATAAATCACCGGCTGTCAACACGCACGACCTACTTCGGTACCAGTTTTTTGTGCGCGGTGCGGTGTAAGGCTGCTGTAAGACTGGTGTAAGGTTTGCGTAAGGCGTACTCATCGCAAATCGCGGTCATCGGTGCCCGGCTCAGTTAATGTCACCCGCATGAGGTCCGTGTATGAAATGGGAATTGATAGCCTTAGTATTAACGAACGAAACCGAAATGTGCACTGTTGGTCGTATTTAAGTTGAGAGTCATAGCGAGCTATTCCTGGAATTTCTCTACACACGAATAGCCCCCAATAGGAAATCTTTAGTAATAAAGTCACCGACTTCGCTTGAAGAGTACGTTGAATTTGTAATATGCAGGCCACATTACTAGCAGCAAGAGCTATCAATAGGTGTACCGGGGCAACCCACCAATAGATGGACGAATAAATTAACGCGTTTAAAAACAATTAACGACTTCAACTACCCTAAACGTCTGCAGCATTGTCTCCCGGAAGAATTCTGGGTTCATATTTGGTTTATGTTGATTCTCTCAAAAGTTGCTAAATCGATTTCTTTTAAATTTACATGGGACCACGGAGTTATCGCGTAACTTAAATACCCTTAGATACCCCAAAAAATCAACACCAGTTGAACTGTGAACCTCTAACTTTTTTGAAGTCGGTTGAAAAGAACATTTGGATGCGTCGTAGATGCGACGCGGATTAGTTTTGTACACTTAGAGATCGGTTATGGTGTACCGTTAGTATTATCTATTACCCGCGGTTAGTATAGCACGCACTACACGCTGCATTGTATCAGTTCTAGATTAGAATTGATCCTTTTATAATCCACCGTTACACACGCTAATCGATTTATAATAGCACATATATTTATTCGAAAATGCGTTAGTTAGTTTGTAGATTTTTGTCTCCTTATTCCCAGTAACTAAAACTGTCTACTCACTTATATAATAAAAGTAACAAATATCTTAACATTTATAATATGAAATATTATGATTGTAAGAAAACACTTATCAGTTGGATAATTGGCTTAAAATATGACGAGACAGAAGAATTATTACAATTTCTAAAATAAGCTAGCTTAACAATAATATTATTATAAACCATGACTGAGCTACTTACACACACACACACACACACACACACACACACACACACACACACACACACACACACACACACACACACACACACACACACACACACACACACACACACACACACACACACACACACACACACACACACACACACACACACACACACACACACACACACACACACACACACACACACACACACACACACACACACACACACACACACACACAAACACGCTCCCTTTCTCTATCCCTATCTTAAATTATTTCCCTTAATCCCTACATAAATTAAATTACTTTTCCTTTATTATATTATATATATAACAATTATTGTTATAATATGAAATATGTATTAGCATGTTAGCATAAGCAAATATTTCCTTAAATATAAATTTATTTTTGTTATGGAAGAGTGGGACCCTCTGTTACAGGTATTTTTATACTTACAAGAGGGTCTCAACCTTGTGTCTGTAAACAACTTTGTTCAATGCAATAAACAATTTTGATTTTGATTTTTTTTTTTTTGAACTAGCATTCTTATCTCCACTGGCTCACCCATTGGGCTAAAAAAACTCATTTGAGTGAGCAGTAAAGATGTTATGCACGCTTCCCGCGACCTCAGCGCGAGGGCGGCGCGCGCGCAGCCGAGCGGGACGGGGAAATTGAAACGGGGCTCGGGTCAGAGTTCGAGGCTGTGGCGTTGGCTGATATCGCAGAAAACAAAAGTTTGGATTCAGTATGATATATATATGTTTGCTAATAAGCCCAAACGTTTAAGATACATTCGAATACAGTAAATTTAAAAGATATGTTAGAGGAGGCGTTAAGTTATATTGTTTATAACTGTAATTATTAAATAATGTTCGAGTTTAGTCGACCAATTAAACGGCTATGTTGTGTATACTACCACTGTATATTTATCATAATTTAAAAATCAGATTATGCTCAATAATCAAAGCTTACAATCAAATCAAACAAAGATACAAAATTTTCATTTGACTCACTTCCATTTGAAATCGTCTTCATATAATTCTATTTTTATCTAGCATTTCGTATCGATTCTCCAATTATCACATGTTTTCAGAAAGTTTTAGAAAGTTATATAAAAAAGCTATAAACTACCGTTTTAAATTGTAAAGCTGCAACTGGAGACAACTGAGCAAATGTCATACGGCCAGGTGGCGTGTCCGTGAACCTTCCGACGAGTTGCAACACCACCGCTGTGGCCACCGTGTAATTGACGAGCAATTCTTGATTGACCACCCGTACTTAATTGACCATCAGTTCGCCATTGCCCATCAATATATAATTGACTGCCAATATGTGATTTTATGTCTGCCTTCGATTAAGTGACAAGTTTTATGAAGATAGTTTTGGAAAACGGCGTCATTGAGGAGCTTTATGTTTTAGGGTTCCGTAAACAGTTACTTGGTGAGAAAATGCTTAGCATTCAAAATAAATAACGAACATGTACTGACACCAAATAGCTTTATGTATTTCCTAATGAAAATTAATTTGAAAATAGTGAGCTTACTCTTTCCATGGAAGAGGATTGCATTATATTGCATTCCTAAAACTTTCCAACTAGCGCATTTCAAACGTAAGTCATATTTTGAATTTATGTAATTAAAACACTCTCCGATCCGATCTCCCACTTCACCAGACGGCATTTCTGCCACGAGAACCACCAAGGAACTTCCAAGAAGTATTGGTGAGCGTTGGAATGGCCGTGGAATCTGTGCGTATCTCGTTTCTACACGGGAGTAACGTATCTGCGATTATGCATTGGGTTTGCTGGATCAGGCTCCCGTCAGCTATCACATACACGGTAATAGCGTGGCGATACGAGACATACGGTGCTGCCAACCCAACCCTGTCCACACTACATGGGCTCCGGATTTATGTCCGAGCAACCGGCGTGCGAGTTCTCGAGTGGGGACCACGCCTAGGCAAACGTAGTGTAGGACGGCCCTCGGCGAGGTGGAAAGACGACTTACGTAGGGTAGCCGGACGTGAATGGATGCGGAGAGCAGAGGACCGAATCGAGTGGCGCACTCTGGGAGAGTATATGCCGCAGGATATACATGATGATGATGAACAAAAAATTTAATGGAGATCGCGGGAAATATATTACTAAACAAAACATTTATAAGATATGTCCTTGTATCGAAGTAAATCCAGATTTAAATATTAAATAGTCGCTATGTTTTTGCACAATAATTAATTTTTTAAAGATATTAGAATAGAATAGAATTAGTTTATTCGGCATACAGATTACAGTACAGTTCATACATTTATTTTAAATTTGCTCTGCTGCACTGCAACGCCGAAATGGACCTGTCTCAGCATATGCGGCAGCAGTAGCTGCAGCGCTGATTCATATTCATTTCAAGATCGTGCCTTCATAAATTCGTAGACATTGATTGCGTATTAAACATGGATTTCAATTAAATTTGTCTAATAGCGTGGTAAGATTGTCTTGTTTGCTTATTTATTTAATAACGGAACTGATGTGAGAACCATCTCATTAGTTCTTAAGTCACACCTTATTTCTTCAGAGGGCTTGGCTTCATTGCAGATGCGGTTGCAGTATGCAATTTGCGGTCGCATAAAGCTGAAACAGTTGCGGAGATGCGGCTTCATTCACAACCAACAACTGATTGCGCATTTCTCATTAGGTGTTTTAATTAGATAATTTACATTTTTATTTCTTTTTTTAATCAAAATCTGCAGCAAACATCCGTTACATTTCATATGACGTCATACAGCTTGTATCAAAAAAGTGCAACTTTACCAATTACATTGTTTTAATAAATACGCTTTGGTTCAGAAGATAATGATAAAATTGCTTGCTCCCTTAAGAGGGAACAGCAGATAAAAAATTTCATATGAAATTAAGGGTTTGGGATATAGCTGTTTTCTCAACGAAACGTTAGCCAAATTCAATCATTTTGATCTTATTCTCTTTATCAAAGAATAATCTAGGCCCGTTGGTTTTGCTTTTTTCAATATTTTGTCTACAATTAGAATTATGGGCATCTCAAAACTCAAAATTTCAGAAAAAATTTCTTTCAACTTATGGTACTCATTATTTAGAGTAAACGTAACATTTTCAGAAAAAGCAAAACCAACGGGCCTAGATTATTCTTTGATAAAGAGAATAAGATCAAAATGATTGAATTTGGCTAACGTTTCGTTGAGAAAACAGCTATATCCCAAACCCTTAATTTCACGGCAAAACTAGGCAAATACCAAAAAAAGCTTCAACTGTCCTTCTCGCACAGTTCGGTTCGGGAGGCAGGGTACACTATATCACAACTATATACTGTGTATTATATGTATAAAAATAAAGTAAGCATGCATTAGTGATGTCAATAAGCTTTATCGATTTTTTCGACTAATAGTGGTGGGAAAAATATATCGATAGATACCCTTTCTCGAGCTATAATGGTTTTACCTGTTAGTTTTAATGTTTAGATTGATCTAAATAAACAAATATAAAGACAAATAATTCTAAGGAAATTTATTTTATCTCTAGAACAGAACATTTTCCCTGAAATTCTTAGTTGTTGTTACGTTTTGTTACGTGTAAATAATTAAATATGATTTATGAATAAGTGACTTATGTTTCAAATATTTTTTTAATGTTAAAGTTCGAGTCGGACTCGCATACAAAGGGTTCCGTACCACTGTAAAATATCTAAACAGAAAAAAAACACAGAAAAAACATAACATTTATTGCATGGACATCCGTTTATTTATAACTTTTTTAAAAGCTTTTTTATATTATTTTTTGTTATTTATTATTATTGAAAGTCTTGAGAGAGAACGAGAAGTTATATGGACATCGCATGTACAAATCGCTACGGAGACTATATGACCCGACACAGATATCCCGGAGATCAGCCAGCAAGAGCTTGAAATGGCTCTCCAACAACTCAAAAACCGGTCAAGAGCAAGTCGGACTCGTGCACCGAGGATTCCGTACAGAATATGAATTAATGACATACTGAAAATCATAAATAATAGGTATGGTAATATGCACCCAACAATGCTCTACCGAAAATGAAATTCTAAGCTAAATTACATATTACGAAGTTAAGTTTGTAAACATTAAAAAATCAATTTTACTGTGTTACAATTAAAAAATTCAGATTTATTCCTATGGTTGTGCTGTAAAACCTTTCTTCTTGCCAAATTTCAAGACATTAGGTCAACGGGAAATACCGTATAGATTTTGGGTTCATTGCATTTTGTACGGAAATGGTCTAAAATACAGCTATATCTTTTTATTGCGTTGACCTATAAGTTTCATTATTTGACAGATCTAAGGGACAGCAGACTGGAGTATTCGATATCACAGTGATCCTATAAGGATTCCTTTTTTCCTTTTGAGGTACTTAAAATATAATAGTATAATATGAAGTATGACAGTAGGAAATACGATAGATTTCGACGATATTATTATTCATGTCGACAAATAAAAACTTGAAATATTTTTTCCCAGTTATACATCTCATACACTTAAGACGGGATTTTTAACTCGTCTATTCTATTGTGTGAGGTGTCGTGAAATTACAGTTTTTTAACCGACTTCAAAAAAAGAGGTTATCAATGCGACCTGTATGTATGTAATATTTCCAGAACTGCCCAGTTTTCATATATGTTAGTCTATACCAGCTTCTAAAGAAGTGTGCCAAATTTCTAAAGTGTATGTTTGTTTGTCCTCGCATATATCCGGAACACACACACAAAAGAAAAACACACATAGGGTTCGTGGATTTCAACAAAGCATTCGACACACTCGAACATAGATTTATCTGGGACGCACTGGAAAAACAAGGCGTACATGCAAAATACATAAGAATACTGAAAAACATATACACAAAAAGCACCGCACAAGTGAAGCTAGAATCTACAGGCGAAGAATTTTCGATTGAGAGAGGGGTACGCCAGGGAGACCCAATTTTACCAAAAATATTTTCAGCTATCCTGGAAATGATATTCACAAATCTGGATTGGACGAATAAAGGACTAAATATAAATGGCAAAAAGCTGAGTCACCTACGCTTTGCAGACAACCTGATCTTAGTTTCGGAAAACCCGAAAACCCTACAGACAATGTTCCAACAGTTAGCGGAAGAGAGCGAGAAAGCAGGCCTGTCAACGAACTTAACGAAAACAAAAGTAATGTCAAATTCCTCACAAACAGAGCCCATAACAGTAAATAATGGAGAAATAGAGTATGTAGAAATGGACAAGACTAATAACTGAATGGCAACCACGAGATAGCAAAAGAAAAAGAGGCAGACAGACTAGAAGATGGGAGGACGACATCAGACAAGTGGCGGGTCCAACATGGACCCGCATAGCGAAAGATAGAATAGAGTGGAAATCCTTAGAGGAGGCCTATGTCGAAAGACAAGCTGAAATGTAGGAACGACCGGTTACTGATACTTAATATAAAAAGATAAGTAACGTATAAAGTAAGCATATTTTTAAGAAAATTAAAACAAAAAATTAGTTCAGCAATAAAGGCTATTTTATTTAATTTATTTTTTATATATCCGGAACTACAAGTTCGATTTAAATAATCCCTTTTTTGTTTACCTAGGTATTGTAAAACTTAGGGAAGACTGCAAGTTTCATCAAAATCGGTTCAGTAGTTTTTGAGACTGGGAATGTTAAGTGTGTATTTCGGCGTTGCAGTGCAGCAGAGCAAATTTAAAATTAATGTTTTAACTGTACTGTAATCTGTATGCCGAATAAATTATTTCTATTCTATTCTATTAGTTAAATGTTTGTTACCTCAGAGCTTTTCACTGGGTGAACCGATTTGGATGATTCTTTATTATTTGAAAGCTGATGCTTTCCATGTGGTCCCATTTCAATTTGGTCCGGTTCTTAGAATGGAATCCATGAGAAAACAATATACATCTTAAATTTTCCTTAATAAAAGTAGACTTTTAGGGCAGTTGAAGTCGGTTTCTAGTTCTTTTTGAACGCTTTAACTTGTTAGTCCTTAGACTCTAGCACTCTAGGTACTAAAACACCTCTAGGTCACCTAAAGTATCGTTGGAAGACGAACGTTCGGATATGGTGAAACTAAAAGGTTTCTTTGTTGACCGTAGAACCCTAAAATAGCAACGCCATAATTTATATTGTATTTATATGTGATAGGTACTTACTAGTCAATTATATCAAATACAACCACAGTATGTCGAGACTAAACCAATATGCGAACAATAATTTCTCAAAACGTAAAACAAGGGTTGACGCACGCTCACGTCAAGTTTATTATAATTTTGAAAAATACACTCTAGCCCAGGCGGAGGGGTAGCGACTATGCGCGGCTCGCAGGGGCCTCTTTGGGATGTTATGCAGCGTTATTTGTGTGAGTGAAAGCATGTGAAAGGCTGTATGTGTGCGTACCGAATCGCGACAGCAATAACATATTCAAATACCTACTATTCTACGGAGACTTTGCTTCATTGGCGTCTTAATTTAGCTTAGCCGTAGTCGGGTAAAATAATTCAATAGTTTAGCTTGTTGCCGCCTATTGTGTCAGCTATAAGTACAATGCATGAATATTGCTTGACACGTTAATATTTGCACTTGTTTCATGCTAGATCACGTTCTGACATTTCATGACGGTTGCACCGTCCAGCGTTGGTTACGTAATCAATCGTAGATTATTCTATTTTGGTCATTTAGAATTTTCATGTTGTAAAATAAGTTAGTCTAAAAACAAGATATCTGATTATAATCCCGCCTCGTTCGTAGGTAATACTTATCAAAGACAGCGGATCTATTTTAAAAATTTATAGTAAAAATATATATTTTTGGCAAAGCATTATTATATGTTTTTGTATCTATTTTTCCTCACTAGTGTACCGATATAGCCGGGATTGCTTGACCGCATATGTATTTCCGTAACAATGGTCTTCGACATAGCTCGACGAGTCAGTGACCTATTTTAGTATGATATATAGCCGCAACAGAAATACACATTCTGAGAAAATTTCAACTGTCTACCTATTACGGACCATAAGATATAGCCCGCTGACAGACAGCGGAGGCTTAGGAATAGGGTCTCGTTGGTTGCCCTTGGGGAATGAAACCCTAAAATGGACTCCAAGTTGTGATGACGAAGACAGGAAAGAAGTCAACAAAGTAAGATCATTTCAACATACGTTTTTAAACAAGGATATAACGAATTTCCAAGAAACGTCCGCGAGCTGTTGAGAATATTTACCTAGATGTGGGAGTTGTGGTTTTATATAGATTACATAATATCGCATCACTGGGTATTTCCAGTACGGTAATACACTGAAGCTATTCTACCCCTGACCCGCGTGGGCTGCCGTTTTAATATAGGATCACATTCCGCAGGTGCGTGTGTCTTCAAAGCCCAATAATAAAATTTGGTGAACTGGAAGTAGGGTAAACTTATATATTATAGGAGTGTCCCAAAAACTGTATTGTTAAGGTAATCATATAAAGGAAAATAAATATTTTTTCATTTCATTTATATCATATCAATTTCTGTTGTATCTGTATTTAAAAAGTAAAATTCTAAAAACGCGTTTCAAATCCCTTGCATGACATTACAATTTCCAATCAGTGCTATCAATTGAAATTGTAACAAGGTTTGTTCCTAACCACATTTCAATGACGCAGATTGATTGGAACCTTACGACATTCCCACCTCCTCTCCGCTCCCACTGTTATTCCTGTTTTTTATTTTAGCCAGGATCTACAGCGGTACACTTGAAACGCGTCCACTGAAGGTGGATGAATTTCCTACGGACTCTAAAGCTATCTTGGGACCCCAGACTCGTTTAGAATAAAGAAATAGGGTGGAGTGGTAAAGACGTTCCCACTTAACCTTACGACCTTACGACTGAGATTGAGTTGTTACAGTAGTGAATGTATTTCTGTTCTGAATGAGGATTCTATTTATAAATCAACCAAAGAATGATTACTGCACTGCCGGTGTCTATATTCCCTAAAAACTATAACTTGAATATCAAGGCGAGGGTAAAGAGGAACCTTCAAGACCAACGCGCACCCTTGTAGGCCACATCGTCGCTTACCATCAGGTGAGTTCGTGGACAACTAATGATCTATATACAGTAAAAAAATTAAACATAAATTATAATAAAAAATTGTACACACTTTTGTTAGTAACGCATAAAAAGGTACAAGTCAAAGCAAACAAAATGAGCCCATTTCGAGGTGTTTACTAATAGCCCTTGAATAGTTTCACTTTCTACCTCCTGACTCCCAGGGATATGTTTCAAATCGATACAACAGCCACAAACATCCTCTCACCCTAAACGCATACACTGTCTCCGTTCCGTCGCGGGTAAAAAGTAGGTTAAAATTACTCGCTAGATTTGTTTACATACATCGTTACATACCAGTGAAACAATATAAAACGTGTTGACAGCCTGAACATAAAAGGGGAAACGTTTTCATAATGATAGTTTCTCAAAATAGGTTTTACCGGTCGGGTAGGGTCAATAGTCGGATGGTAATGTGGCTCATTTGTACGCGACACTTGGAGATGGTGTAGATTAATGTTGCGGTCACTGAGTCACTGTTCATTGATATCACATTACATACTAGAAAGCAGACGGCTAGTCTAATAACGGGAAAAACAACAGGCACTGCCTAATGTACCTATTTCCAGTGTGGGCACTTAATCGGTACTCGGTTTATTTGGTGGTAGGGACATGTCAGCCTCGCTAGCTACCACCAAGCTACCTGCCGCTGCCAAATAGCTGTAGAAGAGTTGAGGCATATCTTGAGGCGTCTGCATGAGCACGCATTCCGTCAAAGTGAGATGAAGGCCAAGTGCAAACCCCATTATACATTCGTATTCTTTATCTGGCAAGTTTCCACAACTCGACGTCAGATGCGCCTATTTTGCGTGATAGGGTGGTGTGCTTTATTCATGCCACCCCAGCTCCAGCAAAAATCACAACTCATTTGTATATAATACCCGTACATAATTTCTTAAATAAAACATATCGCTAAACTCTATTCGTAGAAATCAAATCATAAATCAATTTAACTTGAAACTAGAACTACTTAATGACATCGCGACTACAAAATAATCAACTACATTATACATTAACATATTTCGAATGTAATGTTGATTCATGATGACAGTTTTATCATTTTTGGACATAGGCTTCAATCATAAGGCGTACATAAATCAAGTGACGCATAATTTGACTGAATGTAGGCTCAGTTCATATCGTTGACTATTTCTGAACCATGCTTGCTCTGTGGCTTCGGTATTGAAAAAGAAGTTTATGAATTCAATATTTACGTATTTACCTATACGTTTTTAACGTCTTATATTAAATGTACAAATATAAAGCTTCCTTATCTCTTAAGTATCCAAGTTTCACGGTGTTTTCCTTCACTAGGAAAAAAGTCCCTCTTCCAAAGGGACTGACGACCTGTGGCTACGGTCGCAAAGAGACGCTGGATGCATGTGGCTCTGAACCGGTCAGTATGTCGTACCATGGAGGAGGCCTACGTCCAGTAGTGGACGTTTCCTGGCTGATGATGATTAGGAGAAAAATTAATATTCCTTGGTTTGTGTTAAAATTATGTACCATCAAGGCTTTATCGTTTCGCATGAATAAAACTGAGAAAGAAAAAACAAAACGAAACAGTTCGAAACTAACACCTGTTCGGCTTAAAAAATGTATAACTTGATGATCTAAATAAATTACCAATTCATACCTTAATGAGCACATTAATAAAACTAAATTGGAACATTTATAAATTGGCGATCTTCTGAGTATAATGCAGGAGGTATAGCTAGACGCGTTGGCAACATTTTTTATCAACTTAATTGCCATATGCGATTAATTTTCTTCGCAACCTTTTCGAGTTTTATAGCTTGAGGTGTCGCAGGGTTTCCAAAAGTTTAAGCTTTTAAAGGTAGCTAGCAATATTTATATATTGTAAAAGAGAACTACGGGTTTTGAGCTTAATTAGTATTAACGTGACTTCATGATGGCTAAATGTATGACTTCAATCCGAAGGTACCGGTTCCTTTCAATACTCGGTTTGGTTGGTGGTATTTTCTATACCCGTCTGCCTCGCTACCACCATGTTGCCTAAGTTTGCCACCAAACATCATCAATAGCACTGTTGTATTCCGGTATGAAAGGTAGCAGAGCCAGTGCCTCATTTGCTAGCGGATACTGGGTACTTACTATCCAACGGCCTTGTTGCCACTTACCATCAGGTGAGATTTAGGCAATAAATAAAAAGAATCCGTCATAAATAAAAAGAACTACTATATCCTTCCTTGGCTCTTCGGCTATCCTTGTACAAAACGTCTTTATCACTCCACCCTATTTCTTTATTCTAAACGAGTCTGGAGTCCCAAGATAGCTTTAGAGTCCGTAGGAAATTCATCCACCTTCAGTGGACGCGTTTCAAGTGTACCGCTGTAGATCCTGGCTAAAATAAAAAAAAACAGGAATAACAGTGGGAGCGGAGAGGAGATGGGAATATAATATATATACAAAATGTCAAGTTATTTTTACTCTCCGATGCTAAATGAAGGAAGGACACCCACTTTCGCATTTAAAATATTACGATAGGCAAATAGTAGTTTCGGTAAATATTAACCAGTTTCATTTCAAGAATGCGTATAAATCGGTAGTAGAAAACTTCTCATAAAGCTACAAAAATACTTTTAGCAACTTCCCATTAGAAACTAACATCTGTGAAAAAGAGATAAAGCGATGGCCGTAAAAATTATACCATAATTTATCAAAACGTAAACTAATAGAATTATAATTCAGAACTGTCAAGTCACAAACGTTAGCAGGAAAATTACAGAAGTGTAAATTAAAATGACAAAGTTACAAATGGGTTTTCACAAAAATCTTTGTTGGTGTTTCGCAGGTGTAAGCTTTTTATTATTTTCGAAGACATCTCATAACAAGATGTACAATGAGCGTAGGAAAGTTTTTACAAAAAATGAGGCTTGAAATTCTCAGTTTAGGAAAACTTGAAATTTTCAATCCACATTGTTGACAGAGGGGAAATTTCAGGAGATAAGCGTTGGTTATATGTCAACAAAAGGTTACTGCGACTGGCTTGCCAAGAGTTATTTAGGGTTATTAGGGAAATCCTGCCATTGACAGCCCATTCGACAACACATGAGTTTTACAAAAATTACAATTATAGTTATAATGACGAGCATCTCCAACGTTAATTGATATTCAATTTGACTTAATATTACAATGAACTACGATGCGACATCCAAATATGTTTTTTTCAAGTTCGAATGCCTTCCCAAAAATCAATCCAAATTTTTAGCGCCGCTTATGTCACTCTGACATTTGACAGTTGACGTGCAGCGTTTTGCGTTTACGTTTTAAATCTTTTCATGACGTCTAACAATTCCCTGCACTGCAGTATCATGTCAGTGTTTCATTTGTTTCAGTTCCATTATTCTTACACATTTAGTCGAGATCTTACCATCCATTCACCATCCACCATCCATCCACCATTAATTTAAAATCATCTGTGTATCTTGATGTAAAATAGCATCGTTTTTAAAAATTCATAATTTAATAGTGATTTAGCCGCTGTCAAAATGTCTATGACCACGCGGTGAACTGGATCGCTTGGAGTAATGGTCAGCTATTACACGAGATCATAAATATTACGGGAGAGGTCATTGAACTTGACGTGCTCGATTTTGCTGTGAAACAAATTGATCGTACTAGTATGTCGTAGTGAAACAGTATGATGGATTAGGAGACTATATCCTGCTGGGATGCTACTCGACGAGTCAGTGAGTGGCAATGGGCAGGCCACATCGCTTGAAGAACAGATAAACGATGGGTAGTAAAAGTTCTCGAGTGGCGACCACATAACGGGAAACGTGTACCGGGCCGTCTCCCTACTAGATAAACTAACGAACTAGTTAAGGTTTAATTTCCAACCCCAAAAATGCAAATGTAATAATATGTTATAGTTACTAACCGGTCATTGAAGGAGGCCTTTGTCCAGAGGTGGACGTTTTCCAGCTGATGATGATGATGATCCTTCTGAGGAAATGAAGGATATGAAGTAGGAATGAGGAAGTAGTATGTAATCATGATTTGTAGCGACGTTTTCCAGCTAATTCTAGCACTCTCCCTCCCAAATAAAGTTCGTTAGAAGAAAGAAAGAAGTTGCAGTTTAGTATCCATCACCGATCTGTCACCAATAAACCCTTTTGCTTGACGCTCTATTGAGTCCAAGGCGACCAACTGATATTGGCTAGAACCATGCCACAGATTGGTGATAAGATCTGATGCCACGTGACGATGCGGTCGACGATGTTACCAGTAGGTCTAGATAACTATTTAGTCTGTGTTGAAGACTCCCAAATCGTAAAGCTCTGGGAATATAGAAACAGGTAGTGGTTCAGCAGCTTTAAGATATGAGTATAATGAGACTAAGAATGGATTATCTGCTTACAAATATTTTCTAACAAAACGTGAACTGTTTGATTCAATCCAATCCATTTTTTGCAGCTTCCTTGCCTCCATAAATACATCTTATCTATGGTGCAGGTCCCTGAACCGATTCGCGGTAAAATATTAAAAATTAATGTATTACTCGTATTCATTGGTTCATCTCACCGCTCTCCGGTTCCCTTTAACCGTCTAATTTTGTACTGAACGCAAGAGTATCGACCGTTTAAAATTACCATTTCAATAAGTACCTGCCGTTTTGGACCTAACCAAGATACAAACTCGATCCAAACTCGCGAGATTTTGTTGTCTATACATGGTTGTCAAGCCGTTGCTTAATTTCCTTCGACTTTTTTTAAATGGATCTTAATTTATATAATGTAATTATTTATTATTTTGATTTAATAACTGTAGCTGTAATAGTTATCTGTTCTATGGCGGTTGATGCTAATATTAAAAACAATGTATGACTCGTACAATTTGTAACAAACAACCTAAAATTCGATATAACTTATAGTTTTCCTAATATAACCCATCAAAAAGTGATTCTAGTCACGTGGTGCAAAAACGCTCCATACAAATCGGTACCTAGGAGTGACGTCACGGCTAGGTATTGAAGTAGATAGTGTATGAAACTTTTAATAATATTTGAGTTATCTCGTAAAATAACGTTTTTATGTGACCACTCCCTTAGATGTAATTACATAGCAAAATGTAAAATACAAAATGTGACTCGAGCAAGTTTTTTTTTAAAAAATTGCGGGCTTTTCTTATAAATATCCAGAAAAATTAAGTAATATTGGATATTTTAAATTTTATAGAAGTTTTATAATGCCCTTTATGGTTTAAAATACAATTTAACCCCAATCTGATTTGGTGTCATCTAGCCTACAAGTATTACACATATTTTGACAGTTGTTGTGAAGGTGCGACATTCAAACTCCATGTTATCGCTCGATTCTCACTTAATTTTCGCCCCTTTTCGTTTCATTCCTACCATTTAGTAAATAGTGGTAGTGGTAAAAGCCTCACGTGCACCAGAACGATTTAGTATGCATATGCGATGAACGGCATGTAATGTCAGACGTATAAGGCAGCCGTGGAAAGGTTTGTTATATTCTTATTTTGCATAATTCGCTTCGTTCACAGTTCAATGGTCGACAAAAACTGAATGAAAAGTTTACGAAATTGAAAGCTAATGTCCTTCATTTTAAACCTATTTTTGTTTTGATTAATCGAAAGACAGTCACTATGTAAGGTTGTTCCTTAAAAGTTATACGGAAAAGTGGTTGAAAAATACGCTATTTAAGGTATTAAACTTTATTTTATAACACAATATTTTTAGTAGAGTTTAAGTAAATAGATTGAGAATACACTCTCTGTAGGAGGAGAGTAGGCCTGAGCCCCTGCAATGGGGACATTTATAGGCTGTTGATGATGAAGTAAATAGGACAGGGGTGAACATTTTTACACATGCGTGCCAACTTTTTGTCTTCAAAATATTGTGTGCCAATAAAAAAACTAAATAATTAAGGTATACCATAAAATCAATTAATTGCGCAGTTATATGACATGTGTTTTACACATGTTTGTAACTGCATTGTATATATTTTTCATTCGAAAACTCGATCAGTGCCGTGCCGACAATGTTCTGTTGCGTGCCTATGGTTCACCTGAAATAAGATCTCGAATTATTTTCCTGTGTGAGTCTCATAAAAGTCAACTAAGGGTAAATTGCACATTGCTGTTATCGCAATGAGTCTCTTTAACCTCAGTTTAGTCACTCGTCAACATTTAAATGATCACCAACTTTCCTTCAAAGCCTTAGTGGATGGCTTCCTCTGATGGAAAGCCCAATAAGCTATTTTTGAGGAACAGTCGAGGAACTCAAAAGTGAGTTTTCCCAGCTAAAGAATGAGCAAACAAACAGTACATATTCATCGTTATCAGTCAGAAAAGAGAAACAACTTTCTACGAATCTGTTATAATATACGAGTCATAATGTCCATGTTAAAGTCTGACGCCAAACAGCAGTGTTAATAGCACTGTTGTGTTCCGGGATGAAAGGTAGCACAGTCAGCGCCTAATTGGCTTGAGGATTCTCGTTGAGCACCATTTCCAACCAACGGCCGTCACTTACCATCAGGTGAGGTGAAGGCTAAGTTCAAACACATTGTAACTTTTCATTTCTTTGATGCAACCTTAAAAATCGTTACTAGAAACACCTTCATTAATCATTACAATATTTTATGCCAATTTTGGAGCCACTTTGATGCATCCTTCAATAGCCTGCTATTATTTTGTCCATGTCGACTCTAGGCCTCGTTTTGACACCACTTTAACTTTCGTTAATTGAGCTAATTAAGTTTCGCAAGAATGTCATGAACGTGGCTTTAATGTCATGACTTTAAAGGTTTAGTTTCCGTAAAGGATTTGCTGAAATTGTCGAGGCTGTACAGCTGAGATTTTTGAGGTTAGTCCATCTATTACTCCTGAATTATTTCCCCCAGGGGTAATTCGTGTCCATTTATTGATCCTATCATTCCCATTGAGCTAGAATCTTGTCACAGCTCATTTTATGGATGAATCAAGAAAAGTTCAATTTTTCCATTATAAATCTCATTGCAATTTTCCTATTACAAACTGTTCCAGCGCCCGTCAATATTTTTATTTTAATCTACAACAATTTCTCGTGATTTTCGCCCGACACAAATTATTATTAAAAACTTTTTAGTAACTCTCTACAAAACATCATGTATATAGTTACATATTATTTGAAAACAAGTATATAGTGGTTGTGGGAGAGCTGGTTCACAAACTAAGCTCGAGGCTCGTTATAGAAATTTTTTTAGAAAGAGAAAGAAACGTATACTATAATATCATTTCTGTACGGAACCCTCGGTGCGCGAGTCTGACTCGCACTTGGCCGTTTTTTTATATAAATGCTTTACAGGCGAAAACGCTTTGCACCTACTAATTTATAACAAATCCCTTTCATATTGTGATTATATTTAACAACTCAGTATCGGACGCAACATTACAGCTTCATACTTGAAAACAATTTCATTATTAACGGAAACAGACGAAGCGAATGGATTACAGAAGTTTCGGATTTTTTACGACTCGATTAATGTAACTGAGCCTATATTGAAATTTTTACTCAGACTATAGGTAAACCGAATGTGTTCGTTCGTTGATCTCGTTAAGGAATTTTCTGTGCATATTACTTTACTTATTACTTACGATTTTCAGTACTCGTATGTTAAATTATTCATATTTAGTACGGAGCCTTCGGTGCTCGAGTCTGACTCGCATTTGACTTTTAAAAAATATATTTACAGATGTTAATAATGTCCTATTTTCTACCTAATAAACATAATACATAATATAATGGTGAATGTTTGTGATTTCTTTTATTTCTAATTTTACAAAAATTTACATACAGGATACATTTTATCCCAGGATTCTATACAGAACAAGTCGTGGGCAAAACAGTTTTTCCATAGTACAATTATACTAATATTTCACATTTGAACGTGAGTTTCTGTGTTTGTCCTTTCTTCACGATGAAGGATAGTCAGTATGACTTGAATTTTCGTGTGCGAATAGTTAAATGGCCGAAAAAGGATATCAGCTACTATCAACTATCCCAATCGAACAAGTAGTTTCCAGGGGATACTTACTGAAATACACACCTATAAAGTTGCGTTTAAAAATATTAGTAAATATATTATATTTATATAATACTATATATATACTAGCACTACAAATGTAATACCTCTAGAACGCTCTGTCTGCCCTCATTTTGCTGTCTGAAACGTGTTAAAAAGATTATGAACGCGTCGTGCAAACGACCTTTTGACTGATCGGCCCAGTGGAGCCGCCACAATGTAAACCGTCAAAACAAACATTTGACAACGATTCGACGAGGTCGTGAACAGTCTTATATGACGCCCACCTGTCAAAAATAAGGACCTCAGAATCAGCTCACGAGATTCTATGGTAATTTTGCGGATTACAGTTTCCTAGTAAACATATTTTTTAATAGGACAAATAATAATCTGAAAATATGACAACGGATTGTAATGTCGAGAAATGAGTATTCACTGAGCAAGTAAATCACTTGAGTATTATTAACATAAAACTTCATAGTGAATGTCAATTTTCATTTTCACGCATTAGTTTTGGGTGATTGTTCATAACGCCAACTAGTGACCATTAGCTGCGTAGGGGAAATTGTTAGTTTCCAATGAAGTTGTACGATAATGATATTCATTTCGCGACACTATAATCCAATCTCCTATTTCTAGGTAATTACTTATCAAAATCAGCTATTATATTTTAAAAGGTTATAGCAAAAGAAGTTTGGTATGTAAGCATTTTTAGCGAATTCCCGTTAACAAACAAATGTAGGTATGAAAATGTGAATTTGGAACATAAACTGGTTAAAAACAAATTAAAAAGATAAAAAAATTACATTAAATGAAGACGAAGCAAGCTGAAAAAACCAGGGGTCAACCGACGCGAGCTGAAATGACTCGGGTATTATTTTTGAAGGCCAACAAAAACTTGCATCTTCACCGAACCTGCGTCGAACGAAACGTCAAAACGTCAAAAGACTGTCAATTAGCGGCCAGACATGGTCAAAACAAACAAGTGCCCGTCATAACATGGTCATAATTCATCCACCTGTCTTCAACGTTGGCATTATGAGTCTCGTATAAATGCAGTCGGGTCACAACACATTATTATCATATTTATCGATTTTTTAATTTTTGAGTGGCAAAATGTAGGTTTTTTATTGTTTATCTATTGTAGTATGAACTAAAGCTAATGTCAGAGACATTCTTAATGAATGTGTAGATCTTAACAGTATTCCTGCAAAATCCATAGTCTGTTGATTTAAATAGCGAATGAGTCAGTAAATTTTTATTTCAGTAGCTTACTTTTTAGGTTATACATCATCATCACCGTCAGCTGCATGTGCATTCGAGTACAAAAATATGTATCCACTTTTGAACCATGCCACTTTACCTATAATTGACTTTCCGTTACATTTACCCACTACATAGAAACTAGATAAAACTACGAGCATGTAAAAAAACCAAGGCTATTCAAATTAATTTCTCGAAAGTGTAATCTAGATCTCGTCAAGGCCAAAGGATATGGCATTTCTAATCAAACGTTTACCAGTCTGGTTCATATCGACTCTAAACATCAGTCAAGTGTTCAAATCAAAAATTCGATGTCAAAACTGAAAAATACCAAATTCCTAAAAGGAGACGTTGCCGGTTTAACCGCGACAGAGCACTTACCTTGTACTAAATAACCCTTTTTCAATAAGCTACGGTCATTAGCCGAATGTTGCCTTAACACGGCTTTTGTCTTATATAAATTGGGGACTAATTTAACGTTTAATTATCTTTTTGCTTTTATTCTGGTGGATTTACCTTGTGCAAGTTTTGGAGTATCGATTACATTTTAATATAGGTGACCAATGTAGGTGGCGGTCAACAGCTAATAATTGTCTCTCCATTAAATACGAACTAAAGAAGATTTGTAATTGGAAATGAAACAATTATTCCTTCATAATCTGCCATTTCCGTGTTGGTGTTGGGTTTTGTTACTTCAAAAAAGGAGTAATTTCTCAATTGGGCTATATAAGTATTGTAAGAAAAAGTCAAACCACAGCTCAGCTTTACATAAAGGCGGCTTGTAGTTCTTATCTACGGCACAGATGGCACTGATTGTGATTGTTGCTTCATGCATTTGTGCATTTGCGGCCGACGCTCAAAACTCCCCGCGCTGCCCCCGCACTTTCCTACGGTTTGTGACAACTGAATGAATGTGTGCTGGTGTTATTATTGTGTGTAACTCTAAATTTTACTGAGATATAGTTGTGTTTATAGTACATATATATCTATTTTTTGTTGGTATGTTATTAGACAATTGTTACCCAATTTGATCATTCTGTTTGTTCGATATCAAAGTCAGTTTCTTAGTAATTCGAACAGTTTATTTGTTGTTGTTAGGATGATGATTTCTTTTACAGGAAAATGTCAAAGTCGTTTATACATGACTTTTGTTTCGTGTGAAAAAAAATGTCAGGCCGGACCAAATCCACATAATTACATAAATTTTTAATTTATCCTATAGATCGTTATTATCATCGATAGAACAAAATCATAGCGAGTGCAAGATATCTAATAATTTATAACAAATCTGACACCTATAGAAATATGACTGAAAATCCATAATATACGAGTATGTTAGTACTTGAATACTTTCAGGCGTAAAAATTCACATCAAATGAAACTCTAAAAGTGTTAACATAATTCAAAATTGTGTCTTTGCATTAAATATTGGGCATCTTATTCTGTGGCCGGAACCAAACATTATAGAAATGAAAGAATATTTAGTTGCAAATTGAAATTCCACTTAGCCTTAACAAATAAAACCATGAAACATCAATACGTGTTTCTAGATTACCTAAGACTCTAAATTTAAAACTTCAAATGGACGCAAGCGCATGGCCAACCAACACGCATTAACAATTAAAATTACACCTAAACTTTACAGGCGATTATAGCATTTAACACCTCCGGCTTAGAGTGGTATTGCTTTTATCAAATGATGGAAATAGCACTGCAAGACGTTGAAAGATAAATACGACATAGTACTGTACGTGTGTGCCGCTAAAAGTAGGTTCTAGTTGATAGTATCACTTATTTCTGAAAAAAGTTTGTCTCAACATTTTAATGACGATCTAAATATTTGTTCACTTGCTTGCGGTACATTTGTTTTTTGTAACTTTTAAAAATATAAGTTTTTTATACATAATCAATGCACATATTAAAAATATTGGTAATAATTTAGTTCACAAAATAGTTTATACATCGAATGAAGCTATTTATACAATTTACTGGTTCAATATAATTAAATAAATGATAGCTTGGTTAGAGGTGATACTGAAAACTTAACTCTGGCATCTTTTGGTTAAGAGGAAAGAGATAAGGAGAGCAGAGGAATGAGTTCCCAACTGCTCTTTGGAAGAAGCCGTTATCCAAAACGTACGTCAAATACATAATAAGCATGATGATAATGATAGTATTTTGGTGATAAATTAAATAAATAATAATAATAAATGATCAGCACCTTTCTGCGCCCAAGTTCGTGACGTCTCCATAGTTTTTTAGTCAACGTGACAACGGTGCCATGTGACGTTGTCAGAATGACAAAAGGTGTATCCAGTCCAAGAGCAAATCCGAAGGTTTGTGGACGAATTAAGTGTTTTTTTGCGTAATTAGAAGTGTTACTTAATTTGGTCTTAGTACACTCGAGTACAAAAATATGCAGCCACTTTTGAACCATGTCAAACTCTATTTTAAGTGACAATTCCCTCAACACACCGCATGGTAACAAGTAATTAGGAATGTGACATGGTTCAGAAGCGGGTAAATATTTTTGTACTCGAGTGTACCTATTCTGTTGCGAGTGGTGGTTTTGCTTACCATTTATAATTTCGAGATAGGTTTTCTGTCAATGACGATACCGGAGTTGTCTTTAAGAAATAAATAGACGAATGTTCTGATTTGTCGTCGTTATCGGTTAAAAAACCGAGTAATCGTTAGCAATACGCATTATGTACATAACAAGTAAAAAAGTGTTTTTTTACACCTTTCTTAATTTTTCTTTAAAAAAATTCATTCGTTTCATTATTATCTTAAGTCCATCTTTGGACATGAGTCTCCCACATGAGGGGATTTACCGCAATCACCAAACTTGTCAGATGGATTGGTAACGGTAGTAGAGTCTTTCTCTACAATTCCACCCGTATAAAATTTGGATGTTTCTGAGTCGACCACACATGAATATTAGAACGAATTACGACGAAATGTGGCACACCTAAATGGCATTATCATTACACAGGACTTTTAAAGATATTTTTCCTTTTTAGTGTAGAATGTCTTTTGGATAAAATTCACAATATTGCCTCATTTAATTGATAGCATTTTCTTCTTGAGATTTTATTATCAATTATCATCAAATGAGATGAGATGCCAAATGCTACACGGTGTCTGAAGAATAATAAATAACTTTCGAATAAATTGCGAAAAAACTAGGTACAGTAAGTAACCATAAAATAGTAATCGGCCATTGACCTTTAAAGAGAAATACGATATCGCAAATAAATTTCACGAGATTCCAAACAAAGTTATAGAACTTGACACCGTATGGGAAAATAAAAATGATTATATATTTATGCTATACAGATGGACACTCGGCATTTCAATATAAAACCAACCAAAATTGGATAAAATGTCTGACATCTCTATTCTTGATAACTGAAGAATAAAACCGATTGAATAATCTTGAGCCGAATGTTATTGTGCAAGTAAAGCCAAATTTATTCAGATTTTCAGGTTTTTAGGAAATAAAACAACTTATTAGCCAATGCGAGAAATCGTAAAACCAAAAGTTGATCGCTTCGACACTGATATCTGTAATTTTGTCCGTATAAATAAATTGAGACACGATGTAATGAAATTAATACCTTATAATATGAAAATGAACTTTATGACAGACCTCAATTCAGTATATTGCATTTGGATCAAAATATTGTCATGTGGCTTTGCCTCTATAATATACCGCCCGAAGTTTTGACACTGCCAAATCAATCAACAAACAAAGCGTTGAAATAATCACCATCTTCAGCCGGGAAACGTCCACTGCTGGATGTAGGTCTCCCCCATGGTACGCTACAATAATATGTCCCGAGCAACTTGCATCCAGCGACTCCAACGACCTTAGAGTCGTCGAACGATAGCTCGTCGATCCATCTAGTAGGGGTACCGCCAGGTATACGTTTCCCAGTACGTGGTTACCACTCGAGAACTTTAAGTATAGCTCGTTCAATAACTCGCTGAACGACTTTGAGCTTGTTTATTCGGCCAACAGTAAAGGACCGCGTTTCGGTTCCGTACGCCACCCCTTGTCTTGGCACCCAAAGGATGTTCAATTTTAAGCAAAATATAATTGATGCGGAAGAAGTCTCCGACAAAAGAATCTCCTCAAATTTAAATAAAATAAATCTTAGCATATAATCAAAATAAACAATTAACCACTGTCATCGTTATCTCGTAAGTCCTTGTCAGCTAATATTAGATATTATCGCATTCGGAAATCGATTGTTAGAGTCGTGATTCCGAATCGTAAACGTCAAGCGTGCGTTTGAAGTTTACTTCCGATTTAGTTGTTATTTTTAATTGCTTGAATTGAGTCGTAGGTTGATTTTTAAGATATGGTTTTTACGACTGATAATTATTGAAGCTTATGTCATTTGTGTAGGTATTTGATGAAATAATAGTTCTAATTTGAAAGTCAGTGTCACTAGGAAATGGGACGTAAAATTATAATTATCATACACTGCTGATCAATGGTCTCCGTCATGGTTCTCAATGATTGTTCGCTTGCATCCAGTGACTTTTATTCATATTTGCTCAAATTTTGTTCCCAACGAGTTGGGAACAAAATTCTCAACAAGTCACACCAAGTTTACAGTGTGACAACATAGGAACATTTTATAAAACGAAGGAAAGCAGTTGGTTCGCAATGACAGGATGCTCGCACGTACGTATATACTGAGCGGTTTGTATAGGAGAAAACTTATAATCATCGTGGCACTCGAGAGTTAGATAGGGTTTAATGAACAACTTATGAGCAAGGTGTTTATCTGTTAGTCGCATTTAGTAATAATTGGTGATTTATTCAGCACAGGAGAAAGAATAAATGGACGCGGGATAAACATGTACTACAAATACAACGGAAGTTATTGGAAATTGATATTTTTTAACATGTTACTATATTTCAAATTAGTTAAATTTTACTTTACATCACTATTCATCATCATCATCAACAATAGTCTATATATGTCCCCACTGCATGGTCTCAGGCTTACTCTCCTACAAAGAGTGTATGGGACATAGTCTACTACGCAGGACCAGTGCGGATTGAAATTTCTTCTCAGGAGTATGCAGGTTTCCTTACGATGTTTTCCTTCCCCGAAAAGCCAATGGTTATGATTCGTCCATAAATTTCAAATAACAATTTGAAACTCTTTGGTACGAGCCAGGATCGAACCCACACCTCGATTGTTCAAGGAGTGACGCTCTACCCAACTTAGCTACCACGTCTTCCCTATTCAGATCACAACGAAGTGATGTTTTCAAAGTGGGAATAGGATGATAAAAATGACATGGAATTGCTTTCACTTGTATCCTTATGTAGAGAAAATATAAAGACAAAAGATAAAGATGTAAAGATTTCAAAACTATATTTCACTCTTCATATTCCAAATGCCAGAGACGAAGAACTCATTATTGCTCTTAAATTAAGTTTTATAATAATCCATGAACAGAGATAAAAACCACACTCAATTTAAACATTATTATACAAATAAGTCATTCAGTCGCCGGAATTTCAACAACCTATTGAACGTTCATTGGCATTTCTGAAGGACAGTGCTACTAATGTCCATTAAAAATTGAACTGTCCGTCTCAGTTTCACCCTTTCAAAACATTCCAAATATAAACAATTTGAAGGCGCAAAAAGGTCTTATTATTCTGGTCATCGGAGGACTTACCCTTTTCAATGTTTGCGGAAAATATGAACAGTTGAGAACGTGTACCTCACCACTTGAAGTTTTTATTTTTTTGTAGGATAAGAGCAATGCCCTGCGTATAGATTACCCGACTACGCTGAGAGAAAAAATAGAGTAATCTTGTTGTTTGTGTCACTTTTAACATTACTTTATACACAACTGTCTGTGATTTATTGAAAACTAGCTTCTGCCCGCGACTTCATCTGCGTAGATTTTAGGCTTTATCCCATAGGAAATACTGGTTCGATGCGGCCTTTCAACTATCCCTATACCAAAAAAAAAGTCATACTGACTTACTTTCTTTTACGCGGGAAAAAATTTAAAAAATCAAATTGTAACTAATCAGACTTCGGGAAAAATGATACGATTTGGTTGGTGATAATTGTTACACTTTTCTTTGTATATATATAGCGTATTTCACGCCAAGTGGCAGTACTAAAAGCCCTTTGTTTCGATATCGTCACTTATCATCAGGTGATATGACGGATGATGAAATACAAAACCATTTTATAAATACGCTCTAGTAATTTAAGCCCTTTTTTAAGATGAACATTATGTTTGTCACAGTTTGTTTTCTAATTATATATTTGCGTTGTGAATATGACGCCCAGTGTGCCGTGATCCCAGGCGCATGTTTTCTTCGTTGATTTCGAGAAAGAACACAGAGTACCCCGACCCGAAAAGGTCGTTGGTCACGGGTTTTTATAACTTCTTTTTATCGGGACTAATCAATAAATTGTGTATGGTTTAGGATGCAACAAAAAAACGAATGCTGTTATGCTTTCAAAGATTTAATGATGCTCAGCGTGTCAAAATGACGGATGTTTTTGCAAGGTTGTGATGGTACGGGTATGGCACAAATATACAAGAACTTACCGATTATTTCAAGTTGAACATTTCTATTTTTCTAGATGCTAGTCATTTTAGTGACAGCATTTCGTGCATTAGAAAGAGATGTCAATAGCCAGATTTGCTCGTCTTGTAACACATCGCCCCAGTTTTTTGACAGCTGAAATGGTTGTTAGTTGTCCTGTAGGTTAACTAAATTAATACAGTACTAACAACTAATAGCTTGTTTCCAAAAAGTATTGACCCAAACGGCGCTATTCTACCTAATTATGACGTGTAACTTGCGACAGTGAATGTATATTTATTTCATTCTGTCTAATGTTAATTTAATGATGTTAGAAAGGCTACAATATAGTTATTTTGATCTTGATTCATAAAATCTATCTATGACATACTATATTTATGGTAAACAAAATATTGTAGCTTGAGCACACAATATTGTTAGAAGTTTCATATTCAAAACGTAGTGTAAAACGTCAACTGTCAAACGGCAGAGTGACATTAGCAGCGCTGAAAAAGAAAGGTTTCCGGGTAGCCATTCGAACTTCAGCTAAAAGATAGTATATATAGTAGAAACAGCAATTAACGTTGGAGATGCTCGTTCATGTACCTATCATTATAATTTTGTGTTCAATTGAATATCAATACACGTGTTCACGATGAGGTTCTAGTGAATTCCCGACAGATCAGAAGTGGGATAATCAGACATAGTTTATCAGTCTTATATTCCTGCCTAGTTTCGCCTATAATATAGATTTGCTTTGGGTTACATATTATCCTACTTCCTACTAATATTATAAGTGTGAAAGTATGGATGTTTAGATGTTTGGATGATTGTGACACTTTCACGGAAAAACTACTGAATGGATTTGAATGAAACTTTACAATAATATAGCTTATACATCAGAATAACATATAGGCTATAATTTCTAAAGACATATTGTGTAAATTGTACAAAATCACACTTATAATACTAGTCAGATTACATGGGCAATTTGGGCATAACAAAAACGCGTTGCCTAGCAACAGACCATAGAATATGTAAATTCGTATATACAAACTTTCCCGTTTATAATATTAGTGTGAAGACTATTTGAATACGTCAGATATTGTAATTTATTTTGTTTTTTAAACTATTAGACTACGTAACAGAATAAACACTATTTTGTAACTTATGCTGGAAATGGAGATAGATGACTTCTGTGACTATCGAACAAGTAGAATAAATCCTGAAGTACACGCGGACAAAGTCGCGGGCGGAAGCTAGTATTTTCATATATCTACATCACGCATGTTTTGAAGTGCAGGAGTAAAGAAAGTCGACCGCGAATTGTGGCCCGCGGTTTTAATTCCCAACAAGGAAGTCTCTTCGAGTTACGAAATATCTGTCTGCTTGGTTATTTTAGTGTGGTGCAGTACGGTAGCATACTGCATACGGGCAGCTCGATGCAGTTATAAAACACTTTGAGACCACACAGAAGAATTGCATTTTTACGATTCCGTATCTCGAAGGGAAGGAATAATCACTTTGTTGTCCGTCTGTCAAGACCCTTTTCCTTAGGAATGACTAAAAGTATCCAGTTGAAATTGATAGCAAATACTCAAATCTGCAATACCATGTCACTTTCACTGTTAATTGACATTTACATCAACAAACTACATAGAAACAAGCAACAGTGAGTGTGACATGGCACAAAAGTGGATACATATTTTTGTACTCGGGTGTACAGTATAAGGAACTTGAACGTAGATAACATGTCATTGTGCACAGTTGGATGGAGAACACAGGATGCTTTTAATCATATCTCGAACCGCATTGTTAAATATTCAGGTCAACAATGTACTACAAATCTCTGTATCAGTTATCTTACATGCTTCGATAGATCGGTGACATTGGCCTAATGAAGCTACGGACATGCCAATGCCTTAAGTAAAAGTAGACGCGATAGATTATTATTATGTATCTCTTATAATAAAATCTTTATCGAGTATTTTTTAAAGCTTTATGTTGTTGTTTTTTGACTAATTTTTGCACGCTTCTTCGTCTACGTGCACTTCTTAATTTATCCAACCTGAATTACTTTTTTGATTGGCATAAAAGTAGCCTGTATCTTGATTGACCTTTCAGCCATCCCTATAAAAAAATTCATATCAATCTTATTCTCCATTACAACGCATCGCATTTATAAAATTCGTATGGATTTTTATTCAAATGCTCAATTTCAATGATATTTAGCTTACTTTACACAGCCTGTATCAAAATTTTTGAAAATCCAATTTGTCTTTTTTCCAATTACCTATAATAACGTGATTTTATATTATGTTTGGCTAAAATTACACGCACGTTTATTTCAATCTACATTTGTGTGTAGCTAATCTAAAAGCAATTACATACAATATAATTAGTGAGTAATCATTGTTTATTTGTCCGTATATAAAATTCACGATAAATATTATATTTTTTAAATTAAGGTTTCTGGGTGAGCACTGATCACGCGGCCATCTTACAGCCTTACTGTGATATGAAGGCTAAATTCACTGGTAACACTAAGCTCAAACTCAAACATATTTATTCATAGTTACATTTCTTAAAAAAAAAATTGCCCTCAATGAATCTACTACCCTTTCGGGAAAGCGCAGATATGAAAGGGCGGAAGAAACTCTACATTGTAACAAATAAGAAATGTCACAAGTGAAGTTTCGGGTGTAAGTTTAAGATTAGAAGAAAGTTTAAAAAATATTAAAATGGCATATCTAATTTTAAGTCAACGTAACGGTGACACGTTTTGACATGTTTTCGATGACCTTGACCTCCATATCGAATAGTTCGGCATGAGGAAATTAGATAATAAGAATAGACAATGGAGTTTCCTATTTCCGCTTGTCGTGAACCAATCTTGAACTTGTCAACCGTGTCAGCGGCTTTCTTTTGTTTTTGTATTCATTGTTTATTTATCTTATAATATGATCATTGATCACATTAATCCTTTCGGCAGATTGATTTCACATAAATATCTATAGACATATATATTTGTGACTAAACAAAACCTTTAGAAAGCTGTCGAAAACGCGAAGTATAAAACTTGAGTTGTGCCTAAAACTAAATGTGTGATATGTTTTCTTTAGTCTGTAGGTTCTCAACATATGATGAAAAATCGGAACCTAAGAGTTAATAAGTTAAATCACTATATTGTCTGTCTGTCCACCTGTCATAACTGTTATCTCTGTAAGAACGTTAGAAAATTTGTAATAATTTACGGTAAGCCGTGATACAAAAGTGTCTCGAGTTATAACATACTCGTATTTTAATTATTATTGGAAGCGGAGAAATGGGGCCGATATTTCAAAGTCAATTGGTCAAGTGGGGTATCACATGAAAGGACTTTGTTTGTACATTCTGAAACATACTTTTAACTTATCATGAAAAATGTGTTTACCAGATTCCAACTGTGAAAAATCGGAAACAACCATAGTAGAAATCTTAAGCATTGCCTCTATCTACTTTTTGGGAAGTAATAATAAAAACTCGTCAAAAAACGTAGTTGTATGGTGAGGTAAACTAAATTGATTTCAAAGAAATATAGATACATTTCTTTCCATTGTTCGGAAGCCATAGTGCGCGAACCCTACTTTCGCTTAGCCGTTTTTTACGAGTATACGTTACTTTACGTCTTTACTAATACAGTACTCTTACTTACTTTCTGACCATTACTGGACCAAGTGTTAAACTCTATTCCTTAGTTAGTTAAAATATTACATATGCTTTTTAATGTTGCTATGTTATTCTTTATGCAAAATAGACAATTCAACGAATAGCACGAAAAAGCGTCCGCTCTAGTGTAAAATCTTTTATGTAAAACAACAATAGAGATATTAGTTTTCAACAAATGCGAAGAAGTAAACAAGGCAATGGAACAATCATATACAGCCTTGTTAAATAATTCAATTAACAAAAACAAAAGAATTTAATTTGCAAATGGGACCGTATATCGAATCGCAATCTTCCAGTGAATGTTTTGTCTTGAATTCGCTTCACGTATTGTCTTATAGTCCAATGTCACTCTAAACATACGACTTAAATGCGTCTATGGGCGAAGTGATTTGGTTTTTAATAAACGCCGTAGAAGGTTGTTTATGGTTTGACGGTGACTTTTTGCGGTTCAATGAAGGTTTGTATGTGAACTTCTATTTGTGTTACTAGGTAAAGGGCACTATTGCACAAACTGTTTAGGGTGATGTACCGTATTTAGCATTCGTCATTCACTTTGAATACATTTTCTTTTCATTTTCACATTCGTTTATAAGACAGAAACAAGAAGTGTAATTAAATATTTCGTCTCTTTCTTTCAATTTTTACTTCATATAACTACCGTTGGAAACATACTGCACTTTTTATTACATTAAGATGGAGTGGGAAATTCCCCGCGTGGAAAATGCTTCCCCATTGATACCTTAAAATTCCAAATGGCTCATTGTTTCAAATTACAAGAGCTGTTTATCGAAGTGATATTCATACAAACAACTTCTAACCCTTTTTGATGTCTTTAGGGGCGCAATTTTCATAAATCTTAGTGGTAGTTTACTTTAGGCATAGATTAGATATTAATACTTCCTTTAGGCTGAGTTGGTATTCAGGCATTCGTTTTATCCCAATCGGTAAAGCAATATCCGTGATTCGTAGGTTCTAATTTGTAAAGATATTATTACAATACAACCACAACGTAAACATTAATGAGTTGAGGACTCACTGAACCGACACCGGTGTTAATTCGAATCAAACGGCTGTCAGTGGTGCAATGGTAAACCTCTTAGTTAAAACTAACTAAAATGCAATTAATGAACTTATCACTTATTAGAACATGTTGTAACTGCTGTGATTGACTGTTCAAATCCGATACAGTTTGCACAATTTGATCTGAGCAATAATCGATTTGTTTAAATTGGATTCGTAGGACAAACTTCAACGACAAACTTCACTAGTTTATCTGTTATTGATTATTTTAACCAAATAAATGGCTGTTTGACTGTTAGTTATTACGGATATTTGTGACTCTTTCACGCTACTACATTTTTCTGCGGTTTTTGTTTTGTAGAGTATACTACATTTTGACCTAAACTTCGTCCGCGTGAACTTTAATTATTGCACCACTAAACATTCAATCGGCATAAAAACTAGCCTATGTTCTGTTACGGCCCCTCAAATATCCCCATACAAAAAATCTAGTCATTTTGATTTGCTATTGCCATGTAAAGGACAAATAAATAAACTCCCTTTAGCATTCGTAATTTTAAGTATGGACTGCAGCCATCGATTTAAAAATATACAGCCCAAATAATAATAAAACTTTTTACGTGCAATCACAATTTCTTTTGAACTTGGTACCGTCATCGCATTGAAAAATAAAAATAAATTACAATGTCGAAATAATGTATTTATCTGACTTTCATATGGTGGGCTTTATCATAAGCTTTTATGCAAGCGCAAGTTTTATCATAAACTTCAAATGCTTTATAAAAAGCTGCAGATATATGCGCAAGTAAGGCGCGACGATGTCGCGAGATATTTTTAAAAGAGAGGGGTTTTTAAATTGTGATGTGTAAATTGTTGCATACTTTATGTGAGGTACTCGAATATTTTTTATACTAAAGTGACTTTATGTTCTCGAGTGGTGAGAATATTTGCTTTTTTTGGGACACCTTTTTGTCTGCAATCTTTTCTGTGTAGACGGACAGTTTGAGAACTAACTGTAGCTGTTATGCACTTGGTGCCTTTTCAACTTTTAAATATTTTATTTGTGTAGAAGGTGGCGCCTTCAGTGTATGATTTAGTAAACTTGAGTACTCTTAATATGAGTCAGGAGTGACTGTACTTTGTGTTGATATATTTTTTTCTTTTTGCGATCCTTACTGAGCAGTTAAATTAATGTTTAATTTCTGTGTTTCTGGTGCCTCTTTAACCAAAACCAGTCGTATTTTTCAAATAAAATTAATTCAATATTTTTTTCCTAATTTAACAAACAGTTCTGAATTTTAAATTTATAAGTTTTTTTGCATCTGCACTCTGCATTGACATTGAATATCATAACATGATAACTCATCATCAGGATAGGTTGCATATATCCTCATGTATCCCATAGGTATGTGCCAAATTTCATGATTAACAGTTTCAGATGTGACAAGGCAACAAGCAAACCGAGTTATATTCCCATACTAAATAAGTAGAATTTTTAAATTAGTTGATTTTGTCCTGACTGTCCTTCAACGTGAAACTTTTATTATTATTATTTATTTCATAAAACAAATAGTCATCTTATTGAAATGTAAACAAATATTTTTAGAAAAAGACCTCGAGTTTTAATATTTGTTTTTCATAATTTTTATTATGATTAATTATATTTGACTAGCTTTTGCCTGCGATTTCGTCTGCGTGAACTGCAGAATATATCCCACGGGAACTATTAGTTCGATGAGGAGAAAGCATTATGTATCGCTTTTAGCCCGTCGTACTATCCCTATAGAAGAAATAATGTCATTCTGTCCCTGCGTTACGATGTTTTGGAAGGACAAACAAATAAACTTACGCATTTATAATAATAGTATTATTATAATAATAGTAGTATGGATAGCAGGAATTTTTTTGTAATAAATGATGTGATTTAATAAATACAACTTATAATAATAATATAATTTGTTTTTCGTCTGTTACAGGTAAGATTAGAAGAAAAAGCGGAAAAGGTATAGCTTTTGGTTTTGGATGAATTATATATATCTAAGTTACATTATATAATTAACATACGAACAAATGATATAATAATGATATTATTTTACGTGGATGTATAAGGGTGGTTATTATGGGCAAACCACTTCTTGGAACCGGAAACATCAACTAAGCGAGAACTGATCCACAGGGAATAGAAACTCCCGGACTGGCCGCCTACGTGGCCAAATTTCTACTGTGTTGTTGTAGTTTGGACGAACAATCCGCAGGTACCAGGTTCGATTCCCAGACCCTAGACCTATCGTATCCTAGGTATGCTTGTGAAGAAGCAGCGAAAACGGTGTAGCTTTTCCCTTGCGCAATTTATAGAGTATTTGGTAGGGCATTTTCTATGGTCGCCTAGCTAGTTACCACCACGTTACATAAGTCTGCCGCCAAACAGCAGTGTTAATAGCACTGTTGTGTTCCAGTTTGAAAGGGCGTTATCTTTGAAGCTTCTGGATGAGCACGCTTTCCACCCAAAGGCCCTATCATCACTTATCATTAGCTAAGATTAAGGCCAAATCCAAGCCCATTCTACATTTGTATTAAATTAGCCGCGCAAATGTGTAGCTAATAGGCGATTGTAATTAACACTTTTATACCGCCAAAGCAATATACCATACCTTACGTACACCGACTAGATAAATTAACTTAGTTGCGTAGTTTAAATCTAAAGTGATAGATTACAAGCGGCTAATGAAACCGTTGCAAGAGCAAGGAAACTCTAATAACGTAACACACGGTTTACAACCTGACAAATAGGACAAGATTATTTTTGATGTTTCCTAGTTATTTGTTTTTACATTTAGTATTAGATAACATGAGGCTTTACCCGCCTGATAAGTCCTTAGCGTACTCTACCCCTGTTTTTTACTTAAAATTTTCTTATTCTGTTTTACCTATGGAAAATTTCCTAAAACACTCGAGAAATAATTGAGGTGATTTGGCCGACAATAGTGGCATACTAAATGTATTTTGTCGTAACCTTTTTAAATAGTATTTTTGGCTTTGTATAGTAATTATCTAAAAATAAGACATTGGATTATAATGTGGAGAAATGAGTGTCATTCTCATCATTTTTATATAATTATTATTATTCAAAGCGTCGCATGTAGGGAGTAGATGCGTAACGCCCATCATCATCATCATCAGCCGGGAAACGTCCACTGCTGGACATAGGCCTCCCTCATGGTACGCCACATCGACCGGTCTCGAGCCACCTGCATCCAGCGACTCCCCGCGACTCTAACCAGGTCGTCGGTCCATCTAGTGGGGGGACGGCCTGGTAGACGTTTCCCGGTACGTGGTCGCCACTCGAGAACCTTTACTCCCCACCGGTTATCGGTTCTTCGAGCGATGTGGCCTGCCCATTGCCACTTCAGCTCACTGACTCGTCGAGCTATGTCGGTGACCTTCGTTCGTCTACGGATTTCCTCATTCCGGACCTTATCACGTAGAGAAACTCCGAGCATAGCTCGTTCCATTGCTCGCTGAGTGACTTTGAGCTTGTTTATTCGGCCCACAGTAAAAGACCAACGCGTAAAAGACCAGACCAACCAGTAAAAGACAAAAGCGTAACGCCCAATTGTTGCAAAAAGCGAATTCCCGTAAATCATAAAACATTGATTGTTTCCAATTTTAGGTTTCTAGCTCAAGCATTTTGAGCATTCTTTTAATCAAGTAATAATTTTAAATACACACATAGTATAAACTCAGGATAAAGGATGTATTTGCCTTAAAAAATTCAGAGAGGAACAATTTTTTTGTAAGAGAGTAGGCCTGAGCCCCTGCAGTAGGGATATATATGCTGTTGACGTGGAATTCTTTTTAAACCGACATGGGCAAATGAGAAAACCCATTCGTGTATGATCTCCAAGAACACACAGCGCTGCGGTTTCAAGAACTTGCCATTTCCACAACCAATCTTCAAAACCAAATCACATAAAATACAGGGACTATTCACTACGCTTCACATATCGATAACATCGATATCATTTCATACTCGTAACTGTCATGTCTGTCATGATGTGACGTAACTGCGCTCGCGCATTGTGATGTCAACGAGGTAGCACTAAGTGACAGTCGGAAGCGGGAAGGTTGCATCACTGGTTGCGTGAGTGATCTTTGAGATAGATCTGTGCAATTTGACTCGATAACATTACTAGCAAGGGTACTCTGAAGACCGTGTTTTATGGGGGCCCTTGGGAACACCTAACCGCATCCGTTGTCTAGTGGCTACACTTCCAGTTTCCTATCGGTACTCGATTTGGTTAGGCAGAGGTCATTGGAAACGATGTGGCCCCCTATTAGTCATAGACATATTTTTTATTGACAATCACAATACAGAAAGATATACAAGATTCCATAAGAAATACAAAAAAGCCACAACAAATAATACAAATACAGTAAAACATGAACAATAGGAAACAGAACACAAAATAATAATAATAATTTGTGTTATATTGCGCTTGTCAACTGGGAACCGAACTCATCGTGTGCTGCACAGACCGCAGCGATGGTGAACAGTCGGACCCTGGGATGGCGATGCGCATGCGAAGGGAACGGATGCATCGCTTATTTAAATATTGATACCCATAATCATATAAACAATATACATATAATAATAATAAATAGAAAGTAAATCAAACGCGTTATACTCGTATTGGAGATATGCTGGAATAACCCGCCTGCCTGGTGGTATAGAATTTGTGGCGTTTATGAGATTTTAATGTCTGGCACATCAGCTCTGGAAGTGAGTAATGCGAGGGGAGCATTGGAGGCGTTCCCTTGGAGGACCCGGAGCCACTGGAGGGGTTTAGTAGGTAAAAATCCTACATAACCTGGCTTTTCTCTTAGCTAGAGTATAATATATTCAGAAGGTTCCCTTTCGTTTAAAAAGTCATTTCTAAGTCTGCCGTTTTACTACCATTTTATCTAATTGTGCCGCCAAAGTGCAGTGTTAATAGCACTGTTGAGTTATAGTGTGAAAGGTGGCAGAGCAAGTGCCTGCCTTGGACTTGTCTTGGTGTTAGACTTTCTGATCAAATCTGCAATATACAAAGAAAGGTAGCAGAACCAGTACCTTATTAGATTGAGGCTTCCAGGTGCGCACGCATACCATCCAACGGCCTCGTCACTCACCACCAGGTGAAATGAAGGCCAAGTAGAAACCCATCCATTGATTTGTCTGTACTCTATCGAAAGTTGATTGCAGCTTACAGCATACTGATACAGATTAAGATGTATTGAGAATAGATTGGCAAAGTGCAGAGCCGGGGATTAAGTAAGACGCGGAACTAACTAGCTTTTAAAAGATTATTGAAGTCAAAACCACGTCCGTAGTGCAGCAGTCTGTACCATTGGACCCATAATCCGGAGTTTGCGGGTTTGATTCCCAGAGTACCTATTACAGCTTAGTTAGTGCTAGGTTATTCCTATGTCCGCCTGTATCTACCACCAAAAAGCTGTGTTACTCGTATAGTGCAGTTATGTGCCAGTATGGAAGGTAGCAAAGCCAGCGCCTTATTAGGTCGAGGCTCCTAGGTCAGCACCCTTTCCAACCACTGGCTAATAGGCTACGGAGCCGGTTACATAAAGAAAGAAAGAAAGAAAGAAAGAAAGAAAGAAAGAAAGAAAGAAAGAAAGAAAGAAAGAAAGAAAGAAAAAATATATTTGCCAAGTACATAGTTTTTTTACACGGTGTTTAGATAGTAATTTAAATTAGTTCGATGTACTTAACCTGTCCACATGTGTGCAAATATTATAAACATATCTAATAAGGAATTTAATTAATATTACATATCGAATTAAAATCCTACATAAAGTTATTAATAAATTTATATATGAAGACGACGACAAGAAGGTGTTTGAACGCATCGCAGCGTTTAAAAATTGTGTAATTCTATGGGAAATTACGGAACCGCGTTCCCATGGCAATAACAACGTTAACACACGGCTTTGTGCTTGAAGACATGTTTTATATTGAGAAAGATAAAAAAAGGCTTCGTAATAGATTACGAGATTTGTCAAAATTTTCCTTTTCAATAAGTCTCTTTGTGGTTTTGTATCATACTAGCTAGAATGAGTTCAATATTGTTATAAAATTTTCATTTATTATCCTTATGAAATAATCAAACGGTATATTACTTGGCCTTCATCTCACCTGATGGTAAGTGACGATAAGGCCGTTGGATGGTGCGCGTGCGCACACAGAAGCCTTAATCTAATGAGGCGCTGGCTCTGCTACCTTTCATACCGGAACACAACAGTGCTATTAACACTGCTAATTGGCGGCAGACTTTAGGTAAACATTTAGGTCGCTAGCATGCCCGACAGACAAACCGAGTACCTACAGGTACCACTGGGAGTAGAAGCCGGGACTTCCGGATTGTAAGTCCAAGAACAAAATATTTTTTACTTGATGTTTTTCTAAGGTGTGATTGTCAGTGTTCAGCGATTTTGATTTAAGATGTATCAAACAACAAAACATCGTAATATTTAGCATTCGTTTCGTTATTTTTAAATGTCAAATAAAAAAGACAAAGTGGATGTATTGAATGCTTAAACCATTATATAATTTTAATTATATTTTGTGCATATCTTTTTACATAAATTTGATATTAAAATGGTCCTCGCGACATCGAAACTTCGATTTACGACTAGTCCCTTTTCTTTCCGAGCTAAAAGTTTTCATGCTGAATGTACGCGATTGCTATTAATTATTGTTATTATATGAAAATGCAATTTTATTATTTGATTAGTGATTAAATGAAAAGGAAATATAATTTTAAATGGCTAAATAAAAATAATAATAAAAAAGATTTAAGTCTTTATCTTTTATTTACTCGGCTACGCATCGTGCCTATAAACACCTCGACTATAATATCCAGCTTACCGTACTTGCATCATAATGTACTATTATGGACTCGTTCAAAAGTTTAGATACATGTCAAATTTTTATTGAGGTATATCAAGACCACACATAATATGCATATTTATAAATTTGCAATAACAATTCAACTATGACAAATATATATTTTGAACGTCTGCGTTGTATCTAATTTGTTTTCTTTAAATTCATTAGTTATTATGAGGCTGTAAATTGTATCTAAAATAGACAGTATTGTAATATTGTGTCACATGTTTATTGGTATGTTAAAACGCGACTCATGTCTTGTTTGTATGGAGACGGGTAGATTTACGACCAGACGACACTTCCTCATTATGGTTTATAGCTATGAGCAATTTTCAACTTGTTTTTTGCAAGGAAAACATTAAAGGTTTTTCTTATTCTTAGAAAAGAACTGCGTGGTAAACAGTAAACTGTACTCTGGTTTTATTTGCGCAACTTTTTTGAATTTGTAAATGGATTGACACTCTCATTTGGCAAATATTAGTGCTATCCAGTGCCTTAAAAAGCTATGGCTTCTGTATAATAATGCTTTCATCCTAATGCATTATCTTCGTTTACCAACTAAACATCAAAGGTACCAACAAATCGAGGGTGTATAGATACTATTCCACCATAACAATTACGCACATGCCAATAACATTATAATAACAATATTTACAAAACTGGGTATTATTTAACGTTGCATCTTTACACAATCGTTTACCGTATCTCAGACTATATTTTCCCAAAATTTCATCCAAATCGATTAAATGAATTTTCCTATACACTCTCAGTTTTCCAAATGATAAACCGAGTACGAACCGACCACCCGACTAAGAAGCGAACCTAGGACTTCTGGATTCTGAGTCCAAGCGTATAGCTACTAGACCACAAAAGTGGTTAACTAGGACACAAATATAAGATCAAAACGGATGTTAATATATTTTTTCTGCAGTTATAACGTGGTAGTTTCAATATTAAACTACAAAAAACTTTACACAATCGACAATCGTATTACATACTATATTTCCCCACACTTGCAGCCAAACCGACTGAAGGGCTTTTCGCATACATTTAGGTTTTCATTCGTTTAATCATTGTTTCAATTTTTTATACGATCTGAGACGATTGCGCCTAAAAAACCTAAATAACGATTACCGTGCGCTGACGTCACGTCACGTCATCGGAGGCGGCGGGCTGCGCGCGCGCAACGAAAACGAAAGTGAGCTGTTGAGAAGGAAAGTGGTAGGGAAGTGGACCGAGCCGCCAACAATTATATCAGCTACATGCCGTGTTACGTGCGCCCCAGATATTTATGGCATTTGACATAGTATCGGGCCGTTTTGATGATAATGGCCTCGATTTAGACGAGTTTGGGATCGTCATTTCGTATTTGGAAACGTTCAGCAGATACTTTACCTTCTTAGAAGTATAATGTGCTTATTGTGCACTAAAAGCGATGCCGCGAACGAAGTTTTTGCTTCGAGAGTTGAAGCCGGCCGACATCAACTCAGCTAGTCGCATGCCAACGCTCCTTGCGACCACAGCTCGCGAGTGTGAATTCAAAATGCCGTCGTACGTCTTAAACACGTGCAAAAACCAGTGAAGTATGAAATAAAGAGATAATGTTTGTTTACTGAACAGTAGTAGGGAGTAGTTATAGTACGAGAAAGAGCTTTTATGACGTCAAAGTAATTAATTCGGTAAAGAACCTCGTTCTACCTACCTATATAATAGCAATATTTTACTGGATGTCAATCGTAGTGATTATGGCAACTGTTCTCATTGAAAGATCCATGAGGGAGGCTCATGTTCAACAGTAAACTGAAGCAGACGATTATGAATGAAAATGTTTTTATAAGTACATATATGATAGTGGTACAATTCGATATGAATTCAATGCGAACTTGTCAACTTTCATGTTCAAAAAAATAACTAGCGCGCATTGTAGAAACAATAAACAATAGAAAGCAGTTATGTAAATATCAATCTATTTACGTTGCGGACGAATCCCAGCGTTTCCGGTGTTTAAATGTCACTTGTCAAATTAACATTGTATACTCTGTGCAATTTCGTTGTCTGTGGTTTGACAGCAAGGAGGCTGAATACTGCTATACGTCTTAGATCTGTGCCTCATTATGTTTGAGGATTTGTTAATTGATACTTATATAATATAATTTTAACTGCTGTAACCATCTGTTGATAATATAGTTGATGTAAGAATTGATTTCAATTTTGATGTCATGTTATGAACTTCCTCTGTATTGACATTGATTTTCAACATAAAATTAAGCAACTTTATCGCATGGGAAAGCGATTTCTTCCTGGCAACCGTCTTGGTGACGGTAGAGCTATCAAATCAAGTAAATTTATTCTGAAAAGACACTGGTCGTTTGGCAGTTTATGTGCATTTTCCGGTTTAAAGTATCTTACACTTTATAGTGGCGATAAAAAGCAGTTTAATTATTTCATGTCTTATATGATTACTCAAACAACAAAAAAGTTTTATTTAAAAAAAAAAACTATTTTCCCACCACCAACCAAAGTACGCATAGTAGGCAGAAATCTGCATAGAACATAGAGCTACTACGACTTTGTATAATTTGATGAAATACAATTTTCGTATAAACCTAACGTTGACATGCCTATTGGTATCATTTCAATCACGGATCTGAAATAGTTACAATTCTAATTACGAACCGACAAGGATACAGCGCAACAAAAACAATAACGCGAATAGGACCTCCGTTATCAATGACTAATTCGTTTCGTGTCCAATGAACTTTATCACGCGACTTATCTTTTATCTGTGGCTGCAGTTCTTATTTTAAATTCATGACCAAGGTCTCATTCGCAATTTGAATAACAATTAGTGCAGCATGCATTCCTGACTGTTCCGTTTTTATTACGGAAGTACACTGTTACAGATAATTAATATATTGCTATCATGTCAGTGTTTGAAACGTAAGGCTATAATTTGTAAAGTTCTATGGCGCTTATCTCTTTCACAGCTTCCTGATTTGTCTTATCTGATATATACAGTTCACTTTTTTTACTCGGTGATTTTTGGCCGTAAACATTTTTGGCCATATGGTACAACACATATTATATTACTAGGAGAATAAATAATCCATGCTTTCTTTGTCTCTTATTGACGCAATTACTAATCTACATAACAATCCTACCTAACAATCTACATAACAATACAATGGACGTGATAGGCATGTGATTGAGTTAATTAATTCTTTTAAGGAACTGTTACAAAAATAAATATTATAGACTGTTGACCCTGATGTCACTGACTTTTAAAAAAAGAAAAAAGTTCTTCATTCTTGGACAGACGGCACCGTGTCGTAGCAAATTTAACTGTCAAGGTCAAGTGTATGATTTTTCCTGTGAATTGAACGAAAGGAGTTTAAATACTGAATTTCGTGATGCAAAGCCATTGAGGCGTACTGTCATTCACTCACCAAAGAGAACTTATGTGCCAATATAACTGCTATGTAAATAAAGCTGTCAAAGTTGTAAACAATACTTTTTAGGGGGGGGGGGGGGGGGTGTAGATTGCCATGGTGATTTATGACAGATTAATTTCGAACTCTTCCGCGCCATCTGTACTCAACTGACAGATGTCTCTGAAAGTATCTCATTATCTTGAAAATATCTATGGTATTTTGCAGATACAATCTTTTTGCTAAGCACAATTAGTTTTTAATATGGTAAAAAATAGGCCACTTCACCTTGTCAAAACTAAAATGATTAATGACCGGTTTAGTTTAACAATTGAATTCGAGTTAATAATGAGAAAAACAAAACTTAAAATCGAATGCTAATACCACCTAATACCATAATTAGACCATTGTTTTTTTTTTGTTTTAATTAGGATCAACTTAGACCAACTCTTAATACGACTAGTAGCTTTACATAATACATATATCGTGTACGGCCTGGGAATGTACGTTTGTATGTTAATGGAGGAATCCGATGCAAAAACGCGTTCCATAGACAATGACCTGTGAACAATACTCGGACAGTGTTTTGGACACAATGAAGGGAACTGCGCCAATCAAGGCTCTACAAACATAGAACCTTTGCTTTTAAAGCAAAGGGTTTATGAGTCAATGGCTGCTGGTGAAGGAAACCAAAAGATGTTTGGTTTTTGTTAATATTAAAAACTAGCTTTTGCCCGTGGACTTCGGAAAATATCCCATGCAAAATACTTGCTCAATCGGGATAAAAGTAGTTTATGTACTTTTCCCGCCCTTCAACTATATCTACACCAAAAATCAAGTCATCTTTACTGGAAGGAAGGACAAACAAGCAAACAAACAAAGAAACTAACTTTAGCATTTATAATATTAGTATGGATGGATGGATAAACTAAGCTACTAGAATAAAATTACTGCGGGTCGCGCTTTGGAAGCTAGGCAGAGCATGCTAGTAAATCTGCTGCCAAATAACAGTATCAGTAGTACTATTGTGTTGCAGCGATCAAAGATATACCAGTGCCTAATTAAGTATAATCACCGCGGTGAGCATGCTTTCATTACAAGCACCACTTACCACCAGGTGGGGTAAAAGCGATCGCTAAGGGTTCTCGGTTTTATAATATGATTTTCAAGTAAATTTGGTATATATCTAGTTTCTTTAATAAATTACTTTAAACACATAATCTATTAAAACATTAATAAATCTAAATGTAGACTTACTATTTAAAAAATATGCAGTCTTTCAGCCTTATAAAACGACAATTTTCAATCGGAATTGAGGAATTGATTTAACCTGGAAGCGTGTTCTGTACATACACAAACAATAGCGACCATCGGAATGGCATTTTAATAAGCCGTTAAAACCATCAAAGAGTCAATAGAACAACGAATTTTCCCACAAGTTTAATTGCGAAACAAACCGGTGCGTTTCTGGAGCAAGGTCGAGCCAAGATGGCCGCCGCACAGCATGGCGGTGTCGAATGTCAGACGCTTTCGCGCCAAATTCGCTGTCATCACAACTTTTTACGCTTCTTTATAGGCAAAAGAAGTAGTATATTCAGCCTTAACATCTTTAAAGTTATACCTTATTTATAAAATGGTTTTTGTCTTCATAAAGGAAAAAATCTAGTAGAGTAGCTTTTTCTTACGTCTTGAGTCTACAACAAATATCGCATGCGAAGATTTGATTTATTTTACAATTTATTGTTTGCAGAAAAAAACATAAAACACAAGCAAATAACGACGCAGCTTATTTTTAGTATAAATTTCTTACAGAGTTCAAACATCTTACTTTATCGGGATAAAAGTTGACAACATACCTTTATTTGCCATAAGTTTAGTGCGAGCGTTAAAAAATAAGAAAAATATTGCAAATCATAAAGTTTATGTGAATTTTGTCTGCTGTAGTATTTTGTAGTAAGGTTTTTGTTAGGTTTTTTTATTGTTAAAAAATATAAGTTTAAAAAATATTAGTAGGAGTTGAATAGTTTTCAGATCGACCAATAATATTAAACAACTCGTTTGTAAATGAACATTAGGATTGTAATAACTAACACGATTATTAGTTTTTTCGATAGATTTCTCGTCGGTTTAGTAACGTTGCAAGATCGGTTAATAGAACCATTCGGACGTATCCATTTAGCAATTGCGTGAAAATGAAGTACTCAGTTTGCTAGCCTTAGTTGATTCATTGAAATGCTTTTTTCGCTTATACTGCTTGTTTTAAAATATACTCTAAAATCACTATTTTCATAGATATGTAGGATGGGTTTGCAATTGACCTTAATCTTGGTCTCACACCTGATGGTAAGTTACGATAAGGCCATTGGATGGTAAGTATGCACATCCAGAAGCTAATGAGGCGCTGGTCCTCATGCCTTTCATACCGGAACACAAATGTGCCATTAACACTGTTGTCTGGCGACAGGCTTAAGTAGCATGGTGGTCTAGCCAGGTGGACATAGAAATGCCATATCACCAACCAAATCGATCACCGATAAGTCCCCCGATTAGACCCTTACTGGAATCGAGCCTTATTGAGGGGGAAATCTTTCAAAGATACGGAAAGATGTGTAATTTCGATCCACTAAAACCCCCTCGGTGTTCATTGTCTGCGCAAGTTGAGGAGCCCTAGGAACTCCACGAACACTCCAGTGCTCCTCTCGCGCTTCGCTCCTACCCTTGGCGTTTCAGCCACGACAACTCGGCAGCTCCGGGCTGCAGCGGGACCGGACCACGCCGTACTGAAATCGAGCCTAGCACCTTTCGTTTATGAACGCGTGTAAAGAAGAACGTTAGTGAACGAAAATTATGATGTTATAAATAAACTTGGATGCAGTTATCCTTTTCTATATCTCTGTCTCTTGTGCTATTGGCTTTTCATTACAAAACTGCAGATAATCTGTGATGGTTCGATTATTGAATGTAAAAGGACATTCCCTACTTAGTGCTCCGATAACGGGTCTCGTTGTTTGATTTATGAAATGAACTTGGATGAAGTCACGTACATGATAAAAATCAGCTGGGAATCGTCCACCGATCAACAAAGGTGTGAAAGCGAGATTTTCGTTCTCGACAAAATTTCCATATAAAAGACATCAACGCGCGTCGTTGCACTTTTTATTTGAGCTGAAATTGTTAGACACGGTATATTCGTACATATTCACATAGAATATCTAAATAGCTTCATATTACTTTGCGTTGGTTGGTACACTGTGAATAAGACAACGGTTTCATGTATATATATAATTTGTATATAACACATATAATAATCTAATAATAAATATTTATTTGAGGAAATAAATCATAATGTGTCACACCCTCATGTAAAAATACAGGAATAACTCCATAGAGATACACAAATGAAAACTAAGCAAAAAATTTACAACTGTCCTAGCTATCCTGGCTTTTTCCAGAACTATTTAAAAAAAACATGATGTTTCTAGAAATATGGGTGCATAATTGTATATGTCTTTTTGTGCATTTTTTATTTCGATTTTTAGTATTTTTTTTGACATCATACATATTATTACAAATGTTAATATGTGTTTGTAGGTTTGTTTGCTCTTCTTTCACGCAGCAACAGATTGATGTGACAAAATACATTTATATAGACATCCTTTTAAATAGTATAAGTACCAAATTATAAGCGGCGTGCTTTCAAACGCCATATCACGACTGGATCGCAAGCTCAGAACCCATTGTAGCGTTACACAATACGCGGCCAGGTTTTGTGCATACTTGCAGATAGAAGCATGAAAATCAATGCAAATAATTAAGACCATAGAGCGACAGTGGCGAAAAGTGATGAAAATATAATATGGCGGCTGTCAACCAATTTCATATTCATACTTCATGATTATTCTTTAGATGGAAAAGTCTACAGTTAAAACATATATGATGACAGCATATTGGTCGAACAAATAAATGAATGATTTCTTTGAGAATATTTGCCATTATCATCAATGGGAGATTTTTTTTAGTTCGAAGTTTTATTATAGATGGCTACACTCCACATTCGCGACTTAGAGACTACATCAAAGACAATCCCTAAAGCGGACCTTCGCGTATTCTACGGCAAAGTTCTTTGAATGAGGAATATTTTTCATCGACTTTGGACTTTACAGGGAAATATTTATATCACCTTGGGGAAATATAAAAGGAAACTCCTGACGTTTGTGTGAAATCGATAATAGTTTGCCTATATATACATACCTATAATATATACCTTAAATATTCAAGGCCAACAGATGAATCTGTGTATACTCGTATAATGTATCTATATTTATATCTAATCAGATCTACGTCAAGCGACACCAGCACTGTTGCCCTAGATCTGCAATCTGCAATCACTAACGGAAACCGCTAATTATTGATTGACTTTTAGCCATTCATTGCCAGTATATCATGGGAATGACATTGACGTACGAAATTTCAAATAGCAGATGACCTATTAGGTAACAACATTTTTGGCAATTGTTCTAATATTAAATGTTACATAAGAATGATGCACATTCTTCTGACCAAACTCGGTTGATGCGGAGATCTATGTTCGATTTATGTGTACAAAAGAAGGGTTTATGAATTGAAAGGTGTGTGATCCTCACATCTGCCTGGTAATTTTCCACAATCACCACGCTTGCTCTCACACGCACCACCAATCCACATTAATATTATAAATGCGAATGTGTGTTTGTCTGAACATCCTTTACGTCGTAATGCAGAGTCATAATGCCTTGATTTGTTGTACAGGGATAGTTGAAGGGACGGAAAAGAACATAAGCTACTTTTTATCTCGATCAAGTAAGTAGTTACCGTGTGATAATTTCTTAAATTCACGCAGATGAAGTCGCGAACAAAAGCAGTATAAATTCATCATCATCATCAGCCTTAACCAGGTCGTCGGTCCATCTAGTAGGAGGACGGCCGGTACACGCTTCCCGGTATAATATTTATGTATAAATTAGTTCTATTTAATGCATCTAGCAATCGCTATACTAGACTATTGGCAATCCAGTTTCATCTCTGACACTAACTTTCTAAACGACTTCATTCTAATATTAATTACGCCTGACATTTAAAATTAGAATGATTTAGAAAAACGATTGCATCCATCCCATCCTTTTTACTTTTGCGTAATTGGGTAAAGAGCGAACTTTGTTCACACGCTTTCCATGCGAGTGTAGGTCAAATGTAGCTATACTTATTTCAATTAGGCACCCATTTTTACCAAACTTATCAATTTAATCATTAAAGATTGTATGTAGTAATGATGGCCTAATGAAATGTTTAAGTGCAGTACAAGATACGTACAGTTTCATTAGTTATAATTTATTAACTGAGCCAGTGTTGCAAGGCGCGATCGCAGTTAGGAAATAGTAGACTGTACTTGCTCTCATTTTGGTCAGTTACAATGGTACTGGCTATTCGTTAGTTTAGTTTATTTGAAGGTTGTATCACAGGTTAGTGAAGAGTTGAAACTTATACTCCGGCAGACATAACGTTACATTGTGGAACTCCCTTCCCGAAGCTATCAGGCAAGCCAAATCTATGGCCACATTCAAATACCAACTTAAGTCGCATTTTCTCAATAATTAATCCTATGTAATCCTATGTACTAGTATGTATTGTATCCATAAAATAACGTATATTTAATTTGTCTGTATTTATTATTATTATTTAATATTATATATTATTTATATAAGTTATTTATATCCGATTGCTTAACGGTGAAGGAAAACATCGTGAGGAAACCTGCATGTCTTGAACAAGGCATGTGAAGTCCGCCGATCCGCACTGGGCCCGCGTGATGGACTATGGCCCATACACTCTCTGTAGGAGGGTAGGCCTGAGCCCCAGCAGTGGGGACGTATATAGGCTGTTGATGATTGATGATGATATAAGTATACATATGTGTTTATTCAAGTATTTAATTATAATCTATCAATATCTGTCACACCTCCACCCAAATATTGTTACTTATTTCCTCTACCCAAAGGTTGTCTGGTAGAGATCGCTGTCAGCGATAAGACCGCCTTTTGTACATTTTTTAATTTATTTTTTAATTTTATTTTTTAACTTAAGTTTGTATTGGTGTACAATAAAGATATATTGAATTGAACATTGTCTATCAATCAATAAACTTTAACTATCTCAATTTTGTAATTAACAATGGATATATAGTTTTTTTATATAGGCCACAATTTTTATGTAGGCCAAAACGTGGTCCTTTACTGTTGGACGGATAAACAAACACAAAGTCACTCAGCGAGCAATGGATTGAGCTATGCTCGGATTTTCGCGGCGCGATAAAACCCGGAATGAGGAAATCCGTAGACGAACTAGGTTCACTCACATAGCTGGCCGAGTCAGTGAGCTGAAGTGGCAATGGGCAAGGAACATCGCTCGAAGAACAGAAGTTTTCAAGTGGCGGCCACGTACCTGGAAACGTCTACCCGACCGTCCCCCTACTAGTTGGACCGACGACCTGGTTAGAGTCGGAGGTAGTCGCTGGATGCAGGTGGCTCGGGACCAGTGGATGTGGCGTACCATGAGGGAGGCCTATGTCCAGCAGTGGACGCTTCTTGGCTGGTGATGATATAGTATGCTACGAAATTTGATTTTATGTGCTAAACAATGATATGAGGATAATGTTCTTTCTTTCAGTTTTATTGTATAGTGGGTTTACATTTATCCTAAATCTCACTAGATCTCACTTGATGATAAGTGTCAGTAACGCCATTGGATGATACCCTTAAGCTAATGAGGCAGCTCTGCTTCCTTTCATAACGGATCACAACAGTGCTATTAACACTTATGTTTAGTGGAAGGCTTAGGTAAAATGGTGGCAGCTATCGATAGAACCCACCGGTAATTGAACCAGGGACCGCTAGTCAAAGCGATGCATAAATAGTTGCATATTAGTCGCTGTTTACGTCTCCCCCCACCCCCGCCCCGCAGAATTACATGGGGTGATTGTATTCTAAAGCTTTGACCACACAGTCAAGATGTAACGCATAAATATAAATAACCTACACAGTAATTTATTCTGTACAGAACAAAATATGGTCCATTGTTTCTGAGATGACTTTCTAATTTACTGATTGGTTCCATTCACACATTGTCTATCAGATCATATTGTGTTTAAGTGTTAAGTCATTTGTATCCTTTTGGTTTGACAATAGTGATTCATATTGATGGACTAGTTATGTAATATAGTTCGATCGACTGCTTTATAAGTAGCACCATTGAAAAAATTAGAATCGAATTCCCAGCGTAGTGATTGGATGTTATAACTAAATAGTAGCTATCTGTTACAACCGCTTTTGTGTTCTAGAAATAAAAAATAACATATCCAGTGCTTCAATGACGTGCTTTAATAGTGAACATGCTGTATATCCAAACGGCCTTATCGACATTTTCCATAAGGTGATATGAAAATCAAGTGCATATCCAAAGTACATAAACATTCTGGGAAAACTGGTCAAGTGAGAATAAAACTCGTGCACCAAGGGTTCTAAACGATGGATAAACATAAAAAGATATGCACGTATTACATAAACTAATAACCGTGACATAAACTAATAACCGTGACATAAACTATATTTTCCCGACCGCATAACTAACTTTGTTTATCATTACCAGTAGTTCCGTTGAAGTTGTCCCGTGACTGGACTGGTGGGAATTTTCTTCCCAAAAGTTCAGTTACTCATTCAAATAAAAATAAAAATCTAATATAAAAATATATTTCGAGCAAGTTGTTTTTTCGAATTTTTGCTGTAAAAGTCCAGTAAAAAATTAAATAATATTAGATATTTTACATTTTATATGAGTTTTATAGTGCCTTTTATGGTTTAAAATATAATTTAACCATATTGATTTGGTGTCATCTAGCCTATTGTCGGCTGCGTTGAGGCGAGATCGCAACAAACTAAGTAAACCGACTTAACATATCAGTAACGACGTGGCAACAGACAACCCTTGTCCTTCGCTGTACTAACACGCTTAACAAACAAGCACCGCCCATAGCCTCGGCGGTACTAAACAAACCCAGCCATTGTACAATGCACACTAAGTAGGCTTTGTCCGAGTACTGTTTGTACTACACAATAGTACAATAAATCAATATGTTATCTGTCATGTCTTTGAAATAACTGTTATTAAAATACTGAGGGTCAAGTCTTAGTTTAACCACCTCCGTGACATAATGGATACACGCTTGGTCTAACGATGTGGATGTCTCGGGATCAATCCCCAGTGATCCCTATAGGTTAAGTTGGTGATAGCACTTCCTATGTCTGACTAGCTACCACCATGTTACGTAAGTCTACCGCCAAACAGCAGTGTTAATAGCACTGTTGTGTTCCGGTATGAAAGGTAGCAGAGCCAGCGCCTGATTAGCTAAGGCTTCTGTGTGCGCACGCGCACCATCCAACGGCCTTATCGTCACTTACCATCAGGTGAGATGAAGGCCAAGTGCAAAACGCATCATAAATAAAAATATGGTTCCTGATTGATGATGATTCCTAATCTGACTTGTCTGACTGACTGAAATGTTTGTACTACTACCCAAACCGAGTATTTATATGCCGCTAGGAATAGTACCTGGGACTCCTGGATTGCGGGTCCAAATGAATAACAACAAAGCCACGGAGTTAGTAGGCCACAGTTGGAGCTTTCTGTTTAGTTCTATTAGCACAGTTTTTCTGATAGAACTAATACGCAGTCTATGATGGCGTACTGATTTTTCCCTTACTCTTTTTTTGTCACGTGGTTACATGGAATGTTCGAAACTCAACGCTTCAGGTCAAACTATAACGTTTTAATTTTCAAATATTTAAAATGATACTTGAAATTATTATCGAAGTTATGCTTACGGACATTGCAATTCATTCTAGGTGAGTTGTCTTAGTAACTGACATTCCGTTGTAAGTTAGCTGCACCGATAAAGTTACCTAACTTAGTTTCCTGTTCAAGCTGGGGCTATATTTTATCATATCCCAGATTGTGGACAGTGCTGGCTATGAAGTAATGTTTATAATTATCTGAATTCTATTATTAAACAGGATGTATAATAGTTTAATATTGTGTTGCATTATTGTATACAAATTGCATCACGCTAATATCATTGAATAGCTCTGTGTTTCTGTATACAACGTGTACAAAAAAGGAGTGATAAACTTAAGTGCGGTATATGTTAGGTAAGATTTTATCTTTGGAGCGGTAGTAGATATCTGTAAAACGTACGAACCTGGAAAAAACGAATTTAAAATATTGACTAAATTTTTTGAATTTCGTCCCTATCCTAGTTCTACATGTGTCAATAACCCCTAAAACCAAAGATAAGATCATTGATCATTGACCCCAGTGCTCGAGTTGGTAAACAAACATTTATGGTTGTCAAAAATTACGACGTTACACCTATGAAATAAAAATGTATGGCAATTTAACTAACCTTTACAACGCTGCTACTTTCACAGTGTATTCTATACAAGGGATATATACCCACCTTTAAGTATTATCACTCCTTTTTTGTACACTTTGTATATGTATCTCCTTGACTGTGTATTGCCTTTGCATGCCTAAAAGGTTTTGTACATGTATATTTAGTTATAATTTCGAAGAACAAAAACATTATATAACAACCTATAACCTCATTTTACTTCCTTTTTTTTTTGCTCACTGAAAACTGGTGAAATCATAAGTTTTTTTCTCGATCGGTGATTAATCCCTAGTTGTCAGTTTTTGACAGATTGTGTAATAACTAGGTAGAAATCAACGTACTGATACAAATGCTGCAGTCTTGTTTTTTTTATTCGGTAGATTACGCAGGACAGATTTACAGACGGTTTATGCATAATTATATCTTATCTACGGCGAAATGCAGTTCTATAATCTATGGTTGCGCCACTAAAGTGAAATTGGAGCAACATGAAAAATATGGACAACAATAAATAAACCAGATTTAAAATTTGAATGTACAAAATAAAAACCCATATTTGGTAAATAAAGTGAGTGGCCAGCAATTATTAAGACCAAAGTTTGTAACCAGATATACTTGCAACAGCAATTTTCCAAAAAATTCGATTGTGATTTAAAATACCTTACCTAGAAGCATCAAGTCACCGTGACTCACACATACTTTGAGTAAATCTGTTTAAATCAAGAGCAGCCATTACCGTTCTCAATACTCTAGCAGGAAATAAGCTAGAAAGTCCGTTGTGCAACGTAAATTGTTTTATGCCGCCGCCAGCCTCCGTTGCGATAACCAGCTCTGTATTGTGTGCTAGGGGGTGTACATAAACTATGTTGTGAGTGACTTTATGTATTTATTGACACAGACACAAGACAGACATGATGCTTGCCAGGCGAACTACAGGCATTTGTTCAATTAATGGAACCAAATAGCATTTGTAATAAAGCTTCGATGATGAGATGAACATAAGTAATTTATACGAATCAACCGTGCAGATATTTTTTGAAGACGCAAGTAGCTGTGCAGTTTCTTTGTGATTTTATTTCTGAAGAACGTCTATTTATTCCAACAATATTATACATATTAAGACAATTGCTACATCGTGATTTTATCTAAAATATGACTAAAACACAATGTATTTCATGACATGCATGTAACATACAAAAAACTGTAATAGTTTCCAAAGCTGCGAAAGTTTTATTAAAGCATCCAACAATTAATAATAGTATCCAACAAATTCAGTAACACAAACATTGTTTTACCTTTTTCGTCGGCAATAGAAAGCTAAAACATTGTTCAAGAAAACGATTTTGTATTGTAACAATTATTTGTGTTACTGAATTTGTTGAATCTAAAACATGAGACCCGGGCTAAGGTTTAATAGGCTTCAATACTATTATTTGTTGCTTTATTAATTGCACTGTCAGTTTTTGTAATGCAACATGTTTTGCCATAATAATACGCTATCACAAATATGTAGTCGCAACAGGCCAGCATCTCTGATAGCGTATTGTATGTAGTACCCCGTACAGACTCATATTTTAATTGTCTGTTAAATATTATTATGTAAATTATACAATAGTTACCGCAAGCAGCGTACACTCTCTTCCATTCATAATTTGAACAAATGTTTACTAATTGTTGCTTTATTGCATTGCTTTATCAAAACAAGTCTTATAATATTTTTATAGCAACTGCTATTTACCGTTTGAAAATGTAGATTGTGAAGTTTTGGAGTTTTGTGGAGAGTCCCACCTTTTTACTTATTGAGCAGTCTTAAGCAATGAATGTTTTAAAAGTAAGTACCCATATTTATCACTAACTAGTGGTTGGAATTTGACCGCAATTAATTTCAAAATTAAAAAAAATATATCTTTCTGCACTCCTTTACATATCTATAAGTGTGAGAAATTTCATACTCCTCCGTCCGCGCAATCTTCGTAAAAAGGGGAACACAGTTTTTGCTTCAAGTATTTAATATGTAGAAGATTGTGGAAAAACTACGTATTATTTTTAGTTTCGGTTCTTCGTCTTTCAACTATGAAAATGAAATTAATTTAATTTCCGTGTTTTAATACTTTAGGAAACAAAGCTCCAAATTTATTTCTGACTTTAAATTTAAAATTATTTTCTAAGCAACGGTTCGCTTATTTTTCATAGAATCGAAAGATGTTACCGTTTCTAAGTCTGACGGTTTTTTATCAATTTTAAAAACTCGTTGAGCAGCTTTTCAACTTGCTTTCTACAACCACGACCTTGCACAACATTACTATTCTACAAACCTGCGCCGGCGCCGGCGATATCGTCACGTGAGCAGTGATTATCTAGATCTATCACGAGAATGTTTCGTAACTCACTTTTGTTTAACCCTCACTACGGATACTCGAACGTACTTTTATTCCAACTCACTTAATTCTCGCATTAATACGAGTAAACAAGCTTGAATAAATGTGAAAAGTTACAGAGTATCTTTGCCGGTTTCTGCTTATCTGATCATAATGAAATCTGGTACATATGTGGCTGATGATAACGAGTAGGACTTGCTATACTTTTTATCATAATTAAGTGTCCCAACTGCAAAATTTCTGAAGACCACGCTGCCGAAATGTCGGTCCAAAGGTAATTTTAAATTGAAATAATTATAACATGACTTATTTTAACATTGGCAAACGATAACAGTGTTGCAAACGATGTTTTAATCCTTTTTTCATTGGAAATTTATAAAATCCATCGCATGAAACAAACCTCGTAAATCTACACTAAGCAAAATTTTAAGTCTTTAAATTAGGAGATTTGTCTTAATCACTGCGAAGAATAGTCTCGGGGTAACTCTGTTCTAAAGCTGAAACTATGTGGCACACTAAACATTAGTAATTTAAAACTAGCTGCTCGTTATAGTATGGCCATAGTCAATCTTCATTAATTTCATTATATTGCTTTCCTGTAAAAAATGAGACGATTTCTCGTCATTATTGAGTATTTTATCATATATCATATATTTCGATATTTTAAAATACAGTTAGTACGCATCAAATTCGAATCGCTTCGTTGAATTACAAAGTGAATTTGAAATGAGTTACCATAGTAACATCCGACTTTAAGTCTGCCCTTACAACCGAGACAAAACAATTGGATTTCGACCTTGTACGAGGGGCATACCGAAATGATCGGGAATATAAAACAATACATACAGGAAATAACTAAATTTATTTTTATTGCTTTTCGAAGTATTCTCCGTTGCAGTTAATGCACTTTTGCATTCGTTCGAACCAATTATTATAGCAGCAATTCCAGTCCGAAGTTGACATGGTCAAAATCGTCGATTTGTATGCTTCCACTGCTTCTTCTGGACCTTGAAACCGCTGACCACGCAATAAATCTTTGATTCTAGGGAATGTAAAGTAATCATTGGGACTCAGATCAGGGCTGTATGGAGGATGATCCATTAATTCAACGTTTTCCTGCTTCAAAAACTCGCTTGTTTTCTGAGCGGTGTGAGAGCTCGCATTATCGTGATGGAGGATTATGCGTCGTTTCGGGTTACCTCTACGGAGTTCGGATATCATCTGTGGCAAACAAACCGTTGTATACCAATCAGCGGTAACCGTTCTCCGTTCCTCTAAGGGAACTGTGACTACATGTCCTGTTTTCGCGACAAACGAAGCGACCATTTTCTTCGATACGCTGCGAGAGCGGACAACTTTTGTTGGCTTGATCTCACCTGCGAAGACCCAGACAGCCGACTGATGCTTTCTTTCTGGCTCATATGAATAGATCCATGATTCATCACCAGAGACAATGTTATAAACTGCTTTTGACTTTCCTCCGTTGAAGCGTTGCAGAGTAGACCGGCACCAATTGACACGAGCCGCCTTTTGCTCTTCGGACAAATTATGGGGCACCCAGCGGGAAACTAGCTTTCTCACTCCCAGTTCACCATGTAAAACAGTTTGTATCGCAGTCATACCTATCCCTAAAGTAGCCCGAATCTGCTCATATGTAATATGTCGGTCATCCTGTATCATTCGGCGCACAACAGCGACATTTTCTGGTGTAACCGCTGTTTTTGGCCGGCCTGTGGAAGGTACGGTGCCAAGAGAAGCACGTCCACGCCGGAATTCAGAATACCAGCGATATATTGTCGTCTGGCTAGGCGCTTCACTCTTGAATATAGATATAAGCTCAGCGAGACATTGTCCCTGAGATAATCCTCGTCGAAAGTTGTAAAAAATTATGGCACGGAAACTTTCTCTTGTAAGCTCCATTTTTTTATCGACCTATCAATTTCAAACTGATATTGTTCTTTAAAAAAAATTTTTTTTTTAATTCTGTCAATTGTATTCGATTTTCAACTAACCAGTGTTTATTCATCAAAAAGAGTTTTTAATCTAATTAAATCGAAAGTACTCGATTACCGATCTTTTCGGTATGCCCCTCGTAGGCTAACACTTTAAGTTAATTCTTATCAAACCGCATGTAACAGTCAAATAGTTACTCACATATGAATATAGCACTTATGACGGAGGGCATAAGAGTCATATTTATATAATTCAAATAAGATTGCGGTATGGAGGTGAATGGGAAATAAAACATAACCAAATAAAGAAAAAATAGTTGAATTGAAGCATTCTCACGTAATTGTACACGCATAATGTATACATAATAAGTAATACGAATATTTGAATATCGTACCAAGTTCTATAGACTTAAAGACTGACTTTGCTTGATCTTCAGTAGCTATCACACAGAAATTATGCGAGCGAGACAAAAATATCCTTTTCCGATCCTGCAACTATCACTGTACAAAAAATCAAGTCATTTTGACTCTATTTCAAAGTGAAGGCAGTAATCTCACTGCTCAACGAACCTTTAAAAGTTTTCAATTCGACTGTACTGTTTTTTGTATGTTACGCGATAACTGTCTATTATGAATATATTTTGATGATTCTTTTTGTTTGGTAGATGTGGTCCCATGCAAATTTTATCGAAATTGATTCAGCGATGAGCAATGTTAATTCTACCTCTAAATGTGAACTTTTTAGGGAATGAATGCTGTAGACTTTTAGAACAGTTGAAGTCAGTTTCTAGTTATTTTTAACGAGTTTTTAACATATTATTGTTTTTAAAACTGTGTCTTATTTTGTTGTGTAGAATGGAACGTCAGAAAAAGTGTGTCACTATTTAATTTTCCTACATCTTTTCAAAAATCAAATTTAAAAAGCTTCAATAAGTGTTCTAAAAATATTCAGGAGATGAGCAGCAGCATATATCTATGTAACAACAACATCTTATTGCGATCACCGATCCGCCTGCCAAGAGTGGTGAATACTAAAAAACCCCATCAGTCGGAGTTGCCTGATAATAGCTACACTCACCATCTTCAGCCGGGAAACGTCCACTGCTGGACATAGGCCTCCTCCATGGATCCTGCATCCAGCGATTGCAGACAACTAGGTCGTTGGTCCATATAGTAGGGGCATGGCCTGGTACACGTTTCCCGGTGGAATATGGCGATATTAATTGCGATATAAATAGATTTAATAAAGAAAATATTAAAAGAATGGCTTTTTGAATCTCTTTAAATACTAAAATTACAAATAAAAAAACATTATTTTATGGAATAGATTATAGACATTATAAACAACACTTTTTGTATTAAACTGTTGTTGCAAATTATTTCGCGATTCAGGCGATCCACCTCCATCAAAGTTTCATACTAAATTTCTGTTGCCATAATCTTTTAAAAAATAATAGCTGGGTGCAATAACTATCTAAAAATAGGACATCAGATTGTGATGTCGCGAAATGAGTATCATTAACATACAACTTCACAGTGAATCACATGTTTCATTATTACACAATTTTTTTCAATTATTGTTCAAAGCGCCATCTATGAACCATTAGCTGCGTAACTGCTATTGTAGTTAAATATAAAGTTGTAAATTAATGATATTTATTTCGCTACACTATAATTTCATCTCCTATTTTTAGGTAATTACTTATCAAAGCCAGCTATTATATTTTAAAAGATTATGGCAACAGAAATTTAGTACGGAAGCATTACGAGAGGGATAACGTTAAAGTTTTATTGAAATTAAATTCACATAAACGTTTTCGAGTCACTTTTTTATTGTTTTGATACCTTTTTTCATGTTCATATTACAAAAAAACTTGACATTTCGTCAAACGGATTTCAAGGCACTGTTTCGCCTTACTTAACGAATTAGTTCAAAATTAATGACTGTTATTACAATGTCCGGTAGAAAAACCAATCCTGTCCCAATGAGCAGTGACATTTTAAATTGTTACACCTAACAATGTTTACATGTAGGCTTTATATCCGCGTTACTCACGCAGACGGTCGATGCAGTTGGAAATAATACGTCGACAAAATAGAAGGCTGCGTATTTTAAATGTACCTGATACGATAATAATTCTCCAACAGCGAGTTGGAAGAACATGTGGAAGGTTTCGATAAGGTTGGACAGGTATACAGAATAAATTCCCTAAATCTTAAATCTCACAATAAGGGTCCCGCTACAGCTACAGATTCTGTTCTGATCAGAAAAGAATACGGTTTGATCGGGCCACACTTTTGCTGTGTCAACTTCACGTGTACTGAGGCAATATCTCCGGCTCCGGGTTGCAACCGGCCAGTTTGTCACGATATATGGAGTTTTTACGTAATTCACGCCTCTTTCTGACCGGCCAACACGTTCTCCGGGGATGCTGGCCGGTTGTTTGCTGACCGGGCGTGCTTGACGGTGCGGGTAGATATATGTCTCCATCGTTACATTTGTATGACATTCTAGCCTTCCGGACTCCGGATGATCTGGGTAGATCAGAACAGTAAATACAGGTGTGTCCCCCGCCAGACTAATCCGTACCTGAGAAACTCACTGACATACCATCACGTGCCAAAAACAAAACATAACAATACGAATTAGAAATTATAATACTCTAGCTTTCATCAGCAAAAACTAAACTCGTTACCTACGACTATACAAATAATGTAGACACGCCAAATTACGTAAGATTGTGTAGAAAATTTATTTTATTTTTATGTTTATACTCGTATTCTCAGAAAAACTTACAAATACATTCCAAACACAAAAATCATATACATAAAACCACAAAAAATGCTAAATGTATCCATATTAATTTTATACAAATGCAAGTCAGCTTGTTTGTCCTTAATTTAACTCGTAACCATGAAATGATATAGGGTAAGTCCGTGCAGTTGAAGTCGCGAACTAAAGCGGTTTAAAAATATATTGGTTCAAACAGACATATTGTGTTTCTTTGACATCTGTAAAATTACATTTTTAGCTGTTTATTTCAAAAATCATTTCAACCTTTATCATGGTAAAACGTATCATGGCTAGGCGATGTAAGTGTCAAATTTTATCAATACCATTTTAGCAATGTCGTCGTGAAAATTATATAGACAGAGCGATAAAGCCACTTCCGGAATGTTAGTACCAGTGTGATAGTGTGTAAAAAGTAATTTATAGTGATAAGGGTTGATGATAAAACAGCAACAATAATATTAGTTAAGTATAATTGATCAGTCATCGATATTAAAGCTTACAGAGTCAATGAATGGGAACAGTGGTCGCGTGCAGCATCATCAGTGAACTGCACGAATGAACGGAATAAGGAAATGTTTACAATAATTAGATTAGTCAAATACAATTTGCCTCTTGAATTTAATATATCTACAATTCTTGCCTGCGACTTCGTCTGTGTTTCACAGAGTATCACACGGGAACGCATTACTGTGAAGAGTTTTTTGAAGTGGGTAAAAATAGTTTGTTCTCTGTGTACCAAACTTCAGCCATTTCAACAATTCCGTTTAGCCATTTATTTATTTATTAAATAAGGAGCATCAACAGTCTCTCGTATTGAATATTTGAATATATACATTAAATAATTCTTAATCTGATACGAGAACCAATTACAGATGCACACAACATTAATGTAGTAAGTTACATGTTAAAGACAAGAAAAAATAGAGATTAGATTAAATAGAATTAAATATAAAATTGTAATTCATAGATTGTTATTGTAACGCAAGATGAATGTTTAAAGTCCGCTTAAATTTGGGTAATGAGTTAGAAAATATATCTATTTCCGGAAAGTCCCTACATAGCTCATTGTATTCTGTACAAATTCTGACTAAAGGAAACTGTTTACCAGTGTTTTTTCTGCAGAATGGGATGTGAAAGATTTTCGAGATGGGCTGTCGAGGAATTCTGGACGGTACGGCCATTTTTCCGTGCTAAACACAAACATAACTTTGTTACGATTGCAACATAAAAGACCTGACGAATAAAGATTTCAGGCTTATAACACTTTGCATCCACTAGCCTAGACCCACAAAGCAAGTGTTAAATATTGATTTAATCTTATTTATTAAATTTTCTGAGTGAGACGGTTAAAACCACTTCATAATGTAAGGAACGTTACCCTTTTTAGTTCGCCCCGCCACGCTTTCCATCAGGAATGAGCCCTATTCAACACACATAGAGGTGGCGTGTCCATTCTTTTCTAGTCTAAGCTCGTTATATAATAACTGGACTATTCGGGCGAGGCCGTCAAGCCACTATACTTCTCACTACGCCATACTAAACAATGGCTAAAAACATCCCACGTACTTCCGGATGGGAAGATGTGTAGGGACATGGGGTGACCTTAGGGTCTTAATTAGATGCACTGATTGACAGGACTGATAAATGCTATGGCGGTGGCTGTGAGAAAGGACAAAGCTTCAAAGTTTGACAAGTGTCAAGTGAATCTATGGAACACATCCAGTACTCGTAAGTGCTGTGGAACTATGTTAGTTATGTTACACAGGCATACGAGCTTTTTATGTACGATGGGTTTGCATTTGGCCTTCATATCACCTGATAGTATGTTACGATAAGGCTGTTAGATGGTAAGCGTTCGCACCCAGAAGCCTCAAGTTACCGAGGCGCTGGCTCTGCTACCTGACATACTGGAACACAACAGTGCTATAAACACTGCTGTTTGGCGGCAGATTTTGGTAACATGGTGGTAGCTAGCCAGGCGGACATAGAAAATGCCCAACCACCAACCAATAGGTACCTGAGGGTACTCCCACTGATAATCGAACCCGGGACGTCCGGATTGTAAGTTCAAGAATATAGCCATTGTAGGCCATGGAGGCGGTTAAAATCGCTAAAAGGGCGGTATCGTGTTTCTATGTGTTTACGGCTAGTTATATTGAATTGAAACGAACCATAGTATGACGTATTTTTCGATATTACATTAGCGCAAAATTGCTATAAAGTCTCGATTTAAATTGCCTGTTTCGCTGCAGTTTTTACAATGTCGACGAGAAAGGGTGTACGTTTGACCGCCGCCAAGGCTCCCGCGAGGCTGGCACGAGCCTAGCTCGCAATACGGATGTATCACAACTGGATCGAGCTTGTTTTAAAAATAGGTTAATGTCAATAACAATGGCTGCTTTACAAGCGGAACGTAGATCGTTATCTCGTGTAGAAATGTTAATGCAAGCTTAGGTGATTGTTTTGGAAACATAATCCTGGCATTGTTCGAGGTAAAGGTTTGCAAAAGGTTCCGTGACGAAAATGCTTAAAAGGGAACCTTATGGCACAGTCCGGACTCTTCGTATAAATGTCGTGATATCGGTTCCTATTCACCTACGCCGAACAGATGACGTTTGTACACACGCATGTGTGAGTAAATTTGCGCCCGCAATTCTGCCGGTCTCCTCGCGTGGCCAATACTAACCCTTTTAGCAAATCTAATTAAGTAGAACACAATGGAATAAAAGTCAGAACATCAAGGCAATCTATCTTTCGAGGGTCTTGTAAAAATACAGTTATTAAAATCAATTTGCAGAAGGTGCTAAAACAAAGAGATACCTTCAGTTAATATTTTTATTTTCACAGCAACGTACAAAAAAGTATACACAAAATAATGCGAGCGATTTGTTCTATTACAAAGTTGTGTTTACAAAGATAGCTATTGAAATGAATTCCGTTATGATGCCTTCGATTTAACGTTATCCCTCTCCTAATGCCTCCATACTAAGTTTCTGTTGCCATAATCTTTTAAAATAGAATAGCTGGCTTTGATAAGCAATTTACCTAAAAATAGGAGAAACAATTATAGTGTAGCGAAATAAATATCATTAATTTACAACTTTATAGTTAGCTATAATAGCAGTTACGCAGCCAATGGTTCATAGATGGCGCTTTGAACAATAATCGAAAAAAGTGTTTAAAATGAAAATTGTGATTCAATGTGAAGTTGTACGTTAATGATACTCATTTCGCGACATCACAATCTGATGTCCTATTTTTACATAGTTACTATACAAATCCCGCCATTATATTTTAAAAGATTATGGCAACAGAAATTTAGTATGAAACTTTGATGGAGGTGGATCGCCTTAATGTTCACAAATACATTTTACCTAATACATATACAATACATTACACCTGGAAACGCTAAAGAAAGAGAGAAACGTTGTTGTGACAGGTGATATCAATATTAACTTATGTCCTAAGCTCTCAGAAAAATCTCATGAACGTAATAATAGATTGAATTATCTTAACATCCTGTCTCTGCATGGTCTCCTCCCTGGACATTTATTGCCAACAAGAGAGGACAACTGCCTTGACCACATTATGTTAAATTTAGATAAAACTAACAACACTGCATTCATAGCAGTTCTAAACACGACCGTAACTGATCACGCTATGTTACTATTAAATATTTCTAGCATAAAGAAAATAAACTCATGTTCTAAAACTAAAACCGTCACTGATTTTGAAAATGCATACAAGAGTCTTCTAATTGCGAATCCACTAGATTTATATAATCATAATGACCCAAACATAATAGCTGATTTATTAATTAATATAATCAGGACAGCTCTAATAGAAAACACTAAAATTGTACCGATTTCTGTAAATAAGAGAACAATTAAACCGTGGATGACAGAGGGTGCTTTACGATGTATCAGGCTTAGAAATAATATGCAGAAAAAGCTTCGTCAAGACCCTTACAATGCTATATTAAAAATTACATACAGAAGATTTCGCAATTTTTGTAATAATCTAATTAAAAAAATAAAAAGACAATACAACAGAAAGTTATTAGAAAATTCTATGAAAAATCCGAAAAGTATGTGGTCTACTCTAAATAAAATAACTCAGTTCAAACCACCAAAAATTTCAAATACGTCTCTACTAAACATATCTCCGCACCCATCTGTTTCCGTTAATCTCGTTAATAGATACTTTGTCTCGATTGGTAAGTCTCTGGCTGAAAATATTGTAATTAACTACGGTTCGCAGTGCACAAGGATCGACTTTCCGAACCATAACAATGTGTCTTTTGTTCTACTGGACACCGACCCTGGAGAAGTTAATAGTTTACTTATGAGTCTTGACTCCGGAAGTGCTCCTGGCTGGGACAACATACCTTCCTCATTTTTGAAGCGAGCAAAAGACGTTTTTGTCCCCTTGATGACTCATCTTGCTAACATATGTTTTATGAGTGGTGTGTTTCCTAGAGCTCTTAAGCAGTCGATAGTAACTCCAGTTTACAAGAGTGGTGACAGGGACGATATCAGCAATTATAGGCCAATATCTGTTCTGCCTTCCATTTCTAAGATCTTAGAAAAGCTGTTAAACAATAGACTGATTAGCTATTTGAATAAATATGACATATTGTCTAAGACACAGTACGGTTTCCGAAAAGGGTTGTCGACAGAAGATGCTGTCACAGCTCTATCTGGGCTTATTGTTGAGAAAGTAGATCAATCACAGAAATGTATTACTGTTTTTCTTGACCTTAAAAAAGCCTTTGATACCGTCGCTGTCTCCATTCTTATTCATAGACTCGAAGCTATTGGCATTAGAGGTACGGCACTTGCTCTCTTTGAAAGTTACCTTCAGGATAGAAAACAGAGTGTAAAAATTGACATATACAACAGTGAAGAAGAAAGTGTCATTTATGGCGTCCCTCAAGGAAGCGTCCTTGGCCCCACGCTGTTTCTGGTCTACATAAATGAACTATGTAAACTAGAAATAAGCGGGGGGCAGATATTTTCCTACGCAGACGACACTGCGGTCGTTTTTACGGGGGACTCTTGGGAACAGGTCCGTGCTGTCACGGAAGCGGGAATGGCTAAAATAGCAAATTGGCTAAACTCAAATTTGTTAACCCTGAACAAGGCCAAGACGAACTACATTTGTCATACCAAGTATGGCATAACCCAACCTGGAGCGGAGTTTGGGGTCAGGATTCATGAGTGTGATTTTCCTGGAATATCAGACTGTAGCTGCTCCATTATTGAAAAAGTTAATAAAACCAAATATCTAGGAATTCTAGTGGATCGGAGATTATCTTGGCATGCACATATTGATCTGATTATATCCCGAATAAGAAAACTTATTTGGATATTTAAAACTCTTAGGCACGTGACCTCATCAGAACTCCTGAACAAAATATATGTTGCTTTGGTACAGTCAATAATAGTCTACTGCATCCCTGTATGGGGTGGAGCTACTAAAACGAAGTTAATAGATGTTGAAAGAGCACAAAGGTCTTTATTAAAGGTAATGTACTCCAAACCATACAGGTACCCCACTGATAACCTTTATATAATTAGTGATTTGCTGACTGTGAGAAAATTGTACGTCTTAAAAGTCATACTAAAGCTGCACAAGTCTTTGCCGTACGACCCAGAGCTGTTAAACAAACGTAGAAGAGACATAGTAGCATTTTCTAAATCCTTCAAATCAGCATTTGCCAGCCGCCAATACGCAAGACAATCTTCGCACCTGTATAATGTAATTAATCGCAAAATTGCAATTTATCCCTTAAAGTCACACGAGTGTAAAGAATCATTATCAAAGTGGTTAAAAACGTTAACCTACGATAACACGGAATCTTTATTGAACATATTGAGCTAGCAGACGCACGTATCCTCCCTCTCAATACAATCACCCCCCCCCCCCCCCCCACATACACACACACACTCACTCACACACGCACACTCACACACACTCACTTTACACATATACACTTACACACAACTAATTTCTTTTAAAAATGTATAATTAGTTTATAACTTATACTATTAATTTTTACTGTATGTATTTGTATTCCTAAATAACTAGCGGAAGAGCGGGGCCTCCTAATACAAGTTTTTTTTTAACTTAAAAGGAGTGTCCCCAAAACTGTAATCTAATGTTAATGTGAAAGGAAATAAATATTTTTTCATTTTCATTTTTCATTTTCACATTTCTACAACGATGTTTGACCAAACATTATCTTTGCTTCAGATTCACGAACACATGACGTCAGATGAGCTACGGCACCTCTTCCACACTGAAGACCACACCCTGCTGCCAGAGTATCACCTCGTTCATCTCACACACCAACTAGCCAGGCGGCACGTCCCTGCTTCTCATCAGAGCAATAGTCACTCAGAAAACTCTGGTAAGTTTACTTACGTATTAATTCGTTAGGCAATTTATTGCTGCTGTGAGATCATTTGGTACTTGCGTTCTGGGTATTGTCATTAACTTCGGCTTACGTGAACGACACCGTCCCTGGGATTAGGAGCACAATTAGGACACACTTTTGAATTTCTTTTCAGCCGTGTGCAGGTTTTCTCACAATGTTTTCCTTCACCAAAAATCCAACGGTAGTGACTTTTATCATTACTTTTTAAATACAAAATAACTAAATGTAGCTCATTCGCATGAGCCAGGATCGAACCATGACCTTGGTTGCTCTGCTTCTGTTACTAACCATCATCCGCATCAGTCCACTGAGACATCACAAACGGGATTTCCATAAGGATATTTCCATAGACGCCACAATGGGCAGGCAGATTGGTGATAGCTTATAGATTGATTATATACAGGAAAGATGCATATACCTGACTCATTAAATTTCCTCTTAGATGACACCCCCAAGGCAAGATGGTTTGACCCTATTCTGCAGTCAAGACTACACTGCTTTTTGGGTACACACTTCAAACGTAGTCAGGACAGTCTAATCACTGCCAGACAGACGAAGAACTTAGCCGAGTAGATTTGTTAAAATATCTACTTTACTGCAACCTTTGTTCACAGGTAAAACACCCCACGAAAAGTATCAGAAGAAAATCAAAATCTGGAAAACAGAGACTCCTAGCCCACCCTCGCTGCTAAACGACGAGATGTTCGTCAAAGCGAAACTCAACATCAAGGACGTTGACATAATTGGTGACCTAAACAACACAGTCAGCGTCAACTTTGATCTATCAAATTCAAGTGAATCCCAAAGTGAAAGTGATAGTATTAGTGTACCAAGTGATAGGGAACAAATTGTGGAGGAGCAAGAGGAAGATGTGCACAAGATTGACTTGGAGGCGTTCGGGAAGCAAATGAAGTTGGTGCTCAAGAAACAGGAGGGTTTGCTCAAGAAGGATGGCCTGAAGATGTGGCGAGCGATGAGAAATGATTCACTGCCTCATGGAGTGGATTATGAAGAGTTGGTGTCGGTAAGTTGACAATTTTTTCCTATTGTGACCATGTTGATTGGGCAAAAGAAAATCAACTTGAAGAAACAGAGATTTCTGTTTCAACAAGCTTATTCTGACTGAGGTAGTCAACGTCAGAGATAGACCATCTCACATCTACACTTTGTATCCAGTCAACCGTTCTCAAAATGAGAATGCACGGGCTACAGTCGAGAAAAAGTAGGTCCCAAATCATTATGCCTTATTTGTAAAATTTTGGGTTAAGGCCATATGGATTGCTGGTTACCTTTATAAAAAAAAGAAGACCACGTTGATAGATTGGCAATTTAGTTTATAGCACAGCAGGTGTAATAGAAATAAAGCAACTGTGAGTTTGTTAGAAATAGTTCGATGCGTATTCTGCCAACAGACATACGCAACAACTTACTATGCTTCTCTTAACTTTGAAGTAATGCTTCCGGTGCAAATTCGTAGATTCGAATGTTTTCTCGGGAGTATAAGGTTTCCTTTTGATGATTTCATACTCGTATTAATAAACCTCGCTTTATTGAAATCTACATTAAAAATTGATTAAATTTTTAATATAAAAGATAGATCAACGCTCGACCACAATCTCACCTGATGTTAAGTGACGATGAGGTCAATGAAATTACGCGTTGGTGTAGCTAGAAGGTGCATATTTACTCTTCGTACGAAGATTCCCAAGCTGTAGTTTTGATGGAACGCGGAAACCGGTATTGTATTCCGCATATAGCTGTACGCATGATAAATGTAGAAACGAAACGCTTGGTGCAAGCTGTAGTAATATATACAATATACCATATTTTGAGTTCGAGAGTTAACGACAGACGTCATATAGAAAATTGTTTTAATCTCTGCAACAATAAAATGATCTTACAAAGCATGCAACGAGGACACAGTACTTACCTATTTTCTCATGAGATAACATCGTAGCTTACTCTATACAACACACGTTTAGTATATATACGAGTACAAGTGGAAAACAGGAAAACGTAACATAAGCGAAAAGTGGCGCGTTTCCAGACAGCCATTTAATATATATTTAAACTAATAGCCCGCAGTTTGACCTGCGTGGAAAATACTTCCTCATTGGTACTCTAAATCGGCGAATGGATCCATGTTTCAAAGAGTTCAAGTTGTTAGCTCATATAAAACCTTTAACCTTTATCCATGTACTACTCCACCTCAGGGGTGGAATTACTAAAATTCCTCTCTTAGTGATACACTAAAGCATGAAAGACATGTATTTGTTATATTAGATGCTATTTTGTTGCCCTTTCACACTTAACTTGTTTGAATTTAAATTTGAATATTATTTTAACATGCTAAAGTTTGTTCGTTAATTATCATTTGGCGCCTCATCATCAGCTGCTCTAACATGAAGGCCACGAGATAATTTTGTCACACCATTTTGTTATGAAGAATGTCGATATCGCGTATCCTTCATGTTAGCCCTGGCAGGTCATGATTTTTCATGCACGTTACCTGTACATCTAATTTTATAGACTAAATTAGATCCTAGTCAAATAAAAGCTATATAATATGTTCTGTCCACATAAAGTCCAGCCAAAGAAGTGGCGGTCAAAAGCTAGCTACACATGAATAAAGAGCTCGTACAATACTCAAGAAATCAATATATGAAATATTTTAGAATTCGACTGCGAAATGATTTCATTTTTCCGCATTTGCTTTCACTAACTTCATGGTGATTACATAAGACTGTAAAATTGAATCGTGCTCTCTAAAAAGCTTCAATTCAACCACACAATTTACCTTATGTTGTTGGAGCACAACGGCTCTATTAAAACTACTGTTTGGCGACAACTCCTGATACGAGTAGCATGGTGGCAGCTAGCTAGACGGACATAGAAAACTTCACCTACGCCAATTAAGAGGTTTTTCACATCCCTGTCTTCTAAGCAAACTCACAGGCAATTTATAATTGTGATGTTAAAAAATAGTTCACATTATCTGTTTTCCCGTGCAATAACGATCTACTCGCGATACTCTCCATAACGCACAAGCTGTTATTAACGAGTGAAAAGTGAAAATCAATCGCTGAGCGTTGGGGAACTCCTGACAATACGCAGAAGTGATCAAATGTTATACAACTCAGGATAGACAGGGACGGATGCAGAGATCGGTTGGGGCGATAGGGAAATTGGGTGTCTTAGGGAAAAAACTTGGGTGTCTTTAAGTCGAGAGTGAACTGGCACCGTCCAGTCCAGCGTGCACCATCGCAGGCCACATCATGACTTACCATCAGGTGAGATCGTGGCCAAACGTTGAATCTACGAGTACGTTCTGACAAAAAATTTGGATGCTCAGTCTGAAATTATCATTGTCAGGTTCTAAGACCTGCTGATGGACATAGCTCTTATGTCTTACTGCCTCGGGTGCTTTGTGGTAGCACAGCCTACGGCTTTTAGCAGGCAAGGGCCGGTCCAAATAGTGCCAAAGAAGGCGTACGTCACTAGACGCAAAATTTTATTAATTTGTCAAATTATATGTCGAAAGCCATAATATTAAACAAAATCATTGATTTAATAGGAATTTTGTAAATAAAACGGTACTTCCTCACTATCACTGGAAAATAATTTGTAAAAATCCTTGCTTTGCCAGAAAATCTGTTATTAAACTGGTACGCGGAGTAAAGTCTAGGTAGGTTCGATTCGTATTCGTTAACAGGCCCTATGTTGAAAATAATACATGGGCACCATCACAGTCTACCTAATTCCGTCTCTGTTTGCGATGCGACAGCCAATTGTTCTCTGTGGGTCGCAAAAACCACTGCACCCGTTTTAATGTGGGTGAAAGCGGTTCCCACGCGGTCTTATCTAACCGTGAAGTCAGGTGCACTGCAGTTTAGCGGCGAGGTGTCGACGCAAACTGATTTATCCGAATCAAGACGATTCCGATTGAATTCCGCACGCCGCCGTATCGTGATTCAATTGCATTGTCAATGATAAATTAGAATGAAATTGGTTTTATGACCGATATGTACCACATTTAAGCATAATAAAGAATTTGAATAAAGAATTTATAAAAATCATAATATAAGCATTTATATTTCTTACGGGCGTTATATTTTGATGGCAATTAAGGCGGTCCCAAACAACACTTAATTTACATAAATTTCGTTAGTTAATTGTGTACTTTTCTATACAAAATAATTGAACACGCAATGTATTAATAACATCTGAAGTTATCGACTGATTGACGGTTCTTTTTACACGTCAAATAATGACAGTTCAATAAACCGTGTATCCTTTGTCAAGTTAATTTGGCGTAACACATTGATTGCTGCTCGGTCTTTCTTTTAAAAATGATTAAATGATTAATAAAAAAATTATATGATTTGTACGTCCGTAAACTATATCTGGATAATTTATCCACCCGTATCAAATTACACGCTGTATACATTGCTGTCATCCGCAAAATTATAATGGGTAACTTTGTTCCTAATCTCACCTTATGGTAAGTGAAGATAAGGTCGTGGATGGTAAGCGTGCGCACCCAGAAGTCTCACGCTAATGAGGTGCGTGCTGGCTCTGCTGCCTTTCATACCGGAGCACAATAGTGCTATTAACACTGCTGTTTGACGTCAGACTTAGGTAAATGATGGTAGTAAGACAGGCAGTCATAGAAAATGCCCAACCACCAATCAAACCGGAGTAATAGTACCATAAACATGTCCTTTTTTTTCTTCAATGTAAGCTACGTACATGCTTTCTTTCGCTTCGTTTCTAAATACAAGATGTTATATTAAATCACCTTCTAAGTTATACTGGTATTAACTATAAGCACTGAGTAACTTAAATAACTAAGATTAGATAACTAAGTCGGGACGACAATTTAGGGCTCAATCCGTCCGAAGGCCGACCGGATTGTTTAACTTTGTCAAGTTGCAATTATGTAAGTTAAAATTAACTTTAAGAATGTATTCTGAAATAGCTTCGCGAGTCGTGAGGTCAGATATAATTAGAGCAGACAACAATGTGGGTTTGTTTTGTTCTGTTCTAAGCACGCTGCAATATCGCGGTCAAGCAATGCAATCGATTTTTAACCGATTCCAACGAGGAGGTCCACGATTCGACTTTATGTTTTAGCGTGTTTATTTTGTTTTGTATCGGTTGTAAAAGTGGTCTTATTTCAGTTTCAAGAATTTTTTCATTCCTAAATTTCATATGTCATAACTAATATTTCTGAATTATTTGTTTAAGTTTCAAAAACTTGTAATCGTTACAAAATTAGCTTTTTATCTGCGTTCTGATTCAAAGCGATAATTATTATGAATGAAAGAAACACACACAAATTTTAATACATTGCGTTCTCGCCAGTGCCAATAACTCCGAATAGACATGTTTCTGCCTACACAGTGCAACTGTTGCAATGCAGTAAATCTAGTTTAAAAAATTAAACACTTGCCATTGTTATTAATACAGTCGAAGAGCTTCTATATCCTCGTCGTGACTCCATCATCAGACATCCTTCACTAAGTGTAATGGACTCGTCAAAAAATGAGTCCAAACTCGAAATGCTAGTACACATTTAAGAGTGTGCCATTTGTAATGTTTTGGACTCAAAACAAACCAAATGAACCGAAACTGTAGCTGCAAATTAGTATATCTTGAAGAGTTCAACATTCTACTTCCTAGCTAAATCATGAGTCCCTTATCACCAAGTATCCACTTTTATTGGGCTAAGCTCGTCAAACCAAACGAGCCCAAATTCGAAGGGTTTAATAATACCCACTGAAGAGTTCCTCTCCACCTCCACCTCAAGGGTCAGATCAGTTTAATTGTGCCAAATTAGTCTATTGTCAATATTGTCATCCGAAAGTTTCAAATCTATACGACAGTTAAAATAAGGTTTACGTAGAAGTGAATCTAAATACATCGTGAAAAAAAGAAATAATTAACGCGTTCAAACAGAACTAAAAACCGCCTTCAATTGCCTTAACAATTTGGGTTTTGTTGATTTTCTCAAAGCGCGATCAACCAATTTCGATATAATTTATATAGAATCACCTCTAAAACATTTTCTACCAAACAAACAAAAAATTATCAAAATCGATTCACTATTCGCGTAGTTATCGCGTAACACACATACAAAAAACATACACGTCGAATTGAGAACCTTCTCCTTTTTGAAGTCGGTTGAAAAATCAATGATATCGTCCATTGTAATTAGTATATTTTCTTTTAAATGAGACCCTCTGTTTAACGTTTGACAACTTTGGTCTGGAAGGTCAGAAAGTATTGAATATGTTGTCCCCTACTAGCCGTGGTAAGCATTAAAGATGAGCAATACAACAAACTGGAAATTCCTTTTTGGCTGCGCGTGCGATTTGTATGAACGAGTGCTCTTGGAGATCATTACCACGACGGCATGGGAATATTAACATTCCAATCACGTGTCACTAAAAATGCGAATGGCGTTCTGTACGCATAAATGGTCGTTCAAATATGGTAGAACCAATTATGAAGTAGAGTTGGTGGTAGATTTTTCTGTCCGCTATCTTGATCTGAATCTGAACTACAGCGTTGATTATTTTGTGTCAACTGGCAAGCGGCGGTATTTTATAGGATACATTATGGAGAGTGTGCGAAGGAGCTATTTTTGCTGATTCCACCTTCGCCGTTCAAGTACCGGTCAAACAGAAGAACGGCAGACCTTCATCCGTACACTGTAGATATTCCTACAGCTCGCACCAAGCGTTTCGCTTCCACATTTATCGTGCGTACAGCAAAAATAGGGAATACGCTACCGGTTTCCGTGTTCCCCGAAAACTACAACTTGGGAATCTTCAAAAGAAGAGTAAATCGGCACCTTCTATAACAACACATAACATCGTCGCCCTCATCGTCACTTACCATCAGGTGAGATTGAGGTCAAGTGTTGTTCTATCTTCAATAAAAAATAAAAAAAGCAAATATAGCGTATCCAGTGGCCCAATTTTTAGGTAGAGGGTAGTATTTGGGGTGTAATGTATTACATTACATACTTATATAGCTTAAAGCTATGTAGGTATGTTTGGGTGATTATCAGGGTAGCTAGGTGATTACCCCAAAAGAAAAAAACGAACCCTTATAGGATCTCTTGGTCGTCCAGCTGTCTGTCACGACCCTTTTTTTTCAGAAACGTTGAGCTATCAAATTGAAATTAATATCACTCAAGTCTGCAGTCTCTTGGATCTGTAAAAAAAATCATACTTCTAGGTAAGACACGACAATAAAAAGATACAGCCATGCGTTCCGTATATTTCGACGATTTCCCGTGAAGGACCAAGGAACCTGAAATTTGCCTGAAACAGCACAAGTACAGTAATCAATCTGAAAAGTATAATTTCTAATTATAGCTCATTAAAACCAATTTTAAGTCAAACTGTTCCAGTGCCTGTTGGTACATTCTTTATGCTAATGATTTTGTTAACACTTGCTCGTTGATTTTAGTCAGGCATTTTTATATATTATTTATGATTTTCAGTATGCTAATTAATCATATTTTGTACGGAACCCTCGTTGCGTGAGTCCGACTCGCACTTGGCCGGTTTTTAATCCCTCATAACTACCAAGCATGAATATTCCATAATAACATAATATCCATAAATTCATTCCACCCAAGTCAGAGAAAATATTACGTGAGAAGGGCAGCAGCATCTACCTATGTAACATCTTACTGCGATCACCAAATCGCTTGCAAAGCGTAGTTATTTTGGCAAATCCCCTAACGGATAGTCTGACGTGGCGCTCTACATATAGGAAGCTCATTTTTTTAAAGTACGCTCGAAAACCGTAAAAAAGGTAAATGGTTTATGTCCCTAGTTAATAACGTAAATAACGAGTAAAAATTTAATATGTCCGTCACCATTTAACACAGCTACAAAACTGCTGCAGATATCTCTCAATTAAGTCATTTAATTTGACCTTGACCCAGAAAGAGTTTTGAGTATTGCGCAACCATGAGCGTCAATATTATAATATTGTTCTACTTTTTTGTCAAAGTAGCTAAAGATACGTAATTATTGAATCGTAATATCGTAGACTGTATTTCTATAACGAATTTAAAAGTCATTAGTTGAATAAAAGTTATATTTACATATTCATATTGTATTTAATATCTGGGCGACCCGAGCTTTGCTCGTAGTTCTTTAAAAACAAACAAAAACTTTATGTCTGCCCCTAAACACACAAAAAACAAAAATAAAAGCAATTTTCTAACCGGGATTTGAACGCGGATATCTCGGACGGAATGACACGTGTGAACCACTCGGCTAAAGTGATTATGTTTGACAGCGTGAAATTTCCCATCATATTTAGCGTCGAATAATGCGAAAGAAAAAGCGCATGAAAACTCGAAAACGCGCATTTTCCCAGATATAAGACTAATCTAGATCGATTTTTCGCTCCCAAACCCCCCTAAATAACAAAATTCTGCGAAATCGCTGAAGCCGTTTCCGAGATCCGAATTATATATATAGGTTAATTATATATATATGCAAGAATTGCTTGTTTAAAGGTATTAGATTTACATATGCATGTATATTATATTTATGCATTATATTTATATAAGTTTTTTAAATATTTCGTTCTCACATCTCTTTGTTTGTGTATCTTTTATTCTTATCTCCTTATTTAACGATCCGATATTGCATATGTCTCCGCACACCGCCCCTTCATCCTTCTCACGCTGGTTGACTGGAAGAGATCCCTATATAGGGAAAAGTCCGCCAAATTTGCATGCCGACTTAGACATAACTTATATTTATTAGCTATTTTCATGTTTTTAATTATTTAAGTGAAGATGTAAATAAAGAATACTCAAACAAAGAAACAAAAGTTTATGTTTAGAAGGTACTGCACGAAATTTCGTAAATTAAAGTCTATTATGCACTGAATTAGTTAAATACATAGAAAGGACTTTTCCTTGAACAATCTTGCTGTCGTACTTTTGTTGGTCACGCTCTTGTTGAAATTTCACACAAATACATAAATAAATAAATAATGAACAATATATAACATTATGACATCGCAATAGTTTTAAAAATTATAGATCGGGCTAATTAAAATAAGTCATTGCAATATATTTAACTAATTCAGCATATAATAATAGTGACTTAAAATTTACAAAATTTCTTAAGGGGTTGGGAATTAAATACATCAATATTGAATTGCGTCATACAAATTAATCTGCCTTAAAAATTACATCGTTGATACGTAGGCAAATGCTGCTGCCTACAGGCAACAAACAAACAACTCACTGTCACATTTATGTGATACTAAAACTGTTTTATTCCCATATCGAAACATAAAGTTATTGCTGCACAGTTTATGGTTGACAAGTTAATTGTCAAGACACTCGTTAACTTCCTAATTATTTCTCACGTCACGTGAATCATCTACCAACAATTAACTACAATTACCGTTGCTGTAAAGCACACCCATAGACCCATATTCTATGATACATGTGACCGCATGGTCCTATCTTACAACTTGTGTATATTTAGCTGACTATACCACGAATAATTCCCATTTATTGCGAAATAGAGTCTATTCGCTCTTACTAACTTATTTTATTACATTTAGAGGTTGTAATATATCATATTGTATTTTTTTATAAAATGTGCATGCTATTACAAATAAATTCTATCTTAGTATATTATTTATTTTCTATTGCTAACCTAAGAACTAGTAATGAACATTAAAGGACCAAGTTTAAGTCCTTGGGGGACCCACATTCATTCATAATAACGAGTAAAACGTAATAATAAAGTTTTCGTTAATCTTTCCCGTTTCATAAACTTTCCGTCGAAATGAATAAATATTACGCCTTTTATTTTCTCAGACGAGACCATAAAACTTTATCAGTAGGCATGTCATCTGAGTTAAACCATGTAAAACGCTTTAGCGAAGTCGTGAGGACGATACCCATCGAGATATTATTAAAAGACTGCGGAAGTTATGCGTAATAGCATGTGAATGATGCGATAAATACTGTCACTACACCATACAGTATTACAATAAATAACTTTAATGTGTTCAAAGTTATTTTATGTTTATGTTTGCCGGGATATTAATAGTGTGTCAGCTTGTGGGAAACAATTATTTATTGCTTTTGCTGCAAGCGAATACAATTAACTCCTACCTGCAATTTTATAAAACTTTACAATCTCATCAGATGGTATTAGCTGTTAAAAAGTACAGTAAGCCGAAGCTGCCATTTTATTTCATTATTGTATGAAACTAGGTTTTGGCAAGGGAACGTTTACTGGGAATAAAAAATAGCCTTTATCGGGAGTGAGGAAATCCGTACACGAACTTAAGTAACATACAGGACAGGACATAGCTTCATCAGTAAGATGAAGTGGCAATGGACACGTCGCTTTAAGAAAATGATAACCAATGGGGAGTAAGAGTTTTCAAATGACGGCCACGTACCATTCTTTCCATGTACACGGCTGTCCCTCTACTATATAGACTGACGACCTGGTAAAGGTCGCGGGGAGTCGCTGGAGACCTATGTCCAGCAGGTACGGTTGACGGTGAAAAAAATATGCAAATGTCATTCCCCAAGCGAGAGCGAATTTTCTTCACAATCAACGAATCCGTTTAGTCGTCAAAATATTGTATAGTAGATAAAAAGTTCCTTCCTTGTAGTTCAGTAGTTCCTAGTGGAAGAAGCTCGATAGTATAGATATATATCGACAGATATATAAGTATGCCACCTAATTCAGATTGCAAGATTTCACCGAAACAAACTTACACACAAACATTGCAAGTAAAATAGTAGCAGTAGTTTGATAGCATAAATGATTTTTCTTCTTATTTCTTGCAGTATCCTTTTAAAATCTAATTAACATATTTGTATTGTATAAGAGCGTTGTGTAAAATGCCTTTATAATGGCTGTATTCACCTCACGACTACACTCTTCCCACGATATATAGCGCGGTAGAAACGGAAACGGCGCTTGTTAACAAAAACTCAAGTTTCACGGTAAAGTTGACACGTCACTTTGAGTCAGCGTTATCGTTTTAATGAATCTCCATGCCGTTCCAAGCTATATTGTATCAACAACAGCTTGAAATAAGCCTTCAACAAATGTACATACATTCGGTAATTATTAATTAATTTTATATGAAAATTTCATTTTAAAAGATGGCGGGTGAATCGCGGTCTCTTATAGCAATTTATATGTAGTCATTTTTAGCTTTAATTTATTAAGACCATTACAAATATTTACCGAATTAACATCTTTATTTTTATTCAAGTTGGGTAATTAAACATATTCATATTCATCTTTTACTAAATCTGACGGTTGGATACAATCCTAGTTCCTCCTGAAAGTTCGAAGTGAGGAAGTAAAAACAATGGTATAACTTATAAAAGATACAGTATGAAATAATTGAATTAGCTTTTTCTATATACTTTTCTATTACTATTTATTAATGAATTATAACGAAGAAACAAAAAGTATAGTTTAAATTGATGCTCCAAAAATATTATACACTGATTAGGTGTGAATCTAATTCGCGCAACGGCTCAGTGCAGTGCCCCAAGTGCTGGCAGATCGGCCCGGGAAGATCGGAATGCACGAGGAAAGCACTGGAGACATTCCTATGGAGTTGTTAGTTAGAATTCCACACCGACTCTTCCCTAAAGGTATCATTCGACGCCTTCCCTTCGTTGAAAAGAAGGAAGAATTTATTTTTGTCGACCGTATAAAAGATAGTTTTACAGGATTTTTGATAACTCCAAAAAGCTTTGCTAGTCCTATTGTTATACCTGCAACATTTACAAACTATAACATTTCAGATTTTTAGGCCTGGAACCATAAAATAATGTTGCATAAGCAGTCAACATTAAAATTTAAATAAAAGCCACATTTCATGATTGTTGATATAAAAACATAGCACTGACTCGTTCTCATCACGTAATCTGCACAACTAGAGACCACAACAGCAAAAAAATACGGATGCAGTTGTTTGCCTACATTGATACGGCTGACAAAGACAGTTTTTTGAAGGACAAGGCCACTCTATGGTTTATCATAGGATTTTTAACAGCCAACCGTAACGAAGACAATCTTAAACTTTGTCCATTTTTCTGCATTTTTTGTCGTACAGCCTTGACTCGTGTTCCTTCCGCCGATTGTTGCGATACCAAAAGTCGTCGCTCCGTGGTCAACATTTAAACGGGAAAATGCCGTGAATTATTCAATTTCAGGGGTAATTTAATCGATTGTTGTGCATCGGAATTTTAAATGGTTTCGTCCTTCAGGTTGCTTGGTTCTTCATTTGAATCCCCTAGTTGTTCAGTTTTGGACACACCATTATCACGTGATGTGAAGTGACGAAAAGGCTGTAGAATAGCAGTAAATGAATGCCGTCTTGGTTATCTTTTATTTACGGTACACAAAGTGCTTTTATTGATGTTTGATTGCTGACTTAGATATTATAGTGGTAGCTATCCAGTTAGACAATTGGACATACGTATAAACATGCCAAACGACCAAACAAACCGAGTATCCGTTGTAGCGTTACTTATTTAGAAAGCAGGGAAGAACAAGAACACTAAAAGAATATTATAAATTTTATTTATTAAAAAAAAAGGAGAGCGGGTAGGTAAAAACCTAAAAGGTTCAGATTATATCGGTTATTGCCTAGGGCGCGACACTCCCCTGAAAATTCCCGAAGTCAACAAGGCGGCGAAATAATCTTCACAGCGGGGGGTCCTTGTGTTGAAAAAGTGAGCTCAATCAAAATGGCGAACGATGGATCATTAAAGCGGGGACATATTAGTAGTGATGTCACCGTGATGATTACCGATTGCAATTATTAATCAAATTTTAATCGATAGTTTTAGACTAAAGATTTATTTCACCTATTTGATTCTGGTTTTTTTTCATGTATGTACTACATACTAACATATTTCTTCTTTACAGGAAGGTGATGAGGATTTGGGGGAACTGTACCAGGACGAAGAGAACGGTGCTGCCCTCCTGATTAGAAGACATCCGACGCACGGGAAACTTGTTGTGGTAAGTCTTCAATAGCAGTTCTCATGTTTATGATTCCACACCTGAAACAAACTAACGGAACACTTGTTTTAAACACACTTACTGTAAACGTTCCAGTGTTTTTATTTATTTAAATCATGTATTGTACACAGAAAATATTTACAGAACACACAAAAAAAGAGAAACCGAAACCAGCATTCGTCATTTCAATAAAAATGTACAAATTTGAAAAGAAATCAGCTTAGTTAAGCTGTAAACTGCAATTTGCTATTTGCGCGGGTTTTCATTTCAATTTTTTGAGAACCTCAATTGCTGTTTCCATCATTGCTATTCTTATCAGCAAACCCTTGTCCCAGCTTGAAGCAATTGTCATTAATTAACCATAAAATATGTAAGACTATGTACGGGGTACATTTAATCAGGAATTGTCGCATATCCTGTCATGTCACGTCCCGAATATCCATTTACAGAGTTGCCAGACTAACTTTATGGATATCCATGACCTTGGTACGTGATGCGATTTGGATATTATTGCGATTTTTATACTCCTTGAATTTTTTAAATGAATGATGGGTTTTTATCTGATGATTAGTTCTCGCCTGGCTAGGTACCACCTTAAATTTACGGCATTATCTTAAGGCTTCTGGTTAAGAAAGCTTTAAACAGCCTTATAGTCACTTACAATCAAGTGAAATAAAGGCCAAGTGGAAACCAATCGTTCATAAATTAACCGTAACCTTTTCTTCAGTTCTCTATTGTTTTAAACAAATTTAACGAGAATTTTTTATCACTTTCGTATTTGAATTTAACTGACTTACTGTTGGTCTTCATCTTCCCTTTAAGTGGTGACAAGGGCGGCGTGCTCACCCAGAAGCCATTGAATATAATGAGGGATTGGTTACGCTGATGATCGGAAGGTCATTGCCGTATTTCTGTTGTCTTTCCGTCTCTGCAAGTGCCTCCGCTTATCTTCTGTTTCACTAACAACCTAAAATTAACGGCATCCCGCTCCATCAAAGTTTCATACTAAAATTTGTTGCCATAAGGACATCGGATTGTGATGTCGCGAAATGAGTATCACTTACATACAACTTCACAGTGAATCACAATTTACATTTTGAACACTTTTTTCCGATTATTGTTCAAAGCGCCATCTATGAACCATTAGCTGCGTAACGGCTATTGTAGCTTAATGATATTTATTTCACGACACTATAATTTCAATTCCTATTTTAGGTAATTACTTATCAAAGCCAGCTGTTCTATTTTACAAGATTGTAGCAACAGAACTTTAGTAAGGAAGCATTCGAAGATATTTCGTTAAGATACCTTCTTCAGAGATATCAGAACATCGACTAAAAAAGAGCAAGACAAGATAAATTTGCCATAACCCCAAAGAGCACGGCACGTCAGTAAAACCTCCTGACAAAATGTTATCTGTGAACGAAATGTTGTGCAAGCGCTGACCTTAGTCTACTTGCCGGCGCCATTGTCTGCGCGGTGTTGCAGTCATGTAATGCTTTATTAATCTGTACTTGCTATGACAGTGTGGTATTTCGGTTGATAGTATGCATTTCGTACGCATATACACTGGTATCTTATACGGTCGCCCAGATATTAAATATTATACGAGAAAGATAGCATATATATTAATACCTACACATCTATCTGTAGGAGAGTAGGCCTGAGCATCTGCAGAGGGGACATATATAGGTTGTTGATGATGATGATGACACATCTACTAAGCCGTACTGACGTTGTGGTCAGACTCTTTAATTACAGTGATAGAGCAATGACAACGGGTTCGCTCAGAATGCTTCCAGATACAACTTTTTACAATACAACCGTTACGCAGGTAATGGTCCCTAGATGGCGTTTTGAACAGTGTGATTCACTGTGAAGTTGTACGTGTTAATGATACTCAATCTCCGCCATTATAGTCTGATGTCCTATTTTGCAAATTCCTATACAAAGCCAGGTATCCTGTCTTAAAAGAATATGGGACAAGTATGAAACTTTTGTCAGCAAAATCGCTTTTCAAACTCGATTTTCATGATTATATGAATTAATAAATGATGATGGTGTATGTTACAGGAAGGCTCCATCGGTCACGAGCTGGTGATCCGTCCGATCCCCGACTCGCTGACGAGGCCGGCGCGCGCGCAGGACGACGAGATGTTCATGGATCCCTCCAGCATGGCTGACATGGTCTCCATCGATACCGGGCTACCCATTGGTGAGACTAAATGTAGTTTTATACTGGGGATGCGGATTAGATTATTGTTATTAGCCTGTACTATCCCACTGCTGAGCAAAGATCCCCTTTGATTGTGCCAAATAAATTAATCATATACATTTTAGTGTAGACTACAAAAACAACAGAGTCTCCTCACACAAAAAACAGATCGCTCTCAGCGATAAGGCCGCCTTCATTGTACCTTTTATGTTCTGTTTTGTGTGTGTGTGTGAGAGAGAGAGAGAGAGAGAGACATACAGTTTAATTGAATCGAGTTCGCATACTTTTCATCCCTTTTTCACCCCTTTATGTCCAAAATCCGTTAAACATGTCATTCATTATTTTTAACCGAAAAGCCGTAAACAAATTTCGATGAAATTATATTTAAAAATACACACGTGCACTCCTTTCGAAAAATCTAGAATTAGATAAATATAAAAATAGAATTTCGAAAAACTCGATAGGTTTACTATTACCTAATTATTATCGACTTAATAATTTAATAATAAGTCATTGACACAGTTTCATTATGATTACCACTTTACAGTGAAAAGAAGAGGTGAGGATCGCGTGTCGTCGCTGCTGCAGGCGCTGAATGGGGCCCAACACGTGATCATCAAGCGTGATCCCGCGCAGGGAGACCACGAAGGAGATTACGGTGAGACACTCCTGTTTATACATATGGTCAAAGGCTAAAAATATTAGTCGCTAGCCCGCGGCTTCGTTGCGGCGTGGAGATTAATTTATCAAATTATTTTTTATTTATAAATGTCAAAATATTCACATGTCAAAGATACATATTTTAAATTAGATTTGTTAGTACACTTAGCCTAGATTAGTAATAAAATTAAACCTACAACCTAAGGAAACACCTAACCTAATAATAATAAATAAATAATTAGTTTGTGTTGTGTTGTGTTGTGTAAAGTCAATGTCTGTAATTGTCAAGATTTTGGCTGAGAATTGATACTCGGATATTCTTCAGGGAACACGGAAACTGGTAGGGCATTCCTTACTTTCATCATCATCATCAACAGCCTATATATGTCCCCACTGGAGGGGCTCAGGCCTACTCTCCTACAGAGAGTGTATGGGCCATAGTCCACCACGCGGGCCCAGTGCGGATCGGCGGACTTCACATGCCTGTTCAAGACATGCAGGTTTCCTCACGATGTTTTCCTTCACCGTTAAGCAATCGGATAATGTACTTGAATTGAAAAACAACTCATAGGTACACGGCTGGATTCGAACCCGGTACCCTCAGATTGAGAGTCCGCGCCTGATCCACTGCGCCACCGACGCTTCCTTACTTTAGTTGTACCGTATTGTATGCATGATAAATGAGGAAGCAAAGCGCTTGCGCTTGCTGGCGATGGCGGAATCAACAAAAATAGCTCCTGCGCACATTCTCCGAAATGTATCCTGTAAAATACCAATAGGGAGGCAACCTGACGCCTTTGTGCCAGGCTTAACTTAGCCTTGAGTAATGCGTCGAAAGTCAGTCATACAATCAGGGAAGAATTTCACTTGGACGGATATTCAAAATCAGTCAAAAAGTTATCCACGTAATAAACAATGTTTAGTAGTTGCACAATAAGTTTTCCCCTGTGAAGTTAGATACAAAGCGCTGCGAAGTATTAATTAATAATGTATAAATAGGAGGCAAGGCAAGTTAGCGGGTGGAAAGAAATGTCCTAGTGTTGTATGTCATATAGGGATAGTTATTATCGAAAAAAATACACACACATTCCGTCTGTACATGTTTGAAATTGCGGAGAGCTGACTTCAGAGGGGCAAACTTATTGTGCGAGTACTATAGCAATCGTATTTTTAGCTATAAAACGTAAATAAAAATATTTAGTAACTGGAAAAGTAGAGCTTTATATGCAACCATGTGGTTGTATAATAAAATGCAGTCGAATACTTATTTTACTGCTAGAAAGGAGTCGATAATTGGGTCTACATTAGCGACTAATACAGTAAAATTCTCCTAAACTAACATTTTCCTGTAGATAATTTAACTTTTGTATAGATAACTAGCTTCTGCCCGCGGCTTCGCCCGCGTGGACTTTAGGTTTTATCCCGTGAGAACTACGTCATAACAAACCCTTAAAACCCTTTTTTCGCATTAAAAAGTAGCCTATGTCCTTTCTCAGGGTCTAAAGATTGTCTGTGCCAAATTTCATCAAAATCGATTGAGAGGTTTAAGCGGGAAAGCGTAACAGACAGACAGAGTTACTTTCGCATTTATAATATTAGTAGGGAGTAGGGATTAAATTTCTGTCTCAATAATTCAATTATCTATGTAAATTAATTCTTAATCAGAAATAATAACAAAAAAAGCTTCACGAAATAAAGATCTAAAGAAAAGACACAATTCAAACAACAGAATATCGTGCTAGATAGCACACCTCGCTCACCTCAACAACGTAAATCAAACTGATTTAATTTTATATGTAAACAACAATTAATAAAGCTGACAGGAATATATCAACGTCGAAAGATGGCTTCTGTTGCTTTGCAGTGGCATCCCATTAATCTAAAATGTATTCATGATGGATGCCTAAAGATCGTAAATGATAAGTGTTAGGTGCAATCTGGTATGAAGAAACGTGGATCTAGCGCAGTTCTAGCATTGTCTGATAAATAACTGCGTATTTAAATAACAGAGTATGACGTCAAAGGGTATGAAGTTATAATCAACATCCGTGCAATTTCATCGCTGCCACTTTATCGTGTAAATAAAGTATAAAATACAAGATCTACCTATATGTACACATACCTTCAATCTTATATAGGTCATTATAAGTTATTATAAGTCTAACTCTGTCACACTTCTCCTATACCGCTATATTATAACCTAGAAGCGGTCCCAGAGTTATATTTATAAACAGTGATATCACAAAAAATGGGCATTTCTATCATAAAATCTGATGTACTAACTTCTCTCAGATTTTTATCTTAAGATACGAGTAGTAGCATCAATTAAATAAGCCATTAAAACAAATTCTAATTTGTTGATATGAACTATGAAAAGCCTACGTCATATGACGTCACAGAAACGTATCCAAAACCAACTAAATGTTTACGTATTCACGTAAAGAAAGGTGACATACAGTATGAATAATTAACATACTGAAAATCCAAAATAATAGGCAAGTTAATATGCACCCAACAATGCTCCAACGAAAATGAATCCCAACAATGCGCTATTACAATAAATTCGATTTAGGAACACAACACATTTCTCGTTGGGGCCCCTTTAGTTTTTATTTATTTTTATAATTGTTATAGCGGCAACAGAAATACACATACGTGGAAATAACAACTGTCTACATATTACGGATCATGAGATACAGCCCGCTGACAGACAGACGGACGGACGGACAGCTTAGTAATTCCTTCCTGCCTTCCGGTACGGAACCCTAAAAAAGCCATTATACAATATGTCACATGTAAACAAAACAACAAAAGCAAAGGAACGCTAAATAGGGGAAACAGGCAGGAATGTTAACATAGTTGCATATCGATTAAAATGCTAGTACCTAGCTGTAGTAAATAAAGAATTATTAGCGATTATGGTAATAGGACTGGTTGTGGGCTGAATGCCGCCACGTATGTATGTTTACCTTTGCCTCGGATGGACATATTAAGAAAAAAATTCGTCGTAATTTTGCAAATGTTGGTTTAAGTTATGATTTTTTGCAATGTATTAAGGCTGTTTAATGAAAATTACATATCCATCGCTATGATCGAAATAATATAGTATTTATTACAGAACAAATTAAAATGAATTTGCATTCAAAAATCATTTCTCCACAAAAACCAACCGGAGAAGATATCGCGTAACAATAACATACGAATAAAAATACAATCGATAACCTCCTTCTTTTAAGGCGGTAAAAAAATTACAAGTAACTTTGCAGACGGTTAAATTTTGGCAATAAAGCACATGCTATTGGCACTGTACCCAAGCCTTCAATGTCCTTATTGACAAAACACATATTTGGGTAAATACATTATACAAAATATTTTTGGTGGTATGTAACCTTAAGTAACACTTGGCGGGTTTTATTATAATTTAAAAACTGGCAGCTTTTTCTGCCGATGTCGCGGTATCTAGAAGAATAGCCAGTTAGTAAAAAAAATTCTCAAACGTGTTTAAAATTTGCCATGTTCGCTAAGCTACAATTCGTCTTTATGCTCTTTAAGTTAATCTCGGAAAACTTACTATACTTCATTTCTTGCTCACGGCCTTAACCTTGCTCCACAATTGGCGCCAATTTTTTGCAGAAAGAATCTGCTATGACAATAGAGACGGTTCGATGACAAAACCAATATGTTTTGCTGTGTAAATTGTCCCATTTTTTGAAAAATCTGGTTACTATGGCATTTATATATTTTTCTCATAACGATGATGATCATAGCGAAACATCATTATGAGATTGAATGAATGAATGGATGAGCGAAGAATTCATCTGATGGTAATTTTTGAACCGCCTATGTAACTGCTTGACTTTCAATCCCTTCGGGGTGCCTTATTTACCCGCTTACGGCGAAATTGCCTACAATATCGTCAGAGGGAAACTGTACTGTAAACCCATCATACATTTTTTAAACGTGTCGTTCTAGGAGATGCCAGTTCATCATCAATTTAAAGAGTTCCACCTTATTCTTGAAAGAAATATAGATGATAGTAGGAAGTTATAGTCCTAAGATATATGTGGTTAAAATGAAACGCGAAACAAAACCACGGTTTTTGATTATTTTTTTAATTATTGCTACGATTTAAATGTAATTTTCTAATTTTAATGTTAATGCGTTTAGTCCTTGTGGACTTCTGAATGTATTCATGCTTGCACATATCGTCCCATCGTGTCTTAACCGGACCTATCTATGTACCAACAACATCCCACTGTGATCACCATGGCGATTGGTGATTTAAAAAAACATTAGCTAAAAACCATAATGGGGAAGATGCGGATAAATATTTTTGTCTAAATCGATAGTGCATGTAAAAAGCGTATCTTTTTAATCGATACGACTAATACTTTTTTAGTACAACCCGCCAAAAAGTAATTCTACTAACGCGGTGCTAAAACGCTCCATATAAATTGGGTGACATTTGTGACGTCACACGTGTTTTTAGAGCGTTAAAATGTATGAAGCTTGTTTGATATTTTGACTTATCTCGTAAAATAATGTTTTTATATGTTATATACCTCTATAATAAAATGTTCAAAATGCAATGAGATAGCTAAATCTAATAAGCATTTTACTATTGGAGGAACTAAATTTTTGAAACATTTAGTCCTTGCAAAATTCAAATAGAAAATCAAAATTATTACGTATTTTTATGTTGGTGGGATTTTTTTAAATGTCCGTTATGCTATAAAATACAATTCAACCCAATCTAATTTGCATCTTCCCTATTGGAATAAGGTCACAGCAATTTCATAGCGATTCATTAATGTGACAAATCCATACTTAATTCACACTAAAATACAAACATAAATGTTAAATGTATGATAAACAAAAACCTGCACGTGTGGCTCGTTCCATGCTTCACACAAATGGGCTTGTTCAAGTTTAGTCACTCCCATAAGTTGTGTGTTTTGCACTTGCTATGTTATTTAATCAAATACCTTGTTATCTTGTTATCTTTCACTACCGGAACAGTCTACTGGGAATCAAACCTGGGGCCTACGGATTGTCAGTGCGAGTGTAGTCTACGTCATTTCTCGGCCCTTTGCTCTTCCCTATACAAAAAATCAAGATATTCTGACCATCCGTTACACACAGTCACCGAAGACAGGACAAACAAACAAACTCAATTTCACATTTATAATATTAGTATGGATAACACTAGAAGATCTTAAAAATTGCTTTAAAAAATTGTACAAACCCATTTCAGAAGTAGAGAGCTCACGTGCTCGCACGAACCGCGGGAAAAGCACCTGCACGTCAAAATATTCAAGATGGCGGATATAACTAGTTTCGATTTAAACAGTCGCCAGATATTTATTTATTAAAATGTAATAATTATAGTCGATCTGGTTTCGTCGTTTCGCTAATTGGCACTAAAATTGACGCACCTGATATTTTGTTGTTACGTGAAAGTTCAAGGTTTGAAAATCGAAGACACGAGCTTCAGTTTCGAACCCCGAAGGAGAGGTCGTATGTAATACACATTGCCTAAAGTATTATTCAACGTACTATTTTTAGGGTTCCGTATTCAAAGGATAATCAACGGGGCCCTATTACTGAGCCTCCACTGTCATGGAGGAAGCATACTCGTATGTGTAGCAGTGGACGTTTTCCAGCTGATTATGATTCATAATTTCGTCGTCGTTTCAGTCGATCGCGTCATAAAATCAATGCCGCAACGCTCTATAGCTATCCTATTCCATCCTATTAAAAAAGAGTAAGCTAAATGAAATGCAAGGTTGTCTCTAGTCTCTTATATATACAAAATCGTTTCACAGACACAGTTCTACTGTATCTATTGACATTCAAAACCAACATTGTTGCATTATAATTCCGATTGTACATCTAATTAAGCGTGGGGACACACCTGTCTTCACTGTTCTGATCTACCTAGATCGTCCGGAGTCCGGAAGGCTAGAATGCCGTACAAAATGTACCGATGGAGACACTCGTCTACCCGCACCGTCAAGCACGCCCGGTCAGCAAGCAACCGGCCAGCAACAGGAGAACGTGCTGGCCGGTCAGAAAGAGGCACGAGTTACAAACTCCATATACAGGGTGGTCCAAAATGTGACGTCCAAAAATTTTTTTTAGATTCCTTACACCTGGGTGTATCCGAAAATACCCCATGTATGTTCCGCGATTTTTTGTAGTTTAGAAGTTATGATTTTTTAAATGTATATTTCGAATTTTCTGCCGGAGCGACTTAAAATAATCGTAACTTGTTTAATAGTAAGGTTTTTTTATTTATTTTTTCTCGAAAGTGATCGTCTTGAATCACCCTTTCTACTTTATTATCAACTACACAACGTTATTCATTACAAGTTACCGAAAAAAGGGACGAAAGTAAAAATTTTAGGTTTGAGTTGAACGGAGCCAAATTTTCAAAAATTTCTTAATAATACAAAATTAATGTTTCATTGGTTCAAACTAATTTTAAAAACTCCAGCAGTTTGTCAGCTTACCAAATAATAAAAAAAAAGTTGTTCTTAATAGGCGATTTTACGACGAAATTGGCTTCAGAACTTAGTTAGGTGAGAATTCATAAAGAAAAAATTTTGTCAAAAAAAAATATTAAGCTTATTTTGTTTTCATTTTTATGGCCTACATTAGCAAGGCATCATCAAAAGCATTCAAATAATTTCAAATTGAACGATCAGTGACACATTAGAAAACATTTTATTTTAAAAAAGCTTAGTTTAGTTTTTATTAATACGGTTATTTTGGTTTATTTTTAGCATCAATAAAAGAAAACACAAATTAAGTTCAACTACTTTATTAAAGAAGATTTTCAAAATGACGCCCTTCAACTTCGATACACAATCGGCAACGTCTTAAAAAGTTATCTTTTAGTCTGCGGAAAGCGCTTGAATTTTGTCTGACTTTCGTCGCTGCTTCTCTCAATTTTCGTCTCAGTTCTTCTTCGGAGTTAGTTTGCTGAGCATAGACAACTTCTTTGTAGTAACCCCAAATAAAAAAATCTATTGGGTTCAAGTCCGGTGAACGTGCAGGCCATTCGATTGGGCCGCCACGCCCAATCCATCTGCCCGGGTATGTTTCATTAAGGTGCCCCCTCACTTGGCGTGCGTAATGGCAAGGAGCACCATCATTTTGGAATATCATGTGCCTTCTTGTTTCCAAGTTTACATCTTCCAGCAATTCAAAAAGGTTGTTCTGCAAAAAGTTTAGATATGTGTCTCCATCCAACCTAGACGGCAGCTCGAAAGGCCCAATCAGTTCTCCATTTACAATTCCCGACCACATGTTTACGCTGTATCGATGTTGAAAATTTGATGCTCTTGCAAGGTGTGGGTTTTCAATTTCCCAGCTGTGATAGTTATGGATATTAAATACTCCAGTGTTTTCAAAACGGGATTCATCGGTCCATAAGATCTTATTAAAAAAATCTGGGTCTTCCTGACACCTTTGTATCATTGTTTCGCAGAAAGCAACTCTTCTAGGGTAATCTGAAGCTTGTAGCTCCTGAACGCGCTGAATGTGGTAAGCGTGGTAGCCTTCTGAAAAAAGAAAAGGACTATTACTCACCACCTAGGCAGGAAGAAGTCTAATACCTGGCATTGTATCTGTGATTTATGTTTTGTGTAAATAAAAAACAAAACGACATACCATTTTTCAATATCCTTAGAACTGAGGTCCGTGGTATTCCAGTCCTTCTGGTTATTGCTCTGGAACTCGTAGAAGAGTCTCTTTCTACAGCTGCGATGACTTCATCTCTTCTGTCCGGATCTACTCTGGGTACTCCTTCGTGCCTTTGGCTACGACCGGGGATACGCCCGGCCATCAGCGTATTATGAGTATTAATAAATACCCTATGGTCCGGGTAATGGTCCAGTATTTCTCCTCGCCGGTCCAGTTGTTGACGATATAGCCTTGCGGCTAAATGACCGTTTCCTTTGGCCATACCATAGTAAAAGTGCATTTCTGCGTACTGGCTTAGACTAAAATTACTCATGTTGCCGTCAGTAACACAAGCACAAGTCAGTCGTAAGGCAAATCGGAGTCCGTAACACAAGCACAAGTCAGTCGTAAGGCAAATCGGAGTCCGTAACACAAGCACAAGTTAGTCGTAAGGCAAATCGGAGTCCAGTAACAAAGCGAAAGTAGGTTCAAAATATCGGTATCGGAAAGAAGCAACGTCAAGTAGTATCACACGCGATGGAAGTGAGTGAACGACTAGCGGACGGACGATACAGTGAGATGCTACGGAGAATGTATGGGGAGAGGGGGGAAAGGGAAGTGCAGGTAAAAAACCCCTAGCGCGCACGGCTGACTTTTGTGGCCAAGACAGTAGGTCTTTCTCTTTCGTACTTCTACGCAACCATAACAGTGCGAAAGAGAAAGACCTTACTGGCCTGGCGCCTTTTGAAACGTGTTATTTATTGCTTTGTGTCATTGTGTGTGATTGGCCTTGAAGTAGATTTTGGTTTAATTCTAGCTTTCATAATTTCATGTCTAAAAACAGAAAATGAAATGTGTCACTGATCGTTCAATTTGAGATTATTTGAATGCTTTTGATGCCTTGCTAATGTAGGCCATAAAAATGAAAAAAAAAATAAGCTTAAACATTTTTTACGACAACATTTTTTTTTTATGCATTCTCACCTAACTAAGTTCTGAAGCCAATTTCGTCGTAAAATCGCCTATTAAGAACAACTTTTTTATTATTATTTGGTAAGCTGACAAACTGCTGGAGTTTTTAAAATTAGTTTGAACCAATGAAACATTAATTTTGTATTATTAAGAAATTTTTGAAAATTTTGCTCCGTTCAACTCAAACCTAAAATTTTTACTTTCATCCCTTTTTTCGGTAACTTGTAATGAATAACGTTGTGTAGTTGATAATAAAGTAGAAAGGGTGATTCAAGACGATCACTTTCGAGAAAAAATAAATAAAAAAACCTTACTATTAAACAAGTTACGATTATTTTAAGTCGCTCCGGCAGAAAATTCGAAATATACATTTAAAAAATCATAACTTCTAAACTACAAAAAATCGCGGAACATACATGGGGTATTTTCGGATACACCCAGGTGTAAGGAATCTAAAAAAATTTTTTGGACGTCACATTTTGGACCACCCTGTATATGACTCAATACGCCTGCAGTTGTGCAAATCAAGAAAGCCTGGTCTAGGTCATCCTAGGTAGATCAGAATAGCAAAGACCGGTGTGTCCCCACGCCAAGGATCGAGTTCTTCGCAGCGCCTCCTCTAATCCGTCGGGCTGACATTTCAACTTGTCACTCTGATGCTAATAAAAATGTAAAATGGTCATTTTATTGGTTACATCGAGTCAGGGGTCATTAGGTCGAGATGGATTGCGTCATATTTAATTTTATAATAAATTATAATTCTGTTAGGTTTGTCGTTTGTGTAGTTGTGTTCATCAACAGATACAGAAGTACACATTTGGACATGAGCCTCCCTTACGATAGTGATCGCAGTAAGATATAAAACGTAGTCACTGCTGGTACATTTCCGAAAGGATAGAACATTTAGAAGATAGCAAAAGAAGAAGATACTATTCATTCTCATTCAGAACAATACGTTACAATGAAAAATTTGTATTTTCTTTTTATCTTGCAATTGGCTCTTAGTCGCCTTTTACGACTCCGAGGGGTGTCATACGGCGATCCTGTTTTAAAGCTAAGACCACAAGATTCTATGTTGACTACAACATAGAAACTTTCTGAAAAAGTCCACAGCTGAATGTTGAATCCATAAGGACAGTTTCCAGTCCAGTTCACATTCAAGTAATGAAAGATAACATAAGCAGCGCTTTATCAAATTGAGGCTTTTGGGTGAGCACGCTGTCCATCCAATGGCTCTGTAGTCACATACCACTAGGTCGGGTGAAGGCGTAGTGTGGAACCATTTTTGAAAATCATTAATCAGTCCATGACAAATCCAAAAACCTGGTAAGCGAAAATTGGAGCCGATTGTATCTATGAGATAATAAAATATTGTGTATAACACTTCAAACGTAACCTATTATTTGCATCATCTATTTTAACGATTAATAGACATCACTTGCACAATTTGCTTACTTATCTGTATAGGCAATTTTGAATCGATCGATTTACGTAAATACTGACCAGCGAAACGGTATTGAGTCGATCGATTGATTGGCGCAAATGAAAACGCAACGAGTTGGTATTCATGTCTATACATTTACGTAAGTATTGACGCAACGTGTAGATATGCAATTTTCCTGAAATCTGGAATCTTTGGCGATTGAATTTATAAAAGAATTAGTCTGATCGGAGATTGCGAGATTCTTGTGTGATGTCTGTAGAAAATTTTATATTTACTAAAATTAATTAACTATAAATGTGGAAGCTATAAAGTAGATAGTAACGCAAAGTACACTCGAGTACAAAAGTATCCACTTTTGAACCATGTCACATTCACCTATGATTGACATTTCCTTCAACACAATACAAAGTGAATACATATTTTTGTACTCGAGTGTACACGTAAGACTAATTCATCGCATCTTGGTCGCGTCTCTTTGATCATTGAGTGGCTTAACATTGGATAAAAAAAGACGATCCGGCGCTGCGCAAGCTCTCATAATAAAGAATCATCTATTTAAACGAGTGGGGAAGTATCCCAGAGGAATTAATTGTTCGACCGAGATAGAAAGTAGCCTATGCCCTTTTATGGCTCTTCAACTATCCTTATAACTAAAATCAAGTCATTCTGACACGTAGTTATCACGGGAGGGAAAGACTAACTAACTAATTTTTGTATTAACAATATTAGAATGGCTGTTTGACTGTTGAACACTGAGCAAGCTTCTTCCATGCAGCCTTACTTTATATTATAAATTTATAACTTAGAATAACTATGTAGTATAAAACTAATAAGTATGAAGTTCTGATTCCAATAAAAACATATTTTAAACCCCGTCCAAATGCGTGTCAGGCCACGCGCGATGTACGGTTCCGTAGTTGCGTGGTTGGGCCAAGTATTAATAAAGTAACAAGTCAACGCCAGAATGTCAGACTAGTTTGACATAGGCATGGCAACAGTGTGGCCAACATTGATAAATTTTAAATAGAGATAGCTCGTTCCGTAGCGCGCATTAATTATACCCCCATCCCCATAAGCCGCGGACAGACGGACAGACATGACGTCACTGAAAGTGTTCTTTTTTGCCTACGGAACCCTAAAAACATGATTCTCATTACTTAGTTTCAAAAATATTTTAAGAGCCATCATTCACACTGGCTGTATTTTACGCTCGGCCATTTCTATTCAAATGAGCCGTGAATTCGCATTTTAAAATAATCACGCCTATAAAACAGAGAATAAAAAAGTTATATTTTGTTATAACAACCGTAGAGTAGACAATTTATAGGAGTAGGCTAGGCTGATACTGGCTACCCATTGAAGTTTACGTAGATTGCTTTTTAAATTCCACACTTTTGTTACACCATTATTTTTATAATTTACCATAACGATGTTATTATTATTATTTACTTATTTTTACTTCTTCTTTTTGTATCTATAATTCTATAGTATCGTGAGTGAAATGATTATTATCTATGTATCTAACATAAGTATTAAATTAAAAATAAACTACGCAATAATCATACGAGAAAAAAATCTTGCTTTTACGTAAAAAAAACCGCATCAAAATCGGTCCATCCGTTCGAGAGCTACGATGTCCCAGGCAGACACACAGACAATGACGTCAAACTTCTAACACACTTCCATTTGCGCCGGGGGTTAAAAACGATCTAAACGTTATACTTAATCATTTTAATATTTTATTCATAATGACAATACTTTTCAATCGCCTTTAAAAAGGAGGAGGTACTCAATTCGACTGTATGTTTTTTAAAATGTATGTTACGCGATAACTCCACCAATTGTGAAACGATTTTGATTATTCTTTTTTTGTTTGGTAGAGCATACTTCGGAGGTGGTCCTATATAAATTTTATCGAAATTGATTCAGCGCTTCTTGAGAAAATCTACAAAAACAAAATATGATAATTCGAACTCGACGAATAGACGAATGCTGTATGGGATGACTTTTAGGGCAGCCGAAGTTGGTTTCTAGTTCTTTTTGAACACGTTAATTATAGACATATCAACTGAATTTGTCTAGCGCGTTCTAAAATCAAATGCATAAATATTACACAGTTTTATTATAACGATGACTTGTAATTTGACTAAGCTAAGCTATTCGTATCTACTTTGGGGATTACAATATGTCGTTGGGTCAAAGCTAACCAACCAATCAAATAATTTAGAAAAATCTTTGACGCCACTAAACCCCTTTGTGTAGTTCGCGGAGTGGTGGAAACTATATCAAAAAATCTCACATTGTTCATACACAGCTATAATTATTATATCATAGCATTGCTCTATTCTCAAGCTCTTATATTTTCAGCTTTCATGGAGCCCGACCACATCGGCAAGCGGTACAGGAAGAAACGTTCGACGGACCACAGCCGGCAGAAGCGAGACGCGCCCTACGTCATATACCCTGAGATATTGGTGATTGTAGATTACGACGGATATAGGTAAGATGTGTCTCTGTTTAATTAAATGTTACCTATAGATTAGTTTACTGTTAGTCAGCGCCTAGCTGAAAACCAGCGCTGTAATATAGATTGCAGCATAAGCTGATATAGGCCTTTTGCCTCAATGCATATTTATTGTATCTGTTTCTGTTTTTATATTGAGCAAAATGGCCTCCGTGGCCTAATTGCTAAATGTTGGCTTTACAATCCGAAGGTCTCGGGTAACCTTCTCTGTTAACTTTCCAATCCGTTTCCTCTTTCCAATATTTGTTTTTTTTGAGACTGCGTCTGATAAAAGTAAATGTATTATTTATTGGATCCATGTTAAATTAAAGCTGTTTTAATAAATAAAAATCATGCATATGCATATAAATTTCAACTAGTAAGCAACAAGAAAATGATAAGAAAAGAAATGCTATTTATTACTAACATTCTGTGTTAACTTGTCAAGCCGTTCCATCGCTGGATGCTTAAAACCTACTAAATGCATTTTTATAAAGGTAGAATTTATTAACTGATATAAGTTAGAGCTACAGGTCTAACATATAACTAAGTCTGTTCCTGAGGTATGGGAGCTGTACGGGTACAGAACGTCAAACGACGATAACTTCAGTCGGGCGTCACGCGACACCCCTCTTATCCCCCCTCTCGTACCGCTCCCATACCTTAAGAACAGATTCGGTTATGTGCTAGACCTGTAGTTTAACACAGACTCGTATTTATCTATCTCCCTCTTTTAAAGGTTACACGGCGGAGACAACGTACAGATCAAGCGGTACTTTGTATCGTTCTGGAACGGCGTCGATCTCCGATACAAGTTGCTCAAAGGTCCTAGGATACGGATATCTATTGCTGGTATCATCATATCTAGGGTAAGTTACTTTTTAATTAGTGGCTTTGACAAGGTGAAGTGCCATCCCACATGATAGTGACGAAAAGGCTGTGGGAATCGAAAAAACAAAACAATTCGAGTAAAACAGAGGCCTAAAATAGCCTATTCTACATCATCGTCAGATATATAATGATCCCCTGGTACGGCGTCATATCTCAAGCCTTTTCATACTCGTATTCATCAGCTGTCCACTGCTGAATCTATATCTCCCCCATTTTACGCCCTAATGACCGGTCCCGAGCGACCTTTAACAGGTCGTCGATCCATCTAGTAGGGGGACGGCCTAGTACACGCTTTCCGGTGCTAACCCCAGAACTCTTACTCCTCTTTTTTCGAAAGTTATCAAATACAATACTATTTATTTTCTCAAAAAGCGCTCGATTTCGATAGAATTTATACGGGTCCACCTCTGAAGTATGCTCTACCAAACAAATCAAAGTCAAAAATACATTTGAATTGAGAACCTACTCCTTTTTTGAAGTCAGTTGAAAATAATTGTATTATAATTTTGAAAATGAAGCATTTTTTTTATCTTCTTAAGAATTTAAAAAATAAATAAGTAGCCGATATATATTTCCAGCTTAATATCGTTTATTAAGCTATATCTTTACAATTAATATTTTAAAGAGAAACAAAGCTATTATCCTGTGTATACTAATTGATACTAATAAATAGCTTGTTGATTAAATTAAGTGGTTTTTCTGCCTGTCCCATTCGAGTCAACAAAGCGATGCTGGTACAGGCAGACGCATTTGTGTAGAGTGAATACATAAATAAATTTGCATCATATTATTTAATCAAGATATCGGACATCTGTTGTCTTTAATCTTTACAAATATTAGAGAAGTTGACAAATTACATTAAATGTCAAATGTTTTAAGAGTTTGTGTCATTAATGGCGGCGTGTTCATTTCCTAGTTCAAGCGATTAATTAGTAAATAAAAACAAAAGAAAGCAAAAAGTAAATAGCCTCAAAGAAACCGAATCCTGGCACTTTATAAACTTGTTGTAACAGACGTAATGAAATATATGCCACGTTCCGCGAACGTATGGAACCAAGGCCTGGTCTTGTACACTTATAATTTTAAAAGTTAATTATCAAATAAAAATGATTTAGTTACCTTTACCGTCTATTTTGGTATAGTTTATTTGTACAAAGACATATAAAACGCACGAAACATGTAAGACTTAACGTCGAAAACAAAGATAGCGTCAACCAAATGACATTTGACGCTGTCACTTAGTACAAAAAGAATTATTTTGTACAATTACAATAAATGCAAAAATGAAATTCTAGTATTTTTCTGTACATATTTAGATCATTAACTGATTTTTCCAATAGTGTACAAGTGCGGGCCGAATTTGAAATATCACTTTTAAACATTTTTTATATTATCGTTATTATAATAACTTGAATAAATCTACTATTGGAGATAAGCCTCCCTCATCGCCATGACTCGTATAATAGCAGTAAGATGTTGTTGATGCAGTAAAAGTTAGGTCTCCAAGTTGTCAAATTAGGTGTTCTCAGGTGCTTGATAAGTTCGAGATAGTTATCTGTCTAGTCAGTAGTAATGACTAAAACACTGCTGTATGGAATTACATAGTTGCTAGAATCAGTTGCTAGAAACTGTTGCTAGAAGCTAGAGGTTGTTGAAGAATATCATTGGAAATTAAACCTGTGTGCTATAGATTCATAAATTCACAATAATGCAAAAAATATTCAATTAAATAATATTCAATGTTCTGTTATATAGATAATAATGTATTAAAATGTGTCATTCACTAAATAAAATACCTGGTTAAACAAGTACTGCTATTTAAAGAAGAAAAATGTATTTCATTAATTTGACATCAGTTTAAAGTTCACCATTTCATCAGTTTCTATACAAAGCTCTTCTAGTAAAGTCTTCTTGGATTTCGGATACCCTTCCAAAATGGCGTCCAAAATATCATTCGACATTCGCTTGCGTTTCCTGAAAGCAAATAAATTACAATTTTAACTTATGTGTTGATCTTGAGTCAACAAAAAATAAATCTAAAAATTAACATGTTAATTGAGTGTCACTAAACATTAAACAAAACTTGATTTTAGGCATATTTTAATATCTGCATAATTTACCATCCATATAACTGAATTTTAATTTCTCTCAACATCAAATTACATAATCAATATAATGTTTTACCTCACAAATTTTCTAGAGGACCAATAGTCTAGACTTTAGGTTTGAAGTTTCCTTATAATTTAAATGTTTTTTATTCATTCTTCACATTTACAACTAAAAGGTTTCATTATAACTTATTCCACTGCTTTTATAATCACGTTCTTAACTTCATAAAATCTAAATATTTTGTAGAAACTTTTAATTATAATAATGGCAACAATAGTTAGTATGGTTTAATATTTATTCTAATGAATGCATTTTATATATGCAGGTATACATTTTCAGAGTTTATCTCCAAAGCATAAATAAAAAAGAAATAGACAAATATATAATATATTGCAGGTAGTTAAATTTCTGATATTTTGATCAAACCTCCCATGTAAAAAGCCTCAATAACACAATAAGGTTTAATCCTAAATTTAATTTTTCTCAAAAGAGATTGTATAAAACTTACCTATATTCTTTTACCAATTTATCATGTTCATCCATAATTTTCTGTTTCTCTTCAGCACTTACAACTTCCTTAGAGTTTCTCAGGAGCTCCAACTTTTTCTCATGTGCCTCCATTCTATTTTTAAATTCATTTATGAGTTTCTTAGCTGTGTCATTAGTGGGTGCTGATGTTAAAAGTTTTAGAGATGATTCTGCAGACTTTAAAGAGTCTGTCTTACATGACAGTGTTGTTGTAAGGGTTTTTAATTGGGTATCAAAGTCTAGAAAAAAAATTGAATATGATAATATTGTAAATAAATTCTAGAAGTGTTTCATACACAATGCAAATAGTAAAATCTTGTTGGTAGATGTTCAAGAAGAGGCCTTGATTTAATGATGATCAGATAATGTAAGGATATTTAATTGCTATATACTAATACAGGTTAAGGTGTACAAAAGGGGGTTCCGAAGCTGAAATAAAATGGGTTTTGAGGGTCTATGAAATGTTAGTTCAAGTTTTTTTCTTCCTGGTAAGATTTCTTTTCGTTAAACATATGTCCATAGACAAACAATCCACTATAGTTTCGTTTTGTTTGTACACTTGGGGTTCAAATGCAAAACTTAATCAAACACATTTCCAGCCTAAATAAAATGTTGTAAAAATACATGCCTTCAAAAAATTAAACTAGGCAATCCATCAAACTTCTTATTAGGTTGTATATACATCATCAGCCGGAAAACGAAAAAAAAACTGTGGACATAGCTTAGGCTTAGGCTTTTTAGTGGGATTTCCAACAATTTTAAGAAGTGTTCCAAATAACAAAAGTAGGGCTTACAAAATACCTTCAATGTCACTGTCTCCTTCAATATTATCTAGCTGTATAGCTGCGTAAACCTTTTGTTTTCCATATAATTTGCATTTAATTTTCCCACTCTCGGACAAAGAATCCAAGGCTTTTTGCACAGCGCCTTTTGTATACGCTCCACGCAAATTGACTGTCACATCAGCACAAGAATAAGGCCTGTTTGTGTCTGCTAGATATTTTAAAACTGCATCACTAGCCATTTTTCAGTCTAATCAACTAAAAATAACAAACTATTTCACAAACTTTTAAACCGCTTACAATGAACCCGCCACAATCTGACAAATGTCAAAAAATAAAGATAGTGTTGTACCTCTGAGTACATTATCGACTATTAGGTATTAAAAGGTATACTACTATTAAAAGTTCTTTGTGTACTCGATTTAATAAAGAATAATAATCGTGTTTTAGAACCAATTTGTTTAATAAACAACTGACTGCTTTTTTATTTCCGTAACACAAATATGTAAATATTGCTTTGAAAACAATTGTCAAATGACAGTAATCAAGTATTTAAAAACAAATAGCCTATTAGTTGACCCTGAAGAAATATTAGGTTTTATTACGAATAATTCGCAAATTAGGATGAAATCAGGTAAAAGTAATGTAACACCTGCATATCTATTATCTATATCAAAGAAAAAATATCAATGTGTCAATTTTTTTTAAGAATTGTTGATAATTCATAAAATTATGAGAAAAGCAATAAAATATTGATTTAAACTAAAATGCACATCTAAATTGTATAAATAAACTTGTAAACACCTGCAATAGTAATAATATTCATGAGATCCTTTATTTATAATAACTTAAATACGGAAAACCATAACTATATGATTTTATAAAATAAAATTCAAAATACGCACAAATAATACCAGTTTAATGCCTAATAGGAAATTAACGATCTGATTCCAAGGTTAGGAAAGTGATGCAAAATTTAAGAATCATTGTCGTGCGTTCTAATATCCACGTGACTTGCCATGAGAGAATGATATAATAATTCAATTTTAACATTAATTATATGATAAATACTTATTATGTTAGCATATTAATTTTTGTATTATTATTTATCAATCTATTATTACAATTAAACTGAGCATATGCTTATATTTTCCTTTTTATAAACAAGTGTAAACTATTTCTTCTTCGAATTATTTCACCTCGCGACAGGCAGAAAAAAAAACGGCCAAATGCGAATCGGACTCGCACACGAAGGGTTATGTATCACCATACAGGGTTTAACACAAGATCGAGCAAAAATCGTCATGGTTGCCATAGCAATGCATTATGTGAAAATGTATCTAGCTATAACGGTTCAAAAGATATACTGTGACGGACAGACGAGCGGACAGACCGCGGAGCCTTAGAAATTTATTGTTGGAAAAACCGTTTGTGTACGCGGAAACCTAGAAAATCTGATGAGTTGACAGTTCACCTTTAGAGAAGTATAAAAAAGAAACCGGCTTTGTCACGTGATGTGAGAAACAACCCGTTCACATATTATTCAATTATTCATGTTTCATTTCATTCAATTTGTTTATTTTTAGATTATCAACACGTGTGGAGGGGTCACGCATGACACGCATACACGGCTTCATCCATGGCAATTTTTATGAATGTTTTGGCGTAGGTTCTCGTAGGGTTCAGCAATAACAAACAAAATAATCAAATCTAATGGCATTTTATACTTGATTTTTTTTAATTTTCAGGGTCGTGATGCCACACCTTACCTCGAAAGAAACCGAGTTGGCCGCGATGCCATCGACTCCGCTGCCGCGCTCACTGACATGGGCAAGTATCTGTTCAGAGAGCGACGGCTGCCTGTCTACGATATTGCCGTCGCAATTACCAAGTAAGTACACAGGCTATAATATTTAATTGAAATGAAAATTAAAACTTATTGTTATGGCAAGCTTCCAGACTACTATATTATTGTCACTTATTTGTACTATCCAATATCTTACATGCATTTCATATATGATTTTAGATGATACATTCAATTCACTTGAAATTTAGTATACCTGATAGTGACTAATCAATCAATTAAAAGCTGCACTATTGTTATTTATTAATAAAAATTTGAAATTATACACGTACATATGATTCATATAGATTTCAGTGCTAAATGACAGTCATTTTACAAATAAATCAGTTATTTCTAACGTATTTGAGCCCAAAACAGGTGTCCGTTTGCTAATAAAATCACTGAATTTACATAAATCCAATTTCCTAGAAACTTATTCGATTATACTGATGTTAGCCTTGATCTTGATTCTGATTTATAAAATAAATTCATTATATTTCGGCTTCCTTTTTATGTTACTATATATTTATGTCGGTTCTTAGTTAAACTAATTATATTTTGTATGTTGGAATCAATTGCGACTTAACGAAGGACTCTTGCAGGTAAGATCGTAAGTACACAAATATATTCATCATGATTTGGCGCCATTATTCCAAGCTAGCCGTAAGCTAGACTTTAATATAAATATTAGAGGATACAAATCTGTTGTATGAAGAAACGAAAAACTAATTTGACCAACAGGTATGACATGTGCCGACGACGCAAGGGTGGTCGCTGTACAAAAGGCACCGCTGGTAATTCTGAAACAAACTCTTTTAGGATGGTTTGCTGCTCGGCATTAACAGCTTACGAGAGGATACATTAAATTAATTTTTGCTTGTTATTTTAATGTATGAGGTAAAGGATTTGGTAATGGCGCTGAATATTTTAGTCTGCAACACCGTTAGTCAATGGCACAGGACAACATTTGTTTTGTGTAGTATAGGATTTAATCAAATTTAAAAGTTAATACAGTACACAGTACAATTTGTAGGCTCACCAACTAATAGGGTATTTTGTTTGCAGTTGAGTTTATATTATTTTTATTTCCGTGACCTTTCAGACTAGACATGTGCAGGAGACAGTATGCGAACGATGCGTGCAATAGAGGGACTGCAGGTAGGCGTGTTTCAAAGACCTATTACTCCATGAGCACGCCTTCTCTTTCATCATTGTCCCACAACCCTTTCGTACACGATTTTCCACTGGGATTTCCCAATATTATTACCTAAATCCGTGACATCATTCGCACCTTGTGAATAATATTCTTTATTTTCTGCAGTTTTCTTCTTGTTCACTCTGTATATTTTCTATGATCTGTAAAAACTAATTTCTTTATAGATTTCATGTACATATCTACAGTTGTAATATATACTTTTCCGTCTATATGTTGTAGGTTACGTAGTCTTTAATTCATCAAAGCCTTTTTTTAAATTTTTCATCGCAGAAGTTATTTTATATAAAAAAAATGTAATCCTTTGTTTTTTTCTAGCTAGCAGCTTCTTCGATATATTTACCTACCTTATGCCTTATATTATTATTGTTAAAAGCGTGTATTTTTATATAAGCATGTGTGCTTTTATGTTTCAAACATCAGCATGGTTCTGTAGAAAACTTTGAATTTTTTCCATATTAGACTTTTTGAGACTTGACAAGAATAATAGAGATAAAAATCATCCGACCAAAACAGGAATGCAAGTGAGATAGAATCCTATTTATCATGTAGTAATATAATATGTTATCACCATATGATTTACTAGTTAACCTTTATTTATGAATTACTGTTTATTAGTATTGTTTATCAGTAATGATATTTTGAGAACTTAATGTCTTTGAGTTCATTTGAAATATTAACAGATTTACAACTAAGCATAAATTTTAGAACGATGCTAAAGGTCTCTACAACATCTGCAATGCAATTACAGTAACAAGAAAGTTGCGTAAAGCTTATGAGACTAGCCGGGCCTATCGACCTACATGACATCTGACCTCAAATAGGCGATTTGTTACAGTCTGTATAGTTTATAAATTATTCTTGAAATACACTTACTGTTATCGATTAATGGGATTGTAAATAACAAAATATTTTTGTACATCACTAATTTTCGAGGAAAAGGATTTGACAACTCAATATTGCAAAATGGCGGGAATTTTTAAATTAATCTATTTTGAATGATATTGTTTTGTTATTTAATTATGCATGCTGCAATGAAAACAATTTGTACTTTTATTTAATTGGGATTACTAATAGCATACTTTGGTTGAATGTTGGTTAACGCACTACACGGATATAACGCTTTACGCATGCATTATTAATATTAATATGAACTAAATCGCATGTGTTATTAAAACTTGTGTTACTTAGCACCATCATTTTAAGTAAGTATACATAAAACATATTTTTCTTTAACTGCCTGATTATGAGTAAAGATTTATACAATATTAAAAATATTTAAGCGGAATAAATCTCTTCTTTATCATAATTATGTAAGTAAAATTGTATTTTTTCTTAAAATCTATGAGATCATTTGAAAAACTTCCATTGGGTAGTTTTGAATCCAAATTCCGTTATGAATTCAAATGAACAGATGAAGGTGTTGTTTCAAATAGCTGGCGGTCACTGGTAACTTGTATTTCTAACATATCTTCCATGTCAAATTCTTCTTTCAAACGTTCTTTTGAACAAAAAGTACAATGGAGGGGCAATGTTTAGATAATAAACGCCTCCCCTAACATTAATTTCGTAAACTTTGCAATGGGTTCAACACAACTCAGTAGAAGAACGTTTTCTGCTTTTTAAACATTCAAAATCCTCACTATTACATGTCTCAAACCAGCTCTGACTGAAACTCAATCATCTACACTACATCGTAAGTAGCTTAACCTATCCCACTCCTATAAACCTGCCAAATTACATGTTTGAATAATTTATTGACTTGCTATTGAAATAATGACTCAACATAAAACTTCAGGGTTCGCCTACGTTGGAGGAGCTTGTGTAGTCAACAAGAGATTAGAAAAAGTGAATTCAGTGGCCATTATTGAAGATACCGGCGGCTTCTCTGGCATCATAGTAGCTGCCCATGAAGTCGGACATTTGTAAGTATTATTATTAAACAACAAACATTTTTGTAGTTACAGTTACTACAATTGTAAGTAACTTTTGTTACCTATTAAAACTGACATTTTTGAAAAGCTAATTAATGTATTTTAGTTATGTTATTATTATATTTTATTAATTATATTTTTCCAACAATACTAACCGACTGTTGCTATTCCGACATTTTGTGTTATATTACTATAACAATTTACCAGGATAAAAAGAACCTAAGGCCTGCGGGTTAATCCAAAGCATCACACTTATTTCACAACTAAATTTCATCTAAATCAGTTGAATCTTTTCTGCGTGATTAAGTCACGAACATCGAAGCATAGACCGAACCACATGAGCTGTAAACTTGAAAAGAACATCAATCTTTCTGATGTACCTACCAATAAAATAGAATTTTCCATAATTGCACCATTTCTAAGAGGGAGAATAAAGTAAAAAGGGGCAAAAGGGGCAAACTACTTAAACTTGATACAGTTTACTTCTCAAATATACTTTTAACTACAAATCTCTCTGTAAATATTTTAGGTTAGGAGCCGTTCACGACGGCAGTCCCCCTCCGTCATACCTGGGGGGACCTGGTGCCGAGAAGTGTCGCTGGGAGGACGGCTTCATCATGTCCGACCTCAGACACACAGAGAAAGGGTTCCGGTGGTCACCATGCAGTGTGCAGAGCTTCCATCACTTCTTAAAGTTCGACACCTTTATTATTCTTTTTACTGCCAAAAATATACTTAGTGCAATTCATCATCAGCAGACAAAACGTCCACAGCTGAACATAGGCCTCCTCCATGGTATGACACATTGACCGGTCACAAATGGGGATGGGTTTGAATAAACTTAATGAAGATAAATTCATTTTTAGACAAGTGTGTACTATCCATGGCCATTTCATTACTTGAAAGTTTGTTCAAACACGGCTTATGTTAAATGATATAACAAATACTTACGTCCCAAATCTCCTTCTATCGCATCAGCTGACTGAAACTCATCAGTTTGTGGTGTGTGTAATGACTTCAAATAAAACCAAATGTTAGCAAGCTAACAGAGAATGTGCAATTAATTTTACTTGAAATCTTTAGGTATATACTTACGATAAAGAATTGATTTATTTCTTGTTGTATTAACACCAATTTATTAGGCCTATACAGATCTGCAAAATAAATTCCACGGTTATCGAACTTTTACACAGCGCATCATACTGTAGATAATGAAGAACCGGGAAGATTGAAGTGTGTTCGGAATTTTAGATACTTAAATTTAAAAATAAAATTCAATTACATCCAAACACTCGCGAATCAGGCAAGGCTTAACTTAAAAAACAAAGATGGCGTCTTAAATGATGGTCACTTGATGGATCACTCGATACAAAAATATTATTTTGTACAGAGTAATTGTAAAATTATCGTGAAATTCTAGTATGTTTCTATATATCTTTATATTATTAATTTTTTTTAAATAGTGTACGAATGCGGGCCTATATTGAAACATCTCTTTTGTATTCTTCCAGTGGCGACACAGCAACATGCCTATACAACTCCCCGCACGAAGATGATTCGTTGCCGAGAGTCCTGCCCGGACGCCTGCTCACGCTAGATGCGCAGTGCCGGAAAGATAGAGGCACTAGGTATGATCTAGATAAGTTAAATTACATACTTTTGATATATTTTGGCTGATTATGCTCCTTGAAATTTGAAATATCTGAATGAATTTCCACTCGGCGCGCCACAGTACTCCTTCCGGTCCTCCGTCGTCCTCATCCATTCGCTTCCCGCTATCCTCTTGAGGTCGTCAGACCAGCGGGCTGGAGGCCGTCCCACCCCGGAAGGAGTGGCGCACGTTGGGAGAGGCCTATCTTCAGCAGTGGAGAGACACGGGCTGATAAGTCAAGTCAAGTCAAGCGCCACAGTACGTTTGTAAACTAACGGGAAAGTTAACGACAGGTATAACGCTTAACTGAGTCTGTTCCTGAGGTATGGAAGCGGTACGGGAGGGGCGACTAGTGGCGTGTCCTGTTCCTTAAACACACCCTCCTGTACCACTCCCATACCTCAGGAACAGACTCAGCTAAGCGTTAGACCTGTACAGCCGTGGTGCGTGGTATGAATTGAGAACATGTTAGCATTTAAAGTAATAAAATAGGAAGAGTGCGCACCATGATATCCCGAGGGCTACCACGTTTTAGTAAATGAGAAAAGCTGGAAACTTCGGGGTTTTAAAAGTATATAATTAGTCGGTTTACAAGTATTACATTACAGTTTTGAAGAAAAAAAATTAACGCAATAATTATACGAAAATCAAAAATATCATTCCATTTCAGGTTGAAAATGCCTAACATCAGTTGATACTCTTCAAACTACTGAATCGATTTTACTTACACACTACTACTACAGACAGACTGTCTGTGGCATCTTAGCTCTCGAACGAATGGACCGATTTAGATGCATTTTTTTTACGTGAAAGCAAGTTTCAAAGTGGTTCTCAGCTATATTGGGTAATCGTGTGATTATTGTTGTGTTTTTTTTTAATTAATTTAATTTACTTCTATGATATTATTAATGCATAATTTTGTACTATTATTAATTATTATTGTTGTATGTATTCATTTCAGCGCATGTTTCAAAGACGAGCGAGTATGCGCGCAGCTGTTCTGTTTCGACGCTGCTAGCGGGTACTGCGTCGCGTACAGACCCGCTGCGGAGGGGTCGCCCTGCGGTGATGGACAGGTAAATTACATTACGTACATTAATTTAAAAAAAACGTGGAAAAAACAATTAAAACCTGACTAATGTGTTGCCTTTTAGCATTAATTGAAATTAAATAATTAAAATAAAATTGCAATTATTATAATGGGTATGCATTATTATAATATTTAAAATTATAGTACACACTTATACTTTTAATCTTGTTAGTTATTGTTAATGGGAATATGATACGATAAAGGAAGAAAACAATAACAATGAATTTATCAATTTTAGATCAGACACCCGTACCCGTAGTTTTAAGGGGATTCCGCGCGAGTTTTATACTAAATTTCTGTTGGCATAACCTTTTCAAATATAGAATAGCTGGCTTTGTGCAGTAATTATCTAAAAGTAGGACATTGGATTGTAATGTCGTGAAGTGAGTATCATTAACATACAACTTCACAGTGAATCATAATTTTAAATTTTTACACACTTTTTATTATTAGTGTGGTTCAAAGCGCCATCTAGAGGCGATTTGCTGCGTAACAGCTATTGTAGTTGACAATAAAGTTATAAGTTAGTGATATTCATTTCGCGCCACTAAAATTTCAGCTTCTATTTTTAGGTAATTACTTATCAAAGCCAGCTATTCTGTTTAAGAGGCTATGTTGGTAAGACCACGTGGTCGGTTTCAAGGTTGCATTGTTTTGTAGCTGTCCGTCTCCGAGCCCTATCCTACCCGAGCGCGTACGGTGAGACAGCATACATTACGCGATGTTATCCACCCGTTATTTGGATGTTTCGTAGTCCAGGGATCATTTGAAGGATACAATATATTATGTAGCCATTTTTCAATACAGTATATTAATAAAATTTCAGATGTCGGTGTTTTTTCCAAATTGTTCTAAATTGTACTCTTGTAAATCAGGTTCAAAGTTGGGGCTTTTTACTACCGAAAAATACAATACTTTGACGCCCTGTAACTCTGGAAGTATATATTTAAACGAAAATCTGACTCACCACCGACACAGATATTTGTTTCTAGATTGTGTCTTGAAAATTTCATAGATTTTCATAGCTTAATACTCAAAATATGACTGGACTACGTTTGTATGGGCGCTTTGACAACAGCATACCCTCTTAAAAGATTATGGCAACAGAAATTTAGTATGGAAGCTCGTTACTAGTTTTCGTTACATTACAACAGCTAAAGATGTAATAATATCTGCAAAAGTGCTTTTTATAATCTCATTTATAAGAAACATGTGCATTTCTTGATTCCAGTATTGCATAAACGGCCGGTGTATAACTGAACACGAAAACATAATTCCTGACTACTCGCAACATACGCCGAGCTACGTACGGCCAGAGACGAGTCCGTTCTATGGTAACATTACCAGGTCGGTATCACAAACGTAATTTATTAATACAATAATAATGTTTTAATATATAACGTATAAATTTTTATTTTAGCTGTCATATTTTGTTATTGTTATAGGAATTATATTATTTGAAATACCTTTTCAAAATAACATAGATTAATGATTATATGTTGTAATAATTAATTTTATATGATGTAATTTTATAGTTTTAGTTATAGGTAGACATTGTTAGTTGAAAGAACACTCACACCTGACGAAAATAAATGAGAAGAACAAAACACTCTCATTTACGTTCAGTGTGCGTACAGACCACCGCACAAATAACTAATACAATTTTCAAAACACACAGTTACGAAGCATCCACTCAGCCGTACATACCTATCACGACGCCTGTACCGTACCAACAGAATTACAATGGCTACAAAAGCCCAGAATATTCTACAACTACATCGTCAACGACAGAGAACTATTACAATTATTACCACTACAGCACAACGAAAAGCCCATTCGATTACTATTTGCAACAATCGAGGACGCAATCGAGTTCGAGCTTTAGTTACAGCTACCCACCGTCGATAAACAGATTTTCGGTTTCGACAACAAAAAGTCCGTACGATTTCCATGAATATACGACTAAAACTACGGAGAAACCTGAAGCTCAAAGGCGTGGGTTCTACAATAAAGAAGAATTCGATAATTATTATTTAAAATCAACTACGAAAAATCCATATCCAGACAAGGGGATAAGATCCCTGTTTAAGATAGGGACGTATTACTCCCAAGCAAAGACGAACGATAACTCAATAAGACCGGATGCATCTCAGCAAGTCAGTATAGAGCCAGCGAGATTGGTCTACTCTTACCAAAGGAATCTGACGTCAGGGGAGATTATACAGAATTAGTCGTGCCAAAATTATTGGTAAGATTTTTAAGGATTGGAGTCATTATGTCTTCTCAATCGGCACTATCGTCTTCGGTCATATCTGTCTTCTAAGAATTCATTCGTTTCTACGAAGTCATCCATGTCTTATACAAAGTCATACATGTCTTCTACGGAGTCATCTGTTTTATACGAAGTCATACATGCCTTCTACGTAATCACATTCGTCTTCCACAACATTTCATAACTTTTCAGTGATCATAAAGTGAATGTTAGCATATAAGTTTCACCGTCTTTTAATATCTTTGAACTTCAACACATTTGAATGCTGTATTTGTTTACATTTATTTCTCTCAGGTACATAAAAACCACTGTTTTACTTTTCACTTCACAAATTACATATCTACCTATTTACATGTATTATAGTTTCAATTTTAAAAGGAATTAAACCATAGCGTAGTAATAATGTTTCATGGCTTCTATATCAATATAATCTGCTGCACGAATGCATGAATCCACTGCTGGACAGGACATAGGCCTACTTCACAAGTACAAATGGCTTCTATGAATGTATTACGATTTTTTTATAATTTAAAAAAAAATACAAATAAATTAAAAATCTACCTACTGCCAATATTTCTATTAACACAATTGATTTTGAGGCCATGAATCTAAATATCAATAGTAATTTGTAAATAATATCTTGATTACCATTATTACCTATCATAATTATTTAAGCATGTGTCAACCATTTTTTTCAGTTCCATTTTATCTACATTTCTGATATCAGATGTTTATCGCATTTTTGCGTGATAGAACTTAAACCATATGTACATTTGTAATATAAAGATGTAAACAAAATGATTTACCTAGCCTTTTCTCGCGACTTTGTCTTCTTGGACTTGGGAACAATGGGAACACTCAACTTGAATAAAAATAAGATCTATGTCCTAATTTAAAAAATTATCATTTATTTTTTGTCATAGGTATACTACTTCGTATGTTTTAAAATATCAATAATTTTAGAGAAAAAAGTATTAGAGTACGCGTTTCATCCGGCTTCTAACCATCATCACAAATTCTGAAGTAGATCTCTCTGTTTGTTGCCTTTTTGTTTCTGTTGAATCATCTTGATAGAATACGGCTAAGTAAAGTTAGACATTACCTACTTATGATCCCTATAATGAGTTCCCGTTGGATTATTGTAAAAGTCAACGCTGAGCAAGTCGCGGACAAAAATGTGTTACAAATCTGCAATATATACAGTAGTTAAAACTAAAAAATAAATTCGTAATCACTTATACTCTAAAAATTTCCCGCAGCAGCCGCCATTAGCGACGAGAGCGGGTCAAGCACTGAAGACTGCCACGCTGGAACAGACACCCACCTCCAAGTTCCTAGGTCACACCTGGGTCTCAAGTTCCTTGGTTACAAAGGTCACCTAGGTCCCCCGACATGTGTCTCGTCTCCAGCTTCTATCTACAATACAGATTGTGTAATGCGCGCCCGACCCGTGCAGTGTGAATATTACAATAAAATTGTAATAATATATGATCATTGTGAACAATTGTGTAATTTTAATAAAACATCAATGAAAATGTGTAGAAACTTTAGCTTGTACACTTGCCACTGCAACTTAATGTGAAAAATATAGTCGTTAAAAATAATATCAATTGTCATAATTGATATAATTATATGGTAATTATAGCAAATTTCAAATAATAAACATCACAAGGGTAATGGTAATAATGAATATTGCATATAATGTGGTAATAATGAATATTATTAAAGTGGTAATTCAATGTTAACGAATTTTACAATGGTAATAATGAATATTACAATTAAATGTGTGATTACAATATTCAACGGGTAAACGGGTTGAGTGCGTCGCGCGTGTGTGAGATAAATAAATAAAAAATGTGTCTGAAGACGAAACTTTTTTTTAAAAAGTGTCAGATGCAGTTTATGTGAGTGATATTACAATTGTGATTGCGTTACTATTAATGAACTATAAGTACATTTAGGTTATTACTGAATAAAATATGATATAGAGGACGTGGTTTTCCTCGAGGATGAGTTGCATTGATATATTTAATTATCGATTACCTTTATAAATATTGTTTAACTTTGAATATTTATTTATAATCTCAGTTAATCTCGATTATAGGCATATGTAATATAAATTATAACTGTTTGGTAATATTACTGTTGTAATCACTAAAACGTGAATCTTCATTATCAAAATCTATCGATTTTATAATGTTTACAGACAACTTATACCCATACATCAAAAGAATTGTTTTTTTTTTAAAAAAAAAAACGTACTGTAAAAATTGTGAAATTCAATACATTAGTACTAATTTTGAAGTTGAACGATAATAGAAGTTCACGCATTGGTAAAAAACTGCTAAGTTGTATAAATTTTGTCGATAGCAATACGCTCCATTTTTTTATACTAATTGCCAACTCTACAATAATAAATTCATTTTTTTAAACAAACTGCACGTACTTTTTTAGATTATCAACATAAATCGATCGATTGTGCAACTGGTCCTAAATGATCTGAACGAGAACTCGGTTTTGGATATAAATACTCCTTAGCCCTATAGAAATTTTGTCTTTGTAAAATTGTTCTAAGGTTACTTTAAAAATGAAAACTGCCACAAAGTGCCTTTTATACAGTAATTTGTAAGATTTAATTAAGTTTTATATGTATTTTTGTTTTTATTAAAAAGATTGACTATCGTGCGACTGGATCGCAATGAACAACTTTACTGAACGACTCTTCTCTTATTCTAGCACTTATTTTTACAACATTTGGAAATTTAAAAAAAAAATGTGATAATTTAAGCCTGTTATTTTCGAAAAATTTATTTATGAGCGACTTAGATCTTTAATTTTAAAGTTACCAGTAGTTTAAAGGAAAAAATTACTTCGGCAATTGAAAAATTATGTAGAAACGGTTGTTGACTGTATCGCCGCTTGCCTATGAAATCTATTTATTATTGTTCTATTTATGTGCGAACAAAATACTTAATTCCTCACAAAATTCGAATAAATTTTAAGAAAAAAATATAGAAAATAACAAATTGTAGAAATTGAAGTTTTATTTCATTGCCGCATCGATTATTGTATCTGCCTTCATCTAACTACACATCATTGGAATGACGACCGCTAGTTCAATAACCAGCGAAGTACTTACTAGTCATCTATTTTCTTCCCGTTCTATTAATTCTAGTGTACATTTTTCTTGTGCGTATAAATAATACAAATGGGCAATGGATAAATGTTATTAACCGACTTCACAAATGCTGTATTTTTAATAAATTTTTATTTAAACAATGACATAATGATATTGTTTCATATACTTGTTAAAAATCGGCGATTGTCGGGAATTACTTGTCTCACTAGCTTTGCAATGTACAACTTTTTGTATAGGGGTACTCAACTCAACTCATCCTTATACAAAATACTATCAACGTAGTGATTGCTGCCTAAATGACTGAGTCGTCATACTGGTTGAATGCCTTCGGGTTGGAGTTGTTGTGACGCACTCTTCATCTCCATTTCTGTGGTTAAATGAAAAAGGATTTTTTTAAATAAAAAAAAACATATTTCCCAGCACCGTTTATTACATAGAAGTGTCATTTGGTAAAATATAAAATATTATAAACTCGCATCTTCACTTTCACCTAAAACAGCCATAAAATTGATTTATCGTCAATTAAATTACGTCCAAACTATCGTAAAAATACATCTCGTATAACATATGAAAAATATGTAGCTGCATTTTTGAGAGAAATACACTATAGTTTCGATATTTCAAGAAACAATGTGCTAAGCGCATACTTCCAAGTGGGGGTGGGAGATATATAGCTATCTCACTCACGTCTTATTTGGCATCGTTAATTAGTTATGACGTCACACTATCCCCACTTTTGAAAGCATAAGTTTCATCCACAAATCGTATTAAACAATATTGTTTTCTGAAATAACGGTAATATATTTATAATTAAAGATAATAATATAATCAAATCTAAAATGTAAACTATACAAATAGTGAAAATGTCGATAGACAGATAGAATTAAAGTTTGAGCAAGTAACAATATAAAATCAGAATGAATAGACAACACAAGTGAATCACTGGAAATACACCTACCAAAATATACAAAGACAAAATCGCACCTACAACGACCTACACTAAAATAAAGGTTGGCACATATTTATCCATGTAGCAGACGCAAGGCAACGCTTTCATTATACATTCTAGTGCTGTTTACTCGCATTAAATTTAAATTTATTACACGCAAAGTTTTCTGCGCTGACAAATTGGCTCCGGGAAATTAGTTTTTGTAGTATTATGGAATTTTTAAATTTTAATAAATGCTAGTGAATTTATCTCACATTCAAAACATATTCCCTTTCAATATTTAATTACATTTAACAATATTAAATGTCAGTCAGCGCCACAGGAGTGCCGAATAGATAAATGTGTGACAACCCTTAATGCTAAGATTTAATATGAAGCAAAATTAACCAGATTTGACTGGCACGGGGCTTGAAGCGACGTTCTTTATCAGCAACTTGGCGAGCATGCCCACTGACAAGCAGAACACCAGGCCCGCTGGCATGAACTTCCTGCCGTTGTAGAATCTGAAAATACAATGAATTTTATTTCCATCAGATAGATAAAAATCTTTATTTCCACAAAATTTACATTTACATTCGTGCTTATATATATAATTATTAATTCTGCGGAAAATGGCGCTGACTCAGCATGATGCTGTGGGCTCTGCTCATTAACTGAACAGAACACACAGCGCTGGTATTCTGTCAGCAGCAGCAGCAGCCGGGAAACGTCCATTGCTGGACGTAGGCCTCCTTCATAGCATGCGACATTGACCGGGCCCGTGCCACTTGCATCCAGCGACTCCCCCCGACCTTAACCAGGTCGTCGGTCCATCTCGTAGGAGACGGCCCGATGTACGTTTCCCGGTACGTGGTCGTCAGTCGAGAACTTTAGAACTTTTACTCCCCACCGGTTATCGGTTCTTCGAGCGATGTGGCCTGCCCATTGCCACTTCAGCACACTGACTCGTCGAGCTATGTCGGTGACGAGCTTGTTCGTCTACGAATTTTATTACGTAAAGAAATTCCCAGCGTAGCTCATTCTATTGCTCGCTGAAAGACTTTGACCGTAATCGTCAACTGTATAAGATACTACTGAACATGACATGCCCTCTAAAATTGGCAAGATGAATAAACGATGAATGAACTAGAAACATATTTTTATGAATACAAAGTTAACTTTGCAGATGAAAGCTATACGTCCGGTATCGGATTTAACTGTCACGTAAAGTTTGTTTTCAGACGAGTCACTTGTTGCGCTATGTATAGTACTAGTAGCTACATCTAGTGCTCGCGGAGCAAAACTAAAGTGAAAATGGTATTTACGCGCATTCTTTAGAGCATTGTTTAGTGCATATTATCTTACATATTAATTATTATTTTCAGCGTGTTAATAATCCATATTCTGTACGGAACCTTCGGTGCGCGAGTCAGACTCACACTTGGCCGGTTTTTTAAGCCCTCAAAAAGGAATTAATAATTAAATAAGTAATTACCTGTATCCCATAACACCTCCCAATGCCGTGGTCGTCCCTAGCATGAGCATATAGTTGTTGGGATCTCTACTCAACTGGTATGCTCCAATGCCTGAAAAAAGTGTATGGAAATGCATGTATGAAAATGATTGTGTAAAGTGGTCACTCTTTCTTAGAGTTAGGTTAGGTTTTATGTTTAGGTTAGTTAAATCAAAATAAGGCCACAAAGCTGAAAGAACCGATAACCGATGAAGTTTAAGAGTGCTCAAGTGGTGACCACTCAACGGGCAGTGTGTACCAGGCCGTCCCTCTACTAGTTGGACAAATGACCTAGTTAAGGTAACGGGGAGTTACTGGATGCAAGTCTATCAGGACCGGTCAATGTGGCATACCAAGGAGGAGGCATATGTCGAGCGGTGGATGTTTCCCGGCTGATGATGTTAGTTAAAAATTGACTGATCAATTGATATATTACATTACAATTTATCATAATTTTAAAATAAATCAATTAAAGACTGATAAACTACATACTCTGACCAAAATGATTATTAGCCTTTTTAGATAAAAATAATGAAATGATTTAAAATTTTCACAAATTTTTCTTTAAAAAAATCGAGGTTGACTGAGCATGTATGGGACATTAGTTATTTCTGTGGTTAGTTAACCATTTCAATCAAAATTAGAATTTGGACGTTTCATTTCATGCTGTTTTACAAAAGCATTAATCATTGGCCTGCTGCATTGATAAATGTAAAATTTTCATTCAATTCTGCTTTTTAATGTTCAGGTATTTAAAAGAATCACTTAACATCGTCCAGCTGTTTTTCCTCACAGAGATATTTAGTAAAACAGCTAGTGGTTATTTAAAACAGCTCATTAGACATAGACATATAAAAAGTCTTACCTAAGATTGATCCAAAGATAAGCCCAGCTCCCAATGATGGAACTGAACCTGAAAGTCATACAAAATCACATTTAAATGACACCAGAAATAAACAATAATTTAGTAGTATGTAATTTTTTGGTAATATATGAAGAAAAGATCTACTTTTCAATGAAATTATTTTTTCCATAACACATGTGTAATAGTGACTTATATGCTGTTCACTCTGATACATAAGAATGTCTTTCTATTGACATTAAATTATTAGCCAATCCTAAAATGGTCAATTGAGCCTGGGTCAAAAACAGGTATAATTCTCAAGATGAACAAGACAAAATTATTGGACTCTAAACTTGTAGCATCTGTGCTAATAATGTTTATGTTTTCATGTCAGACAGTATGTTGTTTTAAAATTATTTAAACATCCATTGTAATATTATGCCATTTATTAACATGAACAATATTGTTTTGAAGACTATCCTGAAACAAGATATATGAGTTTTAAGAGAGTGAAGGGGTTTGTAAATCACTCTGATATTATAAATCGGAGATAAATCTAACCATCTGTCACCTTTCTCTCATCGTCTAGAGGAAAATAGGCGTGCCTAATTGCCCATGACCTATAGAATATACTTTGCTAAGAGCAAAACCCACTATTACATACAATAAAAATCTTTGGAAATTAGTCACTCTCCTACCAAAGTAAGTTTAAATACAATCATCCTTAAGTTTATTTCAATTATTTGAATCAGCCTCAGAAAAATATGTAGACTATTGTACATGCACCTCCTAGACTTTTATCATACTCTACTATTACTTAAATGAAGAGATTTGCCATAATAATAATAGTTAATTGGTTATCGGTTAGATTTTGTTGTTACATAGGTTAAGGGGTGCACACAAGGGAGCGCTAAGGCAGGAACTCACTGTAAAAGGTTATTGAATTTGTCATCTATAGAGTACTTAAACATAAGCCCTTCACATAGCACCCTCGTTTGTTTGTCGTTTGTGTATTATAGTATATTATGTACAACACTGAAGATTCTATCAGCAAAAAGTAATTACCTTGTAATACCAAAAAGGAGGCCAAACATTTAAATCGATTGTTATTACATATTTCCCAAAATACTTCAGATTGTTTATCTACTTTTAGCGAGATACCCCAAGATAACTTGAATGCACTAGAAAAATATTATCTATTACTGTAGTTATTTAAACCTGATTTTCGCAATCTATATTTGTAAATTCATTCGTTGATGGCTGAATATTATTATACTGGAACATTCTTTAAAATAGTTAAGATAGTACAGCCGGAATTGGAAGGTCAGTCGATTAAAAAATAGAGTTAGAAAAGAAATTATTAAATTACGTACCGGCTTTAGCATAGCCCATAATGCCTCCAGCGGCAACTGTTGCAGCATACGCAAAACCAAGGATGTCGAGACCCATGATTACAATTTAATGTAAGTATTTTTCAGGCGATAATTTTATTAACCTAAACTTTTGGACAACAGGCAATCAAATCAAATGAATGAAATATGAATGAATGCAATGAATGTTGAATGAAGCGGCTTCAGCCGTCACTGTCAACTGTCAAGTAGGTAGCTACTATTTTCACGCAAAGCAGAATCCTTGATAATCTGATACACACATTCACAGATTCACAGATATGCCGATGTGCGCATTTTTATTTCGTTTTGACTACTAATAATTATTATAAATAAGTTGCTTGCTTTCTTTTGAAGTCATGCATGACTTCACTTGTTATTACGTTACTAAGAGATATATTCAGAGCAGGCTGTATGGCTCTGTTCCATTGCCTTCCCATTCGGGAGAATTAAACTACTACTACTACCAAACTCTGTGTGATTCTTGGCGCGCACTTGAATAATGGTGGTTCATTGCAATTTTTCGTAATTCGTTAATAATACTGTTATGTGTGTTTTTTGTGTTATAACGGTGTGATATAGTGTAAAAAGTGACATGGACGGTGTTATAGTATCGATTACGCAAAATTGCGAGGGTTTCGACGCGATCGAAAGGGTTTACCATGTCGAGTACATTTGGCGTATGGATTCTTTCGAATTATGTTGAAACCAAGGCTGGCCTTTGAAATTCTCGTCAAGAATCGTGAAAACAAGCGATAAAATTATACATTTTATTGAGAAAACTGAAGAAAAGATATGTTCAGAGTAGGCTGTATGGCTTTGTTCCATTGCCTTCCCATTCGGGAGAATTAAACTACTACTACCAAACTCTGTGAGTGAGTCAAAAGTGTCTGTCAATGTCAATGTACAGTACATTGTCAAATCAAGTCAAAATTCTGCGCACTTATTATTTTTACCTACATAGCGTTAATTTTTTTTGGGAATTTTTTTTTTCTACCAGGAAAAGGAAAAGGCAAAGGCAAAACACCATACAGCCATACCTGGCTACGTTGACGTTTGCCAAGATGAGTGAAAGAGACGCAGCCATACAATCGAATGCATGAAATTAGATATCTCCTTCGCTCGTTGTCTTTTCCTCGTCAGTTATACAAAAAAACTTCAAGACAGCTTTTGACGTTTTTGCTTAGACACACTTTCAAACTTTTTACACTACACGCACACATAAAAACCATGTTGTTTATCTTATTTTCACACCCTGTTGTCATGGTTACCTACATGACGTCATCTCGAACAATATCCAACATGATTTCACCGTACAAATATGTTGATGCTGCCGTTACAACCTTTATCTCAACACGATAGGAGTTAAAATGCAATTCCTATGCTGCTGATGGAATAAATATGTGTCAATTGTTCAAGGATTAAGGTCTCTATGTTTAAAGAAATAGAGATTATATTTCTGTAAGGTTATGAGAAAATTGATCTGTACTATATTTAACAATTATTATATTTTAATTATGGTAAAATTCATATCAACAAGATCGTTAATCACCTCGTCTTCTTCTATCGTGTAAAGGTGATCAGCAACCTAATTGGTCTTGTCAAATTCAAGGTGATCAACCAACCAATCTTAAATCACCTCGTGTTGTCGTTAATACCCTACGTCTAATTACCCAAAAGTAACATTTTTATAAAAAAATAACGTCTCATTGTTTCTTTAATAAAGATCGAATTTCAATAAATAGTAGTCAACTTTGGTAGGCAAGGTAGACGCGTATCGGATCCGTGCTTAGGCTTAGCAGAGATTAATGACATACAAAAAGCGTACATAAACCACATTGACTATTGATTGTTTGCTTACGAATACATAATAAGTTATTACTTATTCGTTATTGTTTGCGCTGATTGCTACTCTGTCACTTTTTGCTCAGTCGTCGTTTTTGTCCAGTTTTTGTCTTATCAAGCAGAAAGTATGAAAAATATGGCAAATCCAAATTGATCTGTTTTTGTAAAAAAAAATTGTGCAACTAAGTGGCATTCTTATTTACAAATGATAAAACACTATATCAAGAAATGACAAATTTTACCATTTTTATTGTTGTACTTAAGTTGACAATAATTGCGTAATAACAGCATACAGTGCGACCAAAAAGAGTAGAAAATAAATGAAGGCGCTAATGTTGTTTACATGCCAATACAGAACTACAGTACGACTAATTTGATTCTTTTTTAATGTGCAAAGTTATTTCTGCCATCAAATAGACAGTCAAAAAGCCGACTAAAGGATGCAGTTTAATCTCGATTGGAGATTATGTGGTAATAAAACAATTTTTAATGTACAATTTATTTTTATTTATTATATTACATAGGTTTGCTAACAGATATACACAAAATGCATACAGACAAATTTAATATCATCATCAGCAGCCTATATACGTCACAACTGCAGGAGCTCAGGCCTACTCTCCTACAGAGAGTGTGTGGGCCATAGTCCACCATGCGGGCCCAGTGCCGAACCTTTGAATTTCTTCTCAGGAGTGTGCAGGTTTCCTCACGATGTTTTCCTTCACCGTTAAGCAATCAGATAATGTACTTGAATTGAAAATCAACTCATAGGATTTCGGAAACCTCAGATTGAGAGTTCGCTCCTTATCCACTACACCACCGATGCTTTTTCTGTAATCTAATATATTATATAAATAATAGTGTACTCAGATCCAATAAAAGGCAACACATCTTATGTTTAAAAGTATCATTAACTTAATTACAATTTGGAAAAAATATAGTTTTTATATCTTTTAATACTACAGAAGAAAAAAAGAATTATTATATAACACAGGGAATATTAATATTTATCAAAGATAATTAATTTTAAAAAAAAGATATAAAGATAGGTATCCTTAGCTTTAAACAAAATCACGCTATAGATATCACTTAGTAAAGTAAATAGCCCATATTGGTTCCATAATTTTTAACAAAGAATAGGTGGAAGTTTACAATAAATTTTATTTTTGAAACGAATTCTGGAATTTTTTCGTAAAAAGGAGACTTTTATAGAAGAGCTTAAAACTTGGACGAAGTATGCTTTTCCTATTTCACAGAGTAAAAAATTAACTTTTGTCATATAGCACATTTTTCGAAGGCATCCATATTTTCGGGGACGAACTTTTCTATGTATGGCAGGATGCTAAACGTCCATCATTTTCACACCTTCCTTGACAATTCTTCTATATGTGGAGTCAGATGTTCCTGGAAGGTAAAGTTAATATAGTGATCAATAAATGTGGCATTATTCATATCACTCCTACTTGGGAAAGTATGTAATCATAACATATGTCTTTTAGTTTTAACAAGGGCTGTTTTAGTACAAAATATAATAATAACAGTCGGTAATTACAACTTTCATTATGATATTCAAGTTACATAAAACCTTTAACTATTTTCAGAAGTAAAGATCAAGACTTTAAAAACTATACAATTTTGTTTACATATTGCATAACCTCAAAATTATCTAATTTTGTATTTCATCTGATAAAGCGATCGTTAATCGAAAACAGTATACATTTAATACGAAAATAACATATCTTACATATAAAAGAAGACACTACTAACCTCTCACTTCAGCTGTTCTCTTATAAACATCTTGTAAGTATACTTTACATCAGTCAATATTATTCCGGCTTCGAATTCAGTCAAGCAACGGTTAAATACATTATGAATTATGTCTAGCGCACCACTACGAATTGTTTTATTAATTTGAAATATGAAACAGCAAAGAAACTCTACGAAATAATATAAATATCAGTCAATAATAACATTTTGAAATTGGTTCAGTCAGTGTTGCCATAATGTGGTTTAACTTTAATTCTCAAAACATTAATTTAAGAAACTAATAAAGAAAAATGTTTTGAGAACTAAAGTTAAACATTATTTTCAACTCTTTTTAGTCTTACTACAAATATTGACATGAGCCTTCGTTTTAGGCTACCATGCGGACTCTCCATGAAGGGATTTGCCACTTTCACCAAGCTTGGCAGGAGCATTGGTTTTCGCACTATATGTTGTTAGATACGAGTCTGTCCTATATCTGTCCATCTTTTGAATATTTTTTCCCATATTCGCCTTCTACGACGCCCGCAGGATTAAAATGACTGAAAAGTAACTAAACTAAAAGTAGCTAAATCTAACAAAAGTAGTTAAGATGGAAACATCTTGCCTGTTTCTTGTCAAATAGCGGTGGGGCGATTATGAGATACACTAATGAAAGTAGTAGTTCGATTCAAATATTTCAAGATATCTCGATTATGAAAATAGCTAATGCTAATATTAATACTACTAGTTAGTATGTCAGCTAGTTTATTCTAAAACCGTTATCGTGAAGATAAAGATTTATTCAAGATGAGCAGGACTTTCTTTGACTACAAGGCACTTTTTCGGTCGGTCATCCTCGGTAACCATTGACAAGCTTCTTTTGTTTGTCAGATTAGTAGTACTAATCTTTGACTATGGAAATTAGTTATTACTAATTTTATAATCGATCATCATACATTAGCCGAAATCTCGATTATGCGCATCCCTACTGTCAAACATTGAAATGTAAGGCTGTCAAAAAGAATAGACAAGGGTGAATAGCTCAATGCCCTGAGGGTTCCTTACACAGGTATATTGATTTTTGATATGTATCCGATTATTATCAAAATGGATTCGACGATATATATCAATGTCTATATATCAAATGTTTTTAAATAATATATTACAATACAAAATTGGTTTAAAAATTAATATTATAAAGTCATTTTTAGCGTTTGTTACTGTATTTCTGCTTCCCAAATTTAGATAAAGTTTCATCACCATCAGTCAAAAAACGTCTACAGCTGGACATATGCCTCCTCCATGGTACGCTACACTGACCGGCCCCGAGACACTTCATCCACGACCTTAACCCGGTCGTCGGTCCATCTATATCGGTAGAAGTTTCCCGGTACGTTGTCGCCACTCGAGAACTCTAACTTCCAATCGTTTATATGTTCTTTGGGCGATGTGGCCTGCACATTACCACTTCAGCTCACTGAATCTCCGACACATGTCGGTGAACCTAGTTCGTCTACGGATTTCCTTATTCTGGATATTATCCCGTAAAACATTTACATTTAAGGAAGGAAGGGTACCTGATGATGATGCTAGCTAAAATGTAGATAGAGGAAGTCTTCGACCGCAATTCTGACAAACCCGTGTGTCAGTTTTTTTAAATTAATGATTATTTATATTAAGAAATGTTTTAAATCGAATAAATAAAACACATATTTGTTTCATTTTATTTAAAATTTATTTTGTCATTTTCGGACAATTAAGACTTTATAAAATGAAGAATATACCCCTTGAATAATTTCGTGGAAAATGCAGAATTAGAACTGACCGGCGGCGGCACGATCGTTTTACATTGTAGTGGTATGCTAAGATTGTACCGGTATGCTAACAAAAAGCAACCACGTTACAATAATTATTACCTACCCTTATCTATTTAGCTTTATTCTAACGCTTATACTACATTTACAATATTTATCAGAAGAACGGATGGTTCCACCGCCGCCTTGGTTGACATTCCACCATTCCGCATGAAATGTTTGGCATCTTCATTTATTATGCATACTGCCACGGAGCTTCTCGAACAGTCTAGAGATAGTGAAAGAGAGAGATGGATCCATCTATCCCCTTCATGTCGGATAGCAAACAAATGACTAGCGTTGAAAGCTCTCGAATAATCCCATAAGGATTGTCAAGCGCGAAAGGGCCACCAATTCATCTATCTCCTTCGTGTCGAATAGCAAACAAAAGAAAGCGTGGAAGACTCTCGAATGTTCCTGAAGATTCCGAAAGTTAGGTCACTGCGAAGGATCTAGAAACAATACCGGGTATATATAGGCGCGAGCCGAGCTTCGTAACGTAACGATATGTATACAAAAATATATACAAAATATAGTTCGTCTACACTACAACAACTTCATAACCGCAACGCACACAAGTATAATTGTTAAATTGAGTCAAATGGGGGTACTTGTCTTTAATGCAATGTTTGTGAAAAAACTCTAGACACTTCCTACATTTTATCATGTCTACCGGAGTGCCGGGCATTCTGCAGAAACAATAAACTTTTTTAAAAGTCATTAGGAGTGGTTGCACTGGAATGACTCTGTTGTATGAGGCAGGAAATTCATCTATTTTTGAATTTACAAAGCAAGCCAATAAATGTTGCCTCATGTTATTGTATTCAAAAGTAACTTTACTTGGGTTTTTACCCTCACAAATCAGTTTAGCAAAAGCGATTGCAAAAAGGCCACAATCGCTTTGATTGGGCTGCAAATCTACGTTATGTATGTTAACTTGAATGTCAGTTACTGTATCATGGGACCTATTAAGGCTACTGGCAACAGATATAATGTCAGGGGCTACGCGAGACGACCCCATTGAATCATATAAATCTAAAATTAATACGTTCTCCTCAACTCTACCACAGAGACATACCCAGTGATTGCCAGACACATGACATATTTGTACAAAATTACTATAGCAAATTTTAAAAGCGGGAGGACGATGGATCTGTAGCGTTGTATGCTGCAGCCCTTCGATTAGGTTGTGTTCCTTTTTTAGCAAAAAGGATGCTGCATAGATTATATCTGAATCTAACCATGCGTTACTTCGAAGTATATTGTAGTGTTCGTTTGTCAGTTTCACATTGTCAAAATTTAGCCATGCCATTGGATCACTAGCTGTTGGCATGGTAGCTACTCCCAAAGAAGTAGACTTCTTGGGACGTTGACCCAAATCTCTGGGTTTGTTAGGTTTAGGACCAAAATAATCTGTTATTTTGAGCTTTTGCTTTGGCAGACGTTCTGAAGGTTTTGGTAGCTTGCGTTTTTTACCAATAACTGTCAACTTACGGCTTTTGTTAGGTTTAATCGCGATGGGCAAATGTACAACTGGAAGACTTTGGCCATTACCTGTATATAACCATTGTTCTAGTTGAACCCCTGTTTTCGGAACCTCGGGTTGTTTTTCAACCGTCGCATCGAGAATTACCGTTTTTGTGTTGGTCTTTTTAGATTCTGGCCCTGACCACTGAGCAGCTAATTTATTCAAAAATTGCAAGCGAGCGCTAAACTCGTCATCAGTAGACGATTTCAAAATTTCTAGCAATGTGTTGCAAACAAGTTTTCCTTCTAAAAAATGAACTGTCTCTGAGCTAAAAGAGACAGTCTCTACAGGGGTTCGTTTCAAGCTAGTGTGACTCACTGAATTTTGTGATCGGCATGCATTTAATGTGTTAATGTAGTGAGATTTATTCCATCGCTGTGGAACTAAATCTTCTGTAAAAATTTCTTTTTTTAAGTGAAACCTTAATGCAAATATATGTGCACATGGCAAATTATTCATTACATAGAAGCTACAGTTACATGAATTTAAAGTAGTACATGCCTTGTCGTGTTTTGGCAAATCGACAATAAAGTAGCCTTCGTTTTCCCGCGATTCAATATCGCTACGCGATCCAATACCTTCAGTAATCTTGCATAAAATTTCTCGGTAAGCATAGTAAGTACCACACTTATACACGCGATCAAGAATATCATGAGGTACATCGGTATGTGTGTTAAATTTGTGGGTGGTAGCTTTAAAACCTGTCATATACAATTTGTCAAGCATGTTATTTAAATGTGACTTTAAACTGCGGTAGAAATCGTCTAATGGAGCGTACTTTTTTATACTCTGCTTTAATTTCGAATTAAATGATTCTAATCTATTGTTTGTGGTATCGCCAAGATTGTATGTGGTCATTCGGTTAAATTGCGTCCACGCGTCTCTACAATTATGCCAACGATTTATAAATTGAGTCACAACTTTGTAACTGGAAAAATCAAGTCTGAATTTGTCAAAGCTAGAGTAATATGCTTCTTCATTAGTCGCATAGGCCATTTCCTGTAGTAATGTCTTACAATCGTCATACATGCGTTTGGGAAGATCGGAAGCATGTACCATATCCTTAAAATTCTTCAAAACATGGAACAGACACAGTTCGTGTTTTGCGTTAGGGAAAAACTTTTTAAGAGCTGATATTTCAGTGATGTCTTTGTCAGTCATGTATGATTTGGTTTTATCACAGGCAGGGTTATGTTGAACGAAAAAGCTGACAAATTGTTCTACAACAGGTTTTGTCTCCTGGGATAAAAGACCAAACGCTACCGGAATAGAATTATTGTTTCCATCAACAGCCAATATTATGTATAAGGGCATTCTATTTTCGTTAAGGCAATATGTACCATCTAACAATATATGATCAGGATATCGTCTAAAAAACTCAGTCATCCATGCATATTGAAAATATATGAGCTGTACATCGTTGTTCGTCGTCATTGTCTCTAATATCATGCCTTTATCGGCTTGGGCATCACAAAGTAAATCCTGCAAAAATTTATTAGAGCTACTGGTTTCACTGTCACCACTTCTCTGCAAGTGTTCTTTTAAATTGATAATGCCCTGCGTACTAATTTCAACACCGCGTTCCTCACGGAGGTAACGCTTTATATTCGTTGAAGACGTATCGTATTTGATGAATCTTTCTACGTTTGATTTTATTGGGTTACTATTTGTATTGACTTTGGAAATGGTTACATGCGATTCAGCATCTACATGTACGCGAGGGATCAAAAAATCTAAACCTCGAAAGCCTCTGTTTATAGAGTACATCTTAAAAGTGTGCTCATCTACAGGATGTCCTACATGAACATCACTGTAAGATTTAATCACAAACACGTTACGTTTGCGATCGTATACGACTTTAATTTGGGCCGGGCAACCAGTTTTTGCCGTCCTTTGAAGAGGACGAACTCCTGTCGACTTACTGTCATAGTGCCCGCCATGAGAGCACACAAACTCTACCTTTTTGTAGCCCAAATGTAAATGCAAAGGCAGTGGTGAGGTGATTTGCCTATTAGAATCCGGAAATTTTGATGATCGACTAATAACGAACACCGGGCTGTTCGTAGCCTTAATGTGCAGCTCATATCTATAAGCAAAGCAGTTCCATGATGGGAAAACCATACCCTCAGCGATGTTATTTGCACAGCAGTTATCTAAAAATAAAAATAATCATGCCTATAAAAGCTTAGTTTATATAAAAAGAAGATTATTTTTCGATCGAATCAGTTTTTTGTGTGATTAAGTCGAATTTAGCATAGCACGTTCTCGTAACTAAGTTTTTTTAAAGATAAGAAACCTATATTTCTTTCTTGTTAGTTTTATACTATTATGAATACATAGTGTGGATCAGTCAAACATGAGGAATTTCTTTAAATGCTATATATAGGTATATTGAAGATTTGATTAGTAGCTCATAATATAATTATAATTCCAGGCAAAAAATAACCACCAGTTTAATACTAGCCTAATAACCGGCTATCAGTAACACTCTCTGTTTGGACATTTAAAATTATTGTTAGAAAATAAGAACTATCGCTGACAAACAGAATGACGCCAAAAAATAGGGTCCCGCCAGTTACCATTTCGGAGAACGGAACCCTAAAGACGCTTTTCCCTTACAGTTTTATGTTATTCTTTGTCCATGAAAGGATTTTTCGTACTATACGGAACCCCAAAATGCATGTACTGTACTCATTCGCATAATATTTTAAGACGTCATAAATTAATTACACACAAATACAATATACACAAATGCATGAATACCTTTACGAGTATAATTTAAAGTAAATATAAGAACTTTGCTAGGGAACAAGTGAAATTACTTACATAAAATATAGTCTGATATGTGCACAGACCAGGTACTTAATTACAGGAAAAAACCTACGTTATTATAAGCGGTGGGAGAGGGCATTTTAAGTATTTAGCATGCTAAAAGTGCTTTCATTTTATATGTATCTGTCCTGTGAATTTACTTTCATTATAATCATCAGGAACTACAAAATCCTGGAAATGTGCTGAAACCAAATGAGGCTTTGCCTATGTTATCTTTAAGGCAACAGCACAGGTATTTAGCAGGTAGAGAGAAAAGCAGGCAATAAGTACCGAAGAAACTAAGTACCAGTTATGTAACCCTTTCGGCATATGTCACCCCTGGATCATAATAAATTACAATATAAATTATATCTCGTTGTTACATCTCACAATGCTACAGAGGTGGTATAAATATAATACTTGTCAGATGTGTATCAACCAAAATAAGCAGGTATGGCATTGGATGTACAAAAGTGATTACTTATTGTATACCAAATCCCGACAGTAGAATCTAACATTCTGTGTGCAAAATCCATAAAAAACTTGACTCTTTTGAAATCCAGCCTCAGAATCATAGGTACAGATTACAATTAATCGTATACTTTTCTAAAAGAAGAGAAAAAAGAAAGCAATACATATATTTATTACTAAGATTAAGAGTTTGGTTATTTCGGGACAATTATTGCTACTAGCTTTTGCCACTTGGACTTCGTAGTGCCCCATGCGAATTACATGCTTGATCGGGATAAAAGTAGCCTGTGTCCTTTTCCAAATCTTCAACTATCCGGGAAGGAAGGTCAAAACAAACAAACTCACTTTCATATTTACAATGTTAGTATGCAATTAAGGCAATGTGACACTGTCCTAATCAACTAGTGTTTAAGTGCCTTTTTACATAGCACACTAGCCAGCTACATTATGTGGAATTAATTTCATTACTGAACTAAAGTCTGTTTACAGAACTATGAGCAGATTAAGTATGATTTATTAAGACCAGAAAGTGTATATCCTATCCTAGCTCTCGCCATGGTTATATCCATCAGTGAACCTGGAACTGGCAAACATTCAATTGACACTTCACTTGCCTTGTCAGCATCTGGTGACAGGCAGCCAGAGAAAAATGAAAGTTATAATTCCATCTCATTCACAATTACAGAATACTCGGTCACCAGGGCATGTGAAGACTAGCAAATAAATAAATAAATAAAAAATTACTTACCATGGCTCTCTTTTGAATTCATGTTACAGAAAAGTCACACATTGATTGGACCTGTAATAGAAACACACGTTTTGGTGAGAGTGTCATCTTCCGTTTAGTTTGCAAAACAACACATATAATTTTATAAGGAGATAGGGAAAGAGCAGTATTAGTGAATACATGAAATTTAAAAATCATAACAATTTTAAGCATCCTTTTTAAGTCCCGCTTTAGCACCCCCTTTTGTGTACCCCAACCCATTATTACGAGTATTATTATAACAGATTGTTGAGGTGTAAGTAAGAAAGAAATGAGAGGATAAAAGTATTGTAATCATGATAACCTAAATCTTCGGATGCTGTGATCTGTTCTAGCTCGACAAGGGCAGATAAATATCCCCCGGCCCCCTGGTCACTGGACTGGAACCCCTAGAACAGTACACAAAAATTATTTAAATTCCAAACAAAATTCCAAAACAAAGCAGTTTTTACAAACTACAGTTGACAGATTGAGTTTTTGAGGTTTGTTTCCAAGAATTACAAACTAAAGTTGACAGATTGAAAATATTTGCTTTCAAATTGAGTTTTGTTTCAAAGAAAATATAGCAAGTTATCACTTCTCTCTTTCTTTCATAGCATTTGTTTCTATTGGCCGACCACAACTCTTTTTGACAAAGGTGTGTGAATTTAAGACTAGCCAAAATTCTGCGTTCACTCTGTCACTTTTTCTTTCACAAAATTATGAAATAGCCCAACATAACTACTACTACATTTTAACTACAATTTAATGCCGACTCACAGTTGTAAAACATAACACGCCTACCGGCTTCGCATGTTCTGATAAGAATGACAAAGCCGACAAATATAGATATTTCGTCATAGCCTCAAACGAGGACGTCACTCAGTAACCAGCTGATTTGATATAAAAATTATGAATTTCTTCGCGCAAGGCCAGTGTACTACGTCGCCGGTAACATACGGACGTTCTTACTAAATTACATGAAGTTATTAATCAAATAGCGTGGTATCACTGGCCGGTAACCTTGGATCTTACGGAAGGCCATATAAAGTTTCTAATTGATAAAAAACTTGGATCAAGTCGGTCACGATGTTGAAAAGTGCGTCTAAAGTGACAATCAATACGGGAAATGTTCTCAACTTAATAGATATTAAGAAGAAGGCTGGACAGAATGTTACAGAAGAGGTTAGTTTCTTTTAACTTTCAACTAACTTTATAGAACTTGACTTTCCGGCCTTTCTAAGATAGATCTAAGTGTTCGCACATGTTTTTACAAATCTGACTCTAGACTTTCTTCTTTTTGCTTTGAAAACATAGAACCTTACTGCCCGCTTTTGTGTACCCCAACTCCAACTTCATCTTCATAGACTTCTAAAACTATTCTATGAATGAATCCTTTTTTTGGATAATAAGTAGCCGTTGAACTTTTCCATTACTTAAGTGTGCCTGACAAATTCAATAAAGATCAGTTTAGCCATTCAATCATGAAAAGGCAACAATTATACATAGTTCATGAAACCACAATGCTAGTGCTTCCATTAATGATGTATAACATTATTTAAAAGAGAATAGGTGCATAAGTTACACTATGTAATGGCCTTGTTTTGCAAATGATTGGAATCTAACCCCCTGATGTAGAGTAGTAGTAGAGATTTCAAGATCACTTGTAATTTATAAGAAGGTTGTTTTAGATATTTAAAAAAAGAGGAGGAGGCTAAAGAAATCTACATTATTCATTTTTTTATACAAATAATGACTCTAAAAAGATTATTTTATACACTGAAAACAGTTAATAAAAGAGTTGAACTCGCAGTCACTGTTTTCATGTTTGAATTTAGAACACACCAATATATTCGACCTGCATTTCCATCTCCATGCTATATAAACTCCTTGTGTTAACACGAGCTCGAGTTTTGATTGGTCGACATTTTCTACAACGAGTTTAGCATTCGAATAAAAACTTTTTGTGTTATTAGTAAATTGGCACTATTATGAATAGTGTAAGCTGTATCAATACAAAGTTTAGTGTTACTTAATAATAAATGTTGTATTTTAATTTATTAAACCTTTCTTTTTTCTTCACTAAATGTTTATTTTCAATTAAAACTTTCTTTTTCTCGCAGTCCTGTGTCATGGTATAAATTATAGTAAAAAAAACACTTGTAAATGCAACTTATGAGTACTTGTTTACAATGTATTTGTTATCAGGAAGTGTGGATTAGAGTTACTTGTGAAGTACTTCCTGCTTCATATCTGATTTGAGGTTTCTATTGTACTCTTGATAAGCCAACATTTAGGACTAGTGGCCCACCCTTGCTTTGCATGGGTGCAATGTAGATAGCTTATTACAGTTTTATTTGTCACACGATACCAGATTGTTATAAATATTCGTAATAATTTTGCAAATTAAAATATTTATATGACACGATTTAAAAAAATGAGAATTATTATTAAAGAAATGCCATTGAGAATAATTTATAAATTACAAAATTTATAAAGTATAATGTACTTCTATTTTATTTATTTTATACATAGCAGTTTGATGCCGCTGTGTGGTCTCGGCCTTAGAATAGGTTCCATGTCATACCGCAGAGATTGGCAGAAGTATCTACCTATGCGATCACCATCCTGCGTGCCAAACGTGGCGATTATCTATGAGGGCTTTTGTCCAACAATGGACTTATAGACATCTGACATTTAGATTTTTGACTGTCTATGGCAAAGACAATATGAGGGTTATTATTTTAGCAGCCTTTGTTTGTATGTTCATCTGTTTCCTCATATGACGTCAACTAATGAAGACCATTAGAAGTGTCGTTTTTGTTCGTGGGTAATAGGATATATGATGTCACATAGAGAGTAATACAATGTACAAACAGTAAATTGTTTAAAAAAGAGACTAGAGAAACATTCACAAACATTAAACAAGTGAATAAAAAGTTAATTTTAAAAATTCAATTTCATAATTTTTTAAAAATAATTATGATTTTGATATACCCAGTGTCACTCTCACAGTAAATACAATCTAAGCACACCTCTCAAGCTAAAATCCATCGAAAAACAGAACCCTTCTTCTGGCGCAATCAGAAGTAATATGGCGTCACTCTACATACCATAGGCTTCGTGAGTGACAAATTTCATTAAGATTGGTTTAGACATTTTGTCGTGAAATATAACCATATCCATACTAATATAATAAATGCGATAGTTTCCATCTTTCCATGCATCCTAGGATATAATAAATAGTAGGTAATAATTTAATTAAACTGCAATCTATGTTATTGATTATAATATTGTCACTTGAGATTTAGTTCAAAGGCTTTTCAAATACAATTCCAATTGCAAGTGTTGTGTTTACCAAACATGGCAAGTCGTGTGTAGAACGTTTTCAAAACAATATACAATTTCACTGTAACTAATTATGCACCTTCGTGGTATCACTTGACTGCACTGGCCACCACATATTTCAGTTTTCTTATTTATTTCGTATTTCTAATATTGGTATGGATTTACATATAATAACTTTTGGCAAGTCGTGTGTAGAACGTTTTCAAAACAATATACAATTTCACTGTAACTAATTATGCACCTTCGTGGTATCACTTGACTGCACTGGCCACAACATATTTCAGTTTTCTTATTTATTTCGTATTTACATATAATAACTTTTGCCCGAGACTTCATATAAAGTCCACGCATATAATTATAGAAGTAAGAAGGAAATTATTCCACGGGTAAGGAAGAATCAAATGAATTATGAAACGAATAAACTAAATCTGCCGCCAAACAGCAGTGTTAATAGCACTATTCTGTTCCAGTATGAAAGATAACATTGCCAGAATCCACCAGTGCCCCAGTAACTTGAAGCTTCCGGTCAATGTCACCCTATTGTCACTAACCTAACCAAGATATGATAATATCTTGCTCTCACGGGTCTCATGCTACGCAGGCAGGTGAAAATTAAGCCAAGTGCTCAACCATATAGAAAAGTATGTCTGTGAGTAATAGTGAAAATCCGTCCTGAATAATAAAGAATAGCTTGTATTACTGTCAAGGCCAAACCCGTGACGCATGGCCGCCATTGTGCTGACGTCATTCTATACTCCACTCGCTGAATGACATAGCAAATATAACAATCACCATGACACAGTATAACTGTACCGTTTATCTTATATTTCGAACAGTTAAATTATTTGTTGTCAATAGCCATAGATTCAAGTTGTAATTGAATCTCATACTTTTCTTAAAATACAATTTAATAATGTAGAAAACATCGTTCGCAAGAAATGCATAGTTTCGGCCCTGGAGAGCAAATGCTGAAAAATGACCCAAAATTTCGAAGTTTTTATCGATTTTCTCAGTTTTCACAAGTTTTTCGAAATTGCAAATTTGAATTTACAGACCCTACCCTACCCTAACAGAATACGACATACCAAAAATGCAGAACTACATCACACTTTGCCATTTTTTCCCTAACCAAAAAGCTAATGGTAATGATTTTCTCACTCTCATTGGTACGAGCCCGGATCGAACCCAGACCTCGATTGTTCAAGGACTGACGCTCTATCTAACTGAGCTACCATGAGCTTTATAAATTACTCACTTCAACGTATTAATTTGTAAATTACAGCTCTCAGAAAGCATCAAACTAACGCTCACGGAATGGGGATCAAGCAATGTCCTACAAAACGGTATATCGAACGATCACCCACACACTTCGAGCACACATTCCGATTACATGGTGGTATCCACGTCAACAGCACCAAAGCTGGCGGTAGTCAACATAACCAGGCCACACGATGACGTCCAGAACAAAATGGCGGAAGAGGAGCGGAAGAACTTAAAGATTGGAGTTAAGATATTTATCAATGAAGATAGCACTGGCGCTTTGACTGAGTGTTTGGATAATGGTAAGTTACCTTATTTACCTAGTCTACCACTAAATAGTCGGTCCATCTATAAGGGGGAAGTCCCGGTACATGTTTCCCGGTGCTCGCCACTCTACCCACAACTAATAACCACATCGATATTTTGTTGCGTCTTCATATTATATATATTATATATAATATATAACATATAACTATATTAAATTTCTGTTGCCATAATCTTTTGAAATATAATACCTGGATTTGTGTAGTAACTATCTAAAAATAGGACATCGGATTGTGATGTCGCGAAAAGAGTATCATTAACATACAACTTCACAGTGAATAACAATTTTCATTTTTACACACCTTTTATTATTTGAAGGCGCCATCTAGAGACCATTAGCTGCATAACGGCTGTGCTGTATAACGATACTCCAATTGTTTTCACTCAGACAGCGAAAAATCTAGGTGTCTTCCTTAGCTGCAATCTTTCTTGGGTGGAGCATGTCAATGAGATTAGCAAGAAAATTCACTTTGCTGTTCACTCTCTCAAGCGCTTTCAATGGTTCCTACCATTGAAAACTAAGATTTCTCTAGCCCAAACATTATTGCTCCCTATTCTTGACTATGCTGATTCTTGCTTCTTGGACGTCACCGAAGAGCTATTAAACAAACTTGAGCGACTTCAGAATCTTTGCTTACGCTTCATCTTCGGGTTGCGAAAATATGACCACGTGTCAGTTTTTCGCGCTCAGCTCAAGTGGCTCCCTATCCGCCTTCGTAGAAATGCTCATATCCTTTCCCTTCTGTACAATATCCTAAATAACCCTTCTTATCCTAGCTACCTAAGTGAGCGATTTACATACTCGCATCCTATTGACCAACCTTGTCGAGCTCACATTAGGACAATCCTATCCATCCCTTCCCATCACTCCGATTTCTTTTCCTACTCATTCACGGTTCATGCAGCCAGATTGTGGAACTCGTTGCCTCACACTGTACGCGACAGCAAAACTGTTTCCGCCTTTAAGAAAAACGTCAAGGAACATTTTCTATCACTATAAGATTATATATATTTATAGTATGTAAAGTATGTATGTATTATTATTGATATATATTAGTTTGTTTTGTATCTCGTATTTATGTAATCGTTTATTATGTTTTATTATATTTATTATATCGTACACGCCTAACTGCCCTCCTTTCTTCAATATTTCTCCTTAACCTAGGACTTCTGGAAGAAATTTCTTTTAGAAATAAGCTGTTCCTTTTGTATATATTTTTTCTGTTTTTGTGTTATGTAAATATTTTCCGTGTACAATAAACTGTTTAAATAAAAATAAAAACGGCTATTGTAGCTAACAGTAAAGTTGTAAATTAATGATATTTATTTCGCGACACTATAATTTCGTCTCCTATTTTAGGTGATTACTTATCAAAGCCAGCTATTCTACTTTAATAGATTATGGCAACATCAATGTAGTATGGAAGCATTAGGAGAGGGATAACGTTATCATTAATGTATTTTGCAATGATTCACGAATTATCCACACACCACACAATCGCGTATGGTTCGGGCTTTGAGTCTTTGATGGATTGCATTCGGAAGTTCAGTTCAGAGGATTGGCTAGTTGGTCATGTCTTTTGTGTATCTTAGTTAGCTCCTGTCAGGTGGAAAGGTGGCTTGTGTAGGGATGTTGGTAGTGGATGAACGTAGTAGAGGAGAGAGAAGATAGAGTAGAGAGAAGATAGAGGAGGTATGCAGGTGACAGAATTGTGTGGCGTATTTACCTGCTGTAGGCTGCAGGCTGACAGATAAACATAGCAAACGATATCACAGTATGTGATGTACCCTCGAAGATAGAAGGTCGAACTGAGCACGAAATTGTTCGTTAAAATCACACTGTATCACATTGTACGAGGGGCATACCGAAATGATCGGGAATATAAAACAATACATACAGGAAATAACTAAATTTATTTTTATTGCTTTTCGAAGTATTCTCCGTTGCAGTTAATGCACTTTTGCATTCGTTCGAACCAATTATTATAGCAGCAATTCCAGTCCGAAGTTGACATGGTCAAAATCGTCGATTTGTATGCTTCCACTGCTTCTTCTGGACCTTGAAACCGCTGATCACGCAATAAATCTTTGATTCTAGGGAATGTAAAGTAATCATTGGGACTCAGATCAGGGCTGTATGGAGGATGATCCATTAATTCAACGTTTTCCTGCTTCAAAAACTCGCTTGTTTTCTGAGCGGTGTGAGAGCTCGCATTATCGTGATGGAGGATTATGCGTCGTTTCGGGTTACCTCTACGGAGTTCGGATATCATCTGTGGCAAACAAACCGTTGTATACCAATCAGCGGTAACCGTTCTCCGTTCCTCTAAGGGAACTGTGACTACATGTCCTGTTTTCGCGACAAACGAAGCGACCATTTTCTTCGATACGCTGCGAGAGCGGACAACTTTTGTTGGCTTGATCTCACCTGCGAAGACCCAGACAGCCGACTGATGCTTTCTTTCTGGCTCATATGAATAGATCCATGATTCATCACCAGAGACAATGTTATAAACTGCTTTTGACTTTCCTCCGTTGAAGCGTTGCAGAGTAGACCGGCACCAATTGACACGAGCCGCCTTTTGCTCTTCGGACAAATTATGGGGCACCCAGCGGGAAACTAGCTTTCTCACTCCCAGTTCACCATGTAAAACAGTTTGTATCGCAGTCATACCTATCCCTAAAGTAGCCCGAATCTGCTCATATGTAATATGTCGGTCATCCTGTATCATTCGGCGCACAACAGCGACATTTTCTGGTGTAACCGCTGTTTTTGGCCGGCCTGTGGAAGGTACGGTGCCAAGAGAAGCACGTCCACGCCGGAATTCAGAATACCAGCGATATATTGTCGTCTGGCTAGGCGCTTCACTCTTGAATATAGATATAAGCTCAGCGAGACATTGTCCCTGAGATAATCCTCGTCGAAAGTTGTAAAAAATTATGGCACGGAAACTTTCTCTTGTAAGCTCCATTTTTTTATCGACCTATCAATTTCAAACTGATATTGTTCTTTAAAAAAAATTTTTTTTTAATTCTGTCAATTGTATTCGATTTTCAACTAACCAGTGTTTATTCATCAAAAAGAGTTTTTAATCTAATTAAATCGAAAGTACTCGATTACCGATCTTTTCGGTATGCCCCTCGTATCAAACTTGTCATTCATCACATGTAAAAGAGTTGTTTCAAATTCAGCCTACACTTGTACACTATTTAAAAATTAAAGTAATAATCTACATATGTATAGAAAAATACTATAATTACAATTTTGCATGTATTTTAATTGTGCAAAATAATTCTTATTGTACTAAGTGACAGCGTCAAATGTCATTTTATTGACGCCATCTTTGTTTTCAACGTTAAGTCTTACCTGTTTCGTGCGTTTTATATGTTTTTGTACAAATTAACTACACCAAAATATACATATAATTGTAACAAAATAATATATAAATTGTAACTAAATAACTTTTATTTGATAATGGCCTTATAAAATTACAAGTGTACAAGATCAGGCCTTGGCTCCATACATTCGCGGAACGTGTCATTTATTTTATTGTCTACCTACGCAATATGCAATCACAAAATAATTATTGGCTCGATAGGCCCCCTGTCAGGTAAATAAATACTTATAAAGATAAATAATCTGTATGTTATCTACTTACTAGTCATGTTAACTAGGCAACTGCTATCTTATTTTTTTAAGTATCGTTTTGTGTTGTTATCCGCACTTTAACAATGGTGTTCGTAGTGAATATTAGTATCGTATTGGTGATCGCAGTAAGACTTGTGGTTGTGTTTCTTGTTTCCGGGATTTTTCTTATTGACGCCTTTTACGACTCCCACCCCATTTGATTCCGAAAGCGGCTTAGGGAAATTTTAAGCCTGTCGAATATATAAAAACTCCCAAAATCATACGAATCTGCATCTGTAAATATAAAATTCAAAGTCCTGACTGACTAAATAATAGGCAGTTTATATTTATTTATAATTTATATATTATGTAAATCGTGTTTTTATTTATTGTTATGTTTTTTTCTACATTATCTTCTTCTCTAATATATACTTTTTTTCTTTATGTACATGTATGTAGGTCTACTTACAGTATATTTATTTTTTGATAGCTCCACTAAAAAATGATTTTTCGAATTTCCACCCCTAAAAGGGTAAAATAAGGAATGGAAGTTTGTATGAAAGTCCGTCATTTTTGAAGATAAATCCATGATTTTTAGGCAGCTTTTCAGCAGTATTAGTTCCCATGGGATAACACCTAAAGTCTACGCGGGCGAAGCCGCGGGCAGAAGCTAGTTTAAAAAATACAACAAGCTTTTTCACGCGACTTGGTCTGCTGCATTGACTTTGAAAATCATCCCATCGGATAATTTTAAAGAGTTACAAAGTTACCTTATGTCGTTTTCCATGGCATAGCCAACTTGCCTTATTTCATTACGATCGGTGCACCCGTTTAGCTGTGAAAATGCAACAAACAAAGAGACGGATATACTTTCGCATTTGAACCTATAATGTGTTAAATATACATCTGGATTTCTTAAAAGGTGACTAAGGAAAAATTAGCTACCTATGTAACACCAACATCTTACTGCGATCAACAAGATTGATACGTATGTTGAACCATCTCTTGAAGAGTGTGACAGGGAGGTTCGTATTGAACAATTGACAGTTATAAATTTCAACGATCGTATGACGTAATGACGTATGACCTAATTGGTCAATTAGCTTCTTTAAAGGAATGTTACTAAGTATGTAAAATCACTTGAAACTTTGTTAAAGTAGAGCTTTTATATATACAGATACACTAGTTTTTGTTTCATTAAAAAATACCAAGTAGTTTTGATTTTACATGCATTCAAAGTTCCCATAAATATCGAGTCCCGCTCACAGTCACGTGACCGCGTGTGACGTCACTCTACAACGCTCCGCTCCGTGCAAGTTGCCAGCTGTAGTACCTACTTTACTCGCGCAGTGTTTTGTTTTGTTTCATCGCTTCCAGTTGTATGAATTGTATTTGATAATGCATGAAGGATTCGTAAAAGGACAATCAGATAATATACCTAAAATAGATGGACTTATGGTTGCTCATTATTTAGCGACAAATAGTGATTTCTTTACGGTCGAAATGCGAGGCGTAAAAATGCAAAGGTAAGTTAAACTTTTTATAATATAACTCTCAAAATATATATTTATATCTGTTCTATAGGTATTATTTTATTGAAGTACCTAAAATACCGAAGTGTTTCATTTCACAATGCCACTAGCTATAGCTAGAAGTAGGTATCAAACCTTAGTTTTAGGTTATATAGGTCTTATAACCGAAAACTACTAATACCTACTAAAACTTAAAAGGTTTGTCTATAACAAATGAGGTTTTGTGGGTTTTGTCTATAGGTATACACCTCTTCTTATTACAAATAAAGTGAGTTGGACAGAGGTACTAAACCTTTTTATTATTATTGTGTGTAATCAATAAAATACGTAAGGTGTTTTAATATACTTTTTTTCCAGATCGGCAAGAGACAGCTATGGTGACGATGCCATTGGCTATGTACAAATTAAAAGAGTAGGCGATGTGTGTACGATTAAATGTAGCCATGTAAATGTAAATCCAGCCAAGGAAAATACTTTTAGTACGTACTATAATAAAGGTAAACTTGGCAAGAAATACTATGCTCAGATACAAACACAAATGCAAATGACTGGAAAAAGAAAAGCCATATTTTGTATTGCACATGTTGATTTCGAAACCTCAAAGAATGTTGATGTACATGAGGTAGCTTATGACAGAAAATATTGTGAGGATCTTTTTAAAAAATGTGTAATGTTTTGGAAACAAAATATTTTTGATAAATTAATAAAATAACATTATAGTAAAGTGACTTTTATTACTACTCTGTAAACATTACAAACATAATATTAAGAAATTTGAATATCTAGCTATCGTGCCTCTTTGTTTATTGTAACCTAATCTTGTTTTTATTAATAAATGTACTTTGCTTAAAACACTGGGTTCTTATTCTTTAAACAGACTGCTTTGAAGATTTACTATTCCACATGCAGATATCACAACCGAATCTAACAGGTCGACTTGTTTTAAGTCTACACAAACGTGTGGCAACAGTCTGCCGATAGCTCTTTCTACGTGTATCCGTAATGCTCCATTTTTTTGGTCTCTAAAACTTCTTTCTTAGTCGGTATTACTTTAGCGTTCACTCTAGGAGGTCTGATAAGAGCATGTCCATTTTGTTGCAGTAAATGCGCAATATTTTTAAAGCCTCTGTCGGCTAATACTGCTGATCCTTTAGGTAGAGTCTCCAAAATTCCACAATCTTCAAAAATTAATGAATCGCTTGCTCTGCCCCCATAACCCGAAGAAACAAAATTTATAGCCCATCTGGTGTAATTGATATCAAATATTTTATCGTATTACAGCTTTTGTAATCAGATTTTTTTTAAATTAAGAAACGCAAGCACAGAATACCTAATATCGCAAGGCAGCGGTACGGAAGAGCGGGAACGGACCGAGCGAGCGTTGTATCATGACGTCACGCGCATTGAACGCGGACCGGTTGTCGCGTGCACACTTTAAAATTCGATATCTTGGAAACTAATGGACGTATCGAAATAATTCTTTCACTAGTATTTTTTATTTTGAACGGAGAATAAAGAAAGCTAACATTCAAAATTAGTGAACATTCTTCACGCTGTTACTATTCTATCAATGAGATATCTCTTATGTAATTTTTGGTTTATCGTAATTATATGACATTGTAAGCGTACTGACAACTGGGTTATATTCACAACTAGTTGGATGGCAGAAATTATCCCTGGGGAACATTTTATCGGGATAAAAAAACGGTCAAGTGCGAGTCAGAAACGCGCACCCAGTGTTCCGTACAGAATACGAATAATTAATATACTTAGAATCATGCTCTACCGAAAATGTAAGTCCGATTGAAAAACCAACTTTACTTTGCAGCTAAATTACATACCCGATATATGGATTTCAACTACAAAGTTTGTAAACAAAAAAGCTATTATTACTGTGTTATAATTTAAAAATTCTGGTTTTCAGATTTGTTCCTATACTTTTGCTATAAGACCTTGCTTCTTGGGGGGCGTCCATAAATTACGTGAGGTGTTTTTTTAAATTTTCTGTCCCTCCCTCCCCCCTTGGTGAGATGTCGTGAGGTTTTATTTAACCCCCTCCCCCGCCCCCAATCTCACGTGAGATTTTTCAGAATGTGGGTTTATTAATATTAACTTAGTGTAGTGTTACTTTATTGATAAAAAAACTTTGGTGAGACAGAAATGTCTTCACGGAAAAGAAGTGCTGTTTGGAACCACTTTTTAGAAGTGGGTCAAAAAAAAGCGAAATGTACATATTGTTCAAATATCCTTGTTATTACCGGTGGTAACGTCGATAATTTGAATAGACATTTAAAAACTAAACATCACACATGTCTAGTTTTAATCAGAAAAAAAATTGCGTGATATTTGTCGAGACCCCCCCTCTCCCCAACGTGAGATTAGATGATATTTGACTCGACCCCCTCCCCCCCTTAATCATCTCACGTAATTTATGGACGCCCCCTTGCCAAATTTCAATATTCTAGGTCAACGGGAAGTACCCTATAGGTTTTGGTTTCCTTGCATTTTGTATGTAAATGTATCGAAAATACAGCTATATCTTTGTATTGCGTTCATTGATTTTTTCACAGTTGCAGAAGACCGCAGATTTGCGTCTTCGATATTAATTTCAACGTGATACCTCTATGCGTTCCTGTGAAAAATGTCTTGACGGACAGACGGACAACAAAGCGATACTATAAGGGTTCTTTTTTTCCTTTTGAGGAACCCTAAACCCTAAAAATATATCGTACTAAATATGCATAAATTCTTCAGAAAAATTCCTGACAGACGTTTTCTCAAAATGTACAGTTGGCTAACAGTTTATTCGAATAGCGTTGCCGTCACTTTCACCACCTTTCAGTGACGGTAATCGGCGCTATATAGCGGCCGGTAGTGACGGCACCGCTATTTGAAGAAACAAATACTTTTGACGTATTTATAAATCGATGAACGCCGGCTGCACGCACGAAAAAGCGTCACGTTCTACCTAAGCCGAGTGAGATAGAGAGGCACGATCGGCCAAAGCGTTCGGCTTGTGACGCATCTTTTCTTATGACGTTATCATAACGAAGGTCACCAACATAGCTCGACGAGTCGGTGAGCTGAAGTGGCAATGGCAGGCCACATCCCTCGAAGAACCGATAACCGGTGGACAGTAAAGGTTCTTTAGTGGCGACCACGTACCTGGAAACGTCTACCAGGCCGTCCCCCTACTAGATGGACCGACGACATGGTTAGAGTCGCTGCATGCAGGTGGCTCGGGACCGGCCGGTGTGGCGTACCATGAAGGAGGCCTATGCCCAGCAGTGGACGTTTCCCGGCTGATTATGATGATTATGATGAAACCGACTTTACAAACTATAAATTAGACTACAGACTATATCTTTAGAGACTGTAAATGTGGACTAACAATTTTTTTCTCTTCAATTTTCAGTATTCACGGCCCTTCAAACAGACTACATAGATAATGTTATTCTCGCGTACAACCCTCCACACAAGGAGCCCAGTGACCTGAGCGACGACAACAATGTGAAGAACTCACACGTCTCCAAGGCATCTCCTATCTCACTCGGTAGTGCCGGTGGTGAGTGAAATCCATTTCAATCAGTTCACAAACACGATTCAAAAACAGTTTTTGTATATTTTTCATGTTCCAAAAAGAGATTGTTTACAATTTTTGTTGGGGACTTTTTTTGAAATGGATTCTCATGCAATCACAAAGCATCATCTAGTTTTATGTTTTAATTTAGTCTTATTTGTAACACTGGCTAAAGATCACCTACCCATGAGATTTATCAAACATGGAGAATACTTTAAAGGACAGGACAATACCACCGAGGACACCAGGACACCAAATCAGATTGGGGTTACATTTTAAACCATAAAGGGCATTATAAAACTCCTATAAAATTAAAAATATCTAATATTATTCATTTTTTTCCTGGACTTTTACAGCTTATAAAGCCCGCAAAAATTCAAAAACCCAACTTGCTCGAATTAAATTTTTTATTTTACATTTTGCTTTTAGTAAGGAAGTGGTCACATAAAAACGTTATTATACGAGATAACTCAAATATTGTTAAAAGTGTTTTCATTATCAACTTCAATGCGGTGACGTGACGTCACTCATAGATACCGATTTGTATGGAGCGTTTTTGCACCGCGTGACTAGAATCACTTTTCGACGGATTATATTAGGAAAACTATAAGTCATATCGAAAAATCTTTAACAAGGCTATTTATCTTTTCACACGGTCTCTCGAATGAGGGAATAACGTTTTTAATCATCATCCCTATTGTCGTAAACAATTAAATTCCAACCACGTAACTGCTTCAGTGGCCTTATGACTGCACGCTTGTAGAGGTACCTATCAGTACTAGATTTGGTTTGCGATGCACAGTCTAACTGATCTAGACAATGGAGAATTGAAGTACAAATAAAACTTATGAACATTAAATAATTTTTGCTGAGCGCCTGTTTTCAACAAAATTTCAGAACAGTATAATTGAAACAAAAACATCAGATCATGGACCTTTCTACGATCATTTAGGCTTTGAATATTACAATGATGCAATGTTCTTTTGTACGATCTTAGTTCTCTAGAGATAAGTCAAAATATCGATACAAGCTTCATACATTTAACGCTTCGATATAGTAATGTGACGTCACAAACCTTACCTGAATCATATGGAGCGTTTTAGCACCGCGTGACTGGAATTAATTTTCGTCGGGTTGTGCTAAAAAGTACTAGTCGGATCAATTTTTTTTAGAACTACTTATGTTTTTTCATAGTCCTGTCGAATTGGACCAATTTTTAACACGCTTTTATTAGCTTCACCTGTATGTTTGTGAGTTTGTGGGTTTGTAATTCTCCTTCGCGCGTCTGCTGCCTTCCTCGGCCCTAGTAGCTGATTTTTTATGGCTCACTTTCCGGAATAAAACCGGTCGGTAAAGAAACTACCATCAAATAGTTGATAATCCATAGAAAATAAAAAATTGGAAACAAAACTAAAGAACACGCTTTGATAGCATATTAAACTAAAAAGTGAAAAATAAATATAGTTTTAAAAAAAACCTAAAAAACACGCTTTTAAAGAATAAGCGAACTAAAAAGTTTAAAATAAAATAAGCTTAAAACAATAATGAACGAACAATAAATACTAGTATTATTGTGAAAAAAGCGTGGGCGCTTTGTGCCACATTTTTCGTATATCGAGCGCCCAACGCTTTTTCACAATAATCCTAGTATTTATTGTTCGTTCATTATTGTTTTAAGCTTATTTTATTTTAAAAATTATTTTAAACTTTTAGTTCGATATTCTTTAAAAGCTTGTTTTTAGTTTTTTTAAAACTATATTTTTTTTGTCAAATACCCAATTTTATTGTTACTTGTGTGTTTGTTACAGTGCGCATGTCTAGTTCTGAAGTGGACGCGGACAACGAGGCAGACGCTCGCAAATGTGAAGCTATACTGCCGGGGATCAAGATACTTTGGGCGGTCATAGAAGATTATGTAAAACAAGGTAAGGCAGAACTCAGCATTCACATATCGTAGTCATCAGGGAAATTTTCGCAGAAAATGCCCTACAACCAACCAAACTGAGTGCTGATAGGTACCTGCTGGGAATCCAACCCGAGACTACCGGATTGTGTTTCTCTTTTTGTGTGTTTTGTTTTAATAGAAAATATCTAAATATGGCTTTGTGACACATAATTCACGGGTTCCGGAATAGTTTAAATTTTTGGTGGTATCTATTTTGTACCACCAATGTGAAATATTTCGTTGTATCAATTTGTCCAGCGGTCTTTTTTATCGTGTAGGTTGTAAGGTCGATGACCTCACACACCCTGATGTCAGAGCTGTTGATCCGCCATAGTCCTGTGACATGTCTCATGTAGCTACTACCTGTCGTAGATAGTAACCGGTAACAACGGATTAACGTGACTAACGAAGCACGCAAGCATCTTACTGTTCAGACAATCAGGTGATTCAGCATGCAATGTTCTAACCACAGGTAAATGCGTTCAAAAAGAACTGGAAACCGACTTCAATTGCCCTAAAAGTGATTCCGTTGTCAGAACCAGACCAAATTGAAATGGGACCACCCGAGAAGCACCAGCTTTCAAATAAAAAAAAGAATCATCCAAATCGGTTCACCCAGTCAAAAGTTCTGAAGTAACAAACATATTTTAAAAAAAAAACAAGAAAAAATACCCATCGAATTGAGAACCTCCTCCTATTTTGAAGTCGGTTAAAAAGTCGAAAGTATCACAAAGTGTCACAATGTCCCCACCGTTAATCGAACCCGGAACCTGTGCGTGTTTTTCGCGTCAGCGCCAGCAGTGGACTTATGCATCATGATGATACCGAATTAACTATTATTTCAGGCCGTGTCCACCAGCTGGGCGTGGCTGACGTGGGCGGTGGTTGTCTGAGGAAACTCCACGCGTGGGCTCGCGTCAAGCCCACTATAGCCCAGATCAACTTGGCGTCTTGCTGCGTAGTGCCTCCGTCGCTGCACGCCTTCTGCAGAGCTAATGACGTGCAACTATTGACTCACGCTGATCCACCAGGTAATACAAATTTAACTTGCCCTGAGGTTGTTGCTCGCTCAGCTCCACGCATGTGTCATGTGCATGGTCTTGACGTCAACTAATCAATACTATCCCTGGAACTCTATGATATATAGTCTAACACACGGGCGCAGTGTTAACGCGCAGAATTAATATTGTATCCATATCATCCAATCCATAGGTCGCTGGTTCGAATCCGGCTCGAAGGACCACATGTTGGCGACACCAACCAAAAACTACTAGAAATAATTTAATCTAGCAATACTCTCGACCAATACGGACCGCCCATCAGACACCAGGGTGGCTTTAGTTTTTTCTATTCTAATTTCTATTGCTAGATTAAATTATCTCTAGTATTGTTTGGTTGGTGTTGCTAACACTACGTACAGAATGGACGTTCACCGCCTCTCGCCGATCCGCGAGCGTATTTACTCACATATGCGCGTTTATACTAACATCCGTTCGATGTATGGAAAAAGGAACTGATATCAAGACATTTGTTTGAAGTGTCCGGCCTGTGCTCCCACTAACTATTATCTTTGCTTCCAGATCTCCTCTCGATAGCCGCTATTAAGGCCCTGTCAGACGCTGGCGTCGGATGCAACAACTTAGATTGGTGTGCGAGGTACCAGGTGCACATAAAATGTAGAGGGGTGCTGGCTCTCAAAGGTTACGTGTGTAAGGCCACTATTGACAACAAGCAAGATTGAACACTTATTGAAAGGCTAACTTTAAATTTGCCCTAAAATGCCCCAAAACCCAAACTGGTGGTAAGACCATCCGTTTATAAAAAAGAATTTTAATTGACTTTGACAGTTGACAGAAATGTCACATTGACAAGCGTGTGATGTGACATTTGATAGCGCCAGGGCCCAGTCCATTCGTTTCGTTTTATGAATTTATTTGTCCAAGATGCCATCAAATACATTTGAGCGCTGCGCATGTAACTCGTGAAATATCTTTATCAAACACTCCGTTCATAGTTTGAGAAAATGTCGAAACGTGAAGTAACTTAATGTCACTTGCTTGTCACCCTCATGGATCTTACATATTTGTTCAAAAATTATTTGATTAAGCTTAAAAATTTATCAAATTCAAATTCGTCAAAAGATATAGGATGAATGACCCGACAGACAAAAACACGTTTATTAAAAAAAATTACATTCACAGATACGTTTGCATCTAAAGTGTGAAAATTTCTCGAGGTGGTAACATCGTTTTCGGATAAGTCGGAAAAATCTTTTTATAGTTTGTACTCAACTTATTCAACACCGAGATTATTCAAATAATGACAAATTCTTGTGTCTTTGTTTATTTATTTAAACAATTTATTGTACACATTAACTATTTTTGTCGTTCGACTTGTCTTGACATCGATTGAATTTTGAGCCAACACTCGATATAGTTAAGGCGATCCACCTCCATCAAAATTTTATACTAAATTTCTGTCGCCATAATCTTTTAAAACATAGTAGCTGGATTTCTGCAGTAACTATCTAAAAATAGGAAATCAGATTGTGATGTCGCGAAATGAGTATCATTAACATACAACTTCACAGTGAAACACAATTTTCATTTTAAACAATTTTTTTCTCGATTATTGTTCAAAGCGCCACCTATGAACCATTAGCTGCGAAACTGCTATTGTAGCTAACTATAGAGTTGTAAATTAATGATATTTATTTATAATTTCGTCTCCTATTTTTAGGTAATTACTTATCAAAGCCAGCTATTCGATTTTAAAAGATTATGGCAACAGAAATTTGGTATGGAAGCATTCGGAGAGGGATAACGTTAAATGTCACAATTTCATGTAATGATCGGTTACTTCATATCGAAGGTGTGGGTAGTTCTAAATTCGAGCAAAAAAAAAACTCCCCCAAAACATGGTGCTACCATCTCTCCAAATTTTTCAACTTAGCTTCAGAGCAACTGTTAAAGTATAAGAACCATTCAGTTTTGTGAATAGGAAAGTAAAAATGTGATTTAGAAATAAAATTATAGTTACCTAAAACTTTTGTGAAAATCGCAACGGAATCGAAGTTGTGTAGTTCGATCGCCTTAAATATTTATAAATTTTTTGGTTTGGCTGATGTTGATAAAATCAAATTAATATAAATCTAAGTTTCCTACAATATTCATGAAATACGTTACGTATAAATTTTACATACATAGATAATATTTGACATGAGACCTAACCCACTCTCTCTTCTGGATTTTTGAAAGAAGTTTTTATATGTAGTAATTGTTTGCAAATCTTAAAACACACGGGCGAATATAAGTAAAAAATACGCGCCAAAAACGCAACGCCACGACGCAAACTCTGTATAAGCGTAATATTCAGAGCTCCGGTAATATATTATTGTGATATGTAATGTAATTGGGCACCATATTGAGAGTTTTATTGGAGAAAAAAGTATACAAAAATTTAAAAACATCACATAGTGACACCTCATTTAAAAAAGCAGCATGCTCCTATATAACTGACGTTTTAAAATGTATGTGAAAGATAGTATACGATATACAGAGACAGGGTCATGACCACCAGTGTGCTAGCTTTGAAGCCAGAGAGCGAAAGAGTGACTGGTTCAGCAGTAGTCTGGTATTATATTTTATCGGTCGATCTAACATCCTATCGATGTACGAGTAGCAGTTAATTTATTATTATAATACGATATCCTTTATTACATTTATTTCATTACGCGCATTTCCTTCCTTATTTGTGAAAACATTACTATAAAGGTCAAACTCCACTTATCAATTTCCTATTCACCAGTTGTTTAAATATATAATGTAACTCCCTTCGGTAATTAGGGCGTTGACAGTATGTACAAATATTGACCAATTGACCAATAATATAGCAAAATGAAGTGCAATACAATTTTGTTAATCACTTCAATTAATAAGTGTTTTGACTACAGCAGTTAGTCCTGCCAAACTGTCAAAAACCATCGTATTCATTGTGTTTCAGTCTATAGTAAAAAGTGGCTATATAATACTATATATAAAAAATGATGCAATAGTCAAATATGATAATTATCTGGTAGAATTTATACAGTGGTTGCATGTGTCCTTTTAACATAAAATTGGTAATGTTATAAAACATAAACATCCTGATAATAATCCTGATCGAAAATGTCCATTTTTGATACGTTAATAATCACATGAAAATTAACTTAATTTATGAAAGAATGCGATAGCAGGATGGCAACGTAACAACGTAGCATTTTCGTAGCATTTTTATAAGAGATAATATTTTATTAAAACTTTCATGTAGAGCTGCAGACACTTCAACTGTCTTTAATATTTAACTAAACATGTTTCTGTTCTGCTCCTGGTTATATAGAACTAGTGGGTTAAGTTTATTGTTGATGTTCCTACAGATCGGCATGTGATAAATGGAGTTTATCCTTTAATATAAACTATGTGATTAAATTAAAAAGGTACTTAGGGCGTTACTTAATTTATACGAAATGTTAACATTTTCATAGGACTCGAAATCTCGATGCTAACTGGGAATATGGTTTCGTTAGTTTATTTATTTTATACTTAATGGATTTAGGCAATTTTGTACTGGGTATGAAATTGATTTTTAACTTGATTGCATTTTGACAGGGCTGTCCAGTTATTATACTGATCAATTTGTTAGAATTTTACGTAATGAAAATTCCCTATTAAATTATCCTTATATTAAAAAGCGTCCCGGACTGATTGTCATGTCAAAGTCTTTGAGAAATTACTTGAGAACTTCAAATTTTTTTATGATGCTTGTACATTGCCAGTATACGCTGACCTCGCACTGAATGGACTCCCGCACGATGCGAGGTCAGCGTATACTGGAAATGTATAGCTTGATGTGTAGCCGTGCGTACTTAATTTTGTATCTCTCAATCCTTACACTGGACTCTGGTAAAATCATCGCCTTCATGATAAAGCCACAATTTTAAAGTTGAAGGGTCCAAGTCAATGCAAAATAATATTTTGGGAATTGAATTTGGAAGCTTGGTCTTACAATCTGGAGGTTCAAGGTTCGATTCCCAGTGGAGGTACGTATCGGTACTCGGTTTGGTTGGCGGTATTTTATATTTACGCCTTGCTTACTACCACCATGTTACTTTCTGTCGCCAAACAGCAGTGTTAGTAGCACTTTAGCAGAGCCAGCGCTTAAGCTTGACCTGTGCGCACGCTCACCATCCAACGGCCTTATCGTCACTGAACATGATGACATGAGACGAAAGCCAAGTGCATATCATCATACATAACAAAAAGCTTGTACACTTTTACATTAAGGAAAACATATAATTTAAACTAGCTTTTGCCCGCGCGTTCGTAAACTTTAAAAATTATCCCACGTAAATTGTTCAATCGAGATAAAAAGTCGCGTATGTCCTTTCTCGATCCTCCAATTGTCTCTATACAAAAATCGAGTAATTCACACTCCGTTACGACGTGAAGAAAATACAAACAAGCAAATCTGCTGGAGTTGGTCACATCACTGGTTCGTCGATGCCTACGGGTTCGGACTATTCAACGTCCGCACTCACGCCTCGCGAACTGTCACCCATTGACACTGACGTTTAGCATACCAACCCATAGACACACGAGACAGCTATACCGCATACACTTCATGACCCATTCACTTATAATACTAGTATTTATTTATAATATTGATCTGAATAACTGAACAACTCTGTGTAAACAATTTATCATAAGCTGATTTATGTAAGAATTGATAAATGTTGTATGATTCATTATCCTGAATAGCAAGCAGTATTTTAATTTTACATTCCTTGTAATAGAAATAAAACTGTAATGTCACAAAACACAAAATGACTGTTAATTTTAAATTTCGAATTTATTATTATAAACCTTTTTCATAAAGGTATCAGATTGTGCTTATAAGCGAAACCCTGTAACAAAGCTTTTATTGTGTAATTCCCAGAAGTTCCACTGAAGTTCTCCAGCGACGGAATTGCTGGGAATTTTCTTCCCAGAAGTTCCGTCGGTGGAAAACTTCAGTGGAACTATTGGGAATACATGGCTTGTATTTGACAAAACATTTTGTGATAGCCGATAGGCAGTGCCTCTGCACTTAGAAAGCACTCTTATATAAATAAATAAAAATGTATAATTTATCTAAAGTTTAAAAAGTGAACACATACACAGTGGTATGTTATTTAAGATTTAAAATGAAACTTAATTGTGTTAAAATTAAAGTATTTATTGTACACTATTATCGGAGTCTTTTCATTTTGGTCGTATATTCGGCGCAGTAATTTAGATGAAAATTATTCAAATATATGACCAACGTCCTTGGTTCGTGCCTAAGAGCTGCGTAGTTCCTGACAGATCAACAACTTCTTTAAAATGTATGATGGGTTTGCACTTGGACTTCATATCACCTGATGGTAAGTGACGATAAGGCCGTTGTAAGCATGCGCTCTCAGAAGCCTTAAGCTGATGAAGAACTGGCTCGGCTACCTTTCATACCGTAACACAAAAGTGCTATTAACACTGCTGTTTGGCGGCACACTTAGGTATCATGGTGGTAACTAGTCAGGTGGACATAGAAAATGCCTTACCGCCGAACAAACCGTGTAACGGTAGGTACGAGTATCCCTACTGGGAGTCGAACCCGGGACCTTCAGCGCGGCCGAGTCTAACGCTCAGACAACTGAGCTATGGAGGCTACAACGAGTGTAAAAATCATTAGCGCTATTGTTTTCGGCGGTGTAAGAATAGTTAATAATAACGAAATACTAGTTATTCTATAATATTTAAACTGCATGAGAAGAGCAGAAAAAAAAGAAAACGAGAAGTTTCTTCTCCGTTGCCTTTTCATTACTTAATATCAGGTCAGATAATACATAAAATAATGTAACACCGTCTGTGCAGTATCTAACTCCTCAACTTGTTGGAATTTCAAGAAATTACAAAGAGCGACCACCCCTCAACAAACGATTGGTATTCAATTCACGGCAAGCGTCGAAACGAAATGAAGCGAATAACTTTATACCTAATTGTGAATTAAAATAAAGGGGGTTAGCAGTAGCAGGAAACCGGATATCGCCTTCCGTGGCGGCCCTGGTGCCGGCGACGGTTTTTTTTTGTTCGTCCCGTGTTACGACAGCTTAGTCAATGTTTCTCGGACGGGATCGCCAGGGCCGTAGCTAGTGCTTGCTTTGGGAGGTCCAGAAACTTTTAATATTTAATAGTACTTTTGCCCATAGCTTCATCTTCATTCTCTAAATAGGCTAGGAGTAATTGCACGCTATCGTTCATAACGGTGGGTTGTGGCTTACTAGATTTTTCCCGCTACTTCGTCCGCGTTGACTTCAAAAATTATTTCTGGGGAACTTCTTGTTGAATCGAGGTAAAAAGTAGCTTATGTATAGGACATAAGCTTAAACTAACTCTCCTCTCTCTCCGTTGCGATGTAAAGAAAGGACAAACAAACTCACTTTCGCATTTATAACATTAAGTGTGGATAAGCAATTATATTGCAACGATTAAAATATACAAGTTATCGTTATCCCTCTCCTAATGCTTCCTTACTAAATTTGTGTTGTCATAATCTTTTAAAATGGAATAGCTGGCTTTGATAAGTAATTAACTAAAAATAGGAGATGAAATTATAGTGTCGCGAAATAAATATTATTAATATACAACTTTATAGTTAGCTACAACAGCAGTTACGCAGCTAATGGTTCATAGATGGCGCTTTAAAAAAAAAAGGTTTTTAAAATGGAAATAATGATTCACTGTGAAGTTGTATATTAATGATACTGATTTCGCTACATCACAATCTGATGTTCTATTTTTAGATAGTTACTACACAAATCCAGCTATTATATTTTAAAAGATTATGGCAACAGAAATTTTGTGTGAAACTTTGATGGAGGTGGATCGCCTTAATCAAAATTACATGTATTTGAAAACAACAATACTTACATATGGTAGTATTTCAGAACGATGTTATTATTAATTGTTGTTTATTTTTACTGCTTAGATTTAGCTTTCAAATAATATTGCTCGTGAGTGACGTTGAAATGCCTAAGATACTCGCAAGAGATCGGCAGAAGCCTCTATTGCAATTACAACCTTGCCATCAAAACCCTGAATTTGTGATCTAAGAAAGAGACCATGTCCAGCTGTGGACTGGACTTGTACGAGTACAGCTGATTACGATATAATCAATGGTTGTGTATTAAAAATGAAGAGGGGGTCTGGATCTCAAGCCTACACCCTGACTACGACCATTAAAACAGTGATGTTTTGCAATTTTTGACTGTTAACTAGAGGCAGGTGTTTGGAAGAAATGATACGAGGTAAAATTAAAATATGAACCATCAATATCTTACCATCAGTCGAGCAAAAAATGATCTTGATAATTGGCGTTCTAGATACATTTTTGAGACTAATTAGCTTTTGGAAGAAATGATATTCTCTAATCTTCAAATAATGGGATATAGAAATAGATAAGGTTTATGCCAGATTAGATTTTATATAGAGCGGAGCGTAATTCAATAAATCTGTGGTTTAAATATAGCCCCTCTGAAGTTATCTCTCCGGAATTTTACGCATGTACAGTCCGAATATGTGTGTATTATTTTCAATAATAACTATCCCTAGGAATACCTTTCCTTCCATCCGCTAACTTGCCTTGCCTCCTATTTATACGTTAATAATTGATACTTCGCAGCGCTTTGTATCTAACTTCACAGGGGAAAACTTAGTTTGTACCACCTCACCTAAGTATTGTTATTTATTTTGAAACCACAGATTAGCACCTTAGTTTTATTTATTTGTTTAGAAACTATGGACAATGGGCTTGCGGCAGCCCGTTATATCATGTGATGTAAGTAAGAGGGATAAGATAATTACAATCATTTGAAACATGAAAGTAAAATAAAATTTCAAATAGAAAAATAAAGAACTAAAAAGTAAATGAGGCTCTGTAAACATATCAGGGTAATGATACCGTAAGATACGTATGTATAAATCATCATCAACAGCCTATATATGTCCCCACTGCAGGGGCTCAGGCCTACTCTCCTACAGAGAGTAAGTAGTCCACCACGCGGGCCCAGTGCGGATTGGTAGACTTCACAAAACGTTCATCCATCAAATCGTAAGTGTGCTTTTGAAGATTGCGGCGTGTAGCGAGGAGAATAACTTTAGTAATACTTACTATGTTGCTGGAGGACATACAGTAACTCAATTATACGAGGTAAGCAAGGTGCCCTGTCTGTCACCATCACCAACCAATTTGAAGCCAAACCTAAATGGAACTTGCATCAGTATCCTGTCACAACGAAATAAAATTACGGAGAGGAGCAAAGCCGTTGCTGTGGGTTACGTAATCGAATTACCAAACAGAGCCCGCGTTACACAACCCAACAATATGGAAAGCCACGGGAAATTATCCGCGGAGGACAATTTCGGCGAGATCTGAGCGCGCATGGGTGACGCGGCGCATCTACTTTGGAGGGCTTGCAAAAACATTACGGAGATATTGTATATTTATTCAACAAAACCGCTCTTAAGCAGAAAAGGTACAAAAATAATGAAACTAAACTGAAACCGATTGCTAATCGGTGAAGGAAAACATCGTGAGGAAACTTGCACACTTCTGAGATGAAATTCAAAGGTATGTGTGAAGTCTACCAATCCGCACAGGGCACGCGTGGTGGACTATGTCCCATAAACTCTCTGTAGGAGAGTAGGCCAAATGATTGATAAAGTATAATATATAATTTTAGTGTGTGAATATGTGTGTATTATTTTCAATAATAACTATCCCTAGGAATACCTTTCCTTCCATCCGCTAACTTGCCTTGCCTCCTATTTATACGTTAATAATTGATACTTCGCAGCGCTTTGTATCTAACTTCACAGGGGAAAACTTAGTTTGTACCACCTCACCTAAGTATTGTTATTTATTTTGAAACCACAGATTAGCACCTTAGTTTTATTTATTTGTTTAGAAACTATGGACAATGGGCTTGCGGCAGCCCGTTATATCATGTGATGTAAGTAAGAGGGATAAGATAATTACAATCATTTGAAACATGAAAGTAAAATAAAATTTCAAATAGAAAAATAAAGAACTAAAAAGTAAATGAGGCTCTGTAAACATATCAGGGTAATGATACCGTAAGATACGTATGTATAAATCATCATCAACAGCCTATATATGTCCCCACTGCAGGGGCTCAGGCCTACTCTCCTACAGAGAGTAAGTAGTCCACCACGCGGGCCCAGTGCGGATTGGTAGACTTCACACACACCTTTGAATTTCTTCTCAAGAGTGTGCAGGTTTCCCCACGATGTTTTCCTTCACCGTTAAGCAATCGGATAATGTAATTGAATTGAAAAACAACTCATAGGTACACGGCTGGATTCGAACCCGGAACCCTCAGATTGAAAGTCCGCGCCTTATCCACTGCGCCACCGACGCTTCACTATGTCTACTACATCTGTGTTTTGGAAATATTGGATATTTTTTTTTAATTGGGAGAAGTAGAATACAAAAGTGGATGGATGTGCAAAAGAAAAGAAAACAAAATATTGAAAACGTTCATCCATCAAATCGTAAGTGTGCTTTTGAAGATTGCGGCGTGTAGCGAGGAGAATAACTTTAGTAATACTTACTATGTTGCTGGAGGACATACAGTAACTCAATTATACGAGGTAAGCAAGGTGCCCTGTCTGTCACCATCACCAACCAATTTGAAGCCAAACCTAAATGGAACTTGCATCAGTATCCTGTCACAACGAAATAAAATTACGGAGAGGAGCAAAGCCGTTGCTGTGGGTTACGTAATCGAATTACCAAACAGAGCCCGCGTTACACAACCCAACAATATGGAAAGCCACGGGAAATTATCCGCGGAGGACAATTTCGGCGAGATCTGAGCGCGCATGGGTGACGCGGCGCATCTACTTTGGAGGGCTTGCAAAAACATTACGGAGATATTGTATATTTATTCAACAAAACCGCTCTTAAGCAGAAAAGGTACAAAAATAATGAAACTAAACTGAAACCGATTGCTAATCGGTGAAGGAAAACATCGTGAGGAAACTTGCACACTTCTGAGATGAAATTCAAAGGTATGTGTGAAGTCTACCAATCCGCACAGGGCACGCGTGGTGGACTATGTCCCATAAACTCTCTGTAGGAGAGTAGGCCAAATGATTGATAAAGTATAATATATAATTTTAGTATTTATTGGAATAGTTATTTTAATTATTGGGGTATTAATTGGGGTTGCTTTTTTAACTTTATTAGAGCGTAAAGTTTTAGGATATATTCAGATTCGTAAAGGTCCTAATAAATTAGGGTACAGGGCTGGGGACCGAAGACAGACAGAGTTGGGGCTCTGGATGTCTTTCCTCGATCCCGAGAGGGCGGCGGAAACGGTGTGGCCCCGTTTCCGTTGCGAATAGATTTTTAAGGGCTGGCACATCAACCCAGGAAGTGCGATATGCACAGCGCTAGGGGAGCACTGGAGACGTTCCATTGGAGGACCCAGAGCTCTCCGACATGCGCAGCAGATGGCCACCGGAGGGGTTTAGTAGGTAGAAATCCTACATAACCCGGCTCCTCCCTTAAAGAGCCGGGTATCTTTGGAAGATTCCCCTCCGTAAAAAAAAAAAGGCCTGAGCTACTGCAGTGGGGACGTATATAGGCTGTTGATGATGAAAAACTAAATAAAGCTGCATACAAAAAAGTCTCAGAGCTTTGACAGATGAACGAAGTTGCACGATCTGTGGTTCCTTCCCCAGAGAGCAAAGACCAGAGAGTCAAAGGTAGATCGTGTTAATCTAATGCTAAACTCCCTGTGTGATTGGGACCTATTCAGTCTGCTTCATCATGCCAAAGATACAGGCTTGCCTCTTCACAGCGAAGGGTAGCAATTCGTTTGTTACATTTATTCAAATGATTTTCATACTGAGCAAACCATCATATCATATTTCCAAAGCAACATCGAATCAATACCTAGATAAAATGCACCATGTACTTCCAGGCATCATATCTCGTATGTCTACCCAGAGCGCAGGCTAAACGGGTATAGACCTGATCTGTCAAGTTTGATGTGGTTCTGCTTGCTGTCAACTAGGTGCTCTAGAGCGACGAACTATTAGGCAGAGGCAACGATATGTCATCCATCATTGAAAGGAAAGTTCCAAAGCCTTGAACCTGACTTAAGAGGGTATGCTGGTGTCAAAGCGCCCATACAAACGTAGTCCAGTCATATTTTGAGTATTAAGCTATGAAAATCTATGAAATTTTTAAGACACAATCTAGAAACAAATATCTGTGTCGGTGGTGAGTCAGATTTTCGTTTAAATATATACTTCCAGAGTTACAGGGCGTCAAAGTATTGTATTTTTCGGTAATAAAAAGCCCCAACTATGAACCTGATTTACAAGAGTATGAATCAATTAAGAACAATTTGGAAAAACCACCAACATCTGAAATTTCATTAGTATACTGTATTAAAAAAATGGTTACATAATATACTGTATCCTTCAAATGATCCCTGGACTACGAAACATCCAAATAACGGGTGGATAGCTTCGCGTAGTGTATGCTGTCTCACCGTACGCGCGCGGGTAGGATAGGCTCAGATAGGGACAGCTACAAAACAATCCATATTTGAACGCGGCCACGTGGTCTAACCAACATTGTCTCTTAAGTGTGCATGCTGGTCGGTATTTTATACCGATGATACATTTTGTAGAGTTTGCATTTACGACATGTGAGGATAAGTGAGAGTTCAGTTCGTCTCTTCGTTTTTGCTGTCGGTACCGCACATCTTGCACATCGCCCAAGTTCAGCAAAGCGCGTGAGCCCGCCCGCCGTGAAATTGTAGCACTCTTACTTTCTCGATGTCGCGATACAGTGTCCTTCCTTTCGCTTTAATTGTGAAACACATTATTGTCACCTCAGGTTAAAGAACTGTATCTACTATGCACTTGTATATACGCCGGCAATAATTGTTCAGACAGCTCAGAGCCGAGGTAGCTCAGTTTCATTGAGTATTAGCGATATTCTGGCTCGTGCGATTGAGTTTCATTTGAAACGTCGTATGGTCTCTGCTTTAGTATGGGATAGTCCATGTCATCCCGCGAGTGTCGTACACTCGAGTACAAAAATATGTATCCACTTTTGAACCATGTCACATTCACTCTTGCTTGTTCCTATGTAGTGTGTTGAGAGAAAAAAAAATATAGCTTTGTCCTCGAGTGTACAAGGTGACATAGGAAGAGCGACGTGGCTTGGCTATGAGGAAGGCTCATATCCAACAGTGGATCATCATTTAATTTTCTGTGTAGGAAAAGATAATGCCGAAACATTCGTAGTGTAGGTATAGGCACTGCAGTATGTAGACTAATGGAATGGCTGCGGATCTGTATTTACTTTTCATAGTAAAAATTCGATGCGCCCTTCAAGGATTACCTCAGAAAATTCTGGTATTCCATTCCGGAGACAGCTGGGTGAATTCACGGTACAAGCATACGTCAACAACTGTGATCATCGAAACTAAAACTCCTAATAGTCTAAGATCCGAAGTAAGGTCGTAACCTTGTCCATTTCTTAGGGGGTTGTCGTATAAAATTATGTTAAGACACTTATTTAATTCGCTAAAATATCACTTTTATCTGGTTGACACAACCTTGAAGGACGACCTTACTTCGGATCCTATACTATAATTGTTTAGAAGATGCCAACTTTTGGCAGCATTAATAGTGACGTATACTTGTACCGAGCTTGTCACACTTTCGTAAAGAACATACCTTGATCTTCTTTTGATAAATTTTACCAGTGTCACTGCAATGTGCTCTATATTCAAAATTTCAAACGCACCCCGCCAGCCAGTACACATGTCCAAGGAGTATGTAACCATGTAGAGTGACTACAATACAGCACTGTCCCTTGCGGACCAAATAAATTGTTATTCGTTTATACATATAAATAAGGCGATGACGATATTTCTTTCTACAATATTCTTTCTTGTACACTTAAGATCAATCTTAAGATTAATAGTTGAAGGGCTGGTAAAGGGCATTTTCTACTTCTTAGTTTGATCAAGCATGTAGTTTCCATGGGATACAAGCCGAAAAGCGAAATAAATCTTTCTGCTCCGTTATTCCCCATGGGTGTCATGTTTGAGATAAACTGTGATAAAAAATTTGTGTATGTATCTATTACCGTAACATGAATATGATACACAATAAACTGATTGATTTATTGGTTAAACTGTTAAAAAGTGACTACTATTGTCATTAAATATTTATGAATATTTTTTCAATAAATATTTAGTGAATTGTATCTAGCTGTGTTTACGAAAGTATTAAACAATAGACAAAAATATTTTTGGGCGAACTAACGTGATCTCATAATGAACTAAGACGTTGGGATAAGAAAAAATTTAATAGTGTGCGTGACTATAAAAATGACGAGACTATGTATGTATATAGTTTGAAAAGAGAACTTAGAATGCAGAGAAAAGTCTGTTAGGTATGAGATACAAATACGGCGAAGTGTGTATCGGATTCGCACACAGAGTTTCGTACCACTGAGCCATATTCAACATCATATCGAGAAACAAATTTTCATTTTACCCCAACGCACCTTTTTTCTTCAACGAAAGTCTTCACAATATTCTAGACTCTTTAGGGGAAGAGCCGGGTTATGTGGGATTCTTACCCATCAAAACTCCTCCAGTGGCCTGCGCATTTTCAACATTTTTTATTTGTTGTTTAAGTGGCGGGTACTGCGGGTGGTTGGTGGTAGCTAGGTAAATAAAATATAAGTAATATAAAATGCATGTCAGTGTTTACTGTAGTTTATATTGTGATGATGTTTATGTCTGTGGGCACAGGAGCATGCGTCGATTACGTGTGATTTTCCACTTTCCCGAGCTCCGAGATGCGCGCGCGCACGATGTCAAACTAACGACATTCAGTTTTTATTGCCCGTGAGTTTATTATGCGACATGGTCCTGAAAATGAGAGTATACAAAAGGCCTAAAATGCATACATATTTGTTCAAAGAAGTTTTTTCTATCTCTCGTATTACACTTCAAACTTATTATATGACAAGGATCCGTGCCGGGGTGCTATGCGACAGAATTTAGTCGGCGCAGGCAGGACCGATCGAGAAATAATGATATGCCTATAATATGTTATAAAAAGAGAAACGTATTAGTTATTCCTTTTTATTTTTGTCGGCACGCCTTTTAAAATATTTTGAAAAAAAATTGGCATACAGATGTGAAAAGGTTCGCCGTCGCTAGAACACTAGGAGAAAATAGTAAAATAATTTTACGATTTACCAATCGCTACGTCACCATAAATGCTATAGTTATGATCCCTGCCCGTTACCCTCAGCTTTAAAACAATCATCCCGTTGTAGTCGTAAAAGGCGAGAGAAAAATATTCGGAGACAAGCATCAACTTCCTTCCAAGCGTGGGTCCACAAATGGCAGTGGATGTTAAAAGCTATTTCGTCGATCATTCTAAAGATCTAACATACAGTTTTCTCTATAATTTACAAAGCGTCGACCTTCATTTCTCAGTAATGGCATCACATGCGGTGGTTTCCCTTCTCGTCGACACACAGTCGCGACGTTATCTGGGGCGTGCATACGACAACTTGACAGGTTTCACACTCGACTCCGGCTCCATACACCGGTGATTTATTAGAGATACAACAATGCTCTTGTATATAATGGTGGTTGGTGTTTTAGTGAAACAATATAATCTAGGTTTCCACGAAAATATTCGCTACTAGTTGGGCGCCATTTTTGCAATATGTCTCCCACCCCAGAAATATTTATCTCTTTTTCGTTTTATTTTAAATAAGGTATAAGCGATCTTTTTCAATTTTTTCACAGTGTGCATTATTAGGTATTTGACAAAAAAGGGTTTAATTGGACAGATCATGTTAATTTTTTTTAGCTCTATAAAAATACTTATAAATGTTTCTTGTCACGCGGTGCTAAAATGATCCATATACAAATCGGGCGAGTTTTGTGAGTGTATTGTATCGTTAAATATATGAAGCTTGTATAGTTATTTTGAGTTATCTCGTAAAATAATGTATTTATATGTAATATATACCCCTATAAGAAAACGTTGAAAATGCAATGACTAACTAAATATAAAGAGCTTTTTATTCTACTATTCGAGGAGCTATATTTTTGCCAATTTTTGAGACCACGTATTTTTATTTTGGAGTATTTCTTTTAATGTCTTTGATGTAATAAAACAAAATTAAATCCCAATCTAATTTGGTGTCAAGTACCCGTTTAAAACAAGATGTTTTTTTTTCGTTATGGCGAATTAGAACAAATTATCCTATTCATTACATTGGTATCGTATAAGGTGCATATAAGGAAAGAAAAATGAAGATTGGGTACTTGATGATCCACGAGGTAGCCTCAAGTGCAACAGTTGACTTTCTCAGCTGTTATAGTGGATTCATTCTGCATAAAATGTTATTTGCTAATATACATTTTAGATCTACGTTTTAATAACATAGTTTTAATGTTCAAATTTTCCTCAAAAACGTGGCCGAATGTTATACAGTAGGTATTTGACGCAATATAGCTTCAAATATTTTAAATTACGTTCGTCCTTTACATTTTTTGTGAAATTTACACTTGGCAAAATAATTGATCAAATATCGAAATTTGTTGTAGAATATGTTTATTTTTAACGGATTCAAAAAGGCGGAGGTTCTCCATTCGACGGGTATGTTTTTAAATGTTTGTTACCTCAGAACTGTTCACTGAGTAAAACCGATTTGGATGTTCCTTTTTTATTTGAAAGGTGTTGCTTCCCGTGAGGTTCCACTTAAATTTGGCTCAGTTCTAACAATGGCATCCATGAGAAAACGATATAAATTTTTAATTTGCCATAATAAAAGTAGTTTATGGCAATTGAAGTCGGTTTCCAGTTCTTTTTGAACGCATTTACTTGACACTGTCTTCTTTTAAAAACAAAATAAATAAATTTCTTATAATATTAAAAATGTGCAGTTGTTGCACAACTCACTGAAACTATTTTTGCGCACCCCCAACCAAGCGATTGAAACATGCTCACCAAGAGGGGATTTTCCATAATCTTACGCTGTAAGATATTGTTCATCCGTTGGTATATTTTACTGGTTAATCTTCATCCATGACATGATGCGAAGAGACCTTTAACCGGGATCATAAAACAAATACTCATTTGTAAACCATCCTATTTAAATGAATACATAAAACAGGCAAATTAAACGCTTACCTTGCTAAAAGTATGAGGAAAAATCTTGTAACTACTTAACTGATGGCTATTAAATACGCGGCTGTCTTTAACGTTCGATAAATAACATAAAAAACAGGCCGCTATGTAAAACTTGTAACTCGGTAACTGACAATTTCCTCCTCCCTACGAAAATTAACCGATCGCCGCATCTGGGAAGATCCCATTAAAGCCACGTCTCCATTTCGGTCCATAAAGATGTAAACATTATGTTGTCCCGCTCCGTCGTGGTGCTGGACACGATGCGAGAGAGGGACCACGCGAAATAGCGGAGACACGCAGCTAATGAAACGTGTCCACTGTCCGGTTGCGCCTACGCATCCGATGCCGAAATTGCCTTCAGATTTCACAAAACTATATTTTTTAATGTGTAAAAATTCATGTCCGACAAATTTAATACGTTCACATTGTTACAGTTTTTATGAAAATTAAAATGAGTCCTTAATAAAAGTTAATAACATTATTTTCAAATAGTTCGTTACTTGAAACCATGAAATCGGAGATGAACATTTTCCAAAACGAATCAAAATCTCTTTGACATACGGCTTAAAATAAGTTGTCTGCTGGTTTTAAATATAAGCTTTTTTCAAATTGTGAACTGATATCAACTATAAATATATTCACCTCTTTCGAACTTAGTAATGAACGAGTGTGGGAGGGAAAGAGTCGACTATAGTTTTCTACTCTAGAGGCCTCGCTTACGTAGCTCTGACTAAACATGTTTTTGGTGCCGTCAACTATTGGTTCGTTTTAGAAATTAAGAAATAAAACTTAATTAATATTTTTAATGTGCTCATAGCCCTAACTTTCTGAGTATCGGAACGGACTGAATGTGTACGACCAATATTTTTACAGTTAATGTAATATAATAAAAAGTATTTTACTGTCGATGGTTTTTTATTTGGAAATTGTACGAAATTTTTCTTAATATTAATGTGATTTTTATTTTGCTTCAAAATTTATTAAATAACGATTGTTGGTACATTCACGTCGTGAATGAACTCATTGTAGGTTGCTATTAAAAGTTACGTTAAAATGTTGGCGACAACTGAGTTGAGCGCAGGCTGAGCGGCGGTGCGCGTGCGCCTTCAGTCGATCGTGCCCACCGCCGGCGCGAAGTGACCGCGTAGCATTCATATTCAAATTTTTAAATTTCGAACTTTCATCGAATGCTTTTTTAAGCCGTGTGACTTTCAACAGCTAGCTTATTGACTCGAAAAAAGCCGTTTCTCAGTGCCCAAGTGCAAAGTTGTAAATCTCGTGTTTTAATGTATCTCGTAAAATGTGTGGCATAGTAAAGTTTGTGACAAGCTGCGGTTAAAGTTCACAAGTCGCTCACCCCTGGATGTTCTGGATTTGAAATTACTTTTCTGTGTTTAAGTTTTCATACATTTAGTGCATCGTGTTATAAAATTATATTACCGTTTGAAGTGGAGGTTTAATTGATATTCTAGCAGGTATGTTTGCTCAAGTTAAACAGTTTATCTTTATTAGCGATAGATAATGTACTTATACTATGCCTACAATTACCTATACTAATATTTATCTAGCTCTTAAATAAGCCATTGCCTGGGTACTTGAACTATGATATGCAGCGACAACCCTGCCGCTTCATTAAAAACTATGTAAGCTTTGTATTTCATTCTAGAAAAATATTTTTTCGTTACTTCTAATACCTATCACAGATCACCAATTAACCTTGTAGTAAAAAAATCGAACACAGTTTTTAACTTATACATTAAAATATCTAATTTAGACTTATAAGTTATTACCAATTATTTCGAAAATATAAATAATTCTGAATTATTTGTTGTTAAAAATCAAAACTTTTTACATTGTAGGTTTCGATATTTCATCTGCCGTCGTGAAGAAACTTTTTTTATTAAATCCATTTATCCAAAGCATTATCAAGAAGTATCGAATTTGTTTCTTGATTATTTAACACCCATTTAATAAAATGAAAAGTAAATTTAAAAAATTCCTTAATTTAAAATTTTTTTTATTTATAATTAAGGTATTTATACAATTTATTTATTGTTTTATAGAAGTATTATATTAAAACAGTGTTATGTTCAATGTTCTTTATATGTATTCATGTTAATAGATAGGAATAAAACGCATTGACACATTCAACCTCTTCACCTCACTTTGAATATGCATACGAGTGGTTGAATAAACTTTAAAAGAAAACATCACATTTTAAAATTAACTGTTTAAATACGAGCAAAATAACAATTATTATTATTATTTAAACTTTATAATACAAAAATACTAAAATTTCGATCAGGTTTAATACAAAAATTGCACATTTTATTTTTATAAACATATAGAGGTATAATCTTGCGGTTAATCTATATATTAAATGGGAAAGTGAGTTTGTTTGTTTGGTCCTTCACTTCGCAACAGAGAATGATTTAGTTTTTTGTGTAGGGGTAGTTGAAAGATCGGAAAAGGACAGAAGTCGCAGGCAAATGTTAGTCTTAAATTAACTGGAAAACAGTTTAATTTGGTAGGTAAGTATGTTTATAAAAGTTTTGTTTGTAAGGTAACAAAACAGAACATTCAATTTTTGACTCTGCCGAGTCCAGATAAACTGTGTTTTCGCGGAAAATTAAGTCTCGTAAATTTCTCAAATGGCATGACAAAGGTCAAATAAATTGGTATGATTAGGGCTATTAAACAAAGTTATAACTGCAGTTTTAATTATTAATAACATTTAATTATTAATAAAAATACTTAAAGATGTCGTTTTTACGAAACTGAGAATTACCTAACTGTTAATCAGAAATGTATTTTAATTTTAAAACAATCATTTGTATAAAAACTACTAAAAGTAAATGAAGAAATTTATCTTTAAATTAAAACATGATGTGGGGTACAAAAATTATGTCCAAACTCGTAGATGTTCTACGGCGATTTAGTAAAAATGTACATATAATAATAATAAAACCGTAGAAGATGGTTCAAATATACTACTAGTATTATATGAAAATGACTAATAAATTCAAGATTTATCGACTCACACGAAGACAGACTGTGACATCTGTTCGTAGCAAAGAGGCGCTTATACTCGTAATATACTTCTCATCAGAAAAATTGTAACACCTTGCAAGTTTGTTTTGTAAGGATTATCAAAAAAAAACCTATTAAAATTTAATTTGAATTTAGAACATTAACATTATAATTTGAAAACCTCATATTATTCACTATAAAACGAAATTTGACATATTATTCCTAAATATACATATTTTTCTGATAATCCTTACAAAACATAAACTTGCAAGGTGTTTCGATTTTTCCGATGAGAAGTATAATTCTAAGACAAAGGGGGCGATAAATATTTTAATATCCGACGCAAAAAGGGGCGCTATTGTATCGTATAACATTTTTCAACATCTACGAGTTCATGTCAGTCAGTTGCTATACAAAACCGATACCATTCTACATTTGAAAACTGTTGGATACAAGATTATTACTGGCCAGTACATATTTAAAATTTCAGAATTCAAAATCAGCTTCTAGTGCGATGTTCTAGGGGATCTGCTATAATCAAAGTTCAACTTTTAAAACGCGAAACTTTGGCTCTTTCACTATGTCTGCCTCAATGAATATCATGTCGTTACATTTTATTAACAGAATAGTGATGAACGGACCGTATTAAATTAAAACACAGCGTAAAACCAAAACATTAACTTAATATACACATTGAGTTCGTATCCCACGACGCGGATGTTTTTTTATAAACGCTGGACAGTTACCAAAACACCGTATTGTTTTAGTTTAATCGTCAGTGCTTGGTTGTAGGGAAGTTTAACTTCATTACCACTGGACTGTAGAGAGGGTAGATAGAAAAAAGGTTTCATGCTTGGTTTTCAAATAAATCGCGGTATTTGTATCATCTAACTTTAACAAGTGAATTAAATTAAAAATTTTACAAGTTAACGCGTTCAAAAAGAACTATTATAAAAACCGAATATAACTGCCCTGAAAAGCCTAAAGCAATTTAAGACTTACATGGTTTTCTCATGGATAACATTGTTAGAACTTGACCAAATTGAAATGGGACCACACGGGAAGCACCAACTTTCAAATTAAAAAAGAATCATCAAAATCGGTTTACCCAATCAAAAGTTCTGAGGCAACAAACATTTAAAAAACCCAGACATTTTGAATTGAGAACCTATTCAATAATTACCAAATATATCTAAGAACCACCGCAAGGAATCTTGCTTTCACGTAAAAAAAACGCATCAAAATCAGTTCATCCGTTCGAGAGGTACGATGCCACAGACAGACACACAGACATTGGCGTCAAACTTATAACACCACTCTTTTTGCGTCTGGGGTTAAAACAATTATTTGAGGCTATAAAATAATAATAAATTAGGTAACTTTACAGTAGTACAGACGAATGTGTCATGCTTGGTTTTCAAACCACTCGAGGTAATGGTTAAATTGGAATTCTACCCGATATGCTGTGTTGTATAGTGTCGTACTGATAACCATCGACATCGACTGACTAGTGCTGTGACGGGCGATTGTCGATAGCCTCGACAGCGAGATCTTTTTGATAGAGAGGTGACGAAAATTGAAAGCGGTTCGATATAGCCTGTTCGTTTATGTCAAAATACATTTTAACAATTTCGAATGGGTAGAGATTCAATTTAGAAAGAAATTTTATGACCTGACTCATCCTGTGGGTGTCGTGAAAGCAAACTATATAAATGTTTTAGTTATTATGCAATCACCTATAGTTCATTTCACTCGCATATAATAAACGGTACACAAACTTACAAATAGAACTATCAGACTACATAAAGAGTTGACGATGTCAAAGTATTTCTTACTTAAGTGTGTTACAGTTTGAAGTTGCGTTATTTCTAAGATATAGTGTTTCTGATTGTTCTTTGCTATTTATATAAATATATATATTTAAATATAATAATGAGTTATAGAGCGGGCATTGGGAAATTTTTTATAGAAAAAAATTGATCTTGAAAGTCAATGGTACGTCAAATGTTTGACACGATATTGATACTAGACGAGTGTGACTTATTGCCAGTTGGTAAAAAGTTTTGGATCAATATTTGGTTTCCGTGATCCGGTCTATACTAAGTAAAAGTCTTTGATTGAAACAAACTAATCGTGAAATAAACATTTGAGTACGATCAACAATCCTCATTTTATTAAGATACTGATGGTAAGTGACGATATTAGGTCGTATAAGGCGTGCTCACCCAGAAGTCTCAAGCCAATGATTAATTGCTAGCTCCACTATCATTTATCCATATCCCTAATTTTGGGCATTAATCTGATGATTGAGATAAATTGATGATGATGATTGTATTTCTTGAATATATGACAAAATCACAGATTATATTCGCAGGTATTAACTTACTTGCAGTTTACATTCGAGATAAATACGTAACCGATATTACTGTCAACAATTTATTTGAGTGTTATGCGCCATTAAACTTTATAATTTTATATCATAACTATACAGAGTTGTAGTCGGGGTAATTTGTATAAAACAGGGCGTTAAAAAGAGCCGTTTGAAATCCGGCGTGCACTTTGTACAATATTTAAAAACGAATTGGAAAATGTGGAGGGAAATAACAGAACTTCAATACAACATAAATTATTGTTAACAAACAGACTCAAAATAAAACTCAGTAACACAATAAAACATCACCACAACACTAACGAAGTATAATATATAACTATATATACTCTGACATCGAATAAGCTCTACAAGTCAATAAGTTTTGTTTCGGTGATTGTTTACATTTATTTCTATTTGGACTGAAAAGAACTGTATATCCCTTCATATCATATGCATTATTTCATCAAGCGCTAGTGCGCCCCGCTAGAGTTCCCAGGGATTCTCAACTTGTACTGAGGATGACCACCGAGGGGTTTTAATAAAAATTCAACATCACCCAGCTTCTATGTTTCTCTTATTCAACTCTATTGATATCTTTCAAAGAAGTCCTCCTTTAAAACGGGCAAGATATCATCATTCCTGGTTGGTAACTAATTAATTTTTGTTATACTATTGGTAGCACTGGATGGCCGATTGTAATAATTAGTAATTTTGTACCTAAATGGCTGCGTACTTTCATTAAGACAAAACAATGAATAAACTGTTCAACTTTTTCCGTTATTAATTATTTTGTTAGTAACATTTCATTTGAAAATTGTTGATAAGTCGTTTGATGAGAATTACACAGAGCCCTTAATAAAGATGATGACCTACCAGGGGAGGTATCAATGTATATGCAGTAAATAACATTAATTATTACTTCTACGGAATTCTAAAACTTGCAACTGAAAATCAGGTTGACACAGTGCCTGAAACTAGTTCGATTGTTATATTAAAAGTATCAACATATTTAATAATTTTATTTAAAACTAAAGTAGCATTTCAACTATAATTACTTGTATATAATCGAATAAAATAAATACAAGACACATACCTACTAACTAGATAACAAATCCAAGGGAACACTTTTAGACAACGCATTAGACTAAGACGTCTTTCACACTTTCGTTCTGACCCATTATGACAAGGCACGACTTCGACTGGGCCAATCAGTATGCAATTTCCTTATTTTTATGTATGATGGATTAGCACTTGCTCTTCATTCCACCTGATGGTAAGTGACGACAAGGACGTTGGATAGTAATCCTGCGCACCAAAGAGTATCAATCTAAAGAGACGCGGGCTCTGCTATCTTACATTATTTCAGTTGCAACATCTTTGGGTCAACATTTTTGAGACAAAAAGTTCTTGCAAAATCCAAATAACAATTTAAAATTATTAAGTATTTTTATTTTGATGGGATTTTTAAATGTCCCTTGCGCCCCAACCCAATCTAATTTGGTTGTGTTAACCTTTTTAGGAGTTAGTTATACATGAATGATTTTCAAATCGGCCGCGTTTTAGGTCGCCTTCGTTTGTCAGTCTCTAATCGCCCCCTACAATTGCTTCCCTAACTACAGCCCTGCGCTCGCTACAGAGAGTGACGTCACTAATGTCGTAAAGTGTATGCTTTGTATAAAACGGTTTACGCGTGTAAGACGTCATTAATTATTGGGCGGTTTTCCTTATCAGCCTAGTTGTTATTTTGAGGTCACATCGTTGCAGTTTATTATTGATATTGTTTTGAAGTGTAGAGTTTGATCCTATATGGCTTACTGACATAAGATGGCCGTGCGGTCTCTTTCGTCATCCTGCCTGTCAAGTGTAACTGATAACCGTTGGGGAGTAAAGTTCTCGAGTGGCGACCACGTACCGCAAAGCGTGTACCGGGCCGTCCCCCTACGAGATGAACCGACGATGTAGGAAAGGTCGGGGAGTCGCTGGATGCAAGTAGCTTGGGACCGGTCATTGTGGCGTACCGTGGAGGAGGCCCATGTCCAGCTGTGGACGTTTCCCGGCTGATGCTGATGAAGTTTGTACTCGGATATTTTTGAAGTCTACTTTTATTTTACACAAAATATATTGCGGTAGTAAGCAGTACCCGTGGTCAGCTCAGTTGGGTAGAGCGTCAGTCCTTGAACAATCGAGGTCTGGGTTCTATCCTGGTTCGCACCAATGAGTTACAATTTGTTATTTGAAATTTATATACGAATGATAAATATCATTCCCACGGCTTTTTGGTGAAGGAAAACATCGCGAGGAAACCTGCACACTCCTGAGAAGACATTCAAAGGTGTGTGTGAAGTCTACCAATAGGCACTGGTCCCGCGTGGTGGACTATGTCTCACAAAATCTGTAAAAAAAAGTCTGAGTCCCTGCAGTGGGGACATGTATAGGCTGATGATGTTGGTTGCTGTAAAATCGTATTGTAATTAGCGTGTCATGTATATATCAGAGGAAGTTTATAATATTACTGTAAATCAATTCACAAGATTTTTTAAACCGTGTAATTAATTTTGCTATTGAAAACAACATTAATGGTTATTATTAATAATAACGCATTATCCACCCAGATTTTTTGTGTTTTTATGAATCTTTATTTGGGAATACATATTGTTATATATTATATTTGATTTCGTGACAATTAATTCAACAATTTTCTTATTAAACTTGAATGATGATACTTAATCTAAGAATGATGTTTACAAGAGGTGACAGTATACTCGTAATCTAGTAAAGTTTACAGTTTATTTTTCTCTCGAACATTTAAATTCTTGATATTTTCAAAATTCATTCGTTACAATTTTTTTCAATCAATTTTCCTTGTGACTTTACTTGGTATATATGGATATATACTATAACTTTCTTTCTATATATTATATACTAGCTCTGGCCCGTGACTTCATCCACGTGGTCTTCAGAATTTTCCCACGGCACAGAATTAATCCCACCCGAAATAATTATAACTACATATTACCTAAAAAAAATCAAGTCATTCTGGCTCTCCGTCTCGACATAAAGGAAGGACAGGCAAAAATACAAACAAACTCACTCAACATATAAATCAATCAAATTAAAGTCGGGTTTGTCCGAACACTCATAACTCTAGAACAGCTGCATCGATTTTCATGATTTTTTATTTGTTGTATTTGTCTTTGTCCCGAATAGCAGAATAACTATTAAAACATGGGATATATAAAATATTTTTTTTTCTTACAGTACCAACCTAACTGATAGTTTTAAATTGACTTGATTTTTTGTAAAGGGATAGTTTAAAGGCCAAGGAAGAACATACGCTACATTTAATCCTGATCGAACGAGCAGTTCCCACGGATTACATTCTAAAGTCCACGCGGACGAAGCTGCAGGCAGTAGCAGTGATTTTAACATATATTTTTAATATATGTGAGTTTGTAGTGTATTTTTCAATGTATATAGTGCTAGATTTTCATTGCCAGCAGGTAGCGAAGCTAAAAACCGGTTCTGAAATGACTTCCTCAATCTTAGTTTTTTAGTTTCAAAGTATTGTATATCGTTTGCAAAATTGTTTTGCAACTTTACAGTTGTGAAAGTCAAAGTAATTTTAACAGTCTGACGTCTGTATGTATCAATATGACTTATCCAGGTAGGAAGGTAAAATATATGTATATTTATTTCTGTTCACTTTAAAAACACTGAAGTTACACTGGAAAACGCATATATTTTTAATTTATAATGAATTTCAAAAGGCCTTTTTATCTCACCTGATGATATGTGATGATAAGACCGTTGGATGGAATAAGTGTGCTTACCCAGAAGCGAGCGTGTCGCGGTAGAGACCGGCGAAGCCCCAGAAACAATATTTTCATTAGAAAACCAATTTAAATAAATCTAGTGAAAATATCAGGAACAGTGAGGTTAGTATCTTACGACAAATATCATAACTCCAAAAAAAACATACATTTCAAAAGCGTGAGGTTTTATAGGTGAACTCCGCCTGTTCACCACCATCACTTCCCATTGAAGGGGTCATATATCAATACTTTAACTGACTTAGATGAAATGTTGGTAGCTATACAGGCAGACAGACATAAAATATCAATTACGAAGCGGTCTATACTGTACTTTAGTTAATAGTTTAATGAATGAAAACAAATTATTCGTTAAACCCTTATCATTGATCTAACACTTCATGACTTTTCATGACATGACAAAACTTACAGCTACCCAACAAGCTAACGAATATCATTCCACCTTTTTTTATTTAAAAAAAGGAACGTAAACATTTTTTTCTAAATGAATTAGTGGTGCGCCTCGGGCCGTGCGCAGGCGCGTCGCCGCGTCGCAGTGCCGCCAACATTGACAGCTGTCAATCAGATTCAATATGGCCGCTCGGGCCGGTTCTGACGACTCGCTATCTCCGTCAAATCTGATGCAGGAACTCGTATAGTGCTCAAAATGTAGGGGAAATAAACGCTATTTTTATTTTAACTGTCTGTATACATTTTACGACATTTTGGGGGAGTAAGTGTAAACGAATGGATATGTTATTTATCCAGAGTATATATATAACGGTTTCACAGTGGCGTTCATATAAACCATGAAAGAATGTATACGGCCAGCATACGAACATAATGTTGAGTTTTTGTTGCGTAATAAAAACATAATTGAGGAAGCGTTGAATAAATATGTGTTAATAATAAATTATTTTTAAATACGTATGTATTTTTAATCTGGTAGAATCTAGACGGGTGTCATAAAATGCGACTAAGGGAATAACCACATCTTACTGCCGTCACAAATCCACCTGGCAAGCGTAATGACTATAGGAAGTCCTCCTCATTAAGAGGCTATGTTGGTAAGACCATGTGGTCGGTTTCAAGGTTAAATTGTTTTGTAGCTGTCCCTCTCCGAGCCCTATCCTACCCGAGCGCGTACGGTGAGACAGCATACATTACGAGTATGCGATGTTATCCACCCGTTATTTGGATGTTTCGTAGTCCAGGGATCATTTGAAGGATACAGTATATTATGTAACCATTTTTTAAATACAGTATACTAATGAAATTTCAGATGTCGGTGGTTTTTCCAAATTGTTCTAAATTGATTCATACTCTTGTAAATCAGGTTCAAAGTTGGGGCTTTTTATTACCGAAAAATACAATACTTTGACGCCCTGTAACTCTGGAAGTATATATTTAAACGAAAATCTGACTCACCACCGACACAGATATTTGTTTCTAGATTGTGTCTTGAAAATTTCATAGATTTTCATAGCTTAATACTCAAAATATGACTGGACTACGTTTGTATGGGCGCTTTGACAACAGCATAGCTTCTTAAAAGCTCAATGTAGCGATGTATGATGGGAGACTCATGTCCAACAGTGGTCTTGTGAAGACGCGGACAATTCAAGTGCTATTAATGCGTTATAATAGGTACAACCCTATGTCGGTATTTCGCGGTTCTCTTAAACGGCGGTCAAGAGAGAAAACTATTTAGGAGATGGATAGCAGCAAGGGTGGCGATTATAGCTAATCCCCTCTTGAAAAGTTCAACAACCTCATGTCCAACAGTGGACTTATACGGCTGATTATTTTTAAAAATTGTGGTATTTTGAGTACAATTAATACTATTTAAATATGACTAAGTATCATTAAACAATATATTGTCAAATCAGATTACATATTATTTTTGAAACCGTCCTTGTGTTTCGCCTGGATTTAGAAATACCAGTAGAGAAAACTTTTCCACGTGACAGTGACGTACTTTGGGCGTACTAGCTAAAACGAAGTTATACTTGAGCTTCTCTTTTTTTCGTTTCCCTGAAACGTGGTTATATCCTCTTGACCTGAAACTCATTCAAATGAATCTCAGGTTTCCTTCGGTTTTTGTGTGATGCAGTAACGAGGTAGAAATCAACGTACTGATGCAAAGGCTGCAGTTTTCATTTGGCGGATTCAAGGAGGATAGATTAGAGATAGATCTTTGGACGCAGGTTTTTGACAAATAATATTTTATCTGTAATGTAGCAGAGCTTAGTTCTTTAATCTATGGTAGTTCGTATTGTTTTTGTACGGTTTTTGTAAAAGATGCTTACAGCTCTAGATCAAAGAAAAACAAAAACTTTGTTGATTCTCTATGTCTTCGACCAACCAAGTACGAGTAAAATTAAGAAGCGATGTTGTGACTCAATCAGGCATAAACAATTGAATTGATTTTAATGAAATTTAGCACACATAAATAACATGTTCTGTACACATAGGATAGGTTGTCACACACAAGTCCTTGGTATAGTTTTTGAATCATTTACAATTTCATTGATTTGAAATTTCTTGTTGTTTTGTTTCAGGCTCAACACATGGACTACTATCGGAACCATAGTGGTGTGACCTGACAATAATGAACTGCGTCGCACAGACGCAACTCCGGACCTAACTAGTGCTGTGATCTCGATTAAGTATCGATTGTTTTAAACTCGATATCAATCCGAATGAACGCACTGATGCTGACGACCGGTGGAGCAGTGGACGAACAACCCTGTGTGGACGGCAACATGGCTTTTTCATCGTACAAGTAAGCGTTGAACATTATTTTTTAATTGGACACAGCTCGAACTACGAGTAGTATATCGCTCGTTCAACTGGTCTCTAATCCCCGCTGATATAACAAGCGTCATCTATTTGTACACTGCTTGCCCAATGGATCAACTCGTAATAATTGTAAGGCTGTTTTAAAATAGATCTTTTGCCCACTCAAGTTCTCATTGCTGTTCGTAAAATCGATGTGAAACTTTTCGGTGTTTTTATCATAACGTGCCAGTATCATTCAAAAGTTATACGGTGGAGATTGACAGTCTTTGTTCCGAGAAGTTTATTCAAAAAAGATTTTAATTCCGGTGAGTGCAGAAAAAGGAAGCTCATAAACATAATTAACTTAAATAAATCGAGACAGCTATCCGAGATGAAGTCATTTATTTTCCAAATGTGTACTTAACATATTTTGGTCAAACGCAACCAGAATTCATACGACGGGATTACTTTATACTTGGAAATCATCAGCGCCGATCATTAACGACATTACTCGAATAAATCGAATTGACGAATCGATTTATGTTTTTGCGGACATCATTTTCAATTCTAGGCTTCGGATCGGCTCATAATGTGTCGTGTGCCTAATTTATTATCAGGGTTTTTTTTTAAAGCGTTTTTGCAGTTTATTCCTAATACTAAATTTTAAGAGCTTTCTCTAAGCTTTAAATAAAATAAAAATACTACTTTGCAGAAACAGAAACATTTGCTTAATTCGAAGACGTTATTGTTAAAAAAAATCGTGTAACTAAACTTTATAATCATCATCAGCCACTATACGTCCACTGCTAGACGTAGGTCGTCGCTCCATCTAGTAGGGGGACGTCTCGTTACAGGTTCGCTACTCGATAACACATATTCCCCATCGATTATCCGTTCTTGGAGCCATGTGGCCTGTCCATTGCCACTTCAGCTCACTGACTCGTCGAGCTACGTCGATGACCTTAGTTCGTCTACGGATTTAATTACGCAGAGAAATTCCGAGTATAGCTTACTGAGTGTGTTTGAGCTGACTAAACTTGGGAATCTTCAAACGAATAGTAAGTAAGCACCTTCTAGACCAACGTGTAACATCGTCGACCTCATCGTCACTTAACATCAGGCGATATTGAGGTCAAGCGTTGGTCTCGATCTATATTTTATGTATAAAAACGTCATACACTGTTATCTAATCATTAACATTTGCCGATTTAGTTATAACTGAGTGAGTTTGAGCTGACTAAACTTAGAAAATTTTAAATTTATTGTTTTTGAAAAAAAATAATTAAATAATCGTATTTGAACGAAATTTCTCAGCCTAAAAATTATTCCGGTGTGTTTCCGTAGGAAGACTAGCTGGCGTTAGTCAGGCAATATTTTATACAGACAAACAGTTTCTATTTTACATATTTTTAAATTTAATATACAAAATTAACTATACAAACACTCAACGTTGTAAAAATCAGCTCTTTTTTTTTTCAAGAGGAAACACTGAGGTCCTTCCGGGGTCAAACGAAGCTTTTGAACTTTTGACGTTTCATTATATTCAAAAACTTTTGTGTTTTTTATGGAAAACAAGTGTGAGTGGGAATGAAAAGCGAAGGGAATATGTTACAGGTTACAAAAATTCATCTTTCATAAGATCACCAATCCACAGATATTATAATGGCAACGCCTACTATGTGTAGAGTAAGTACTTCTTGAAGACGATCTATTTCGAAGTCATATGAATCATAAAGTTTTGTAATAGTGACCAATTCACGATACCTTGTTGTTTATATAGTTGTTTATTTTGGAAAGTCAGTCCCAACAAATGTTGTAATGACTTTTTTAGGCAAATGCATTATGTCATTCAGCTTACTCATCAGTACAATTGGGTTATACGAGTACAACAGTTACTGGAAACACAGATTTAATATTCGTATTGTTCAAGGCAAAAGTGGGCAAAAGTTTATTTGCGGTTTGACAATAAAGTTCATAGTTATTGACAAGTACAGTCGAGTACACGTGTGTCCACGTGTCAGGGTCAAATCGCATTTTTATATGACAATAGTAGGTCACTTTAACATCATGTACTATACCATATTTTGTGCAAATAAATAATTCATTTCACGCTTGGCTTTACTCGTGTAAAAATCATTTTCTAATGGTGCTATAAATCGGAAAATATTAGCTAACACGGTATGACTTTTTTGTTAATTATAAATGAAAGATAGATCGAGACCAACGCTTGACCTCAATCTCACCTGATGTTAAGTGAAGATGAGGTCGACGATGTTACGCGTTGGTCTATAAGGTGACTATTTACTCTTAGTTTGAGCATTCCCAAGTTTAGTCAGCTCAAACTCACTCAGTGAGCTATGCTCGGAATTTCTATGCGTGCTAAAATTCGTAATGAGGAAATTCGTATACGAACTAAGGCCATCGACAAAGCTCGACGAGTCAGTGAGCTGGAAATGGCAATGGATAGGTGACATTGCTTGAGGAACGAATAACCGATACGCCTATGTCCAGCAGTGTATGTTTCCTGTCTGATGATGGTGATAGACGTTAAGTCCGTTGTATTTTAGTCACTCGAATACTAGTGATTAAATACCGTTCATAAAGGTACATTATAGGGAAAGGTTGGAGGAAGGCAGATCTTCAGTATCAGCTGAAGTCATGATAATTTTTTTAAAGCAGGAAATCACAAATCTAAACTAAATCTCTAAGTAAACCAGCAATTACGAAACGTAAAAAAGCCGTCGACCAATGAATTCGTCAGCCAGTTACAGTCCTCAATCGGGCACCTTTCATTTAAAAAAAGAACCATACGCTATTTCATGTCAATTTTTGAATTATTCATTGTGCGAATGCTCAGGCGCATCGATTGATGCAAACAAAAAGCGCTCGCTCGCTAATCTTCGCCCTTCTTCGCGTCGCTTCGGGCTTCTTCGACTCTCAGTGTTGCCAACCCGACGCATTGATTATTCAACTAGTTTTTATAATCATGCTGGGCAAGGACATATCGGGGAATGCATTTTATTTGATAAATGATATTTTTTAAACATTTTTTGGACACAATTTTTCGGTTTGCCTCTTTGTGTAATGCGTGAGTTTCATTCATGTGGTCATGTCCATTCAATTCAAAATGAAAGCATCACCTTTTGTCACATTATTAAGTGTTGATCATAATGAGATAATTACTTAACAATATTAATAAGGTAGAATATTTTCGAATGAATTTAAACTAAATAAAAATAACTAAGTAAACTTTAAATACAGTGAATGAGAGAGTAAAGTATGTACTTACCATCTTTTGAATTTTTCAAAATTAATTGGTATTCCTTAATGAGTGTAAATCCTTTTTTGCCAGATAAAAATTCTTCTAATTTGTTAGTAGCAATGTTGACGAAAACGGCTTTAACTCATTAATTATTAATTTAATTCTAAATTTACTGGCATTGGCCGTGAAGCCAATTACAAGCAAAGTTGCGCTGTTTCGACTGCAGAAAAAATATAGTATTCGAATTTCCAAGCGTTCATCCCCCTCCCGCACGTCCGCCGCGCCTCGACGCCGCGTCTCGATTGTACGTGATTGGTTTATTAATTAGGCGAATCATCGTCGGGTTCCATTTTTAAAAATAGGCAGGATTCTTGCTGTGAGACTTTTCTCTTTAATTTTTGGCCGGCGTTGAACGCAATTAGAGTTGCCTGTACCAAACTTTTTTGTTGTAATCTGCCCGCTGCGTTAATAGTCACTTTTGATTCCATAAACAAAAGCAAACACTATATCTGGTTACCTTAGTTTAAGCACTGAAGTGCCTACTTTATTTAAAAAAAGAACAAGATACCTAAGGAGGTTTATTCGAGGCACTACACGTCCCTGTTGTATCAAAAATGGTATGCGGAAGAAATCAACGTCAAAATTCTCGCTCGGTCATGAAACGGCGCCACTAGGTCTCTGTTCTGCATTCAATTACGAGTTATTGTTTAAAGAGCTGGCATTTGTTTTGAGCCAGTTCTATTTTTAAATATACTTTAAGGACTAAAAACTATAAACAACGAATTAAAAAGTTAGATTTGAAAATCGAACGCAACCAACTGAGGTCAGCTGAAAAATAACATAAAAAGTGTGTTCGCAGTCCGTTCCAAAGTTATGTCTCTGGTCGAATACCGTTAGGATGCCTTTCCAAACTTAAAACGTATAAAAAAACTGAAAACTATTCCAATTGCCAGTATTAGGAATTCGTTTTGGCTGCCGGTAAACTTTTGTTAGTTTAGATACGACAGTTTGATATATTATAAAGAATTTTCAAAGTGTAGTTGAAACGGAACTAGCTTGAAATACTTTTAATCATATTATCATGGCATTAATTAGTTTTTCATTGGTAATTATGCGTGTCCAAAGTGATTCCAATCCAATTACTTTAGTAACTGGCGTAATGTTTCAACCACTTTTAGAAGAAAAAAAACGTTCTAAGTTTTGTACAGATTAATCTACTTTACATGTTGCACAATAGCGGCCATTGGAAAATGCAACCGTTTGGAAAGGGATTCGCTGTAATCACCGCACTTGGCCTGACATGACAGGTGGGCCATTCACAGATAACATCTGTCCATCGGATTTTGTTCTCCATAGCTCTAATTAAACAGTTAAACTAAAAAGTTAACTAGAACGACTAAATACTTTTTTGTTACAAAAGCTGTATTATAAAAAAAATCGTTTTACTCTTCCATAAGGGTTTCTTATTAATGCGTAATATTAATTTAAATGTCTATCCATTATTAGAAGGCCTTTTATTTTTAAAATGGCAACAGTAAAATTATAATCTGTCAACTGATTCATACTGCCAACATGACCATATATAATCTAATTCGTAATTTAAAAGCATTCGGCGCCATCGCGCCATAATCAATTACGATAATGACATCACTTTTAGCTTTAGCTAATAAATAAACGAGGCATGCTGGCCACTGAAAAATTACGGTCAAGTGTGTGTCGGGATAAGCTATAAAATGGTTCCGCAGCTTTGCCGCCAAGCACTGTTACACTGCTGTGTTCCGGTATGCAAGGTAGCAAAGCCTCATTAGAGGCTTTTGTGTGCGCACGCTTACCATTCAACGGCCTTATCGTCACTTACCATCAGGTGAGATGAAGGACAAGTGCAAACCCTCAAACAGCTGGTTGTATTCCGGTACTGAAGAATAAAGCAATCATTAATACTTTTGGATTTTCATCTGATAGTCCTATTGTTACTTATCATCTGACGACGTAGAGGCAATGACGAGAGAGTTAGTTAAGCTATCATCATCATCAGCCGGGAAACGTCCACTGCTGGACATAGGCCTCCTTCATGGTACGCCACATCGACCAGTCCCGAGCCACCTGCATCCAGAGACCCTAGGTCCAGGCTAACCAGGTCGTCGGTCCATCTAGTAGGGGGACGGCCTGGTAGACGATTCCCGGTACGTGGTCGCCACTTGAGAACCTTTACTCCCCACCGGTTATCGGTTCTTCGAGCGATGTGGCCTGCCCATTGTCACTTTAGCTCACTGACTCGTCGAGCTATGTCGGTAACCTTCGTTCGTCTATGATTATTATTATAAAAGTCTAAACGGACAGATAAACAATAATGTGACTTTTGTAGGGTTTATTTTGTTTACTATGTGGTACAGAACCCTAAATAAACAAAACAGTAGAACTGAACGAAGTGTTATTTTAAAGGAGCCACAATTTTAACGAAGTAACAGCAGGTAAATGCGTAGTTCGGTGCTTAATAATGCTCACGCGCACATATTCCCGGGAGTAGAAAGCAAGCAGAAAACATTTCTTCGAGTTGGGAACCCGAGACAGGCCGGCTGACCGCCGCTACTAAGTAAGACGGGACATAAATTCTTCAAAGGGCTAAACAAAAATAATAAAATCACAAAAACCCTTTTAAGAGAGCTACCGAACTATAATTTATGGGAGTGGGCTGAGCGCGACGGCCATCGCTCGAAATAAAATTTAAAAAAATAAAAATTACAAACAAAAAAGTTTTCCGAACGGAGACGCAAAACGGTGAAATTGGAAATAATTTTGCGATAGCATCGCGCTCGGCCGGTACCTTTCAATTTCTTTATACGTTTGCAAATTTGTTTTTTGTTTTGTCGGTGTCGGGAGCTATGGCCAGGCCTGGCAGGAGTCGGGACAGCATCGGCTTCGGGTACCGCGGCCGCGTAGTAAAACTAAATGTTATTTTGTTTTAGCTGCTCTTGGTGCAGCTCTTATATGTCACATGTATTATGATGATAGCCACGATCTAAACGGAACTTTATTATGTTCACATTATGCAATTCTTATTTCAAATTCAAGAATTGATATTGACGGTTATTTTTAAACAAAAATCATGGAAGGAGACAAAGACAAATCAACACATATAAACTGATCAATGAGCATATAAATTATTAGTAAACGTTTTTTTTAGAAGATATATCAACGCTTGACCTCAATATCGCCTGATGTTAAGTGACGATGAGGTCGACGATGTTACGCGTTGATCTAGAAGGTGCCTGTTTACTCTTCGTTTGAAGATTCCCAAGTTATAGTTTTAGGGGAACACGAAAACCGGTAGTGCATTCCATATTTATCTGTACGCATAATACATGTGTTGTACTTATAAAAGGTATTTATAGATCTATTTACCATCAACGTTGTACTCAGCTGAATCAGTCCATTGTTGCTCACGACTTCCTTCATAGATCGCCACATCGGAATTTCCATGTAATCTTCCAAAATGACAACGCCTGGCAATCGGATTGCAGATTGCAGTTTGATGTTGTAGTTGCATTAGTACAAGTAGATGCTAAGCCTTGGTAGTTCAGTTGGGTAGAGCGTCAGTCCTTGAGCAATCGAGGCCTGGGTTCGATCCTGGCTCGTACCAATGAGATCCAATTTGTTATTTATGTACGAATGATAAAAATTATTACCGTTGGCTTTGCGGTGAAGGAAAACATCGTGACGAAACCTGCACATTCCTGATAAGAAATTCAAAGGTGTGTGTGAAGTCTACCAATCCGCACTGGGCCGCGTGGTGGACTATGTCCCATACACTCTCTGTAGGAGAGTAGACCTGAGACCCTGCAGTCGGGACATATATAGGCTGTCCGTAATAATGAGTAGATGACGTCCCCCATCTCCTGTATATCTTTCTCTAAGTCACCAATGTTAGTGTAGTACCGGGACGACGAAAAGCTCACCACTAACCAAATCAAGTACCGTACGGTACATACTCGTACAGCTAGTCTACCGCCGGAGGAGTAACAGTGGGTTTATGGATTTATTTTTTGTATATTTTACAACTATTACAAATAATCTATAACTTTTACAAATACATTATACCTTTTATAAATATTTTATAACTTGTATAAATTAAAGGACGTATAATTTGATTGCCATACGGAACTCGGCGCTACGATCATTATTCACGCACCTACTACCGGTGTCGAGCGCGGCGCGGCGCGTGCGCGTGCGCCGGGGTTTCAAACCTAATCATAAGTAGACAAGCCAAATTAGAAAGCTGAGCGACTGGTAAGCTTCGTAATAAACTGGCACAGATCCACAGACCACTGGATGAGTCTTATTGTTACTGAATTTATTAATTTAAGTTCTCGTCCCACGCAAACTGACTACTTAACAGTTAGAGCTTAACGTAGAGTTTCTACGTATACCAGGGAATTGGATTGAATTTAAATTCGGGGGTTCTGGTCAGTAAATTAAGTGGACACTTTGTATCAAACTGGTAGCGAATGGACTGACTTTAGAATAGAACGCAGTCAACTGGACTGACATGCAAACTCGAAGTTAGAAGTGGGCTGGGTTCAAACTAGTGCCCAAGCCTGTATACCAAGTCAGCGCTGGACTGACTCATTGTACTTCCACGTTACTGGCACGTACACCCCAGTAAGAGCCGTTAATAATAAAAAATTCTAACTAATTTTAAATATTTCCAAAAATCATTCCGAACATTTTGTATCGGTTTCAGTTTATTCAGAAATTATAGATTCAAATTTTCGTTATGTAAACTGTAAAAGTTGTCTTATTTAGGTAGTTTTAGTGATAATTAAAATTAAAAACCGGCAACCAATAAAACATTAAACCTATTTAGAAATCATACTTAATTTTGGTAAATACGCAATTAAATCTGTCATTATCGTTATGTTAGTCAATCAATCATTAAGTCTTTATTGCGCTTAGATTCAGGTACAAATATATGCATACGTGATACATTTTATCCATAAAATTTCCCTATTTTTCCTTTTGTTGGTTTTTCACCGATAAACGGCTAAATCTTAATTTAGAGGAAATTTTATAAATCTAAATTTCAGTCCTATTATATTATTTCCGATTAATTTTCAAAATATGCCTTCGTCTTTGTTGGTATTGCTTTATACGCTCCTCCTCACACTCAACTCTCACCTCACACATGAATGTTAAGTGGAAGCTGTCACTTGGTGGCAGCTCCGGATACACACACACACACACACACACACACACACACACACACACACACACACACACACACACACACACACACACAGAGAGAGAGAGAGAGAGACTGTATGGCTACACTATTGTTACTCAATTGTTTTATCCAATAAATATTTTTGTATTTGTGTTACCTCATCCAGTGAGTCATATTCTCTGGTGTTATGACTACCGACCTGTCAATCGCGTCACGATATATCGCCTATCGCTGACGATTTGTCTAAATACCAGTGCTATGCTGCCTGCGTCGACATATGCGGTGGATGCTAGGTGGGCGATGAGGCCACCAGGGCCGCAGCGGCGTCAGGTCACGATGGGAGAGGGCAAATTGAGCTCCGTTTTGTCAAACGAAGCACCTTATAGCCAAGCCTAATATCTTCGACCAAGTCATCACTTAATATTAAGTGATATTGTGGTCAAGCGTTGGACTATCTTATGGTCATCGGAATAGTTTGTTTGTTTGAATACTCTTTATTCATTCATATTAACTTAAATAATTAAAATTTTAAAACTATAACAAAAGTTGAATTGGCGGACTTATCCCTATAGTCGGAATAGTCAACAATTTTTTTTTCACTGAACCTGACCCCTTTTTCTCATTTTATGTTTGTGGTAGATTTATCTTCCTTGTTTCTCAACATCATCAACAATAACAACAACTTATATATGTCTCCACTGCAGGGGCTCAGGCCTATTCTCCTACAGAGTGTGTATGGGACATACACCACGCGGACCCGGTGCGGATTGGTAGATTTTACACACACCTTTGAATTTATTCTCAGGAGTGTGCAGGTTTCCTCACGATGTTTATCTTCACTGAAAAGCTAATGTTAATGATTATTATCATATCGTTCGTACATAAATTATAAATAACAAATTGGAACTGATTGGTTCAAGCCAGGATCGAACCCAGACCTAGATTGTTCAAAGATTGACGCTCTACCCAACTGAGCAACCGGCTTTTTTCTAAACATATTTCCTGTTATTCCTCATGAAGCTTATGACAGATTGGATATACTTTTTTCCATGAAATAAACACATAATACGTGATACAATGACTTCCGCGCAAGTTTATTACGGGACTTCTGTAAACTTATTATTTCGAGCCACTTTATTGAAGCAGGAGGACAACTGGACATACAGCTGTTATTGAAAAATGAAGAAAAAAAATGATTCATCATCTACTACAATTAATATACAGGTTTTGGGGTACTCCTTTTAAGCTAAAGATAGCTTGTATTAGGAGACCCCGCTCTTCTGTAATGTATACAGCTTATTGTTGTGCAGATAATACCTAGATCTAAAAATTTATGTTAATTTAGTTACTTAAATTCAAAGTTAAACAATATTGATATTTAGCCCCTTGAAGCCCCTGCAGTGGGGACGTATATAGGCTGTTGATGATATTTAGCCTGTGTGCCATGTGGAGTGAGGAGGAGTGTGAGTTGTGGTGTGTGTGTGTGTTGAAGTGATGTGTGTGTGTGTGTGGGGGGGGGGGTGTAATTTTAAGATACTACCTCTAAGAGAGATTCGGTTCGTTTATATGTTTTTTCTTAGCCATTTTCTAACGTATTTTTTTAAAATTCGTAAGCAGGTTTAGGGTAGAGGTTAGGTTAGCGCAGAAATATCTCAGACATATTCAGATCTAGCTTTTTACATAATAATAGGTATATGTTTGTTGAGGCAGATGCACGCGTTGCCGGTGATAAGGAACGCAGCTGATATGATAACAGAGTGCAATGCAAACCTTATGTGTGTGTCAATAGAAGCATATATATAAATATTAGATATTGTGACATAGATGCATTTATGCTACTGATTTGTGGTGCGGCATTTTCTATACCCTCCTGGCTTGCTGCTGCCTTATCACCATTAAGCAGAAATGGTAATGTTAGAAGTTTCAAAACGAAGCGTAAAACGTCAACTGTCAAACGTCAGAGTGACATTAGCAGCGCTGAAAAATTGACACTGTTTCGGAACGGCATTCAAATTTGAGGAAAAAAGATTTTAACAGGATGTCGCGTCGTATTTCATTGAAATATTAAGTCTAATCTTATACCTTTAAACAAGCAATTCTTGTATATTATATACTCCGAAACGGCTCCAGCGATTTCGCTGAAATTTGGTATTTAGGGGGTATTCGGGGGCGAAAAATCGATCTAGATTAGTCTTATGTCTGGGAAAACGCGCGTTTTCGAGTTTACATGCGCTTTTTCTTTCGCATTATTCGACGCAAAATATGATGGGAAATTTCACGCTGTCAAACATAATCACTTTAGCCGAGTGGTTCACACGTCATTCTGTCCGAGATATCCGCGTTCAAATCCCGATTGGAAAATTGCTTTTTTGTATTTTGTGTGTTTAGGGGCAGAAATAAAGTTTTTGTTTGTTTTTAAAGAACTACGAGCAAAGCTCGGTCGCCCAGATATTTAAATTAAAAGTTGCAATTAACGTTGGAGACGCTCGTTCATGTACCTGTCATTCGAATATTGTGTCAACTTTAATATCAATAAACGTGATCATGTTGAGGCTCTAAATTACTGTTTATAAAACCAGTTAAACTACGGAACGCTGCACTGCACGTGGCCCGACATGAACTTGACCGGTTTTTTCATCTTTAAATGAATCCGTTTGCGTATTTCTTCGTTGATTTATGTTTACAACAAAAACGTGCGCATACGTTTTCCACTTGAAATCAGTCTCAAGTAAAAGCATGACTGTCGATTGACCAATCAACCTTTAGAAAAATCCCCGCCAAGTTTACATAGCGTCCTCACCGTCGCGTCTGTACACACGCCATTGTCTCAGGCATACCGACAACATGTCTCCACAACAACTGTTACTGGGAGCTTGACAAACAAACACCTTCGCGGAACAGGCCAGGACGACGCAGACCGAGGTAGCTGGTGTGTTTATTGGCTATGTGAACAGCTAGCTAGCCCGTTGTTATAGTTGAGATTATAATTACAGCTTTTTATCCTTTTCGTGGCAGGCAGACACGCAAACACCGCTCATGGATAACTCTTGTTTGTTAATTAGGGGTTAATCTCTTTTGCAAGAGAAGAAGAAAACTAAACGCCGAAGATGTTAAGAAAGTCATCTATCTCACCTGATTCATTTGAGAAGCGTCCGAGTGGATAAGGCGCGGACTCTCAATCTGAGGGTTCCGGGTTCGAATCCAGCCGTGTATTTATGAGTGGTTTTCCAGTTCAAGTACATTATACGATTGCTTAACGGTGAAGGCAAACATCGTGAGGCAACCTGCACACTCTTAAGAAGAAATTCAAATGTGTGTGTGAAGTCCACCAATCCGCACTGGGTCCGCGTTGTGGACTATGTCCCATACACTCTCTGTAGGAGAGTAAGCCTGAGCCCCTGCAGTGGGAACGTATATAGAAGATGATGAATTGAAAGAAATTAACGCAACTTTTATATTTTATGTGTCTTGTACAACATTTCTTTTACCACCATTTTTATAGAATAGCTGGCTTTGATCTGTTATTACATAAAAATAGGCCATAGGATGTCGAAAAATGAATATCATTATCATACAACTTTAATGTCAGCTATATTAGCCGTTACGCAAATAATGGTCACTAGATGTCGTTCTGAACAATAATTTTAAAAAGTGTGTAAAAAACGTCAACTTTGATTCACTATGAAGTGTTAAGTTATTGGTATCCATTTTATTATTATTATATATTATGCTACTGTTGATGATGATGATGTAAGCCATTTATATCGCTAAATGTGATGTGCAAACCACCACATTTACTGTAATAAAGGAGTATATTGTACAGATTAATAATTCTATTATTTTTCAAGTGTGTTGGCCTCAGTTAACTTCGTAGTAAAGTGCCTCAGTTCTCTAGCATCCCTATCATGCCGACTAGCTGGTGCAAGTGCAGTACTGATAGCTTATCAGCTGATAACAGATCTGCTATCGGACGCAACGGACCGAGTGCGCGGATAGGAATTAAATAGTTTCAATTACACGAGATAACTCTGTAATGCGAACATGATGTTATTTACCTATGAAATGTGCAAAAATTATCAGTGAAAATTTATGATGGAAACGGCCAAGTGGGAGTCACACTCGCACACAGTCTTCCTTTAGAAGAAAGGATGGGTTTGCACTTGATATTCGTCTCACCTGATGGTAAGTGATGATAAGGCCGTTGGACGGTAAGCGTGCGCACACAAAAGCCTCAAGCTAATCTGAGAGTTCCGGGTTCGAATCCAGCCGTGTACCTATGAGTTGTTTTTCAATTCAAGTACATTATCCGATTGCTTAATCGTGAAGGAAAACATCGTGAGGAAACCTGCATGTCTTGAACAGGCATGTGAAATCCGCCAATCTGCACTGGTCTCGCGTGGTGGACCATGTCCCATACACTCTCTTTAGGAGAGTAGGCCTGAGCCCCTTCAGTGGAGACTTAGATAGGCTGTTGATGATGAATGAGGTGTTGACTCTGACCTTTTAGAACAAAACTTGGCGGCAGACTTAGGTAACATGGTTGTAGCTAGCCTTGCGGACATAGAAAATGCTTTACCTGAACCAAACCAAGTACCGACAGGTACTCTCACTGGGAATCAAACCCGGGACTTCCAGATTGTAAGTCAGCGGAGACCGTTACATTATAAATAAGTCATCGTTTGCGAATTTTACAAATATTTTCGTTAATCGATGTCCTTGCAACTCTAAATACCAGCGTGCCTCGCTTGCGGTGACTCACGACTTCCTCAACAGAAATCCTTCAGCTGAACAAAACTCCGATCATCAAAATCGATTGTGGAGATGCATATCGAGTGCTTTCATCGATATCTCGTATCGGATCCCCAGAACGCTGACAGGGGTCTGTCAACAATACCTATTGTCTTTGGCGTGTTTGAAAATATCGCTTTGGACATCACACCTTGCTAAACGGTTGTAGAGATCGTCACCGCATGTATGATGATGACAACATTGTGAAAATTAAACGTTTTCACGCTGACGTTGTATCTGGGCGGCTGCGCCCGCGCGTGTCCCGCTGCGCCACTTCTGAAGGCGTCTCATAGCGCTTCTGTTGACACTGAAGTACCTATATGATTCAGGTACATGTTTCTTAAATCAAAAACTTCTTCGTAAGGTCTTGTAAGGTCAATGACCGACCTTACACCATAGTGTCAGAGTTGTTGAGCCGCTATAGTCCTCTGACATGTCTCATGTAGCTACTACCTGTCGTAGATAGTAACCGGTAACAACGGATTAACGTGACTAACGAAGCACGCAAGCTGTTCAGACAATCAGGTGATTCAAACTGCAATATCCTAACTAAACTGGGGAAAGTCTAACCAAGTGACTTTGAATAAGAACCAGTAATCGAACCCGGTACCTACTTGGACGTTTAGAAAACTGCACCACTGAGGCCACTAATAAAAAAAGCAGTAAGTAATTAAAACCATTCGATTGGCTTGTAGTTTCCAACGAGATTACGAAAAACCTCTAGTAGCCTAGCTATTTAATAAACATAAATATTTATTATATATTTACCAGCGCTATTTACAAACTCACGGCAACCGGGTCACTATTTCATTTAACTCATGAAAACACAGAAATGTTAACATTTCAATAACGTATATACTTTAGAGGCTTTAAATCATTAAATTTTCACAGTTGTACATAAAGTTTTCAAGTTACTAGACGACCTAACACGCTGGTAACTTGATCATTTAAAATGCTAACTTATCTCCTTGCAGTAGGTCAAAGTTAACGGCACCTAAGTTAGTTTTCCTGACAAATTGTTAACCTTGTTTAGTACTAACCAAATGCCGTAAACCATTTACAAGCGTATGTCCGCCATTTTGTTGAATCTTGTATATATTATTATTTATTTCTCTGTCAATTTTGGACTCATATAAACAAAGGTACACACGGCTACACATCAAGCTATACATTTCCAGTATACGCTGACCTCGCATTGAATGAACTCCCGCACGATGCGAGGTCAGCGTATACTGGAAATGTGTAGCCGTGCGTACATGAAGAAACTGGAGTTGACCAGCCCTTGAGGCACTCACCCCACGGCTACATAATTACGAGTAGAATATTACTACGTCACAGATTACGTACAGAACATACGTCCACTCCCCAGCGATCCGCGATACCTTACCTCAAGAAAGTGAGCCGTTCAAGGATCGGTAATATAGCGCGCGTGAAACCTCTCACACATATACGAATAGGGACCGATATCACGACATTTTTTTGAAGTGTCCGGCCTATGTCACGGCTTAAGTTAATTGGACATTTCAAAGCTTATCTGACATAAGAATATCTTTCATTTCCTTAATTAAATAAACACTATAGCTTTACAAAATGATATTTACATTTTATTTTTCTGCAAAAATATATACCCACTTTTAAACCATGTTACATTCACTCTTGCTTGTTTCTATGTAGTGTGTTAAAGCATATGTCAATTAAAGGTAAAAGTGGCATGGTTCAAAAGTGTATACATATTTTTGTACTCGAGTGTACCAGACAACAATTTTTTGCAATTTAAAACATCTACTACCGAGTTAGCACTCGCTTAGAAGTTATTTATAATCCGAAGTAAAATAAATAAAACAAAACGTGTCGTTATTGTTCATTTCATGATAGAATAGTTTACATATAAACAATAAACTTTGAGAACAATCAATTGTCAGTTACCGTTAGGACTATGAGTGATTTAAAAAATATCTAAACATGTGTATACTCCATTGCACTCGTAATCTCCAGTTATGTAAACAAATTATGTCAACATCTTTACTGATCCAGTTTTGCGAACAATATAGTGTAATAGAAGTATATTTGTTTTACGTGCTCTTAGCTTTAGAATAGGATAAAGAACTAAAAACCGACTTCAATTGCCTTAAAAATTTCGGTCGCTATTGGCGGAGTTATCGCGTAACGCACATACCAAAACAACATACGCATCGAATTGAGAACCTCCTCCTTGTTTGAAGTCGGTTGAAAATAAAGGAGGTGGGAAGATGCATCTATCTATCTATCTAATAACAACATCTTACTGCGATCAAGAATCCGCTTGCCGATCATGGTGATTATTGCCGATCTTCGCGTAGTCTGTCGTGGCGATATATGAGTTAAGCTCATCTCCAGCAGAGCACTTATGCAGCCCATCATGACTTGTAGATATAGTAAAATTCAATATTTTAGTGATTTGATGTAATCTTTGTTTAACTTTAAACCGAATGCAAGGTAAAAAAATGTGTGACGGTTTTACGCTTTTCATCTGACTTCAAAAAGGACGATGTTTTCAATTCGGCTGTATGTTTATTACGCGATAACTCCGCCAATAATCAATCGATTTTGATGATTCTTATTTTGTTTGATAGAACATACTTTAGAAGTGGTGTAGGTCTCATTTCATCGCAATTGAATCAGCGGTTTTTGAGAAAATCAACAAAAATCATATTTGTACCTAGATAATTCTACCCCTAAGGGTGAACATTTTAGGGGATTAATGCTGTAGACTTTTAGATTAGCTGAAGTCGGTTTCTAGTTCTTTTTGAATTACACGAAATTCTGACATTAAAATACTCGTCGTATGCAGTATTGATCTGTGTTCTATCCATAGAATTGTTCAAGTTGAAGTAATCTATCTACTTGCACCACGGATTATATATATTATGGAGCTAACTGTACCTCATTCCTTGACCTGCCATGTAACGTTATTTCAAAAGTAGGTGACTAACATGTCAGAGATGTAAGAATCAAGTGAAATCAGCTAACAATGCGAAGTTCCCACAGCAAGGCGCTTCGCTTCTGTCGGCGGTTCTCGGTAGCTGTCGGGCGGTGTCGAGTACTGACGCCGCGACGCGCCGGCGCTGACTACTTTCCTTTAAATTTGGAATTACTCATGTTAATTAGAAGAACACAGTTTCATAGAATGAGACTGTATATTATTTGACGCTGTTTTTGCTGAGTTGCCAGTGGCCTGGACACAGAGACATAAATCTCGAACTATAGCCATTCCCATTCTCATACTAGTCTCCACTCTTATATTCTGGACTTGTAGTGAGACGCGCCTTCATAGCCTAATGGCTACATTTTGTACTAACAATCCCAGAGGTCCCGGGCTCGGTTCCCAGTATCGCTACTCAGTTCAGTAGGTGGTAGTACATTTTTTATGTTGGCTTGGCTAGTTATCGGCACGTTACCCAAATCTGTCGCCAAACAGAAATGTTTGTAGCACTGTGGTGTTCCAGTATGAAAAGTAGCAGAGCAAGCTCCTCATTAGTTTGAGGCTTCTGATTGCACACGTAATACGTACAGAACGGACGTTCGCCGCCTCCCGCCGATCCACGATACCTCACCTCTCCCCGGAAAAAAGTAACCGGTACTATGGCGCGGGCGAATCCACTCACATGCGCGTATACACAAACGACATATGTTCGATGTATGTTAATAGGAACCGACATCTCAACATTTGTTTGAAGTGTCCGGCCTGTTATCAAGTGTTGCCATCGTCATACATGAGTTCTAAGCAACAGGTGTTCTATAGCGCACCTCGGCGGGCGCTGCGCACGCGTCCCATGTCACTGCACTGTAACCGATCAGAAATCATATCATTATGACCGGGTTCACTGGCAACACTCGTCTTACAAATGTTTCCAGCGAGGCGCATATTTGCGATAACCTACCAGTTAGTGGGAAAACGACACCTTGCCGGCGGTTTTTTTCGAATTCCTTGTACTGGAATTCACTGGAATGTAATTTTAAGCCTTGCTGTGTTTGAATTTAAAGGATTAATCTTTTGTCAGTCACCGGGAACGGTTTTTCTGTACTGTACTGCACTTATTTATACACGTTTCTAAGATACTCGTAATGTCTTCTTTCGAAATAATGCTGCAGCACACAACAAGTGAATTAAATTTAAAATTTTAAAAACTCTTTACGCCATAATCCATTTTATGCCGAAAATGTCTAACATCAGCTGATACACTTTTAACTGCTGAATCAATTTTTGCAAGGAAACTTGCTTTCACGTAAAAAAACCGCGTCCAAATCGATCGTCCAATCGATAGGCTCTAGCAGAATTACCAGCGTTGTGGACTCGTAGTCCACAACATTATGCTGAGCTAGGGCCTTTTTGCTGGCATGATACATTGCAATAAACGATGCTGTTACTTCTATTATGTGTTCTTCTTCTTATGTGTGTGTGTGTGTGTGTATTTTGTTTTTATGTGTATTGTGCTGGCAAATAAATGATAATCTAATCTAATCTAATCCTTCCGTTTGAGAGCCACATACAGACAGAAATTGGCGTAACTTATAGTACCCCACTTTTTGCGTCGGGGGTTAAAAAAGAAGAAAATAATGTTTATATTGATCAGGCTTCCTGTTCTTTAATAAAACATCTATTTCAACTTTAAAAAAAACCTAACCTTTCTAAACTATAACTGTACCAGAAATAAATGTTATATTATGTATAGTCATGTAAAGCCTGCGGCAGTCCACTGCTGGACATAGGCTTCTCCCAGAGTGCGCCACTCGATTCGGTCCTCTGCTCTCCGCATCCATTTATGTCCGGCTACCCTACGTAAGTCGTCTTTCCACCTCGCCGGGGGGCGTCCTACACTACGTTTGCCTAGGCGTGGTCTCCAGTCGAGAACTCGTCTGCTCCAGCGACTGTCGGGTCTCTGCAACTCATTATACTTACGGAGACTACTTATCAAGAACTTTCATTTGATACCTAACACGTTACATTAATTTTTGGGGTTAGGACTATATTTCCCCTACATGTCACCATGTTACATTTTATGTGACGTAATATTGCGTATGACTAGTGGAAGAGCACGACGCTGCCAATGCTTTCTCATTCATCAAAATAAGACAAGTGGTTTAGGAGATATGAGAGAACATATGAACAGAAATACCTGCAATCAAGGGTTGCTAAAATCACAACCCGCTTGTTGGATTTGCTATAGATTCCCCAAATACTCATTTGTTTTGGTTTTATCGAGTGCTAAAGAAGTATCTTGGAACCAATTCCTATGTGATGTTTCGGTAAACACAGCGCCTTTGCCCCAACAACACAATTGAGGTAAACACGCAAATGCAATTATGGTCTTCAGGTTATTGACTCAGTTCAACCGCCATTATGTAAACGTCACTTGCCGAAAATTTATGTTGACGCTATTTTATCTTGATCTTGTACTGTCTTGACAAAGATTGTATATTTAACCGTTGCTTTGGTGGTGCCATTGGATCATTGGAATGACAATCCTTAGGTATTGGGTAAAATTCTCGAGGTGGTACCATTTTGTCAAATTTATGATGGGTTTGCACTTGACCTTCATCTCACCTGATGGTAAGTGACGATAAGACCGTTGGATGGCAAGCGTGAGCACCCAGAATCCTCAATGTAATGAGGCGCTGGGTTTTCTACCTTTAATACCGGAACACAAAAGTGCTATTAACGTGGTTGTTTTGAAGTAGAATTCGAAGAAGAATCGTGGTAGCTAGCCAGGTGGACATAGAAAATGCCCTGCCACCAACCAAACCGAGTACCGACAGGTATCCCAGCTGGAAATTGAACCCAGTACCTCCCGGATTGTAAGTCCAAGCGTATCGCAATCATGCTACGGAGGCGGTTAAAATCTATCTGGTATTCGTTTCGTTTCGTGGTAAGGATTCTTTTCTTTGTAAATCGTGTTAGCTACAACCATCTTTATCATTCAATTTTTTGTCAAAAATCTTATACCTTTAAACGAGCAATTATTGTATATACCTCTATATAATCTGGATCTCGAAAACGGCACCAACGATTTCGCTGTTTTTTTTAAAAAAAACGTTACTGTAAATAGGCGAATTTCAGGATTTAACCAAGTTTTTCTTTCGCATTCTCAATTTCACGCAAAATATGGACATTGTTAGTAGGAGAGTAGACCTGAGCCCCTGCAGTGGGGACGTATATAGGTTGTTGATGATGATGGTCACTAATTTCGCACTCTAGAGCATAAGCGCTGTGGTGAAGTGGCTAATTGTTACACTCGTTATAGCCTGTGTTCTAGGTTCTAACCCGCGGCAGAAATGAAGTTTTTTAAAGAACTCCGTCGCCCAGACATTAGTATGTAAGCCAAGACAAAACACCTATTGAACTAAACTCTTTTTTGTTTCTCTTCTAGTATGATGGACTCCGGCGGAGCGGGCATCGGCAAATCCCCCCCTACTTACCATCAGTCCTATGAACAATACGTTCAAGTCGGCGTCGACAACAGCACAGACTCCGTCCAAGACCAGACCAGCCCAGAGCTCGTAGTGTGGTCGACGCTGCCCTACGGCCTCGACTACCGAGCACAGTACGACTACAGGGCATATGAAGCTACCAGAGAGTATAGCAACCAACAGTACGGTAGAGCACCGTTCACAACAAAGATGGGACAAGCGAAGGCGTTGAAGGAAGCCAGGATCAGAAGGCCCATGAACGCCTTCATGGTCTGGGCGAAGGTGGAACGGAAAAAGCTGGCTGACGAGAATCCTGATCTTCATAATGCTGACTTAAGTAAAATGCTAGGTGAGTGATTTCAATTTTCAACCGACTTCAAAAAAGGAGCAGGTTCTTAATTCGACGCGTGTTTTTTTGTATGTGTGTTATGCGATAACTCCGCCAATAGTGAACCGATTTCGACAATTCTGTTTTTGTTTGGTAGAGCATACTTCAGAGGTGGTCCCATATAAATTTTACTAAAATAGATTGATCGTTCTTTGAGAAAATCAACAAAAACCAAATTTTTAAGGCAATTGAAGTCGGTTTTCGTAGACTAGCTGACCCGGCAAACGTTCTGCCAGACTGTCGTGACATTCCACGTCCATGACTTCACGTCAATGAACGACGATTGAATTATTTGGACGTTGTTCATACAAAAATATTAAAATCGCGATTAAAATTGGTGGTGAGAGTAGGAGGGTGTAAAATACTTCACTACCTGTTTATTCTCATACCTACCAAATATACACCGAAAATTATATAAATCTATGGAGTCGTTTCGGAGGAGTGTGACGTCAAACACCGTGACACGAGATTTTTTTCATATTGGAAACTGGAATTGTGAATTGTATCATAATTATTTGGGGAACCCTCGACTAAATGGAAGTAACTAGATAGAAAGAAGCTTACATATTATTATAATAATAAGCCCGAAAAAATCCGTCGGGGGCTGCCATTGTCAGCCCTGAATGAACTAAAATTTGTAGTTTCATAAGTTTGTGACTAATTGAAATTACGTTGGGTACCTAAATTTATTTGTATGCAGTCTTGAATTGATACCGCCTTATCAACCGTCTTCATTTCTTAATGGCTGCACACTTGGACTAACAATACCTATGGGTGTCCCGGATTCGATTCCCAGTAGGAGCATTAAAATATGAGTTGTTGATTATCTCACAATTTTTTCCTTTAACTAAAAGCGAATGGTAATGATTTTTGTCATTCGTAAATCAATTCCAAATAACGAATTGTAACTGATAAAAACATTATTTTTATCATTCTTACTTAAGAGAAATAAACTTTGGGTTGAAAGGTCAGATGACAGTCGCTTCCGTAAATAGATAGGTATTTGGCATATAAATTCCGAAAGGGATAAGACGAGAGAAGAATGAGCTTTACTGATAAGTATTTGGGACGAGAATTGCCGAGAAAAGGTCGGCCTTGGTTCCATAGTATGTGACCAAATCAATATGACAATCATGCCCAGAATGGTGCAAACTAATCATCTCAGCCATCGTAATCTTACTCAGAATAGATCAGTTATACGTTTCAGCTAACTAGAACACCGTATTATATTCCTAGTCAGCGATATCTCTAAGAATCAATCCGGTGCCATCAAAACAGTTGCGGGGATTTAAAAAAGCCTCCAAAGCCGAATGACTCGGCAGTATGAGGGCAATCTTCAACTGGTACCTTTGTAATTCAAATATGTTACAAAACAACATTTCGTCCTGGCCTTCTTATTATGTTATTTGGTTGTTACCTAGCCTATAGGTAGGCACATATATTTTTTTATCGTAGTTTAACTGTTAGCTGTATAAGCTAATTGATAGTCATTTCACTTGACTAAGTTACGACAAAAATTGTGAAAAGCGACCGCACCTCAGGTTAATAAAGCTTTCTGGTTGTTATTTTTCATTGTTGGAACACAATAGTGCTACAAACATTGTTATTTAGCGACAGATTCAGATGACATGGTATATTTTATTTTTATTTTTTTATTTTATTTTACAATTTTTATCTATTTTATAATTATATGTGAATTATATTATTATATGAAACGTGGACACTCACGGCACGACTGATCCACAAATTTAAAGTCGCTCAGCGGGCTATGGAAAGGGCTATGCTCGGAGTCTCTCTGATGGACCGCATTCGGAACGAAGTGATCCGTCAGAGAACCAAAGTGACCGACATAGCTCACCGTATTAGCAAACTCAAGTGGCAGTGGGCCGGTCATATTTGCCGAAGGACAGACAGTCGTTGGAGCAGACGAGTTCTCGAGTGGAGACCACGCCTAGGCAAACGTAGTGTAGGACGTCCCCCGGCGAGGTGGAAAGACGACTTACGTAGGGTAGCCGGACGTGAATGGATGCGGAGAGCAGAGGACCGAATCGAGTGGCGCACTCTGGGAGAGGCCTATGTCCAGCAGTGGACTGCCGCAGGCTGTACATGATTATAATTATATATATCATAGTGACACTGTACTAGGAATCGAAACAGCGACCCTTTTATAGTCAATCTAAGGGCCACGATGGAGGTTGCATTACTGATAGATCGCCACGATTGACTGGCGGGTTGGTGAGAAGTTAGTAAGACATTGGTAATACAAAAGTAAACTCTGCCCAACTACTGAAATTTTTCCTTAGTGGCCTTATATGCAACGCGCGAGGAGACGTCGACAACGATGAGAGATTCGGTCGATCGAGAGAGAGAGAGAGAAACATTTCATAGGGATGTCAACTTTACGAATGAATAAACCGAACCGCACTGCGCTCATTTCTCACGGCAACGTTTTGTAATTTTTTAAATTGTATTAACCATAACTAGATCTAAAGGCGAGTGTTCGGTATTGCATACTTGCATCTCAGAATGGAGGTGCAACTTCAATTGACGGCTTAATTAAATGTATATATAATTTTGTACCGGTTTTGAAAACGTACTGAGACGTATAAGATGAAATATTTCGCCATACATGGATGTACTTGTGGAGCTTTCGGAATTTATTTGAAAACAAGCGTGTGGTTCCCCTTCTGTGAGATTTTATTCCTGTCAAGGACTGGAAAATTGGAGTGAATTTCCTACTAAACTGTACTTTTTCTAGTTATTTCAACATGAAAGTTCATCTGACTAGGTTTGGTAGATTGTATGCATTTTTATCACAATCATGATAGATTATTCTATTAGCTGAAGACACGCATCATGCAAAGAGTTTGTAATCTCTGCAGCAGTGGCCACCAATATTTTCGACCAAAGAGCACTTTGATTGTTCTGCAGGGAACAAGCTGCAATGGTTCGAGAATCATAAATCATGCCAATCCTTGAATGAACACCTTCCCTCTATTGGTAAAATTGAAAATATATGTACAGGAGTGCAATTCACTAAGGAGAAGGATCCTTACAACCTCAACCTTGGCTGACGATTTCTAGTTCCTATGAAACAAGGATCATTATCGAACGATTTTAGCTGAGATATCTTCGAGACGTGAGGATTTAAGGACCTCTATTGCATGAAGGGATTTGCCATAATGACCACGCGAAGCAGGTGGATTGGTAGATTCTGCTATCTCCTGATGAACCAAAGTTAGTATAGAATCGAGTTCTCGTTTGTGCCACCGATTGTCGCCCCTCCGGCAAATACGAGTAAAACCCACCGAAACTGTTTACCAAATTCATAGTTGTCGGGTACTTTAATGTAATTACAATTATGCTGACCTTAAACTTTCTCCTGAGATAAGACACGGGAGTCGGGACATGCTCAGTACAGTCGGCCTCAACTGTGCAGTACAACCGGGTACACTCACGCACATAACTGTTTGATTCGTAAACGGTTTCTCTGACTTTGAAAAGAGATATTTCTAATTCGGTCTGCACTTGTACACTATTTAAAAAATCAAGTACGAGAATAATTTAAATATGTATTGAAAAATACTTGAATTACATTTTTGCATTTATTTTAATTGTAAAAAATCGTTCTTTATGTAAGTACTTAGTGACAGCGTTAAATGACATTTTATTGACGCCATCTTTGTTTTCAACGTCAAGTCTTACCTGTTTCGTCGCGCCTTATTATGTTTTGTACAAATAAACTTAACCGAAATATACAAAAATGGTAACTAAATCACTTATAATGGTATTAAAATTATAAGTGTACAAGACCAGGCCTTGGCACGTTCGACGGAATGTGTCATTTGAACCCCCAGTTTAACTTCTTGATCTAGATGAGTTAGAACTACAATCCCTGTGACAATGCTGAGTACCACGAATAAATGTTTTCAAAATTCTACCCTGAGGGGTAACTGCTGATATTAACACTGATGTTTGGCGGCAGACTTAGGTAACATAGAAAAGGCCGTACCACAAACCCAATCCTGTGCTGATACCCCTACTGGAAGAGAGAGAAGAAGAGACGGGACGGGGTTTCAGCTTATACGTTAGTTATAATATATATAATATTACATATTATGTTATCGACAATAGGTACTTCCTCAAGCAATAAGTCACTTCCGTGCGCGCCAGTCCACGGCCATAGACAGATAGATATGGCAAGTCATTACACCGCGGCGTGGGTGGCTCGATGCTATCACTCTTAATGAAATAAGACTCTTAATAAAAACCCGTGAAGTGTGAGTCGGACGCGCATACAGACAGTTCCGTACAGAATATGAATAATTCACATACTTAAATCATGCCCTACCGAAAATATCATTCTGATTGAAGAACCAACTTTACTTTGCGGTTAAATTACATACCCGATGTATAGCACTCAACTGCAAAGTTAAGTTTGTAATCATGAAAAGCTATTTTTACTGTGTTATAATTTTAAAAAATCCTGGTTTTCCGATTATTTCTATGATTGTACTGTAAGACCTTGCCTCTTACCAAATTTCAGGATTCTTTAGGTTAACGGGAAGCACCCCTACAGGTTTTGGTTCCCTTGCATTTTGTATGGAAATGGTTTTAAATACAGCTATATCTTTTAATTGCGTTGACCTATAAGATTGATTTTTCACAGATCCAAGGGACGACAGACTTGAGTATTCGATATTAATTTCAACTTGATATCTCTACGCCTACCTGAGAAAAAGGGTCTGGAAAGACAGACAGACAGATGGACGGACAACAAAGTAATCCTATATGGGTACCTTTTTTCGTTTTAAGGCGCAGAACCCTAAAACGTCAAGTGTGAGTAGGACTCGCGGACCGAGGGTTCCGTATATCTGAGGGAAACATGGACATGAGCCATGATAGATCGCTACGTCAGACTTATTATTTCTCTCTTATCTGCCATGTTATTCACATTATTTAACACCATTAGAAAATTGAAGCTCATGTCGTAGAATAGGATATATGAAGAAGAAAAAAAAATGCTCTCATTCGAGAGGTCGTGTGAAATGATTAACAGCCCTGTCAAAAGATTTTTCGATACGACACATACTATACATTTATATCTGCGATGAAGTATTGTCTAAACTTTAAGAGGCCATAGAGCGACAGTGGCGCCCTCATTCGCTCTTTCGTACATTTCTCCGTAATTATACAATAATTTCAAAAACTAAGCCGGACTTTTTGTATTCATTGCTGGCTTACGATTCATCGATACATTTGGATTCATGTTTAGATTCTGTTCAGTTATTATAAATTGAACCGCCTGAAGTGGTCACTTTTAACTGTTTTATTGATAGCAACTGCACACAATCGATATATCGATTCATGATGTATCGATAAAATGCAAACCATCAATAAGTCCGACTTGGTTTTTGAAATTATTGTATGATTGCGGAGAAATGTAGAAAAGAGCGAATGAGGGCGCCACTGTCGCTCTATGGCCTCTTAATAGAGCGTGTTATTTCATACGGGCGGATTTTTTTATCCAGATCTAGTTTACGACCGTACAAATCATATGTGAAAGCAATTTTGTTAAATAGCTCAATTAATAAAGAGTTAATCATTTTTAAAAGAACGGCCGAGCAGCAATGTATTTCAATTCGACTTGACTTGACAAAGTATAAACGGTTTATTGAATTGTCATGATATGACGTGTAAAAAGAACCATCAGTCAGTCGATAACTTTAGACGTAATTAATACATTGCGTGCTCAATTATTTTGTATGGAAAAAAATACACAATTATTTAACGAAATTTATGTAAATATGTTGTTTAAGACCAACACTAATTGCCATCAAAATATACGCTCATATGAAATATACACGCTGTATAAGAATAGTATTTATTTGCCAAAGCCAAGTCGGATACATGGTGTTCACAGTTTGCGACTAGTCTGATTTGTGGCTTTCCTTCGTCAACGGACTATGTCGGTAGGTTTGCGGTTGTAATGAAAGAAATAGTTTAAAGGACCGAGCGTTGCAATCTGCATTTGCTTTTAGCATTTAAAAATCCTAGGCTCATTGATAGCATACGTTCTGTATGCGATTTGGCATTTAGTATTTATATTCTTTTAAGGACGAGCTTATTATTGAGTCTATATACCTTTTAGATCAGGGATTGTGAACTACAGGCACGCGTGCCGTGGGCAGCACGCGATAGAAAACTTGTCGGCACGGCACTGATTAAATTTTTCTATAAAAAACGGCCAAGTGTGAGTCAGACTCGCGTACCGAGGGTTCCGTAGATTAATATGAATAATTAATATACTGAAAATCAAATTTTATAAGAATTATTTGCGCCTGGCGAAAAAAACAACATGCATATATTTTATACTATTTTAATAATTAAAATTTTTTCGTGATGACCAAAGTGTCTGTTACAGTATAAATAATGTTATACTAAATGAAAGGGTTTCGTGGTTTTGTGAAAACTGGCTTCTTTACTACAGGAACCAGTGTAAAAATATTTTGCAAAAAATTTGCACGCATATGTGAAAAGGTTTGCCGTCCCTGATATAGATCACCGCCTAACATCGTCTACTTCATCGACATATATTTCGTAAAAAAGAAGGACAAGAATATTGACGAATAAGATTAGGTTTTTCTTGTGGTCTAAGCGTACAACATGTTTTCAGAAATAAATCGCCAAAATCTAGGTTACCGCGAAATGCTTTGTAATTTTCAACGCAAATATGTAAAATATGTCGTGATATATTTAATGCAATTCGTTTTTCCTTCCTCTCGTGTTATAAAATTAATAAACATATGGAATCAAATAATAATGAGCAGTCTAAAATGAATTGATTTTCCACATTCGTAATAAACACACTGTGAAATATCTTGCGGTTTCGGTTTTTACCCCGATATGCGAATATTCACAAACAAGGTAATTCCCAGACTCTAATCAATATTGCTGCTTCTGTTATGTATTAATTAAAACATCTTTAATTCAAAAGCCAGCAGGCTTTTGTAAACATTTGTGGTTCTGAAATCACTGGTTTTCTTTTCGGTTGGATATGTGTTTGTTGTCACGCAAATCGGCTAAACAAATTTAGTGTAGGTATAACATATTCTGGAATTACACACAATATCATTTTTTACCTAGGTAAAATGTTACCGGGGTAATTTTTTTAAAGACTCGTGCTTAATCTATCGCCAGAGCTCTATTTTTTTATTCACTCGTGTATACGATCGATTTTTAAATAGTATGAAACAGTTCTTCTGTATATTTGAATCGGTCTTGCGGTGTTCCCAATGTAATGTAGAAATGTATAATGTTAAAAGTTTCGTGCAGTAAAAATGAAAACCGGCAATTATCGTAACGAAAACGTAACGTAACTTGAGCTTTTTGTTAGAAAATAGTAAAATAGTGAATGAAAATTAGCTCTATATTTTAGTTATCGCTTGAAGTGGGAAACCCGGCAGTAGCCGCAACGGAAACTGACCGCAAAATACTAAGTGTTACTATCAGCACATATTTTGAGTCTATCGTTGGCCTCCAGCAACGAGTAGGTGAGAAAGAAGCATTGCTGCAGACGAGCGATACAAAAAATTGAAAAGCAGGAACAACTTTGGCATCAAGAAGTATGAACTAATTTTTAAACTTTACGATTTTCAATTTTTGGATTCACGCCCAAGAATTGTTTTTACAGTGTCAAACTAAAATAGCTACTTTTTCCTGTACAATTATATTTTTCCCAATCCAGTTACCCTCATTCTTGCACAGTCGGGTAAAAATAAAAAGTTAAGGTTAGTTAGTTAGTTAAGGTAAGTTAGTTAAGGCGTAATTCTGACTTCAGAATATAACCACTAATGAATTACAAGGAACGTGTAGCAGCTTTCAGTGTAACATCTACATCTTACTGCGATCACCATTGCTTGCTAAGCTAGGTGATTATGGCGTGGCGATAAATGTTAAAGCCAGGAGGCTCTTGTTTAACAGTGGTCTAACAAAACAACCATTAAGGCCTACTGCTCCCAATGACTAAAGCATTTAAGGCGAGCTGTTAATTAAGGGTAGTCAGTATGTGCGATGCGTGTGGCGATACAAGGATGTCATTACCCCGCCTTAAATGGCGTGCAATTTAGCCAGTAATGAAGGAAGGATAGCCCAAGGTCAACTAGGTGTTATTGAGTAAGATAATGTGATGATTTCGACGTGGACATCTAGATCTGAAGGTTGGTCAAACTGGTGGTCCATTAAAAAAAACTTTTTTCCCAATTCGAAATTCGTAATAGGCGAGTTGTAAAAAAAATGATTCCAGTCCAGAAAGAGGTACGGATAAATAAAATGGCCTAGTCAATATTTTTTCGCATTTTAGGAATAGCATTTCAGCACGGTGTTTTTTATTTAATTTCGCGATTATAATATTAGTATGGATTTTAGTTATATGAAAATTTAGAATAATCAAAGGAAAATATAGAAAAATATATATTTCATTTTATGCTAAAAATGTATAACATCAGCTGATACTCTTCAAACTGCTGAATCGATTGTTATTAAATACATCTAAGAATAACCGCAAGGATACCTGCTTTATCGTTAAAAAAGCATCAAAATCGGTTCATCCGTTCGAGAGCTTCGATCACACAGATAGACAAAAACGGATACATTGACGCCAAACTTAGTACACCCATCTTTTTGCGTCGGGGGCTAAAAATCGAACAGTATATTAAATACACTTTAAGAGGCTATGTTGGTTAGACCACGTGGCCGCGTTCAAGGTTGAATTGTTTAGTAGCTGTCCCTATCCGAGCCCTATCCTACCCAAGCGCGTACGGTGAGACAGCATACACTACGCGAAGTTATCCACCCGTTATTTGGATGTTTCGTAGTCCAGTGATCATTTGAAGGATACAGTATATTATGTAGCCATTTTTTCAATACAGTATATTAATAAAATTTCAGATGTCGGTGGTTTTTCCAAATTTTTCTAAATTGATTCATACTCTTGTAAAACAGGTTCAAAGTTGGGGCTTTTTATTACCGTAAAATACAATACTTTGACGCCCTGTAACTCTGGAAGTATATATTTAAACGAAAATCTGACTCACCACCGACACAGATATTTGTTTCTAGATTATGTCTTGAAAATTTAAACCGTAAACCGTAAAATTTCATAGATTGTCATAGCTTAATACTTAAAATATGACTGGACTACGTTTGTATGGGCGCTTTGACACCAGCATACCCTCTTAACTCAAAAAGGTAACCAAAAATTCAAAAGTATATATGAACTGATGAGTCAACAAAAACACCAATAGCTTTACTACGGACCAGTTCGCACACGCAGAACTCTATCCACTGTCCAAACAGAATACTAATTACTTAGTCACGCCTTAAACATATTCGGTCCAACACTTAATTAATCACAAACAAGTTCATATGTAAATATATATTAAAATTACGTCCATATATGTTGGATATTTTTAAAACGGCAGCCATTACAGCCTTTAGGTGAGGTAAGGCGCGATACAAAAATTATATAATGTAAGGTAATTTCACGTCAGTTAATAAATATATATGTAATGATTAAGCGCCTTATACATGTAGTAATAATTCTTTATATGGATCTCATTTGTAAATCGCAACATTTCCCAAGGATCGTTGATTTATTATGATTGCATCTTAATTGAAGTATTTATATGGATTGAGACATGATTGAAGCCAGTTTTTGTATAGGAAGCAAAAACTCTAAGATAATTTAATTAAATGAATACTGGAGCATATATGCTGCACATATCCTTAATTAGAATATAAAGCTCCTTACTGTTCAATTTAAAATGTATTTTTTTAAATGAGCAGCTTTATTTTACATCAAGTAACTGTGGCCTAATGGATAAATGTTGGATTCACAATCCGAAGGTCCTGGGTTCGATTCCCAGTACCTATAGCTACTTGGTTTGGTTAATGTTAGGGCATTTTCTATTTCCGCCTGACTAGCTACCATCATGTTACCTCAGTCTGTCGCCAAACAGCAGTGTTAATAGCACTGTTGTGTTCCGGTATGAAAGGTATAGCCAGTGCCTCATTAGGTTGTGATTTAGGTGCGCAAGCTTACCATCCAACGGCCTTATCGTCACTTACCATCAGGTGAGATGAAGGCCAAGTTATTTACTAAGTCTTGGCCTTGACCACACTTTTACACTCACAACTAAGTCAAACTCGTGTATTAAATTATGGCGTTGGCTTTGGTTACTCACAATTTTAATAATAATGTTTTGCACCCGTTTTGGGATTAGCTATTCCTCTAAAAAAGCGGTCGACACCTGCGAATTTTCTTCTATCTACCCGCATCTATTTTGCAAATAGAGGTTCGATTCGAAAATATTTTGATTTGTCGCCGAAACTGAAATTTTGACCCACGCAAAAGCCATCCTATCGCCATACCCAGAGAAACGACAGAATATGACTTCTACAAGTTTTAGGGTAAACTCAAAATGTCTGCAAACCCCTTTTTTGTCCTATTGTAGACATACTTATGTATAGATGAATAAATCTGCAATATACTGAGACTTTAAATAAATTGTATGGCGTTTGTTATCTATTTTCGTAGTATCAACGTTATCCCTCTCCTTATGCTACCATACTAAATTTATGTTGCCATAATCTGTTAAAATAGAATAGCTGGCTTTGAAAAGTAATTACCTACAAATAGGAGATGAAATTATAGTGTCGCGAAATAAATATCATTAATTTACAACTTTATAGTTAGCTACAATAGCCGTTACGCAGCTAATGGATTATAGTGTTTAAAATGAAAATTGTGATTCACTGTGAAGTTGTATGTTAATGATACTCATTTCGCGACACCACAATCTGTCCTATTTTTAGATAGTTACTACACAAATCCAGCTATTACATATTAAAAGACTATGGCAACAGAAATTTTGTATGAAACTTTGATGGAGGTGGATCGCCTTAACATAATTTATGAATACGTGCGTGCCTTTAAAATCTTCAATCATAATACATATCTCTATTTCTGCATTTCCATAATAAAATATAAACGCGTTTCTTACTGCAAAATCATTTTAGTTGATGTTTAAAAGCGAACTGAAATCAATTCAAAAATGCAACGTATAGTTTTCCATTAAGTAATCCATGCAATATTAATGAGGATACTTAAAATGCAGCCTCGAAATATGAGCTAGGTAAAAAAGTAACAGGACTGCCGGGCAAGTGGGCGATATTTAATTTGTTCGTATTATACTTGAGAGATGGAGATATATTCCTTCTATCACGCTCTGAAGAGAATAATCAAACTCTTATGAAAAGTCTTTTTTCACACGTTGTCGTTGTATCTTCCATTTCAACTGTACTAGTTTATGCAAAGAGTTTATGAGTAATTAAACTCAGAGTTCTTATAATGGTAGATTTGATTTGTTTATATGAATAGTAAACAGGACCAATATGTACAATTAAATGTCGTCCTATCATAGGATTGGTCCTGGGGTGCGAATCACTCAGGAAGAAACATTCTTTAAAACCTCACGGCTCACGGATGTCTTTTCCGACAATATCTATAGTCAATCTTTGTTTATATGAATAGTAAACAGGACCAATATGTACAATTAAATGTCGTCCTATCATAGGATTGGTCCTGGGGTGCGAATCACTTAGGAAGAAACGTTCTTTAAAACCTCACGGGTCACGGATGTCTTTTCCGACGATATCTCTTGTCAATCAGAAAATTTTTGTTTTTCACATTCCACCTTTAGAGGCATGAAAATATTTCGATTTGTTAAACATTTTAACAAAAACAAATAATTATTAAATGACGTTGATACTCAGTGAACTTCAAGCTGACAAAGAAGAAAGAATATTTAAAAAAAGTACTCTCAAAACTTGCATGGCCCTAAATCGGGTTTTAATCTTTGTTTCGCTTAACTTCCCGAAAAATTTCTTTTGCGTCTCTCTTTAAAGAAAACGACTCCAATACACACTTGCGACATGAGAATTGCCCCTGTTTCACGTAACTTATACGTCCTTAATTTGTTCGCATTAAACATACGTCTGTCGTTGCCCAAGCGCTATAAAAACATGTTGTAGGCCAAAAATGGCGGGCAAAGATAACGCCTAAACCGCTCAGTGGGAAATATCTGAGATATGCTTCTCTGGCTTCTTAATTACCTTTAATATTTATATGCGAGCCTTATTTTAAAGTGAAAGGTGGTTCAACGGTGGTGGTGTCTGGGGGGCCGATTTCATTTGTATGTCCAACAGTCTTTGTTTGTTGAAGGGTCGTTCGGCCGAATTTTCCATTAGTCTAAAGCTATCAGTTGTATTTCGACCTTTATGTTCATACAGTTATGGTTGTTTAAGTCATCGGGGATGATTACGGTTGTATGCCAATTAGTTTTGTGGTATCGTTGTGATTTTACGTTAAAGGTGACAGTCTGAAATAAACTGATTTTGTGTGTGTAATGCTACAGGACGCTGAAAGATCCTGACAATCTCAAAGTAGGGTATAATATATCTTCATTTCTTTATGTTGAGTCGTAAATTTTGCCTCGAGAGATTTAGTTTCGAAATGACCCCTTAAAAATTTAAGTGTGAATAGGTAAGCAAGTCAACTTTACTTTATTAAATAGATAACTACAATACGTAAATTTATTAATATAAATTTATGAATCAATAATCGTAGAAAAGCGGGTTTGTAAAAAATTTTGACGGCTATATTTTATATATTTTCTAAACGCAAGACTCATGCGGAGTGAATGTCATTCGCACCAGATTTTCACACAAGCCACGCCCTTTTAGGATTTCAATTTAGCGCCTTAAGTTCGCAAATTTTAGTTTATGTGTCCATTCGCTTTGTTTTGCGCACTATTGATAAGGTAAGAATTGAAGTTTTTTGCAGGTCAATTTGTGATCGATTTCATTCATTATTTACATTAATTTATTCAGAGAGGGCACTGTTAATTATAAATACACGATTATTAGCGACATCTATTTTGTGTTACTTATAATTTATCATCTATCTGTTTAAGTTCTGTTTTTTTAGAATGTAAGAGCATACTAGTGCAGAAAAATATGTGTACCTGGGACACATCGTTCAACTAGGTAGGTCCAACTTCGACACAGAGGTCAACCGAAGAATCCAACTCTGGGCAGCGTTCGGGAAGTTACGGCATAACTTCTCGACCAAAATACCTCAGCGCCTAATGACAAAAGTCTTTGATCAGTGCGTGTTGCCAGTGGTGACATACGGAACCGAAACGTGGTCCTTTACTGTTAACGGAATAAAAAAGCTCAAAACCGTATTTGTATGAAATATGCTTGAATTGAATCACACCTGATGTTAAGTGACGATGAGGTCGGAAATGTTACGCGTTATTCCATAAGGTGCCCGTTTACTCTTCGTTTAAAGACAAAAAAAGTTAATAAGACGGTTATAAATGTTCGTAGATATTTTCATGCTGACTGTACATCACGTGCCTGAAAGATAAGTGACAACGGTTGGACGATGCTGACTGTACGTAGATTCTAAAATCGAAAACAATTCCAAGGAACAAACAAAAAGGATCCGACAAAATTACAAATTCTACACACGATCATAATAATACAATTAATTCTGACTGTCACATCTGATAGGCTAATACCAAGTTAGCTGTGCCGTCAATATTTGAAGTTACTGTAACTGTTTAGTCTGAGATGTAGTAAGTTGAATAGCATTTGTTAGTTGGTTGAGCCATATAAGTAATCCAGAAGAGCTCTATATCGACTTGGGAGGTATACCCAAGAGATACGGGAGCTGCGTAGATATTTTACTTACGATGGTATCATCAGGGGCTTTAGCAGTCGAAGATCATTAGAAGATTTCGTTGCCGCCTTTTGCAATTTCGAGGTGCACTGGAATCTCTAGTCGTACTGGCCTATAGCCTCTTCACTAAACAGGCGCTAATGTTTTAGATGTAGCGGGTTCGAATCTCGGTAGTGTACTTAACAGTACTCGGTGGGTAGTGTTGTTTTTTGTCCATTTGACTAGCTATCATCATGCTGTCCATGTGCCACCAAAACAGTATTTACAGCACTGTTTCCAGTAATAAAATTTAACAGCGCCGGCACCTTTTTAAATTGACGCTTCTGGGTAAGCACTCTCCATCCAAAAAGCCTAATCGACACTTACCACCAGGTGAGTTTGTGGCCAAATTGAAACCCACTATCCACACGTAATATTATAAATACAACGTGAGTTTGTTTGTCCTTCCTTGCCGAATTAACGGAAAGTTAGAATGACTTGATTTTTTATAGGGATAGTTATAGGGCTTGAAAAGGACATATGCTACATTTTATCCCAGCCGAGCTAGTAGTCCCAGTGGGATGCTTTCCGAAATCCATGCGGACGAAGTTTCGAGTGAAAGCTAGTAGACATGACACGCAGACAAAATCGTGGACAAAAGTAAAATCTAATGTATCATAGTTTTTACGCTTATGTTGTCATAATAAGAAAAACGTTTCCAAACTATGACTATCTATGACTATATACTAATTATGACCTGTGTTTCACTATTGTCGGACGACGGTGAAGGCTCGATCATAGTTAAATAATTAACAAGATAACAACTGGGTGTTAGAATGCATCTAGTTAAACCCACGCCAGCCGTAACTATAATGGAAGCGTTAACTCAACACGCGCTCGGATTACAAATTAGTAATTAATATTAAACTGCAGATGGAATTACGGTTAAAAGTGGGTCAAGCAAGTGTTTGAAATAAATGATTTATTTAAAAAGTAAAAATATATCAAAGGTAACATCATTCAATACAAAAACAAAAATACAAAAATGTTTATTTTCCTGATATATTGAATACATTGCATTCGTAAGTTAAATTCTCACATGCTACTTCGGAGTTCTTGAAAAAATTATTCAAAATAGACAAAAAACTGTCAAACATTGGCAATAATATTTTTTAATGTATAATGGTTATGCACATGGCCTTCATATTACCTAATGGCAAGTGACGATAAGGCCGTTGGATGGTCGCGCCCAAAAATAAAGTTTTGACACATTTTGACACTTTTGACACATTTTAAGCGCGGATTTTCAATTATATTGGTTTTTGAGCCGTTTCACATGTTAAATTCGATTTGTTTTCTTAGAGAATCAGGATAAACTTTCAACCATGTTTGAAAATGACAGTTCAATGTTATTTTAAATGCCCCGTCTGGTATTAATATTGGTTCTCAGAAACAAACAAGAAAAAAAGGCTGTAGAATGTTTGTATAAATTCAATATTGATATACTCGTATCAATAGCGTTAATAAAGAAAAACAATACATAACAAATATCTGTCACCATTTCCCACCATTTTCACACGTTTATTGCTCATTAATGCGTTTGGGGACTGATATTTTATTCGATTATCTTTGTCAGACGTAAAAAGACCACGAAATTCAAAAGTACCATATTTGAGCGCGAGCTTATGTCATATATCGCCACGACCGGAAGCCATTTCCATGCGGGGAAAACTAATATAAAAATGTGTTGATATTCATTATGAGTTTTAACTTTTACATTGAGCACTTCGCATTTGATTATTAAAATGATGTCACAAATTGCATAAATAGTATCAACTTTGCATAAATAATTACTATTGTTTTAAATCAATAGATTTATAATGATATAATATGTTTTTCTATATTTACATCATTTTCTAGATTTATTTCTATAAAATTACATATGCATTCTATTGTTGTATATGTATAGCCTTATCAAAACAATGAAATCAGAAATAGATCAACAATAAACAAAACACAATACTCTTATAAAAGTATTTGATCTTAAAATAAATTAATGCTACAATAAATTTAATAAATAATGAACATTGGAATTTGTGTAACATCATGGGAAACATTTTCAATCATATTTTAAATAATATAATATTATTTTCATTTGTACATTTACCGGTTTTGCCGTATTTAAGATATGGTTTTCCTTAATTTCAGAACTCGGGATGTTCTAAAAATAAACTAGGAATTTCCCATGACCTCGCATGTATCGTGCTCATAACGTGTAATCGCATAGAACATAGTTATTTTAATCATTGATATATATATATATGTTCGTTGTAAAGTCAAGTGCAAAAATAATTATCCACTTTTGTACCGTGTCATATTCACCCTTGCTTGTTTTTATGTGTTGGTGTTGAGGGACATGCCAATTAAAGGTGATTGTGACATGGTTCAAAAGTGAATACGTGCTCACTGTAGGATTCCGTAGTTGAGCCCACACAGGACGATGTGAAGTAATTTCTAATAGAATTTGTACGAAACTTTCATTATGACATCTCCAAGTATATTTTTTTTTACTATTACTCTTTAACCTGTAGAACCAACTTAGTCGAGGTTTGGGGGTAAATGCCGTGATTAATATGTATACCGTACCAAATTACAGCTTTTAGTACAGACGGACAGAGCGAAACTACTAGGGTGTTTGTGCTATTTACACCGTTTGGAAGTATTATTATTCAATAATAGCCTCATTGTGGTCAAATACATTACAGTGACCTTTAGAAGAATTATTTAGTAAGTATAGAAGCTGTTCAGCAGGGAAATATCTAATACATTCTTTTCTTATTTGATTTTTTAAGTAGATTTTTAGCTGCAGTTAGCGCTATCTTCTGAAACTGAATTTGAAACTAAACCTTATTCCTAAACACTCAAACTGGACTGCTGAAGGAGCTGTGGCAACGTTAAAGTATGGCGTAATCGACTTCTGTTGGAAGAAAATGAGACTTTTTGATTTGGGCGTCGTGAAAGGTCAACCTGTTTGGGACTAGATTGGTATCACTTCAGTGACAATAACTGTCAAGTATAAAAATGTCCTTCCACCAACCAAATTTAGTACCGAGCGAATTTTCCGATTATAACTATGTAGCTAGAATAAAGAGGCAGTTAACCTACCTGCCAGCCAAAAAATCAACATAAAACAGCATTCTCAAACCATTGAAAGCCAAAAACAAAAATCAAGCATGCCTTATCGTTCAAACGGATGCCAAATCAAACAAATTCGAAATTTAAAACCTCCGCGCTGCGCACGCGCCGCGAACATGACTCACACGCAATAGGGTCACGACACGGGTCTACCATAGTTAGCTGCCAGTACTATACGTACTTAACAAGTTATAGTTAAAACTATACCGTACTTACTGAGTTTTGATTGTATTTCGTTAGTTCTTAAGGTGGATTTATTTTTTTGATCGTTATTTTGATTTGATGCATCTCTAGATCCCGTCGCATTGGCCTCGTAAAAGTTACTTAGACGATTCTTGTTTGGGCAAAACATTCATTTTTAAACAGTGTGAGTAAAAGTGAGTTACGAGTATATTGTTATTTGTTTGTTTAGTCCTAGCGTCTCAACATCTTGATGAAATTTGGCATGTATAAAGCCTATGACATAGAAAAGGACATTTTAGTTCCTGGGGCGCAGTATATGAATTTTAAGTAGACAAAGTCATGGTCCAAGGGTACTTTACAAATTTCAAATCTTGTTATAAATTTTGCAAATCAAAACTTCAAATATATAACATTTTTCTTCCTTTAAGTCGTAACAGATAGTTTTAATGGCTTGATGGTTTCAATAAGTATAGTTAAAAGGTTGAAAAGGGACATAGTATACCTTTTATCGCGGACGAACCAGTAGTTTATGTTGAATAATTTATCTAGTCCACGCAGACAAAAGTCAGATAAAAGCTGGTTCATGATGTAACAATTATCCCCAGAGACTTTTTCATAAAAATCGGGAGAACAAACTTTTCTTTTAAAAATTTCAAAATCATAGCCTATTATAAAAACTAAAACTGAATAGCAAAATGTCCACAGCAAAATATATGTGAGCTTTGTGTTGACATTGACATTTGAGTATGTCAGTTCAGCCACAGTCAAAGAGTAACATAAAGTTAAATTACGAATATTATTTAATTATTTAAAACTCAAGTCTTGTTTGTGAATTTACTTTAATTTTAGCAGTGCAAAATACAATTGAAGTTTTTTTATACGAGTAACAACAGTAAAGCATGAACATTTAATTGTCGATTCTCTGTTTTAGGTTAGTAATTATTTTCATAAGTATTTGTTGTGTAAAACTGATTTGTAATTAATAAAGAAAACTCTGTTTTAGATGAATCAAATTGTGTTATGCTTATAGGAAGAAAATAACTCCTGATCTTATATATATGTAAAAATATCAAAGACGTTTAATAAAAACTAATAATAATAACTATTCATATAAAAAGTCGATTTTCGCGCAAAAGCGCTTGATAAATGGCACAATACTGGCGGTGTTACCCTTCTCTGAGATTCAAAGCTTCTTCCCTTTAGCAGTTGGCCAAAGGTATAGACAGTTATATCGTCGTTAGCGCAACCTCCACTCGTTAGCTGTCAAACATGACAGCTGAACAATTTGACAGCAAGTATCAAAACGTCTCACTCTCTGTCTGTGCACCCACACCGTAATACGTAGGTTCGAGCGGCGAATACATTATTCGGTGGCTTGTTTAGACTTTCCAGTGGATTGACGAGTTAGAACACTCCATGAGAGCTACTGGATCTGTTTTACCAACCTAACAAAAGCATATGTGTATAATATATTCTCTACATCTAATGATGTGAATATTTTTAGTACGTATATATATGATTGCGGTTACTTCGGATGACCAATAGTTTTGATACCAAAGTGAAACCACGATTTAAATTGCCTCCAATGGTCCGCGATGAACTTTAAAGTTATTTTATTGACTCGCACATTTCGATATTTAAAAAACGTATATTTAAAGGCTTTTAATAATGAATAACTACGCCTGACATGTATAAAGTATCAAAATACTGACATAAGTGAGTTAATACATATATATAAAGGACAAAGTTAACATATATTAAGGACAAATAACTCCTACAACAATTAACACAAATATTAAATTTTAAATAGACGTAATGATAATAATACGCTGAAATGGAGACTGATGACTTGACTTTGCAGGTACAAATTTATTTGACTGTCAATATTTTGGCGCTGATAGTAAAACTGTGACCGTACGCGGAACTTAAATCAAATCAAAAATGTTTTATATACATAATCTCATAAAGGTAGAAATAAATAGTAGTAGAGACTACCTTTTAAATATAGAAATATTTGTGTTAGGCAGCCTCGCTCTAACAGATTTAGTTATTAGATTACGAGTGGTACAGTAAAAATTATTAAGATTAAGTATACATTTTTAAAGAAATTAGTTAGTTTAATTGTGTGTAAGTGTATACTTGTGTAAGGTGTGATAGCTCAATATTTTCAACAAAGATTCCGTGTTATCGTAGGTTAACGTTTTTAACCACTTTGTTAACGATTCTTTACACTCGTATGACTTTAAGGTAAACTAGTGTAAACAATTGCCATTCAATTGTGACAAACACAGTGTGACATATCCACTAGACCAGGTTGTGAGTGACTATCACAGACCATGCCTGACCCTGGTATGTGCTAGGTATCTGATTGCAATGTAAACGCTCCTTCGCATCAACTTGGCACACACTAGCTGCTGGGCGACGACAAATCGTTCGCGAACTAATTGATGTTACAATGCATTTACGATAAATCTGTTTGATAGGTGTTACTGGAAATTAATTTTCTTGTTTGCTATTAATGCTTAGAGTATTGTAAAATTAAATTGGTACACCCACTTGCTGAATAATTTGCGAAGGGACTATTTTGGGATCCTTCGACATCAACACATTTTTGTTTTGTTCAACCCAACAGGTAATACACAAATCCATATTTTGTTAAAACATGTGTTGCACAGAATTGACCGAACGGTGTGGATGTGTATCCTGAATTTTTTCCCTTATTAATGCGCCTCTTTTGTTTCAATCTCCTTTGTTTCACTTCTCTGACTGTTCAAGATTCAGTACGCAATTTTTAATCTTAGTTTTTTCGACTTTCGCTTTTATGTCGGTACATAAAAATTAATGTCAATTGTAAATAATTATTGTTGGAAATAGTGTTTGTGGTACTCTAGGTCAGGGACTTCTAAGGTGTTTCTTGTTTGTTGAACCGTAGAAAATCCTCAAGGGTTCCAAAAATGAGTTACATTTTTTTATTTTACTTTTGACGTTAGAGTTCCTTATAACAAAATACATTTTTGAGTGTTCCGTGGCCTTAAAAGATCGTCGGTAATCATTATCGTGCTTTCAAATTTCAAGCCCAATTTTGTAAAAAAAAGTTTTAAAATAGATGAATATTCAACTAATTTATTCCTTGACTTATTTATTCATTATAGAATTTTCACTGTATCGTATTAAGTTTGTCGAATAGTTCATTAGTCGGGCCCCTATTACGTTGCTATGAGGTGTAATTGTGAAGTGAGGGGTCATGACCTCATATAGCGCAGGTATGATTTTATAATAAGAATTTCCTTATTGCTATAACTATTCGATTCATAAATTCTAATGCTGGAGAATAGCATTGCAGAGGAATAGCAAGCACCATCATCATCATCACCCGGGAAACGTCCACTTAGACCTCCTCCATCGTATGCCACATTAACCGGTCCCAAGCCACTTGCATCCATTGACCTTAACTAGTGCGTCGGTCCATCTAGTAGGAGAACGGCCCGGTGTATGCTTCCCGGTATGTGGTCGCCACTTGAGAACTTTTGCCTGAGAAAAGTACGCTTAAAAACTCGGTCCTGGTATTTATAACTTTTTTCATATGTTTGTTGTCATAGCGGCTATAGATTTCAAGTGTCTAGCTGTTACGGTTCAAAATAAACCGCCTTCTGACAGATGGACGGACAGCGGAGACTCAGTAATAGGATTCTACAACCTTTTAGTAAGGAACCTTTAAAGATGAGTTAAGGCCACTCCCTGACTCACAATAAATTTAATTTTTTGCCTCACTTCCCCACTAATCATAACACGAAAGAGTGAAGGCATAAAAACATTGCGACATATTGATTCAATTAATTTATTTAAAATTATTGACGATAGAAAAATAAATTCTAAAGCTGTCAAATTAATAGTAAACGTATGAGTAGTTTGTCAATCTAACATCGTAGAGTTTCAATCGGTGTAAATGGAGTAAAGTTTGTTTAAATACCCACATATTACCGTTCTGGGGGTTACTTTGGGATTTAATTGTATCAAGCGAAGTATTATTTATTTATATTATTATAAATACCATTAAGCTATCTATGGAACAGAAAGGCCTTCTATTAAACGTATTTTACTACTCAACAGAAGGTCAACTTTTTTACTAGTTATAGTATAAAAATGAAACTAAATAAACAATTTTAATTTTAAGTTATGACGATGTCGGTCTTATCAAAGATAATATCCTCAACATTCTCATTATTTTTTCCACGTCTAAAACTATCGTGGTTTCTCTTAAAAGTATGATCATTCGGGGGTGTCTGGGTCATAGACCCGCCTTAAGAATTTAGTGCAGCCGTAGCCGCGGGCGGTTAGTAGAGGTATAGGTAATTATCCGATGACTTAAGTTCCAAGCAATTTTATATTTAGTGGAAATTTTAGTAAAAAGAATAGGTACTGATTAAAATTCTAACAATTTGCATCGGTGCCCCGTTTGACGCAAATGGGATAACTTTAAATAAATAACTACAAAAATGTGCCAACTGACACGATTTCCATAAGCGAAACATTGAATTTTGTAGATTTTATTGAAATGGATACAAACTGAAATCACATATTGAACGAGAATTACAGTTTGACCTCCATTACTTCGTAATTTGTAATAAAATTGCTGTGATTGGATAATGATATACAGAATGAAATTTTTGTGGCAGTTTTCCCGCTACGGGATTATTTTGATTCGCTACTACAATATATTTATAAATATTTTTTCTAATATAATTAAAAAAGACAGACTACACATAACTGGCCATTTAGCCTCGCCGTAGTCGGGTAACTACATATACTATAAATACTCTCTATTCAAGTTGCATAGCAATCGGAAATCTTGATTTTAATGAGATTTGACGTTCAAACAGAATGGTTGCCTTTCTTACACCGCCGCGGCCGCACAGGAAAAAACGTAAAATTTCCAAATTCCCGCAACAATATTTCACTTTCGAGGACAAATTGACAGCTGTCAGTGTGGACTGAATACGGAGGTGCTTTTTTATTGTTTTAGGCAAAGGTTTTTGGAAAATTTAAACAGTGCCAAAATTTTCTGAAGAGCACAACACTTCGATCAAAATTATTTGACTGATAGGTAATGTGGAGTGACTGTTTTGCAATGAAGGTAATCTGGGGCTATATCTAAATTCTATCGATTTTTATTACCGTACTGAAAACCGTTCAGCGGGACGGCCCACAATTTATTTTTGTTTCAGTTCTAAGTTGAAGTGAATTTGGGATTGACGTGAATAATAAAATTAAACGATGTGAATAAAAAAAATTGTAGCGGCGTACTAGGTCAAATGGGGTAAATGAAATAGTTATATTATTAAATTGTAAAAGAGTTTTGTATTAAAACCCGTAAAGTTTTATTCAAAGGGCTCCATCGTATAAATAATTGGAGCGCGTTGATGTCTTTTATATTGATGAAATGTAAAACAAAATGACTAAGAAAAAGTTTTACGACATAAATTATTTTTTACCTTTTAATATTTTATTATGACAATCACAATTTAATGATAAGTGCATAGATACTAAAATTAAAAATAATAAATAGTACTTCTAACTTTACTCCTTACTCTGAATAGTTTCGTAACTATTTTTAAAGCACAGATGTATCGAATGCATGCGTGGGCGCAGACAAATGGTTCGTCTCGTATCATAAACCGACATGACAAATAAACTGCCTCGAAGATATAGCTAATGGTTCTGACCTAGACATGTGCTTGGCTTCTGCACTTAAACTCAGATTATAATTATTAATTACAATTGTTTAAATATTACATTCTGCCCGTGACTTTATCTGCGTGGACTTTATAAAATAAGCACAGGAAAATCGCGCGGGAAAAGCTTGTAGACATATTCCACAATTTTTTTTATTAAAATAGGTGGCCATGACTCAAAAGTTCATAGGTTGTCTGAAAATTATCTGATCTCATGAAGCGTCTACAAGCTTTACTTTTATCTAGATTAACAATTTTGGTGGTTTACTACTTCATTAGCAAACATTATAGATCAGTGACATAATCTTTTAAAATATAATAGCTGGATTTGTGTTGTAACTATCTCTAAATAGGACATCAGATTGTGATGTCGCGAAATGAGTATCATTAACATAACACTTCACAGTGAATCACAATTTTCATTTTAAACACTTTTTTCGGTTATTGCTCAAAGTGCCATCTATGAACCATTAGCTGCGTAACTGCTACTGTAGCTAACTATAAAGTTGTCAATTAATGATATTTATTTCGCGACACTATAATTTCATCTGTTATTTTTAGGTACTTATCAAAGCCAGCTATTCTATTTTAAAAGATTATGGCAACAGAAATTTTGTATGGAAGCATTAAGAGAGGGATAAAGTTAAGGCCTTGGCTATTCATGAGAAATATCAACCGAGAAAATGAATGTTTATGTTAAAAAAATAACCTGAGCCACCTTGCTATTTAACCAGACACACTTAAATGTAAAATTCTCTATAAGTTTTATAAAACATGGATGCTTCTTTCAATTTAAGTATGCAATTAATTTGTTTACAATGAAAATATCGTACAAGTCAAATGCCTACATGAGTCAAATGCAATAAAATCAGGTCCCAACATCGACTAGACGGACCTTACTCGCACAATCGAGCTTTATCGATTGTCTTTGTCGCGTGCCAAAGAGACTCTATATCAATACACCGCACTACTAATTTATTTATTTAAATCAATACTAATATCTACCAAGACAATGGCCCCAAATGAAAATGCGTGTGCACTTATGGCATGTTGGAATGTTAAACGAAGCGGCGTCATTTATTCAATACGCCATTTTGCATTCGATTTTGAGGTTATTAGATGCAATCGGAATGTGAGCGGCCATGTTTGATTCGTTCGGCTTTATTCGGCTATAGACGGGGTTTGTCGGCGCTCGTTTTCGGCGACAATTGACGAGTAACGATAGTGTCATCGATTTCTGAGAAAGAGCTCATTTTCTTCTTCATTTAAATTGAAAGTGTCTAAGTTTCATGGCGTGACATGCTCACTAGAATAGGATATGCCCATGACATCCCGTAAATGTAGTAAAAGGCTGATGAATGAGAATTACAGAAAAGGTATTGGCATCTGCTTATGTGACAACATCTTACTGTATTAGATCAGACATCCTGCCACATCGGAGTACCTTGACGTTGTCAAAGAACTTGTAGCTGTCATATTTTTTCCTCGTTCCCATTTTGAAGTTGCATTGGCAATTATGTAGACAATGTTTTTACTTCTGCTTGTAAAGCTATTAAGGTTCTGTAGCCAGAGGGTAAAAAACAGTAACCTATTACTAAGACTTTGCTGTCCGTCCGTCCGTCTGTCACCAGTCTGTATCTCACGAACCGTGATAGTTAGACAGTTGATTTTTTTTACAGATGATGTATTTCTGTTGCCGATATAACAACAAATAATTAAAACCAGAATAAAATAAATATTTAAGGGGGCTCCCATACAATAGACACGATTTTTTTGCCGTTTTTATAGATAATTGTACGGAACCCTTACTGCGCGAATCCGACTCGCACTTGGCCGGTTTTTCAATACACCAAATATTGCACTTCTGGACACAGGGAGCTGTAGGACATGTATATAAAACGGTTTTTACTTAGTAAAAATGACAAATTGCATTTCATGGGCGTCATTGTTTAAGTTCAGTTTTGTCTGTTTTATGAGTTTTTAATGTTTTGGACAATATAGACCAAAATATTCCAAAAGATTCATTCATCAACAGCCTATTCTAGGTACATACGTCCGCACTGCAAGGGCTCACGCTTATTCTCCTACAGAGTGTATGGACCATAGTCCCCCACGCGGGCCCAGTGCGGATTGGTAGACTCCACACACACTTTTGAATTTCTTCTCAAGAGTGTGCAGGTTTCCCCACGATGGTTTCCTTCACTGAAAAGACAATGGTAACGATTTTTATTCGTACATAAATTCCAAATAACACATTGGCACGAACCAGGTTCGAACCCAGACCTCAATTGTACAAAGACGCTCTACCCACCTGAGTTCCCCGGTTCTGTTCATTAAATCACTTTTATTTGATAATGACTTTTAAAATGAGTAGTGTTGTCCAGGCCGGGGCTCCATACATTCTCGAAACGTGTCTTCATCTGTTCGTAATACCTACTATTGGATGTGATACCACACCAATAATATCAAATCATTATGAGCTCTCATTCACGACAGAATCGACGAGAATGAGCTATCAGATATCAGATTGCCAGAACACACAAGTAACAAATAACTATGCTATTTAACTGCGATGGTTTATGTGCTCCATCTACCTTCGTACGGGAGGACAGGGCTTGTTCTATCGCAGGATCCTATTATCATTCGGTCCCTTTACCAGCTGCTGCCGTTCAATTAAATATTAATCGAGCATTATTTACATTAGCATGTATAACAATATGTGTTACCTACCGCGGCGACGTGTCGGGACTTGGATAGCCGATGATTCATGTGCGACGGTGTTTGTTACTGGTTGTTACGCCTATATCATATGAAAGGGTTTTCCTTCTAGATCTTTATGGTATCCTGGTCGTCATTGCTTCTGGCAACCGTCCTTATATGGATTCTGAGTTCAGTTTCCTTAGGGTTCCTCTGAGTTCGGTCACCATGATCGAGGATTTTGCATAGGTATATAAAATGATGCCGCATTTTCACCGACTTAAAAAAAGGCGGAGTAGTGACAATTCGACTGTATTTTTCCTGTTTTTTACGTTATTTGATAAGTCCCCAAATTACGAATCGATTTAGATGATTATTTTTTTGTTTGGTAAATCATACTTCATAGGATTTTTTGATTTAGCGCTTTTTGAGACTTAAACAAAATACATACCCAGATAATTTGAACGCTTTAATTATATTACAGGCTTTCCTTCTAAATTTTTGTTTATATTTTGGTCAACATACATGAACTTGCATTACAAAATGCAGGTTCATGTAAATTTAAAATCAAGTAAATTTTATAAAATTATCATTGGAATCATCATAATAAATCAACCTGAAAACCACATTGAAATTTATATCCCAGTACAGAAAACTGATTGCTAACATGATTTCACAAAGATTAACATCAAACGCGTGAATAGTTAATGACTCATTAATTAAATGATAATACTATTAGCTGACAGCAAAGTGCACTTAGTGCTCTAACTGTTTTGAAATACTTAACCGCGGTTCGTCTAGTTTATGTACGAGTAGATCCACAGACTATATACTGGGTCTCATGTTGACACTTAAATCAAGTGAGATAGTTGTATAGTGTTTGCAAATATATATTGTAAATACGAAATTGCTTTTTTGTTCCTCCACTGCGGCGTAATGAAGACATTGGATAAGTTGATTTTTTTATAAGGATGGTGGAATGAGTGGAGAAGATAGGCTACTTTTCATCAATTTCCCGTTAGATGATTTCTGAAAACGAAGCAAAATACTATTCTTTAATAAATATAATTAATGCTTTCAAAAAGAACTCAAAAGCGACATCAAATGCCCTAAAAGTCTAAAGCAATTATCCACTAAAATGTTCACCCTCAGAGGTATAATTATAATATTTAGTTTTTGTTGATTTTCTCCGTTGATTTTTTTCATTTGTTTGGTTATCATTGTCAACTATATATGAGCCCACTGTTAGACGTGAGCTGGCTTTATATATCACCAAATATATTTTAATCCTCTTTTCAAGTCTACTGCCCCTGACTAAATTAAACAACTGTCTCTACTATTGGCTACATAGGAAAATTCATAATCCGGAGGAATCGTCTTCGATCTCGAACTGTTTAGTCATAGTCGCTTTAGTTGGTGAAGAAGAACAAACAAAACAACGTTCCGAGTGTGTAGTGAGCCTCAGCTGGGACTTGAACGCTTGTAATTTTAAAAGCTTATTTTTAAATAAACGTTATTTAATCAAAATTACAGTATATTCTAATCTTTTTTGGGTTCTTTAACTAAGTTATTTCTGAAAGAGGATACATATTTTTGAACCAAAATTTTATTTGTACTATAACTCATACCAAAAGCAAACGGCGGTGCTACTGCTGCTGTTAGCTGGTTACAAAGAGTAAACAACAGCTCCCCGTAATGGTAGGTAGCGCTGTGCTTACACATCCGAGTACTGGACATCTGACAGCACAGCACAGCCACCGTACCGGTCGCCGCCTCTCGTTTCCTTTGTAGTCGCCGCTCGCCTCGCGGACCAATCGCCGTCCCCCACCGCCGACCAATGGCCGGCCGGCGCGCGCGCAAGAATTAAACCATTTAAACTGTTTATTGATAGGGTTGGACACTGAATTATTGCCTCGATGATTTTCTGTTAGACTTTCGAGTGGATGTTCAATGCGCCAGTTTTGTCGGTTTGCTCTGGAAGGATTAATGATTGGTTGAGTTCATGGGCTCGCTCCTTTGATGGTGATTTTATGGTAATTTTGTCGTAATCTGGTGACAACACTAAGAACAATTACGAGGGTGCATGCGGGGGCCCTTGCAGTCGACAACCATATGCGCTTTTGAAATTTATCCTAAAATTCAAATTATGCATGAGTAATAAAAGCAAAATAGAATTTTACATGGTGTGAAATGTTTACAACAACTGTAAGTTACATAAAACATAGGATACTATTTCAAGGTTTAAAATTATCTGATTTCCAAATAAAAGGAGATACTTTTTCAAACAGAGATATGGACCGTTATGGATGCGAAAGGCGCGGCATAGAAAAGTGTGGAAAAGTTTAAGAAAGGCCTACGCCATAGAGGTGACCACTACTAGAGTTAAATTAACTTATACTCACATAAGTAGTAGCGTCGGTGGCGCAATGGATAAGGCGCGGACTCTCAATCTGAGGGTACCGGGTTCGAATCCAGCCGTGTACCTATGAGTTGTTTTTCAATTCAAGTACATTATCCGATTGCTTAACGGTGAAGGAAAACATCGTGAGGAAACCTGCATGTCTTGAACAGGCATGTGAAGTCCGCCGATCCGCACTGGGCCCGCGTGGTGGACTATGGCCCATACACTCTCTGTAGGAGAGTAGGCCTGAGCCCCTCCAGTGGGGACATATATAGGCTGTTGATGATGATACTCACATACAATCATAAAATTTTAAACCTAGACTAATTTTATGTTAATTTGAACGTTAAATTGTATTTATTTTTATTTCTAAGACACGCGCGTTGATGTTCTGATACACTGATATATTAGTTCATTTAAATTGTTGCCCTTAAAATATAAAATTTTGGTATTAGAGTTATTTTGAAATCGATGATCTTGAGTCTCACATATATATAAATCGTAATAAGTCCTAAAAGAATTTCTTACCGAATTTTAAATCTTACGTACGAAAGCCGTTATAAAAACCTCAGCCCTACGCAGGTTCAGGCGTATAAGCTCAAGGAGCGATATGATCGCGTTTTGTCTTCGCATGTCCACTTAATTTATCGATACGGGAGCGGAACTTTGACTGTCCCGACACTAATTGTGTCCCTATCGATGTCGATGGAAGGGACCGCGAAAAAGTGCCAGCTCTAAATGCAAATGATTTTTATCTGTTACAAGATAAATGTGTAAGGGATACGGGGGCTTTTTGCTTTGTTTTATTGTGAATCAAAGGATGACATTTTAGCGTGTTTTTGTGTTTAAATTATTAGCTGTTTATTGTTGCTGATTTTGTGGAAAGCGAGCAATAGCCATTGATTGGGATACTTGTTCTTGAAAATAATTAATTAGTTTGAATGATATTTTAGATGACTCCCGATAGACTCAACGTTTAGAGTCTAAACATTAGACTATAGGCAATATACAAAATATTTAATACGTCACTGTGCCGAAAGTGTTTCCTTAATAAAAGTTGAGTAGTAAAACAGCCTTTATTTGCAAATACTGATTCTCACTATCAAATCAAAAAAGGAACATACAACAAACGAGGAGTTTATAAACTCCTTATAATATATAAACAAAGAAAGGAGAGTTTACATTGTTGTGTTGAAACCACTTTTTATTTATGGCCAGCTCTTCGTCACTTTATTCATCTTGCCTATCCAATAGGTTACTCGTATAGTGACATTGATTAACTTACTTTCAATTTTAGAATCAATATCGATGGAATTTCTGTTGAGTCAAATCTTTAAACACAGAAACCTAGCTTCTTCTGATCTGAGTTTTTAATATTTTACAAAACTATGTGTTACTGTGGTAGAACGAAAATTCCGTTAACTTTCCGTGAGTGTCTAGAACGTTTGCTTGCTTTTCTTGCAAAATATAAAGACAGTTTTCTGTTGTGATGTTTTAGGTGATAGGCTCAGAAGTTGATTATTGTAACTGAAAACGATGAAATAATTAAACTAACAGCGGAACGAGCACAATATGTATTTTGCCTATAGAACCTTCTTTCTTCTATAACTATTTCTGCGGAATCGTAACGACTTTAAAATATCCTTGCCTCAGTAGAAACAGAATAACGGAATTATGTATTTCTGACACAACCATGAACGTTGTATATTCGTACTAACAAAGATATGGCTCATAAATCTCAAGAAATTCTAAAATAATTACTGGAATGGTTCATCACGAGGCAGAGGAACAATTTCAATTTCCTGCATCGTCACCGGTCGACCATTTTGAATTGCAAATGTGTTCGGATTTCGAATTTCCGAACGCCTCTTGCGTGGGTGCGCTCGAACGAGTGACTAGATTTTTTAACCATCCCGGGCCACCAACTGCGTTTGAAATTAAAAATTATGAAATATGTTTACGTGATGTACTTTATTAAATATCTTATTTAAATATTTTTGACTTGTATTGGATGTACCCCGTTTTATCAAATCATGCTATAAACCTTAAAGCAGCTATATCCGTCCTTATATGTTTTTTTACCTTTTCATGACTAAAATGGAGGTAAAATTTGGTGCAAACGTAATTCATGCCATGAAAAAGGACATTCATTTAAAAAAAATACGTTAAATTGTATTTTAAACATTCATAGCTCATCAATTGTTTCATTAACTAGTTGTTGATATTATTTTATACATTTTATTACGCCTTTCCCGTCTAAAGATTCTCGTCTAAAACAAAAATAGCGCCGCCATTTTGAAATCTTTAAAGCAGTGCCAATGACTCCAACTTGTACTCATTCTTACATATCACTTGAGTCATACATATGTTAGCATACATATGTGGCACATACGAAAACTATATGTTTGAAGCTAAATAAAATATGCTAATGGAAGTTTCGGCGTTGGTTGTACGTACAGAAATATTGTAGACTAATGGAAAGCAGACCGAGCAAATTGCAATTTTAAAATATCTTTTAAGGCTTAAAATGCGTAGCTAGTATTGAAGTCCCATCTCTCTCCTGGCGTAATTTTCAGTTTAGATTTAAAATATTAATTTAAACAATAAATACACTAATATCGCTGACAGCATACAACCAAGATTTATGTATTAACACAATCAAATTAACTGAGTCAATATGAATAGCTGTTTCAGACAATAAGCTTTATTTTGTCCGACATTGAAAGAAAGAAAGAAAAGAGTTTATTACAAAATTTATTATAAAAAAATTACAACAAAGGGAATTATAACTTAAATACATATTTCTGCATTCTACATTGCGCTGTTTTAGACAGCCATATAATCGGGACATATTGTATTAAAATTTTCGTTAAGAAAAATGAATCTATCCTTCGGTGACTAGTGTACACGTGATATAATTATGATACAAGTTTTGCTTGACCACATACTACTAATTTTAATTTACCGTGTGACAGTGACAGTGTTCGATTACTAAATTATGAAGCGATGGGAATGTTTCCAAGAGCTACCAGTCAAACACCTAGACGGCGTTGATAGACGAATAACTGTCAAACGAATTGAGGCAAAGGTCTTCTGTTGTTCTGCCTAAGTCTAATGTTTAAAAATTTAAAAACTATCCATTATTATTATTAATACAACTGAAGGATTGCTTTACATAGCAATCAAAATGAATGCATCTTTCAAAGTCAACGTATTACACGTTTACAACTGGTAGGTGATGTAAGACTGCAACAAAAGGGCTTGATTAAAACATAAAAACGGAACTAAAATTACACAATCAATATACATTTTTAAAATTTTAAGTACACTGCTTGCCTAACATTATATATGTCTTGCTATCACAAAACTATATCTTTTATAACAGGGCTACAACATGGTGTAGTCCGTCATAGGGAGAGCCCTTAGTAGTACCTGGACTGTATGACAACACCATTTTATTGTAAATTGTTTTTGTTAATATATACTTTGTACACTAAGACCACTCTGGGGAAGTAGTGCGGCGGTAGATATATTGTGATATTCTCGGGGAAATACAGGCGTAGACGGACCATCTACATCGTTCTTGGAGTCTAAACAGAAATATAAAGATAAAAACGTTACCGTTACCCGAGTGGGCGGATCGTGAATGGAGATCTGAGCGGTATACCCGTAGTTATACAGGTTGCTCTCGAGACACGGCCGCGGTTAACGCGACGAAAAAACCCTCAATGATAGGTTGCTTCATTTCATCGTATGCCAATTTATTTGTGGCGTGAGGTCGATACAGTACAGTGAGACACGCCGTCCCTGGGCCTTAGTCTACCGCTGGCCGAGTGTGGTGCGGTCAACTTCACACACATTTGAAGAAGGTTCCGTCAAGATGTTTTGTTTTAAATGGAACTCATTTGTATTGATTTAGTTTTGGCTATCATATATTGGTCAATGTTTTACGTTCACAAATTTTCCTGGTTCCTTATGGAGGAAGAAACGCGACTCTGATGGTTTTGTAGCATCACAAACGCATCGCTTATCAAATAGCTAGATAAGAGTAGCTTATAGGTCGGTAATAGACATTCGCTTCCTCATTTATTGTTCGATACGTCAAACGCGAGTAATTTACCTTAACAATTATAATTATCTTAGAGATATACCTTAAAAATCGACACAAACTCTGTATGCAGTCGTAATTTTTTCTTCTTCTAACATTTATAACTGAAATATTGATGACATTATCAAAGAATATTATTATTAATTAAAAATTATTGCGTTGGCACTGCACTTTAAACCCACATAGTTTGGTTTCGAGCATTTCCAATTTAGCATACCAAGCCTTTGCATATTCAAACTTCAACATAGCTTTCCATACATCATAAAGCTTGCCCCATATTATACCCAGACAATTTGTCTGACAGCATGCACCGTTACGAGGTGTGGCTTGATGAAGAGCCTTTTCATGAACTGTCAACGCTGACAGCTGTCAAACGGCAAGGTTGCAACTGTCAGTTTGACATGACCTTTAGTTTTGCAGGCGGTTGTGCTTTTGCGGTCTGTCTCAGCTACTGTCTGTCTTATTATAATCGCACAAAAATTCAACCGAAAGTTTTTGCCAGTAGATAAGTAAACAGAACCACCTTACGTTCCCGTTTGTGTTGAAAAACCGACTAAGGATAGTCTGGCAGTCATCAACCATCAAAGTCGGTTGTCTTCAATGGCAACATAAGTGAATTTGTATTGGTGAACTATGAGGAAGGTTCATACCCTCTGCTGGATTGTTGCAACTGATCAATGAAATTAAATAGTAAAAATATCGGTGATCATTTTGATTCCTTAAAAAACTGTACTAGCAGTGTTCATACGAGTAGTACTATTGTGTTCCGATATGAAATGTAGCAAAGCCAGTTCCTCAATCGCTTGCGGCTTCTGGGTAAGCACGGTTTCCATACATCGGTGTTATTTATCTTTCTTACCATCTTGTAAGATTAAGACCCATTTTACATACCCCCATAAAACAAAGTTGTATTGTATACCTGATCATATTTTAGGGGTTTCTTCAGCTGAAGAATAGGACGTTCTAGAACGTCTTAAGATTTTCGTTTTACTTATTAACTTCATAGGCTCATCGACATCGACTCAAAGTAAATAAAAATTTGACATAGTAATTTTTCATTTTGCAGGTAAGTTGCTGTTTTTCATCGTAAGCTAAGATTCTTCAGCGGGTAAGTTTACTTATCGACCATATATTCGAAAAAATTCACTAAATAAAATCAGTCAGGATCTTTGGAAAGCTCAATTTCGAGATTGTTTTTCATATAGTGTTGTTTGTAAGGCCTATAACCGACCTAATTCTTCTTCACATTCTAGTTTTCAGAGTTGTTGAGTCGCCATAGTCTTCTGAGATGTCTCATGCAGCTACTACCTGTCGTAGATAGTAACCGGTGCCTTCCGAAGAAAGGAATCATTTTACTTTTTAGACAATCAGGTGATTCAGCGATGCCCTATCCAAACTGGGAAATGTCTCACAAAGTGATTTTGACAATATCCCCACTGGAAATCAAAACCGGGACCTTCCGCGTTGCATGTCTGAATGTAACGCTTAGACAACTGCGCCACGGAGACCAATAATGTTTCCATGTTCAGCTGTGAAAAATTCGATTCCTCTAGTCGTTTTAAACGACACCCACGGGGTGATGTTGCCCTCTTAACCCTGGAATAACGAGGCCATGACTGAATTAATACACATAATCAGACTAGAAATTTGAACGTGAATGGGCTTGTCCGTCTAACGAAGAAGCTGTCTTCGTAAAAGTGCGTACAAAAGGCGCGCCATTCACGCCGCGCGCGGCCCGCTGACACGTCTGTCCGACACGTGTCACCTGTCAGGTCGTGATAGGTCGTGAATGGCGACGCACAAAGCTTGTAGGTTAGTGTGGCTTTGTGATTGATTGGTGATTAATAATGTTCTTTATGAAAATTTTAACATGAGCTAGGTTATGAATGATTCTGACTAATTGTGGCAAATGACTATTACATTGTCCTTAACCTAGTACTATTGGAAAATGTAAAAAGTTAATGATGGAATTTACCAAGGTATAAAACTTATCAATTCCAATTAGTTTTTTGAATTTTTAAATCCAAAATGTTGATAAATGCCATATCTGTGTAAATTGAAAGCGTCGGTGGCGTAGTGGATAAGGCACGGACTCTCAATCTGAGGGTTCCGGGTTCGAATCCAGACGGGTACCTATGAGTTGTTTTTCAATTCAGGTACATTATCCGATTGCTTAACGGTGAAGGAAAACATCGTGAGGAAACCTGCATGTGTTGAACAAGCATGTGAAGTCCGCCGATCCGCACTGGTCTCGCGTGGTGGACTTATGGCCCATACACTCTCTGTATGAGAGTAGGCCTGAGCCCCTGCAGTGGGGACGTTTGTTGATGATATCTGTAAATTTGCATTCATCAGTGTCGAATAAAATAAAAAAGAAGTTTGAAATGAGACCCGAAAATTGATGCTTTAAAATTTTATTAGAAGTATGTTCTGTCTAAGCAAAACACTCAATCGAAGCAAAGGCCTACTACTTTATATCCTACTACTTTATAAAATAGACTACTTGAATGAATGCAAAAAAATGAAAATTTATTTATAAAAGAAATGTCACAAAATAATATAACAAAAAACGACAGCAATTTTATAAAAAAGTTACTTATTTAATTTTCGCTTAAACAATTCAAGGTAATAATTTAATATCATCTGGTAAAGCATTAAAAATTTTGACAAACATGTAAAAATAAATAATTTCGTATAATGTGCCAATTTTGGAATAAAATACAAGTTTGTCCCGATTTCTCACGTTCCTGTCGTGGACGTCCCTAGTACTTGTGCAACAAGTTTACATTTACACCCACTTTACAAGTAATTAGTTCAATGTTATAGTTTTTTATAGGCATATACATCATCAATTGACTATAATTAAATGATGATTGACAATCATCCGACGGTTGATGATTATACATAACTAATGCAGAGAGATTTAAATATACTCGTAGTAATAGGTTATAGAGCGGGCATTGGGAAACTTTTCATAGAAAAACTTTAATCTCGAAAGTCAATGGGACGTCAAATGTATTGTACTCGTACGGACGCGTGACGTGTTGTGACACTAGAGTGAGTAATTTATTACCAATTGGTAATACGTACCGGATAAAATTGTGTTTTCTCTGTCCGGTCTATAACCTATAATGATAAATTTCTTTGATTTTATGTTGTGTTTCTATCCCATAAATTGGTACGAGCCAGGATCGAACCCAGTCCCCGATTGTTCAAGGATTGACGCTCTACCCAACTGCGCTACCACGGCCACATATTGTATACATATATTTACGCATACTCCGTTAATTTAATTTATAAAATACGAACATAACTCAAGTAGTGAGGCCTTTTGCCGCCCGCCATAGTACCTCGCCGCGCCGCTCCACGCATGCGCCGACTGCATACAAATACACAATTACAGTGCCAGCCTTGTTTAGAGGTGCCGCTTTAATGCATCGCTTATTAAATCATTGATACACTTACTTAGCGCCAATGCATTGTTAATTAATATCACAAAGTAAGTAACCTTAATCGCCAAAACCTATAACAACCGGTTGCGTAGCGTTAGTGGCTGGCTGCACAGTTCGTGTCACAAGGAGGCGATTTATTAAAGTTCTAAATAAGAGTATAATAAGAAATTAACCTACAACCAAACCAACCGAGTACCGATGCAGCCTGGAGCTGCGGAAACTGGCCGACTGGCCGAGGGAAGGGCTGGTGTGATCCGCTGTAGTTCCCATGGCTCCTTGACTTGCGCCGAGGATGAGCACCGAAGATTTTAGTGGATGTAAGTTCCACATATAGCGGCTTCACTCCCAAGGAGTCGGGTTTGAAAAGATTTCCCCCTCGAAAAAAAGGTACTCCCGCTGGGAATCGAATCCGATACCTCCTGATTGATAGTCTACTCGTATAAGATTAGGCAACGGACGGCCTTCGGTACAATCGAAAGCTTCGCCTATAACAACTTTGTGTCTTGTCTGTGTGTATTGAACTTCAGCATTCCTGCCACCAATACTAACAAATTAATCGATTCGGAGCCATTTACTAGATGAAAGTCCTCATTTAGTGATCGATAAGACACCCCGCCCCGCCCCGCCCCGCCCCGCGTGACGAATCATAGAGCCGTTATGAATCGATTGATGCACTTTATACGAGTTTATCGTAATGCAGTGGAAAATAGCACCGTTTACTAAGAAAATCATTTGTAATTAATCTCTTTTCGGTTAATAAACTTAAGTTAGCTGTTTGGGGTATTACTTGATTTTCATTGTACCTAATGTAAATATATGTTATGTGAAAAGCGACTTAAGGAACTTTTTTTGAAAGAACGACAAGAATATTTGGGTTGTTAGTGTCAGAAATGTCACGTTCCGCGAATGTATGGCGCCAAGGTCTAGTCTTATACACTTATAATTTTAAAAGACCATTATCAACAACAAGTGATTCAGTTACCTTTTTTGTGTATTTTGGTTTATTTTATTTGTAAAACATATACACGAAACAGGTAAAACTTGACGTTGAAAACAAAGATGGCGTCAATAAAATGACATTTGACGCTGTCACTTAGTACAAAAAGAATGATTTTGTACAATTAAAATAAATGCAAAAATATAATTCTAGTATTTTTCTATACATATTTAGATTATTTATTACTTTATTTTGTAAATAGTGTACAAGTTCTAAGGTAACAAACATTTAACTAATACACACATAACATTCCCTATCTCAAAACTACTGAACTGATTTTGATGAAACTTGCTGTCTTCCCAAGCTGAGCAATACCACAGATAAGGGGCTCTGGCAATACCTAGTTCGCCAAAGGATTATTAAAATCAAATTTGTATTTCCGAAGATATGCGAGGACAAACATACAAATATACATACATACACTGTTGAAATTTGGCACACTTGTTTAGAAGCTGATACAGACTAACGTATATGAAAACTGGGCAGTGCTTGAAATATTACATACATTAATTGATATTGATAGAATTATCTGGGTACATATTTTTTTTGTTGATTTTCTCAAAAAGCGCTCAATCAATTTAGATAAAATTTATATGGGACCACCTCTACCAAACAAAAAAGAACAATCAAATTCGGTTCACAATTGGCGGAGTTATCGCGTAACATACACACAAAAACATACAGTCGAATTGAGTACCTCTTCCTTTTTTGAAGTAGGTTGACAAAACCTATGATTTTAGATATTTCATCAATAACAATATCTACACAGCAAAGAAGGTGCTTCATATTCATGGGTTTAGCGAATTTAGGAAGAAGGATATCATACATACATCTAGGTAGCTCACGTTTTCTCTAAACATGAAAAAAGCTAATTCAACAGATTACCATTGATTCATTGATTGATTGAACTGTGAACGTATTGGTATCGCCAACTGCAAAGGTCACCGGTCAGGTTTCATTCATTCACCGAGATCAGTCTAAACACGGGTCGTGTTACGCTCGCGACAGGTTTATTGTATAAACACGTCCAGGCGATATTTTAAATGTGGCCGTGGGAGAGGCTATGAAAACAGAGCGAACGTTTTCATATATAAAGCGATCAATTTATGAATAACGACGTTTTTGCTGAATGAAGCGCTTCAACGTTTATAGTACTCGCTAAGTTTTGCCCCTCTGAAGTTAGCTCCGGAATTTCTAAAATATACCGACGGAATGTATGTGTATTTCTTCTATTTGCGTAGTTACCTTTTGATAGTTACTTTTTTAATTTACTGAATTGAAATATTGGTATATTTGATTATGTACAGTACGAATAAGGATTACGTACGAAAAATAAATCCTACTAATATTATAAGTGTGAAAATTTGGATGTTTAGATGTTTGGATGTTTGTGACGCTTTCACGGAAAAACTACTGAATGGATTTGAATGAAACTTTACAATAATAAAGCTTATACATCAGAATAACATATAGGCTATAATTTCTAAAGGCATATTGTGGAAATTGTCCAAAATCACACTTATAATATTAGTGGGATTACATGGGCAATTTTGGCATAACAAAAACGCGTTGCCCAGCAACCGACCATAGAATATGTAAATTCGTATATACAAACTTTCGCGTTTATAATATTGGTGTGAAGACTATTTGAATGTACTACGTCAGATATTGAAATTTATTTTGATTCTTTTAATTATTAGACTACGTAACAGAATAAACACTATTTTGTACCTTATGCTGTATAATAATTTGTCATAAAAGTCACCTGTGCCTATCGAACAAGTAGAATACATCCTGAAGTACACGCGGACAAAGTCGCGGGCGGAAGCTAGTAAATAATAAATAAATAGTACGAAAAAAAGGCCAAAAGGTTTTCACAGGCAAGCCACTTGAGCTAGGACCTTCTTTGAAACATCGATACTCTTGCCTTTGCTAAGATCTATTTCCGCGCGGTAAAGCACTAGTTTCCCATTAAACCATTAAAATCTCAACACTTCCCTGCATACGTTCAAACTGGAAGTAACCAAAAGAATTTCATCACCAAATCGGGTCGGATCGTCACTAAAACTCCAACCGTGAAAGAGGCAATAAGAGGGCAAAAAATGAAGGAATGAACGCCAATAAGGGGCAAAAAGGCACTAAAAATGTGCCTGGCAAGCGGGCTCGCACGCCACAAATGACCGTCTTGGACTGTGTTAAATTAACGTACAATATTTTGCTCAAAAACGGCGGCAGGCGTCATGTTTCTCACTGTTTATTGCGGGGACACACGACGCGCCCAAATGAGGAGCCTTGATGTGCATTCTCCATTAATTGCTAGGCTGGATGCCTTTTAAAACGCTATCAGAGACGCTTTTGTTAGTTTTTGTTATTGTCTTTGTTGAGATTTACTGTTACTGTTGGACCCTTATATGAAAGACCACAGGTTCTCATTGGCTATCGACTTGGACACAAACGTTCGTCATAGACCGACATAGCAAATTTTGTTAGAGTTGACAATCACCTAAAATTCATCTGCTTGGACTTCAGAAACTAGGACACACGACTGGAACATAAGTATTTAACGAACGTAAGTCTTTTCCATGTCCTAGGCTACGTAAATGCTTAATTTCATCACGTTTGGTTTTGTTGTTGAGGCGCTAATTGGTAACAAAAGAACGCACTTTCGCATTAGGTCTAGAAAGGCCTTCTGTATGACATGCCCTCCTGGATGACACATTCTATCAAAAAGCCGAGACCGAATCACATACTGTCGAAGAGCTTTTACGATTATTTTTCGGGTATAGGTGTTTTGATAGTCAACTCGTCGGCGATGATACCCATCAAGAATGTATTCTTTTGGTCTTTGGAACTTGTTCGATTTTGACTTGAAAGGATTTGTTCGAGTTCTGACTTCACGGATTTTCCTATTCTTGATATAATTCTGTGACACATTTAGTCCATCCATAAATTAAAATCAGCTGAATGACTCCATTGTTGACCACATTGCCCATCGGACTTATAGGGATTTGCCACAATCACCAAACATGCTTGTCAGATGTGTTAGTGATCACAGTAAAATGTTGACATGGTGTGTCCAGTACTAAAGTTGAGACCAGACGGCATCAATTAATATGACGTATAAATGTCAGTCGATAACGCGACTGAAGACAGAGTTTCTGATAATTTTAATTTCGATGTCTAAACCATCCGTGATGTAAAACAATTAGTTCACATTTTTTAATTGTATTGTGAAATGTGTTATTATTGAAGCTACTAATTAGTTTTAATACAGTTTTAAATGGATGTCTGTGTTTGTCCTTAGTGAATTCATTTCATCTACCCAGTGTTTTGAAGGTCTCAAGACTCAATATAATTATCGATACATAATATTTAAACGCAGATCTTTTTAGTTATATATAGTCGCAATTACAATTGGGGGTAGAGTGTGGATAATAATTTTGAGCAAAGTAAAATGAACTGAACCTGTAGTTCACCGAACAAGCTCTCCATCCTTGCGAGCAGTGTGTCGCCGAGCGCTCACCTTTCTCTCGAACCCGGATTAGGTACGGAGCTCGAAGTCTTTCCGAAGAAATTGCTTTAGCCGGGACCCCGCACTAAATGTCGCTATGGGCTTATGTGATTTACGTAGGTAATAGCTTCATGGCTACCCTGTATGACCGTCTTTTTCTAACAAATACGTGTTATAATGTACTTATCCCGTTCGCACATTAGGGCCGAGACACATCGAAGACAATACAAATCTATTATGAGTTTTTGACCGTTAACAACGTACTATATGGACTGACAGTCTTGGTAAAAGCCGAAGTGATCCGCCGGATAAAAGCGACGCGAACGAAAAATTGCAACGAATCTTCTAACGGAAATAAAAAATTGCCTATATCCTCATTATAACCTTCAACTATCCTCATACAAATCTAGTCTCTATGTCCTTCCGCTACGACGCCCACGAATGTCAAACAAACAAACAAACTCACTCTCGCATTTATAATATTTGTAAGGATTGTAATCCAGACCAATAATGTCTCTTGATCTTCCTTAGACTGATCTTTGTATTAATTTATTTCTTTGGAACAATCACGATTTGAGACAGAGCATAAACTTATGTGTCACCGTTTCACTGTCCAGCAGTGGACGTTTCCGTCTGATGTTACATTTCGTTAGTTACTTTTGTTTGACAGATTAATTAGATCATTTAACAGTAGCTTCAAGTTAAAAAAAATTAACGCAACTTTTATATTTTTTGTGTTTTGTGAAAAATTTCTTTTACCACCATTTTTTAATAGAATAGCTGGCTTTGATATGTTATTACATAAAAATAGGACAAACGATGTCGAAAGATTAATATCATTATCATACAAATTTAATGTCAGCTATATTAGCAGTTACGCAAATAATGGTCACTAGATGTCGTTTTGAACAATAATTTTAAAAAATGATAACTTTGATTCACTTTGAAGTTTTATGTTATTGGTACCCATTTCCTAACATTACGAACAGATGACCTATTTTAAAATAATTACTGCATTAAAGCCAGCTATCCCATTTTAAAATAGTTTTTCTTTCAAAATTTTGTTTGCGAAATTGCCCTACCAGAATATTAACAAAGTAGTTGGTACCACCCAAAAAACGACGAACGCAAAATCAAAAATGAGTTGCCATTACAAAAATGTAAAAGTGCTAAGTTCCGCACGTTTCACGACGATAAATCATGTTGGTATCGTCCCAGCAACATTGTGGCGATCGTAAAGTCTCCTGCTCGACATAAAATCATTCAAGATAATTCGATCGGTTCCTCGAACGTTTCCATGACTCTGAGATATGACCCCCACATTTCGGATTAGTGGAGGGTGCTGTGATGACTGTATCCCAACTACCGAGCAATGACGTCAAAAGATGGGTAGTGAAATTAAATTAAATTAAATTAACGCGTTAAAAAGATCTCTGAAACGGACTTCAACTGCCCTAAAAGTCTACATAATTCATCCCTTAAAATGAGGTAGAATTATCTGAGTATATATTTTTGTTGATTTTCTCAAAAAATAATTTCGATAAAAAAATTATGGGACCACTTCTGAAGTAAGATCTACCAAACAAAAAATGAACCATCAAAATAGATTGGCGGAGTTATTGCGTAACACATATATATACAAAAAAGAAAAACCTACAGTCGATTTGAGAACCTCCTCCTTTCTTGAAGGCGGTTAAAAAGATTGTCGTAAAAGCTGTATTAAGTCCTCCTCCGATTAAATATCATACAAATTAATAGAAGATCTCCATCAATACTAAGTTTAGAACCCAATTTTTTACTGTATATTGATTGTGTTTGCATTATGGAAAGTGACGAAGGCCATTCTATGGTCAGGGTGCGCACCCAGTAGTCTTACGCTAATGGATCGCTGGCATCCGGCATTCCGGAACACGACAGTGCTGTTACGAGTGCAATTCACTAAGGAAAAATATACTTACAACCACAACCTTGGCTGATATCACTGGTTTCCTAAGCAAGGATCAATATCGAATAAAGTCGACAAAGACACCCTCGAGCCGTGAGGATGTGAGGACGTTAGCTCTTAGTGAATGCACCGTCTGGGTAAATAAGGAAACTATTATGAATTGTATTTGCCTACAAAAGTTTCCATTTAACGAAGTTTTGGACGAGAATTTTAATTAAAAGAATGTGAAATACGCACGACGACCGCTATGCCAAAGACGTCAGCCACGATCTTTTCTTGAATGTCATGAATAACGGGTATTTGGGTTACATTGTAAGCCACGTATTGTATTTTATATATGTATCTGTTGAATCTCATCTGGTAATAAATTGGTCTATGATAGTTAATGGTTGCCTAGAAACAGCCTATTCACTCTGGCCTTGAAGACTGTATGTTTTATTGTATGTATGTTACGTGATTACTCCGCCAATTGTGAATCAATTTTGATGGTTGTTTTTTTATATGGTAGATGATACTTCATAGGTGGTCTCATATAAATTTTATCGAAATTGATTGAGCGCTTTTTGAGAAAATCAAGAAAAACCGAATGTACCGAAATCATTCTACTTCTAAGGGTGAACATCTTTAAGAAAATTGAAGTTCGTTTTTATTTCTTTTCGAAAGGAACATATATCTGACCAAATATCAGTGTTAAAAGAAGTCACTATTATGCCTAACCTGTGGGTATTGCGAGGGTTTCTGAATGAACACACGTTCATTCTTCGGTCTCATCTTCAATTGAAGTAAGCTGAAGGCTAAGTACATTGGACGAAATCTGGGATTTATCACATGAGGCAAGCTGAAGGAATTGGACGAAATCTGAGATTTGTGCGGTGTGTAGTGCATAATGTGTTTATGTGATGTGTTTAAAAAGAACTTTTATAGTATAAGTTGAATTACCAGCGCTGTGAACTCATAGTCCACAACATTATGGTGAGTTAGGGCCTTTTTGCTGGCATGACACATCGCAGTAAATCGTTTTATTATTGTTATTTCTGTGTGACTTGTATTGTGTACCCTCCTGCTTTTATTATTCTGGCAAATAAAATGATTATATATATATATCTGTCAATGTTTTAGCCGACTTCAAATTCAGCGATGAAATATTTTACTGTATTAAATGAGACGCGTGAGATTATTATCCTATCGATAAATGAAATCATCAAAATTGGTTCATAATTGGAGAAGATATGGGGTAGCATGTGATTCATCTCTAATTGATTACCTTTTAGGGTGATATATTTTCATCAAACTTATTTGGAATCCCATATCTTTCTCTGTTTGTTGAGTTTTCACATGGCTTGACCGATAACCCTTTAGCATGTAATTGGCCTCGTTTTATATATATATATATATATATATATATATATATATATATATATAAATCCCGGTATCATTTCTGCGTCTTTCCAAAAATCCGCTAATTCTGCGTCCACCTGTTTTTTTGTCAATCCCGCTTGTAGTTTTTGTGAATACTTTCCTAATAATTACATAGATGGCGATAGTAGCACTTACTTAATCGTAACATGCGAAATGTACTATACATTTTTCATTTCACCCTCCATGCTGACTCCTACTATTCTGCGGCGAATGTGGAGTCCGTTCGAGGTCAAATCTTTTATTTTAATTACAAAATGGATACCAAACAATTTAGGAGTATATTATTATTATTGTGTTAGATGGTTTCGTTGCATGTTGTGTGCGCTAAAAGCAGTCGACATTTCTTTATTAGGATTGTCTACCTATAGTTTCTTGCTACAATTTAAACTTAGAGTGGAACATAAATATTTGAACGATAAGTAAAAAGTCCGGGGGATCCAGGAATCGCAGTTCTTCCGTCGAGAGTGTGCAATCTTTTTTATTATTATTAGTTAAGATAGACCAACACTTGACCTCAAACTCACCTGATGGTGACGATGAGCTCGACGATGTTACGTGTTGGTCTAGAAGGTCTCTTCTTTTGAAGATTCCCAAGTTGTAATTTTCGGGGAACACGGAAACCGGTAGTGTATTCCATATTTTTGCTGTACGCACGATAAATGTGGAAGCGAAACGCTTCGTGCGAGCTGTAGGAATATCAACAATGTACGGGTGAAGGTCTGCCGTTCTTCTGATTGACCGGTACTTGAACGGCGAAGGTGGAATCAACAACAATAGCTCCTGCGCACACTCTCCAAAATGTATCCTATAAAATACCGAAAGGTAGGCAACCTGACGCCTATGTTTCAGGCTTTGGTACTTTGCCTTAAGTAGCGTATCGTTGCCTATCAGTCTCATAGCTCGACGCTCCACCGAGTCCAAAGCAGCTAGTTGATAGCGAGCTGAACCATCCCAAAGATGGCAGAGGTACTCCATACATGATCTTACTTGAGCGCAATATAGACTCAAGAGCTGTGATGGCTGGAAGTACCGTCTGACCTTCGATAGGATGCCTAGTTTTTTGGCCGCAGTTTTTGCTATGGACTCGATGTAGCTCCCGAAATTGAGATCAGACGAGATTTCCAATCCCAGGAGCTCAAGACGGTTTGTTATCGGTATGGATACATTTTGGAAAGATGGAGCAAGGTGAAATGGACTCCGCTTCGCTGTGAACAGACACGCCTGTGTCTTCGACGCATTGAATTTAACTGAATTGGCTTCGCCCCAATCGACACGGCCTTCAGCGTCAGTTCAACACGTTCTACCATTTCCTCTCTGAGGGAACGGGTGTTCAGACTACTGGCCTGTGCGGTGGACACATAGCTCTCCGTTACTGTGCTGTCATCTGCGTACCCAAAGATACCGGGCATTATAAGCAGGTCGTTGATGTGCAGCAAAAATAGAGTAGCAGAGAGAACAGATCCCTGAGGGACACCAGAATTGATGCTCAGCAGATCAGACGAGCAGCCGTCAATGACTACTCGAATCGATCTGCCCCTCAGGAAGTCCGATATCCACAGGCACAAGCCAGCAGTTACCCCATAAGCTGGAAGTTTACTGATAAGGCTATCATGCCAGACCCTATCAAAAGCCTTCGAGATGTCGAGTGACACGGCAATAGCCTCACTGTGTTTCTCGATGGCTTCGCTCCATTTGTGAGTGGCATAAATGAGAAGATCCCCAGTGGACCGGCCACGGCGAAATCCGAACTGGCGGTCACTGAGGAGATCGTTAGCTTCCAGATATGCCAGGAGGCGGTTGTTTAATGCACGCTCCATAATCTTGCAGAGTATGGAGGTGATTGCGATGGGTCGGTAATTGTTAGGGTCAGCACGACTGCCTTTTTTAGGCACAGGCTGCACGTTAGCCAACTTCCAGGACTCGGGGACTTTCCCAGTGCTCAGGGAGAGTTTATACAGGCGTGTCAGGACAGGGCACAACTCGGGTGCACAGTTCCGCAAGACTATTGCTGGGATGCCATCTGGACCACTGGCTTTATTCACGTCTAGATTGCGAAGTATATTAAGTACCTCCTTTTGATGTAAATGGATATCCGGCATTTCGGAATCACAACGGGGTACATTTGGTGTAGTTTTGTTCACAGTGTCTAGACGTGAGTTGCTCGCAAAAAGAGATGCAAATAGGTTTGCTTTCTCAATCGCGGAGTGAGCCAGTGATCCGTCAGGTTTCACCAGTGGAGGCAAGGACGGTCGGCAGAAATTTGCCTCGACAGATTCGGCAAGAGACCAGAATGCTTTACTCCCAGAAGGGTAAGAAGCTAGTCTGGCTCCAATACGGCCAATATGGTCAAACCGAGCCTTGCGCATAGTCTTCTTGCAGGACTTGGCGGCTGCGTTGAACGCTTTCTTTAATCGACGTGTGTCCGGAGCTTTACGACTACGAGCATCTGCCCATTCCAGGTAAGCGGAGTGTTTTCGTGCTTCAGCTCTCTTGCACTCCGAATTAAACCAAGGGCGAGCTTTACTCTCGAGTGACGTGTCGAAGTACGGAATGAAATACTCCATAGCTCGACAGATCACATCTGAGATTGAATTAGCGCAGCTCGACGGATCGTCTGTACTGAAACACGTTTGCCGCCAAGGATAAGATGTAAAGAAATGACGTATCTCATCCCAATCTGCTGACCTGTATCGCCAAACTCGCCTAGTTCCCTTGGTACTAGGGTCAGCAGGTGAGTAAATAGATACAGATTTCACCAGACAGTGGTCAGAGGTACCCAGTGGGGAGGAAACCGACACTTGGTATCTGTCTGGATCAATTGTCAGTAGAAGGTCCAAGCAGTTTGCGGTGTGATCATCGACGTCCGGTACTCTCGTTGCACAAGTTACCAGCTGGGTGAGATCTAGCGAAAGAGCTAATGCCCGCGCCTCTCTCCCAGCGTGGTCGGTCTTCTGGTATGGGAACAACCATTGTTGATGATGAGTATTAAAGTCCTCCAGAAAAACGAGTTGTGCAGACGGGTACTGTTGTTGAGCAGCTTCAGCTGCTTTGCCGAGATAATCACATAGCCTCGTCGTGTCCTGATCAGTTCCATGTGACCTGTAAACAGCAGCGTAGACTAGCTGGTGCGTGCCTGTATCCACCAGTAACCACATTACAGAGAAGCTTGGGTCCTCAAGGTTCCGGAGACGCCGACAACAGATGTCATCACGGGCATACGCACAAACTCCAGCTTTGCTGGCAAATTTGTGCTCCAAGGACCAAGTACCCTGGGTAATTGAGGTATGCTGTGTCTGTCGGACATCTGATCTGAGTCTCCGTCAGAAAGAGCATGTGCGGCCTCTCAGCCTCAAGGTGTTGATGGACTGAAACGAGATTGGAGTGCAGACCTCGAATATTACTGAGGTGCACTTTGAGCGCGAGGACGTGCTTCCGCTGTGGGATTCTCTTTTCTGTATTTCATGTGGGTTTTTTGGTTGGAAGAGTGAAATAGGCAGGATGAAAGAAGTGGGACGAGACGCGGCACTGCTAACCCAGTGGTGCTTACCATGTTCCCCACTGATGGTAAGCTAGTTTGGAGCGCGCAGGGACGCCCGACCCCCCCGGGAGTGGCCATCGGGTCCTCGCATCCGGTCACCAACCGGCACGATGGAGCACCCCGGGGTTTTTCACAAGGTGGCGGGGCAGCCTTAACCAGCAGTAACCAGCCACGGCCGAAGCCTACCACCGGTAAAGATGCTGCTCGTTTAGCGCCACCCAGGGGTTACGTGTAGGCATCTAGGGCAAAACCTACGGACGCGAGCAGCTTCGACCCCCAAATGATTCAATCAACCCCCCAACCAATGACCCCAATCAAAAGAAACATGATTAGCACGGGACACCACCGATAGTGAATCATCATTTAGTGATATCAGTCACAGCGATGTCACATCGACATTTGACCAGATGATTTCTACAGCAATCAACGAATCATTTAATTTGGCGGATTCTGAGCGGACGTATTCGGACAGTAGTGACTCGGAAATAGATTATCACTATTTTCTAAAGTGCGCTCTTTGTGGAAAAGACAACAGTAATCCTTTATACAGCTACTGCGAAAAATGTTTCAAGATCAGAAAATGTTTCAAATTGAAATCTAACCGAAACAGCAAAGACAGTACAAATAAAAAATTCAGTGAGCAGGATCTTAGGAGGAGAGAAGACATGACTAATGAAAACACGAGATCATATAGGTGTTACTTGCGATCACGCAAACGCTGCGCTGGAGATTCTGCTTTGGAGCAACCACCGCAAAAATATGCTAAACAAGACTTGGATGTTGTGCAGTACTCTGTTACTGGGCGTTTCATAATATACTGAACATATTGTGGATGTTTAATTTGTCCAGTTGGGCTAGATTTATTTAAAGGACCCTAATGGTCTGCCTGCAAACATTGAAGGATTTGAAAATTTGAATTTCCATTAAGATTTCTCATGATAACAGCTCGGTGCTGTCATTTCTTACTACTTACCTACTGTATTTCTAAAAATAAAAATAGCACACTAATAATAATAATAGTACCTATTTTTATCAATTCTATATTTATCAATAATAAAGATGTTATTAGTATTATTATTTTCACGAATATAGTATGGTAAGTAGATTTTTCTCTTCTGAATATTGATGTTACTAGAGTAAGTAGTTATCGAAATTAATTGGACGTAGTTTTGCAAAAACGTTCCAATCCACAACATGCTCAAAATGGAGTTAATCACACCAGCGTACTTGATTAATGGCCTCCCACCATGTGACAAAAATACTTTTGTGAAAATGTAAATTATAGGTCATTTTCCAAATGTTCCAACCCACACTTTTCATAATCTATAGCACATTTTTAAGGTAAAAATGATCCAACCCTCTTGAAAAATGAGGTTAGCATAGATTAATATTTTGCAATAATGATTCAAAAAGCTTAGAACGTTTTTACGAAATAGATTTTCATTTGCACACCATTTTACAGTAATGTTTCAAAATGATTGGAACGTTTTTGCATAACAACGTCCAATTGCATTGATTTTTTATTAAAACACACGCTCACAGGGCGCACCATGTGTAAGTAGGTATGGAGCACTGCGAGTGTGTGTATTATTTTGCTTCATGAAGCTGTTCTTGTCTGAACCTCCAATGAAACTTTAAACGTCAGTATTACGTATAACATTTGCTAAAGGAGATGGACAATTTTGGCTACCAAATGATAGCTCATTATGAGTGCTGTTTTATTATATTTTAATTATATTATATATATTTTTGAGGCGCATTATTAAAAAAATACCAAATCATACACGCTATTTTTCATGCGAAATACGCGCATACAGCCACTTTGTCAAGTGAAATTAAATGCGCCTCTGAAAAAAAAAAGAATTAAACAGCTTTTGAAGTGGGCTTTCATTAAATATTTTTGCTTGATTTTGACTCACTATTGTGCGTCCGGCGGCAAAATGAGTCCGCACCGCACCGCAATAGGCAGTACAGAAGAGGGTAATGGGTGAGAACCAGTGTGTGCCGAAGGGCGCAAAACAGTTGTTAGGATGGTTTAAAATATACATTTAAGGGGTAAAAAGCGCGCGGGGGGAAAGGTATACGTCGCCGCGTGCAGCGCCACAGTGGCGTGCGGCGGAGTTGCGAATTAAAATTTCACATTCGGAACAAAATTACGTCCGAACAAAAACTTCTTAAATAATAGCCTAGATGTCAGAACCGTCGCTGAAGTAAAAATAACGGCGATTGCAATCTGGCGTCCGTATACGGACGCAATAGCGCGGTGGACGCAGGATTAAATGAGAATTTGGCAATAGGAGGACGCAAGATTGTTTGTGGGATATATATATATATATATATATATATATATATATATATATATATATATATAAAGAAAAACCTACAGTCGATTTGAGAACCTCCTCCTTTCTTGAAGGCGGTTAAAAAGATTGTCGTAAAAGCTGTATTAAGTCCTCCTCCGATTAAATATCATACAAATTAATAGAAGATCTCCATCAATACTAAGTTTAGAACCCAATTTTTTACTGTATATTGATTGTGTTTGCATTATGGAAAGTGACGAAGGCCATTCTATGGTCAGGGTGCGCACCCAGTAGTCTTACGCTAATGGATCGCTGGCATCCGGCATTCCGGAACACGACAGTGCTGTTACGAGTGCAATTCACTAAGGAAAAATATTCTTACAACCACAACCTTGGCTGACGATATCTCTGGTTTCCTAGGCAAGGATCAATATCGAATAAAGTCGACAAAGACACCCTCGAGCCGTGAGGATGTAAGGACGTTAGATCTTAGTGAATGCACCGTCTGGGTAAATAAGGAAACTATTATGAATTGTATTTGCCTACAAAAGTTTCCATTTAACGAAGTTTTGGACGAGAATTTTAATTAAAAGAATGTGAAATACGCACGACGACCGCTATGCCAAAGACGTCAGCCACGATCTTTTCTTGAATGTCATGAATAACGGGTATTTGGGTTACATTGTAAGCCACGTATTGTATTTTATATATGTATCTATGGAATCTCATCTGGTAATAAATTGGTCTATGATAGTTAATGGTTGCCTAGAAACAGCCTATTCACTCTGGCCTTGAAGACTGTATGTTTTATTGTATGTATGTTACGTGATAACTCCGCCAATTGTGAATGAATTTTGATGGTTGTTTTTTATATGGTAGATGATACTTCATAGGTGGTCTCATATAAATTTTATCGAAATTGATTGAGCGCTTTTTGAGAAAATCAAGAAAAACCGAATGTACCGAAATCATTCTACTTCTAAGGGTGAACATCTTTAAGAAAATTGAAGTTCGTTTTTATTTCTTTTCGAAAGGAACATATATCTGACCAAATATCAGTGTTAAAAGAAGTCACTATTATGCCTAACCTGTGGGTATTGCGAGGGTTTCTGAATGAACACACGTTCATTCTTCGGTCTCATCTTCAATTGAAGTAAGCTGAAGGACGATTGGACGAAATCTGGGATTTATCACATGAGGCAAGCTGAAGGAATTGGACGAAATCTGAGATTTGTGCGGTGTGTAGTGCATAATGTGTTTATGTGATGTGTTTAAAAAGAACTTTTATAGTATAAGTTGAATTACCAGCGCTGTGAACTCATAGTCCACAACATTATGGTGAGTTAGGGCCTTTTTGCTGGCATGACACATCGCAGTAAATCGTTTTATTATTGTTATTTCTGTGTGATTTGTATTGTGTACCCTCCTGCTTTTATTATTCTGGCAAATAAAATGATTATATATATATATCTGTCAATGTTTTAGCCGACTTCAAATTCAGCGATGAAATATTTTACTGTATTAAATGAGACGCGTGAGATTATTATCCTATCGATAAATGAAATCATCAAAATTGGTTCATAATTGGAGAAGATATGGGGTAGCATGTGATTCATCTCTAATTGATTACCTTTTAGGGTGATATATTTTCATCAAACTTATTTGGAATCCCTTATCTTTCTCTGTTTGTTGAGTTTTCACATGGCTTGACCGATAACCCTTTAGCATGTAATTGGCCTCGTTTTAATTATAAATACCCACATAATACACATTATACGAACTTTAAAGTCATGTCATGGTTATCCGCCATCTTGCATTTTGCCAGAAAGTAGCCAGTGAGCCTGAATTTAGTTTTTAGGTTTCCGTGCCCAAAGGGTAATCAACGGGACCCTATTATTAAGACTCCACTGTCTTTCTGTCTGTACGTTTGTCACCAGGCTGTATCTCATGAACCGTGATAGTTAGACATTTGAAATTTTTATAGATGATGTAGTAGTAGCGCCATCTAGTGTCGAGTAGCAAAACTAAATCGATAATGGTATTTAGGCGCATTCGTTAATAATAATAAAATAATAATAATAAATTCGTTAGATGATTTTTCAGTGCATATTAGTAATGATTTTCCGTATTTAAATCATCCATACTCTGTACGGAACCGTCGGTGCGCGAGTCCAACTCGCACGTGGACGGTTTTTAAAGTTAACGCGTACCAAGTAGCGGACAAAAAGTTCAAATGAAAAACCGAAGTAAATCTTTCAAAGCTACGAAAATACAATAAAAATGTTTTATTTGGAGTGGTTTATTGCAATTTCAGACGCAGAATTCCATTCGACACTTTCGTCTTGTGCTTGTCGTAAAATACAGCCAGAAGATTTACTCCCTTCGCATGCGCAGACTTACGCCAACAGTAAAGTTATGCTGGCAATGACGCCCTACCTTTTTATAGACTATGACGTCACAAAATTTCCCTTTGCGTTTGATTTACGGCCGAAAATTTACGTTTACAAAGTCAAAATCTTTATTCAGTAGGTAACAGTTATAGATCTACATTTCGTCCTTACAGGACATACGAAGTTATACTATAATATACTTATTAACTAGTATCATTACAATTTTTTTGGAATATAATTATGTCAAAAGTAGGGAAGCACAGTAGTAAGACGGAAGTTTATATTTAACGCATAGCCAAAGACATTTAATATTAATAGACCGGACAAAGCAAACAAACACTTTGATCCTAAACTTATTACCAATTGGTAATAAGTTACTCAATCTAGTGTCACATCACGTCACGCCGCCGTACAAGACATTTGACATACCGTTGACTTTTGAGATCAAAATGTTTATATGAAACGTTTCCCAATGACCGCTCCCGACCGACCTATTACTATATTTAAATCTCTCTGCTCATAGCACAGGTGTTAATACAGAGCAGATTTGAGTTCCTATTAATTATTATTTTTTCGAACCATCACCAACCACCTATCACGACCAATCTCCCTTACTTTCAGCAGGAGACCAAGGGGTATTCACTACCCCAACGGGAAGTTGATCGGAGTTGGTGGTGATAGAGAAAACCCTGTCTTAACGTAATAACATTATATATTTATATTATACATATATGTATAAGAAGATTGGGGCACACAATCAGGCTTTGTGTGATTAACGATTAACGCTGTGGCTAATTGTTACATGCTTGGACGTACAGTACGGAGGTCCCGGGTTTGATTCGCATTTTATAAAGACTCAAGTTGTAATTTTAGTAAGGGCGCGTACATTTACTGATAACCGTTAGACCGAAACGCTATTTTGTATGAGATTGTTGAACTGTGACGTCATTAGTGTTTCCTGTATTGAATTAATGTCAAAATGGATTCAGCTTTATTTGTTTGTGTAGATAAAATATCTTCATATTCATCTTAGAACTCACTGTAAGCAGTACCAGTGGCCATTTAATAGTTTTTAAGGTCCCGTACAGTACTTGAAATTTGAAAACAAACTAGATAACTTATAAATGTTCCTGAAGATAAAATAAAAGCCAGTCAAGTGTGTGTCGGGCATGTCAAGAGTGACACTCGGTCTATCACATCGGTGATATCAGATTTCTTTGTTTTCCTGTTTTACAATCATGTTATTTAAATGGAAATGGAACTCTTGCCCACGGTCTTCATCATCATCATCAGCCGGGAAACGTCCACTGCTGCACATAGGCCTCCTTCGTGGCACGCCGCATTGACCGGTCCCGAGCGACTCCCCGCGACCTTAACCAGGTCGTCGGTCCATCTAGTGGGGAGACGGCCGGTAGACGCTTCCCGGTACGTGGTCGCCACTCGAGAACTTTTACTCCCCATCGGTTCGTTGGTCTTCCCTGTTAACTATTGTAAAACAGTTTTGTTCCGTCAAGGAAAAGTAAAAGTCCACATCCGTTCTTGGAGATCGTAATTTCAGACGTTGATTGGTGATCGCAGTAGGATGTTGTTACATAGGAATAGATGCTGCTACCCACCTTCTGAACAGTTTCCCTTAGTCGTCTTTTACGACACCCGCGGGATAGTATGTGGTCATCTAATTCTAAAACAGAGACCACATAGTAAATCCTGGCGTCATCACCTACAGCCTTACATGGTCTAACCCTTATTGCTAAGTGAGTGTTGGACTCATAAAACCAAATCCAATAAGCCCAAACTCAACAAAATTACTAGTATTCATTAAAGAGATCCACTTTCTACTTGAGCCTGCGTAGCTTGAGACAAATGAAAGCGGTAAGATTGTAAACCTAATATAAAGAATGTAAAAACAGGAACAAAATAGTTTACAGAACTTTACATATGTTAAGTGCACTTGTAATGTCACCGGCATAGCTAGCTGATGCTTATCTTTGGCAAATGTCAAGCGACAATTGTCTCGGCAAGGACGCTCCTAGCACAGGCACGAGATAAGAACAATTGGTAAACAAAGCGAGCACGTGGCCACATAATTGTCGGCGAAAACAAACAATGCCGAGTCAGTGGCATTGTCTCGAACGGCGGACGTTCACTGGCTGGACCTCGCGTAGAAGAAATGCAGACGATTCGACTAGATATAGATGTGTGGTCGACGGGAAGGATGTGTCTTGGTGCAATGAGTGCTTACATTCTGGGGGTGCTTAATAGACTATGAATCGGCAGTAAAAAACTTTCGACTTCGTTCGATTATCTTCTTAACGACTTCAAATATTTTCGGTTTTTCGTTCGACTAGTTTTGCCTGTGGCTGAATACCTAAATGCAATTTTTTGAACCATGACACATTTCTTTTCTTGTTGTTTGTGAACTGTGTAAAACTCAATAAAATATTCAGAAACAGAACAGAATCTTACACTTGTATAATCAGCCCTGAAACTTCCATAAATTCGATTGTATGTAATTATTTGCATATAACACAATTTTTTGCAGTTCAGTATTATAATTATTGAATTCACTTTATTGTTCTCTAAGTTCCATGTGAAAACTAAACAACTTTAGGACAATTTGTTCCATATTTGTATGTCAGTAATGATTTTAGTTTTCACACGCGGTTTTTCTTACGTAACCCTGTCAAATTAAACAAGTCAAGCAAAATAAATCATTTAGTTGATAAACTTTACTTGGATAATCTTGGTTGTGTATCTGAACCCCAAACGAAAAATTCAGGTGAGACGTATTTTATTAAACCAAGTAAAGCATTTTGCTGTGCATCTATATATTAGAGATCTGCGTAAATTGGTGATAATTGGGCACCAGTCGTAGCCGACTAGTTTTTGAAGTATCACATTTAGGAGACAGAATACTCAACGACGCATACTTGCCTGTCCAAAAAAGTAATTTATTATGGACACGTCCGGCATCTTCGTCGGGGCCGCACCGCTGCTGCTTCCACTGCCTTTTTACAAATCGTTCATGACTTCATTTTGACAAGTTTTTGTTAATTTTCGCTCAAGTAATCTTTTGAGACAAATGCTGCTTGATTCTGGTATATATCACGCGAAGAAAAGGTCCTTAATTTAAACAAAAGTTACGTGATAGTTGTGTGATTTGGAAAAACCTTAAATTGAATTCTGAAAACTAAAATTTGAATTTTGCTTATGCGTTTGATAGTTACTCGCACCACACACATATTCTACTGTGAGCTCATGGACTTGGTCCTCTATTAAACGTATCAGTATGGTCGATATAATTTTTCAACTCGAAATTTCCGAGAAAAGGGATTAAAAAGGGATTAGATACTCGCATTTTAACCTAAGACATAAACGCTCAAGATATATACTTAATTAACAACAAACAATGAATACAAACATTATTAAAATGGAAAGAAACAAAAAACCAGAATTCACATCCAAACAAAACACCTCCCATCAATTAGGAGGCGATACAAAAAGCGTCCAGTATAGCACGGGAGCCGACCGCCACTTCCTCCATTCAAAGCACCCGATCCCACGATCAGCTGAGAGCCACATTTGGGCCTCCACTGACCTATATTCCGAGCTGTGACGTAGCCGACAACAATAGGGCATTGTTCTTTTATATTTGCGCGAACATGAGGAGTTCCTCAAGGCGGTTCATTCACTCTAGCCTTTCATTTAAATAGGTTCATTTGTTTTCGACATTGTTCCGATCAGCTGTTTTCACGAGATTCCTATCTCTTACCATTGATCGGTGAAAGAGAAGGTGTAACAATGAACTTTAGCATTGTCTCGTTGCTATATTGTTTGGGTTAACGTGACGACTATTAAATTGTATTGTTTCTTGTTTGTTATGCAACATTGATGGGCCTGTATTCTCACCTGTTGGTTTTGCATCTGTTTTGTTGGTTGATTACATCGTCAACTGTCTGTGTCTATTTAGATGACAGTTCATTTCTGTGTTCAATCGACTTCAATAAAAGTTTGGTTGTTATCTTGTATGCGTGTATTTCGTATTGTTTTCTTTAGTTATTTATTTATTTTTCTCATTTCGAGTCATAGGTCATGTTATTTCCTCAAGTAATTTGTTTTGCTACATCAAAGAAGAAAATGGCGGGTCAACACCCAAACTATTAATAATAATAAAACAGGAAAATAGTAAATATATTCACAGAGATCACCTGGTAGATAAAATCATTCATAAACACATATTAATATTTATGTATCTAATTTAGGAGGATGATCTTCAAGTAATTTTGATTAACAGCAAGTATTTATTATAAATCTGTTTGTATAATGCTAGTGCTCTTGTCCCCGACTTCATCTGCGTGGATTTCAACAATAAACCCATCGGAACTACTTAATGGATCAGGATAAAATTATCCTATGTCATTCTCCATGGCAGGGGCTACGCACATTTTCAATGTCTTCATATCACGATCGGTTGTCCTCGCCCTTTAGCCGCCGAGAAGCAAATTAACAATGAAAACCACTTTCACATTTAAATATTTATAAAAGTGTGATGTGACGAAAATATACTCGTCACAGCAATTATGTGAGAAATACTTGAAACATCAGAGTTTATATGTATACAAACAGATTACAGCTGACTTTTATAGCACTGACAATTATTTATTAAATTCAGATAATTTTTGAAAAATGACTATTATTTGTAATTCCAAGCAATGGAATTTTGATTGGTGTTAGAGCATTTTACTACCCGCCAAACAGCAGTGTAGCGGTAAGGTAACAGAGTCAGCGCCTCCTAAGCTTGACTTGAGGCTTACCATTCAACATCCTTATAGTCACTTACCATCAGATGAGACGAAAGCCAAGTGCTAACCCATCATACATTAAATAGAAGTACACATAATGTCAAGTTCTAATGCAGCTATACTAAAAGTCACAACCATAGTGGCTGCAGAAACAAGCTTAAAAACGACATCTTCTCCAATCAATATTTTTCAAGCTGTCACGTCGCCTACTCACAATCCTCGGCCCCATCCGTCTGTGGCCACAGCACGGTAGTAGGAACAAACAAAAAAGTCGACTAAATGATAAATAGTCCTAGTTAATCCACGCTTATCAGGCCCGGCCGCCACCCGTGCGGTCCAAAAATGAGAGATGGACTGCCTCGTAGAGATAACACTTCTCAGTAATGGCTTTCTAGGGCATGGAGTGGGTAATGATGTGGTGCTGTTTGAAGTTGGTCTTTCTGTCCTCATTTGGGATACTCTCCGTAACTGGGAGACTGAGATTTTCTCGTCAGTGATGAATTGAGAAATAGCTTGGACCGGACAAAATAGTTAGGCTTTCTTGAGTACGCAATCCTAAAACCACATAGTACCCCTTAACCTGATCAATTTACTTCTGGAACCCTAAACTCCTGAACTATGATGTTCTTATCGATGGTTGCGTTTTGGCGTGAGATTTCAGGTCCATATTAAATGGACTCTAGTCCCTAAATAAAACTCTTTTGTAGGAGTCGGTCCCTACGACGTTCTCACTTCAATGGCTCGGCAATGACCGCTTGTTCAAAACTACTAACCGTCCGCACTCGCCCACGGGTCTTGTGAACTGTCTGATAACTATGACACTGACGCAAATCAATCCATAGACACACGAGACAATGTATGTTATACCGCTATACACTACACCTTTGTTAGCCCTCTAATTCCAGGGAGACCATTATCTAGTTCCAAATGGGAGCATTAAATATAAACAGAAGGTGATTTTAGATTTATTTATTTAAATCTCATGTTATAAACGTAAAAGAATAAACTTCATAAATTGATAATAATTATTTTCAATATTTTTTATATTTAAAAAAAATGGAAGTATGACGACTCCACGGCTTCCAGTTCGATGCAGCGTTGGCTATGACAAATGTAGTAAACGCCGAGTTAGCGCGCCTGCGCCTGCGCCCGCGCCGACTCGATGTACGATATCGACTAATTGTATCGGTATGCCCCTCTCTATTACTGTTGTACTTACTATATCGATAAAATATTTATCATTTTTTTATACAGAAGATAGGTCAGCGCTTGACCTCAATCTCTCCTGATGTTAAGTGACAATGAAGGTCGACGATGCTTCGCGTTGATCTAGAAAGTGCCTATTTATTCTTCGTATAATCGTCTTCATAGCGACCGGTCCTATAAAGAAAAGGATTTTCTAAATGAAATGAAATATCATTTTTTCATCTGTATTTCTGTGTACTCTCGACTTTAGTCACCCCATGTCTTCTAGTGGATATTTTAGTAGTTTTCATGTTGTAATAATAATTATTATTTAATTTTAATGTATTTAAGTAAATATAGATTACATAAAATTGATGACATCATTAAAGAATTTGCATTTAAAATACATCACTAGCGGATACATTACGAGTATATCGACAGTCAACCTATCTACTGGGCCATCCCTAGAGCATGTGATTTGTCGACGATATCTGCGCCCGCGGCCGCCACTCCTGCGCAAGTATCCATCACCCGGTATCGACAACTACTTCTAATGAGATACAGCTCTACTTGGTCCATTTTTATTATTAAACGTTTGATGGTTTGGACATTTCTTCTCAATTTTTAAAATTTTATTAAAGCAACGTGAAACGTTTATCAACGGAGACACTTCTTTTGGATAAGAAAATCCTATTTCTCTGTCCATGCCATAATATACCGATACAGTGCTCTCACACCAAGTTTGCCCCTCTGAAGTTAGCTCTCCGCAATTTCAAACATGTACAGTCGGAATATGTGTGTATTATTTTCGATAATAAATATCCCTAGGTGACATAAAACACTAGGACACTTCTTTCCACCCGCTAACTTGCCTTGCATCGCATTTATACGTTAATAATTGATACTTCGCGGTCTTTTGTGGCTAACTTCAGAGGGGCTATATATAAAAAGCAGTAGCAGCATAACTTTTCTCCTGAAGTTAAAAGCAAAGTGCAAACCCTTTGCATCGTAAAATCATTACAAATAAACATTCAAACAGATCAACTTACAAAATATGCTCAAAATGTTTTCTAAATCCTTTGAGGCACACTTTGTGCATGACCAGCACTTTCCGAGACCCCCTTGACGTTTGATCCGAGGCCCATATTAATATCTATTGTTATGATGACGTATCGACTTTTAGAATTAAAAGTTTTTGTAATTCGGTTTTTGTATTGAATAATTGGATGTATGTTAATGATAGTATTTTTTCTCGGCGCGTCGATATCGGGTCAATTTTTTATGTGTTGGTGGTTGTTTTCGGGTATTTTTGTGGCTGTGCTTTCTTGAATTTTGATACAGTAACCTCGTTACTGTACTGGCGTGTTGCCAGTGATGAAATACGGAACCGAAATGTGGTTCTTTACTGTAAGCCGGAAAAACAAGCTCAAAGTCACTCAGCGAGTTACGGAACGAATTTCCCTGCGTAATAAAATCCGGTATGAGGAAATCCGTTGACGATTTAAAGTCACCGACATAGCTCGACGAGCCAATGAGCTGAAGTGGCAATGGGCAAGCCACATCGCTCGAAGAACGGACCCGATGGGGAGTAAGAGTTCTCGAGTGGCAACCACGTACCGGGAAACGTCTACCAGGCCTTCCTCCTACTAGATAGACCAACTAGCCTATTATACTAGCATAATATACTAGCCAACAGGCCTAGTTCAGTTAATGATAATGTGTCAGTTTGACACTTAACCACGCATGAACAAATAAATCTCTGTCCCTGAACCCATCAGACGAGCCCCTTCTTTACAAACCTTCAAAACTAGGCTAAAACATATTTCCTTAAACAGATTATTCCTTAGCAGCCTTTTCTTCTTTCCTTCCTTATCTCCTCTGATTTCCTTTTCTTCCTGACCCACTATATTTTGTCTATTGTTTATCTATTATATATTTATTTATGTAGCACCACTTACTCGTACCCCTTGTTAATTATATGATTCTTCTGCCCGAAGGTGGCCTGGAAGAGATCGCTTTTAGCGATAAAGCCGCCTTAATTGTGTCTTTTTTAAGAACATTATTTTATGTACTTTGTGTGTGTGTGTGTGTGTAATAAAGTACATATATTTGAATTGAACAAATGAAACATGCAAAAATATTGATTGACCAAACCAAATAACAATAAAATGGTGTAGCCATACAGTTCGTTATTGGGGAAGCCTTGTGCGACAGAAGTAGTTCTCGCTCTCTGTCTCTCAGGATGACATTAATATTATTTTGTATAACTTTGGGTAAGGTCCCTAAGTAACATTATTTTAGTTACCGTTAGAACTTAGAATTAGAACAAATCGTCGCTATGACCTGTTCGTGTTCTAGATCTATTGATATTTGATTTGATTGAGTGTCAGGGAACGAAAAAATTGAGTTTCACGTAAAATTATACATCGCAGGTTGTTTCTGTCACGTCGTGAAAGCTTCACCTAATCCTCTTTCAAAATCTGTGTGAAAATTAAAACTTTTGGATTTAAATATACAATAACTACTTTTGTCGAAGCATAGCACTTGCTGGAGCCACTGAAACCTCGCCGGGTTCTCCGAGTGCTGTACTTGACGTGGGGCCGTGTCAGCAATCGTCTGAGGTCCGTATGATGCCGGGCAAGCGTTACTGCCGAGAGAACCGCAGGCGCAGCGCGCGCTCAAGTACAGATAGCAATAACAAATATATTAAGCTAATGGGTTCTAAAAAAACTAGAGACGTACATTCAATCGAATACTAAATTATTTGTTCCGTGGTTGCTAAAGCTAAAGGTTGTTGCTCGAATAGCAACTCCTGCGCAAGTAATCATCACGATCCTCAGTCTGCCGCGCGAGCACATTGAGTTTTGGTAGATTTCACATACACCCCTGAATTTCTTCTCGGGAATATGCAGGTTGTTTTCTTCCACCGAAAAGTCAGTGATATAAGAATTTATGTTACTATTTATCACAGGGTACTATTTCTCATATTAAAAGTGAGTTTTCTTGTTACCTCTTGACGTTTCATTGGCGTAACCTATCGTGTTGAAAGTTGGCACTCACATAGGCTGTAGCATGCATGTGATAATAGGCTATATTCTACGCCAGTTAAGTGTTCCTATGGCATAAATTCCACGCAGACGAAGGTGAAGGAAAAATGTAGTTGCGAAAAAATCTCGAGATATTCTGCTGTCGGTACATTGCAGCAATAAAGCTGAGTGCAGTCACATAAAACCTTTTATGTGATTTACTATGTATTAAATACGAACGTCTGTTGCTGACGTACATATTATGTATGTTTTTATGTAGCATGTTTGTGCAATACCTTCAGGCGCAGTCACTCGATTTCGCCAACATATTGCATGTTTTCAACCGTCTTCAAAAAAGCAAGAGGTTCTCAGGTCAACTACACTATAACTCCGCTAGATGTGAATCTATTTTGATTATTCTTTTTAATTTGGTACAGCATACTTTATAGGTGTTTCCACATATATTTTATCGAAATTGATTGAGCGTTTTTTTGAGAAAATCAACCAAAACCAAATACGAGTATGTACTGATCTACGTGCGAACTTTTTTAAGTCAATCGAAGTCGGTTTTTTGTTCTTTTTGAACGCGTTTATTATTCTTCCTTGTTTCGAGTTACGCCTTGTAGTTTCTATTGATTTTTTCGAGCTCTTTTTCTTTGCATATTTCTACTGGAATAAGTCTGTATTTCGTTATTATTGCTTTGTTTATTTGGCACCATTTAATTTTATTCTAAACCTAGTTTTCTATCTTAAAGTTTCTTAGAATAAGAAGCCTAGAAGAAATCGCTTTCGGCAATAAGGTCGCCATCCTATAACAACTCGTTACTTATTGTGTTTTTCTTTGTAATATATATTTTTTGCGTATGATTATTGCGTAGGGGTTTTCTTAAATTTTTAATTAAGTTCGCCTGTCTTTTTTATTACTGATAAACCAGTACATTACTCGTAAACCCCTCTGAAGTTAGCTACAAAAGGCTGAGAAGTATCAATTCAATTATTAACGTATAAGTGGGAGGCAAGGCAAATTAGCGGATGGAAAGAAAGGTCCTAGTGTTGTATGTCATCTAGGGATAGTTGTTATCGAAAATAATACACACACATTCCGTCTGTACATGTTTGAAATAGCGGAGAGATAACTCCAGAGGGGCAAACTTGGTGTGCGAGTACTGTAAGAGTGGCTGTTTTTAATATTTTATTGTATAGGGATTGTAGTGTAAGAAATACATGACGATCCCGTGTATCTCCTTAATATGATCAGACATTCATAGCATCTGGTCTTTTAAGACAATTTTAAATGTGAAGCAAAATCATTGAAGACAGCAACTAAACATGATTGGAGATTTGTAGAAAACCTTGTGAAATCCCTGACACGAGTTACGACAGGCGTGCGCTAGCAATCCCACCGTTCCTATTTGTCGCCTCAAAGCGACATCGGCATGACGCGACAAATTGGGCGGACTGTTCTCCGATAGATTGAATATGCTAAAACGGTTTTTGTGACGATCATCTTTGTACAGGCGACGAGAAAAAGTATAGACGTGTCTTTCTGTTATATTTAATAGGTTGCTGAGTGAAAGACATACAAACTAACAAACAGTTGCACATTTGTAATATTCATAAACTGCCATACCATAGACATAAGTCCATTGTTGGATATGAGATTCCCACGTAGATCGCCGCCATCGTATTAAATAAATCTCTCTATAACAATTACTTATGTAAGTTATATATCTTTGGTGGGCCCTATTTAGTGACTAGCATCTAACCTGAGGCCCTATTATAAAGCTGAGACTATGGAGAAAGGTATCTCTATGTATTTCCTTCCCAAGTGTATCCAAGTATATGCGGACAATACAACTCGATTTTTTCGCCGCCCACGCGCGCGCTATGAGTACAGTTTCTTTAAACTTTGTCGACCCGTGTCATTATAGTAAACTAAATTGGTACAACTGTTTCTGTACACAGTCTTAAATTATTATCTGAATCATATCTATGTTCTGAATTCTGAATTTACAATTTACTGTCTATCTCTTGCGACTGCTGTAACAGCTTCTGTGGCCTTACGACTACATGCTCGGATTTACATTCCGGAGGTCTCGGATTTGATTCCCAGTGTAGTATTTTCATATATTTTCCATGTCCATTTGGTTAGCTGCTACCAAAGTCTGCCGCCAAACAGCAGTGCTAATAGCACAGTTTTGCTTCGGTGTGAAAGGTAGCCTGAGGCTTCTGTGTGAGAACAAGGTGAGATGAAGGCCTTCTGTGTAAGAACGAGGTGAGATGAAGGCCTTCTGTGTAAGAACGAGGTGAGATGAAGGCCTTGTGTGTAAGAACGAGGTGAGATGAAGGCCTTGTGTGTAAGAACGAGGTGAGATGAAGGCCTTCTGTGTAAGAACGAGGTGAGATGAAGGCCTTCTGTGTAAGAACGAGGTGAGATGAAGGCCTTCTGTGTAAGAACGAGGTGAGATGAAAACCAAGTGCTAACCCATATAATTTTTAAAGACAATGTATGCTACATGTACTTCAAATAATTTCCCATGGGAAGATATTATCGGGAATAATTTTTAATATCCTGTGTGTCAATACATATAAATTTTTGAATAATCGAAATTTCATACAAATCTTTTAACAAATAATGAACTCCCCTTTCAATACTTCTCATAGACTTACATTCTGATACCATCAAGCAAAACTTTAAAATTGACATGGAATTGAAAAAATTTAGGTATTAACATAATCGACCGGAAGCGACACGTCAAAAACACGTACAAAGCTCATCTAGGACATTAATAAAACTCACAAAAAATCCGCCGGTGAAATACCAATGAACTTTTGAATGAATCGCAAACTACAGTCATAACTCTTAAAGGTCAAAATTCAATAAAAATCAATTTCGTTATTGAATAAACTTGCATTACAGGGAAGTAGGTACCACTTTCGTATAGAGGGGCCAAAAATTTACTTTTTATTGACTAACCGCAAGCCTGAATACAGCTAGCTGTGGTTTTACGCTATGGTTTTCCTCAAGTTGTTCATCCTGATATGTAATATATGATTAAATAACCTGTGTTTTTAATCCTTGAAATTAGCCTTGAACTTATGTCGTAAATCTACCTACTCATAAATTGTTTTAAAGCTACATAAATGCTTTAAAATTTATTTATTAGGTATGCAATCAGCATTTCACTTTAAAGTACTTTATTGCATAGAATTGATGATTGTCTAAATTCTAATGTGCTTTCCAGTCACAAGCTCCCATAGTATTCTGAAAAACTAACACAAATGTTTCGATCTCATACAAAACAATGTAACCCAAAAAAAATAAGCTATTGGCAAACATGAATGGACTTCTTGAGCGTTGAACGTTTCATGTTTGGCTACATGACATTGACAGCTTGTTCTGATAGCTCAAGGCGTCGAATTTCAAACTCTTATTTTTAGTTTTACAAGGCTTATGTCGCGTTAATTCGATGAAAGTTACAAGAGAAATCGCGAGTATCACGAAACTGCAATGTGGATACATTGACGATCGACTTGTTTTATTACAATACAAAGTTACGATATTATTGACAAAATACGATACTGTTCACAAAATCGAATGATATTAGTTCATTTTAAGTGAAAACTCTCACTGGATACATTGCAGTTTCGTGCTCCCCGCGATTTTTCGACCCTGCATGCTTAACTATCCCACGGGTGGCATTTTGGACTTCGATATTTCATAAAATATGTCAAAGAAAGAGATACATAATTGTAGTTCAATTCATACAAACCAGTAAAGTGCTAAATTAAGCCCCTCTATAAAAACCACCTCAATACAAAAACACGTTTCTTTAGTGTGAATGAAATGAACCGGTACAACTTTGACCAACATAAGTCTACCGATATAAAACTACAGTTCCAAGTCTTCCGCCTTTACCTACTACGAAATAAGACTGAGATTACATTTGGGTGAAGTATTCGAAGTGCACCAGGAGCTTGTTGAGGTATAATTGCATAGTACTAGTCGATCACACATCGATATTGGATGATAAATGGTTGTGTGTCAAAACACAACGGATTGTGTGTCGTACGTTCACAAAAAACAGTTGTTTGGTAATGTGAATAGTTGGGTTCATTCACCATTCGATTCGGCGCTGAGGTGGTGGGTAAATACCAGTTATTGTGTGTTTAATAAGTACCGACTTTATACCGCAATGTTCAATGTCCACACTTACCGCACTTTATACAAACTAACAAAGTACAAGGATTATTTTAGTATTTGGTCTACGTATGCATGAATTTGAATTTCGAACACAGCTGAAGTGGCTCGCAGTCCGGCGCCGTAGAGACTTGCTGCTGTCACTTCTTTACTCAATCCTTTTTTACCCTCGCACTCCTTCCCACCTTAAAGACCGTTTCTCTTTCCATTATTCAAGTCTCATTCGCCCTAACGTTCTTCTGAGACCCTCCTACTCGACTTCCCCTCTCATTCCTCCAAATTTGACTCAAAATCCTTTTCCGTGCAGAGTGTCCGATATGGAACTCTATTCCTGAACCCATCAGACGAGCCCCTTACAATCCTTCAAAACTAGCCTAAAAACATATTTCCTTGAACATATTATTCCTTAGCAGCCTTTTCTTCTTTCCCTCCTGATCCACTTTACTATGTCTATTGTTTATCCATTATATGTATGTATAATAAGTTGATTGTCGTCCTTTTCTGACAGTGGCTCTTGACAGCGGCTTGACTTGCGGCTTCTTGACAGACCTAATATATTTTTGTTTCGTTTGGTATGATGACGCGTATAGCTGGAAGGCCGACACGCGCCGCTGAAGCCGCTCCCTGGTCGGGAACTAACTAAAGGATGTTGCATAAAAACAAACATTAAAATCTGACAGAAGAGAAAGATATTAACTATAAACATGTATACGAGAGGCTTCCGTTTGACCAAACTTTCAGCTGATGCCGAGAGAATATGCGGTCTAGGATGGGTCACGGTTGCCTAGAAATATCCTTTTCAATCTGGCCTTGAAGACATCTAGGTTGTAGCGCTCGGGGAACACAGAATCCGCATAATAAACGAAGAAGCGAAACGCTTCGTGTGAATTGGTGGAATTTCAACTGAGAATAAAACCCAGCTGTTCTTTTGGTAGACCTATAATTAAACGAGGACTGTGTAATAAGGACGTGATTTGCGAAATATTATAAAGAACAAGTTTGCGTTCAAAAAAACTAGAAACCGACTTCAACGGTCCTAAAAGTCTACAGCAAATTTAAGACCTACGAGTATATGGGTTTCTCGTGGATGCCATTGTCAGAATTGGACCAAATTGGTCAAAAGTTCTGAGGTAACAAACATAAATTAAGAAACACATCCGTCGCATTGAGAACATCCTCCTTTTTTGAAGTTGGTTGAAAAATAAAATATCAGTATTCAATATAGAGATAAAATGCACCCTTATTGGTTTATGTTTACGCATGGCATAAAATCTCACCTGATACCACTAACCCATATTTGATAGAACTGTGTACATCCATCTTAACGTGCTATTCATCGTTATATTACTAAACGTTACTTGGGCTAGAGGAGAGGAGAGTTAATATGATAATGATCAACTTTGTTTTTAGGGTCCCGTAGTCAAACAAGGAACCCTTATAGTTTCCCTCTGTCCGTCCGCGGCTTAGCTCAGAGACCCTTACTACTAGAAAGCTGTAATTTGGTACGGGTATACATATTAATCACGCCGACAAAGTGGTAGAATAAAATCTTGAAAATAATTTTTTTACGTAAGGGTAATTTGGGGGTGAAATAGTTTTTTCGCGTCTTCCTCATTGTGTGGGATATCGTAAATAATAATAATATTTTGCTTATGTTTACGAAGTAATCAACCTGTATCGCTGTAAAACGACAATGTGTGAGATCAACCGCGAACGACGCGGCGGACAGTAAATTGCTATACGTTGTGTTATTTATTTATTTCTCATCAGATTATATTGTTACATATATTTATATGTGTTCCTGTACATTCGAGTACAAAAATATGTATCCATTTGTGAACCATGTCACATTCACTCATGCTTGTTTCTATGCAGTGTGTTGAAGTAAATGTCAGTTAAAGGTGAATGTGACATGGTTCAAAAGTGGATTTTTGTACTCCAAAGTAAAGCAATGAATAGGGAAACATGGAGCAAGTTGGAGGAAGCCTATACCCAGAGTGGGTACAGTATACGTAGTTTTAAGAAAAACATGTTTTGTAACGCTGTTGCAAATAAAAGCCTTATTATTTAATATGTGCCCAAACCAAAATCTCAACGGCTTTCGTTGTAAAATTACGAAACTAAATCACAATACTTAGTTAATTTCCTAACATTTTGTGAGCAAATTAACCGTCCCTTTACGAGCAATCTTGTGTCCCTGGAGTATTAAATGTGCATTAGACGAGCTCTGAAGCGTAACACTCGCGCATGCGCAGTCCCATTCATGACTGAAGGAGATACTGACCCGTGTTGTTCACTTGTTGGTATAGCATTTGTATGTTTCCCAGAACTAGATCTACAGTTGAAGACACGAGTCCATTGTCGGTTCAAATATGACCAGACAATTGTCACTTCAGATTGATCATAACTTGACTCGGTAGATGTTTTCCTTGACTCAAGATCGAGGTTCCTCTCATCAGGCGCACGATATCTAGAGTGTCTTCTAAAACTAACATTAAGGTATGTGGGAGTGTGTGATGGTGTGTGTAAGAAGTGTGTGTGTGACTGCCCTATTAATTGGTTTCAGTAAAAGTAAGTTGTTGGGATTGGTCAGCATGTCCACTGGTGTTCAATGCCATATAACATCACCAGAGATGAGGGCTATGTCACTACCTCGACAAGAGATTCGGTCTCTAAGGTCTCTTGGTAGGTTAGCTGTTCGTCGTTACTTGTTTATTTTGCTTTGAAAGGGGTTTAGCATATAAGTTTAGGTTTCTATATACACTAGACCGAACGGAATCCGTAGCAAAAAAATCTGTCAGTAAAGCCGCAGTTTCCAAATATAATTAACACCACACTAGATTTAACCCATCATCATCATTTTTCCTCCACAACAATTAAGGCTCGGATCTGCCCGTCCGTCGTCGACGGGCATCTTGCCCGCCACGGGTGGGCGCTCGCGCTAATTGCGGGCAGTCCGCGACCCGTGACGACAGTTATCCGGGAGCGGCGCGAGAGTCGATCGGGTGAGACTTGTAGCATCTAGTGCTGCAGAGGTGCAGACTTGTTGCAACACGTTCCGTTTTCTATAATGGCAATAGTTATGTAACATGAAATGCAATTGGAATTTGAACGTGGTGATTTCTTTCAAATCTCCCCATGTCCAACGGTTGATTATGCAGCTGTTTATACCCTTCAGAAAAAAGCGTCGGTGGCGCAGTGGATAAGGCGCGGACATTCAATCCGGGTTCGTATCTAGCCGTGTACCTATGAGTTGTTTTTCAATTCAAGTATATTATCCGATTGCTTAACGGTGAAGGAAAACATCGTGAGGAAACCTGCACACTCCTGAGAAGAAATTCAAAGGTGTTTGTGTGAAGTCTACCAATCCGCACTGGGCCCGCGTACTATGGCCCATAGCTGATGATGAAAAAAACACCTTCATTTTGTCTATGTATTTTTTAAATCTAACTTCTTGTGCAGACTTTTTTAACCATCCTTAAAGTTAACTGTTTGGTCGTGTTGGCGCCGTTTCCCCGCCCAAACCTCCTTGCCCAACAGAAACAAAGCGCGGTATCGCGGCCGGAAGCAGCCAGTTAACCGGCAAAATTCAAATTTCGAACAGAATGGCCGCCGAGAGGAACGAGCAATATCCGTTCCATTTTCGCAACTCGATACGTCCGAATTCGGACGCGTTGGTGCGTTTCGGTAACGGTTACAATTCAAATTTCGAAGGATATACGGATTCATTTTCTGTAAACCGTTTTATGTATCGATTTCTTTTTTTTGCGAAAGTAAGCTTTTTATGAAATCGTGTCTTGTAGCTAATCATATTTTTAAGAAGCTGTTTGTTTTTTGGGTAAGAATCCTAATAACTATACTTTTATTTTCTAATGATATTGTTATTTTGGGGTAGAGAATTGAGTAGGAAAGCCGGCCCCCTGGCTTTGCTTCTTATCTCGTCTCCCCAGAATAAGCTTATTAAACATCCGTATTTATACAATATTCTTGAAAAACTTAAATTTTTTGATTGAAAACTTAATTAATCGACATTATTCCTTATTTTTTAAAATTTTCTTACAAAGGTTTAGTGTGTCAGTGTCTAAATATAAGCTAAACATACGGTTTTTATTCTCAAATGTATGAATAATCATTTGGGTTTTTAAATTTTTTTTACAGGTAAGTTCAGTCATGTTTTCGCGCGCTAGTATCGGTAAGTTGCACATAAGTTGCATCAATTTGTTTAATTTTCCACTTGGTATTATTAAATTGTTGATTTAAGTTAGCGTAGTATTTTTAGTTAAATTTCAATTATTGTAGTTTTTAAAAAAAAAAATATGTTTTTGTATGTATAAATTTCCATATAAAAATCGCCTCAATCACCAGCATAATTTATTAACCGTAGGTAATAATTTATTATAATATTTTATACAAGGTCATAAACCCGTTTTACCATAAAAACTGGCAACACACAAGCACACAAGGTTAATTCTATTTAGCGGGTTCGATAATAATCTTTTATATGGTAATGGTAAAGAGATATTTCAAATCCGGTCTGCACTTGTACACTATTTTAAAAAATCAAGGAATAATCTATATATGTATAGAAAAATACTAGAATTACATTTTTGCTTCTATTTTAATTCTACAAAATCATTCTTTTTGTCCTAAGTGACAACGTCATAATTATGTCATATTATTAACGCCATCTTTGTTTCCTGTTAGGTCTTGCCTGCTTCGTGCGTTTTTATGGTTCCGTAGTCAAACAAGAAACCCTTATAGTTTCGCTCTCTCCGTCCGCGGCTTAGCTCAGAAACTATTATTACTAGAAAGCTGTAATTTGGTACGGTGTAATATTAATCACGCCGACAAAGTAGTAGAATAAAATCTTGAAATATATTTTTGGGTGGCTCCCATACAAAACTTGTACCTATTGTATTTATGCCAAATAAAGTATTTCAATTTTTTTATTTAATACACGTAACTTGGGGATGAAATATTTTTCCGCGTCTGCCCCATTGTGTGGGATATCGTTGAATAGGTCTTTCAAAAATATTGAGGGCCTAGTAACATCACTTTCCAGTTCAGGTATACGTTTGCTACATATTAAGCTTTATATTAATACTACCTGTGTCTGTTAAACTTTAAAAATCTGTAAAAATTAACTGTAGTTGTATATATACTGAACTTAAACGAAGGTGCTTTTACAGGTTAACGAGTCTACCAAATTATACGAGTAAAATGTCCTTGGAGTAGTAGAAATGAAAATTCGTACAAATATCATTCAAAATTACTTTTTATAAAACCAGTTCAACTACGGAACCCTACACTGCACGTGTGCCGACACGCACTTGACTGCTTTTTAAATTTTCCATCAAACTAGACCATAATATACAAAATTGTAATTAAATGACGTACAATTAATAATGAACTTTAAAATTACAAGTGTTCGTACAAGTCCAGCCCGAAGCTCCATTCGCGGAATGTTTTATTTGTAAGTTTTATAGGATTAGTCAAATATTGATTAAGATCTATATTAATATAATCTTTTTCCAAATATAAAAAGCCATACTCATGAACAATACATAAGTATTAAACAGTTCCATGTTGTCATATCAAATGACAATATTTTCTCTGGAAAAGTAAATTTTCTCAAATTTATCAGTGTCGTTTTCATTCATTCATCTGGATAATGTCCATACTAATATAAATGCGAATATGAGTTTGTTTTTTCTTCTTTTACGTCACAACAGAGATTCTGGAATGACTTGATTCTTTATATAAGGGCAGGAAAATGATGTAGGCTTCATTTTGTCCCAAGTGAACGAATAGTTCAAATAGAATAATTTATGAAGTTCATGATAGATGAAGTGGTGGGGAAAAGCTAGTATTAAAATGTTACTCAAGATTGAGGAAACTTAAAATCACAAAATTCAAATTAAATAGAAAATGTTGTCATTTCATTTAAAATAGTGAAGGGAAAAAAACACAAGTGGGATTTCAACCCGCGTCTGACGGCAGTCCGGGGTGAACTTTCTTTCACTATTTCCAAAAATGTTAGTAGTGGCCAACTGCGCCTAAAGCAGTGTATATTGAATAATCTTGAGATCTAATGAATTTCGGATTAGGTCTAGAATACGGATCATACTCTCTGGAATCACAACGACCTAAGATATCTTTGAATTTCTAAAGCGGCAGAAACATTGCGCTCGCCGCGAGATGGCCCGATAGCCGGTCCAATGGCGTATACAATTAATGGCGTCTATCTCGCTAATTAAGTATTGCGAGCGACCTAGAATCTTTAATGAGGCTGTGGCAAGATCCGCTGATCACTTGCCACTTGCGTCCGTCACGCACCGGTGCGGTCAGTCAGTGGTGCGGGGGGAAGTGCGAGTGCGAGGAGGTCGGGGCTACATCTGCATGTCTACATTCTGTAGTAAGAATAACTCGCACAAATTTAGCCGACTCCATGGCCTAGTGGCTACACAGTCAGGCTTACAACCCGGAGGCTGCTGATTTGATTCCCAGGGCGGTATATCTATGATATTCGGTTTGGATGGTGTTTTAATGCTTGCATGTTTGCACTTGGCCTTCATCTCCCCTTATGGTAAGCGTGCGCACCCAGAAGCCTCAAACTAATGAGGTGCTGGTTCTGCTACCTTTCATACTGTAACACAATACTGCTATTAACACTGCTGTTTGGCGGCAGACTTAGGTTACATGTACATGCAAGCCAGGCGGATATAGAAAATGCCCTACCAAGAACCGAACCGTGTGCCGAGGCACCTTCAGTGGGAATCGAAGCCGGGACCTGTGGATTATAAATACAAGCGTGTAGCCAATAGGCCATGGAGGCGGGTAAAACGTTTAAACTTAATCAGGGCCAAACTAAGCAAGACTCACAATACTGTATGTGGATACCACATCCCTCGATGTGTTTAGCACTTCTTTGGAGTACAGCAAGCCTAACAGTTGCAAACAAAAGGTTTGAACCGAAAAATATGTTTTCCAACGATCTGATTAAAGGAGATAATTTGCACCAGTTTAATTGGGATTAAAGTAACAATAAGTTACGAAATACGCACTAAGGCAAGGCTGCCGTCGCATCACTAGTCCGACCCTTCTTCCATGCATCGTTGCTCAAGATGAGAAGATGATACTGCGTATTTTGTATTTGTTAAACGATTTAACAGTTGTTTACGAGAACACCATATTTTATCTGACACGCTTCGGTTTCGTACGGGAGCAATCTACACTAATATTATAAAGAGGAAAGTTTTGATTGTTTGTTTGTTTGTTTGTTTGTTTGTTTGTATTGAATAGGCTCCGAAACTACTGGACCGATTGGAAAAATTCATTTACCATTAGAAGCCGACATTATCCCTGATGGACATAGGCTATATTTATTTTTAGAAAAAATTAGAGATCATTACTAAAACTTCAGTAATGTAAACCAAGGTGTAATATTTTTTGCCGTTATGGCGGGTTTGCGCCACGCCACGCACGCGCGCCGAGCGCTGTCAGTTGATCTGTAACTATGACTACGAAAAACAACGGCTGCTATTGTAAAATGTTTTATTACGAGTCTTAAATATATTATTGTTGAACCATAGCCTTTAGTCCGTTCTTTTCAATATCCCCGGAAAGAAGAGTAGACAGTGGATACGCCCGCTGCGCGACAGCCTGCAGCGGTCGTCCTCCACGTGCACCTGACGTGCGTCCGACGTGCATCCGAGTAGAAACGTGCGTGTTTCGGGGCCTGCCGTGGAGCGAACATGAGCGAACGAACATTGTATGCGAGCGCAGAATATTCTTCAGCAAGCACGGTTAGCAGGATTGTTTTAAACTTCAAAATGACGGAGGGGAACATGGAAATTAAACCTACAACGACGGTGGAAGCCGTGTGTGTGAAAGTGCCACCATTTTGGCCCGAAGAGCCAGCGCTTTGGTTCGCGCAGCTGGAAGGACAGTTCGTGCTTGCCAGCATCACCGCAGACAGCAAATACAATTATGTCATATCGAATCTTGAGTTCAAATACGTGTCAGAAAACAAAGATATAGTTAAAAACCCTCCCGGTGCGAACAACTATGACAAAGTTAAAACGGAACTGATTCCGCGGCTGTCTTCATCGCAAGAGCAGGGAGTGCGCCAGCTACTCACGCACGAAGACATCGGGGACCGCAAGCCAGCACAAATTCTTACGGCACCTTCAAAGTTTGGCCGGTCCGAGCGTACCCGACGATTTTGTACGTTCTATTTGGTCGAGGCGCCTGCCAACGAATGTACAGGTGATTATTGCGTCGCAGCCTAAGAAAGCCTTTAGTCGGTTCTTTTAAATCTCCTGGGAAAGAAGAGTAGACAGTGGATACAGCCTGCAGCGGTCGTCCACCACGTGCTACGCCGTAAAATGTCTTTCATCGCATGTGCTGCGGAAACTATGAATAATCAACAGAACAAGAACATCAAAAAGCTATTTTCACTGTGTTATATAAATAAATAAAAGTATGGTTTTAGATTAATTTCTATGGTTGTGCCTTGCTTTTTCCACATTTCAGGATTCTAGGTCAAACGGGAAATACCTTATAGGTTTTGATTCTCTTGCATTCTCTAAGGAAATTGTCTAAAAGTGCGGCTTAAACAGACATATCTTTTTATTGTGTTGACGTAGAAGTTTGATTTTTTCACAAATCTAAGAGACTGCAGACTTGAGTACTTGATATTAATTTCAACTTGATACCTTTACGCCTACATTTACGTATACACTGAGAAAAAGGGTATTGACTGACAGACAGACGGACAACAAAGTGATCCTTTAAGGGTACCTTTTTAGGGTTCCTTAGTCCAATAAAGAACCCTTATAGCTTCACTCTATCCCTCTGTTCGTCTGGCTGTCCGCGGCTTAGCTCAGAGACCCTGACTACTAAATAGCTGTAATTTGGTATGGGTATACATGGTATCACGATAGCAAAGTGGTGGTAGAATAAAAAAACTTGGGGATGAAATATTTTTTCACGTCACGTCATTGTGTGGGGTATCGTTGAAATATTACGCTTGAAAGTGAGAATTTTTGTCCGAGTTGAGCGTCCCCCTCCCCTCTATCTGCTAAACTGGTGCTTTTAAAAATCTGAAAAATTCATTAACATTAAATCCAAACCGGCACTTATTGTTCCGAGCAACTACGGAGCCCTGCACTGCGCGTGGACTGACGCGCACTCGGCTGCTTTTTAGGGTTCCGTACCTCAAAAGGAAAAAAGGAACCCTTATAGGATCACTATGTTGTCCGTCTGTCTGTCAAGGTCCTTTTTCTCTGGAACGCGTGAAGGTATCAAGTTTCAATTAATATCGAATTAATGCGAATCTGCGGTCCTTTGGACCCGTGAAAAAATGAAGTTTCTAGGCCAACGCAATAAAAAGATATAGCTGTATTTCAGACCATTTCCATACAAAATGCAAGAAGAAAGAAACCAAAACCTATAGGGTACGTCCCGTTGAGCTAGAACTTGAAATTTGACAAGAAGCAAGGTCTTACAGCGCAACCATAGGAATAAATCGGAAAACCAGGATTTCCTAAAATTAAATTTTTTTTCTTTGGATTTGGCAATAATTTAAAGTCTCAAAAATAGCGTTTATGCTAATTTGTGCGGTATATAATAAGAAGTTAAGGCGCGGACTCTCTATCTGAGGGTTCCGGGTTCGAATCCAGCCGTGTACCTATGAGCGTTTTTCAATTCAAGTACATTATTCGAATGCTTGACGGTGAAGGAAAACATCGTGAGGAAACCTGCATGTCTTGAACAGGCATGTGAAATCCGCCAATCAGCACTGGGCCCGCGTGGTGGACTATGCCCCATACACTATCTGTAGGAGAGTAGGCCTGAGTTCATACAGTGGGGACGTATATAGGTAGATGATGATGATGAAATAAATATATGTCTATGTAATTCATCTTAAATAAAGCGTGGTTTAAAGAAAAAACCGCTCGCTTCGCTCGCGCAGCTACCGCGTTTTAGCTACAATGCCAAACCTTACCAATCAAAAATCTCACCTGAATGGATATCTTTTTTTCTCTAGCAAGTAGTTTCGCCAACAACAAACAACCTGTGTGGGGTTTCAGACCAACTCCCTTAACACCAAAAATTCATAGAAACGTCAAAATTAGTTGACCATTTTAAACACCAACTCAACCCCTCGCGGTCGGTTGTCTGTAAGCCACAAAATACCGCGTGAATTAATTTACGAAATTTTTCATAAAACTAACAACTGAATCACTTTTTTGTCCTTCTGGTGTTATGTCTGTCAAGACCATTTTTCTCAGGGACGTTGGTCGCGTAGGGATATGAAGCTGAAAATACATTTACGCTTATCCAAAAATGTTTAAAAAATAAATGTCTACCCGTGCGAAGCCGGGGCGGGCCGCTAGTTTTCTAATAAAGAAAACGGTTTTTTTTCCGCTCATAAAAACGTTCTTGTACCATCAGTATATGTCATAGATTGATTACTGTAAATCAGTATACAAATAACCATATTTCAGCTTTTCTAACGTCATTGAATTGGCATAAGACAGAACGAGATAAATATACATTCTCTGTCGTAAATTATGTGTTAAACTTAAGCGATTATCGCCATTTGGGTTAATACTTTTAAGGAAAAATAAAAGCTTTTAAAAGCGATTATTTAGTACTGATTAGTTAACCTTCAGGACCACTAACAATCATTTCAGTTGTCAAATACCGGAGCGCCGTGTTACAAGACGTGCAATTGTGGCTATTGCCATCTCGTTTTAATACACGAAATGCTGTCATTAAAATGCCGAGTACGCAGTATAGACAGAATTGTTCAACTTGTTCCTGTTTTCTATTTTCAAATAAACAAATTAAAAAGTTGACCTCACTCACGCGTTTATTTCGATTTGTTTATTAAATTAACTATTACTAAATTATTCAATAGTTAATGGAAACGGATCAATAAATTATGCAATTTAAACACTGAGCAGTTTTTCCTTTGCATGTCATCGTCAATTTTAATTACGTCTCGTAACCCTGAAGGAATTGTTGCAAAAACAACACGCCACGAGATCCGCTCGTCATCTCGGTGACGGCGACGGTGTTATTCTGAAATAATATTATTTATTTCTTATAATCATATTTTCCAATAATTACAACTAATGTTTTAAAGAGAAATGATTATTGTATAAAACTGACTTGGATACATTTTGCTGTGCCCTGGCAGGGTTCATTTATGTAGATCCAAATCAATATATATAAAGCTAATGTTAGTACGTTCAGACAGGGTTTTCTCTATCACCACCAACTCCGATCAACTTCCCGTTGGAGTAGTGAATACCACTTGGTCTCCTACTGAAAGTAAGGGAGATTGGTTGCGATGGGTAGAAGTGAGTGGTTGTGGCTGACCAAAATGTGAAATATATATATATATGTCCTTGTCTAACTCATGTTAGTCACATAAGAACTTCTGGAAAGTTCTGCAAATTTCTGTAATGGTCAGAAAGATTACATTTACTTTACGTTTATGCCAAAATAAATGTCCATCCGTGCGAAGCCGGGGTTTAGTCAGTAGTCTTAATATATAAAACAAAGTCGGGTTTGTTCGAACACTTGTAACTCTAGAACGTCTGCACCGATTTTCATGGTTTTTGATTTGTTGGATTTGTCTCCGTCCCAAATAGCAGAATAACTATTTTTTATACATTCACGACCTAACAGAAAGTTTTAAATGACTTGATTTTGTGTAGAGGGATAGTTGATAGGCGAAGGAAGGAGATAGGCTACATTTTATCTCGATCGAACGAGCAGTTAAAATGAGTTCTATATCAAATTTGTGATTATTTTTTATTGTCTGGTTGTTTTTGCGTCACTAAAGTTTCAGCCAATGGCAGACATCGAATCTTACTGCTCCCTCCCTCCGCGTAAATCGGCGGTTTGGTTTTCAAACAAAATCGTTTGTAAGCTTTCTACGGAGTATGTATTCCGTGATGGTCTGTATCGAATGTCTATTTGTTTTTAGTTATTTAGTAAAGGTTACGATAGAATGTTTAAAGAAAAGATTCATATTTACTCGTTTATTCAATGAACATATTTTAACCCAGAATACGGCTGTTAAAGGAAAATTTATTTTCCTTGTCGCCTGCAATGACTGCAACCTGCAAGATATTCATTTATCGTATCCAAAGGTAATACATTATCTACTTTATATTTATTTATGTGATTAAATTCGTGACGTATCTACTGTCAGGATGCACGACGTAATTGACAGTGTTAAGCGCTTAATTCGATCTTTAAAACCATGTTGAGAGAATAAAGATTTTATATAATTTAAGTTTGAATGTGTATTATATAAATTGTTAATAATAACCAAGTGTGTGGAAAAATAAACATTTATCTTATCTATTCTTGGTGGATTCTGCGACGAGGTACGTATATAAGGGATATACATATACATACATGTATATAGAATATATACATATATATATATAGAATAATAGCACATCACATCATCAGCCTGTATATGTCCCCGCTGCAGGGGCTACTCTGCTACTCTCTGTGTATGGGCCTTTGAATTTCTTCTCAGAAGTGTGCAGGTTGCCTCACGATGTTTTCCTTCACCGAAAAGCCAACAGTAATGTTTTTTATCATTCGTACATAAATTCCCAATAACAAATTGGAACTCAGTGGTACGAGCCAGGATGGAACCCAGACCTCGATTGTTCAAGGACTGACGCTCTACCCAACTGAGCTACCACAGCATAGCACAGAATAGCAGTAAAATATAAATTTAAGTACGCTGCCTACATCGCATTCACATCACATGAAGGCTACCGTGTACTAGCACACGCTTGCAGAAGCTACCATTAATATACAAACTGACAGACACATATTCGTATTATACGAGAACAACCGCCCACTGGCGTCCGCTCGCTTTTGCAACAAGACAAATAGAAATGAGAATTAATCTCAATTTGTTAGGTTTGAATGCTATCTGATGATCCAGTGTGCAATTTTAACTGTAATTTAATTTGATGTTCAAAAAACTGAACACGGGTTTTTTATGGTAGAAAAGCATCTAGAATTTAGCTCTTGTGTTTAATGAAAATAATAACAGGCTATTAACTTTTATCTAGCCTTGTTGGAGAGATATTGGAAGAATCCCACATAACCCGGTTTTGCCATTAGGCATTCGGATATCTTTTGATGGTTCCCCTTCGTTTAATTTTTCTTCTTTTGTCTCACAAACAATTGATTTCAATCTTCTTCTTCTTCGTGTCGAGGTTCCTCAGATACATGATGCCCAGTAGGCAGCGGTGCTGACGGCCCTGGCTGTGGCGTCCACTAGGTCGATAAGACGAACTTAGTTTGGTTTATTTCAATTAGTATTTATTGATTTGTCCTTGAACCTTCCTTCAAGAAATATTTAGATAAAAAGATTACTTATTTTTTATACTTTTTTGGTTTATTTTAAAACCAAATTAAACAATATGTTTTGAACTGTCGTGCCTATACATGTCATGCATACTAATAAATAATATTCGTTCAAAAGTTCGGACAAACAGCTAAACTGATCGCGATGAATTTGGTTATGGCATGAAAAATAGTTCCGTGGTATGACTATTAACGTTAATTTAAATTAAATTCAAAACTTTCATTTCAGAATTAAAAATCTATCATGTGTTAGTATATTTCTAGCCTAAGTTAAGGCGATCCCTCTGCATTAAAGTTTCACACTCAAATTTCTCCTTACATAGTCTTTTATAATATGATAGCCGAATTTGTGTTGTAACTACCTAAAAATAGGACATCAGATTGTGATGTCGCGAAATGAGTATCATTAATATACAACTTCACAGTGAATCACAATTTTCATTTTAAACACTTTTTTATTTATTATTGTTCAAAGCGCTATCTATGAACCAATATATGAGCTGCGAACCTGCCATTGTAGCTAATTATACAGTTTTAAATTAATGATATTTATTTCGCGACACTATAATTTCATTTGCTATTTTTAGGTAATTACTTATCAAAGCCAGCTATTTTAAAAGATTATGGCAACAGAAATTATAGAAGCATTAGAAGAGGGATAACGTTAACGTGAAGATTTGCTGACAAAAACTTTGTTATTTCATAACATCACGTCGATTTACACAAACACTCACACACTTTCACCCACACACACACACTAAAAATACTGTTATAATTTTTTATATATATTTGTGTGTATAAACTGTAAAATGTGTCATAAACTTAAAATAATGTGTAACGCGGAGGAGCGGGGGTTCCTACCACAGGCTTAACTGGAAGACCCAGTGCAAATTATAATTTTGAAATTTTTAAGTTTATGAAATTTTTCATTTTATTTGTTTTTCCACTGGATTCACTTTTACAGGCAGTGGCACGTCCAAGCTCGAATAACCATAATTTCCTTCGGAATCAGAACCCCCCATACACCGTCCGGTCATACAAGTATGACACTGTATAATAGGCGACATGTCGCAACATGTTTCAACATTGTACCGCTAAGTTTTCCTTTTTTCGTGGGAAAAATCTTGCCGTTTTCACCACACCACACAATGAGCTCGCCTTGTAAAGATAACAAACTTAACTTGCACTCTACTATATTCATTTGTACTCTAATGTTAAGGAATACAGTTCAAATTGTGTGGTGTGGTGAGTGTTATGTTTTTGGTAAAATAGAGATATTTATCGCTAAATATTAACGGTGTAGCGAGCAATTATATCTGTTTAGGAATTTAGTGCAGCTGATGTTACATTCGCGCTGAGGTTACTTTTCTAGATCATTCTTTTACAATTCAATGATCCTATACAGCATGAAATGAGACCTCTGCTGGACATAGGTAAGGTCTCTCCCTAACATGAGTTGTCGAAGACCGCAGCTCTTCTCATTCATTCACACCTCGTAATCACACATGAGACTACACTAGAGATAACCGGTGGGGAGTAAAGGTTCTCGAGTGGCGACCACGTACCGGGAAACGTCTACCAGGCCGTCCCCCTACTAGATGGACCGACGACCTGGTTAGCGTCGCGGGGAGTCGCTGGACGCAGGTGGCTCGGGACCGGTCGATGTGGCGTACCATGAGGGAGGCCTGTGTCCAGCAGTGGATGTTTCCCGGCTGATGATGAATCACACATTTCCACACCAGAATTATTAATTTCCATGATCTAAACTTCAAGTAATCAAACCAATATGTCAGGTTTTTGCTTGACCAAAGATGTGACGTCACACGTGACACGTGACATACAAAAAAATTCAATTAGTGACAACGTAACGTAAAAATTTAACGATTTGACTTGTAATCAAACAATACATGATTCTTAGGGTGATATGAAAACGACAAGGGGAAGGAGGTTGTGATTTAAATAAATGTAATATTTAGTTTTGTAAATAACTCTTCTTCGAGCGATGTGGCCTGCCCATTGCCACTTCAGCTCACTGACTCGTCGAGCTATGTCGGTGACCTTCGTTCGTCTATATCGCTCGAAGAACCGATAACCGGTGGGGAGTAAAGGTTCTCGAGTGGCGACCACGTACCGGGAAACGTCTACCAGGCCGTCCCCCTACTAGATGGACCGACGACCTGGTTAGAGTCGCGGGGAGTCGCTGGATGCAGGTGGCTCGGGACCGGTCGATGTGGCGTACCATGAGGGAGGCATATGTCCAGCAGTGGACGTTTCCCGGCTGATGATGATGAAATAACTCTTTACTAGAATATTCATATTCAGGATTAAATATGATTACTATAAAATAATTTTTTCCGTCTATAAAACTAAAAAAGAAACATACTTTTCTATTTTAAAAATTATAAAATATCGACAACGTACAAATAAATACGATGTAAAAATAAAATTACAAGAAACAACCTCAAGTGAAGGTCTTAAGCGGTGCGCAAACCAACGAACGTCCTGCATAATAAATAAAGCTCGCTGCACACGTGACGTCACTTCCTTCCTTGTTCATGGACACACGCTGTGACGTCACTGTTATAGCGTAGACGTCACTGCATTGTTTTATTTTATTATTATTAATTAAACCACAAGGCGACAAGTGTCATCGTCATAATCGGATGCTAATGCGCACTTTCAGACATGTGTCTTCCTCATAAATCGACACGTTGGACTTAGATCGACGTAGGTAGAGGCTGAGGCCCAACTCCTAAATTACATTTTTGTACGTACGTTTTTGCACTTGGCCTGCATCTTGATGGTAAGTGATTTTAAGGCAGTTGGATGTATGTACCCACACAGAGCACTCAATCCAATGACCCACTGGGTCTGCTATCCTACATACTGGAACACAATAGTGCTAGCAACACTGCTGTTTGGCGTTAGGTAGGTAACATAACAGCTAACCAGGCGGACAAAGACAATAAAATTTTACCCAAATGTTGTCTACAGACGAGAGCACACATCAAATTATCCCTATAGGTATAAATAAATAACTTCGCTTTGTAGTTAACTGCCAACTTTCACCTTGAGGAACTTTTTTCTTCTAAATATAAATAATTATGCTGGATTGTCACCAGCTACGAACTACTACGAAATGCTACGAAACCCCGTCGATGTGTCTCCCTCGCCATTTTTGCTGAGTCCCGGGAAAATGTGTTTCTTCCGCGACTCGACTTGCAATACATTCTTCCCTTCTTCCTTTCCCTTCTGTGCCAAACCCCTGCCGGATCTACACTCGTCGAAATATGTCAACGCCCCTGCGTATTATAACAATAAGAGTTCAACGACGTCACTAGGGAATTATGGAATCAAAAACAAGTATATCTGTATCACTGTGGTTTCCTTCACAGGTGCCTAAGGAAAATTTTCAGGAGGTTGCACTTCTGCTAAATAAACTTGAAATTTATCAAAAGTATCTTTTGTTGATCATCAATTCCGTCTTTATAATCCTTAGATGTAAACAATTTTCAATGGAATTGTATATAAGAGTATGTTGACGTTTTTGGCTTATGAAAACTTGAAGAAAAAAAATGATTCTTAATGATGGTGTTCAATGATGATTAATGATATTCAGACCCAGTACTCCATAGGAAGATTTCCACCGCAGACTTTTATTGTTTCCGCCAAAGTAAAACCATTGTGTGGAATGAAATGCATGTGTCATAGAAGGAGCAAAGGTCAGGAGAATTTAGGCATTTGTTTAAAATCTGCGGTTTACGCATTATTCTATTATTTTTAATAATGAGTCAATATGACGTCACAAGGCATTGTTTCGTGGCGTTAATACTCATATAGGTATATTTATTATAATCATTACGTCACAGGTACGTCATTTCGGCTTGAAATCGAATTATCCTAAACTTCTTCTACAGTTGCAAATTATCCCACATATTATAGCACCAGCCTTTTCCCGCGTCTTTGTCTTCATTGACTTCAAAAATCATCCCTGTCCGATCTAACAGCCCATCGTACAAGGCCTCATTTCCGTGCTTTTTTGCGGAGGTAAATCTTTCAAAGATATTCAACGCTTCAGGAAAAACACAGAATTATGCTGGATTGGACCAGCTAAAACTCCTCCGGTATCCCTCTCTCACCATGTTTGCCAAGTCCCAGGAACATGCGATTCTTCCGCGATTCGTCTGGCAACCACATCCATCTTTTCTCTGTGCCAGTTTATACATGACACGCATTTCAGTAGTTTACCTACGTCACATGAAGGCCACAAGATAATTTTGACAGGCCATTTTGTTATGCAGAATATTGATATCTCATGGCCTTCATGTTAGCCCTGCTTGTCTAACAGAGACAGCCTAACCTGTAAGGCCTCATTTCAGTACGTTTCAGCAACATTGGGGGGTCAGGTCGCGAGTCAAGGATGGTTGCGCAAGCGGCCGCGCGGGCCCACGGAGCGTGGCGCAAACGAATTAATTGCCTCACTGGAGATTGGAACTGTGCACAGGATGTTGCTAGCTTAGCGTCCGCGGGGCAATTAGTTTAGCTGTTTCTAACGCCTGGGTTGTGACTATTGTCTAGGTATAACTGAGTGTTAGGCCGGATTCACTTGAGCGGGGAAGTGGCTACACAGTTGGTATGATGTGATATTGTACTCGGTCTGGTTTTCCGTCATTTTGGTTGGTATTCTATACTTGCTTGGCTTGGAGAGGCCGCGTTAACTTGAGAGTTCCAGATGAAACTTCTACGAGCATGATTTACCGATAGTCACGTGCTCAATTCGAAAATGGAAGTGTGCTAATACACTTCTGAATCTTACCGTATTCGATAGTAAAACCGTTAGGATAAACGGCTGTAAAGTAAATGCATATATCTGGACGACCAATCAGGGCGACTTAAAATGAATATTACTCGTATTTGATTTACCAACATTTCCCGTATCTATTCCAAATTTCAAGTCGATACCTGAAGCCAGAATATGTTTCGATTTTCAGCTGATGTTCGAAGCTTTGGAATAAGAGAGCTATTACCCTATGCTATGGGTGGAGTTTAAGATAATAAAGAGTGTATATTATTATTATTCATTTATTTTTAGGTACCAAAGATCCATCCATATCCTACTAATATTATAAGTGTGAAAGTTTGGATGTTCGTGACGCTTTCACGGAAAAACTACTGAATGGATTTGAATGAAACTTTACAATAATATAGCTCATCAGAATAACATATAGGCTATAATTTATAAAGACATATTGTGTAAATTCTACAAAATCACACTTATAATATTAGTGGGATTACATGGGCAATTTGGGCATAACAAAAACGCGTTGCCTAGCAACCGACCATAGAATATGTAATTCGTATATACAAACTTTCGCGTTTATAATATAAGTGTAAAGACTATTTGAATTTACTACGTCAGATATAGAAATTTCTTTTGTTTCTTTAAACAGAATAAACACTATTTTATACCTTATGCTGGAAATGGAGATATATGCCTTCTATGCCTATCGAACAAGTAGAATAAATCCTGAAGTACACGTGGACAAAGTCGCGGGCGGAAGCTAGTATAAAAAAATACAATAAATTTAAATAAAATTATTATAATATGAGAGCAAACCTAAATTCTCTTTTTATTTTATTTACTCAGGCACGTTCGTGCGCCGGACCACGCCCTTCGACAAGAAGTCCTCCTTCATGGTCTCTAGCTTGACAGCGTTAGTACAGTGCGAGACTTAACAAATCGTATTTAAAATTCAAGATTAAGTCTTTATAATTCAGTTCCATTGGCAACATCCACGGGAAGAGCTGATAACGAAGCAATCTTTATAACTGAGACACCTAAAATTACAACCACACTACAATATATGGTTGCTGTATAAATAGCTTCAATAAACTCAAGCACCCTGTAACAGAACAGTTAGCACGAACCGTGCGAAAATCTGATAAATGTTTTTATATGCCGCGTATAAGAATATTTTTACAAAGACAATAGCCCCCGGTTCGTTAGGTCTGCCCATATGTACCGTCTTTTACTTAATTATTCCAGTAATTTGCCTTTCTAAAATAGAGGTCGCTGTGATACGATTGGTTGGGGTCGTTAAAAATTTTTGACCTAGAAACTTATAGTGAGCGCCGAGGTGAAACGTGTAGTATAGGTAGTGAGGGCCGAGGTTTATTACGTCTTAGATATAATTTGTGTAACCTAAGCTACATATATACTTCTCATCAGAATAATCAGAAAAATGTGTATATTTAGAAATATATGTCAAATGTCGTTTAATAGTGAAAAATATGACGTTTTCAAATCCTAATATTCTAAATTCAAATTAAATTTTCATAGGTTTTTCTGATCCTTACAAAACATAAACTTGCAAGTTGTTTCGATTTTTCTGATGAGAAGTATATTTTATATTTATTTCTTGGTTTTGCGCGCAGCTTTGTCGGCGTAGATTTCAAAATGTAGCCCACAGGTTTTATTTTTACCTGGAACCTGGAACAATATTCTACGTGTAAAACTATACGGCCCGTATGTTCAGCCATGATTGAGGTGAATATTTCAAAATATAAAGTACTAGCAGCCCGTCCCGGCTTCGCACGGGGTAGACAATTATTTATTTTTGGAAATTTGGATATAAAACACTTTTTTTCACAAATATTTTTATTTATTAAAAATTATTATTTATTAATTATATATTAAAAAAAATATTTCAGTGCCCCCTCCACCCCGCCCGGCGCGATGCCCGGCGCGCTTTTCAGACTGCATCGCAAACAACGGCCACGGCGCTATGGCGGTTTTGTTTACTGTTTGAATTTTTTAATTCGTAATATCTTTTGAATGGAAAGTCCAATTTAAATAATTTAAAAACTATTTTATAGGTAGTTAAATGGTCTTGACCATAAAATAATTTATTTGGATAAGGATTAATATAAACACATAAATAGCATGATTTGAATTTGGTTAGCATTTTCATTAATGTTTAAAATGAAAAAAGTTGTTGTAGTGACATAACTACAATAGTTGGACATATGCTACCGCGGAGTTTTTTGTAGACATTATGATGTTCTTCAATATTGTTGTACATTATTTTGTTCTATCTCTAATAGTTTCGGCAGCGCATTCGACGAAAGACATTTTAAGACTCATTTTTCTACACCTTCGGTTACATTATTCAAATTTTACCAAGGATCCCTAATTTTTTTCAAAATGAAATGTAGCCTATGTCAAATTGGAAGAATGTAGCGTTCTATTGGTGAAAGAATTTTTTAAATCGGCCCAGTACTTTTTGAGCCTATTCATTATAAACATACAAACATACAAAAATAGTTACAAATCTTTCCTCTTTATAATATTAGTGTAGATTTTACCTGTGTAATATTACTAGTATTTTTGTTGACGACGTCGTTTTGTGATTGTCATGATTTATCACACGGGAAATACTTGTTCGATTGACATAAAAATAGGCTATCTCCTTTTTCGATCTAAAATCTAAACTACGAGTATCCATCTACTCCATATCGAATTTACTTACAGTTACAACGTGAAAAAAGGACGAACAAATAAAGGATACAGAATAAGTTTGCACTTGCCATCCATATCAGGTGAAAACGTACCGGGAAACGTCTACCGGGCCGTCCCCTATTAGATGGACTGACGACCTAGTTAATGACGCGGGGAGTCGCTGGATGCAAGTAGCTTGGTACCTGTCAATATGGCATACCATGGAGGAACCCTTGCCTTTTGCGGTCCTTAAAAAAGACCTGAACTTAAACGACTGCTATATTTATTCATGTATTACAATAAAACAAACTACTAGATTCATGACTCCGTTATCATTTCAAATGCAATGAGTTATGAAGGGATAAGAACCATATTGTCCAACAAAAACGCACCAATTACCCTTCTAAAGCCATACAAAAGACTTCCCATGAAAAAACATGTTATAAAGGTGCATACACACTGAACAATGTCTGCCCTTCGCGCATGTGTCGCAACGTAGCGCATTTTTGCGCAACCTGCAGTCGAGCGCGCGCGGTGCAATGCGCGTGCGAAAACGTTTCTTGTTAACGCCGTTTTCATTGTCATGTACCGGCGATTGGTGTGTGTAAATGTACCCTAATAGAGATTGGGCTTGATAAATTAATTGTGGGTTGCGTAAAGGATAATTTGTTTTGTAGTGTTCTGGCAGTAGCGTTTATATGTCTTGTATTTATTAGTATCTAATGTGTAAACGAAGGTCACCGACATAGCTCGACGAGTCAGTGAGCTGAAGTGGCAATGGGCAGGCCAAATCGCTCGAAGAACCGATAACCGGTGGGGAGTAAAGGTTCTCGGGTGGCGACCAAGTACCGGGAAACGTCTACCAGGCCGTCCCCCCACTAGATGGACCGACGACCTGGTTAGAGTCGCAGAGAGTCGCTGGATGCAGGTGGCTCGGGACCGGTCGATGTGGCGTATCATGAGGGAGGCCTATATCCAGCAGTGGACGTTTCCCGGCTGATGATGATGATGAATGTGTAAATCTACTGTTGACCAGGAAACTCTCATACGTGATCGGATTAAGCTTGTTATTAAGTGGATAGGTTCTGCTCATCTCCTTGACATATTTTACACCTTGTAAGACACCCACGAGATTACATGGGATAGGGTCATTCTAAAGCCGAGACCACATAACTTTTCTTGGCTTGACTGAATGAATTTACCAATACAGTACTAGTGCGGTGTTATCCGTACGTCCTGTTGTCAATAAGATGAAAACTCATAACTGAGTGTGGAAAATTTCAGAAAATTTACTAGACTTTATTGTGTTATTGGAGCTATGCTCAGAATTCCTATACGTAATAAAATCCGGAATGAGGAAATCCGTAGATGAATTAGGGTCACCGATATAGCTCGACGAGTCAGTGAGCTGAAGTGGCAATGGACAGATAACCGATGGGGAGAAAAAGTTCTCGAGTGATAAGGTCGCGGGGAGTCGATGTAAGTGTTTCGGAACCGGAGGAGGCCTATGTCCAGCGCTGGACGTTTCCCGACTGATAATGATGCATTTTCTTATCCAGTTTAGTTCCAACCAGTTATAACAAACATTATCCGCCTCGTAGGTATAGGTGTTGTGTGCTCTTCTCACATACTGTGATTGCATCAACGCCAGTTTTCAGCTGCGATTCAGAATTGCAATGCCGTCCAAGAACACGACACGACCCAAATAAATATGTATTAAAATATCCTCGAATAATACACCAGTTAATTATATTCCGGGCAAGTGTTCGATGCCTCGGTATCCGGGTCGGAGCGCGACCTATGTAAATACATTGCCCAATCAGTGCACCTGTTTACTTTGGCTGCCTTAATTTTGATGACGAATATTCCAAATCACTTGGCGAAAGGCGAATGGCGTCCATTCGAATGGAATAAGCTCACACTAGATTAGCCTACGAGTATACTGAATCTTGATAACATGCTAGCTTTTGCCCGCGACTTCGCCGGCTATGACTCCAGAACATGCACGAGAACTTTATTCGATTGCTATAAAAATATATCCCCCTTTCCGACCTTTCAACTACCCCTTTCCAAAACTCTACTTTTGGACGTGATGGCAGGATAAGCAAACCTACATTTATTATTTTTATAGTATACTCGTACATAACTTTTAAGTAAGTAACGATAAAGACCTTGGATGGTAAGTCTATGCCTACAGAAAGCCTTAGCTACGTAATGAGGCGCTAGCTCTACTACCTTTCATACCGAAATACTGCTGTTTGGCGGTAGCTTCAGGCAGACAGAAAATGCCCTGTTTGGGACACGAACTTTCTAGGTAGTACAGTACATTGTCACGTAGGAAGGTTTTATCTGTTGGTATATATACTTAGTATGTAATAAATAGAGCATCTGATTGTAATGTCTCGAAATCGTAGTGAATCACAATTTGCATATATACAGAATATTTTGATTATTGTTCAAAATGCCTTCTGGAAACTATTAGCTGCATAACAGGTCTAGTAGCTGACAGTAAAGTTGTACGCTAATGATTTTTTTGCAACACTGTAATCCAATCTTTATTTTTAGGTAATTAATTATCAAAGCCAGTTATTCTATTTTAAAAGATTCTGTCAAAATTTTGTATGGGAGCATTCCGAGCGTTCAAGACGTTTCATCAAATTAACGTTTAAAGAAAATCATTGCACAGCAACATTGGAAAGTCTTACACGCGGTATAATTTATGCCAAAGCAGATACGAGACGGCCGGAGATGTACGGGTAGGTCTGTAAGTAATTGTCGACGACGCCCACCGCTGCGTCGCACCGCGCAGTTTCGCTCATGTTCTTTCACCTTTGCTCCAGTTGCACGCGCAGCCACCCGTGACGGTACGCACCATCGCCTGCGCCCGCGCCGACCCGCGCCGACGGGGTGCGCAACATCTTTCGAAAATTAACAGTTTCCGCCGAGTGCTTCAGAACTCTACATTCTGATTTTATGTTCAACTTTGACATACCCAAAGATTTAACGTGAAACGAAAAACACTGCCTAAAACGTCTTCATTCATTTAATCTAAAAAAAGTTTTACCGGTTATTTGTTATATTGACAGATGATGTAGTAACGAGCTTGAAATCGACGTAACAATAAAAATGTTGCTGTCTTGTTGTTGTTTTTTTCATTGAGATGATTACGTTTGCGAAAGCAGGATAGTTTTACAGACGCAGGTTTGTGATGAATTAGATTTTATCAGGCTGCTACTAGAGCTCATATTATCATAGCTTAAAAGCCTACAGTTTTCTATGAGCCCCAACTTTTACTTAACTGAGTTTTCACGGGTACAAAACTGTCCTCAAATTTATATTTACCCAAAATACTAGATCAAATATCTTCTAGACTTCTCCTAGGATATACAGACGCGTACTATCATCAGACGCGTCATAACTTACCATCTGAGAGATCGTGTCTAAGCCTTGTACTATTTAAAGTTATAAAAAGCTGATAGTTTTTAAAGAAGATAAGTTTGAGCTGGACTCGCTCCCCGAATATTACTTAAGGAAAATAACTTAAATCCAGAAATGATAAACAAGACATTCAGCTCCTAAAAGTAAGATGATTCAGTGCTTCGGACAACACGTAGAGCTGTGGATCCTGGTTGTTGCCTATGACTGAGGCCTAGAGGCTTTCAGGCGGCTTGATGAACTTCTATCAGCCTAATATGGTCTAGTTTCCACTCTAGATTGGAGGGTGAGAAAACGGAATGATTCAGCTCCTAGCTTTGCTCTATGACAAAAATTTGTCTGACTGAAGGACAAACAGGAAAAACATACCATCAATCAATGAGAGGTTGCGAGTATCAAAATATGTGACATAAATAAGCCTCTTTTGATTACGCTGACTCTAAAGCTCTTTGTACACATAATTTTCATCATCAGCCGGGAAATCTACACTGTTGCTCCTACATAGCATGCCGCATTGGCCGGTCCCGCTTGCATCCAGCGGCTACTCGTGACGTCACCTTTACGTACACATTCAAGGATCCGCAAATGGTAATTACCACCAATCCCGACTTGATACCTCGGACGGTCAGCAAACTAGTGCCATAAGCGTTCCGTTTTTGTCCATTTGAGTTACAGAACCGTAAGATGAATCTGTGACGTAGGCGCATGTTATCAAACCCACTGAGGCCCTGAACCACATTCACGAAGTCGAGTAACTGGGTGACACACGCGAGATGAGCGTACCGTGGGACCCTCGCACCATTGTCCGCGACTTTCACGAATCTTTTAATTACGTATGTCGCCAATTTAAATTGGCTTAATGGTTATTAATACGGACACTAACGGGGCTAAGTAATTGGATTTATATCGTAATTAACGGATGAGTTGAATGTTATTATGTTAATTAGGTTGTTGGTTTGGACTTTTGTTTAGAACGTGATGTTTCATTTTTATCTAAATACTTGTACTTTTTAATTAGTGTGTTTGCATTTGACACTAATTTATTTTGACAAACTAATTTTAAGTCCATGGCTCCAAGTCATGTGCAATTAAAGCCTCGCCAAAACTTGTTTCGTCTATGGTAAGATTTCTTGTCGCGAACTTGAAAAATGGTGATTCATTGCAATTTTAGTTTTTCGTTAATAATACTATTATGTGTGTTTTTGTGTTATAATGGTGTGATATAGTGCAAAGAGTGTCACGGACGGTGTTATAGTCTGAATTACGCAAAATTGTGAGGGTTTCGACACGATCGAAAGGCTGATTATTTCCAAATATGTTAAGAGCAAAGCTTACCTTTGAAATTCTCGTCAAGAATAGTTAAAACAAGTGATAAAATGTACACATTATACATTTTATTGAGAAAACTGAAGAAATGGCTTCGGCATAGTTTATATCCTTAAAATTCTAAGAAAAAAAATCATTTTCAAATACATGGCTGTATGGTGTTTTGCCTATGCCTTTTCCTGGTAGTAAAAAAACTTACCCCCCAAAAGTCTATGGTAAGGCCTCAAGACAAGAACCAACAAGAACACAAGTATAGCATAGACTAAGCAAGTTTGTCACTTACGCTTGTGGGCTACTAATGGACGTGGATACTAATTTCTAAAACTAGCAACCTTTGATACTTGTCCTCAGGTAAAAGTTTTTGCCTTTGACAGTGGTTCCCCCTTGACAGTCCCCACATGGTCAGGTTTAATTGGCCTCATCCAAATTCAGAGATTGTACCCCTGACAGACCGAAATTCATTAGGGTTTCTTTCTGAACTAAGAAACACTAAAAACTAATCAGCGTTAATTAATTAATTTTAATTTCATATACAGATTTTGTAAGAATATTTTTTAGTCCAAAAATAAGAAAAGTAAATCAATTAGTATTTTGATTCAGTAATTTTATACTCCGATAAATTCGAATAAATCCGTTTCAACGGGCATATTTCACACCTTTTTGTAAACTGTCTAAACTAATTATCACAACACATGTTATTATCTCATGCATGTAATTTAATTATCGCATGCCTAACAAAAAATTCTCTCACTTCATTACAATTTCAACCATATTTCAGACTGTGTAAAACTCATTTTCAATTGATATAATATCGGAACGATATGGTTTTCTAGGAGGAGCTTCAAGAATAACACAGTTTGATGGAAAATGAGTCTTGTTGTAAGGTATTACAAGTTGTTTACAAGTGAGCTGGTTGGTTAATGAATTATGTATTTCTAATTGGGCGGTTACGGCTAGTTTAATTAATAGATGCTATTACGAGAAGTGGTCAAGTGTGTTCAAATGTTTCAGATTTGTTTGTGTTCTATTATGGAATTGTCCTAAAGTTTTAACACCTAACTGCAAAAACGATTAAATCACTGCTGTTTTTTGTCATCATCATCAACCGGGAATAATCAACTGCTGAACATAGACTTCCCCCGTGAAAGAAAGAAAGAAAGAAAAAAATATTTGCCAAGTACATTTTTTACGCGGTGTTTAGATAGTAATTTCAATTAGTTCGATGTACTTAACTTGTCCACAGGTGTGCAAATATTATAAACATATCTAATAAGGAATTTAATTGTTAAAAAATTAGTTTACATCGCATGTCAATTAGTACAATGTTAATAATTATTACATGGTAAGCCAAATTGACCGATCCAGATACCTGTACCAGGTGGTCGGTCCATCTAGTGTGAGGTCAGCGCCACGTTTCCAGTTACATGGGCGCCGCTTAAGAACTCTCCACCAGTTCTTTAAACGGGGTATACATTAACACACCAGGCGGCCTCATGACTAAATGTTGGATCCACACTCCAGAAGTCCCGGGTTCTATTCCTACCTATCGGAACTCGGTTTTGGTTGGTAGTATGTTTTACATAGAGGAACATTTTGTGTGCAGTCAGTATTTTCAGTAATAAAACCCTTAGTTGATTCAATCCATCAGGCATGTATAATTGTATATTCTTCAATATATTCTCAACACACAGTCGGGCAGAGTAACGTTTACTAGTACTATTTCAACAAAATTCACAACAGAAATGGTCTACAAAATGAGTGTTCATCAGTTTTATAATAAGATCTTCATAGCTACCACCATCGTCAGTTCCTACTTCGAATACAACAACTTCGTGAATCAAAACAGGCACAGTTATACAATATTAATTAATCCCTATAACCAATTACGTTAATACTGAAATTCCAGAATGGATAATTATATTTAATATTTGTTACTAAAGGCTCACACTATTTAAATACATAATTACTCCTATAAATTAGATAAACAGAGCTGGTTGAGGCAGCGTGCATCACCTTCTCACCGGAAGTATTGCCGACGACATATTATACAATATTAATCTTTCTCGTTAATAAATCATAGAATCCAGTATACAATATCAAAATACATACGCAGTTATTGTTTGAACATTTATGACTAAATGTAAATATCGTTCAGTCACGTATCAGAGTAACTTATATTAACTTAATTTGATGTGACGCGCGTTCCGGGCACCTGCTGGAGGTGCTTGTCATGCCTCTTCATATAGATGTCGCTGGTAGCTCTTGCACCGGATGTTATTGCCGGTAACATATGTCATTTTCTATTTCTGCCTGACAAGCTACCACCATGCTACTTAAGTCTGCCGCCAAACAGCAGTGCTAATAGAACTGTTGTGTTCCGTTCTGAACTTTAGCAGATCCAGCGTTACATTACTTGCCATCCAACTGCCTTATCGTTACTTATCATCTGGAGAAATGAAGGCCAATTATAAACGCATCATAGATTTAAAAAAAGGTATATCAGTATGGGCTAAATACCAATTTTATGTGATGTTCAAATAATTTATTTTTAATACTGTAATCCCATTTTCCCAGAAGATCCCAGAAGCGTCGGTGGCGCAGTTGATAAGGCGCGGACTCTCAAACTGAGGGTTCCGGGTTCGAATCCAGCCATGTACCTATGAGTTGTTTTTCAATTCAAGTACATTATCCGATTGCTTAACGGTGAAGGAAAACATCGTGAGGAAACCTGCATGTCTTGGACAGGCATGTGAATTCCGCCAATCCGCACTGGGCCCGCGTGGTTGACTACGGCCCATACACTCTCTGTAGGAGAGTAGGTCTGAGCCCCTCCAGTGGGGACGTTGTATAGGCTGTTGATGAATTGATGAATCCCATTTTAAAAAGTAGAAATCTAGTCACAATCTAGACTGGATAATCATCACAGTGCAGCGTCAGCACCTATTTGTATGTTTTATAAATACCACAATGTTTATATAAATGCACCGCGTCTATTAGATATCATAATATTTAATATTATACGTGTAAACTAGAGAGGTTGCTATATCATAGTCATCCATCCCACAATAATAGCATTAGAAATGTGTGAGATTAAACTATGTATATCGAACATCGGAATACTAAACTACATTTTATTTTTAAATCATGCCACTATGTTTTATTAACGAAAAACATATACTTTCAACAAGTAAATGCGTTCAAAAAGAATTGGAAACCGACTTCAATTGCCCTAAAAGTCTACTTATACTAAGGCAAATTTAAGATTTATATGGTTTTTATGTCTGTGTCTGTGCTGAATCTGAAATGAAAAATTCAATCAAAATTTCTTAAATATTGATAAAGTTTTACATGAAGTCTTCACTGCGGGTTCCGCGCTGAAATATAAAAAAATGGCACTACTTTACTAAATTAATTTATTAAACATATTTGAAATACAACACTGACTATCATTTAAAATGGCATTTAAAAACTGATTTTATGAAAAAATTTCATATAATTATTTTTGCCGAATAAATTTTCAACTTCAATCAAATTGAAAAGAGTCAGAAAACTTTTCAATGACAGAACTAAATATTTACTTATTTTTGTTATGGATAGAAATCTTCTCATCTTTACAATGTTCTCACCATCTCCATCAACCTTAAATAAATCCAAAAAAAATATACAAGAAATCATTTACTACGCAACACCAAGCACGGGGATTCCGCTATCGCCGGCAATTACACCTAGAATTATAGCAATGAGTACGCGTGTTTATAGCTAAAGATAAAAAGATATAGTGCAATATGCATGAGACGCCTTTCCCATGACGGGCCTAACTGTACTCTGATTGAGCTTCGTGTTTAATATTGTTTTTCGCATTAATTACACACGGCCAGTGATCTCTGACCTGTCTGCTTATTTGAGAAAATATGGGCCTTAGTAATTAACAAAAAGTCATTGGCTTTAGTATGACCTCAGACCTATTTTACAACGCCGCCGTATCGGTGCTTTTAAGCAAACAACTGTATTCAAACCTTAAAAGATTGTTTTTTGGTAATATTTGGTATTCATCAAATAAACACGAAATTATTACTTCTGGGCCCGTGTGTACTATTTTCAAACTAATTTAACATTAAGTCAAGTTGTGATCAACAGTTGGTCTATTTAAAACCTGAACTCTATCTCATTCATTCTGTCTCCTTGTTTAAACAGTTCGCATGAAGTTAAGCACGTAGCTAGTGGCATGGATGAGATGGAGATAGCTTAGCTACTTTTTATCTCCCGATATAGTGCTCCGTAAGCAGATTTCTGTGTAATAACTTACATTTTCTTTAAAATGAGCAAATAACGCTTTTGAAAAGTTATGTGTCACCTTTGAAATTATTTAACGTTCCTATTCCATCTCATAATCACATGTCAAAACAGACGCATAAATTTCAATTAGGATGAATTGCAGACTAAGACAAAATAGTTCCAGTTAAACATTTGCATAACCTTGGATAAATGTGTGATCTATAATTTAATTCATTATCTAAAATGTAACACATTTATCACAAATAAAAGTTTAATTTATAGAATAATAATTAACGCGTTTAAAAAACTAGAAACCGACTTCAACTGCCCTAAAAGTACAACATTCATCCCCTTAAATGTTGACACTTAGAGGTATAATTATCTGGGAACAGATTTGGTTGTTGTTGATTTTCTTAAAAAGCGCTTAATCAATTTTTACAAAATTTATACGGGTCTATTTCTGAAGTATGTTCTACCAAATAAAAAAGAATCATAAAAATAGATTCATAATTGGCGGAGTTATCGCGTAAAGTACATACAAAAAAACTTAATGTGGAATTTAAAACGTCCTCCTTTTTTGAAGTCAATTGAAAATACCCTTTATACGCCTTCATTAATGACTTGAACTGCAGTCATCGTAGACCGCTGACACCGTGTCAATTAATACCGCTACTCATTTGTCTCCGGTCAGTCCACCAGGAAAGACCTACAGGGATATTTCAACCATAATGACCGTGTAAACGAGCTCTGCCCAAGAAAAACCAGCTTTAACATTTAAACATGCGTTACGTCTAATGCTTCTGACCCGGCCATGCATGAACTTCCGTGTTCCCCGACCCTTGACTGAGGCACTCCTTCTCCTCCACTTTACACCTTACTTTATTATGTATAAAGCTTGTTTTATAGTGCCCGTGGTGTGAACCCAGCGCCTTTTATTCACACGCTTCGATTAGAGTGAAAGATCTATCGTAGTTTTTTCTAAAGTTCCTTTTGACTGGATATGTAGAGCATTGCAAATCTTAGGGGCTTTGACTGTCTGGCTTTTTTTCTGTATTGAAAATTCACCTTGCAAATAAAAACGCGAAAATTATCCGTTGATGGCAATTTTTGACAGCATCTTGCGAAATTTAGGTCGTGGTGTCAATGTGTTGGTTTGATAAACGTCAGTGTTGAAGTGTCACTAGAGATGCAGGTGACTGTGAAGACTAAATAACGAATTATTACATGAGCAAAGGACAAACTAGATCTTTTGTGATCTTTGATGATTTGTAGCGGTCTTGGCTATTAATACAAAAATAATTCTAAAACTAATCTATACCCTAACGCTTATTTCTCGCACGCCACAATGACCTGTCTCGGGCTTGCATACAGCTATCAACATAATGTAATCGAGTTTTTCATCTGGTATTCCACAAATCTTGTTAGGATTGGAAAATTATAAAGATAAATTATGAACCAGTTAGAGGCGTTATAGCTCTGCAAGATGAAATATTATCAATGGAACTTCAGGAAATTAAAGTCTTTATTAATATATAGCTTTGTGTGTTAGTAAACAAAATGATTTAAGTAAAGGCATTTATACCGCAAACAGATTTAGATTGAAAATTTAAAATACACCCCACACAAACATTCTACCTGATCCCGGTTATTTGCCCAAAAGGGAGCTTCACATCTTCGAGTATATATAAAAAACAAAGTTGGGCTAGCTACATCATTTCTAACCAAAAAAAAGGCTGAATTTGTTTCCACCCTGAAGAACAGAATAACCATTAAAACATAACATAATTCGCTACATAACATTTTAATTTTCTTATACATTGACGACCTAAAAGAAAGTCAGAATTTGCGGGCAGAAACTAGTTAATATTATTTTTAAAACAAGAACGCAGGAGTAATTTTTTTCAAGGTTCATAGCTATTGAGAATCAGAAACATCCTAGAACGTTTATCAATAGTTAAAACAGACACAAAATAAAACATTCACGTCACAATTCGTCTACGCCATGCACAATAAATCGTGGCCTTACGCACTTACACGAATGACCAAGTACAGGTCTGTACGTAGAAAAGTGTATATTTTTCGTAAGAGTCGAGCTGCGCGCGCGCCGACCCGTGACGTAGCTTCCTGTTGGGTGCTATGACCCCGAAGAAATGGTGTACAGCGGGCGAACTTCTCTTTTTATTATTATTTAGCGTTTTTTTATATAATTGTGTGCGACGGAAATTGGACGGTGGATTTTCGATCGCTCATTTAACGGTCTAACGGTTTGGTGTTTTAATTTTTCGGTTGTGAGTTAGTTTTGACGACGTGTTATAGAGTTCAAAATGAGCGCTATTCTTTTCTGGATATAATTTAGGACGTCTCTTTCTTCTTCTTTCTTCCTTGTTATTTACTAGCTTTTGCCAGCGGCTTCCTCCTCGTGGACTTATGAAGTTATCGCATGGTAACTGCTTATTAGAACGCAGCAAAAATTAGCAGAAATTCCTTTTCTGAACCTTCAACATCAATGTGCAAATATCATTCACAAACTCACACAAGGATGGTGACGATAAGGCTGCTTGTAAACCGTGCTTATAGCTTGTTAATGAGGCGCTGGCTCTGCTACCTTTTATTACCGGAACACAGCCGTGCTATTTACACTTCTGTTTGGCGGCAGACTTAGGTAACATGGTTGTAGCTAGCTTTCAGATTTTCAGTTTCTAGAACAAGTGGTTTCGATTGAGACGATCCATATAATATGACATTTAAAAAAAAAACATAAAATAAACAATGCTAGTTCATAAGCGTATGTATCTACGCAACTTTGTACATTTGAGTGGCATGTCTCGTGATATACTTACAAATACATTTAACATTACTAGTAATAGACTCAACTTTGTACATTTGAGTGGCATGTCTCGTGATATACTTACAAATACATTTAACATTACTAGTAATAGACTCAACTTTGTACATTTGAGTGGCATGTCTCGTGATATACTTACAAATACATTTAACATTACTAGTAATAGACTCAACTTTGTACATTTGAGTGGCATGTCTCGTGATATACTTACAAATACATTTAACATTACTAGTAATAGACTCAACTTTGTACATTTGAGTGGCATGTCTCGTGATATACTTACAAATACATTTAACATTACTAGTAATAGACTCAACTTTGTACATTTGAGTGGCATGTCTTGTGATATACTTACAAATACATTTAACATTACTAGTAATAGACTCAACTTTGTACATTTGAGTGGCATGTCTCGTGATATACTTACAAATACATTTAACATTACTAGTAATAGACTCAACTTTGTACATTTGAGTGGCATGTCTCGTTCGTGATATACTTACAAATACATTTAACATTACTAGTAATAGACTCAACTTTGTACATTTGAGTGGCATGTCTCGTGATATACTTACAAATACATTTAACATTACTAGTAATAGACTCAACTTTGTACATTTGAGTGGCATGTCTTGTGATATACTTACAAATACATTTAACATTACTAGTAATAGACTCAACTTTGTACATTTGAGTGGCATGTCTCGTGATATACTTACAAATACATTTAACATTACTAGTAATAGACTCAACTTTGTACATTTGAGTGGCATGTCTCGTGATATACTTACAAATACATTTAACATTACTAGTAATAGACTCAACTTTGTACATTTGAGTGGCATGTCTCGTTCGTGATATACTTACAAATACATTTAACATTACTAGTAATAGACTCAACTTTGTACATTTGAGTGGCATGTCTCGTGATATACTTACAAATACATTTAACATTACTAGTAATAGACTCAACTTTGTACATTTGAGTGGCATGTCTCGTGATATACTTACAAATACATTTAACATTACTAGTAATAGACTCAACTTTGTACATTTGAGTGGCATGTCTCGTGATATACTTACAAATACATTTAACATTACTAGTAATAGACTCAACTTTGTACATTTGAGTGGCATGTCTCGTGATATACTTACAAATACATTTAACATTACTAGTAATAGACTCAACTTTGTACATTTGAGTGGCATGTCTCGTGATGTACTTACAAATACATTTAACATTACTAGTAATAGACTCAACTTTGTACATTTGAGTGGCATGTCTCGTGATATACTTACAAATACATTTAACATTACTAGTAATAGACTCAACTTTGTACATTTGAGTGGCATGTCTCGTGATATACTTACAAATACATTTAACATTACTAGTAATAGACTCAACTTTGTACATTTGAGTGGCATGTCTCGTGATATACTTACAAATACATTTAACATTACTAGTAATAGACTCAACTTTGTACATTTGAGTGGCATGTCTCGTGATATACTTACAAATACATTTAACATTACTAGTAATAGACTGGACGAATCAAACAACATTTTGATCCATAACTTTTTACCAATTGGTAATTATTCACTCAGACCAGTGTCACATCACGTGTCATTACGTACCATTGACTATTGAGATCAAAGTTTTTTTTGTATATGAAAGTGACAATACTTAATATACTTAAGAAAAAATTGGCGTAGATAAGAGTTTTTTGGGTGAGAAATGATTTTGCTTCGGATATTTTGGATGGAATGGAAAATTTCAATTGAATATTACTGTTCAAAAGATACCCTGTGACAGAAGGCTATAAAGACAGACGGATGGACAGAATAATAACAGCAACAAAATGTGTGAATACATATTATGATGATGACTGTACTAATAAACTATAGAATCCAAAGAAAGCATGACGTTTGAACTCGTCACAAAAACCATGGCGTGCTGACATGACATACGAGCAGATATGCCCCCGCTCACAATAGCGGCTTCTCGATAAATGGAAGAAGAAAGTTGACCCCGCACCGATTCCCATACAATATTTACAACGAAAGCACGCAGAATCGATTATACCAACCGATCCGTCATATCATAATCGATGTTTTTATCGATACGACGGTTTTTATCCTGATAATTGCCCGCCCGGCAGCTTCCGTGCGCGTTTTTATCCGATTACAAAATAATCGATTCTAATAACGATGGTTCGTTGAATCGATTTATCAGGTCAATGTGGATTGTGTTTATTAAGTGAATTAAGCGATGGTTAGTTCTCTTTTTCTTATTTCACACGTGTTTATTTACTTTGCATGAATTATTTTCTATTGAAATCTTTCCATTCCACTAAACTCTGACTCTGCTACTAATATATTATATAATATATTTCAATATGGATCCTCATCTAGTGCCCCAGTGTTACAGCAAATTTTGTCTACAATGATTGACAGAATGCTGTTACATCTGCCTAGAACGCGGTTCATAATAATCTGCAAATATCGGTGATTCACTGCAGTACCTCGGTGGCCCCAAAAGCCTGACCTGAAGACATTGTTAGGATATATATTTACAGCTGTAGCTTAAAACACGTAGCAGTTACTGAGTGATGCAAAAAAACTTATGAACAAATTTTGAACGAAATCAAACACATTAATGTCGGCAGACCGAAATTATAACAGCCATAATGCTCAATAAAGATCGGTCTATTAAAAGGCGTCATTATAATACACCGTCTGATTTTATGAGACCACTTATTATGAAAAATCGGTCATATATTTGCTCGTCGCGGGCCATCCCTTTCGACGCGTTGCGATCGTTCCTCCTAATTATATGTGCGAGATCAACCAAGGCAATGACTCGCGATGCGATGTGGGTGTTCGTAATTTGAAATGTTTTGCGTAGAGAAAGTGAGACAAACTTTTTAAAGTTTTACTTTTTAATAATTGGCACGTGTTTGTCGTCATTATGCCTGTTTAGAAGTTGAATGTTTATGCAATGCAAACATTTTATTTTTAAGTTATTTATAAGGATAAGAGGATGAAATTTATGAGAATTAAAGCGAGTGGAACGGTGTGAATGTCACGCATTCACACCGTGTCATGAAAGGGCGATAATTTTATTTATCACTTTATAATGAGGTGTTTGCAATACTTTAACAGCGCGAAAGAAATACGGCGTGACATTTCATCTACCCGTCTTTTGTGAGTTTCTGGATGATACATTTTAGCTTCGATGACTTCGAATGGTCTTTAATTTTTGAGTGGGCCGTAGGATATCAATTTTACATAAATAATTTATTATATTCATGATTAAATACTTAAATATTATTTTTTAGGACTTAAGTAATTCATAAAGTTGTTAAAGTATGTTAATAGTTTGTAGGATAACCACAGGTTTAGTATAAAGGGGTATCAATTTTTTTCCTGACTAATGACCGTCTGATGCTTTGAAATTAATGCTTTCACTATTTCTCTCACTCTCTCTCTTTCATATAAACGAAAACCAAAACAAGTTTCAGATTATTTCACACAGGTGTGGTCAGTCATTTCAGATTATTCCTATGATATTTTCGCGGCAATGACATCATGAATGGCGTTGATTTCATTCAACTCCGATCCCAAAGAGCACATAATGATTTTATAATACTATACAATCGTAGCTTAATATTGATTTTCAATTATTCTTAGAAATCCGACCACACGCGAGCGTGAGCCGGCCACGAAAATCGATCGATTTATCGATTTAAAACAAATCGGTTCCAAATTTGAAATCGGCCCGGCGTACTCTCTAATTCCGTTTTCCCGCCTATAATTGACACCGACGCGCCATTTTACTTCTCATTCTAGCTTCAGTGATTGGCATACGTCTGTCTCTCTCGCGTCCTTTTGTCACGTGCGGCTGTCATCGCGGTGACTATTTTGACAATTATGTCATTTGACTGAGACGGGCGTGTCATTTGGGCGACGAACGATTGCGGCCCTATAATTTTGTATGGAACGGTGGAATTTTCGGGGTCGATGACATTTCTGTTTCATGTATGGGAAACATCTGTGTTATGAGAACTTGGGCTGTCAATGGGGGAGGTAAATCGGGTCAGCGACCTTTGTTTCCCTGCCTGGGCAGTTGTCCCTTATTCGTGACGTCATAGCTTTTACAAATGTGCTTCACTTTCCATACCTTCTAAGATGATTAAGGTCTTTTGCCACGTGGACATTTTGAGATGTGGGCAAAGTGTGATGAAGTGTGATGTGGCAATTTTTCGATCATCTGAAAAGCTATTGACAGACACAAACACTATTAAAAGTACCCTATAATATCTGATGAATCCACCCTATGCAAGTTTGTCTCTTGAAGCCCCCTCAACTAGCTTTCACCAACAAAGTCACAAATCCCTCTTATGATCTTTTTTGCTACGAGTATCTTGCAATAATCCTGAATAATTTCTGAAATAAATCGATAATTCATAGCTCGACGGAGAATTCTGCAATAGGTCGACGATAGTGGGGCCAAGTTCAGAACTCATATTTTATTCATATTTCTAAAGAAGCGTCCAATGTCTTAATAGAGCTCGGCAAATCGTTCTTGTGGAATTTGCAGTCACGAGTCAGGTTTAATGCCATGTTTTGTATAACCATAAAATTTTTCTTACATAGGAATAGCATCAAATCAAATCAAATCATTTTATTTGTCCAACATAGGTATTGAAGATCTTATATTAAACAACGGCCGCTATGTGGAGCCTTGCGGCGTACAAATATATACATAATAACATAAAAAATTATATGTCAAAAAATAATATTAAATTAAATACAAATCAAATAATAATAGAGTCAAATTCAATTTTATAAACTAAACTAAAAACTAATAACAACAAACATATTCTTGTTATTTATGCTGCACTTTATTGAGAAATTCATCAATCGTGTAATAAGTGTTGTCTGCCAGGTAGTTGAACAGATTTCGTTTAAACTCTTTTAGATCTTTAAGCTCTCGTATGTTTTTTGGAATATTATTGTAAATTTTTGGAGCCATGAACATTACACTTTTCCTGTATAAAGCATATAAATAGTTGGTAAAATAATACCTCACCGATTACGAAACGAAATGTATAGGATCGTTTTACCACCTTCCTGCGCCTGTTGATACGGAAATAGCTCATGACTTTGACCGCATCGTGACTTAATCTTTGTAGACACACAAAAATACAAACTATAGAAAATGATAGCCTATGCCTTTTTTAAATTATTGAGTTTTCTTTTTGAGGTCGTTTAATGCATGGAAATAAATAGCGTAGCATTGGCGTAGCATGACCATAAAGAGCGCTCGTTGATGTCTTTTGTATAGAAGTTCTATTTGCAACCAGCCGTCTAACCAGCAAAATTGCTTACACTCAATTAATTTAATTTCAGAAAAAGCTAAAGCTCTTTATTAAAGCTTTAGGGTTTCGAGCATCTGATGAAAATATGGAACCCTTCTAATCTCACTCTGGGGTCTGTCTGTCTATCCATCCGTCCATATGTCACACCTGATGATCTAAGAAAGTACGAATGCCGCGACTTGAATTTTGGTATAGTTTTAGGAAATAAAGACCCAGTCCGCAACTTAAAAAAATTGATAAAACACATTACATATTTATTTATTTAAGGCATTTTATATGTGGGCGAAATTTTAAAGTGGGGTAGGTCAAGGGTATCATATAAAGGACTTTCTTTGTAAATAGTGTTTCTTTGTTGGAAATCCGAAATAAATAAAATAAAATGTAAAATAATTGTTTTTTCAATGAGGCATAGTTTTTGACTTATCCTGAAAATTGTGATTTAAAATACAATTCCTTCCCCATCTTGAATCCCCCCATCATCATCCCCGTCATTTGAAAAATCTGAAGTCATGACAGTAGATAAGATTGTGTAAATATCACAGGAAATTGAGGTATCAATCTTGTATAGTTTTTAAGAAACCATCAAAAAACATGACAAACTTATTTATGCGGGTGGAGGAATTGAACATGAAAATGAATATGTCAAGGTAATAAAATCGGTATATCTGTCTATGATTATAAACCAATGGTACCTGAGTTTGTCACATGGCCAGGTTTTCTTTAGGTCAGGCAGGTACAGTCTAATGCATAACTGAGTCTGTTCCTGAGGTATGGGAGCAGTACAGGAGGGTATGTTTACGGAACGTCAGACAACGAATAACTGCATCGTTTAACGTTCCGTAAACACACCCACTCGTATCACTCCTATACCTTAGGAACAGACTCAGTTATTTTAATTTGATTATATTTGGGTGGCTTACAGCTAACATCAAGTTTATAGTCTAAACAAGTGATTGCGTTCAAAAAGAACTGGAAACCGACTTCAATTGCCCTAAATGTCTACTTTTACGAAAGCAAATTTAAGATTTATATCGTTTTCTCATAGATGCCATTGTCAAAAATGGAACCTCACGGGAAGCACCACCTTTCAAATAGAAAAAGAATCATCTAAATCGGTTCACTCAGTCAAAAGCTATGAGGTAACAAACATAAAATAAAAAAAGTACCCGTCGAGTTGATAACGTCCTCCTTTTTTGAAGTCGGGTAAAAATTAAAGGTCATGCGTTAGACCTGTAGGCAGATGAAGTCACGTTCAAAGCCAGTGCAGAAATAGCTCCTGTTTTAGCATCGCTGGATTCCTAGTAACAGCGCGTGTCTAAGAACTAGCAGTTCAATATTCGGCGGACATTCGTTCCTCGAACCGACATCACACGAACCACCGACATTAACATTCTAGATGCGTTCCTAACGGGCTGCAGTGATACACAGATATTAGTGAAGTATTTCACTAAATAACCGCCTTTACGTAAGTTATAGTTTCGTATACTCAGCGAGGCTGACTGACTGACTGATATTTATTTATTTATTTTATTTAGCAAGATCACCCGCAGTATATACATTAACGTGAGTATAAGACTCTTATAAATTTAATAGTGTTTTTTAGATTTAGTTATTTGTATTTTGTTATTTCTTGTACAGTAAAAATAGAAATAAATAATTAAGTTAAAGTAAGTATACGTTTTAAAAAGACGTTGACCTCATCATGAAGATGAACCATTAAGAAAGGATTTTTCGAAATTCCTCTCCTAAAGGGGTGAAAACGGAGAAGTTTTTGGTGGGCTTCCACTTGGCCTAAATCTCGTATGGTATCTCTTGGATGGTAAGCGTGCGCACCTAAAACCCTATGAGGCGCTGGCTCTGCTGCCATTCATATAGGAAAACAATAGTGCTATTAATAATGCTGTTTGGCGGCAGACTTCAGTGACATAGTGGCAGCTAGCCAGGCGGAAATAGAAAATGCCCTACCACCAACCAAACCGAGTACATATAGGTACCACTGGGAATCAAACCTGGGACCTCCAGATTCTTAGCCCAACATTTAGCCATTAGAGCTCGGAAGTTTTCAAACCAAGTACTAGAACATTGTAATTTTAAACAACGATGTTCCATTGAACAATTTATAGAATCATTGCGGAAGTCATGGTCACCTGACGAGTCTTTTATATCCTGAAAACTTGTGCCTGTGATTTTGTCTACCAGTGCATCTACCATGAGTTTACGGAGGCGATAACGTGTATCGTTAACTATCGCTCTGTCCTTGTCACCCGCATCTCGACTAAAGGAGACGTCTCGAATAGCAGCAGAATAACTATTAAAACATGAGATAAATTCACACAAAATATTCATTTTCGTTCATACATTCACGACCTAACAGAACGTTTTAAATGACTTGATTTTGTAGAGAGGGATAGTTGAAAGGCCAAGGATGGACATAGGTAGCCTATGTTATTTGATCCCGATTGAACTAGTAGTAAGATTACACTCTAAAGTCCACGCGGGCGCAGCTCCGGCAGAAGCTAGTTTACAATAAAGATGAAATTGAATTGGATATATTAAAATAATATCATTACAATCAATTACAATGTTTTTCATAATTCCCGGGGAGTCGTGAGTGTTCAGAAATTCCCGTCCGTCTCCATTGCTCTCTGAATTCACAACAAATCCGAATTGTGAGCGCCTGATACGATAATAAACCAATATTAATGTAACGTTTTATTACTAACGCAAACCGAATGCCTTGTCTCCATTGTAGCACACGACACGTCATAAAAATAATTTTACCTGGGACTGATAAATAATCTGATGATTATTATTATTTGTCTACATATATTCATTTACTTACATAATTGATTTAAAGTAAATATGATAACGTAGATTTTAATATCAACACTTATTTCAAATCAATTTTTTTTAATAACTGTAGTTTTAGAGCACTTAACAAGTCTTAAATAGTTGTTATTTTCATTCGCACACCAGTCCTACTAGGAAGTTAATTAGGTCATGGAAGAGATTAGTTAGGCCAACATTGGACATACGTAGATAATAATGGTAATATATTTAGTTCTTATTAAGTAAATGAAAAGTAATCTCACGTATTTCAAAAGTGTTTTCGTATGGATCCTTTACAACAACAATGGTAACTAAATCACTTTTATTTGATAATGGCCTTTTAAAATTATAAGTGTACAAGACCAGGCCTTAGCGCTATACATTCGCGGAACGTGCCATTTACTTTGTTTACACTTGATTTAACTTAATGGAACTAAGTTGAAGTGAAGTATCAATCATAAGATTAGTAAGAATTTGACGACAGCTTTAGAATTTCTGTGTATTATACCAATATTTATTAATAAATTTATTGAGACAAAAGGCTATCTAAATCGAGACTAGAGTAGATGTGGCGCGCTGTTTCTTACCCTTTCACCCTTACGTGTTATTATTAGTTCGGAAGTGAGGCAACAAATTGAACTTGTAGGTCACTGAACGGCCTCAATAGCACTAGCATATTTTTGCTTATTTTCAAATAAAAATAACTGTGACAGACGGACGGACAGACATACAGACACCAGAACAAAATTATATTATAAGGGTTTGGTGTTTTTATCAGATGTACAGAACCCAAAAAATTTAAATAAATGAGAAACAAACTTGCAAAGGTAAAAAAATGCCGTAATCCCGCGATAGCCAGAATGCCTCTGCATGGGGACGGGTTTTAGTCCCAAGAGATATGACACATTCTTATCGTTTGAAGCGTCTTCATTTAAGTTCGAAATTGACAATATCTAAGAGAACAGACTTTAATACAATGTTCTGTCTTGTATAAAGGCCGGAGCAAAGTATTTCGCCTAGTGGCACGGGCCGGACATTTCAAAGAGATGTCGTGATATCGGCACACATTGAACGGATGACGTTTGTATACAAGTGCATATGTGAGTAGGTCCACGCGCGGTATACGTAACGGTCATTATCTGAGTCACTTTCTTGCGTGTAGAGGTGAGGTATCGCGGATTGGTGGGAGGCGGTGAGTATATGTTCTGTACGTACCTTAAGTACTTACCTGGGTGACCGAGCTTTGCTCGGAGTTTTTTTTACAAAAAGTTCAATTTTCCAATTTGAATAAAAAAAGGAAAAACCCTGTGACTGTCAATCTTGCGCCTTGGACGCTTGAACACTATGCTATGCCCAAGCGTGTGAAATTAGCGACCATATATTGCGTGTGAAAGCCACATGAAAACTCTAAAACACGCGTTTTCCCAGAGTTAAAATAATCTAGATTGATTTTCCGCTCCGAAATTTCAGCGAAATCGTTACAGCCGTTTCCGAGACCGCCGGTAGAAACAAATAATAAAAAAATTAAAATGCAAAATATTTTATTCAATAAACTTAAAAATTTCAAAATTATAAGTTGCACAGGGCCTTCCTGTTAAGCATATAAACGCCTGTGGTAGGAAGCCCCGCTCCTCCGCGTTACACATTATTTAAGTTTATGACACATTTTACAGTTTTTACACAGAAATATATATAAAAATTATAACAGTATTTAATGTGTGTGAGTGGGTGAAAGTGTGTGAGTGTGAAGGTGTAAGAGTGAGAGGGAATGTGTGTGTGTGTATTGTGAATCGACGTGTTGTTTTAAAATATTATAATAAATAAATAATAATAAAATAAATATACAAGTATTGCTCCTTTAAATGTATATTTTAATTGTATTGTGTTGGTACAACGTGAACGCGCCCTGCGTCGTGTAGGCGCGTGCTGGGGACGTGACCGCTCGCGTCACGCGGGACGAATAATCTCGCGAGTAATGAGCACGTGCGGTGTGGACGCACCTTCGTACCCGCCCGTGACGCGGCGCGGCGCATATCCTGCGCGCGCGCAGCTACTCATACAATACCTCACCAGAATGTCGCAGTTCGATTGCTTGATAAGCTGTTAAACATAACAGTTAGGTTAAAACAGCTAACTGTTATGATTAAACAGCTCCGTCATGTAAAACAGCTGTGAATTGTCTAGCTGGATTGTCATTGCGTTGCATTTAACAAAACAGATATCCAGGCTTATAGCTTATGCAGAATGGATTATCTGCAACCATAAAAAGCATTTTTTTGGCAGGTGTCCATGATTAAAAACAAATGTATTACTGTTTTCTCATAAATTTGGGACCTTTTACTCATATGAGGGTTTATTAGATAATTTTGATAAACTACAGTCCGTTTTGGACGCAAATTTTGCAATACGAGTAGTAGAAAACATAAAAAATAATATCACCAACCAAATCGAGTACCGATAGGTACCCAGAATCTCCTGGTTACTTTTTATTTATCCCGAGCTACCCAGGAGTTACCGTGGAATAAAAGCTGAAAAGTCAACTCACACAAAGCCGCGGGCAAAATACCATTTCTATTAATAATAATAACTCAAACGCTTGAAAAATTTAGAATGGGGTGTCAGAGTTCTCCCGTACGGTCCATGCCCCTACCAGGTGGTTACCTAAGTCTGTCGCCATATAGCAGTGTTAATAGCACTATTGTGCTCCGGTATGAGAGGTAGTAGAGCCGCACGCTTACCATCCAAACATGAGAAGAGCCCTGGGATCGCGTAGATGAAGGCCGTTTGTACTTGGCCTTGGCCAAGCATAGCCTGCAAGCATAGCATGGCCAGCATATATTTTAAAAGTCATGTTTCAATACTATACCCAAACAAAGTCATTATGACTCTCTGCTATGGCCTGAAAGAAGAACAAACAAACAAAGACACTTTCGCATTTATAATACAGGAGTATAGATTGTTACACAGAAAGCTAAGATGAAAAATGCATCCCTAAAACCGACGTAACGTCTTGCCGTCCTCCATAACGGAAACTAATCCGTAAACCACTGGGCTTCGACAATCAGTTCAACGCTTTTTCTTGTAATCGTTAAAAAACCGCTTCGGCACGCGCTGTCTGCTGACTGTATGCGGGACGAATCTTAACTCAATAGACAGAGGTGGAACGATCTCAAGTTATAACACGCGAAAGAGATAGCTATTTGATAAATGGACACGACTCGTAACCGAGAAATGCAGTCAAATTAGGAGAAATAAATATTCAAGGGCCAAGGTTTTCAAGGATGTTTTAAAAAGAGAACATTTGCAATGGGATACAAGTAAGAAAATATTATAAAAATAACATTTTGAACATTTTGATTTGATTGAAATTGAGTTATCCGTAATGTAAAACATTGTTAATTTTAGCCGTGGCTTAGCTCAGAGACCCTTACTACTAGAAAGCTATAATTTGTTATGGGTATCATCATCATCAGCCGGGAAACGTCCACTGCTGGACATAGGCCATAGTGGCATGGGTATACATATTAATAACGCCGACAAAGTGGTAGAATAAAATTTGAATTTTTTTTAAGAGTGGCACCCATACACGTATTTTGGTGATGAATTTTTTTGCATCTCCCCATCGTGTGGGGTATCGTTGAAGTATGTCTTGAAAACAAAATTTGAGAGCTCACACGTCCAACGGACTACGGTTCCCAACCCGGATCATAAAAGACTAGTGAGATAGGCGTTACCTAGCGTCCAGTGACTATCAACTATCGTGGAGTCACAATGCTTGCCCTCGGCAGCGGTGGAGGTTTACTACTGCGAAACATTTACATTTTATTGCATACTGTACATGCGTGCAGGCCATGGTACAAGTTAAGAGCTTTTAGGAGATAAGAATAGTTAGCGCTAAGATTTTTTTTGGGTTTGACCTTAAAGGGAAAAATTGTGAACCGTCACGGGACGCCTGGCAGATGTGAAACATCGACATTATTTTGTAAAAGTAATATGCAGAAAAGAACAGATTACGATAGGAACAAAATATTGCATAATGATAGAAGAAAATATTACGATTTTGTCCAGAAAATGATGACTGTTTATTTAATAAACATTTATTTTCATGAAAAAAAAAATTCAGAATTCGTTTTTTATCGTGACAACATATTTCGTTCGTTCGCTTAATTTGTAAAAAAGACGCGACTCGTCGCCACGCCAGAAATCGGTTTTACTTGCGGCTATAGATGCTTCACATCCAAAACGGAAATACCACTCTCGTGTTCGTCCGTCCGTCACAGAGATGTTTCTCGAAAACGAAATAACGTAGAAACTTGAAATTTAGTGTAATGATTGGTATTGATTACGCGCATACATATCGCTCAACACAACAGTATAGCGCCCATCCTTTAATTTATATACTTCTAATTTAAAAGCGTCATTATATAAATAAATGTACCATTGTGAAATTTTTTGATGAAAAAAAAACTACAGAAATAGTTCATTTACCAACCCCACCACCAAAAATACAAATATGGCGCCAATGGCACGAAATTACTAAAAAAAATTAATTTTAATTATTTATCTTCAGATATTTTTTTTAATATTATACGTCTATTTTATTTTTGATTTATGTTTGGTCAAGAACCCCCGTCATTTTTATAACATTATCGTATTGTGTGGAAAAAATCATTATAAACAGCTTACCGTAAGAATTTAAAAAATTAAACAGAATGAATGACGAATGGATTTAGAAAAAGAAAATTGGCAAGCATATAGTATGTGTTTTTGATTAACACAAACAGTATTTTACACTGATAAATTATCGGTGTAATTACATTGGTTCAAGTACTACGTTATGTTTCTGGCATGTTGTGACTTGCACCACACGCCTCACATACACAATCTTCGTTTCCGCCGATATACAGAAGGTTCTGAAAGCCGAATAAACCCCAAGTTTATGTACTTCGGCTGCTTTGTCGTTTTATTTCGCCGGTTGCTTCTTAGAATCGCTTAAAAACGCTCGCCGAAGCGTCCGCAACGGGCCAAATGGGGATTTTAGAATATCTTGTGGCCACTACTGTTTTTGCTAAGTAATAAAGTGTCCTTTTAGGAGTTTCTCGTTTATGAGCGAGTGCCCAGTGATGCGTTTCTAGGTAAGTTCGCGCTTTCAATCACAATACATAATTTTCCCGACAATGTTGCTTAACCGCCGTATGATTTACTTCACTCTTTTATTTATTTTATTTTCATGAGTCCACTGCTGGACATGAGACTCCCTGTCAAAAGTGAAGACCATATTCCATATTTACACTGTTATATTACGACGTTTATAAAACTTTAGTGACACATATTTATTGCAGAAAAATCTAAAAGCGAATTCATTGATGGGCGGTTGTGCAAATTGAATCGAAATGGCTTAGTTTTCTCGCTTTGTTCCGCGGCTTAGCTCAGAGACCCTTACTACTACAAAGCTGTAATTTGGTACGGGTTTACATATTAATTACGCTGACAAAGTGGTAGAATAAAATCTTGAAAAATAATATTTTAAGGGTGGCTCCCATACTGGCATAAGCTCAACTTGGAGATGAAATATTTTTTTCACGTCTAACCCATTGTGTGGGGTAGTGCTGAATAGGTATTTTAAAACATCGAGGGTCTGGGAACACTACTTTTTGATTAAGCAATCCGTTTGAGAAGTATTAAGCTTTAAAGCGATATTTCTGTCATAGTTGGGCACCCCCTTCCCTATCTGCGAAAGTATTGCTTTTAAAAATCTGAAAAAATTCACAGCTGTACTACGTATGTTAAAGTTTAAAGGAAAACTATTACGACTAAGGTGGCTTAACAGGCTAACGAGTAATAGGCAACCAAATTATAAAATATACCTGGAGTGGTCAAAATGAAAATTTCGAAAAAATAATTCACTTAAAATTACGTTTTATAAAACCAGTTCACCTACGGAACCCTACACTGCGTGTGTCCCGGCACTCAGTTGACTGCACTGCTGATAATCTCCTGAATCCGTTGTGTCACCCGTTGAATGACATGGCGTCAGCATATAACAAAACCATACAACTTAGCGATATATTTCTTGTAAATCTAGTAGTAAAGCGAAAGTGAGTTATTTGTTGAATTGTTTGTACTTCCTTCAAGTCGTAACGGGAAGTTATCAAATAAGAAAATTGTTATAATTTCCACGTGTTCCAAGTCGTAGGTGACCCACTAGTAGTGAATATAAATGTAAGCAAATTGCAACCTCAAACAAACCTAGAGAAAATTGCTTTTAAAATAAAAAGACTTCCACCGACAACCTGCTACTGGCAGCCGAGTCGATATACGACGGTCTCAACTAAAAAAGACAAAAAACACTCAGAAATGACCACGCACTCGGAATCGAAATGCAAAAAAAAACGTTGGAAGGAGATAGGGATATACAACGGTTCCAGATAGAGCGGAATGGCAGAATTTCGAATTGAGAATGCAGCGCGTGCGCTGCGACATCCGTCGTCGCAAAAAGTCAAGCGCTGCCATCTATTGGCGGTTTGTCACACTAGTGGTTGTTTATGCGGTATTCGAAATAGGTTTTTTGGTTATTTTGGTAGCGCCACTATTCGTTTTCAGTAGCAGAAAAACAGTAGGAATTAAGTTTCCTTGTTCTCGTTCTGAAATGTACTTTACTTATTAAGAACATTAACATAAATAAATAAATTGATTCATCTTTGAATACACATGGTGGCAAGACTTATGATTGAAATCAACACTTGCCTCCCTTATTTACCCAACCTTAGCAACAAATTAATTTACTAAGTTCTTTTTACTTTACTAAGTTTTAGTAATTACTAAGTTCAACATCTAAAATGATCTTAGTTCTACGTTATTACCGACAAGCCCAAAAACATATTAAGGAACCCAAATTCTTTATTCAAACATAAATCAAACTAAAGGATAATACTAATATGTCATTAGATAGTTACGGATCATTAGGTCATTAATGACTTTGATCTAATTAATGATTGGGGTCGGACCACCGCGCGTCATAACATTCATGATGGATCGCCTCGTTAAATTTAAATCATTAGTTTTGCCTTTTTATTTAACCGTAAGTAAAGCTTCTGTATTATGGACGATGATAAAATGCTTACTTGAGAGCAATTATTGAGCTCAGTGACTTCAGTTTCATAATTCGATCACCCCATATCTCTTTGCCTTTGTAAAACGCAAAGGGAAAAATCTGTAGATGGAAAGAATTTATCTTTGTGTAGCCAATGCCTTACTGCGATCGCTGATCTGCCAGCAAAGCGTAGTGATTAAGGGAAATCCGCCGTGGAATCGTTTTTTTTCTTGCGATATAATGAATCTACCCACACGTGTTCATAGCTGTAACTGATAAATCATAGAATACTTTTGTTAGGCGAAGCGTATCACGTTATTTATTAAATCGCTTAGTAAATCGTTGAGTCACTGACCATGTGAATTAATAGCATGAATGAACAAATCAGCCTCCAAAACCTATAAACGTTTTTAGTTATTCGTGAAAATTCAAAGCGTCAACGATATGCAAAAATACTCAATTCGACATGTGACCAGAATTGTGAAATATAAAAATTGATTTATGATAATAAATTAAATTCATTATTGAACAGTACTACCACAGGACACAAGCCTAAGTAAATATTTTTCATATTTAGGGTTCCGTATCAAACTAGGAACCCTTATAGTTTCGCTCTGTCCGTCTGTTCGTCCGCGGCTTAGCTCAGAGACCCTTACTACTAGAAAGCTGTAATTTGGTACGGATATACATATTAATCACGCCAACAGTGGTAGAATAAAATCTTTAAAAATATTTTTGGGGGTGTCTCCCATTGCCGCAACCTGTGGATATTTTTTGCGTCTACCCCATTGTGTGGGGTATCGTTGAATAGGTATTTTAAAAATATTAAAGGTCTAGAAACACGACTTTTTGATTCAGTGATCCGTATGCAAAATATTAAGCTTTGAAGTGATAATTTTTATCAGAGTCGAGCGTCCCCCACTGTATCTGCTAAGCTGTTGCTTTTAAAATAGTATCTACGGAACCCTATACTGCGCGTGCGTGTGGCTCGACATGAACTTGTCTCCTTTTTGTTAAACTACACTTTTCATGAATGGGCGTCAAAAAAATAGTAAAAATAGTTATGTACACAATCTAAGACCGAATGAATTGAACTTGTATTGAACTATGCCATATGTGTAAATCTCAAATGTCTATTAAGGAGCTAAAACCCTCTGACAGACAGACAAATGGACGGAACAGAGCTCCACCTGAATCCTTCGGATTCATAACCCTAAAAATGCATTCGGCAAAAAAGTTTCTAGTTGGCAGTTCCATGATATCTAACTAATGTGGTGTTATGACGAATATATTGCATTAAACGATTTAAGTTACTTCTTTTGACTGCTGTGACATTACATTTATCTAACAGAAACCAGTAATGAATATTGAATTATCAATGTTACCCGGAAAGGTTCAACAGTATCGGAACTTTTTGTAATCTCATCGTATGTGTATAATAATAATTTGTAAAGTTAGACCCAAAATCAGATTGTATTTTGATGGATGTGTGTCATTCAACATAATCAGCCCTTGAAAATCACCCCACCTCCCATCAAACACCCTAAGCCTTAATGACATGTCATTTATATCCGAGATATGGTACTTTGGTCCACTTAAAGCATTTTGGGTGGTTTTCTTTGAAACGGAGGGTTTTTTCTGTCAATCTTGGGGATTTGTGTGATGGCTATATTTATTACTGCGTTCTTGTGAGATGTGTATCAATGTTGATCGATATGAATTCGTATTGGTGCCTGATAAATTGGAAAGAAATTTTTAGTCCTATTTCTTTTTCTATGAACCCAATCCGCTTGTGTTAGAATCTTGAAATATGGCCTTTAATGGTGTAGATTACTGTGAGGCTGGAAACTTTGCGCCATGCATAATCTTACTTAACAGATTTGCAAGTGCAGCATAAATCGAATTCTGGAAATCAATTACTGCTTTCCAGATTCCCGTATAAGTGGAACCATCTATATTTCTCGTGTTTCCACCGACTTCCGTTTCCTAGCAAGTGTCTGAGCACCTAAGTGTATTTATCGACACCACTCAATTATAACAGGGTGACCATGTTTCGTGTATTGATAGGACAGGTCCCGACGAGTGCTATTTTTTCATATCACTTCACTTGTTACGTTTTACCACATTATTATTACAATTAGTCACTATTATAGCCAAAGTCACTCTTTAGATACAATAAAATTGTAGACAATAAATGTTACTAGAATTAAATTACTAAAACTGAGTAATAATAAACATAAATTAGGCCTATTGCTGGTAACCAAACGTTAACTAGCTATGCCAATTATCGTAAAGAAATTAACATTTTGAAAAACTTACTTTCTATTCATCTTCTGTTGTGACCATGGTACTCACGGTGAGCAGATGTAAAATCGTCTTGGACTAGAATACCGCTTAAACTTTCCATTTAGTTTATAGTTTGCCATTGTGTTTAATTATGGTTTGACAATTAATTGACTATCAAATATAAGGAAGAAGATTGAAATTTATTGTTTTTAAATACAATTTTATTAAGTACTATTGCTAAACCTAACGTGGTGTAGTAGCATAATCAGTGTCTTTTTTAAATATTTTATGGTTATTTTTAAGCACGGCCTTGTCGTCAGACGAAATGAAGAACCCAATTGTAAAAAAAAACTATAACTAAATGTGACTCGTCCTATTTTCTCTGTCCCACCTGGTCACTGCGCCGAGAGATAGCGCGAGGTGTCGGATGCGCGGGCGCAGTCCGGTGGTCCTACACGGCCGTCGAGTAATTACTTAGAGTGATAACGGTTATCGACATTGAATAACATAGACTTGACATAGAAAGCAGTTTAATATTTATATTAGAATTCAGTTCTGACTGCATAAGTACAAAAACACACTGATAGGTTCTCCACGAAACGCGACAAATAGACGCACCACAAAAAATCATATAGATCAGCCCTACACGAAGTTTTCACTGTGTAAATATACGTTTTTAGTTTTTTATTATTATAATTGTATTTTTTTGTTTGTAATTGTAAATAAGTGACTTTATGTTTACCAAACTAAATAATGGTTAAATATCTTCCCTGTTCTTAGTTGTTTGGACTTTAGTCTAATGGACAGCATTGTAAAATTTAAAATTGATCTGATTAGGAAACTAAAAAAATTGTTTAGAATCTACAGGGTCATGAGGAAAACTATCATAAATAACCAGACATAATTAATATCTGGATGACCCCCTAGATTTCGAATTATCCCGAATATGATACTTTGACCAATCGATTATTTGTCCCCATTAGAGCAGTTTGCCAGAGCGTCGTGACGTATTATGTTAGTAGTGTAGTGTTGTAGAAATTTATTTATTTACATAAAAGAAGTTAATCGTTTAATAGTATAGTGCCGCCGTTTCTTCACGCTTCTTCTCTCACTCTAATTCAATGAGTACCAGTAGTTGTCGTGAGCAGCCAGTGAGCGATCATTTATCTGTACGTTGACTGATTTATACAAAAAACTCACTTACATCCTTCTCCACGAGATGCGACAAAAAGACGCACCAAAAAAATGTACGCGATAATAGACTTTGATTTGGGAGAATTGTATATACCTTTAATAAGGCAGAATACATTCTCTAGTTGTATTTCCCTTTGTTAAATAATGTTGGAGGTCGAAATTTATTATTTACTTTAATTTAATGTGTATTGTATGAAATAAAGAACATACGGTATAAATAATTTTTAATTTTAAGTAATATTAAGTATAATAAATCAAACATTAAACTAACGGAATATGGTTGAAAATTATTAAACGAAAGATTTGAAACACCAACAAGAGAGAACACGAAAGAGATTGTTTAAATTAACAGTAATTAAAAATTAACAACCATATCCCCAGCACACACAGATGTCCAACATTGACCTCCGTATAAATCATTAATTATTCCTCCGTTTATCGATAAACAGAAACATCGATATCCACCGCACTAATGGACAGAGACGCCACGCTACAGGAAGCCCCTTCCCGTCATTTGTCAACTTGACATTTGACATCAGTCAAGCGAGTTCAACTCGATACGTGGTTGTATTTTAGAAACCAAAGAGGTTTTGTTGTTGTTGTTACTAACAATATTTTTGCAAATGTTTTATGGAATAAATTGTTATCTGTATTTACTTCCAATATTGCCATTTTTAAAACAATTTACTTTTGTACAATTTCTTTATATGTTTGTTGTTCAATATATGTTTTCTTTAGCGTACAATATATCGTTAAAAATTACTCTATGCAAATTATATTATGTTTTTAAGTTGATTTGTTTGTTAAAAGATGCGTGTCAAATTATACTAACTAGTTGTAAGTTTACCTTTTATATCACAGAACACTCGTACTCCAGGTTGCATGGAAAAAAAGCTTAAGCGATAAGTCCGCCTATATGTTTTATTGTGTTGGTACAATAAATCATTTTTTGATTTGATTTGATTTGATTTGACTTGACTTGACTGTTGTTTCTAGTAAATAACTTATTCAATGAGAAAATTAAGACAGCAAAAATAACATTTTAAAACGTAAAACAACTGAACTTTTAACAATCTCAGCAACTGAGCTCTATCGATTTATATGACGCGGTTAGAAACGACCGCAACGGCAGGGATCACATGATTTCAAAGCTTTTGCAAATCACGTTTTTTTTACTAAACCTACTTGCCACAGAAAAAACAAGATGACAAATCAATCACGGTGACCATACCGGGTTTTTTAGATAAAGAGCGAATCACTTGATTGTTTTTTAAAGAAGGAAAAATCATTATTTGTCATCGTATGTGGCGTTCCTCTGATTAATAAAACGTTCGTTTACAAAAAGTATGTCGAAATTATTGATTTATCGATAACGAATTATCGACACCGCTCTTCACTAAAAGACCAGTTGTTTGTTTTGCCAGTAGCAAGTAGTGTCGCTTTGATAAATATCCTAAAAGATTGTTCGGTCTCCACGATAATTTCTCTCTGCGCCTCACACTTACACACCCATTACAGTTTACACCTTATTTTGTAAGTAAAAGAGTTTAAAATATATTATAAAGGCGATGCCACTTGGTCGGCCGATGTAAGGTAATTTATAAGCCGGTGCGATGTAGGTGTTTTATAGTTATTTGATAATACACTATCGTGATTATTTAGCCTGAGTTTGTGACAGCATTCCATTTTATTCTCTTTGGCATGCCTCTAATATTACTCTCGTGTTCTTTATCTAGATGTTAGCAGTAATTTGTAATAACCGTGGTATTATGTTTCGTGATATTTTTTTACGATTACACAATGTTTGTGCCGTTAGAATTTTTAAATATAGAAATCCGTTACCGAGTGTTTTAGGTATTATTTGTTATTGCAAAACTCGTTGGGGATTTTTTATTCGATTCGCAATTTGTTTTTATCGATAAACACATTTCCTATCACCACAACAATCGATACAATTTTTTTCATTCTCGTGATGAATACACATATCATAAACATCAAACACACAAGTCTTGTTGGACAGTCTCCCCTAAATCACCACAACGAGCAGGCCTTCCATGCAGAGATTTGCTATAATCACCACGCGTGACAGGCAGATTAATTATCGCAATAAGTTATTAATTACACATAATGAAACGCTATTGCCTATTACTAGATATCTCTTTGGCCGTCATGATATCCTGTTCCTATTGCACAACCCAAAACACAGGGCTAAAGTTATACGAACTAATTTGATTTTCTCCATTTTACAGGTAAAAAATGGCGCTCGCTGACTCCGCAAGACCGACGGCCATTCGTGGAGGAGGCCGAACGTCTGCGAGTCATCCACATGACCGAGCATCCCAACTACAAATACCGACCCAGAAGACGGAAGCAGACGAAGACTAGACCCAACCAGCCGTCTACTCCGTCCAGCGCACCTCCAGCATCCGCTGCCCTGGGATCCCCCTACGCAGCCTCGACAGACTCCCCCGATCGCTTCTCGCACAACCCAGGAGCAGGGTTCTCTCCGTACAGGACTTCTCCTTTAGCCCCTGACTATCAATCCAACCAGCAGTTCAACGGTCACGTTCAGACCCCTGAGTCGTCCCCAGCGCGGTCTCCCGAGCCACAGGGCAGGAGGAGCGCCCCGGCCGATGCTCCACTGCCTACTCCCGATGCATCCCCAGTAGAAAATGAGAAGGAGAACTTCCATTACGAAGAAAGGCGAAGAGCTATCAATGCTTCTTCATTATCGGAGTCTTATTCTCCTTATAAAACGTATAGGACGCCGGGGTCTTTCTCGCCGGCTCCAGTTGCGGCCATAGGCATGCCCAATGGCATGTACGTGATGTGCACGCAAAGGACTCTAGCAGAACAACCTCCTCTAGTTACTGGAACTTTCTTCCCCCCGGTAGCGACATCTCAGGATCAGCAGACACTGGGAACATCGACACCGAGGGTTTCATCGGCACCCAGCGCGCCAATGACGACTGAATATAGCATCCAATATCATTCTTACGAGCAATACGAACAGATGTATAAACAGGAGGAGAACTACGTCTCGCATTACCCAGACCAGCCTAAAACTGAGTACGATACCGGAGGCAATTACTTCTCCGAAGAGCCACCGGCGAATGCTCCACAAGAACAGGAGGGGTTCATGCATCAGCGAGCTGAGATAAGGACGCCGGAGTCGGATGTAGACGCTCGGGAGTTCGATAAGTACCTGGATTACGGGGCGGAGGGGGCGTTGGAGCAACATCAGCAACACCACCAGCAGCAGCAGCAGCAGTATAGATACGAACAGCAACAGTACAGGCCTCCGTACTGCGAGCAGGCGCCTCAGGGACAGGAGTATTGTTCAGAGAGGATGTATCCTTCGCCGTACGCGTCTGTGATCGCTGGAACTCCACCAGGCCCCTACCCGCCGACCGCTCCAGGCCCTGACAGACCTGAAGATGAGTTCAGCGTGATCCTCGCCGGCGTCAGACAGACCTGTTACAGCAATTGACTAGGCGTGGTCAAAGACGTAGACAGTGAGGAATCTTCCTGAATGTAGCCCAAAGACGGTCTCGGCAGAGGCGGTTCAGCGGTTTACGGTTGGACTTTCAAGCTCATAAGCTGGGGACTTCGTGAGTGGCAGCGCCAATCTTGCGTACTTAGGGGGATCGCACCGGAAACTTGATCTTTCACTTATATATATTTTTATAGCAGTCCCTAAAAAATTTGTATTGCGAAAATATTTTATTGCTTCAATAATAGTGTTTGTTAAAGTTCGCCTTGAAATAGGTTGTTGCTTCGTTTTTGGATATAATTCTATATAATAAAAGAAAAGAATTGACGAAAAATTAAGGCTGTTAATATCGTCATCATATCTCTATATAAAAATTGTTGAATTATTAATTGGTGCTATAAGATCCTAATGATGTTTATCTTTCTAAATATATTATTACTTCTTCCAAAACTGTATACCATATAGGTACGAATTAGTGAGCGATTCCTATGTTAATGATTATTTATTTGTAATTATTTCTGTATATTTGATAGTTGAAAATAATTAAAAAATTCAGATTAATCGAAATATTAGTTCTTCCGATAAGTCTGTAGATATAGCCTTTAAGAATTTATTTTTATAACAATATTCTCCTAGTTCTATGAAGTTTATAAAAACCGTACGTTGATACTGTATAAATTGTAAGATCATTTAATAAAATTTCTCATAGTTTATAATATAATTATTACTTATACTAAAAATATTTTAGTTAAAACTTTTCTAGTTTACGTTGCAATTTTTTTTAGTTGTTTAAGTTTATGTAAATCAAAAGACACTCGCACCGAGAAACTAAGTTCTTCCTAATTATAAGAAAATTTATAAGGAGCAATAAAATTTATATTCTGAAAAAATATACGTTTATCATTTTATTCCCATGTTTCTAAACACAATCGTGATAAACCAATCATTTGACCTTTTTACTCGACTACATCGAAGTAAGAAGTTTTAGCAACTTTTGTATGTGCATCAGGTTGAGATGAAGGCCAAGTGCTAATATACGTAAAAATATCACTTCATACGGTGGTATAAATTCAGATGTCGTAAAAAGAGAGTAGGAGAAAAATTCAAGAAACTAGCAGTAATATTTACACCCATCCTGTATGGGTGGAAGAAGGAAAACTTCGTGAGGAAACCTGCACACTCCTGAAAAGAAATTCAAAGGTGTGTGTGAAATCTACCAATCCGCACTGGGCCCGCGTGGTGAACTATGACCCATACACTCTCTAAAGAAGAGTAGGCCTGAGCGTATATGTCGCAGTTGAATTGCTTAAAAGGCTGTTTTACATAGCCGCTAGCTGTAACACTAAACAGTACTGTTGTGAATGGGTTCAATAGCAGTACAATGGTAATTTTAAAATTGTTGGTCTTCAGAAAGTCATAACTCGTAAACGGTGCGTCCTAGGCCAAAAATAACCAAATTTTCAAGCCCCCCTTGACGAATACCCCCCGTCGCTTAAGTTTTTCTGACGAATGAACCCACAATCATCATCATCAAATATCATCACTAGAAAGTGAATAGGTTCAATAGCAGTACAATGTTAATTTTAAAATTGTTGGTCTTTAGTAAGTCATAACTCGTAAACGGTGCGTCCTAGGCCAAAAATAACCAAATTTTCAAGCCCCCCTTGACGAACACCCCCCGTCGCTTAAATTTTTCTGTCGAATGAACCCATAATCATCATCATCAAATATCATCACTAGAAAGTGAATGGGTTCAATAGCAGTACAATGGTAATTTTAAAATTGTTGGTCTTCAGTAAGTCATAACTCGTAAACGGTGCGTCCTAGGCCAAAAATAATCAAATTTTCAAGCCCCCTTGACGAACACCCCTCGTCGCTTAAGTTTTTCTGTCGAATGAACCCACAATCATCATCATCAAATATCATCACTAGAAAGTGAATAGGTTCAATAGCAGTACAATGTTAATTTTAAAATTGTTGGTCTTCAGTAAGTCATAACTCGTAAACGGTGCGTCCTAGGCCAAAAATAACCAAATTTTCAAGCCCCCCTTGACGAACACCCCCCGTCGCTTAAATTTTTCTGTCCAATGAACCCACAATCATCATCATCAAATATCATCACTAGAAAGTGAATAGGTTCAATAGCAGTACAATGGTAATTTTAAAATTGTTGGTCTTCAGTAAGTCATAACTCGTAAACGGTGCGTCCTAGGCCAAAAATAACCAAGTTTTCAAGCCCCCCTTGACGAACACCCCCCGTCGCTTAAATTTTTCTGTCGAATGAACCCACAATCATCATCATCAAATATCATCACTAGAAAGTGAATGGGTTCAATAGCAGTACAATGGTAATTTTAAAATTGTTGGTCTTCAGTAAGTCATAACTCGTAAACGGTGCGTCCTAGGCCAAAAATAACCAAATTTTCAAGCCCCCCTTGACGAACACCCCCCGTCGCTTAAATTTTTCTGTCCAATGAACCCACAATCATCATCATCAAATATCATCACTAGAAAGTGAATAGGTTCAATAGCAGTACAATGGTAATTTTAAAATTGTTGGTCTTCAGTAAGTCATAACTCGTAAACGGTGCGTCCTAGGCCAAAAATAACCAAATTTTCAAGCCCCCCTTGACGAATACCCCCCGTCGCTTAAATTTTTCTGTCGAATGAACCCATAATCATCATCATCAAATATCATCACTAGAAAGTGAATAGGTTCAATAGCAGTACAATGGTAATTTTAAAATTGTTGGTCTTTAGTAAGTCATAACTCGTAAACGGTGCGTCCTAGACCAAAAATAACCAAATTTTCAAGCCCCCCTTGACGAATACCCCCCGTCGCTTAAATTTTTCTGTCCAATGAACCCACAATCATCATCATCAAATATCATCACTAGAAAGTGAATAGGTTCAATAGCAGTACAATGGTAATTTTAAAATTGTTGGTCTTTAGTAAGTCATAACTCGTAAACGGTGCGTCCTAGGCCAAAAATAACCAAATTTTCAAGCCCCCCTTGACGAACACCCCCCGTCGCTTAAATTTTTCTGTCCAATGAACCCACAATCATCATCATCAAATATCATCACTAGAAAGTGAATAGGTTCAATAGCAGTACAATGGTAATTTTAAAATTGTTGGTCTTTAGTAAGTCATAACTCGTAAACGGTGCGTCCTAGGCCAAAAATAATCAAATTTTCAAGCCCCCCTTGACGAACACCCCCCGTTGCTTAAATTTTTCTGTCCAATGAACCCACAATCATCATCATCAAATATCATCACTAGAAAGTGAATGGGTTCAATAGCAGTACAATGGTAATTTTAAAATTGTTGGTCTTCAGTAAGTCATAACTCGTAAACGGTGCGTCCTAGGCCAAAAATAACCAAATTTTCAAGCCCCCCCTTGACGAACACCCCCCGTCGCTTAAATTTTTCTGTCGAATGAACCCATAATCATCATCATCAAATATCATCACTAGAAAGTGAATAGATTCAATAGCAGTACAATGTTAATTTTAAAATTGTTGGTCTTTAGTAAGTCATAACTCGTAAACGGTGCGTCCTAGGCCAAAAATAACCAAATTTTCAAGCTCCCCTTGACGAATACCCCCCGTCGCTTAAATTTTTCTGTCGAATGAACCCGCAATCATCATCATCAAATATCATCACTAGAAAGTGAATAGGTTCAATAGCAGTACAATGTTAATTTTAAAATTGTTGGTCTTTAGTAAGTCATAACTCGTAAACGGTGCGTCCTAGGCCAAAAATAACCAAATTTTCAAGCCCCCCTTGACGAACACCCCCCGTCGCTTAAATTTTTCTGTCGAATGAACCCATAATCATCATCATCAAATATCATCACTAGAAAGTGAATGGGTTCAATAGCAGTACAATGGTAATTTTAAAATTGTTGGTCTTCAGTAAGTCATAACTCGTAAACAGTGCGTCCTAGGCCAAAAATAACCAAATTTTCAAGCTCCCCTTGACGAACACCCCCCGTCGCTTAAATTTTTCTGTCGAATGAACCCACAATCATCATCATCAAATATCATCACTAGAAAGTGAATGGGTTCAATAGCAGTACAATGGTAATTTTAAAATTGTTGGTCTTCAGTAAGTCATAACTCGTAAACGGTGCGTCCTAGGCCAAAAATAATCAAATTTTCAAGCCCCCCTTGACGAACACCCCTCGTCGCTTAAGTTTTTCTGTCGAATGAACCCACAATCATCATCATCAAATATCATCACTAGAAAGTGAATAGGTTCAATAGCAGTACAATGTTAATTTTAAAATTGTTGGTCTTTAGTAAGTCATAACTCGTAAACGGTGCGTCCTAGACCAAAAATAACCAAATTTTCAAGCCCCCCTTGACGAATACCCCCCGTCGCTTAAATTTTTCTGTCCAATGAACCCACAATCATCATCATCAAATATCATCACTAGAAAGTGAATGGGTTCAATAGCAGTACAATGGTAATTTTAAAATTGTTGGTCTTCAGTAAGTTATAACTCGTAAACGGTGCGTCCTAGACCAAAAATAACCAAATTTTCAAGCCCCCCTTGACGAACACCCACCGTCGCTTAAATTTTTCTGTCCAATGAACCCACAATCATCATCATCAAATATCATCACTAGAAAGTGAATAGGTTCAATAGCAGTACAATGGTAATTTTAAAATTGTTGGTCTTAAGTAAGTCATAACTCGTAAACAGTGCGTCCTAGGCCAAAAATAGCCAAATTTTCAACCCCCCGTCGCTTAAATTTTACTGGCGAATGAACTCATAACCATCATCATGGAAAGTGAATGGGGTCAATAGATCATGGCAATCATAGGGACTTGCATATCATATTTACGGCCAAGCAGGTCAGAGAGGTCGTGAAAGGGATGACCAGAGTCAAGTTACCTGGGCACGATAAAGCAGCTGTAAAACGTCCAGTTGGATTGATGTGTGGGTCGCCAGCTTCCTCGTAGAGCTAGGGGAATTCTACGCATGACAAATTTTAAGGCAATTAAGGAGCAATCAAACTTTAGCATTCATAATTTAGCAGCAACCATAACTCAGTTACAGCGAGCTGTTTTTAGTGGAGACATGGGTCTGCAGCTGACACATGCCAGGAAGTCAAACCAGTCAGGTTAGGGCTTTAGACTACAGTCAGGCATTTAAAGGACAATTACAGCAATGAGAGCCAAAAAAATTGACGATCACATTGATAAACTGTTGGATCTACGAACGAAATACCGTGTGTAAGCTGGCGACCCGTGTCACCAGCTTACACATCTGTATCTTCGTAATTATTCGAGCTACGATTATGTATTGTACCTCATATTTTAGGGCAAAATTTCAGCGCCAGGCGCCAAAATTTTCGAATCTCTAGTGCTAAAACTGTTTGAGCTACGAGCCGAAATGTGTGTGTAAGCTGGTGACACGGGTCGCCAGCTGACACATGTTGTATCTCTGAAACTACATAAGTGAGAACTTCATTTTAAAGATCAAATAAGACCATACAATAGGAGCGTTCACGAGTCAAAATTTCAAATCTCCAGGCTGTCTAGTTAGTTAGTTATAAGCAAAAACTATTTTCCCGCCAAAAAATTCAAAATAATCGCACGGACGCCGCTGAGCGGGCCGTTGCCGTTCCGTGCGCTACGCTATTACAATAGAGTTTCAAATTTTTAAAATGCGCAAAAAATCATCTTTAAATTGGCTTGAGTTTTTGAGGTACACTTTTTAAAGTTATAGCTATCACAGCTCTGTGTCTAAAGAATTAGTCTGACAATCTGAAATTCACGGATTCGATTCCCAACAGAGGAAATCGGGTTAAGTAGCTATGGCCATACATACATTTAAGACATCCAATACATAAACACGTATTTGCATCTCACCATGGTGAGTGAGAATTAGGGTTTAGGGGACGTTCAAGTATTACGTAAGCACTATAGGGGGGGGGGGGGGGGGGGGTTTGTTTGCTTTGCTTGTTTTGATGACGTGGGGGATCTTGATGGTGATTCCGTCAGCAGTAGATTACTTTTGCTGACAAGAGGGAAGAGGAGTAATTAATTGTAGTAAATCTGCTTGCGTAATACTTGAACGGTCCCTTAGATAGAAACCGTGCTCATCCAAAACCCAGAACACAACAGTGCTGCTCACATTGCTATTTTAAGGCAGTCTTAGAGGCTTAAGTTACATGGTGGTAGCTAGCAAGGTGGACAAATAAAATGCCATACCACCAACCAAACCGATCACAAATAATGATAGGATCTCCAGCACGAATCGAGCCGGGGAGCTTTGGATTGTGAGTCCAAGTAGCTCTAGCTACTAGGCCATGGAGGCGGTTGGTTGGTGGCGATAGGACCATAGGACTTTGCTATGCGCGCCTGGCTAGGCAATGCTAAATTATCCAAATTTGCCGCCAAACAGCCAGCGTTATTGTTGGCGATTCAAGATGATGCAACTACCCTATATCATGCGTAGGTGGCACAAAAAAATTACTAGACACAAACCCAGGAGATGGGCAGCGTCTACCAATGTATAAATTACATGTTATTGCGATCGCCAATCCACGTAGCAGGCCTGTTGATTATGGTTGATCCCGCATGAAAAATCTGACGTGGCGATCTATGACGGAGGCTCATGTCATAGACAATTAGAGACTATATTCAGCTGGTAAATAAATTATGACGACATTGCGATACGTACAAAAACATAGACCGATTATATCCTAAAGTTTGTTACCTCAGGGACACAAATCGTGATGAAACTTTGCATGCGGGTAGACCATTATTAAGGATATATAAGATTCTGTAGTCCACGCGAAGTCGCGAGAAAAAGTAATAAATCATTTATTCATAATCAGCCAGGAAACGTACACCGCTGGACATAGGCCTCATCCATGGTACGACGCAATTACAGGTCTGACACTTGGATCCAGCGCCTTCCCGCAATCTTAACTACATAGGTTGTCGGTCCATCTAGATTGGTGTAGTGATATGTTAAAACCCTTTATGTTATATGCATAACAATTATAACAGATTGCCGGCGCAAATCAAAGAACTTGATATAAACAAGTTCTACTCTATTGACGAATTCTTAAGATTTTGATTTGATAATCCATTAGATAAAACCAACGATAATACGGTAAATAATTAATGATGTAAATAATGTAAATAGCAACCCTATTTTTCGCAACAATAAAAAAGATTTTGGTTTGCTTCACGGAAGTATGCGCTTTGTTAATGCAATAAATACCGATAAATTCTAAATGAGCTTTATTAAACATCAACGTCCCATAAATTACAGGCACGAAATACATGATTTAATCGCGCCTTGTCCGAGCAGTACCTCACACGGATTGCCCAAATACAGAGCAAAGCGTCGCAAAAAGAGTACACGCCCCTAACAGAAAGGGTATAAGTCCAAATAAAATTAAAATTACTAAATAATTTGCTCGCTGGCGGGGCAGGGGTGCGCATATATCGGCCCGCGGCTGAGCGCGGCCCGCACGCCTGTAATTACGGCCGCGGCCCGGCCGAGCACGCCCCTGCCGTGCCACGCTCTACCGATATTGATGTATTGACGTTTTGGTGGAAAACGTAATAAATATTATTGATCATATTTCAAGGCGGTATTTGATTGTGCTGTATGGACTTTGGTGCAAGTGTACTGTTACAGCACATATATTTACTTAAAAAATATGTCACGAGGAGTTAAATTGAATTAAATTTCATGTTTCTTTTCTCGATTTTTTTGCGCATTCGTAAAAAGCGATCTTATATTTTTTTAAAATAAATTATTTCTTTACGTCTACCTATAACCCATACAGATAACATATTGCCTACTTATGACGTCATCAAAATATTTGATTTGCTTGTAAACACTAAACTAAAGAAAAAACATAACCTAAAATATACAAAGTTACAAAGAACGTTATCGTAAAATATGAATTTAAAAATTAATCTAATACAACCTCTGAAAAAAGATATGACAGCTAATTTTAAATAGCTGGGTAACATAGCTTCAGAAAAGGATCACTTAATGAAAAAGCTTTTTCTTACAGCTAATCACGCATTTGCCTTGAGCTGTCTCGAGATTGTTTCTCGGCAGCTCCCTAATCCTCGCAAAGTTCTTGTAAAATTTTCATTGACATAATAAACGATTACTTATTAATCTCAATCGTCATCATCATCATGCCTGGAAATGTCCACAGCTGGACATAGGCCTCCTCCATGGCATGCCACATTGATCGGTCCCGAGCCACCTGAATCCAGTGACTTCCCGCAACTTTAACTAGGTCGTCGGTCCATCTAGTAGGGGGCCGACCTGGTACACGTTTCCCGGTACGTGGTCGCCACTCGAGAACTTTTACTCCTCATCGGTTATCGATTCTTCGAGTGATGTGGCATGCTCATTTCCACTTCAGCTCACTGACTCGTCGAGCTATGTCAGTGACCCTTGTTCGTCTACAGATTTCCATATTCCGGATTTTATCACGAAGAGAAATTCCGAGCATAGCTCGTTCCATAGCGCACTGAGTGACTTTGAGCTTGTTTATTCGACCCTCAGTAAAGGACCACGTTTCGATTCCGTAGAAATAAATAAATAATATCAGATCACAAAAATGATTTTATACTTTATAGTGGGGAATTTGGTTCCTTTTTTTCTTAAAAAAATTATACAGCTTGGCTCAACATATGGTGACGATAAAATGAGAATGGTGAGTTGTAATGTTTCGTCGCGCGGCCGTGTTTTGGCGCGAGGCTGTTATAATACGTGATAATTAAGGTTTTACAATTCCTTTTACGTTTAATCCACGGAGACATCTCGGGGAATTTGTTGCATTTGTTTTTATTGATTGATTTTTGGGTTACGATGTTTTTATTCGGCGCTTATTTTTATAAATTATTTAAGGCTTTTGATCTGATATCAAACGATGTGACCAATGAACTTTATAAAAAATTTACTTCTGACAAAGTCGACATAGTGTAAGTACGACATTTGGCAATTAATTGTTTCATGATTAATATTATTCAATCCATTATTTAAATAAACCAAACAGACGAAGTACGACTTCATAAAATAAATCAACATTAATTTGGTTTTAGTTACAAAAATAATATAATTTACTAACGTATTCACCAAAATATTAACGCGTTTGTAATTATGAATTTGTAGGTTCTATATTAAAATCAAAAATTAGAGTTGAAAATAACTTGAATATTTCTCTTATATGCATATTGTAATTGGAAAGAGGTACATATATATTTATATACTCATATTTGAACTTAGAGTATGATTGAAAATAAACTTAGATTACTCGTATTGCAAGAACATAAGCATCTCATTCGTCATCAGCCAGGTGCGCTGATATTCGGTGCTGCCAACACCTGAAGAAAAAAAAATCAATTTTTTTACTGCTCTTAAATCCTTAATTCTTAATCCTTAATATTGAGTGTATTTAAGTTTTATAGATCAACTACAGTCAAATACCTTATTGGAGACTATTAGCTCCAGTCCGCCAAAACAGCTTCCTCCCGAACTGCGCCCGCGCACCGATTACCATAACCAGCCGCCGTAAAGCTGTCTCAATAGCACAGTGACACGTGCCACAACTATCCTTCGCATTTAAACCGAGGAACATAAAAATGGCGTAAGTCGCCGTAATGGCCACTAGCGAACCGATAAATATACAGCCGAGTGAGAGGGCGAGTCTCCAACTCAAGCTATACGATATATGCTGCGAGTCACAGCATAATACGATTAGGTTAGGTTGACTGTTGAGGCTTCTGGGTGTGCACGCTTGCTATCCAACGGCTTTATCGTCACTTACCGTCAGGTGGGATGAAACCCAAGTGCAAACCCATCATACATTTATAATTAACGCGCTCAAAAAGAAATAAAAACCGACTTCAACTGCCTCAAAAATGTTCACTATTAGAGGTAGAATATTTGGTTGCTGACGATTTTCTCAAAAAGCGCTCAATAAATTTCTATAAAATTTACATGGCCTCCTCTGAATGCTCTACCAAAGAAAATAAGAATCATCAACATCAATTCGCAACTGGCGGAGTTATCGCGTAGCATACATATAAAATATACCCGTCGAGAAGTTCCTCCTTTTTTTTGAAGTTAGTTAGAAAAAAATAATCAATTTTGCGCTGACCACATGTGCTGCAATGTCGTCGCTGCTATCTTTAATGTGCATTGTCTACTGTAACTGAAAATATCATAAGAAATAATTTAATCCATAAACCAAGAAGTTTTATGTTATAGATGTAGATAACCGATATAGAAACAGTTGATTCACAAAGGAGTTCATCCTTACCACGTCACGGCTCACGGATTTCTTTGCTGACGATATCTCAAGTTTCATCGGGAACAAAGATCACTTCTAACTATATCTACTAACACACTAATAATATGACTAATGATTTGTTAGACGTTTTTACTGAAATCGTTACTTCCTTGCATTTTATTTCTGTTCGCATTTTTTCCGGTATTCCTTTTTACTTTGCATTTTTTTCTTTACAGTACTTTTGCGATTCTCAAAAAAAACTACATTGTTTAAGAAAATACGTATAAATATTTCATTCAATATAATGTTATTGTACACCAATAAAAAAACTTAAAATAGAACATAAAAATAAAAAATTGAACAAAAAGCGGTCTTATCGCTTACAGCGATCTCTGCCAGATAACCTTTGGGTAGAGGAAATAGGACACAATATTTTGGTGTAACATATATTGATAGATCATAATTAAATACTTGAATAAACACATATGTATATTTATATAAATAATAAATAAATATAAGATACACATAATATGGAGAATAATAACAAGTATATATATTAGCAGTGATGATAAATTATATTGATTCGCGTATATCTGTCACTGGAGCATAGTCCCGCGATGAATGCACACGCGACGGCAGCGGCGCAGGCGCAGCAAAGGGAGATGCGCCTTTGAAGATAGCGGCGATACATTTATTACTTCCATCGGTTTGCATACCGCGCTGGTGCCATCGGGCTTACGACTCGCTGCGAAGAATAATGACATTTATTGAGAAAACTTAGCAAATTAGTAGTTGAGGTTCTATGCATCATGCGATTGTTAATGGCGCTTAAATATGGTGGTAACTGTGCGCCTTCAGCTTCAGAATAACCACCAACGTGTATCATCTGATACATCGTTGCGCGGTTCATCATTGGCCACATCATCACTTACCATCAAGTAAAATTGTGACCGACACGGAAATTTTTGATTGGTTTGTTTTGATGTGGTAACTACTACTATTTTTTACCGGAATACTTGGTGGGTCGGATTAAAATTACTAAATAAGAGTAGGATTTGACTACTTTTCCTTGAAGGACCTAGTTATTCCCATGGCATAATTTCTGAACTCCGAAATTAAGTTTCAAATAAAACTTTCAGTCAGCGTATGGAAAATTCAAAAGGTATAGGTAAAAGCCGTGTGCATCACAGACTTGTTATTGTTATGCCACTCAGGGATTGCCCATTTAACGACCTGGGGCTCTATTTTTGATTCGCTCTACGTGCCACAAGCGTTTTTCACGCGATTTTCGTTCGACTTACGAAATTTGATGTTTTTGAATCGCTCTTCTGCAACGAGTGGTCGGGACCATTCTTTGCGGAGGCGAGCGATAGACTGAACGTCATCGTCGAACACTGACACTATCGCTTATTTACAGTAGGTACTGTTCTATGAACTTTTTGTTCCGTTTTCGTTGTGTAAATTACCGGTTTTATCAATTCAAGACAATGATCAAAATAGTTGATTTCAATTTATAGTTACTATTGAGTAACAATAGAGTCCAGTAGCCACTAATTAAAAATATAATTGTTAAAATATGAGGTAACTTTTTCGTTGCGATATTACCGGTTTTAATTTTTCTGCGTGGAACGGATACAATTAAACATTTCAAGTTGTATTTCTGACCATATTTTTGAATCATACGCCTCAGGTGTTGCCAACCTGAGGCAAATGATAAAAAAATACGGTCAAACAAACGGTTTTCATGCGACTTGTAGTCGATCGTGACTTACGTCGTATGCGATGATGCTATGTCACACGAGCGAATCAAAAACAGAGCTCCAGGAGATTGAAAATTTCGTCCTTTCGTTCGTTGGCTCGTGCTTACACAGATAGACCGACTAACGGCCAACCAACATCCCTCTTAGGTTCTATTTTTGTCCAACAACATCGAATAGTGTACCTATCTATCTAGCTATGTATTTTCATTTGTTCCCTCTACTCATTGTATTTGACAAATAAGGTTGACACCTATACCTTGTTTATCCGCGGGCTCTATGACGTCTTCAACCACCTCCTTGGACTTACAATCTGGAGGTCCCGGGTTTGATTCCCAGTGGGGGTACGTATCGGTACTTGGTTTGGTTGGTGGTAGGGCATTTTCTTCCGCCTGGCTAGCCACCACCATGTTACCTAAGTCTACCGCTAAACAGCAGTGTTAAAGCACTGTTCTTTTCCGGTATGAAAGGTAGCAGAGCCAGCACCTCAGTAGGTTGAGTATTCTGGATGCGCACGCTTAAAATCCAACGGTCCTATCGTAACTACTCATAGCCTAGTGAATGAAGGACGGAATGATACAGTTCATATAGAGTACTCGCATGCTATCTTTGTCTCTCTAAAGTTAGCTCTCGAATGTGTGTGTATTATTTTCAATAATAACTATCCCTAGATGACATACAACACTACGACATTTCTTTCCACCCGCTAACTTGCCTTACCTCCCATTTATACTTTAAGAATTGATACTTCGCGGTCTTTTGTGGCTAATTTCCGAGGGGCAAACATAGTGTGCGAGAACGTACTTTAGCTGTTTCTATTACTAGTAGATAAACTCTTTGAAACTGCTGTTGCTTAGCTATCTATAGTTTGTGTTGTTAAAATTTATCCTAACATAAGCCTTATAACATTTTAAACACCATTCCGCTCCCCGAAACATGTCCCGTAAGACAAAATTGAAATAAGATTAGTTTATGCAAATCAGGTATGACGGGTTGTGACAGACGGACGGGTGGAATATGATTACGAGACAGGATGCGTACCTTAGATGACGAGGCAATATTCGACACCACTCGTTATGTTTTTGTTGATAGTTGAGTTGTGTTCGGTCGTACCTTCCATCTAAACTTTTGGGCTACATTGATTCACAAAAAGCTTGACCTTCGTTTTACTTGTTTATATAACTCCTGCGCAAGAGGACAATAATCAGTTTTCTGTATATCTTAGACATGATTAGAAATGAAAAACAATGAAAAGTCTTTGTTGTCGGATATTTTTAAACAAATAAAAACTTTACCATTTTTCTAGGTCGGAAATACGTCAGGCAGTCTGTTAGAGTGGATTCAGTTTAGACAAAACACTCATTCAATTCACACAAGTCATTTGGCAGTTCAGGTAAATTACCAGCCATCAGGGTTCTGTACTTTATTACACTTCAATGCTTTTCATTCTTACTCGGCTACATATGTCCACTGTTGGACATATGACTGCCTCATAGTTCACCACGTTGGATTTTCCATCAGGAGATTTGCCATGATCACCACTCATGGCAGGCAGATAGTTGATCTAACTAAGATATTGTTGCTACATAGGTTAATAGTCCTGCCTTCTCTTGAATATTTTCTCTTAGTCGCTTATTGTTTACTTATTTAATGTAATTTTATTTTAATTTCTTAATATGTAAATTTTATCTCGTCTCTACGATACAGGCTCAGCCTAGTGTAGAGGCCGCGGTCTATCAATATGACGTGATCTTATGACAATAAATTATTTGTATTATTACACCCGGTATATCATGAAGCGTCGGTGGCGCAGTGGATAAGACGCGGACTTTCAATCTGAGGGTACCGGGTTCGAATCCAGCCGTGTACCTATGAGTTGTTTTTCAATTCAAGTACATTATCCGATTGCTTGACGGTGAAGGGAAACATCGTGAGGAAACCTGCACACTTCTGAAAAGAAATTCAAAGGTATGTGTGAAGTCTACCAATCCGCACTGGGCCCGCGTGGTGGACTATGGCCCTTACATCTCTGTAAGAGAGTAGCCCTGAGCCCCTGCAGTGGAAACGTACGAGTATAAGGCTGTTGATGAATGATATCATGGGTACTAATTGGCAAGGCGATTAATGAGGCAAGCATTTTTCGATTAGGCGAGTTAATTATTTTTATTATTATTTTTATTTTATTCTATTTTTAAAATGTATTATTTATTATATTTTCTATTATTATTTATCATATTGGTACAATGTGTAGAAATTACTAGCGCTGTTAGAAAAAGAAAAAAAAAACTGTATACGTAATTTACTCAAGTTTAACCTTCTGTTAAGTGAGTGCTTCGCTTTTCTTTGTAATTTTCAATTGTTTAATAGTGCGGACCTGTAATTGGCTTTCTGTAAAGTATTTATTGTGTTATACTTTTATTATTGGCTGTTGGTCTTCCGAAATAAAAAAATAAAAAGTAATATAAAATAAATAAATTATAAACTCGAGACCACACCACGATCAATCTTCAGCTTTAGAAAATGAGACGAGAAACGGGAAAGTTTGGTTGACCCCAAGGTGGAAGTCAGACGACAAAGGCTGAATTCAAACCCAAATAGCCAGTACATAAAGTAGGTCAGTAAAGCAATGTATACAAGCCACGTGCTCATATCAAGGCGAGTCGTCCCTTTTTACCCAGTCTCGTTTTAAGCAAAACATTTAGTTAACGACCCATTGTATAGCTGCAGTATTACGACGGGTTGTTTCTAAACACTCGCGGAGAATAAAAATAAAAGAGATCCATTGATAACGCACTCCGATAACACAGTAACGTGGTAGCGAGGGCTGCTGGCAAACTGATGAGAGCTTCGCTTCCGATTTCGTTATGCATCCAGCATGATTCCCTAGATACTTCCGTGTTCTTTTTTTGTGTATGATGGATTTTGCACTTTGCCTTCATCTGATCTGATCGTAAGTGACGATAAGGCCGTTGTAGGGTAAGCGAGCGTGCCCAGAAAGATAATGAGGCGCTGGCTGGAACCCTATGGCGAATTAAAAATTATATATCCATAATGAACTATCATCATCATCATCAGCTGTAAAACGTCCACTGGTGAACAGAGTTAAGGATAAATGAAGTAAAACTATTTACAACTGCGAGGACCGAGAACCAACTACGGAAAGAGGAGTATTTTGTTTGAAGGTGTTAAACTGTTCAATGGTCTTCCGAGGGAACTACACGAACGGAAACTGTTAGAATTCAAGTCAAAACTGTTAAACCACATCCAAGGATAAATATTCGGTTTTTTAAATATAAATTGTTATAATTTAAATTTCTAATTTTCTGCATGCCCTTTTACTGTTTGTAGTGTAGTCTTAATTTATTTATAAGTGAAATGTTAATTTCTTTTGAAAAAATAAATTATTATTTAAACCGAAAACTCTTTCGGGCAAATCACAAAACAATTTAAAGCATCTTTAACAGCTTCCGAGTGGCAACATGTAACTTACAATCCAGGAATCCCTCATTACTTAAGACTTCTCAGTGGCAGTGCAGCCTTCTCTTCTACGTACGGCTTTATCAATGTGACAGAACGAGATGAGATGTGTGTTACATCTCCGCAAGATATGTTTTTGCGTTTATAAATTTCATTCTCGTGATCAAAATGACCATTACTCATTTGATGACACTTTTTTCCCGTAATAACTTAAGAACTCTGTTTATACATGAAAATTGTGATTCTATGCAGATTTAGTGTCTAATAACTTCTGAGTAATTAGAGGTCGAAATTACCTCGGAGTAACTTTGTGTCTCATATTTTAAAGCAGTAAAAATAGCTGAATTAAAACTCATTGGCTGCTTAAAATTCATAATCGGATGTTGTAGTCGCGTCAAACTCATAAATAAATTACAAATTCATAAAAAAGAAAGACCACCCTTCGCTCGCTACATGAGACCATTTGTACACCCATCACGGAGCAAATCATACATGGGATATTCCTGCTTTGTTCATAGAACGAATGGATCCAGGCTTCAGTTCAAAAAGTGTATATTTTAATACGTTTTTGTTTACAAAGGGTGTTTTTACGGTATTACATAAATTCACAATCATCAGCTTGGAAACATCCACCGCTGGACATACGCCTTTTCTATGATATGCCACATTGATCGGTTCCAAGCCACTTGCGTCCAGCGAACTCTTGCGACCTTAAGAGACTTTGTTGGTTAGACCACGTGGCCGCGTTCAAATTTGGCTTGTTTTGTAGCTGTCCCTATCCGAGTATATTATGTAGCCATTTTTTCAATACAGTATATTAATAAAATTTCAGATGTCGGTGGTTTTTCCAAATTGTCCTAAATTGATTCATACTCTTGTAAATCAGGTTCAAAGTTGGGGCTTTTTACTACCGTAAAATACAATTCTTTGACGCCCTGTAACTCTGGAAGTATATATTTAAACGAAAATCTGACTCACCACCGACACAGATATTTGTTTCTAAATTGTGTCTTGAAAATTTCATAGATTTTCATTGCTTAATACTCCAAATATGACTGGACTACGTTTGTATGGGCGCTTTGACACCAGCATCTTTTACTCCCCATCGGTTATCTATTCTTCTGGCGACATAGCCTGCTCATTTCCCCTTCACTAGCTCACTTACGCGACGAGCTATGTCGGTGACCAACGAATATCCTCATTCTGGATTTTATCACGTAGAGGAATTCTGAGCGTCGCTCGTGCCATTGCTCGCTGAGTGACTTTGAGCTTGTTTATTCGTCCAACAGTAAAGGACTACGTTTCGGTTCCGTGTGTCATCACTGGTAACACGCACTGATTAAATACTTTCGTCTTTACAGTCTGAGATATTTTGGACGAGAAGAAATGCCGTAGATTTCCAAACGCTGTCCACCCGAGCTGGATTCTTACTTTGACCTCTTTGTCGACGTTGGATCTACCTAGTTGAACAGAATGTTAACAGTATAAGTCCACGACCTAAAGACTTCATAGATAGACACAGAACGACAAAATATGCTTCCCATGAGTTAATCAGGAACATGCCATCCCCTTTCACTTAAAATAGTTTTTTTCCTACCATACCCCAAAGCACGTGCTTCAAGGTAGTAATTCCTCAGTTGACTTGCATTTCCTATAGATTGACGAGAAGTAGTGACGTGTATTATTGTCACAAGTATTTATGCATCCACAGTTTACATTGTTATTGGCTATTGATTCTTTTTTGTGGAAATTATAGTATTTATTGGTAAACCAACCTTTGGCATGTTAAATAAATATTCTTGGGTGTGTGTATGCTAGTTGTATGGGACTTGGAAATTTAGGTAAAAAAAATTTTTTTATCTGCAGAAAATTCTTGAAAGTAACAACTACATGGCCTTGTCACCTCCGCGGCCAAACAATCCGTAAGTCCCAGGTTTGATTCCCGACAGGGGTATACCTATCGATACCTAGTTTGGTTCGTGGTTGGATGTTTTCTATGGCCGCCTGTCTAGCTACCACGATATTACCTAAGAAAGTAATGTCGCTAAACAGCAATGTTGATGGCAATGTTTATCAGTATAAGGCTTTTGGATCAGCACGCTTACATCCAACGGCCGTATATCACTTACCATCAGGTGAGATTTCCAACGGGACTCTATTACTAAGCCTCCGCTCTCCTTCCGTATCAAATTAAATAGTCAGATTTTAAAAGTGTATTCGCACTTACTCAGTTACCCAAAGGGGATCTTGGCTTCCAATGAGAAGTCTCCATCGGTCCTTGTTCCACGCCACTTCTTGCCATTAGACTTATGTGAGTGAGCCCAAATCATACTTCACTTCATCTGTCTAGCTATACCTAGGACGTCCAATCGGGTGTTTCTCTTTTGAGCGTCCTAAATATTGTTCCACGCCAATTGCTGCCATTCGGATTTTTTTAGTGCGCCCAGGTTCACATCATCTGTCCAACAATACGATTATCTAGGTCCTAACTAACTCCTAGATTCTAGGAGGTATAATCGAGTGTTTCCCTTTCAAGCCTCCCAAACATGCTTGCTTACTTAGCAGTTGAAAGTTGTTCGTAGCTGATAAAAATGCACTTCATTTAAAAATTATAGCCGACGAGCCATTCTTCATCAATTAAAATGAATTGCGTACCAATAGCCCTTATTACCGGAGCTGGTGGTGCGCCAATCATCCCAGGAATGGGGCTTTTAGCTAAAAATCCGAAGATCCTTCGGGCATCCCTCCTATGTTAATGGGCAGCCGAGGATGCCGCGGCGTACACCCGACGCTAATTTAAACTGGATACTGGAGGTACAGGCGAAAGACATTTTGTACGTAACAAAACAAAACACAAGATTCTTAAACTCAAAACTAGTTATACTAGCAAATGCGCGACTGAGTTTATTTGATAGCACTTCGCGCTTCAACGGAGCGACTGAGCGTAATGAAATTGGGTACGCAGGTATCCTAGGACATGGAAAAAGACGTAGACATTTCATCGTGGTAAATTAAGCGGTTAAATGGATGGTTTCTGAAATCTACACAAGTAAAGTCGTGAGCAAAAGTACTTGTAAACTATTTTTATGGTGAAATGTACTATTATTATTAATTGTAATGATAAAGCGGTACCCTCGATATACGACTGCAACTCGCGTCGTTTTATTAATGGCAGCTCTGAATAATCTACAAGAAAAGTCTTACGTAGCCCTCAAATAGCTCAGATGTAGTCTATATAACTCAGGCTATGTTCATTTAAAAGATGCAATAAATATTAGAGTTTCTTCCGTTATTTCTTCACTGCCGAACTGTTTTCCGAAAGGGTAGTAGACACACATCAACAGCATATATATGTCCCCAGTGCAGGGGCTCAGGCCTACTCTCCTACAGAGAGTGTATGGGGCATAGTCCACCACGCGGGCCCAGTGCGGATTGGTAGACTTCACACACACCTTTTAAGTTCTTCTTAAGAGTGTGCAGGTTTCCTCACGATGTTTTCCTTCACCAAAAGCCAATGGTAATAATTTTACCATTCCAAATAACAAATTGAAACTCATTGGTACGAGAGATCAAATCTAGACTTCGATTGTCCAAGGACTGCCGCTATACCCAACTGAGCTACCACGGTTTACATCAAAACATACTTATATCAAATTTACGCACTGCGTCCAACATGCCGTGCGCCTGCGCAGCCCGTCAATATATTATTTATCGTCACACGCTATCTTTTATCAGCACATCTCGCGATCCTGGCGCACGTAAACGAGGCAGCACTCCGGGATGTGAGATTTATTACACCAGCTACATATTCCTCACATGTGCGTCAACCGAGGCGTAGCCGAGGTACACCGCCACAATGTTGACAAAAACTTGAAAACTTTTAATGCAATACATACAATAATTAATTTTGAATTGTGTCTTCTTTTGACTACAAGGCACAGAACATAATAACTAATGGAATGCATATGCAACGAAAAATCATCTAACGAATGCTCCTAAATTCGATTTAGTTCTGCTACTCGTCATTAGATGGCGTTACAAATACTTTAAATCGCACGTCCCAAAAATTACGTTTGTTGGATGCGAGCCCCGTCCAATATTTATTTTATTATTTTTACCTCTAGAGTCTGTTGTTATAGCGGCAACAGAATTACTTCATCTGTGAACATTTCAATCGTCTAACTATCACGGTTCACGAGATACAGCCTGGTGACAGACGCACAGACAAACAGATGGACAGCGGAGTCTTAATAATAGGGCCACGTTGGTTACCTTTTGGGGACGGAACCCTAAAAACTAAACATCGTGGAATGTGTACTACAACTTAAAGGTACACGGAAAATGGGATAATATTTCACAGGTAAAACATTTATTAAGAGGCTATGTTGGTGGACCACGTGGTCGGTTTCAAGATTGCATTGTTTTGTAGCTGTCCCTCTCCGAGCCCTATCCTACACGAGCGCGTACGGTGAGACAGCATACATTACGCGATGTTATCCACCCGTTATTTGGATGTTTCGTAGTCCAGGGATCATTTGAAGGATATATTATATTATGTAACCATTTTTTTAATACAGTATACTAATGAAATTTCAGATGTCGGTGGTTTTTCCAAATTGTTCTAAATTGATTAATACTCTTGTAAATCAGGTTCAAAGTTGGGGCTTTTTATTACCGAAAAATACAATACTTTGACGCCCTGTAACTCTGGAAGTATATATTTAAACGAAAATCTGACTCACCACAGACACATATATTTGTTTCTAGATTGTGTCTTGAAAATTTCATAGATTTTCATAGCTTAATACTCAAAATATGACTGGACTACGTTTGTATGGGCGCTTTGACAACAGCATAACCTCTTAAAACAAAATACTCACTTTTAATTTCTAAGACGCGCGCGTTGATATCTTTCATGTTGTCCCTTTCTGATACACTGATATGAACAATGTCGCTGTCACAGCTTACCTCGCCTCCCTCCGTAAATAGGTGAGTTTTGTTAAGAAAATTAAGAAAAACCACTCTCGCCACTCATCCTCCAAGTTATTCATTAGTTACCTACTCGAACGCTCATATACGTACATATAAGGTGTATTCGTTTCATAACAGTGCTTGTATGACTCCCTCAAGACTCCCATTTTTTACATAATCGCTTGCATAAATAAGTCAACTGTTGGACATACGCCTCCCTTATATATCGCCACGTCAATGTGCATACGACTCTCCATTAGGAGATTTAAATGACTGAAACTTTACAACAACAAAAAACCTGATCATTATTGGATATCCTCATGAAAAGCTCGTTGAAAGCTAATATGTATGAACTTTGGTACTTATTAATCAAAATATTCGATAGTTACTGTCATGTACGCAAATTCATTTCATTCGAAACTCATTCCTTACACACAGAACATCAAAAATCTTATAAGGAATCCTATTAGCCTATGGAAATGTTGTTCGGGCGATTGAATCGGCAATTTGCCGCATAATTCGCTTCCGTCAGGCGGTGATGCGTCGCGATGCGCAAGCGACGGTATCAATGGACCCCGTTCAATGGAAATCGATCGCGCATCGAGAAAAAGCATTGTGTTCGTTGTACCAATCGATGCATGTGAAACAGTCCATCTTTATTTGTCTCTCCTGTTCTTGATGGGGGATGGATGTGTGAAGGAACTCACTCTGTGTAACTACGATGAAATGAAGAAATAAAGATGATCACGATCAAAAGAGAAGATGAAAGACGGATATCCTGAACAAATAAAGACATAAAAACCAGCCAAGCCAGCCAAGTGCGATTTGGACTCGCGCACCGAGGGTTCCTTAGAGAAAATGGATAGTTAAAATGGACCACAGCTATTTAATTAGTATAACAGTGTTAATGAATATTTCTGGGCCTGTCTGAAAATCAGCGCTGCAGCTACTGCTGCCGCATATGCTGAGACAGGTCCATTTCGGCGTTGCAGTGCAGCAGAGCAAATTTAAAATAAATGTATTGAACTGTACTGTAATCTGTATGCCGAATAAACTAATTCTATTCTATTCTACATAGGCCTCCTCCATGGCATGCCACATTTACCGGTCCCGAGCCACCTGAATCCAGTGACATTCTGCGACTTTAACCAGGTCGTCGGTCCATCTAGGGGGGCGGCCCGGTACACGTTTCCCGGTACGTGGTCGCCAATCGAGAACTTTTACTCCCCATCCGTTATCGATTCTTCGAGTGATGATCCTTGCCCATTGCCACTTCAGCTCTCTGACTCGTCGAGCTATATCGGTGACCTTCGTTTGTCTACGGACTTCCTGCTTCCGGATTTTATCACGTAGAGAAATTCCGAGCATAGCTCGTTCCATTGCTCGCTGAATGACTTTGGGACCACGTTTCGGTTCCGTCACCTCGTCACATCCGGTCTCAAAGTCGGGAAAGTTCAAAGTCAGTATTATAACATAGTAAATCAATGAATTAAAGTATAAGAACATATCTGTACAGTACCTATAGAAGCGGCGCAGCGGGTGCGGTGCACGGTCTCTGCGCATACGCATCGAGCGGTCAGCCCCTGTCGCCGCGACAGGCTACCGCGCTGCCACTGTCGCTACATTACAATATTTACTCCTGCCTGTGACTTCGTGTGCCGACGGAAATAATAAGCTTTCCCATACGTGTTCCAACTTGACACCCTATTCTACCCCTCACGGGTAGAGTTTCGAATGATCTTTTTGAAACCGTTGTATGTGCCATCAAAATAATTTGTTTTTAGGGTTCCGTACCTCTAAAAGGAAATAATTAACGCGTTCAAAAATAACTAGAAATTTCCACTGCCCTAAAAGTCTACAGCATTCATCCCCTGAAATGTTTACCCTTAGAGGTAGAATTATCTACCACTAAGGGTAAAAAAGCGTCGGTGGCGCAGTGTATAAGGCGCGGACTCTCAATCTGAGGGTACCGGGTTCGAATCCAGCCGTGTACCTATGAGTTGTTTTTCAATCAAGTACATTATCCGATTGCTTAACGGTGAAGGAAAACATCGTGAGGAAACCTGCATGTCTTGAACAGGCATGTGAATTCCGCCGAACCGCACTCGGCCCGCGTGATGGCCCAAACACTCTGTAGGAGAGTAGGCCTGAGCCCCTCCAGTGTGGACATATATAGGCTGTTGATGATGAAGGGTAAACATTTAAGGTAACTAATATGTACCATATTTAGTTTTTTGTTGATTTTATCAAAAAGTGCTGAATATTGCTGAACCTATAATGCTGAAATAATTTCGATTAAATATAAGTACTTTTTTACTTTTTTGAAGTCGGTTGAAAAGGATCTTATAGAATCACTTGGTTGACCGTCTGTCTGTCAGGGCCCTTTCTTTTTCTTCAGAATCATGTGTGCGTTTTATATGTTTGTATACAAATAAACTACACTTGTACACTTTTATTTGATAATAGACTTTTAAAAATACATGTATACAAGACCAGGCCTTGGCTCCATACATTCGCGGAACGTGTCATTTATCGTTGCCAATCTTGAATTCGATACCTCTACAATCGAACAATCGCCTTCGATCGCTTATCAATCGCATCAACGAGGATTGACTGCGACAATCAAAGCACAATTAATTAGAGACCACACAATGATACAAACAAACACTGTCATACATACGAGTACAAGTACAGCGAGCGATTCATCCGATACAATATATCTTTTTGTCGGATCAAGGATTTGTTAAGTGCTAGTTGTTCTACGTTCAAAATGTTTTGTTGGATGTTGTTCAGCGTATTTTTAATGAATTACTACTTTAATTTGACCTCTGTGACCTAAATAGCTAAATGTTAGACTAACAATTGAACTTACAGTATATTTATTTTTTGATAGCTCCAGTGTGAGTGCCGGGAGATATCTCTTGTTAGGGATAGTCCACTCTAATTGTACAATTTTATTTATAATTGACTTTGTATTTATTATTACGTGCAATAAACAATAAACAATCCGGAGGTCTCGATTTCGATTCCCAGTGGTACCTCTTGGTCGGTTTGGTTGGTGGTAGAGCATTTTCTATGTCCGATAATTCTAGCCTAGCTATCTGTTACCTAAGTCTGCCGCCAAACAGCAGTGTTGATGAGGGGATGCAGAGACAGCGCGCATTACATTGAGGCTTCTGAGTGGGTTTGTTGTATAGCAGCCCCGTTAAATATTTATTGTATTCAGATTTTTAGTATTTTTGTTATAGCGGCAGCAGAAATACATCATCTGTGAAAATTTCTACTGTCTAACTACCACCTACCATGATTTTCGATTTTGCGCTATCTCCCATTTACCATTGGAGTGGGAACGTCTTTACCACTCCACCCTATTTCTTTATTCTAAACGAGTCTTGAGTCCCAAGATAGCTTTAGAGTCAGTAGGAAATTCATCCACCTTCAGTGGACGCGTTTCAAGTGTACCGCTGTAGATCCTGGCTAAAATAAAAAAACAGGAATAACAGTGGGAGCGGAGAGGAGGTGGGAATGTCTAACTACCACGGTTCATGAGATACAGCCTGGTGACAGACAGACGGACGGATAAGTCTTAGTAATAGGGTCGCGTTGGTTACCCTTTGGGTACAGTACCCAAAAAAGATGAACAGTATACGAAAAATGAAACCATTTTAACTGTCTGTTACAACGTGAAGGAAGGATATACAGGCAAACGGGATGCAAATGGCTTGGGACCAGTCTTTGAAGTTGCCCAGCTGATGATGATGATAGCGATGATAGGTACAATCATACTAATCAGCCGCATATATCCACTGTGGGTTTATCGCCACGTTGGACTTTCATGAGAGGATTTTCAACAATCACCACGCTTCATCAACATCAGAAAATGAAAAAGGATGAACAGTTTCCATAGGCAAACTAATTAATTAATAAATAATAAATTAAAGAAACTTGAAATTTGAAACAGAGGTCCATTTGACGATTGAAGAACATCCACGCCCTTCATAAATATAACTATTTTCTTGTCTGACTTTAAGCCTAGACACCCTAAGGTCGTCACAACGTATCAGCTAATCAGTGGGCTTTAGCGGCTATCTCCCGCTATCAGATACAGCTGCATAAAGACGCTGGCTATCTGAGATGATAGCGAGATAAATGGGAGCGCGCGCCGCCGCCGAAATACGGCGCAGAATCGAACAAAAAGGTGCGCCGGCGACGGATGGGGTTATGCGAGAGGTCGCTTGTCATAAATCATTACGATAAAAAATAGCTCGGCATACTACCATGTTGTTGACATAAATCAATAATTACGTCACGACATTGAATAACTTTTCAATACCACAACATCACAAATTCAATTAATAGATACTGGAAATCTGGGAAGACGTCGTGGGAAAAATTGAGTGCCACGATCTGCTAAAGGATCTGTCTTATTGCTGAGGGACTAAGACCACACAGTTTCAATCCTCAATTATTTTACAGCTTCTTATAGAATAAATAAAAATGCCTGATCAACATCAACGAGTAATTGTTACCAAAATTGTTAGCATTAAAAATAAACCCACAGGCGCTTGAATAGTATGTGTAAGATTTATTCTTGACCTTGCTTCTTGCCAAATTTCAGTATATATAGGCTTTGATACGCTTTCACGGGGAAATTGTCAAAATATAAGAAATAAATGGCTGTACCTTTTTATTGCATTGGCCGAATAAGTTTTAGATTTTCACAGTTTCAAGGAACTGCAGGCTTAAATATGTGATATTTATAAACAGGTATCAAGTTCACGTTCCTGAGAAAAATTGTCATGTCAGACAGACAACAAAGTGATCCTATAAGAAGTATTCATGTCTTTCATTTTGAAGTGCAGAACCCTAAAAATTAAATTGAATGAATGAATGAACGACTCTTGCATTTATCGCTGTTCACAGAACGACCCTCCTGTTTTTCTTGGTTAGTTCTCGCAGGCCGCGGTCCCGGCGGCGGTGTCCTTAAAGGCTAGTGTGACACTGTTATTTAGTATCTTGGGGACGGTAGCACACGCGTCGCTGTTCCAGCTCCACTATAAATAGCTTTGCCGGCAAATAAGAATGTTCGCCGGCCAATTTAAATAAAGCCGGGGAAGAATCGTGGATACAGTTTGCAGGGATTGTTGGAGGGTACTAGTTTAATATGCCTCATATGGGTACTACAAACAGACTAAGATACCTACTATACGCATCATGAGTGATATTTTTATATATGTATTACTAGCTAGAAAGAAGAGTACAGCGAACATGGAATAAATTCAGGAGTCTGAAAGAAATTTTTAAAAGTAACATGTCAATAAAAATTAAAACTAGGATAATGAACTCTAGCCATGATTACATATGGATATCAAACATAGAAGTTTACGTCAAAAGTTAAGCAAAAATAACATCCTGTCAGCGCGGAATGGAGAGAAGCATGCTCAAAATAATAAAAAACTAGATAAGATTAGACACGTAAAGATAAGAGGAATAACAAAAGCGAATAATGCTTAAACTACGCACAAAAGTCAAAGTGGAAATGTGCCGGTCATATAGCGAGGCTTAGAGACAACAGATGGACCTACAGCAGCACCACTTGGAGAGGACCTCAAGGAAAAAGAAAAAGAGGAAGGCCCTCTACACGCTGGGAGGACAAAATTAAAAAAGCCGCTGGTCAGAGTGGTGGCAAATAGCACAAGATAGAGAGAAGTGGACATCATTGGAGGAGGCCTTTACCCAACCTGGGGACCTTGCTAATAATAATTAAACATAGTGTATTAGAAAAAATAGTGAATCAAGAACCCACGGAAGATACAAACGGCTCGGTGGCCTAACGACTAAATGTTGAACTAAGGAGGTCCCGGGTTCGATTCCCAGAGGACAGACGGTATTAGGGCACTTTATATGTCCGCCTGGCTAGCTAACACCATGTTGCCTAAATCAGCCGCTAAACCGAAGTGTTAATAGCACTATTGTGTTCCGGTGTGAATGGTAGCAGAGCCAGCGCCTCATTATCTTGAAGCTTCTGGGTGCGCATACATGCTATTCAGCAGCCTTGTCTTCACTTACCTTAAAACAGATGTTTTAAATCCGGCCTGCACTTGTACTCTAAAAATCTGGTAATAATATGAAGCTATATTTTGTTTGTATAAAACCATTCTTTTTTTGTACTAAGAGAAAATGCCAAATGTCGTTTCATTGACGCGGTCCTTATTTTTTTAAGTCTTTACTGTTTTGTGCGTTTTTAATGTTTTTGCACAAAAAAACTAGCCCAAAGTATGTTGTGGTAATTAAATCATTTTTTATTTGACAATGCCCTTTTAAAATTAGAATGTCGGAACGTGTTTCTTCACACATAGATAATATTTTGTTTGCCAACATAGAAATACAAAAAAGGAGACGACACACACTACAACTACATAGTAAAAATAACAACAATAACAGCAAAAAGGTCCTAACTCAGCATAATGTTATGGAATATAATTCTGCATTTCTGGCTACAATTTTTTATTCTGTGGTAGATATGTGAGTCAATCAGCTAAGAAAGCCAGTTATATGGGAGACTCCCACTCTTAGTTTATAAGAAATTGTAGTAACAAAACAATAAACATTTTCCCATTTTCAACTAATAGATATTTTCATAGATAAGGTGCCTCCATACCTTTAACTACCGCAGTTGACCATAGCCGTCCAGAGCTTTACTGTTCTCTCTGTAACCGTAACGGGTTTCAATTAATTTGAATCTTATTTCAAAAGACAAAAGCTCGTTTTATGTTTAATTGCAACGAGATAGGTTGTTACGGTCCCTCGCTACTTACAAATTAACGAGTCTAATGGGGCCTTTAAAAAATACTTGATTGTGATCCGAGGTAATAACGTGGACACGACTTTACACATATAAATTTTTATAAAAGTTCTTTTTAAAAAATATCAGATAAAGTTCCGTTTGACCACAATCTCACCTGATGTTAAGAGGCAATATGGTTTAGGATATGTAGCCATGTGGTCAATGTTTTAGTATAGGATCGCCTTTGTATTTTGTATGTATATGTAAACTATATATTTGTAAAAAAAAACTTTCGAACGCCCATTACAGGGCAAAACTTAACCGATCTGTTTTTATATCAATTCCAACTGTCCCTCTACCTAAGTTTTACGAAATGAATAAATTGATTTGATTTGTGGTTTTTCAAAATGGCGCCTGAAAGCTGCTAATCATAACCTTACTAATAGAAACCAATGCAGCGATCTATCAGGCAAGCTCAAGTTGTCTTATGTAGTTTTTAACCAACTCCAAAAAAGGAGGAGGTTCTCAATTCAACGGGCATGTTTTTTGTTTTGTTTCTAATGTGTGTTACCTCAGAGCTTTTGACTGGGTGGACCGATTTGGATGTTTTTTATTTATTTGAAAGGTGGTGCTGCCCCTGTGGTCCCACTTCAATCCGGTGCTGATAATAGTATTCATGAGAAAACGATATAAATCTTAAATTTAAGCCTTAATAAAAGTAGTCCGTTTCCAGTTCTTTTTGAATGCGTTTACTTGTTTAAGATATAATTTCCGTTTGGATTCTTGGCGCGAACTTGTAAAATTGTGGTTCATTGCAATTTTAGTAATTCGTTAATAATACTGTTATGTGTGTTTTTTGTGTTATAATGGTGTGATATAGTGCAAAAAGTGTCACGGACAGTGTTATAGTATCAATTACGCAAAATTGCGAGGGTTTCGACGCGATCCGAGGAGTTTATCATGTCGAGTACATTCGGCATATGGATTCTTTCGGATAACAACCAAGGCTGGCCTTTGAAGTTCTCGTCAAGAATCCAAATTAAGCGATAAAATGTACACATTATACATTTATTGAGAAAGCTGAAGAAATGGCTTCGGCATAGTTTATAACCTCAAAATTTGTTCACCTAATTTTACTCGTCATTGGCTAGATAACCACTGGTTAAAGCCATTATTTAGAAGAAGAAAAAAATTTCCGTTTATTTAAATGCATTATACATTTTACATGAATAGCCATGTTTCTGACACTCTCACGCAAAATTATTATTATCTAACCATTTAAGGTCAAAAGGGTGTACCAAAACAAATCCTATTTAAATTTTCCTTTTTCATATTTAACCTTTCGAAAAAATTTACCATGTTTTAGTTGCTGTTTGTATATGATATTGCTGTAATAAATCATCATCAGCTGCTTGTCCACTGCTGGAGAAGACTCTCTCTCTTAAGTCACCACAATGAACTAGAGAATACGATGAATATGATGATGACAACATCACTAAGCCGGCCTGAAACTATACGATAAATATAGCCGTAAAACTAAACCAAGAGAACAATTCGAGACCACAGGCACAATACATTATAAGACAATTCAAATTCAACTCAATTAAATTTTAGAATAAAAACTTCATTATTTGTTAATAGTAATAAATTAAAATTTAATCAACTTAAACAGAAACAACTAATATCCTACCCTAGCACGGGTATTTTTCCTATTTGGGAGGATATAGTCTCGCACCAGTCTTAGTCTATTGTTAAGTGCTTCGTTCTATAAGGTGCAATTTGTAGTCATATTGTCAAACCGTAATAATAAATTTAAAAAAATCGCTCTATTTTGTCAATAGAAAAAAATTAAATATTCCCAAAAATATTGATGTAAAACAGTAAAACGGAACCGAACTGGTTTTTCTATATATAATATGATAATATGTTATTAGTTTACATCAACAAAAACTCCATCACGAAAATTGTGACAACAATGAAATTTTACACTAAACCTTAGTTGGCCGTTGGGTAGGTCCATACAATTCCCCGCGAACATTTAATTTAGTCCCATTGCTTAGTTCGCGATTGTCGATCTTTCAGGAAGGAACGTGGCAGACTAAGATCTGTGTGTACTTGCCTGCAGCTCTTTAGTGTACCGACTTTAATTTAAACAAAAACAGAGTCGAGAATAATGGAGAATGCGGTTTGTGGCATTTTACTACGCTTTGAGTCGAGTGGTTAACTGCCTCCAGTGGCCTAGTGGCTAGGCAGTTCGACTCAAGTTCGGAGGTCTCAGGTTTGGCTCCCAGCAGACTCTGGTTGGTGAATAGGAGTGTTTTATCATCGCTATTTTTGCGGTGGATTCGCTGATAAAAGTTTTTTTACCAGTATCTTTTAAAATAGGATAAGATAGGATTGTGCAGTAATTACCTAAAAATAGGATATCGTGTATTTCTCATGTATTCGACCGCCTCCGTGGTCTAATGACTACACGCTAGGACTAAAAATCCGAAGGTCCCAGGTTTAATTCCCAGTTGGGGTACCTGGTACCCAGTCCATCTGGCTAGCTACCACCATGTTACCTAAGTCTGAACATCAGTGTTAATAGCACTGTTGTGATCCAGTATGAAAGGTAGCACCTCCAACGCCTCTTAAGCTTGATAATTCTGGTTGCGCACGCTTACGATTCCACGGCCTTATCGTCACTTACTATCGGGTGAGATGAAGGCCAAGTACAAACTCATATATTACACCCATACATATATATTTAAAAAAAATACATAGTAGTGTGATTAAATTACGAAGCTCAGAGTTCAACGTTCACACGCATCCAATAAACTTAGTAAAAGCTTATAAACCAAGGAATAGCTTATATATAAATCTAGGAATAGCTTAGATTCCTTGCGCTAAAGGTTGGTGTTCAATCGACCGCGACCGTCGGTGGTCGTGAGCGACCACGTAAATAATTAGAGATACCACTAATTAAATGTTAAGCTATCTAAAAAGCGGCCCGATTGAACGAAACTGGGCTTTAAATTAGTTAAACTTCAGTTTAAACTTATGCTAAACTTAAGTGCGCGAAAAACTTGAGAAACCGTTGTTATCTCGGAAATATATACCTCTCAGATTGTTTCTTATAACTTTGAGAATTTTAATAAATATTTAGTTTTTATTAAACGCGTGCCTTACAGATGCTGCGTGCTTTCAAATTTACAATTCATTTTAGTATGAATCGAGATAAAATATTTTGGACTAGTATTTGGCCCGCGACTTTTTGCCTGATCGGGGTGGAAATTACCCTTTATCTTTCTCCATCCCTTCGACTATGCCTATAAAAGTTAAAATCATTCTGGGTCACCGTTGTTAAAGACAAATCAAACACACATTTATCATAATATGACATTTAGTGTAAATAGTATGTATAATTAATCATTTTTTATTTTATATTATATAATAATTGATTTTTTAGGTGGAGTAGTGCGAAAAGGAATGACGCGAATAGCTTGTTTAACAAAAGCAGGAGAGAATAAAATGCGAAATTATTCTTCATTCCAAAGATAAAACAGTTGATCGATTACATTATAGCATAGACGAAAAACTATGAATTTCTTTCTGCTTTAGATGTAGCGCCATCTGTCAATAGCATATAGTAAGCTATTAGAGATGGCGCTGTATTTAAACATTACTTAATCGGAGGTTACGGAACTGTGGTGTGCAGTGTTCGTAAGGCTTGGCGCGGTTTCGTGCTAATTCCTCGCCTTACCGGAGAGTCTGGCTTCGTATGCCGGCGACACTAAACACACGGACTTGCTCCATATGGGATACCATTTAACTTTGTTGCCGGCAAGATTTAAATTTATTAATAGGCTATAAAGGTTTTATAGAATAACTTTGTTTTCGAAAGTCAATCGGCATTAGACGTTTTGTAAAGGCGCTTGACGTGATTGATGGGCTGAGTGACTTGTTACCAATTGGTAATAAGTTTAGAACCAAAATTGTATTTGCTTTGTCTGGTTAATCGTGAGTTATGTTAAATGTATGCGTTGGAATCAAATATGCAATCCTAGTGGTATACTTTTAATTATTCCATTTGCAAAACTGACACCAGATTTTTAGCTGCCATCAAGAATAAATTAGCCCTTATCACTAATATTATAAATTTGAATGTAGTTCTTTATCTCTGTCTCTCTGTCTGTTAGCTACCTCAACAAGTCAACACGACCGAACGGCCAAACCGATCTTGATGAAATTAAGTATACTAGCCTTGAGGATTGAGAAGGATATATTATTTTAAACAAAAATTTATATAAAAAAAGGCAAAATAAACTCAAACCAAACTCAAGGGGTTCACCAACCAATATCAATTGTAAAGTTCCTATACACCTCCTGACTCCAAGGTCAAATTAACTCGATGACAAATCATTGTATTTTAATCCGCATTACATACATTCTCAAACCCACCCAATCTATACGACAAGGCTAAAATGGACTGGCTACATTTATTTACTAATTTACCATCAGGAAAGTTGAAGCTCAAGTGCAAATTTGCAAAGAAACCAAGGAGATCTCCAATTGTTTTCCGTGTACACAAAAATCCGACATAATATAGAGATATTTAAAAATATGCTCAGTGCATTAAACCTCTTAATTATTATCTAGAGAGCTAATCAATCTCACAGCCTCACGAATTTAACCCGAGACCATAATGTAACATTGCCGGCATTATGTTTATTTTGCGGCAACATTGTCTGATAATAAATCAAATTTTTAAGGTTTTTTAAAGCAACAACTTAGGTACAGGTTTCGTGGGTCCTGACCTTTCCGATATATTTGACGTCGAGGAAAACGACATAACTTGTAAAAAGATGTTTCAAATTCAGCCTGCACTTGAACACTATTAAAAATACTAGTATTAATATAAATATGTGTAAAAAAATACTAGAATTACATTATTGCATTTTAATTTTACAATCATTCTTATTGTACCAAGTGACAGCGTCAAATGTCATTTTATTGACGCCATCTTTGTTTTCAACGTCAAGTCTTTCCTGTTTCGTTCGTTTTATATGTTTTTGTACAAATAAACTAAACTAAAATATACTAAAATTGTAACTAAATCACTTTTATTTGATAATGACCTTTTAAAATTGCAAGTGTACAAGACCAGGCCTTGGCTCCATACATTCGCGGAACGTGTCATTTCACTTAGATTATCACACAATCACAAATGATTTACCCACTAGATTATATCACTTGACACGCTATTAAATAACACACGTACCGATAGCCACAGTTTTACGTATAGAATGAACCGCCGGATCACCGCCTCCCACCGATACGCGATACCTCATTTCTCCCCGCAAGAGACTGCCCCAGAAAATGACCTTTATGTGTAGCGCGCATGGACTATACACACACATGCGCAGACGTCATCCGTTCGATGTATACCGATATCACGACATTTGTTCGAAGTGTCCGATGTGTGCCGATACTACCTACTGGTTTCAATAAATGAGTGCGAGTATTTATTTTATACATTCCCGATTTCTGGTCGGTAGCACAAGTGAGATGAGAACGGCCATTTTTGTTCAAACCCCTATAAATTTTAAATAAAGAAACAGTTTCGTAGCTCTAGCTTTTACCTGCACTACGAACTGTAGTTTTCGTAGCACCTGTAATACCATACAAAAGAACTCAACGACACACGTCTAAAATAAACCGTTATTGAATTAAATTTATTCTTTTTTCAACCGACTTCAAAAAAGGAGGAGGGTCTCAATTATTCGACTGGTTTTTTTATTCGATATTTGTAAACAAATTTTAATTATTATATCTTGTAGTAATTGAACTCTTATATCAAATGATCCTCAAAGCTATTACAAAATATTACACTAATCACATTTTTATTTTACCAGAAAATGACAATCATTTCCTGCTAACACATCAATCCATCAACTGGCCACTAACAAATATATAAAAAAAAACATTTACGAATAAAGAGTTCCATATTCAAATCATGGCGCGCGACGATTAGCATCCAAGATGGCCGCCCCTCCCGATTTTCGGCCAGTGATACAGATTTCAATTTCCTGTTTTCGTTATCGTACTACCGTCATCTCGGTTTGACAAATAAGTTCATTTTGACGACGCGGACGGTGATGGAACGGACGATTTGTCATTTCAAAAGATTTTATCCAGTAGCTTAAAGTTTTGTTGGAAAATGTTTGGCTACCGAAATATGTACGGAAAGTGAAATGAGATACAGAAGTTTTTTTAAACTGAGTCAGGTACTATCGAATTGATTGCAATCGTATTTTTAGGAAGTTGCTAAAATACCGACAAATAGCAGTGTTAATAGCACTTTTGATTTCGGGTATAAAAGCCAGTTTTTTCATCCATGAGTTGAGATAAAGGCCGTGTGCAAAAACATTTTAATTTATATGTTTTTATATAATTTATATTATTCTTTGTGCTACACTCTTTAGTTTGTAGAAATTAGATGACTACGCATATCTGAAGATTGAAATTATTATATCTTAATCTCAATAAATTAATCTAAAATTCATTTTATATGTCAGCGAATTTATTTACTTACTACGGTTACATCATGCCTACAAATTGCACCTATAGAACGAAGCACTTGACAATAGACTGGTGCGAGACTATATCCTCCCAAATAGGAATAATACCCGTGCTAGGGTAGGATATTAGTTGTTTGTATTTAATTTATTGCAAACATTGCATTTGTAAACAAAAAAGTTTAAGATAGTAAATAGTCAGTAAGTACATATATCGTGTGTTAGAGTGCTAGTACTTAGATTGTGTTCATCATCATCAGCCGGGAAACGTCCACTGCTGGACATAGGCCTCCAACATGGTACGCCACATCGACCGGTCCCGAGCCACCTGCATCCAGTGACTCCCTGCGACTCTAACCAGGTCGTCGTTCCATCTAGTGGGAGGACGGCCTGGTAGACGTTTCCCGGTACGTTGTGTTAGTGCAGATTAATTTAGGTGTGATATTAGTATTGTTGCAGCGTTTATTTACTATTTTCATTATAAATACTGAATTCAGAGCGTAATTTTTATTATTTCTGGTATGTCTTGCTAGGTAGAACGTCAGTCCTTGAACAATCGAGGTCCTGGTTCGATGCTGTCTCGTACCAATGAGTTACAATTTGTTATTAGGAATTTATGTACAAATGATACAAATCATTACTGTTGACTTTCCGGTGAAATAAAAACATCGTGACGAAAACTGCACACTCTTAAGAAGAAATTCAAAGGTGTGTGTGAAGCCTACCAATCCGCACTGGGACCGTGAACTCTCTGTAGGAGAGTAGGCCTGAGAATCTGTAGTGGGGACATAATAAGGCTGTAGATGATGATCTCTTGACTTATGCCTGATAAAAATGAAACCGAATCCCATATTTTCCGATATAACTAATATAAATCGCTTCCTTATTCAACGAAAGCAGTTCTGAAAATTATGGATAGATGGCGTTAATGTTATAATTTTAGCAATATCTTGACTTATTCCCAAGCACACTTCAGACACTCTTTGCCTTTCAAGTAACCGTCTTCGAACTGTATTCACTCGCAGAATCTGCTTTCGCAATATTGGAATTCGCACAAATAAACTCACAAACGAATCTTCGCTCATCCGAACATTCACAGAACCGATTTCGCACTATCGTCATTCGTGCAAATAGGCTTTCGAATTCACGCAGAAACCCCACCGGAAACATGTCCTGCCGAGAAGAAAGGCTAAATAAAAGCCACAGTTCTTGCAACTCTATACAAAATAACAAATACGCATTCTCTTTGTAATTTCAATGTCAAATTACTGATTTTAAAGCAAAATCGTCAGCTTTTACTTGTCAGTAAACACAAGCCAGCGCAAAGTTTTCCTCCGCTTCAAGTAAAGCGAGACCGCCTTTGTGAGCCGCTAGCCGCGCGCGTTGAAATGGCGAAATAATTGCGACCGAGGCTCTTAAATCTTACGTCATTTGTTTATTAAGGGCCGCACTGCCAGCCCTTTTAGCATAAAATATCTGTTTGTATATCTTGGTGCTAGTGAAATATCGAAGATGGCTCCTGAAATAAATAAAAAAGTATTGAGCTTGAGTCAAGAAATCGTTTGTTTGAACGTATTACCTTTGAAGTGATACATGATATATGTTTTATTTTAGTCACATTACGCGAGGTCAAGTGATTTGGGGTTTTGGGGTACCTAAACATAGGTCTTCTTCTAAGGAAAAGTTCCAAAGGATAACAGTATTCATTAATGAAAATTTTCGTCAAAAATTGATGCCGCGGCGCTCTAAAACGCGCTCTCGCGTATTAGAAAACACGTAAGTGAAATGAAATGCTCAAGGTAATTGTCAGTAGTTATGGTTATTTGCTTAATATAAGTTTCATACTAAATTTCTGTTGCCATAACCTTTAAAAATAGAATAGCTTGCTTTGTGCAGTATCATTAACATACAACTTCATAGAGAATCACATATTATTATTTTTCACAACATATATCGCTATTGTTCAAAGCGCCATCTATGGACCATTCGCTGCGTAACGGCTACTGTAGCTAACTATAAAGTTTTACATTAATGATATTCATTTCGATATACTTGTCAAAGCTAACTATTCTATTTTAAAGATTATGGTAACAGAAAATGAGTATGAACGCATTCTGACCGGAATCCTGTTAAGGCCTTAAGGGAACGTACCCATACTACGTGACCCGTTTAGGGGCGGGAGGGGGCTCTCTAAAATAGGATGCTAGGTCACAGGGGCGGGGTTATATAACACAGCGTAGGTCTTGATCAAGTCAATAGCCCCTGGAGAAATCTTGCGCTTTTTCAAGCTGCATTCAAATGATGGCGCGCAACGTTGACGCACATTTGTAGTAAAAATATCGGTTTAGCGTTTTTTATTATTGTAATAGTTCAAATTCGTCTGCTCACTTCTTCAAAGCTTTCTTATAGCACAAACACTAAACTTGTAATTGTCTTCATCCTATCACACCACACACACTTAAATTACACACACATCCTCACTTCTTCACACCTACACCCCCAAATATACATAATCTTTTATCTACCTACTATTGAGTTCATAAATATGTACAGTAATATATATAGTTTTCATATAAATCTTCCATTTCTAATGTGGAGGAGCGGGGCTTCCTACGACAGGTATCAGGTATCAGGAAGCTCCAGCGTAAAGTATAATAAGATAATTTAAGTTAATGAAATAAATTGTAACTTTCTGTTTCCAAAAATTGATTTTAGGATACCACGTGAAAACTAGAGGTGTCTTGACATATACTACAGGTGGTCACACAGGGAGGGTTAGGAGGTTACAAAATTTATAGAAAATGGGTCACGTAGTATGGGTATGTTCCCTAAAATTCAAATAATGCCTGCAGTAACTATCTAAATATCAACTCCGATTAACTAGTTACTGAAAACATGACGAATTACAAAGGTCTAAAGCATCCTACAACCCCAACCTTTGAATACTCACGATATTAATATTTAGTATTGAGATCGTTAGTAAATTGATACACTATTAATTTTGTTTAAATGAGAGGTTTGCGTGTAATAGTTGTAATAAATCTGCGCAAGCGCAGTCGGTTGCAGAAACAATCAAATTTAATGCGCATCACATGGAGATGCGCGCTAGCACCCACGCTTCGCCCACGGTTACTACGGTGACCATGAATTGAATGAAAACATAGAGAATCGGAAAACCCCATGTCTACTAAGCCCAAACTAAAATTTGCTGACCATCGTATGTATATGTACGTGTTAGATGCCATACGAGTATCTTTATGAGGCCTATGTCATATCATAAGAATTTGAATTTTTTAAAATGTGGTAAGTTAAAAAGTTTTACACTTCATCTCACCTGATGGTAAGTAATGATTAAGCCATTGGATAGAAAGAGTGATAAGCTAATGAGAAATGCCTCTGCTACCTTTCATACCGGAACACAACGTGCTATTCATACTGTTGTTTGGTACCAGACTTAGATAACATGGTGATACACTACCACCATCTAAAACAGTACAGTACCACATGGAATCGAACCCGGGACCTCTGGATTGTGAGTCTAAGTGTGTAACCTAGGCACACTTCGGACACTTGGAACAAATGTCGTGATATATCGAATGAATGAATATTACGTACGTACTGATCATTCTCGCACAAGCGCCAGTCTGCGCGGGGAAGTGAGGTATCGCGGATCAGCGGATGTTAAATGCCAAAACGTAATTTTTTTAAATCAGCGACATCTATTGATACCAAGAGATTTATTACTTTTAAAGCTGTCATGAAACACCTCTTAACAAAAGTATTTAAAGTAAATAAAAAATTATTAATTATACGAACAGTTACCTAAACTGTTTCAGGCCGAATAAATAAGATATTAGTAAAGATTACCGATTTCAGATATAAACTGAGACTTGTCCTAGTATATACCAACGTTGGCCCAACCTAGTGGAGCGCGCACGATTTTTCCGACCAATCAATAAAACGATCGAGCAACGAAACAATCGCAGCTATTCGATATTCTGAGCCATTTCGCAAGTTACCAACCATTCAGCGCTAGTTCGATAATAATATTAGGTTTGATTAGTCATGTTGAGTAATGTTTTAATGAAAAATAGCGATTTCTGAACGACAACGACCATGTTTCTAATTTAATCCATCCACCAAATCCATTCATCAAAGTTTCATACTAAATTTCTGTTGCCATAATCTTGTAAAATATAATAGCTGGATTATCTATAAATAAGACATCAGATTGTGATGTCGCAAAATGAGTATAATTACATACAACTTAACAGTGAATCATAATTTTCATTTTAAAATCTTTTTTTCCATTATTGTTCAAAAAGCCATCTATGAACCATTAGCTGCGTAACTGCTATTGTAGCTAACTATAAAGTTGTAAATTAATGATATTTATTATATTTCGCGACACTATAATTTCATCTCCTATTTTTAGGTAATTACTTATCAATACCAGCTATTATATTTTAAAAGATTATGGCAACAGAAATTTAGTATAGAAGCATTAGGAGAGGGATAATGTTAACGTGAAACTGACATAAATTAGACTGTACAGTATTAAATCATTATTTTTAACAGCGTTAATTTTCAAGAAAAAAAAGCGGTTTAACTATTCCAAATTGTGAAAAGAACTATTTTACTAACATTATAAATGAGAGTTGCCGCGAATAGTTGTTATTGCGAATAGTCGAATAACTCGAGATTACTATTCGACATAAATAAGGCACATTAAAAATATATCTAATTTCTTCTAAGGTTGTGAGAAAAGAAAACAATAAAGTTATAGAAATCTGTTTCATGTTACACATACCTACATATATGTATGTAGTAATTTAATTTTTCATTTTTAAATGCTGGCAACTCTTTTCTTGTACATATTTTACGGGGAATACCCCGTTTTATATAACCCAGGGTTTATTATTGGAGGGGATTTCCCGCTCAATCAATACGCTTGTGTTTAGGGTAGGCGGCACTCATTTGTAACATTTGATTTTCGACATAGGTTGACGATTTTTTATTTATATACTTATTTTATTTGAATATTGCTATTGAATTAAAGACTTGAATACTTCATTAGTTAAAGTGTTACTTAAAAAGAATCTGGTGTTCTATCTTATCTATTTTTAGATAATTACTGCACAAAGCCTTTCTACTTTAAAAGATGATGGCAACAGAAATTAAGTTGAAATTAAGTATGAAACGTAGATGGAGCGTGATCCCGTTAAAATATTGTATACTTTTATTCCACTCAAATTAAGTCAATGATGGGCGAAAGCTATAAAACAACAATGACTTTACATTGGACTCTGGACGTTCGACGATAAGATAGAAGCGTGCGCATTCAGAAGCCAAACTATCACAACATAACATACTACTATATTTAGCGACATACTTCGATAATAGGGTTCATTAAAAAACAACTAATTAATGATAATTTATAAATCCACCTGGCGCCACACACGGCGCGGCGCGGACGGCGTGGGTTCTCGTCCGCGCCACGATCGTACAGCGCCATCTGTCGGCGGGCGGGGTAGATCACGCGCGTGACGTCACAGCCGCGGGCGCCCGCCTGATTGAGCGATGCACTTTGAAACCTGTCGATCATTGCCCGTATTATTATTACAGTTTATGGCAAGGGATTATCCATTCAGATTTTTGGTTACAGGATGTTTCTATTTTGTTAGGGACTTAGATCTATATCATGGTCTATTTTATATTAGCACTTGCCCGCGCAGTCGTTATTCTACCTACATGCGGGCTACGTGAGGGACAAATTTCATAATTTCAATATAAATTCTTTATTGGTTCAAATAAAATTTATTTTTTGTCAAAACGTGGTGTAAAATTTCGTAAAAGTCAATGTCCGCAAAGGTAACCTATTTCAGATATACAATAATAAACTCTGGATGCTTTGCATAAAACAAAAATCAATATATAAACTGTTTATTTGTAACCATTAAAATAATACGAAGAAACATTGAAATTCGCAACAATAGTCAAAGACAAACAGGTACAGTTACAGATTGTCATTAATTTAATATAACATAAGATTATACATATGTATCAGAGGTAGTTATATCATATATTATAAGTATTTATATGCATCACAGGTATATCCTAAAGTCCTATCCTATCCTCTAAGAGTATATCTTAAAGTTTCTATTCCGTAGACAGTTTAAACGGTATGGTAAATCCACCCATGTAAAGTGGATGAATGGAATTATGAAAGGTCATTACATCAAAACAAGCATGGACATACGAATCAGGACTTTGTAAAAAGTAATGAGTGGGATATTGATGGAACGTTGCAAAAAACATCCTGTAGCTAGGAGGCCGTTACAGGATCGTTCTCGGGCTCTTATATTAATAAAGCGAGGAAAGCTGAGTGGAATCTGATCGAACCGACATTATGTCGGTACAGTGGAGCTTCAACAAACAGACACTCCCACTAGCACTGCACGTGAACTGAGCCCAGTGTTATTAACGAAGATATATACGAACTTATTATTGTTTTCAGGATTTCAGAATAAATCTATGCGTATAACGAAACAGTAACTCACCGATATCGTAAAAGATATTTTAGAAAAAATCATATTTAAAGGAGTTTTATTGCAGTAATAAAAACCAAAAACAATTATATCTAGAATTTTTGTCTATCCTTCTATTTGTATATTTGTACGCGTAATATTTCACAGGTATACCATTTAATAATTGCTCCGTGCTCCCATTGTACGCTTACGCAGTACCACAATGTTACACTTCCCCGCACACCGCACTAACTATGGCCAAAACTCCATTCTGACTCGGCTAGCTACTACATACAATGACAACTTTACAAATATTGATCCCTACGCTGATTCTAAACACAGTTTTAAAAGCAAAATATTTAAAAAGATAACACAACACAACACACATCTATCATAACACAACACACGTAACTTAACACATCACTACATACATACCATTTATGTCATCATTGACACAATTTTCATAAATTACACAAATATTTCATTTATCCTTCATATTTAATAAAACGTAATAACAAGACTTCTTCTACCTTCATACATACGACTTACAATGTATAACGCCTCATAATGAACAATGTTTTTAATTACATATTTATATTTTCTTTGTTCGTTAACTCGTAAAACTAGCTCTATTTAACTGTACTATTCGAGAAAATTTATAAAGGCTTTATATCTTGTGCTCTATATATATATCTGTATACTTACTGTCTATAAGCTGTTAATTTTCCAACAAATAAAATAAAATAAATAAAAATAAAACAAAGTCTTGTTTCATTTCTTTCAAAAAGACTCGTGCGTTGATGTCTTTCATGTTGTCCCTTTCTGATACACTGATATGACATGACATGAAAGTCCACAGTGACATGATCCTCACAGATCGCCACGTTGGACTTTCCACGAGAGCATTTGTCAGGCACATAGGTTGATAGGTAGTTACAGTGAGATGTAATTGATTCATATAACCATCTCCGATCGTATTCTAAAGCATAGACTATACGGCCGCTATTTCTTAGTTAATTTTAAACAACTGGAAAAGGACGGGTTTCAATTCGACTATATGTTTTTAATTTTGGTTACGCGATAACTCCGCCAGTTATGAAAATTGATTTTGATTGTATATATATGTATATTAGAACATACTTCAGAAATTGATTTAGCGCTTTTTGCGAAAATCAACAAAAACAATATATATAAACAGATAGTGAACATTTTAGGGGGTGAGTGCTCTAGGCTTTTAGGGCAGATGAAGTCGGTTTCTTCTTCACGGAAAAATGAAGAAAATCTGTTATTACCGTGCAATTATGATCTAAAAGAAGTTGTAACAGCGAAACCTGTGTACCTGACTGTACTCTTAAACAAACACTTGGTATCATCCGCGAAATATCTCTTTCAACCTCACCGGGCCAGCTTAGCTCGTCTTTAAGTAACGAAATATACTCAATGCCTTATTGAATAATCCGCCAACGTGAGATCATGCCCGATACCGGCCACATCCAACGCAAATTAATACTATGAACGGAGAAATTAATATAATTAGCGGGATTTTTATTTTAAATTTTTGTTCTGCACTGGAAGTTTAACAATTTGCAAAATTAAATTTCATTAATCATTTTAGCCTAGAGTCTAGACAGTCTTCTTTGAGGAGGCGTTCGCAACTTTTAACTAACAAATGTTATTGTGGAAATAGGTGGTACAATGTTGTTTACATACCTAGAATCTCTATTTCCTACTCTAAGGCTACAATAATTGATTATTATATAATTTATATTACAATATCTAAGTGAAGTAATTATTCTACGGTAAACAATATTATAACGTGTCAAAAAAATTCAAAATTTATATTTAAGAAATCCTTGCGTATTATAAAAACAATTCTTAATTAATATGTCATTCAATCTGGTTTTAAATAATTTTATATTGAGATCTTTTATATTGTCAGGTAAATGATTTACCATTTTGTTCCATTTACATAGAGTGTTTTCCTATAAAATTCTAATTTTGACTGGTTAAGCAATAATAATAAAAAATTGGTCTACCTCTCTCCGTCTACCGTTTTTTGTTTGTTTTATTGTCATAATAAGGTAAGTTAAGCTTAACAAATAAGCACACATCGAATATATATAAAGTTAAATTGTTAAATTAAAACCTTTTGTATGGAATGCGTGCGCACCCAGACGACTCAACTTAAGCAGGAGTTAGCTCTGCTACCTTTAATACCGGAAAACAATACTACGATTAGAGTATAGCAAAGACATTTAATATTAATAGACCGGACAAAGCAAACAAACATTTTGATCCTAAACTTATTACCAATTGGTAATAAGTTACTCAATCTAGTGTCACATCACGTCACGCGGCCGTACAAGACGTTTGACATACCGTTGACCAATGAGTTTTACTAAAGAGACGCAAATAACTCGATTTTCATACACGGAGAGCGTAGCCACTTATTGGACATCAAGACGTAACTATGAAAAAGACACAATTAGAAAGAATTAATATGTTTGTCTCAGTTGCACTTCAGTATGTCATACGATTAATTGGCTGATTAGAAAAAGTCAGACTGTGACTTTGAAAAGACAGTATGTGTGTTGCTAGTTGTCGAATTGATTTCCCCATCTTATGGAATAAATTGAAAGAGTTGTAAAAAATTCAATACCATTTTTTAAAATTTCGATTTATGTGTCACTTTCTTCTATTAGGACAGTATTTCCTTTAACATTCGCCTTATTGCAAATTTTAAAATGGTACGTACATTGTGATACGAGTGCGGTATATATAAGTTGGCTTTGAGTTCCGTACTAAAAGCGTGCCCACGGGACCCTACTACAACGGCGCCGTTGTCCGTCCGTTCCTCAGTTTATTGTTTTGAAATATAAACCCCGTTTGTATTTGCCGCCATTTTGCCTGCCGGTCTCAGACTGTGAATCCGTAGTCATATTTTCAAAAAGTGACCGCCATCTTGAACTTCCTAGATTTTGGTCCGATTCCGTTCAAAATCGATATTTGGGGGTCCGCGGGGTCTCCGAATGTGAATCCGTAGTCATATTAGCAAAAAGTGACCGCCATCTTGAACTTCCTTGCTTTTGGTCCGATTCCGTTCAAAATCGATATTTGGGGGTCCGCGGGGTCTCCGAATGTGAATCCGTAGTCATATTAGCAAAAAGTGACCGCCATCTTGAACTTCCTTGCTTTTGGTCCGATTCCGTTCAAAATCGATATTTGGGGGTCCGCGGGGTCTCCGAATGTGAATCCGTAGTCATATTTTCAAAAAGTGACCGCCATCTTGAACTTCCTTGCTTTTGGTCCGATTCCGTTCAAAATCGATATTTGGGGGTCCGCGGGGTCTCCGAATGTGAATCCGTAGTCATATTTGCAAAAAGTGACCGCCATCTTGAACTTCCTTGCTTTTGGTCCGATTCCGTTCAAAATCGATATATGGTAGTCCGCGGGGTCTCCGAATGGGAATCCGTAGTCATATTTGCAAAAAGTGACCGCCATCTTGAACTTTCTTGATTTTGGTCCGATTCCGTTCAAAATCGATATATGGTAGTCCGCGGGGTCTCCGAATATGAACCCATAGTCAAATTTGAAAAAAAGTGGCCACTCTCTTGAAATGACTTGCGTTTGGTCTGATTCAGAGACCCCGCGGACTCCTAAATATCGATTTTGAACGAGATCAGACCAAGATCAAGGAATTTCAAGATGGCGGTCACTTTTTGAAAATATGACTACGGATTCACATTCGGAGACCCCGCGGACCCCCAAACATCGATTTCGAACGGAATCGGACCAAAAGCAAGGAAGTTCAAGATGGCGGTCACTTTTTGCAAATATGACTACGGATTCACATTCGGAGACCCCGCGGACCCCCAAATATCGATTTTGAACGGAATCGGACCAAATCTAGGAAGTTCAAGATGGCGGTCACTTTTTGCATATATGACTACGGATTCACATTCGGAGACTCCATGGACTACCAAATATCGATTTTGAACGGAATCGGACCAAAATCAACAAAGTTCAAGATGGCGGTCACTTTTTGCTAATATGACTACGGATTCAGATTTGGAGACCCCGCGGACTACCAAATATCGATTTTAAACGGAATCGGACCAAAAGCAAAGAATTTCAAGATGGCGGCCACTTTTTTCAAATTTGACTACGGATGCGCAATTGGAGAATTCACTAACTGTACAAATTGGCGGCCAACTTTGAAATGGCAGACATTACTTTAATTACTATCATTGGAACTGCAGACTTTGACTATCAAACATTGCAGTTATCGTGCTTCGGTTTTCAATTAGGAGAATTCACAATAATTTTTCATGCTAAATTTTCCATAAATCAACTAATTCCAATATTACAACTAAACTACTCTCTCTTGAAAGAAACGGGCACCATACAATAGTTAGTCTACATTGACTCCTTTATCAAAACTCCCATGCATATGGGAAAATTGAAAGGAAATAAATAGCAACACTGGAAGCTACAATAATGCGTACGAAAATGGTAAGAAATAAATGATGTTTTTAATTATTATTTGATGTCATTTAATAAAATAACGACAGATTCATGTGTAAAAAGTGATACCATTTGTCTTACAATGTGTATCCGATCGAAAATAGTAGGATTTAACATGCATTTTTCCATTTTTATTTCTGCAATGGTTTGACGTGTTGTCCTTGCGCGGCAAAGTCGACAACTGGCAAAAATTCTGACCACCAAAGGTCAGAATTATGTTGTTCCCACTAAGTACCACATACTGCGCCTCTGTTAGTAAAACTCTTTGCCGTTGACTTTTGAGATCAAAATGTTTATATGAAACGTTTCCCAATGACCGCTCGATAACCTATTACTATATTTAAATCTCTCTGGAGTATAGTAATATTACCAACCACAAAGCAGCTCTTGGCCATCAACTCAGCTGATGTAAGTGACGATAAGGCCGTTGTCTATCTGATGGTATGCGTGCGTTCCCAGAAGCCTCAATCTAATGAGGCGTAGGTTCTGCTACCTTCTATACCAGTACACAACAGTGCGGTAGCTATCCTAGCTAGCTGACAGGTATCCCATTGGGAATCGAACTTGAGACTTTCGGATTGTTAGTCCAAACAGCCATTAGGCCAAAGCACAGCCAAAGAAGCGATTCAAGAAAAAACAGAAAACTGTTGAAATCACGTTGAAATGAAATGTTTGAAGTGGTGACATTTTTGTATGATTGCCAAACAGTTCCCTCTAGTGGCGAGTGTAAAAACTAATTACTTACATATAAACGCTCCACTCTACGCAATAACGAAAAATAAACTGGACTTGATTACTGAATACTTTCAGACATAAATCATTCTAGGACATAGCAACTTGATCAACTTTTAGAAGATGATAAAATTCCTAATATTAATTTCCTCAACATTTTTACAAACTTAAGTATAGATTTTGTTCTGTAATGGAATGGATCGCGTTTTAAAAAAAGGTAAAACAAAACCTTATGTCAACGCAAACAAAACTATGTCAAAATTATTTCTAAATTTTGTGTAAAAATAGTTAACAAACTAATACAATTTTATGTAGAACATATCCATGTGCTTCTTTTGTTCCCATATTCATTGAAGAATCGTCGAGATGGCCGAAAAGTAAGTCCCTAGTTCTTTGTGCAATGAACATTGTCAACATCTCTGCTTATCAGGAAATGCTAGATTTTTTAATTATTTATTCGCAGTTTTATTTGTAAACACACTGAACACTTCCCTTACTGCGTATCACATTGATATTTTAACGGGTTTCTACATAATTAACTTGTAAAATATTAAGGTCAACTGGATAGGACTTGCCTGTAGATTTATTGTTGTAAAATTAGTTCCACATTCTGGTTACGGCCTTTTTTAATAGACGTAAGATTCGTACGGCATTGATTTAATGTCAAGTGTAACTTTTAGAGCTACTTGTTTTCAGTAGTTGCCTTTTGTTGAAAATGTTTGGTTTGTTCTAGTAGTTTCTAGTATATGCATGTAGCCTGCATCCTGTGAATATTAGGATGGAGTAATTCTATTGTAACCTTGATATATTTAACTGAAGTTCTTTTAGTAGTGTCTGTATCGAAAAAACTTCTCTGAGGAAATGAATACAGCTAAAATGGTATTTAAATTGTTGTTATCTGTAACCTACTGCACAAACTAAGTAATCATTTTAATTGGTAAAAAAAACTCCATGTTGTGTCATGTGATATTTGTCGGAAATAAAGCACAGAAATAAAATATCAGTAGTACCTCTTTTGTAGTTATTGTATACTAACAGTAAATTACAGAATATTCCTATAGGTAAATGGAATAAGATTTATTGACTGAAATGGTTTGTCAATAAGCAATATTAAATAAATAATTTTAAAATTATTAATATGAATAAAATGAGGACAGCAGTTTAAATGTCTTTTTTGTGACTCACAGATTAAATATTACTACATGCATACATTAAAAGTAGAAGAATGCTATGTTTATTGCCATCTGGCATAACAAGATTAAGTAAGATAGAATAACATAGTGAATAAAAAATTTATCAAATAATTTACAGCAATTTTTAAGGTTTAATAGTGACATACCGTTTTTATGCCTACCATTTTCCTAGCCTTACCCCTTTGTTCTGGGTCTCTTGGTTTCCGAACAGTTCCGGTTGGTTACGCGGGGAGCAGCGAGCTGCACATCAAATGCCACCTAGTCACTCCCTTTTTCTGATCGTGACCACGAAACCAAACACATCACTTTTTGTTTCTTAATTATTTACAATTAAAGAATCAATACTTAGAAATACAGTCCACTCATTTGAAGCAGCAACCAACCTACCTACAAGGTCACAACATGGCTCTTCGTCTTGTCTACAAAACCCATTCGTTAGTTTGGATTGGCTTTATAAAAATACATAAGTTATTCCATAGTTTTTATGGAAGTGAACCTAGACCTATATTTGGGGGTTGGATTACTCTGTTATAAGTTCATCAAGCTGCCCATAAATCACTAGGTATAATGACTGCTGTCAAAGACAACTGGGATCCACAGCTTTACGATTTAGCCTGTATTGGCCTAACCTAACTGGGGAAAGTCTCACAATGGGGAATTGTCCCAAAATCAAACCCACACCGTGGAAGTTGTTAATCATAAGCATGAGGACACACCTGTCTTTGCTATCCTAGAATGACCTAGACTAGAAAAGAATCCAGGTTGATCGCGTCACACTCACTGGTTACTGGGCTATCTTGATTTGCACAACTGCAGACATATTGAGTCAAATATATACATATCTCTCTCAGATATATGGAGTTTGTATGTGATTCGCGCCTCTTTCTGACGGCAAGCACGTTCTCCAGAGATGATGGCCGGTTGCTAGCTGACAGGGTGTGCTTGACTGTGCGGGTAGACAGGTGTCTCGATGAGTACATTTGGTAAGGCTAGCCTTCCGGACTCCAAAATATCTGGGTAGATCAGAACAGCAAGGACAGGTGTATCCCCACGCTTATGATAAAATAATGTCTTATCTAAAAATGCATAGGCAAGTGATGCTTTATAATAAATTTGATATTAGAATTAGCTTTTATTTTATAAGTACCTACACTTCATATTGAATAACATTTGTCTTGTAAAATGTAAAGAATCTAAGTGAAATTGTAATCCCAGGTCAGCAGAAGCCAGTGCGAGCACTACTCCATCCATGGAGGAAAAGCCGTGTGACAGTGCCAACTGGTGGGACTCCTGGTTATCATCAGCCAAAACCAAGGTATTGCTTTTGTTATATCTCTTAACAGACAGGTTCTTGCTAATTGGAAAATTCTTATTGTAAGGCTAAATACAGGTTTTAGGCTGCCTCACCCCAAACAGCTGGCAGTGTTTCTACCTAGGTAGAACAATTAACTACAAGTAACTTGGGTCAAGTCACAGCAGCCACAGAGGGAGGCACATGTGTATTTATCAGGGCAAGTATTGCACTTCTTAACTGGAGGCTGTCTTAAGTCTGTATGTCTGTAGGTTAAAGTAATCGTGATGCTTTTATGTCAAACCATCTCATGAGGCCAATAGTGGACTTATGCAGTGGACAAATTGACTTATTTTTATGACTGCTATGTGGAGACAAGTTACTGATTATTCTTCTAAGATTTTCAAATACTGCTAAAAGGAAGAAGATTTACAGATAGATTTCTCAAGATCTTACCTATATAAGTTGTTGCTATCTATTACTCACTTAGCCACATTTTGGCTATTGTGCATAAGTGGAAGTGGAGCCAGCTAGTTCAGCTAGCTAATCTCCTCCCAAAAGTGCGCGAGGCGCTTGATGTCACTGCAAACATGGAGTGATCCTGGATTGTTTAAGATCGTTAGCCATTGTGTAGCCATGCTGCTGCAGGTTGCGAGCACATGGTTGGGATCAGCGGCAGCCATACATCCATGACACAACATCTGTAATGTTCATATTGAACATGTGTTTGTTATGTGGACAGTGGTTTCTCATGACCCCTACCATTCTTCTTAGCGTCTTCCTATTCAGACTGAGAAGGGTGCATTCTTTCGTACACTTTTAACTGCCTATACTGGCTGCAAAGTTAAGATTTATAATCAGTAGAGTAATCCCCAGTGTAGTGTATATGATGTTACTCGGTACAAGGGGGTAAGCATGCTAACTTGAGGCTTCGGGGTGAGAATAGTTTCCACCTAATAGCCTTATTGTACTTACCATCAAATGAGATGAATGCCAAGTGTGAAACCATTGTATATTGAATTAAAAACGGACATTTTTCACAATGACTACTATTCAGTTTGGCGACTTCCATTAAATTCTTTAAATTATTTTCTCATGGGCTGAGTTCTAACTATGTACTCAATATTGAGAAATATTTCAGGCTGAAAATATGCATAATGCAATGCACGTTAGAAAATTTCAACGCTACATTTATGTTTGCATTGTGTTTAAGAATTACGCACCACCTATGCTTTGTGCATTGTAAAACAATTTTGCAATTTTAATACTGTTTGGACAGATGTGTTACAACCACTATTTTCATTGCATTTCTATAGCCTGTGTCATGCAATATGTATGAGAGTCCCAGATTGTGAAGTTAATGTTCAAAGAAGTGTGAAATGAAAGCAACGAGATGGTTTCTGAGTTGTAATCCTTTTTAGACCCGTCTGTGTACATGTGCCGTCTATTTAGACTTTGTTGCTCGATCAGGATAAAAAGTAGCATGTGTCCTATTCTTTTCTTATCCCTATATACATCATTTGTATCATGTCTGTATATATAAAAGGCTATAATAAAATAGAAATTGTTTTTATTTCTTGTTTTCTACAAAGAACTACATCCTTTCTGTATACTTATATTCTGTGCCGAATAAAGTCTTTTGAATTTGAATTTGACAGGTGAGGCTTAAATATGTCAAAATCTAACATCTTCGTCAACTAATCATGGTAAAGCTGGACTTATATCCTAGTAAACCTCGAAATATATGAATTATATTTGTTGTTTAACCTATTTATATTTGGTACTTTTGTTTTAGATAAAATGGCAACCATGTCTCTGATCGTTTATAAATAGATCTGAGGTCTCTAGTTGACATTACACATCATAAAACTATTTCAAGAATAATAAAATATAATAATTACAATAACAAATATTTGATGATTGAAAAGTATAAGTTGAACTTTGAAATGTTTACATTTATATGTGTCCATAGATAGACAGAGTTGTATTTTCGTTTCTTGAGTTATTCCCCGACTACGGCGTATCCAAAAGGAGGACTATGATTTTACAGATACAGAGTAACGTTCGCATTCGCGATTATAATATTAATGTCATTAATGATGACCTTATTCTAAAGCTTTTTTATGAATAATTTGGTTTTGCACTTGGCCTGTATCTCACCTGATGATTGACGATAAGGCCGTTAGGTGGAAAATGTGCTCTGGAAAGGCGCGGGCTCTGCTACCTTTCATACCGGAGCACAACAGTGCTATTAACACTGCGTTTTGGCAGCAGACTTGAGTAACATGGCGGTAGCTAGCCAGGCGGACACAAATCATCACCAACCAAACCGAGTATCGACATGTACCCCCACTGGGAATGGAACCCAGGACCTCCACTTTTAGTGTAGGTATAGAGACATTAGATCATGGAGCTATAACCTCAGCTATTATGGGTGCTTGTATTCTTCTATGCTGTAATTTGAAGTTGTGAATGTGTTTTCCAGTCGGCAGAGGTATACTCGATGGTAAAGAAGGACTTGGACGAAATAGGCAGCGCAGTCAAGAGTGAGGCTAGCCATGTTTTCACCACCACCTCCACAGTCATTGGCAAGACTTTGAAGGTAAGATATCTATGGAGGTTTAAAAAAATGTTACAATTCTGCCCTAGCGCCTTTTGTGCACCCCGACCCATTGTTATATCAACTATTCCTATACTAAAAACAATTCATTCTCACACTTTCAGTCAGTCAAAATACTTTTCTTATATGGACTCGCATCTATAATATATAGATCAGATGATGCTGCATGAAATTACATACCAAATATGTTTAACCAACAAATGTTTGAAGGGTGTTTCTCTTCAATTTTCAGTTAGACGTGCCGGAGTCTCCAGCCAATGCCATGAAGAAAAGTTTCAGCAGTTTCATTGGTAAGCATTTTAATAATTTTAAACCGACTTCAGTACAGGAGGAGGTTCTCAATTCGACTGTATGTTTCTTTTTATGTATCGTCATCAGCCGGAAAACGTCCACTGCTGGACATAGGCATTGCAAGTACACATGTTACACGCTATCTCCGCCAATTATGAATCGATTTTGATGTTATTTTTTGTGTTTGGTAGATCATAATTCAGAGGTAGTCTCCATTCCCCAGTACCAAATTTTATCGAAATCGATTTAACACTTTTTTGAGACAGTCATCATCATCAGCCTATAATACGACCCCACTGCAGGGGCTCAGGTCTACTCTCATACAGAGAGTGTATGGGCCGTAGTCCACCACGCGGGACCAGTGCGGATTGGCGGACTTCACATGCTTGTTCAAGACATGCCAGGTTTCCTCACGATGTTTTCCTTCACCGTTAAGCAATCGGATAATGTACTTGAATTGAAAAACAATTCATAGGTACACGGCTGGATTCGAACCCGGAACCCTCAGATTGAGAGTCCGCGCCTTATCCACTGCGCCACCGACGCTTCTGAGAGAAAGTCAACAAAAACAAAATATACACCCAGATAATTCTACCTCTAAGGGTGCATTTTAGAGGAGGAATGCTGTATACATTTAGCTGTAGGGCATGTGAAGTCGATTGCTCAGTTCTTTTTGAACGCGGCAATTATTTGATGTCGGTTGGAAATGCAACCGAAATGCGGTTACATTACATTCTATTTCGCAGTTGTCTCGCTGCCCGAATGCAGACCGTGTGTAATGAGCCTGCGATTGAGTAAGGGTTGTCGTCCACAGGTCAGGTGAGCACAGTCCTGAACCCCGAACCCGATGATGAAGACGACACGGAAGTGATCCTGTCTTCTGGAGACACCACCATGCTGTCTACATACAAGGTACAATCACATATTCTAGAGAGGTCAACAAAGTGTATGACTTTCACACACAACCCGGTCTTTAAGAAGCCCTTGTCTGACATCGATACAAAACTCAATGTATTGATTAATTTGTAAGCAAGTTGCTTTATAAGGAGTGGCATTCCTTGCAGTCTTCTGTGTTTCCTGAGCGCTAAACCCGGATATCTTCAAGGCTAAAATCATCATCGTTTATATATGTCCCCTGCAGGGGCCTACTCTACTAAAGAGAGTATATGGGCCATAGTCCACCACGCGGGCCCAGTGCGGATTGGTAGACTTCACCCACACCTTTGAATTTCTTATCAAAAGTGTGCACTTCTTCAGGTTTCCTCACGATGTTTTCCATCGCCGAGAAGCCAATGGTAATGATTTTATCATTTGTACATAAATTCCAAAGAACAAATTGGAACTCTTTGGTACGAGCAAGGATCGAACCCAGACCTCGATTGTTCAAAGACTGACGCTCTACGCAACAGAGCTACCACGGCTTCATCAAGGCTAAAATTAAAATGCTATTTCTAGGCAACCGTAAACCATCCTAGGCCACATCGTCGCATGTCAGGCAAAAATGTAGTCAAATAGAAGTGTATCTGTATATATTTTTACCTGTTTAGCTATGAGTTGAATGTATATTTGCGTCTAATCACAACCTGAAACATTTTTTATTCCCAACAGAAAGAACTGGAAGCCCTACAGCGCGTGGATGCAACATTCATAGTCCCGGCGTACAGCGCGGAGTTCGACGCCTGGCGCGCGAGCCTCGAGACTACAGACGCTCCCGTCATCACTCCCTCCGCGGCCGTGAAGAGGCTCGACACCAACCCCGTGCTCAAGGCGCAGTACGACAAGCTGGTGCCCGACGCTGTCTCCCACGACGATTTCTGGGAGAGGTAACCCTCATAGTATCTACAGACTCGAGCCCGACACGGACTTGGCATACCACCGAAATGCCACCGAACAAGACAATATATACAAACAGTTCAGTCAAAACGTTCAAATTCTTGCCATGTCATTATTGGTGGAAGACAATAGGGATGGTGACTTAAAAAAATTATTCCCTCATTCGAGAGACCGTGTGAAAATATAAATAGCCTTTCGATTTTTTTTCGAAAAAATATTTTTCGATACGACTTACAGTTTTCCTAATATAACCCGTCGAAAAGTGATTCTAGTCACGTGGTGCAAAAAACGCTCCATACAAATCATTACCTAGGCGTGACGTCACGGCTAGGTATTGAAGTTGATAATGTATGAAACTTTTAACAATATTTGAGTTATCTCGTAAAATAACGTTTTTATGTGACCACTCCCTTACAAAAAAATCTTCACAGTGTAATTACAAAGAAAAAAATTAAAGAAAAATTTTAATACGAGCAAGTTGGTTTTCTTGAATTTTCGAGGCCTTTATAAGCTGTAAAAGTCTCAAAAAAATTGAAATAATATTAGATATTTTAAATTTTATATGAGTTTTATAAATACCCTTTATGGTTTACAATATAATTTAACCCCAATCTGATTTGGTGTCATCTAGCCTATTTTGGTCTCATTAACTTGAGGGTTCTGTGCGACCTCGCTTCCATTCATCAGGATCAGGTACGATGAATGCTGTACTATAAAATTGCCATGTCCATGTTTCAGGTACTTGTTCCGCGTTGCGCTGCTACAGGACCGCCTTGCGGCTGCGTCGCGCAAGCAGCCCCCTGCCACCCCCACCACGGACCCCGTGATGGCACACCTGCCCCTACAAGCGCACGCCCAGGACCCCGTCATACAGTCAGTGCATTTATATATTATATATTATATTCATCATCAGCCGGGAAACGTCCACTGCTGGACATAGGCCTCCTTCATGGTACGCCGCATAGACCGGTCCCGAGCCACCTGCATCCAGCGACTCTAACCAGGTCGTCGGTCCATCTAGTAGGGGGACGGACTGGTAGATGTTTCCCAGTACGTGGTTGCCACTCGAGAACCTTTACTCCTCACTGGTTATCGGTTGGGTGGCCTGCCCATTGCCACTTCAGCTCACTGACTCGTCGAGCCATGTCAGTGAATTTCGTTTGTCTACGGATTTCCTTATTCCGGACCTTATCACGTAGATAAATTCCGAGCATAGCTCGTTCCATCGCTCGCTGAGTGACTTGTTTATTGGGCCTATATTATTATTATATACTACATACATATTTTTAGATATGTTAGATCAGTCCGGTAGAGAACAATCGAGGTCTGGGATAGATCCTGGCTGGTATCAATGAGTTAGTTTTTGAGGTATTTGCGAGTTACATTCGAATGATAAAATCGCAAGCAGCTTTTCGGTGAATATTAATTTTCACTGAATGTATGTGTTATAATATTATGTTATATTTTATATTTAATTTGATATTTTAGACGACAATCGAGAAAGCCTTGCCAGTATTCGAAAAAATATGTATGTCTGTATTATAATTCGTAACTCCGGGATTCCCTCTCATTTTAAATTAATATAACACAAAAACCATATAATACCTTTTTTTATTGACCAAAATGTTTTATTTTATTTTTATTTTATTGTTTTTGGGTGGCTTACAGCTATCAATACAGAGCATAGAAAGAAAAATAAACGACTAACAGCCATTGATAAGCCTCCACATATGGCTTTAGTAACAGTTACATATTTACAATTATATGTATATACTTACTAATAAATACTATAAATACTTAAATAATGGTAAAACTTGATTCAAATAAATAAATAATATCATCGAAGAATTTTTAAATTAGTAGTAGCGGTAGTAGGTGAAACCGGATACATCTTTTAATGTAATCTACTTTAGGTATTTTAAATTTGAAGCCGATGTATCTCGTATCTTGTAATGTTTCAACTTTCCTCCTACGATTTCCCAGCAAAACTCACTGAAAGAATACAATTCACTGTATATTAAGAGGGTATGCTGTTGTCAAAGCGCCCATACAAACGTAGTCCAGTCATATTTTGAGTATTAAGCTTTGAAAATCTATGAAATTTTCAAGACACAATCTAGAAACAAATATCTGTGTCGGTGGTGAGTCAGATTTTCGTTTAAATATATACTTCCAGAGTTACAGGGCGTCAAAGTATTGTATTTTTCGGTAGTAAAAAGCCCCAACTTTGAACCTGATTTACAAGAGTATGAATCAATTTAGAACAATTTGGAAAAACCACCGACATCTGAAATTTCATTAGTATACTGTATTTAAAAAATGGTTACATAATATACTGTATCCTTCAAATGATCCCTGGACTACGAAACATCCAAATAACGGGTGGATAACATCGCGTAATGTATGCTGTCTCACCGTACGCGCTCCGGTAGGATAGGGCTCGGAGAGGGACAGCTACAAAACAATTTAACCTTGAAACCGACCACGTGGTCTTACCAACATAGCCTCTTAAAGAGCGTGTATTATTTCAGGAGTCCCAAGAAAGTGTTGTCTGGCATCGAAACCGACTCGCCCTACGAGCCCGCCGACCTCGACACCGTTGCCTGGGAAGATGGTGAGTGTAATGTAATGACAACCTTTTATTTTATTATTTATGATTCAAGATTCACTTTATTGACCTAGTAATATGAACATTACACTCGGCACGTCAAAATATTACATATATGCATATTAAAACTATACTTAATTAGCCTAATTATATAAACCTAAACGTTTAACTAGAAATGAACATTTCATTGGTTAGACGTAATTATATGAATTCGTTAATAGAATAGAAGGGACTGATTTCGAAAAGCGTCGGTGGGGCATTGGATAAGGCGCGGACTCTCAATCTGAGGGTTCCGGGGTCGAATCCAGCCGTGTACCTATGAGTTGTTTTTCAATTCAAGTACATTATCCGATTGCTTAACGGTGAAGGAAAACATCGTGAGGAAACCTGCATGTCTTGAACAGGCATGTGAAGTCTACCAATCCGCACTGGGCCCGCGTGGTGGACTGTGGCCCATACACTCTCTGTAGGAGAGTAGGCCTGAGCCCCTGCAGTGGGGACGTATATAGGCTGTTGATTGATGATGATTGATTTCGAAAAATGATTTTAGTTTTTTCTTTAATTCGCTAAAAGGCAATCGGCAAATGTCAAGTGGGAGTTTATTATACATTGTTATTTTCATTATCGACCTTAATTAATTTATGGGGTGTTGAATTCTTTCTTTGTTTCTGAGGTTGTATTGATGGGTGTTCATTTTTTGTTCTTTCACTAATCTGTTATTCATATACATCATACATCCCATACATGTTACTTTTATTTCCTTAAAAACTATGGCCCTACTTATCTCGTTTTAAGGTATGTTTTTAAAAAACATTCTTATATTCTTAATTTTATAGCTAGAAAATGATTTTAAATATTAAATGGCTCCATCCAATTATGATTTAGTCATTTAAATTTTTTTATTTAATTTTAAATTGTTTCTTTTTAACAGACTTCAAAAATTCGACGGGTATGTTTTTTTTATATGTTTGTTACCACAGAACTTTTGACTGGGTGAACCGATTTGGATGATTCTTTTTTTTTTTTGAAAGGTGGTGCTTCCCGTGAGGTCCCATTTCAGTGGTCCAGTTCTGACAACGGCATCCATGAGAAAACGATAAATATCTTAAATTTGCCTTAGTAAAAGTAGACTTTTACGGCAATTGAAGTCGGTTTTCAGTTCATTTTGAACGCATTTACTTGTTTTATGATATGTTTAGACAATACAGATGTACACTTGCCCATCATCTCATCTGATGGTAAGTGATGATAAGACAGTAGAATGTAAGTGTGCTTATGTAGAATCCCTGAAGCTACTAAATAACTGGCTAAAATAGGAGGGCTTTATATGTGTATTGAGTTTGCATTTAGCCTTATGATGACAAGGCCGTGATACGTAAAGCGTACTTTTCATATCGGAAGACAACAGTGCTTTTAACACTGCTGTTTGGTGGCAGACTTAGGTTAAATAGTGGTAGCTAGCAAGAGGGACATAGAAAATGCCGTACTTCCAATCGATCCGAGTACCCTCGCTGAAAATCGAACCCAGGACCTCTGGATTTAGAGTACAAATGTATAGCCACTAGGTCACGGGTAACTCATGGTTAACACAAACCATAAAAGTTTAAAAAAATGTTTACAAGCCAAATTAGAAGGTTTGTAATTATTTTATTGAAACCTGATATTTTAGCGCCATTTTGTTTTTGTCCGGAACTTGACGGACTTTGTAGACACCGAGTTATATCTGAATTATTTACCAAACCAGACGAGTGTTTTCAAAGTTCAATGTGTAATATTATCGGCTGGGTTCTGTAGAATTTACACACTAAATAATCTCTCTTTGACAGAAGACTTCGCAAAAGACGTCGAACTAACAGAAGAACAGCAGACCCTACTTCTAGAAGAATACGAAAAGGAGATCGCATCCAAGAAACTAACGAAACAAACATCACCGAGGGACATAGCAAACAACAACAGGGAGGACAAAGAAACAGATACGAAAAGAGACAGAATGAATAACAAACAGGAAAGAAAGAGACGGTCGCCTAAGAAATCAGACGTGTGCGGGAACAATTTAGTTGAAGATTATTTCGGTGAGAATCAAGTTAAAGACGACGCAAGCGCTAATTCTGATGAGAGTTGGGAGAAGGAATTTGAAATTGATGAAGTTGAGAAAGCCTGAATCCAGCCATAGGTAAGCGTTATATGAAATGTTAGTTATACTGCCCCAAAATTATATGTTTTTTGAGCTCATTTCTGCGAGACAACTTTAAGGGGTCTAAGACAGGTGATTAAGTTCTTGGCATATTAGTATTTCATGGCAGATGAAACACCGGTCAAGTGTGAGTCGGACTCGCACGCAAAAGTTTTTTTTACTATGTATAGCGACCATAGTAATACATATTCTGTGAAAATATCAAGTATATATCTATTACAGTTCTATATCTGTGACAGAGAGACGGACGGCAGACAGCGGAGTCTTAGTAATAGGGTCCCGGTTTCCATGCTGGGTACAGGACCCTAAAAACCGGCCAAGTGCGTGTCGGACTCGCGCTCGATAGGTTCCGTACGTTTGTTGTATAGGAGATCCCTTAAATATTTTATTCTGGTTTTTAGTATTTGTTGTTATAGCGACACAGAAGTACATCATCTGTGTAAATTTCAACTGTCTAACTATCACGGTTCACGAGATACGGTCTGGTGACGGACGGACGGACAGCGAAGTCTTAGTAATAGGGTCCCGTTTTTTACCCTCTGGGCACGGAACCCTAAAAAGCATGGTTGGAAAAGTGCATACAATTTTATTTTTTCAGTACTAGTATATTTTTATCTTAATAAGATCTAACAAAAGTTTGTATAATAAATGTTGCAAATAATTTAGAAGTCCCAATACTGATAAAAAAGAAAGCAATTTGTTGTTTCGAATATTTACTTTCATGCGAGTTTTAAATACACCTTGAAATTTTTTTATTGCGCCATCTTTGAAAAGCCATAAATATGTCGAGAACTTAATTATAAAATTTACATAGTTTATTTTAAGGATACACTCGAAATCAAATTTGAATTGAATTTTCATTTCACTAATCGGAAAATATTTTACTTGCAAAGTTTGAATTTCTTACAATTGCAATTCCAAAACGTATTTCGGTGGCAAAGTAATGTTCGTCCAATAAATCGACATAAGCCTAAAGTTTTGCAAACAGGCTACAAAGTGAATATAGTATGTCTAGGTTAAGTTGTCAACAGTAAGCATCAGACTTTATATTCGTAAAGTTAGCGTAGACAAACTATATTTTCTTAAAAAATACTAAAAGTACAGTGGGGTTCCAGTCAGCCTAGCATATATATCGCGATAAAGCGCAGCGATTTCGCAAGTGCTGAAAAAAAAATCGACAAATTAGAAGTTTTCTATGTTCAAGAATATATCCTAACTAAAGGTACTCCATTTTTATTTATAAAAACCATACATGTTAAGAAGCCAAAAGTGTGTTTAGTTTCATTGATAGAAATAAAGAAAATACATTTTATTTAGAACACAAGATATTAAAATATATATCAGAATGTGCAAAAAACAATTCATTCAACCTTGTATTTAGGTCGATATTTTGTCCCCCAAAAAACTATCACCTTTATCACGATATCTATGCTAAGCCGAGTGATTCAATTGTTAATAGTTTTGTACAATAAAAAGAAAATAAGTCAAATTGTACCGTATTTACTTACAAATAAGATTATCCCGTTTACCCCATTAGGTTAAGCGCACATTGGTCTATTTTAGTTAACATGGGATTGAAGGTTGAAACACACCAAGCGGAATCAATCACAATATAATGAATCATACATATTTTAGATAACGAAGTGTGATTACGCTTGGTGTGTATCAATCTTAAAGACTAAACCTCACTTATGCGCACAAGTTCGACTAATATGTATTTTATATCTTATTGGTTTATATTTCATACTAAAATGTGATTGACCATAATCATCCCTCGTAGATAGCTACGCTACGTCATTCCATAACGATATTTTCAATAGTCACCCCGCTTGGCAGTGTAGTGTATATTGCCTCCCATCTCAAGATTTCCCCTTTTGTCGTCTGTTGTTATAACCACGGAATGATGTGGCGTAAAAGCCGAGACAACGTTATCTGAATCGTCATATTAACGAAATTAGAAAGAGAAGAGAGACCTACACAGAGCACAATGTACACCACCCAGTAAATAAATAAAAAATATAAAGACTATTAGCAAAATAAAGAATTGTAAAGTAAAGTGTAAAAGTCTTTGCGAAGTGTAAATCGTCAAATGTAATTTCATTGCCGCCATCTTTACTTTTTGGGTAAATGTTGTCTATGTGCACAAATGTTATACTTTTATTTGATAATGACGTTTTGAAAATTAGTAGTGTACAACTATAATGCCAAGGTCGGGGATCCAAACATTCGCGGACTATTTATCTACAAATGTTATTGATTAATGATTGTCGCTGCATGAATATTAAATTACGACTTGTGCGCATAAATGTGGTGAAGCCCTAATTGTATAAAACCGAGTTTATTTTACCTGTTGCATTTAATTCACACATTCAGTTATCTTCATGTAAACACTAAGACTTAAGTGATTAAGCAAACGTTTAAGACAAGGGTCTCTTTCACTACTTCCTGATAATATCATCTTACTACTGATACTTGATAACGTATTTGTTATAAAAGAAATGAACGTTCATTTCATTCTGTTAGATTTCACTCAGGGAGTGTTCATTTACCACGTAAGATGTTCTCGACTTTTGTACTGCTGTCCACGGTATATGGAGACCACACGCTGCCATTTCTATGGCGACCTTGACCTCCATGTAGTTATAGGACATACCCCAGACCCACTTCATTACATCTGCCGATGGCTCCAGCGGCGGAAAACTAAATATCGTCTGATGATATGTCTGTTGAGATACTTATATTTGCTATTATGGAGTGCAGCACAGTGGCATAGGATGTAGATAGGTGTCTCCTCTTCACTTTTTCAGAATTGTCAGACCCTACTATCACCTAGAAGCATGTAGGTCATGCTTGTTAATATTGCTGAACCATGTTATAGTGTGTGACAAAAAAGCTGTTGACAGGCATACAATGTCTAAGAAAAATAAAACACAGACTGTACACGTGTTCTGATTTGCCACGTGCTAAATGTCCAGCATACAGACATTATAATTAATGAAATATCCAATATTTTCATTTACATGTTGCCTTTTTTGGACACCAGATTTTGGCAGAATTACCATGAAATTGGTAGTTGCAATTAATATTAAGAATTAAATTCAGAATTATTTAATTTGGTAGATTCACTAATTCATCAGTTTCGTCAGTATTTCTTTGTGGATTAAAGTTTAAATAAGTATGTTTGGTTCTTTCAAAAAAATTCAACTTAAATGAAACATTCAACCTCCATCCGCACATTAATCATACGTAATAAATGAACAGCCCTTGTCACAATATTTAGAAAGTACTTTTATTGATTTTTAGATTCCGGTATTTTGATGCGTTCAACGCAGGACACAGTAATCGCTAAACTTCTAAATTATATTTAAATATGCAGATCTTAATTTCTAGAAAATATTTTCAATGTGATTTAAAGACATCAATAAAACTGTGTCAATTCCTTGTATCCCTAGTTAAGATACTCTAAAATTATGCCATCCATTTCCTACTTCAAAATCCAGAAAGAGATGGCGGTTAATAAAGTCACTTTATTTTACAAAGGGCATTTTAATCGTCAGGTGTTTACGAATTTTACACAGAATCGAAACCATTGTAAAAAGAAAAATAGTTTGTAATAAATCTGTAGACTGTATTCAAGAAACAAAAGTAGCAGACTTACAATTTTTTTATTAAATATTATACACACAAAAAAAACATAATCAAAGAATAGTGTCAAAATATCGGAGATCGAGAGCGTAAGCAGAACACATTTGAATATATTTTAATGTTGAATTTTGTGTTTTCATGTTATAGTCTTCATACAATTACCTAATAAATAAGTTATTATATTTATTGTTACAAAAACAACACGAGACATTATTTATAAAAAAAACTGCTTCTTTCTCACCTATGTACATATATATAAGTACCTAAAATCTACTGAAATAATATTTATACAGCGGGCAATAATTACTATCCTTCGTCTCTTTCAGCCATTTTAGTTTAAAATAACAACGGAGTTATATTTCATACTTAGAACCGTGTGTTTATGATTTTTTAATAATTTAAATGCCAACAAGCTCTAAAATTGTATGTGAAAACTTCAGTCTATAATTATTTTTATAAAATATTGTTTTGAAAATCGTGATATGTGTGAAGTTATTATTTGGAAAATCGACAATAAATTCTTAATTTTACATTGTTGCTTAACAAATTTAATTTTAAATTTTTGTTTGATTTGCTGTTTTAAAATATGAATTCAAGAATCGACACCCATAAATCGACTATGTTATTTTACAAAATTATTTAGAAAGTGTTAGGTGTTATAAATCAAAATGAGTTTCAAATATTTGTCACAATATATAAAAATATAATTAAATAAATATATTAGTTACAAATTGATTTTGTTTATAAATTAAATATCTGTGCAATACATTCTTTTTAAATTCGTGTTCTGTTGGTGAATTGTGTCCTTTATACAGAATTATTTTGTTGTGATTGAAAAGTATTCTGAAATTACAGATAATACGAGTTGGTCTGTCCCAACCTTAGTGTTCAAATAGCATTTTCACGAAAACCCATACATATTCTAAGGCCAGTATGAATCTCCATTGAGTCGAACCAGAAATAACTAGAGATAAATACAATTTCGAGAACCGTCTATTGTTAGAATAAAGATTTAAGGCTATTAAAAATTAAAAAAATGATACGTAGCCTGTATCATTTTTGCAAATAAGTGTTGTATTAAAAATACTTCGTTTAAAATTTTCCTTCTAGTCCGCTCTGAACATGAGGCGTTTGGCCTCATCGTCGCCAGTACAATATACATGGATCGTCGCAGCGAACGACAACTTCAGAGCGGACTAAAAGTTTGGTGCGAGCTGTAACAACTTCAAGTATAGAAGGGATTTAACAAAGTAGAAAATAAATTGGAAATAATGAATCCGGACGATAATTTCTCGCGTACTCGAAATACCACGTTTTATTTTTCTATTGTCTTGCCTTATCTAATTTCTACAAAAGTTTCAAGAACCTTGTCTTATTGAATCATACATATACTTACAGATACAGTATCTATACTTGTATAAATAAACATTTTTTTCATTTTCATTTATCATTTTCAAATATATACCTAATTATAGTCAAGTCGATACCTACAATACAACTACACTTATTACAAAACTCCGATACCGCTTGTATTGAGTTGACACTAGGTTTCGTTATGTTTGTAAAAATAAAATTATTATTATAAATACGAATAAAAGTTGATAAAAAATCGTATCGTATTGTTTTATTAAAATATCCCGTTTTAATTCTCATTTATAACCTAAAATACTAAAATTGTACGAATAACCTCAAACACGAAAGAGTTGTACGAGGCGAAATATATTCATATGCGTTTAGGGATACCGTCAATATATTGCCTATGTTTCCCATAAACTCATTTTAAATTTAGTTTGTAAATAGGTGCCGTAGCAACTGGAGATATTACATTATCAGATTGTATTAAATAATTTTTGCTACTCTTGTATTCAATGCTTTTTCTACAACAATTTGCATATTTCTCTCGACAGACTAATTCCAAAGTGGAACGCTTTGTTGCACACGATAAACAAAATTAATTGAGTATTATTTCATACAAAAATCAAGAAAAGTCAGTCGAGTATAGCTTCAACCAACTTCACAAGTATGGATTTATTTTGATTTAAAATATGAATATTTTTGATATTGCGTTTTCTGTCTTTGGTAAGTTATAAATATCAAATTTAGAATATAGATGCCTAACAGCACCAATATTATACTAAAATAACTTAATCGAACGTAACCGGTAAACTTCGTGTTTTTAATTATAATACTCGATATTTAGTTTGTGAACTTCAAGTATCATATCCCCTGAGACCGTGTGGTCCGAAAAGTCGGACTAAGCAGTCGTACCACGCGGGCTCAGGGATCATATAAGTCTTATTGTTTTATAAATACAGTTTACGTACTGTACTACACAATGTTGGACCCGAGGACGATGTGTGCGTTAGCGAATGACATAGTTAATTCTACGGCCTGGGTGAGTGTTTACAGATACATATACGAATTAACATTATCCCTCTCCTTATACTACCATACTAAATTTCTGTTGCCATAATCTGTTAAAATAGAATAGCTGGCTTTGATAAGTAATTACCTAAAAATAGGAGATGAAATTATTGTGTGAAATTAAAAACTTGATAGCTATGATAGCAGTTACGCAGTTAATGGTTGGGTTCATAGATGGCGCTTTGAACAACAATTGAAAAAAAGTGTTTGAAAATTATAATTCACTGTGAAGTTGTTGTGATACTCATTTCGCGTCACTACAATCTGATGTCCTATTTTTAGATAGTTACTACACAAATCCAGCTATTATATTTTAAAAGATTATGGCAAAAGAAATTTAGTATGAAACTTTGATGGAAGTGGATCGCCTAAGACAATATAGCTTGTGATCACAGCAAGATAATGGTGCATAGGTAGATTGCTGACCATATCTTTATTTTTATTTCCTTAGTCGCCTTATGCGACACCCGCCCACTTGATGTCTTGGGGCGATCCAATTCTATCCTATTAGAATTCTATAGACTACCTGACAAAGCAGCAAACTATTAATAAATGTGTAAAATATCGTTTTATTTCTGTGGCAATAGAAATAGACATCGTTATTCCGCTGTAAAGTATTTGTAGTGAGGGCTGTCCCTGTCTGTTTTTGAAGTAAACAAAATCAAACTTCAGATCCTTATATTACAATTGTTCTTGTCCGATCAGAGGTAATACACCAAACACTTCAGACCCTCCTTCCTGTTTCTATAAGTCGTATAAACCACAAACACATGATGTTAAAACTACGTACATAATGTTAAAACTACATACACAATATTAAAACTACTTACACAATGTTAAAACCGCATACACAATGTTAAAACTAGACACAGAATGTTAAAACTACAGAAACAGGATGATGATGAGATACTGAAAGATCTTCATGGAAAATAGCTTCGACTTACTCAACAGATGTAAAGAGGACAACAAAAATCCGATTTAATTACATGTATTTTTTCAGATATCTTCTGATCCATTAATAAAGCGCAGGGAGATGAACAATCGTATACAAGAGCAAGTACTCTCGCTATTTTTACAATGAAGTATAGATAATAATGCATCAATCATCATTTCAAAATATCCACTGCTGAACATATGCCTCCTCAAGGAGCATTGCTGGAGAGAGCGTGAACGCGGTTTTGTTCTGAACAAAATGTGCCGATTTACGGTGGGAGTCGAGGTAAGCTGCGACAACACTAATGTTCATGTCAGTGTATCAGAAAGGGACAACATGAAAAGACATAACGCGCGTGTCTAAGAAATTTAAAATTAGAACATTTTGTTTCATCAAATTTTATACCTGTGGATATTATTCCACCTTTTGTGTAACTTAAAGTTGCTTTTTATAATTTGCTTTTAATAATAACGCCTAAATAGACTTTGAGTATAAAATTCCTCGCATATGCCCAAAATGGGCCTACGGTTATCAACTGCGAGGGCCACACGCACCCTCGTACACCACTGACGGGTCCCTAGACGCTTGCATCCATCGTCTTCCCACAACTCTTCGAGCAAAGTGGCATGTCAAGTGCCCATTGCTACATCAGCTTACTACTTTCTCGAACCACGACGTTGACATTAGTTCGTCTAGGATCACTGCAAATTTTAAGGAAATCCGAACATAGCAACTATAATTTCAATGTAGAAATAATGACAAATTGTATGTCAGTTTTTTAGCACATCTGATGGTAAGTGACAATAATGCAGTTGGAAGCATAGAGTAATGGAAGCGCAGCGCTGGATGAGCTGGATCTGCTACCTTTCAGTATATACAGCTAGAATTTTGTTATTAATACTGTTGCGCGGCTGGCAGCGGACATACAAAAAGTCATGTCTCCAACAAAACCCAGTACCTACATACCTGCGAGTATTATGAGTCTTCCTTATAGATCGCCACGTCAGACTTTATATTTTTGATTTGCCATAATCATTACGCTTGGCAGGTTTATTGGTACCCAGACGCTGATGCCATGCCTCCTGAATTTTTTATTTTTCTGTAGTAGTTTTTCCCCATGGGAGAACTTGGACGCCCCAATTCTATTCCAAATACAAGACCACGCCGTCGTCATTTACCATTGTATGAGTAAAGCCCAAGTGGCCTTTATCTATAAAATAAATAAAAATTATCTATGGATCTGTTCTTTTTTTACAATTTTAGGAACCAAAGTACTTCTGAATTTCCAGAATCCGTAATGACCCAAGGATAGGAGATCCTAATTCATACACGCCAAGATTACGATCTGAGCATGCGAAGTTATGGACTAAGTAAATATTTTGCTAATATTTTATATACCTAATTAGATATAACGGAGGGTAGTTTACTAAATCTATACAGTTATTCCTTTTGAATTTATGAAGTTCGCTCTTGTCAGTAGAATGTTCGCCAAAATTCTCTATTGGGTATTCATCATATGGCGCAATATGGAGCAACATTGCTATATACAGCCTAGGAATTTCAGTAAATTGCTTGATGTCCGTGACGTGACAATTGATAACATTGCCTAGAATTGCGCAATTCAAATTGCCCGTTTAAGCGCAGCTTTATATATATTTCATTCAAGGTGGCCAATGACGCAGAAAGTAAAAATGACGATGTCACCGTTGACTTTCTTCTCGTTCAAGGAATATTGCGACCATAAAGCTTATTACTGCATGATGCACGAGATGTAAGTACAATAAACATCTACAAACATATTGGTAGATTTCCAGTCATCATTATTAGCTGCGTAAGTCCACTGTTGGGCTTGGACATGAGCACAAACTTAGATCGCCATATGAATACATTACTATCGAAATTTTCCTTTCCCATGTATTAGTTCATAACATACATTTTTAAAAGTGCGATAAAATTAACGCGTTCCGAAATAACTAAATACCGATTTCAACTGCCCTAAAACTCTACAGCATTCATACCCTCAAATTTGGCCCTTAGAGGTATAATTATCTGGGTACATATTTGTTTTTTGGTGATTTTCTCAAAAAGCGCTCAATAAACGATGAAATTTATATGGAACCACCTGTGAAGTATGCCCTACCAAACAAACGAACAAAATAATAATAATTGACGGAGCTATCGAGTAACAACGTACATAAAAAAACATGCAATCGAATCGAAAACCTCCTCGTTTTTTGAAAAACTTCATTTCTTTCCGTCCATTATGTTAAGGGTATTTTCATTTACAGGACTGGTAAAATTTGCGCCCGCACTGGGGAATGGGTGTACCAAAATTTCAACAACTATTGCCAATTGAGCTACGTCAACTGCAAGTACGGATTCGAAAGTATGATAATTGTATATTTATGTTATTGACGTCTGCTGTCAGAAAACAGTATTAACAGCACTTTTGTGTTTAGGTAATGAAAGATAACGTAGCCCGTGCCTCATACATCAACAGCCACTGCAGGGATTTAAGCCTACTCTCCTACAGAGAGTGTGTGGACCATAGTCCACCACGCGGGACCAGTGCGGCTTGGTAGACTTCACACACACCTTTGAATTTCTACTCAGGAGCGTGCAGGTTTCCTTACAATGTTTGCCTTCAACTGAAAGATAATAGTTATGATTTTTATTGTCTCATTTCATTGCCTCATTAACTTGAGGACTCTGGGTGGGGATGCTGTCCATCCATCAACCTTATCGTCATTATCAGGCAGGTGAGATAGAGGTGAAGGTTTTTTTACTTGTATTTTGTCAGAGCACCCTTACAATAGTTCATCCGATTAGGAAACTATGCTTTGACAATATCGGAACCATTGCTTCTTTGTCATGAAAAGGTTGCGAGAGAAGGGCACATAGAAACATTTAATTTTTTATGTATTTTAACGATTTATTTTTCTTTTTATACTACAATTTGTAGTGAGTCTGAAAATTATTGTTTCAGTGTTCCATGTAGCACATGTAGGCGACTGTAAACCTAATATACCTGTAAACCGAGATCCAAGTAAGTATCAATCATATCATAGTCATAAGTCATGAAAATCAGTGCTTCGCTTAATCCACTCCCGGTTGAAGTGCAGCTTATGCTGAGTGAAGACCTTTCAGCGCTCACTGCGCGACACGCGTAGCGGCAAACTCGACATCACATTTTAATTATTTATAATTGTTTTTGTAAAATGTTTTTTTTTTTGTGTGTGTGTGTGTGTGACGGGAACGGCTGTTTTGCGAAACGGGGACCGATTAGTAGAAGACTCGCCCTGACTCTGTTACGCCGTGAATTAGCGTATGTCTACTTAGCAACAATATTTTCAGGTTTCAAACACTCATACGACTACTTCATGACGAAGTACCACGTGCCTGAAGGATCTTCATATGAAATAAAGCTGTAAAAGAAAGAGCAAACGATCATACCTTCGTCTCATGTATTAAATGGAAGGAGAAGCAACACAGCGCGGCAATGTTCGACTGTTATCACAAAATGGAACTTGATCTACGAATAACGGGTCGTGCCATGTTTAACTGTCTATCTAAATAAAAATATATGTCACATCGAAATATTATTATGTAACGAGAATCCGAGAATTCTTAATAAATTTATGTCGCCATAATCTTTTAGAATACAATAGCTGACTTTATTTATTAATTTTCTAGGCAGACATCCAGTGTTAATATAAGAAATATATATGCAAAATAAATATAACACATCAACCAATCAAGTCTCCACTGATATGCACTCACTAAAATTTAAACGAAACTACCTAAAATAAATTTGAACAATACAATTAGTTTACCAAACAACTGATTTTTTAATAATATTATAAGGTGCCTAATAATTTATTCATAAACATTTAAATCTATACAGCACATAGAGAAATTTTTTAAAAGCACTAATTGATGAGGAGAAAATATCAACATCTGAAAGACTTTGATAAGTAATTACCCAAAAATAGGATATGGATTTGTGTAGTAGATGTCGCGAAATGAATATCATTAACGTACAACTTTATAGTTAGCTACAATAGATAGCCCTTACGCAGCTAAGGGTTCATAGATGGCGTTTTGAATAATAATAATAAAAATGTGTGTAAAGCTACGACTACTTTTATGCGATAGATTACGATTTGAGATATCCAATCATTTTTTATTTGAATATTCGTCATCCTCATCACCACATCAATATCAATAAAATTAATTACAACACTATATCAATTAAATTCCCGCGGGCAATAACTTTTCAATGGCAAATCTATGTGACGCAACAACTTATTTTAGCTTTTCGTTTATAACAATGAAAGGAACATTACACGTTGCTTTTTATGTGATAGGTTATATTAATACATTTATGCTCTATGCGTTTATTGATCCGGTCCACGCGAAGAGCATAATTTAATCGCGTAAAATGATACATTACGAGTATCTAAACATTATAAAATAGAAAACAACAACTGAAAATACTGACGTAAAATGAATATTAGATTATCTGGACGAAACCAAGTGCTCAAATAGAAGTCATAAAAAGGATCGAGAAACATTCGTTCGAACTCTGATCAACAATATATTTAACAAGATGATGAATTGATGATATATACTAGATGATGGGTCATACGCAAAAAACAAAGCGAAGTCATAATATGCGTAATACTCGTATTGACACCGTCGCCTAAACACGGGAAAACGTCCTAAAATTACTATATTTTTGAGCTATTGTCTAATTTATGCGGTACAGCATACACACACTGTCTCATGTGTGTATGGGTTGGTTCGCTAAACGTCAGTGTCATAGTATCAATGAGTGACAGTTCACGAGAGCCGTGTGCGAGTGCGGACGTTGAGTAGTACCGAAACCGTGGGCATTGCCGAGCCAGTGATGTGATAGACAGCCCCCTACCGTACGGATCAACTCCTACAAATTGTAAACTGTAATAGTGTATCAAAAAGGTGCTGTTATTATTCAGCCCTGTGTCACAATCGAAATATTGCTCATTCTAAACTGGGCTATCGTAGACGGAAGAAAAAAACGCGCCAGCAAAGCATCCAAAGCAGCAGTTCCGTATTTAACTCCCAATTATATGTATATTACACACCTATTATAGTGACCATCCTCCCCGACTATACAGTGCTAGTATACGGGTTGACTGAAATCCTAATATCTTCTCATCTTATACCCTACTAGCAGCCCGTCCCGGCTTCGCACGGGGTAGACAATTATTTATTTTTGGAATTTTGGATATAAAACACTTTTTTTCACAAATATTTTTATTTATTAAAAAAATTATTATTTATTAATTATATATTTAAAAAAAATTATTTCAGTGCCCCCTCCACCCCGCCCGCCGCGATGCCCGGCGCGCTTTTCAGACTGCATCGCAAACAACGGCCACGGCGCTATGGCGGTTTTGTTTACTGTTTGAATTTTTTAATTCGTAATATCTTTTGAATGGAAAGTCCAATTTAAATAATTTAAAAACTATTTTATAGGTAGTTAAATGGTCTTGACCATAAAATAATTTATTTGGATAAGGATTAATATAAACACATAAATAGTTTAAAATGAAAAAAGTTGTTGTAGTGACATAACTACAATAGTTGGACATATGCTACCGCGGAGTTTTTTGTAGACATTATGATGTTCTTCAATATTGTTGTACATTATTTTGTTCTATCGCTAATAGTTTCGGCAGCGCATTCGACGAAAGACATTTTAAGACTCATTTTTCTACACCTTCGGTTACAATGTTCAAATTTTACCAAGGATCCCTAATTTTTTCAAAATGAAATGTAGCCTATGTCAAATTGGAAGAATGTAGCATTCTATTGGTGAAAGAATTTTTTAAATCGGCCCAGTACTTTTTGAGCCTATTCATTACAAACATACAAAAATAGTTACAAATCTTTCCTCTTTATAATATTAGTGTAGATTTACCTGCGCGCCGGTTGCTCGGACAGAAGACCGGAGCCCATGTAGTGTGGACAGGGTTGGGTTGGCAGCACCGTGTGTCTCGTATCGCCACGCTATTACCGTGTATGTGATAGTAAGCTGACAGGAGTCTGATCCAGCAAACCCAATGCATAATCGCAGATACGTTACTCCTGTGTAGAATTGAGACACGCACAGATAGCCATTCCAACGCTCACCAATACTGGATGGACGTTCCTTCGAGTTGTGGCAGAGCTAGTGGCTGGTGGTGCAGTGGATCGGTTCGGACTCTGAGCTGGGCTGTTATTTGTCTGGACGTTTATTAATCACTGACCGGTTATCTAGTTATATATTATTCAACATAGCATAACGACAGAAGACATTTGGCAAGTCAACTTGGTATCTTTCAGTTATTGATTTCTGCAAAGAATGTGAATCTCAAACTATTCGTTCTCCCCAAACCGAAGGTAATTTTGCTACTGAAGGAAAGGTAGGTCATATTTTGTAATTTAGCTTTATATTCCATACTATATTATTTTATTATTATAAAATGCGAAAATGTGTTTGCTTGTCCTTCCTTAACATCGCAACGCGAGTAACTTGGGGATGAAATATTATATATTTATCGCGTCTACCCCATGGTGTGGGCTATCGTTGAATATGTCTTTTAAAAACATTGAGGGTCTGGAAATCACCACTTTTTGATTAAGGGATTCTTTTTCGAAATTTTAAAGCAATAATCTTGGATAATCTTGGTCCTGAGCCACCTGCATCCAGCGACTACCCGCCACTCTAACCAGGTCGTCGGACCATCTAGAAATGGGACGACCTGGTAGACGTTTCCCGATACGTGGTCGGCACTCGAAAACCTTTACTCCCCACCGGTTATCGGTTCTTCGAGCGATGTGGCCTGCCCATTCCCATTCAGCTCACTGACTCGTCGAGCTATGACGGTGGCCTTCGTCGGTGGTTGTTTGCCTCATCACGACTAAACTTTAGGATCTATCTTGATGCAATTTGTCACGCACGTATGGTGCATGGCTACTTTCTATCCAGATAAAAGGTGGCTAATGATTGTTTATTAAATTTTAAAAAATAAAAAGATTATAATTTATAACATGTCATTGTTTTGTTCTAGCCTTTAAACGACATCACTTCACTGTTAGCAAAGAAATGTCAAAATCTTCCGTCGCGTTTCCATACTTACACGACGCAAAGGGCAGCCCCAACTATAAACACAAGAGGGTAAATAAATTGCTATACAATATAACATTAAACAAGTAATTCTTAGGATGTCTACATACTGAACTTTACCAGCCACGCACGGCGCCACTGTATTGAGGAAACGCGGGGATTGTGTACCATGATTTGAAGTTCTTAAAATTGAAATGAACATTTATTTGCAGTAAATATGGTGCTTACAAGGTGCAAGGTGCTATTTGGTGGTCGTTTTTGTTAGAGTCAATGTCTAATCACCCGATAAACCGTTGTTTTTGGACAAATTGAAATATTAACGTTAATAATGAAGTTAAAAACAAAACTATCACAGCTAAGTTGACTTATACGAGCAACTTGCATTATTTTCTCCTTTAATTGATTAAGCTATACTATTTTGAATTTTTGTAGTTATAAAGACAAACAGCAAGTAATAGCGGAGTACGAAGCCCTGGCCTACGGGAATGTACCATCCAAGAACTGGTGGTGAGTTACAAATAAATATCCCTCATAAATACGCCTATAAAAACGCCTCCTGAGTTCCCTGGTTTGATTCCCTGTCGGTACTCGATTTGGTTCGTAGTGGTATTTTCTATGTACGCTTGGCTAGCTATAAAAATAATTACCATTGACTTTCCGGTGAAGGAAAACATCGCGAGTGGTACAAAACTGGAAATGTTATCGGTAATGTGCAAAGAAAAAATATTTCTTAATACATTACCCGGTTTTGTGCTAAGAATATTTTTTCCTTGTACATTGCTGGTAATGTAACTTGGTTAAGTACGAGTAACAAGGGGCGAGGAAACTTGCACACTCCTGAGAAGAAATTCGAGGGTGTGTGTGAAGTCTTCCAATCCGCACTGGTCCCGCGTGGTGGACTATGACACATACACTCTCTGTAGGAGAGTAGGCGTGCGCCCCACATATGAAGGCTGTTGATGATGATAACTTATTGTGACCGTTTGACCGAATACTTTGTTGGTATTATATCGAAAGCCATGCTACTTCAACGTTTTTACTTCTTTTTCATGACAGTCCGAAAACCGGATGTACGAAACGGAAAAGGTTCCGTCCAACAGGGAAGGGCCGCACAGTTCCTGCCGCAGCGTCGTACCAGCATCACTGCGACTACATAGCCCTGCACTGTATGAACTCCGATAGGTATTTAACCATTAACAAAAACAGTGTATTGTGTTCCATACAAAAACAATATCGTCTGCATGTTGTATGTAAAAAGGTTCCGTTTGAAATTTCCCAAATTAATGGCTATTACTCGCTTGAACTAACAATCTAGAGGTCCATGATTCTATTCCCGGTGGGGGTACCTATTATACTTTGTTTGGATGGTGAGGGCATTTTCTATGTTGCCTAAGTCTGCCGCCAAAGAGCAAAACCAATAGCACTCATTAGATAAAGAAAAGAGCGTCGGTGTCGCATTGGATAAGGCGCGGACTCTTGAGGGTTCCGGGTTCGAATCCAGACACGTACCTATGTGTTGTTTTTTTCAATTCAAGTACATTATCCGATTGCTTAACGGTGAAGGAAAACATCGTGAGGAAACCTGCATGTCTTGAACAGGCATGTGAAGTCCGCCAATCCGCACTGGGCCCGCGTGGTGGACTGTCCCATGCACTCTCTGTAGGAGACCTGCAGCTGAGCCCCTGCAGTGGGGACGTATATAGGCTGTTGATGATGATTAGATAAAGGCTAGGATAAGGTGTGAGCATGCTTACATCCAACGGCTTTTTCGTCACTTAACATCAGGTGAGATGTAAACTTAATAAACTTATTTTTAAACAATAATAATGTTTCAGTTTGTGTTTTACACTTTTCTTCAGGACAGGAAAACTATGTGCCCGTTCCACCAATGTGTATATGACTTTTAACAACCAATGCCACTTGCGATATGTGAACTGCATGGAACAATTTGATGGTAATTTAACACTTGTTTGTTATTTAGCCCGCTCGCTAGGTAATGTATTGGCTGTATTGGCTCTTTATGGCTTGTGTTCTGAGTTCTAACCCGGGGCAGAAATACATTTTTTTAAAAGAACTCCGAGTAAAGCTCGGGCGCCTAGATATTTAATATTGAGTGAGATATTTGTTACAGTGTGGCAATTCTCGTATATGGGAGAATGTACGACGTTCGCAAGGAGCAAGTTTTACAACGGTAAATATTACATTGCATATTAACATTCCATTAACTACACAAAAATGTGACAAAATAACTATATACGCTACAATTTTTTTTAACAAAACTAGGTTAACAAAACCTTAAAATTTTGCAAATTCTTTTTCTAAAACAGTTGATAAAAAAAGAAGAAAAAAACTGGAAAAAAACAAGTAAAAAATACTATGATGTCGTATTTAAATACGTCTTGTATTTTATCTATTTATTCTTTGCATTTGTTTTGTTAACTAGTGTACCCCTACGTGGATGACTATTGGCTGGACCCATGGGCTGCTGAGGGGGATTCAATGGGTGACCAGTACGCAGAATACCCTACAACAAGTATAGTCACTTCTGAAGTTGTGAAAACAAGAGCTACCAGGAGACCATAATCTGCTTCAACCCAGACAGAATAAGCTGAAAGTTGTTTGACTTGTTTATAATGTTATGTTATAATGAATTATCTCGTTTTAATTATAAATACCTAGATAATACACATTACACGAAATTTAAAGACATCCGCCATCTTGCATTTTGCCAGCCAGTAGCCAGTGAGTTTGAATTTGGTATTTAGTTTTTAGGATTCCATACCCAAAGGGTAACCAACGGAACCTTAATACTAAGACTTCGCTGTCCGTCCGTCAGTCTGTCACCAGGCTATATGTATCTCATGAGCCGTGATAGTTAGACAATATAAATTTTCACAGATGATGTATTTATTTCTGCTATAACAACAAATATACATTTCCCATACAACAAACGTATTTTTTTTGCCGTTTCTATAGATAATGGTACGGAACCCTTCGTGCGCGAGTCAGACTCGCACTTAGCCAGTTTTTCTAAATATATATTCAGCAAAAATGAGATAAAATGAATATTCAGATGAAGTTTTACTTTAGTGATATTAATTTCCCGGTATAATAATTTCATTTCCTGATTTTATATACTTGTATCCGCAACATTTTGGTGCGATTCATAAAATAGTTCAGTTTCCCAATCATTTGCTTTGTGATAACGTGCATTCCAATTTCATTTCATAAAGTTTAAAAGATTAATTACGATTTTAGAATAGATTAAAAATCGCCTTTGTATTCAATCAATAATTGGATTTTAATTAAAATCGCAATATTGCGTGAAATGGGTAATGCAAAAAAAGAATCCCGTTAGCTGTGTAAGCTCTCATCTACGAAAACTTTTTACTATTTAAAATAGCTGGAATGGCTTAGAGAAGTATGAGTAATTATCTAGATATAATAATACAGTATTTATTTTCCAAAAATTGTTACATTTCACTTACAAGATATGTGCGTGTGTGGTGTGAGAGGGCGTGTGGTGTGAGAGCTGAGAAGACGAGAATCATACCCAAGGAAGGAGTAAACCTGAGTTTTGGGTACTCTTCTCGTCTCCCGCTACAGCTTTACCAGTATCGTCCTTATAAGGAGCAATGCACCCATACTAGCCGAGGCTGTGTGATGGGGTACAGTGTACAGTTGATGATGATGAGATATATACGGCCGATGATGATATTTTACGTTGCATTATTTTGCCGGGTAATGATTTCACTATACTTGATTATACCATTCCGCAGCTAAATCCCCCTAGATGTCGCTTTTAATATAATCTGAAAATTAGTGGCCTGATGAACATAATATCAAGGCATTTTCCAAAGAAAATAAAAATATGTCGTATTGTAAGTTTATGATAAAGAAATGTATAATACGAACACTTTATACGTGTAAAAACATACTGAATCTGAATGTTATAAAAACAAATAACTGACGTCATAATTACAATAATAACTGTCTTTCGTCTTTCTTAATCTATTAAAATAAAATAGATGGCTTTGATAAATAATTACCTAAAATATAAGATGAAATTATAGTCTCGCAAAATAAATAGCATTATTTTACAATTTTATAGTTAGCTACCCACAATAGCAGTTACGCAGCTAATGGTTCATAGATGGCGCTTTGAACAATAATAATAATAGTGTGTTTAAAATGAAAATTGTGATTCACTGTGAAGTTTTATGTTAATGATACTCATTTCGCGCCATCGCAATCTGATCTACTATTTTTAGATAGTTACTACACAAATCCAGCTATTATATTTTAAAAGTTTATGGCAACAGAAAAGGAGGTGGATCGCCTTAATAAAAATCGACGTCCTCTCCGATTACGACTATTCTTTGATTATTTGCTCTTTTCTCAAACAACAAGTTAAATATTATATTTTTCAGGCAAACCATGTAGAAATACATATACATTTATTGCGATATAAGCGATGGAAAGCCAAAAATACGTCTACATTGTTGTGATAGTCACATACTGTGGTTTCGGTATGTAAATTATAAATTGCATAAATACCTAGAAGTTTGCTGTTACGCCCTGAAATCCATGCTGATATTATAAATTGTAATTGTAAGTTTATTTGTGTAACAAGCCGTGGTTGTGTAGAGCGTCAGTCCTTGAACAATCGAGGTCTGGATTCGATCCTGGCTCGTACCAATGTGTTCCAATTTGTTGTTTGGAATTTATGTACGAATGATAAAATCATTACCATTGGCTTTTCGGTGAAGGAATACATCGTGAGGAAACCTGCACACTCCTGAGAAGAAATTCGAAGGTGTGTGTGAAGTCTACAAATCCGCCCAGAAAGTGTCAATTCAATTTGTTCAATGTTCAAAAGTTCACTGTGTCTATTTACAAATAAATCATGATCTCAAGATATAAATAAGTTTTATTATACTAAACCACTGGTAAAATATAATGTTTTCATTCGTCAACTATGTATCACTCAACTTATATTTAAATTTACATTTTCGTAGCATTTATTTATAGACCAAGTTCAGCAAGGGCTGTTTGTGCGCTCGCCAGTAATAAAACAGGAAACTGGAGAACAGAAGTTCTAGACGACAATGGACGCATTATAAGAATAAAAACATTCCAAAACAGAAGAAATGGTAGAAGAAAGTGGCCTATCACAATAGGGACAAGAGGGTGAGACCAGAAACCTTTAGCCTAAGCCTATTTTTTCAATTAAATAGAACCATTTTAATACCTCTTAAGTCTTACAGAACATCAATGAGGCCGAAAGCTCGCACGTTACCCTTCCGATTCACAAATCAACATGAATGCGAGTACATCAAGCAAAATTGTATGAAAGCCTACAAGTAAGTTGTTATCATCCAATTGAAACATCATCAACATCCCGTATATGTCCCCACTGCAGTTACTCACGCTTTCTCTCCTACAGAGAGTGTATGGGACATAGTAAACCATGCGACACACATTTTGAATGTCTTCTCATGAGCGTGCAGGTTTCCTCAAGATGGATGTTTTCCTTCACCTAAAAACCAATGGTTTTGGCCAAAGATTTTATCGTTCATAAATTCTAAGTAACGAATTATAACTCATTGGTACGGCCAGATCTCGATTGTCCAAGGACGCTGACGCCCAAATGAGCTGCCATGGCTTGGACTAGCTAAAATACAGGGGTGCAATGCAGTTGAATAAGAACCAACAACCTTACAAATTCAACCTTTGCTGACATATTTTCAGTATTCTAATCATTTGGCAAGACATGAATTGCATCCCCTGACCGCGCTACTTGCGTCATCTACTTGAATCTAGATCTGGTACACAGAATTATCGAGGCACACCGGTCTAACCGCACCGTCAAGCACGCCCGTCATCAAGTAACCGGCCAGCATCAGAACGTGCTGGCCGGTCAGAAAGAGGCTCGAATTACAAACTCCATATATGACGTCATCCTTTCGATGTATGGGAATCATCATCAACAGCCTATATACGTCCCCACTGCAGGGGCTCAGGCCTACTCTCCTACAGAGAGTGTATGGGCCGTAGTCTACCGCGCGAGCCCAGTGCGGATCGGCGGACTTCACATGACTGTTCAAGACATGCAGGTTTCCTCACGATGTTTTCCTTCACCGTACAGCAGTCGGATAATGTACTTGAATTGAAAAACAACTCATAGGTACACGGCTGGATGAACCCGGAACCCTCAGATTGAGAGTCCGCGCCTTATCCAATGTGCCACCGACGCTTACTCTGTACTATGTATGGGAATAGGGACCGATATCACGACATTTATTTGGCAAGTGTCCGGCCTGTGTCTGGGGGTCAGATGGTTTAAAATTCGAACTTGTTATTTTCAGCACCAGCGAGATATGCGCGCGCACCATGTATTTTGTGTACGTGACCTTCGACAGCCACTGCATGCTCGAGTTCACTAACTGCTACGAGAAATACGAAGGTAAACATTATGATGCGACGTGTCAGCTGAACCATACTCCACATCTTCAGATGATCAGTCTACTTGTGTACCGCTACTTTACTGCGGTCACCAACTTACCTGTCCAGCGTGGTGATTATGATAAATCCCCGTGAACTGATTTGGACCACATGGGATAGGAATATTGTCGTAGATTGGGATTATATTTGATAACCGCAGACGAAATCGCAGACAAAAAAACGCGTAAATCTATATTTATATATAAAAATTAACTTCTCAAACTTATAACGTGTTTTATTGACGTTTTTTGTTTAAATATAGTATCGCTGGCACGGAAGACTCCGTTGGCGAGTCAACTCGCACTTGGCCGTTTTGTTTTATTTGTCACTTGCCAGTAACCACCTCATCGGTACACCCAATCAATCACGGTTATCATCATCAGCCAGGCAACTTCCACTGCTGGACATAGGCCTCCTTCATGGTAAGCCAAATCGACCGGTCCCGAGCCACCTGCATGCAGCGACTCCCCCCGACTCTTACCAGGTCGTCGGTCCACCTAGTATGGGGACGGCCTGGTAGACGTTTCCCGGTACGTGGTCGCCACTCGAGAACCTATACTCCCCACCGGTTATCGGTTCTTCGAGCGATGTGGCCTGCTCATTGCTACTTCCGCGCACTGACTCGTCGAGCTATGTCGCTGAGTGACTTTGAGCTTGTTTATTCGTATATAGAAGGATATATGCTGTTTTAATCCCTGAATGGTTCCCGTGGTATAATTATTAATAACAGCAAAAATACTAGCCATTAATAATGCAAAGCTGATCATAATCATTTCTATGCAGTGTGGCGAGTGATACACATGGGGCCGTGTGAGGTAGTGCGGCCGGTTAAAATCTCAAACAAACAAAGTAAGTCGTTATTTATATTAATTTTTTACGAGTATGTATATGATCTTGGCGTTCAACTGAAATGATGCCAAATGTGTCAAACATAAACATTTTTAAATCTGTAACTAAAGTCAGTTCGCTTCGATTAGATAGTCTTTGTAAAATACCGCTCGGTTGAAACCGCCTCTAAGCAAATGATGCCGCTACAATTTCAAAGAAACCGCCTACGGCGTACAGCCGCTGGTGAGCTTTTATCAAGGAATCGGAGTGAGGTTGTATTTGTGACTTTGTGATTGTAAATTATTTTTCCTGCCTAAATTAAATTATTTGCCTAGTATGTCAATCTATGAGGGAGTCTCATGTCCAACATTGGACTTGTGTAGCCGATTATGATGATGATGAATATTACAGAAATTCCAAACTGTCAGCTAGAGCTCTCATTCCACAGTAGCACAGTACGAGGCTCGGATCGACAATTTGTTCGCAAATGACTTCCTTCCGCCGGTTTAAGAATTACTCCGACTGCATCCTATCGTAATAAATTTGTTATGTAAGTTTATATTTTCTACTCGTATGTATAAGAGCGTATGTAAGCATGTGTCTCCCGCGATCCACAATAGGCTAGTTGACTAAATTTGAAAACTTGGCTAATTATATACTTTAATATCTATTTTATCCCAAAAAAACTATATTTTAAAGAAAAATCAATATTTACATTACGTATTTTGTATTTTAAAAAAGCCATTTAGATTTCCCTCGAAAACGCTGAATAGTGTCATGGCGTCTTGAATGACGTCACAGCTCGCGAAATAACCTGCTCTGTGATATGAAAACGTCAACAACAACAATGATGTTTTGCGAGGCGTGACGTCACACTTTCTTGCGCCGCGTTCTTCGTGTTCGTTGTCACGTGACCTAATGCCTATTTTTTTCGAATTCATTTTCTAAAAATATTAATAATCTTTAACTTTTTTGAGAAATAGACTGGTTTTTTCTCACCTTCGTGTCTTCATTTATAATTAGCAACTATAAACCAAGCCATTTGTTATTAGTGGACACAAGCCTATTGGTGAAGGGAACGTCCCCCGCAGTCACCAACACTATGCGCTTTTGATCTTACGCAAGGGATTCTGTCTTAAATGTCAAATCTTGCGTCATTATTAAAAGCAAAATGAAGAATTAAATGGCGTGGAATGTGTACTACAACTTTTAGTTACACAATATATAGGATAATCTTTCACACGTATAAAATTTAATAAAACAAAATGTTCGAATTTAATTTCTAAGACACGCGCGTTGATGTCTTTCATGCTGTCCCTTTCTGATACACTGATATGTACAAGTCGTTGTGGAAGCTTGCCACGCCTCCCTCCGTAAATCGGTGAGTCAGAATATCAGTCAGACTCTAATACATGTTGCCAACCCTCATTATAAAGTGACCAATTATTTCATAAAAACCGATGGTAATGATTTCCATCATTCGAACTTCAGTTACAAATAAATGTATCACATTGTTACCAGTCAGTATCGAACCCAAATCTCGATTTTTCGAACGTTGGCTTGGCTCTACAACGTTGGCTTAGTAAAACACACGTTTAACAAAACTGCATGTAATTAAGAGTCTCTGTTCTGCCTGGATTTGGTAAGGGGCTCCTGCTGATGTGGGTAGTAGTGCGCTGCAATGCCGGCCGGCAGTTCGCCCAGCACGTCCCCGGACTGCGGGTACGGGTGGTGGGGCGGAGCACCCATCCATTGCGGGTACCAGTACAGGCCCTGGCGAACGAACAATCTGTTTTAGGTAGCTAATTCACATCACATTTGTGAATACGACACACTTCAAAGGCAGTCAGAGGCTCTTCTGAGTTTGAGTGACGCCAATTGTTGTATTACGAAGCATATTTTCGTGTATAATAAATTTTTGCGGACCCAGCACAGATCCCTTTGATATAGTAAAAAAAAAGTTTTTATTTTAGCCAAAAAATCAAATAGTAGTGGAGGTCGAAAATCTATTTTGCTTGTAGTAGAGGTTTCCGCTCTTCCGTTAGCTTAGAGGGGTTAATTATAATAAGACGGCTAACACACACAAAAAGATATAATATTGTCTGTGTGTGCGTGTGTGTGTGAGTGAGTGTGGGGTAAAATTATGTGATAAAATGTATAAACGATTCAGTCTCATCATAAGTTAGGGTTTTTAGCCATATAGTAATAATTTATTTATTATTATGGTACCTCATCGTATATATGTTCAATTAATATTACTTAAACATGATTTTTAGGAATTGCTCCTCTAAGGGGATAGTATTGGTTGTTCTTTAGGTCAAACAGGAGTGTTGTTGTGGCAAATAAGCCACTTATAGGGAGAATACATCGGTCGTTGAGAATGAAATTTCCTCAATGGGAAAAGGCGTCCTACTATTCTGGAAAAAACTAAACAAGAAAATATAAAAAGAAAAGTTGGCAAGCTGTCAATGGTTGGTGCTGAACTGAACTGCGCTGAACATAGGTTTTAAATGGACAATAGAAATGACAATATCACTGCACTCCGGAGAATATAAACAAAAATATTGACCTTGTTGCCGGTTCCTTGGCAGCTGAACCGGTACTCATTGACAGTGAGTGGGTCCAGGTAGCTGATGCCGGCGATGGAGCCGTAGTTCGGGGGGAACATGTACCAGCAGCCGTCCAGCGTGTCTGAACATCATCACAACAGACATCGTCATTACATGCATCAGACAGACTCTTATAAATAAATTTAAAACAACTGTTGCGATTTCCCAAACCTTCGGTGGCGCAGTGGCTATGACTAAGGCGCGGACTCTCAATCTGAGGGTCCCGGGTTGGAATCCAGCCGTGTACCTAGGAGTTGTTTTTCAATTCAAGTAATCCGATTGCTTAACAGTGAAGGAAAACATCGTGAGGAAACCTGCATGTCTTGAACAGACATGTGAAGTCCGCCGATCCGCACTGGGCCCGCGTGGTGGATTATAGCCCAATGACGGTAAAGAAAAATGACTAGGTATAAGGGAAACTGCTACATAGGTAATTCTCTTACATGTGATGTTTGAATCGTGTTCACCCGGCACCAGGTCGCCCCCTTCCGGCGTGGTGGGAACGAAGGCTTCCGTGGTCTGCTCCAGATATGGAGGAATAGGTGCTAGGCTGCGGCCAGGGTCGCCCGGGATGATGAACGGACCTGCAAGCCAAATAACACAGAAACACCTATCAAACTAAACGCCTTCTAGGCCAACATAATCATAATTAATAAACAATACATGCTGTGAATGACATCTAGATACATTTAATGTTTATTGATATCATAAAACTTATGTATTGTTTATTAATTATTTATGTATTTGTATGAAATTTCAACAAGAGTGTGCCCTTGTTCAACGATCGGATAAACCTACATAAGTCTTTTCATTTAACTAATTCAGCGCATAGTACTTTAATGTACAAAATTTTGTGCAGTGCCTTCTTAAGCAACACCTACCGAGTAAACATTTTGAACAGTAGTAATTTACGGTAATCTTCAAGCCGTTAGCCCTTTTGAAGCACGTTTGTCTAGTCTACCCTATATATCAAGGTGCTCACGCGCAGCAACAGGAAATTAAGAATGACGATAGAGAAAGACTTACCACCATAGAAGTTAGTGTAATTCCACTCGCATACATGGTGGTCACAGACTAGCGGGGAGAATTCCTCTTTAGTGTAATACGTGTGTCCATTTGGTATAATCTAAAAATAAGTGATTATGTAAATGAAATCTTCAAAACATACCCGACGCTTCGGGGAAAAGACTGGGTTATGCTAAATTCTTACAAGCTAAAACAACTCCGGTATCATCTCTCGCCTTTGGTTGCCGAGTCACAAGATCGCAATCTTCCGCAACTCGGCAGGCGAAACTGAGACCATAACCAACCTATACTGATGAAAGATGAGTGTCTGTTTCTACTGTGATATCCATCAGGGATATGCAATAGCAGTGCATGTATCCGGTAACCGCCTCCGTGGCCTAATGGCTACACTCTTGGAGGAGTTAATAGCACGGTTGTGTTCCAGTACGAAAAGTAGCGAAGCCAGCACCCTCAGCCTGATTAGGCTTATGTACACATGCTAAGCGTACACTTACCATTCAACAGCTTCATCGTCACTTACCATCACGTGAGATGAACGCTAACTGCAAACCCATCATTAATATATTTTTAATGGTTGGGCTTTTTCAGGTCTGGGTCAGGATTCTTAGTTGGTTTCTATTGAACACCTCGTTTGCTAAGGACTTAATTGTTTGTCAGAAGTTTCGCTATAGTATTGTTGACCCCTTTTTCAAGCGTTATGCCTCCGTCACTGAATGAATAAGAAGAACAGAGGACTGAGCTCAGTGGGGCAATGAGAGCAGTTATGTCCAGCAAAAGATTGCCGCAAACTGTACATAACAATGGTGATGATAAAGTCAATAACGGTTTAATTAATCACAAACGAATGGCGACGCAATATATGGACAAAAGTAAATCATGATGTATCACCAGCATATAGTCGTGGTGCCTGAACCGTAGCCCCTGTATGTTGAAGTCGAGGATGAAGGATCCGGAGGTGATGATGCAGGAGGCAGCAGTCAGCGGAGGCAGCTTGTACATCTCCGTGCCGCACTTCACGATGGCTTTAGGTAACGTGACCACGTCACGAATGTGCTGCAGGGTCTTCGTAAACTGGAACCTAAGAGAACCTGTATCAGCCAATCCTTCTAATTTGGACTCGATGGTTTGATTTGACGAATGAAATACATTTGGTTATGAGGGTCTAATGATGAAGCGAGAAGGAGGATAAAAGAATTCTTTAACGGTTACTAGTAAATATTCCTAGCTTAGACACGTTGATTCGATTTGACAAGTCTAAATAAGTGTCAAATAAACTATCATAGTTCAAACTTCTTAATACTTTCATGGGGTATTTAGGACTTTCGTCTATTATATGTGGGAGAGTTAGACAAAACCATACGAGCATATGGAGTGGATGCAGGTGGCTCGGGACCGGTCAATATGGCATACCATGAAGGAGGCCTATGTCCAGCGGTGGACGTTTCCCGGCTGATGATGATGATGCTACTGAGCATACCTGTAAACACACACCGAGAGATGGCACTCGAGTCCGTGAACGTAGTTGTCCATGCTGAACACGATGTTGGGGTCCTCCTCCAGGAAGTATCTCTGCTCGTCGATGAAGTGCACAAATCCCAGGAAATGGAAGGTCCGGCCCTTGCAGTACGGCGCCTGGCCTCGACCCATATTGTAGATATCGCTGTATATCTCGGAGACGAAAATGTACACATTCTTGCCGCAGTAATATTCTGGGAATTATAAACATTCGTTCTTTAGAACAATATTAACTCTCTTTCAGACAAGGATTTACTTCGAATCGTTTACCAGGCCGTCCTCCTACTGGACTGACCGAAGATCTAGTAAAGGTCGCGAGGACTCGCTGGATGCAAGTGGCTCGGGGCCGGTCATTGTGGCATACCTTAGGGGAGGCCTATGTTCAGCAGTGGACGGTTCCTGGCTGATGATGAAACAATTTATTCATTTACACAAGATTACATATATACTCGTAGAAGCGTCGGTGGCGCAATGGATAAGGCGCGGACTCTCAATCTGAGGGTACCGGGTTCGAATCCAGCCGTGTACCTATGAGTTGTTTTTCAATTCAAGTACATTATCCGATTGCTTAACGGTGAAGGAAAACATCGTGAGGAAACCTGCATGTCTTGAACAGGCATGTGAAGTCCGCCGATCCGCACTGGGCCCGCGTGGTGGACTATGGCCCATACACTCTCTGTAGGAGGGTAGGCCTGAGCCCCAGCAGTGGGGACGTATATAGGCTGTTGATGACATATATAGTATTCAATCATTACTCGATCCTCTGCCCCCATTGATTCCTAAGATCGCTTTATTTCTTCAGCTTACTGAATTGATGAGCTATCATCACTTTAATGATTGACTTTAATGATTTGACTGACTCACCTTGGCTCAAATAGAACTCCATGGGCACAGCGCCCCCTGACGCCGAGTTGTAGGTAGACACACGCTCTGACTTGATGGAGTTGTGGTTCTCGTACATGGTCAGCATGTTGTCTATGGCGTCGTCCAGGGCTATCAGCAGTACCTGTACAAATGAAATAGTACAGCCTGAGTAACTTGACCTCTTATCATTTTGTTATCATACCTCTAAACAAGCTAAGACCCCACTCTATTTACCTTCAATTCCTTTATGTGTAGATGTATAAACCTGCCGAGGTGGTCCGTCGCTATATGCACGTGCTCGTTTATTATGTACTGCAATACAAGAACGGAAGATCAGTTGGTAATCTCAATTAGGTGCTAGTGGGTGGACAGAACTGTGTCAGAAGTAACCTCGTGGCCCTTTCAGCGGCACAAACAATCGCGTTGAAACTTGGCATGTACTAAGCCTATAGGCAGAAGCCTACCATATGGTTCTAAAAGGCACCAGTTCATCTCCGATCTCTAACTACATGGCAGTTACGTGGAAACAAACACGCTAGCAGTACGTTCCAATCCTTGTCTGTACGCATGATAAAATTAGATGAGAACTGTACTGTACTGGTGGAGCCTTGCTGTTCGTCTGTTAGATCGCTACTTGAATTTCGAAGACGGAATCAACAGTGATTTCTTTGAGATTATTTCTGAAGTTGACGCAGAAGTCGCGGGCTTTTTGGCGGCACTTAGCCTTCATGTAACTGATAGCACAAGTCGGACACTTGGTACAAATGTCGTGATATCGGCACACATCGAACGGATGACGTATGTACACGCGCATGTGTGTGAGTAGTCTGCGCGCGATACTAAATGACGATAAGGCCTTTAAGACGTTTAATAAGAAGGTCTACTGACAGTAAATGATGTGTATGACCTGATCCGGTGCTCGCTTGATCTTCATCATCTCTATTTGGTAGTGCGCCAGGTGGTCCAGCTTGTCAGTGGGGTCGTGTCCGTAGATCTCGAACGCGTCGATTATCATGGCCAGCGTTACGTTCTGTGTGGGCTCCTGGCAGCACGGGTGGTTCCGGATATTGTATGTGCTCTGAAACAAATCAGGGTCCCTCTTTATCATCACGAAGTTCAGGTCTTTTATCTAAGAAAAAGGTAAAAAGTAATTCGCTTAGATAATTACGCCGTCTCTGTCTGCTTCTTACTATGCCTTATCTCTGGTCTGCTCCGATCCCCTCAACATTCCCACCTTCTCTCCGCTCCCACTGTTATTCCTGTTTTAATCCCCCACTTTAAATATTTTTTTAAGTTAAATGGGAGATAGCGCAAAATCGAAAAATCAACCATAAGGTCACCTACTAATGGGAGGCCGGCCGAGTGAAGCCCGACCGCCCGGTTTTGGAATACACCACGGACAGCGCCAAGCAGTGAGTACGGGTAGCTGAGGGCTACTTTGAGTAGTACGACCAGTAGTACTCATGGCAGAAGCGCTTGAATGCTCGGAAGTTGCGGCGCGTTGAGACGAGATCGCCGTAGTAGACCGGATGACCACCCGAATCGATACCGTTCAGCATGAACTCGCGTTCCTGACTCCACAAATTACATTCCCACAAGATATGATGCGCATTCGCATTCCGGTGACTCGACCAATCCCTTCAACACAAAGCAACAACCGTAAGCCGAAATCGAGCACAAATGGGCGCCCTAAGGTCAGTCCTAAGTACCTAGTGTCAGAGTCGTTGATCCGCCATAGTCCTCTGACATGTCTCATGTAGCTACTACCTGTCGTATATAGTAACCGGTGACAACGGAGCACGGAATCATCTTACTGTTCAATCAGGTGATTCAGACTGCAATGTCCTAAACACACTAGGGAAAGTCTCATCGAAAATGGTCTGAATTGCTTCGAGAAAAGGATGGTACGGCCGTGACGCTTTTTTGCTCGACTTGGTGCCGTGCCCCCAGATAAAGTGATTTTTGACAACGTCCCCGCCGGGAATCGAATCCAGGACCTGTGCGTGTGTTGCGCGTCTGAGTCTGACGCTCAGATCAACTGAGCCACGGAGGACGTACAATTAACACGGTGAAAACCGCTGGCGATATGCTTGTCATTTAAATGTCAGAAAGTCCAGCTTACCGCACATGTAAAAATCCATGTTACGAACCACACTTTTAATACTGTTCTTTCCGCCTCCATTTCGCCAATGACTAAAACCAAAAAAGATTATTTAATAAACACATAACAAAGGAAACCGTCAAACGATAGTGTTAACAACCAATTAGCGTTATAACTGGAGCTATCGCTTCGATTTTAGGCACGAGTAACAATTAATTTTATTGAAGGAGAAGCGAAAGTAACTTCTACTTCAAAGTCTTTATTATGAAATCAATAGTCCCAAAATATCTGTGTAGACTGTAGGATTTATCCTATGGGAACTACTTTCTCGTAGCCTATATCCCTTCCAGCCCTTCAACTATCTCTATACAAAACATCTACTCGTTCTGACTCTCCATTACGACGTAAAGGAAGTACAAACAAACAAATTCACTTTCGCATTTTATAACCTTAGTACGTAACCAAATTAACGTAATTTTGGTAATTGCTTATCTTTATCACTCAAATATACATACATAAAATCCGATCATATGCCAGAAAATTAAAATATGGTATGGATGAATGATGTAAACATTGGTAATTCCTTTTTATACATGTATTTATATATATAACTTTTCATATACAGTAGAGAAATATCCAGTTACCTGCTACTGCGCAAGAGACTTCTATAAATGATTTATAAAATTTAAATGTATACTAAAGCAATTATGTAAATACCCTCAGAGCATCTTATTTCTCGTTAAAATAAATTAATTTATGAAGAATTAGCATTCTCCATATATTACGCCTAGATGTCAAAGTTCTGTGTTTTATTAAACTAGAAATGATTATTGACAATGTATTCTCGACATTTATTTAATTACTAGAAGAAAAAAATTTTTGGCACGAGACTGAATCCTTCGTGTACCTAAGAAGAATATCTCTAACTGGAGAAAACAAAGGTACGAACGGAACGCAGCACTGCGGTGACAAAATTGACATCTCTTACTAATTTACATTTTTTTATGTGTATGGTACGCTTGGATTAGCGTAGCTATAAACAAATCATATTTTGACGTGACAACGTCTTATAAATTGGTTTGCCGGGTGACACTTCAAGAAACTGCGTTACGCTCCGCTCACGTTATGCGCTCACAATGAGAGCGAGTGAGAGGCACGCGTCCCTTCCACTCGGGCATGGTTAGCCCGCCTAAGAGCGAGAGAGACAGACATAAAAAGTGAAAGGCACGCGTCCCTGAATGAATATTCACATTAAAATTATTTTACCACTCAAAGTCGTTGTCACGTAAAACTTTCGCCCGTATACCGACTTTACAGGCAACCAATTTTTTTTAGTGACAAGGTTGTTTGTCATTGTGGGTCAGAACCCATGGAAAGTGATCGTACGAGGATGATGAAAGGGGTTGTGGCATAGAGGACAGAACGCGAACGGATTTTTATAGTCAGTGAAATTTTATTTTATCATATTCGTCAACTGCATGAAATAATGTGCCATAATCACCAGGCTTAGCAGACGGATTTGTGATTTCAGTAAATCACAGCGATACAGCGTTTTTTCCCTTAGTCACCTTCTATGGGACGATACGGGATTACTTCTAAAGAAAATTCTGCAAAATTGTTGTAGGCATTTGTTTTAGCTATATTTTCTATTAATTTGTTGTTGTTGTTTTTGGTTTCAATTATTGTTTACATGCGGTGGTTTCCTGACATTGAAGGAGCACTTATTGTTATTTTAAGTTGTTGTTATTGTGTGATTACTTATAGTGTTTCTTTGTTGGAAATCCAAATAAATAAATAAAATAAAATTGATATTTGTGCTGTTCTAAGCGTTAAATTTCAATCTTTTTTTACGTCTCATTTTTTCTTAATGGGCTTTCACTTAGCTTTTACCACACTGCGAGTTAGACAATAATATATAGGATAGAAGCATGCTCCCTCACAAATTTTAATTACCGAAAGTACATATATACACCGAAGAAGTTGTAGGTACAGTAGATATGGGGGAGATCTCTCTCTGGCTACCGTCATATCGGTGATGCTGGAGAGGGAATCTGCATGGGGAGCAATGGTCTCCTTCTGTGAGACAGTAATGTTGCAGAAGGAGACCGCAGAGCGGGAGCGGGAAAGGGCCGACCCCGCTCGGAGGAGGAGGCGAAGGGGCAACGGAAACGTTCGCCCTGCAGTCCTACCACCATAGCCCCGGTTGTACAGGGCTGGGGACCGAAGACAGACAGAGTTGGGGCTCTGGATGTCTTTCCTCGATCCCGAGAGGGCGGCGGAAACGGTGTGGCCCCGTTTCCGTTGCGAATAGATTTTTAAGGGCTGGCACATCAACCCAGGAAGTGCGATATGCATAGCGCTAGGGGAGCACTGGAGACGTTCCATTGGAGGACCCAGAGCTCTCCGACATGCGCAGCAGATGGCCACCGGAGGGGTTTAGTAGGTAGAAATCCTACATAACCCGGCTCCTCCCCTAAAGAGCCGGGTATCTTTGGAAGATTCCCCTCCGTAAAAAAAAAAAAAAAGATATGGACAGTGTTCATTGTAAGAAACATTTACGTGTATGAAAAGCATATTAGCTTTATAGGTATATTTTATTTTTAGGATTGCTAGTTTTACCCGTTATGTTGGCTCCTGAAACGTTTCCCAGCCTACGTCGTCCTCCCTTCGCGATCATATCGATCGCTCCACTGCGCATCCCCACTGCGCCGAAAGGTCGAACATTACCCGAAACTGTGCCAACCAGACACTGCACAAAAGAAAACTCAATAAAAATGTTTAAAACAACACAAATCCTATCCAGAAATCAATAAAACTGGATACAAAAAGTACAGTGACCTACAAAAGTGTTAACGACGAAATACCCAACTAAATGAGTGAGCAGTGAAAGCACGTAAGGGGTGTTCAAAAAAATGGCTGCTCAAGAAGTTGAAACGTTAAAACAAATATGAAATAATATTTGAAAATAGTGTAGTGTAACGAAGTCTTCCAAGCTAGCATAAAAATATATTAGACATAATTACGGAAATATTTAATAGTGTTATATAAAATTAATGTCTTCCCATTACGTCAATTTTAAGTGATAGTAGAAGAAAGAAAATTTGGAAAATAAAATATTTACTAAAATATATTCGATAGTAACTAATTTAAAAAGGCTAGAGTCCCCGAGGATCGTGCCTAATTTGTTTTAATAATTTAAAAATAAAGCATTGAAGATGTTTAATCTGAACAAATTCAAGCTTCCTCCAGTGAAGAATGTCCTGGACGTGGCGATGCAGACGGTCAGGCAGCAGATTCCTGAGAAACCTGGCCCGACACCACGCCCGCCACAAAATGTCAGATTCGCAAACATGGGTAAGAGTTCTTAATCCTGCAAAAAAACTTACGTATTCATACGAATATTTTATAGTACGTCGTAAGTCAGGATGACTTGATTTTTGGGATAGGGAGGGTTGAAAGGCTAGAACATGGTATAGTCTACTTTGTATCCCTTCTTTGTATGTATACATCGGACAAGTACTGTAGTTCCTTTGGGATAATTGCTTAGTGCATGCGGACCAAGTCGCGTCGTATAATAGACGATAGAAGTCGATCTAATCTAGTCTGCGATAAAATGAAATATCTATCATCCGAAGTTCGTTTGTCCGAATGTCAACAAAATCATTCTGCTCATCGCCTTGTTTCTGATAACTCACGTGATAATTTAAACATTTTAGATATAAAGTAATTGAGGTCGAAACCAAAAGCTAATCCATTTTGCGTAAATTTTTTACAACAGTCTTAATGTAAAAGAAAAATACATATGATTAAAATGTACTTTTTGCGTTAAAGATGATTTGATCCATGAAGGTGAAAAACTTTGGGTACCTACAGTAAAATCTTTTTATCTTCATGATTTGATCTCTTGATTTTTTCGTTAAAGGTAATAAAATATTAATTATTAAACTATTTGCTGTTTTATGTTTTTCTCTTTCAATATTTAATTTATGCAGAGAGATGTATCTTGGAGGCTTCCGATATCTGATAACACGTTTAAATGAAATATAAAACCATATACTTATCCTAAAGAAGTTCCTTCCTAACATTAACAATATGGGAGCAAATTCAGGGTCTTCAAAAAATATTTAAAAATATTGATGCAGCTAATTTTGTGTACAGACATGGGCGAGAGTTGTGAACTGTCGACGATGAACGAAACGACTTCGCCGACCTACCAGTCCACCAATCCGACGAACCCGTTCCTTAGTGGTCAGCTGCAGGCAGAGGAGTCTTTCACCAGCTACCAGAATACTTATCCTCAACAGGATGGGGCGGCACCGAGGTCAGATTTTTTCCTAATCTAGAAGGCTTAATAAAATGCTTAATAAGATGCTCTTTAAATATTTAAAAGGACGCTGTTTTTCAGTACTTTGTATTTATCGTATTTTCATTCGTAGAAGTAATGATTAAAGTATTTTGAGCAATATGCGTGTTCATACAAACAACCAGACAAAGGGAGATAATTGACACATATATCGGTTCAAATAAAATTCAATTTAGAATGTCAACATCAGCGATAGGAAATCAATAACTAACTGTAGCTACAGTATGCCCTATTGCTGTTTCCAGGACACAAAGCATGCAAAGCGTCGATTTTTACGCTTCGTCCGAAGAAGGGGGATTTGAAGAAGGAGGCGGTAAACCTGGCACCAAAATCAATGAGTTTCAGGCGGCCTGGAACGTTACCAATGCTATTCAGGTATTTAGAAGATCTGTCCTGTTTTCCGATTTCTTTTATGTTTGGACTACAAATAATTAATGAAATGGTTTATATTCGGCAGGGCATGTTCGTAGTATCACTGCCGTTCGCCGTCCTTCAAGGAGGCTACTGGGCCATCGCTGCAATGATCGGCATCGCTCACATTTGCTGCTACACTGGCAAGATCCTGGTCGAGTGTTTGTATGAAGACGATCCGGTATCCGGGCAGCGTGTCAGGGTCCGAGACTCTTACGTCAGCATTGCCAAAGAATGTTTTGGCAGAAAATACGGCGCCAGAATCGTGAATCTGGCTCAGATTATCGAATTGCTCATGACATGCATTCTTTACGTTGTAGTCTGCGGTGATTTGATGATTGGAACTTTCCCTGATGGTTCTATCGATACTCGTTCATGGATGATGTTAACCGGAATATTCCTTCTTCCGTTAGGCTTTCTGAAATCCCTTGCAAGCGTCAGCATGTTGTCTTTCTGGTGCACTATGAGTCATTTAATAATAAATGCAATAGTACTCGGATATTGCATCCTAAACATTGGTGACTGGGGATGGTCTAAAGTAAAGTGGAGCTTGGATTTCGAGAATTTCCCTATCAGTCTTGGGGTTATCGTATTCTCTTATACGTCCCAAATATTCCTCCCAACATTAGAGGGAAATATGGAAGATAGGTCAAAGTTTGAATGGATGTTAGATTGGTCACACATTGCAGCTGCGGCTTTTAAGTCAATTTTTGGTTATTTATGCTTTTTAACCTTCCAAAACGATACTCAACAAGTGATCACCAACAACCTGCGCTCCGCTGGCTTCAAAGGGCTTGTTAATTTCTTTCTGGTTGTCAAGGCTGTCCTCAGCTATCCTTTACCATATTACGCAGCGTGTGATCTGTTAGAGCGAGCCCTCTTCAGAGGTAAACCAAAGACATTTTTCCCAGTAATTTACGCTTTAGACGGAGAACTGAAAGTCTGGGGCCTCGCTTGGAGGCTGGGTGTGATTATGTTTACTGTTTTGATGGCAGTCTTCATACCACATTTCGCAATTTTGATGGGCTTCATAGGAAGCTTCACGGGAACCATGTTGAGCTTTATATGGCCGGCTTATTTCCATCTGAAGTTAAAAGGTGGTCAGCTGGATAGTTCCACGATCGCCTACGACTATTTTATCATAGGTCTGGGTGTTCTGTTCGGTATAATTGGAATGTACGATTCAGGTTCGGCTCTCATCAAAGCTTTCAAGATAGGCTTGCCGTTTTAATTCGTAGTAGTGTTAGATACATTGTTGAACTATTTTTAGATTAATGCGTACTTCATTAGCTATTATGTCGCTGTTACCGCGGCTTGTAATGTTAAATGCACTTAGTATGATGCTATCGAGGGGCGATATGGAATTTTGTATTTTAGATTTGCTCAGTTTGGAAATTTTATGATATATATAAATATTTTTGAAAGTAATACTCAGTCTTCCAAGACACAACTTTATGTTGACTATTATAATGGTATTTAAAAAATAATTGAGATTGATGTTTTTAATCGTCTCAATAATTATTATGTCTTCCAAAACATTTTGTGAATATATATAGATATATTATGTACCTATATAAGAACGATGTCTTCCGGTTAATAGCTACGTATGCGTATACTGATCCTTTAGGAACGAATGCAGACCAAAATCTACGAGTATTAGGTGAAGATAATGTCGACAGAAACGTGTATATTTGCTATATTTTTATTAACAGCTAGAGAAACAAAGCTGATCGGATTGAAATTACTCCTGTTTAGATGAATTTTTAAATAAATTGCTATGCGTAAATCTGACACATCCGTGTGTCCATTTTAGATTGCTTTTTCTAAAGCTGATCGAGTAATAACGATAACATAATAATTTCAAAATGCCGATAGTTTAATTCGAAAATATTATCCAAAAATCAACACGTGATATGTCTTCCATTTCTATATTATATAGTTGTTGTTGATTATATTATATACTGGTATATCATGGTTCCGACATTCCTTTGTTCGTACAATATTATCTCAATGCATGAAGTTAAAAATATTAGGTCCGGACGGGCGATAATCTTTTTACCGTCATGTCTTTTGTTTTAAATAAATCAAACATCGTGCATGACTTTACTCTAGATTTAATCATTATCGACAGCTTAATGGCGTCCGTGGTTCAGTCGGAACATTGCATGCTGAATCACCTGATTATTTGAACAGTAAGATGCTTGCGTGCTACGTTAGTCACGTTAATCCGTTGTTAACGGTTACTATCTACGACAGGTAGTAGCTGCATGAGACATGTCAGAGGACAATGGCGGATCAACAACTCTTGACACTAGTTTGTGAAGTCAGTCATCGACCTTATAACCTACACGCTACACGATATAAACTAACAATGTATATGGAGCATATGAAGGTGCATCCTTCCTCGTATCCTTAACAACTTACATAGAAATCTGACAGAGGAAATCGAAGTACTAAATAATAAACAATTCAAAAACGTTACGAAACGATTTCTCTGTCAGAATAAGTCCAAGGAAGCGAGCTATAAAATTGTGCAACTCTTCAGGCGAGTAATGTATCGATAAACCGTAAGCCTGCAATGTCTACAAAAAGACCGACTTGGTTTTTGAAATTATTGTATAGTAGTTAATACTGCTAGTATAATCTGGAGAGTATATAAATACTACGAACAAATGATTTTCGGACCTTTGGTAGGTAACCTATATACTATCTACATAGTCCTACGTATACATGTTGTTTAGATGTATTTTAAGACTTGGGAACGTGTGTAATAAATATAACTTGTAATGTATTGTTGTAATGAATATGGATACATGTGACTTGTAAAAGGACTGGTTCGTAGAAATTTGTCTTCCACAGTTAAACAGTGCTTTATTCTAGAGAGTACGTGTAATAGAAACTTATTTAATTTTAAACTTACAATGCCTTAATGTTATTGCATTATTTAAAATTAAATATTTCGAGATTGTATCATAATTATGTTATATATTAATACCCACGTTATTTGTTTATTGTTCAACTTTTATGTAATTTTAAAGTGATTTTTGACAATAAACTCATGTGAAAAATATATTGTAGGATATTGGGCTTCCACAAGATTGCTAGTAACTGTAAAAATTGAAGAAAAAAACAGCCAAGTGCGAGTCGGACTCGTGCACAAAGGGTTCCGTACCATTCTCTATAAAAACGGCAAAAAATCACGTTTGTTGTATTGGAGCCCCCTTAAATATTTATTTTATTCTGCTTTTTAGTATTTGTTATAGCGGCAACAGAAATACATCATCTGTGAAAATTTCAACTGTTTAGCTATCACGGTTCTTTATATACAGCCTGGTGACAGACGGACGGACGGACAGCGGAGTTTTAGTAATAGGGTCCCGTTTTTAATCTTTGGGTACGGAACCCTAAAAATGGCAACGTTCCATATTTGAACACTACGAATTGAAAATGTTCGTTACGCTTGTATCGAAGTTAATAAACTTAGAAATGTATCCAAGTGCAATAATAAAATTATGTAATTGTATAAAAAAATAAAATTATACTTAAAAAATTACATGTATTGTGATGAAATGGACAATTCTAGGTGTGTATTTTAAATAATATAAAATGTTATTCGAATAACTTGTTTTCTTCTATATGGATAAATATTCAACGTCATCGAATAAATTTATCATTGTCAAAAAAAAATTCCCCCGACCTGCATGGGCTTCGGACATTATCCCACGGGAACTGCTCATTCGATCGGGATATATATAAAGTAGCCTATGTCCATTGCCGACCTTTAAAAAATTCATATACAAAATCAATTGGTTTGACTGTCCGTTACTTCGAGCGTGAAGGACAAACGCACTCTCTTTCGCATTTCATCGCTTCAATAAGATGAAATATAAATGTAAATTTCTGTAATGAAAATATCACAAATTTTGGGTATGGTGATTCTTTTTGTGACGCTACGGGAAATAACTAAAATGGAGTTGGTCGAGACTGCTGACTGACATTTAGATCATTCGAATCTAGTTTATTTATTTTTGTAAAAAGGTGGATAAAGATGTACCCAAAAAGGGCATTTATTTTTGTACTTTACTGTACATACAACGAGATAAGAATAACAATAAAATAAAATTAATTCTACAATTATCCAAAACGGGTATAAATAAGCTTTTAAAATATTCATAAAAACGAAAATTTATTAAATCATAGATACATAATCAAAATAAATTAAGCACATAATAATAAAGCATATTTCACAGTTTACTTTTTATAAAATATCAATATCCACTCTTGTTTATTTTCATTTTCCTGCGATAGGTCAGTAACATGGTAACACTGGGAGTGAAGACCAACGTACTCGTATATGCATGAACTAAAAAACATCTAAATAAACCAAAACCTTTTATTAACAGAAATCCAATGACGAACCAATCAAGAAGAAAACACGAGAGTTATTAAATTATAGTTACAAATTGGTTGTTAAAAATTTGTGCGCGCGCGTCGCGATCCTTCGACGGCCGCCATGCTGCCAAAATGGACGCCTCCAGTCGCGCATGCGTGCTGCTACTACTCTGTTTATCATTACTACAGATAGCGGTACGTCATGATATTTTTCTACATTAATTATTTTATTAAGATACTAACGTTTGCCCTCGACGTCGTCTGCGTCTTCAGAAATTATCTTTCAAAGAGTGAGAGTGTCCTGTATGATAATACAGAACGTATTATATCGGAGTGCCAAATTTCGTTCAAATCAGTTAAGCCGTTTGTGCATGTTTATACCAATTATCCTCAAGAACACTTCATCATCAGCCGAGAAACGTCCACTGCTTGACATAGGCCTCCTTCATGGTACGCCACATCGACCGGTCCCGAGCCACCTGCATCCACCTACTCACTGCGACTCTAACCCCACCGGTTACCGGTTCTTCGAGCGATGTGGCCTGCCCATTAACACTTCAGCTCACTGACTCGTCGAGCTATGTAGGTGACCTTCGTTCGTGTACGGATTTCCTCATTCCGGATTTTATCACGATGATAATTTCTCAAGAACACTTAAACGGGATAAAAAGCAGCATATGTATTATCTCACAATGCCATAGGCCAACCAAACCGAGTAACGATATGTAGCCCTTTTTATATACAAAAGATGGGAAAAGACCAACGCTTGACCTCAATCTCACCTGATATTAAGTGACGATGTTACGCGTTAGTCGAGAAGGTACCTATGTACTCTTCTTTTAAAAATTCCCAAGTTGTGATTTTCTGGGAACACGGAAACCGTCAGTGCATTCCATATTTTTGCTGTACGCACAATAAATGTGGAAGCGAAACGCTTGGTGCGAGCTGTAGGAATATCCACAGTGTACGGATGAAGGTCTGCCGTTCTTCTGTTTGACCGGTACTTGAACGGCGAAGGTGGAATCAACAAAAATAGCTCCTGCGCACACTCTCCAAAATGTATCCTATAAAATACCGTAAGGCAGGCAACCTGATGCCTATGTTCGAGGCTCTGGAACTTTGCCTTATGTAGCGTATCGTTGCCTATCAGTCTCATAGCTCGACGCTCCACCGAGTCCAAAGCAGCTGGTTGATAGCGAGCTGAACCATCCCAAAGATGGCAGAGGTACTCCATGCATTATCTTAGTTGAGCGCAATATACTCAAGAGCTGTGATCGCTGATAGTACCGCCTGACCTTCGATAGGATGCTTAGGTTTTTGGCCGCAGTTCATAATTCTGTTTCCGTTGTATAATGTTTTTATACAGCTTCTATACAACATCCGGAACCACCCATGCTGCTTGGCTCCCAACGAGAACCTCACGCTAGCCATGATCATTGATGCGTTCGAGATATACGGACACGACCCCACAGACAAGCTGGACCATCTGTGGCTCTATCAGAACGAGATGCTCAGGGTCAAGACTGCCGAGGATCAGGTAATCAGTAATTTCATCGTACAAACGTAAATAGATGTCGACCTAGATGTTATTTTTATATATTGTTACGAGCTCTCAGGTTCGTTTAGATTGAAGAGAAACACCACTCCAAAGTTCCGGAATTTATTGGTAACACAAGTCCACAAACCAATCTTCAAACTCACGGGTCCCCCCAAACAGAGTACGTCCCTGTCTCACTGGTTCCGAGTCGTCTGCACTGAGTCCGTCCCTAAATCCCACGTACAGAGTTCTTGGGCACTACTGACGTCGATCTGTCGATACTGACACCACGTGACACACTAGTACACTAACACTTTTCCACCTCGACTGTACTTTCGCTCTACAATTTCTTCCGGTTTTCGTTTCTTCACTTTTTATCGCTGTGAACTTAACTTAAACTGAACTGAACTGTCCTCGAAGCTCGGCTCGCGCCTATATATACCCCGTAGTGTTTCTAGATCCTTCAGTCTAGAATCTTCAGGAACATTGGAGATTATTCGACACGAAGGAGATAGATGGATACACCTCTCTCTTTTCTTTATCTCTGGACTTTTCGAGCTCCGTGACACTATGAATGTACGTAATTAGAGCCATGGTTGCTGGGCTGATGATGTTGAATACATACAAAAAACTAACGGAACTTATGTATGACTTAGAAGAGGCAAATAATGATCCTTAAAAGTCTTCGATAAATGGCTCTTTATTGTTTTTTTTTAAATATATTGGTTCATTATCAATAGAGAGACATTTACTCGTAAATGACCAGAGATGGGCTGCAGATTGACTGATGATGAAACCGTATCTACAGTACATGATCAACGAACGCGTCCACATCGCAACGGACCACTTGGGACGGTTCATCAAGCTGCACGTCCAGGAGCTGAAGGTGCTCCTCATCACGCTCGATGACGTCATCGATAACATGCTCACCATGTACGAGAACCATAACTCCATCGCGGCTGAACGCAAGGCTACGTACACCGGCGGACCAGTGCCCATGGAGTTCTATATTAGTCAAGGTGCTACATTCATGATCATTCATTTCATTCAACAAAACTACAATGATAAACTGTGAATCTCTATGAAGCTCACAAAGCCATTCTTTGTGCTAGCAACCTCGAAGCACACTTTTGCCTAATTTCCCCGAAACTGTAATGAATACTTCTTTATTCAATGAATTGTTTACAAAACAGATGGGAATTCGAATAGGATAATCATTATAAATCACAAACCCAAAAAAAAACAAGCTTCTCAGCTTGAAGAGTTGCTTTGGCTTGCCGTCTGCCAAACTTTTATCAGTTTTACTGACGAAATGATTAATATCTTTAACGGGTTCTTTTCCCACGGGACACTTATTCCCTCCATATTATATGTCTTTTCTGCTGTGCTATTTACTTCCCCTTTTGGTACCGGTTGATATAATCTCACATTAATTTATCACAAGATCGCGATATTTCATGGGCCATACATAATTGTAAGAGTAGCATTAGATTGTGTAGAGCAGCTTTGTGGTATTTTAGAGTTCGATAGCCGAATCTATTTTTCCTCAAAGTTCTTCTATATCTGTTTCTGGCTGTAAACTTCTGTAAACAATTTCTCTAGTAAGTTGTTCTTGAACTTTTTCCAGAATTCTACTGCGGCAAAAACGTATACATTTTCGTGTCGGAATTGTACAGCGATATCTATAGCATGGGCAAAGGCGTCGCCCCCTACTGCAGAGAGCGGTCCTTCGTGTTCCTCGGCTTCCTCCACTTCCATGACGAGAAGAAGTACTACCTCCTGGATGACCCGTCCATCAGTTTCCCCACTGACAACTACATGCATGGACTGGAGTGTCACATGAGCATCTGTATATTCAGGTGAGATTATATCTTGGGACTGGTGAAAGGGAACTCTTATAGAATCACTTTTTTGTCCGTCTGTCAGTCTAATCAAGACCCTTTTATCATAAAGGCGTGGAGGTATAAAATTAAAAGTAATATTAAATACTCAAGTCTGCAATCCCTTTGATCTATGAAAAAATTACACTTCTGTCAACGCAATAAATACTCGTAGATACGGACGTTTACTTTGATTATTTTGATCAGTTCCCTTGAAAGCGCTTCAAAACCTACAGGATGGGAAGTATTGACCTGGAATCGTTTAATTTGTCAAGAAGCAAGGTCTTACAGCACAAGTATAGCAATAAATATGAAAAGTATAATGATTCAATTGTTCTAGCGCCTGTCGTAATTTGAATTTCAACGTGTAAATTAACAGTTGCTCATGTTTTTCCCAGGCGCTTTGTCTTGTGACATATGATTTTCCGTATGTGAATTATTTATATTCTGTACGGAACCATCGGTGAGCGAGTCTGACTCGCATTTGGCCGATTTTTTAAATTGGTGCAGCTGAATCACCTATACCATTTCATCGCCAGGTTTCCATTCAAGAAGAACTTGCAGCACATCCGTGACGTGGTCACGTTACCTAAAGCCATCGTGAAGTGCGGCACGGAGATGTACAAGCTGCCTCCGCTGACTGCTGCCTCCTGCATCATCACCTCCGGATCCTTCATCCTCGACTTCAACATACAGGGGCTACGGTTCAGGCACCACGACTATTTGCTGGTACCGACTATTTTACCCTTGAATGCACAATAGATATATTGATGAGCAGTCGGGTTTGTTTCGAATTACCCCCTTGTTTCAAATGATTCAATCGTTTCAAAAAACTTGCACATAGGTGTAGTCAATTAATCTCACAGTAAGCTTTCTGAATAAATAAATCCATTTATTTGTGATCCATTAAATTGTAAAATATCTAATTTTACAATTTATTCTTTAAAACATTTGTTATGAATCTATATTCCATTATGATGTAAAAGATATGACCTGCACTTGAACACATTTCAAACATCAAAGAATTATCTATAGGTGTACAGAAAAATACTATAGAATCACATTCTTGTGTGTATTTCGTTTGTAATAATCATTCTTTTTTGTAATAAGTAAAAACGGCAAATGTCACTTCAACGACGCCATCTTTGTATTAAGTGTTGCGTGTTTTTTCGTTGCATTTTTAATGTTTTTGTACAAACAAGCGAGACCAAAGTATTAAAAAATGGTAATTCAATCACTTAAATTAAATAATGACCTGTAAAAATTTGACATGTACAAGTCCATTACATTTTCGGAACGTGACATTTTTCGATCAAGATTGAGTGATCTGTATGAGTTGGTAATGTCTTGAACCCACTTGAATGTCACCAGACGATCCCTAATGGGAACACCTACTACACCAAGGAGCCCCACAGCCCACTCATATGTGACCACCACGTCTGCGAATGGAATTACACCAACACTTACGGAGGTACATTTTGCCGCTATCAGTTTACCATAAAATATATTTGCCCAGTCTAGCTGCCTAGTTTTTATCGTGTCTATAAAAAGCAGGTGTCTTTTACTGGAGCTAAAATGGAGGGAGGTTTTGAACCGCCTCCGAGGCCTAATGGCTACTGGTCCCGGGTTCGATTCCCAGTGGTGGTACCTATCGGTACTTGGTTGGTGGTAGGGCATTGCCTATGTCCACCTGACTAGATACCGCCATGGTGCCTAAGTCTGCTGCCAAACAGCAGTGCTAATAGCACAAAAGGAAGCAGAGTCAGTGCCTCAATTGTGGCTTCTGGGTGCGCACGCTTACCATCTTACCGTCTTACCATCGCTTACCCATCATACATAAATATAAAAAACCGGCCAAGTGAACTCGCGCACCGAGGGTTCCGTACAAAATATAAATATTTAAAATAATAATTTAAAAACCATAAATAATATGCACCGAACAATCCTCTAACCAATGTCGCTGTCACTAGATGGCGCTACTAATACGTTAAAACGCACGTCTCAAAAAATCTAGTTTGTTGTATTGTTAGCCTAGCCCTTTAAATATTTGTTTTATTATTTGTTGTTATAACGGCAACAGACATCCTTTGTTCAAATTCAAATTTAAACTGTCTAACTATCACAGTTCATGAGACACAGCCTGCTGACAAACGGACAGACCGACGGACAGCGAAGTCTTAGTAATAGGGTCCCGTTCGTTAAGCTTTGGGTACGGAACCCTAAAAAGGGACCTTTTGTTTCGACAAAATCTCCCATTTTAGGCCCACATTTCATGGTACGGTATTGCACGCATGCGGTAGATGTAGGCAAATGTTTACATTTTCATACCATAAGTCGTAACGTGTACTTCCAAAGTTGTCCCGCTAAAGGGATGCTGAGACTTTTCTGCCCAGAAGTTCTGTAACTCATAAAACGCAGTAGTATAACTTTTGGGCACAACATTCTCAGCAGCGCTGAGCGTGCGTACTGTCTAGGTCCGTTCATAATCCCCGGGGAGCCCGGCACCGGCATCGACCCGGTGCTGCCATACCTCGAGCCCACGGTCAAGCCGGATGACGAGGAGGACTACGACAACATCACCGTGCGTGAGTACAACGATACAGTCAACATATTGAAGGCAAGGCCTGATAGATCTGCGTACAGCCTCCGCCTTTGCCCACTGTACTTGTGATAGCAGCAAGAGGGTAGCAAGGAGATGAAATTTTCGTTACGTTAATACTTTTCCTTAAAAACGTGATTCACACTTAATCGGTACACAGGGGTCATGTAACAGCTAAGCGTTACAATATATGAAACTTTGATTGAACAAATTGAACAATATTTGATATATTCTAATAAAATAAATCAAGTAAGTCAGTTTTGCAAACTTTTGGGGTCTTTATATGCTGAGGAGTTTTTAATTATCGTGCGGATTTCATTACGCTCGCGGGTATACTCGGCACGCGGAAAATTTCACAAGGCGTGAGACACGCTACGCCGCGATACAGTTTTCTACGAGCTGCTATGCATTGTGGTCTGTTGTGGTTGTGTACAATAATGGATCCTACAGTGCATCTACAATGAGTTTACGCAGGCGATAACGTTTGGCGTTAACTATCGCTCTGTCCTTGTCACCCGCATCTTGACTAAGCAGCATTTCCGATAGTATTCGATATATGTTATCGACTGCGTAAACTCATGGTAGACGCACTGGTACAATGGACAACAAACCATTACAATTATTACTTTTAAAGTTTTACAAGGATGTTTATTGTTTGAAATACAATTCAATCCCAATCTGATTTGGTGTTATTTACCCTGTTCATTTAATAAGGGTTTGTTTTTGTTTGATGTGTTTGTATTCAGCATGGAAGCTGGAGGGATGCTACTTCATCTACCCTCCGAACTACGGCTCCATCGCAGGGAAGAGCTACTTGGACGTAGTTGAGATGCATGACGATAGGTACTCCTGCAACAGTGCCAGCAAGGTGAGTACTGGTTGATGAGTAAGTTTTTGGAATAGGACACTTATCCACGAGTTACAGAAATGCAATCTACTTTTTTCAAATCCTAAATTCATTCGTAGGTGTGCGACAAAGTCAGTTCCTCATTAGAAGGGCCTAATCGTCACCCACCATCAGAGGCTGTGAGATAAGCTAATTAGACTCTGATGCATGACTGTAAATGTTTAATCCATTGCAGAATTGTGCATCTCTTCCTCTTTTTGTACGCTTCCTTGTTTTTTTCATATACATACTTAAAAAATTAATGAATTGCATATTGCGCTGGAGCTTTCCGTTAAGCTTATAAATGACTGTGGTAGAAAGCCTCGCTCTCCGCATTAGACATTATTTATTTAAAGTTTATCACATCGATTAAATTGTATATGTAATATGGAAGTGTCGGTGGCGCAGTGGATAAGGCGCGGACTTTCAATCTGAAGGTTCCGGGTTCGAATCCAGCCGTGTACCTATGAGTTGTTTTTCAATTCAAGTACATTATCCGATTGCTAAACGGTGAAGGAAAACATCGTGAGGAAACGTGCACACTCCTGAGAAGAAATTCAAAGGTGTGTGTGAAGTCTATCAATCCGCACTGGGCCCGCGTGGTGGACTATGCATACACTCTCTGTAGGAAAGTAGGTCTGAGCCCCTGCAGTGGGGACGTGTAATGATGTGATGTGATAATAAGATAAAGTGATGATGATTAAATTGTATGTTACAACACAATTCAGATTTTAAATAATATTTCTTTGTATTTTTAAGCAAAACGTAAGTACCTATTATTTTTAATGCTTTAGAAAAAGCCGTCACATGGATCGGTCTAGAAAACCAAGGACTCCTTACCACCACATTTTATATTTGTTTCGTACAAATAATTTGTCGTGATGAAGTCTCATCAGGTTCCTGTGGGAGACGTTGGTCATATGAATACACAAGCGATTTTCGGGGATTTTTCTGCGTCATTCGATTCCTTCACCGCTGCGACACAGAATCTTGGACGTTGTTTAGTAGAGTTGTATAGTAAGCTATCATGTCTATGACATATATATCTACTGCAACCTCTACTACACCGTAGGTACACACGGCTACACATCAAGCTATACCTTTTCAGTATACGCTGACCTCAAATTGACTGAACTTCCGCACGACGCTACTGAAAATGTGTAGCTTGACTAGCCGTGCGTACAATCACAATATACATCAAGGCACAGACCAACGACATTTAAGTATATATTAAATGTCTTTGGCATAGACACATTCGGATTAAAGTGTCGATGCGCCACCGCGATATCTTTCGATCAACGCCTACGCTCAAAACTAGGTTTCGTACCACCCCATACAATATTTAACGCAAGATAAACAACTCCTTTCTTCTATGGTCCCTTTGAATATGTAACTTTTTATTATTTGATTTTATAGTAGCCATATGAATTACACATTCTCTGAAAATTTCAAGAGCCTACGTAGTACGGTTCACAAAATGAACTAGTAAAAATCATGCTCTAGGACTGATCAGATATGCAACCCCAAAAATGTAATTTGAAATTGTTTATGTAAATTACAAATCTTCTCTATATTATATACTAGCTTCTGCCCGCGGCTTCGCCCGCGTGGACTTTATTTTTCGCATTAAAAAGTAGCCTATGTCCATTCTCAGGGTCTAAAGATTGTCTGTGCCAAATTTCATCAAAATCGGTTGAGAGGTTTAAGCGGGAAAGTGTAGCAGACAGACAGAGTTACTTTCTCATTTATAATATTAGTAGGGAAGTAGGGATGAAGATTAATGTTATAATTACTAGCTTTTTCCAGCTACTTCGTCCGTGTAGACTTCAGAAAGTATGCCATGGGAACTACATGCTGGATCGGGATAAAAGAATCCTATGTTCTTTTCTAACTCTTCAACTACCCCTATACAAAATATCAAGTCATTCTTATTCTCCATTACGACGTAAAGGAAGGACAAACAAATACGGACGATATTTGACGTTCCAGGGCCTGTACTGGTACCCGCAATGGATGGGTGCGGCGCCCCACCACCCCTACTCGTCGCTGGTCAACAGCAAGGAATACCCAGACCCCCACTCGATGCTCATGCGAGTCGAGCACCCCCACCAGAACTACGGAGAAGTAGAGGAAAACAACTAGAAGTCATCATAGGAAATATACACTGTTCTTGGTTTTTGTGTTTGCATTATTCAATCTTAAAGCTAAATACATAGATTAAAACATGTCATGTCAAAAGTTATACTTTTGTAGTGCATGTTGTCATGCAGGGAAGGGCCCTGGGCCCTGTTGTCATTGGGTATTTGATAAGAAAAATATTTTTCTCTCATTCGATAGTCCATGTTAAAAGATGAATAGCTATATCAATTCTTTTCGATACGACTAATGTTTTTTAGCACAACCCGCCGAAAAGTGATTCTAGTCATGTGGTGCTAAAACGCTCCATATAAATCGGGCGTGTTTTGTGACATCACATTATCATATTGGAGCGTTAAATGTATGAAGCTTGTTCAATATTTTGAGTTATCTCGTAATGTGTTATATACCCTTATAAAAACCTTCAAAATTTAATGAAAAAACGAAATCTAATAAGCATTTTACTATTTGAGGAACTAAACTTTTCGCAATTTTTGAGACATTAATATCTTGAAAAATCCAAATAAAAAATTAAAATTATGTATTTTTATATTGATGGTCTTTCTTTTAATGTCCGTGACGGTATAAAATACAATAATTTAATCCCAAACTAATTAGGTGTCAAATACCCAATTGTTATTGGGACTCGTGACCGATCGTTGTTTGACTTCTAATGTTTTCTGTATGGTGGATGATGATGGTGGATGATAAAGGATGAACCACTTCTTTAAGAAGAGCCAAATTAAATAAACTTTTAGTTAGTTAGAGATGGAACAATCAAACACATTTTCAACAACAACAAAATTTAATAAAAAATAATTACAATGTGTAAAGCTAAATATAATTTTCCAAAAACCTTCTTTCGACAACACTGCCACGAGATAAAACATAAAAGGCTGGAGTACCAGCTTTCAATTCAAAATGTTTTGACACCAGCAACTCACTAAGCTTCTTCGACGGATCAACCACATGGGGCATCTTATCATACCCTTCAAAGTAGACATTAACTTTATCAACACTGTATTTATTATCTTCATCCCATGGTGCAGGAAAAACTTGTTCTAGCTGATGCCATAGAGGCACATTCTCAGGACAAGCTCTGATAAAGTCTGTTAGCTGATATTCCGGATACAAGAATAACACTGGCCAGAACAATATACCATCCTTTATATGAACAATTGCATCACTAGCCCCTGGTAAGCTAGGCTCAAGCACGGACAAATCAATATCATCTTCATCCTCACATTTAGATATTTTGATTTTACGATCTAAAATAGCTTTTACAACACCTTCTTTCTGTTCAATCTTGTTAGCATTCAATCTTTCTTTTTTCCTCTCATCTCTTTGTTGAATCATTTTCTTTTTCTTTGCTGTACTTAAAAGGTCCAAGAGTTCTTTTTCTTGCGGTTGAGATTCAAGTAACTTCTGTATGTGATTAATGCAGGTGTCATATGAGGCAATTTCTAAAGCAGATTTTGCAGCTCGCAGTCTGGCTTTCGTGTGATCTGGATTATATGTTAGCGCTCTCTCACTGTCAAATAGTGCGCTTCTGTAATTCTTTAAGTGAAAATGTGAAGCCGCACGGTTGTTGTACAAACTTGCATTTATTTCTGGATTGTCACATCTCTGTTTAATGCCTTCTGTGTACCTAAAATGAAGTTATTATTTTTAAAAAACTAAAAAGGTACAATGCAATGTAAATCAAATCACAATCTTAAGATATCTGGGGTTATATGTAGGTAATGCTGATGTAACAGAAAAATAAAAAAACTCTGGGAAGCTCATTTTGTAAAGATGTGTTCAGATCAGCTGTTAATTTTATAGGTTCTCTGAAAAATGCTTTGAGAGTGCAGGTCAATTCATTAACATCAAAAAGCTTTTGTGGAAATATTTTGTAAGAAATATTTTATCATTTGATTCAAATTCAATTAGTTACCTTTTATTTAAAAGCTGGCAATCCATTTTTTCTTCTATACAAGTCAGAGAAGTCCACTACTGAAAGACTTGTTATTGTGAATAGTTTTATGTTAGATATATATAAAAAATCCAAGTACAGTGTCATTTTCTAATGAGCCTGTAAGTTTTTCTAAAACAAATAAATGAACTAGAGCTTCTCTTAATCTGAATCCAAAAACAGACTTCCTTTTTGCTACATAAAAATTGGCCTAATGGTTACAGATGTGATTGTGATCACAGTAAGATGTCAATGATATCCAAGAGTAGACCTCTGTCCTTTGGATATTTCTAAACATACAATCGTTACTTTCTTAAGCCAGGACAATGTTGGTAAACAAAAACCACATACAATAAATTAAAAATATCTCCATACCCTAATATTGCAAGCCGGTAGTTTTTATGTTTGAAGTTGAAGTTTCCATCCTCTTTGTAGCTGGTGGCCAGGTCTAGAGGAGTGTTCTCTTCAGGATCATACTTCAACTTAGCAAGACCCTCAGCCAGGGGTGACAAGGTGCCATCTTCTGGGGTAGACTTCATAAAGAATGGATGTTTGTCCATTTCTTCCTAGAAAGTTAGAAATTTAAATGATATTGATGTGCTTCAGCAGTTTGAACTGAATGAGGATTTTTGGAATTCATGATGTTAATTATGAGGATGCTAAGATCCGTTTTTCTGGATGTTTCCTAGCTGATGGTGCCAAGGTTAATAGATAGTAGTAGTAGGAAAAAGAGATCTTATGATATATCATTGTTTTAATAGAAGAAATTGACCCAATTGTCATATCATATGATTATGTTTTCATTGTGATGCCATGTTTCGCTGCCTCAGCGATTTACGCACGTATCCAGATTTTGGCTGTGGTGTGTCAATGAGAGCAGTGCAGGGTGATCTATGTCCTTGCAATTTCAAAATTGAAATATGTTTATTTCCTCGGATCGTAGCCGCCAAAGACATTTAAATCTCTTTGTTAGCCGCATACTACTGCAAGTCGTGCGACAGTTTACATGTATCATAGTACTAAGAAGTATTGGTCTTACCCACCTCCCACTTATCCTCGGCCCACCCATCTTCATACCTCTTCCTCTCTAGACCATTGATAAAATCGTCGAGCTCTTGGTCCAATTTCTGGCAAAGCGCGAGCCTTTCTTCGTCTGTCATGGGAGTCTTCGGCTGTTCGTTATTAGTTTCCGACATGATGTTTTGAAAATACTATCATTGGAGAGGATACATGGAAGTGAGCTTGTTTTAAATATTAACTCAACATATAATTTTTCGCGTATTGCAGCCACACCAGAAATTAACCTCAAAAATCAGCTGTCAACACAATGTCATTGTCAACAGTAGTTCACACATAAGTGTTAACACATTCAAAAAATCTTCGATACACAACACCACTGAGCAAGTAATCGCAACACGACTAAATCTTGTATCGATTTGGCAAGAAACCACTGAGCAAGTAATCACTACAAGGAACTAGGATTCCACAGCCGTAAATATTTAAAACTATTGGAGATTTGTTTTGCTTAAAATGTAGGAATTCCCAATTTTATTTTCATTAAATAAAAACTGAAGATGTCTGATGCGTGGGAAGAAATTCAGGCAGTAAAGAGCAAAAGGAACAGCCTACGGGAGAAATTAGAAAAAAGGAAGAAGGAACGGCAGAATTTCCTCGGTGGGAGTTTGGTTAGCGGAGACAAGCCGGAAGGTTCACCGGGAAGCAAGGAGAAAGCCGGCGGCAGTCCAGCCAGCCTGAAAAATGACCGTAAGTAAATAATGTACTGAATTTTATAATCAAAAACTTAAGTTTATTTTTGGGCCAATGAGGACGTTTTCCGTTTTATTATGAAGATGAAAGTTTGCTTATAAAATTTTGTGAATTGTTCATACATGGCCATTAGGCTACATAGTTTGGCATATAATCCGTAAATCGCATGCTTGATCCCCAGTGGCATACCTATTAGTACTGGGTTTGATTGGTAACATTCCCTACGTCATCTGGCTACTATACTACCATCTTATCCAAGTTAACATGCCACCAAAAAAAGGCAAATAGTTGTGTTCCATTAACTTAGTGAGTGTCTCATTTACTTGAAGCTTCTTTGAGTAAACTTTTATTCCATAGATCCATAAAAGCACTCACAATCTAGTTAGATGTAAGACATATACAAGCTGTTATAAAAAAGAGACTGATCAAACATGAGCCTATAAATAAGATGGTATAATTCGTAAATTACATTAATATGAAATTCCAGCCCCACCAGAAAAGACTAAGCATCACTTACCATCCGCATCGCTGGAGGTACAACTACTGCAAGTGCTGTCGGACATGCAGCTCCAGCTGCCTGCAACAGCAAGTGCATTGCTACCTGGACTCGGAGATGTGGATGCTGGCATCGTGGCCAGCTTGTTACAGAAGTTTGCCACTCAAAAGTTAATCACGTGAGTATGTAGGCACATTATCATTTTATTTTATAGGTTGCCAACACAGCAAGCATCATTATTGTTAATTGTTATTAATGTTTATTCGATCAGTTATCGAAATCACTTGCTAAAATCACTATAAATTCAGATAGAGTGTCGCATAAGTCACTACATGTATAGACAAAAAGATTTTACTGGGGCCAGTACTATACGTATACAGAGAGGCTAGTGAACTTTATAGAATGCTTGAACACCTAAATGTACATACTGACTCATTTAATATTATTAGAAAGGCAGGTAATCGATACAAACAATAATCGCTTGCATCCAGTTTATGGATGTTGTGTCCATTCAGTATTTTAGGTTACAAAATAATATCTATACATTAGGTTACGGCTATGCGACTCGGAGTCTAACTGTAAGCTAATAAGAATCAATAAATGAAATGAAATCTTGTTTGCTTTGCTCTTTTATTAATGTAAATGGTTTTTTTAACTGAAATTACAAAGCTAGGTCACCATCTCCCCTGATGGCAAGTGATGATGAGTCTGACAATAACATTAATTCATCTAGAGACGATATCTATTCACCTTCAATAAAGAAACCCAGATTGTAGCTTTGGGAAAATACAGTCACAGGTATGAAAATGCATTCCACTTCCTGGTATAATATTTATGTATGACTAGCTTCCGCCCGCGACTTTGTCCGCGTGTACTTCAGGATTTATTCTACTTGTTCGATAGGCATAGAAGGCATCTATCTCCATTTCCAGCATAAGGTACAAAATAGTGTTTATTCTGTTACGTAGTCTAATAGTTTACAGAAACAAAAGAAATTTCAATATCTGACGTCGTACAGTCAAATAGTCTTCACACTAATATTATAAACGCAAAAGTTTGTATATACGAATTACATATTCTATGGTCGGTTGCTAGGCAACGCGTTTTTGTTATGCCCAAATTGCCCATGTAATCCCACTAATTATAAGTGTGATTTTGTACAATTTACACAATATGTCTTTAAAAATTATAGCCTATATGTTATTCTGATGTATAAGCTATATTATTGTAAAGTTTCATTCAAATCCATTCAGTAGTTTTTCCTTGAAAGCGTCACAAACATCCAAACATCTAAACATCCAAACTTTCACACTTATAATATTAGTTGGATGGGTTTGCACTTGGCCTTCGTATCACCTGATGGTAAGTGACGATAGCGCCGTTTGATGGTAAGCAAATAAGCCTCAATCTTATGAGGCACTGGCTCTGCTGCCTTTCATACTGGAACGCAATAATGCTATTAACACTGCTGTTTGGCATCAAACTTAGGTAACATGGTGTTAGCTAGCTAGGCAGACACAGAAAATACCCTACCACCGACCAAACCGAGTACCGAGAGGTACTCTCACTGTGAATCAAACCTGAGACCTGCGGATTGTTAGTCTAATAATTAGCCATTAGGCTGAAGAGGCGGTAGAGTATAATTATTAATATTGTTTCATTTCATTGCTAACAATACAATACAATTATTATTGCTTGTTGATCTTTTTTGTGATTTATTTGATAGATGATGTTAGAATGCTCCCATCGGTTATCGGTTCTTTGAGTGATGTGGCCTGCCCATTTCCACTTCAGCTCGCTGACGCTGAAGGAATAATTTATATTAATAAAATATTTCAGGATAAAGGAAAGAACGGAAAGCACAATCGATGATGAGATAGAGGTGGTGAGTGCAGAGTCTGTCAGACTGGGTGCTGTCATGACAGCACTTATAGAAGAACAGAGTACAGCTGTCAAAAGGAAAGGTAACTCCAGTCTCATCAAGTTTATAGGGAACATCTTTCATGTCCGCTTTACTTTAATATAGGTAGGTAAGTAAATCATAGATAAAACATTCCGACGTGATAGTTTAACTGCCGAAAATGTTATTTTACGTGCCCCTATTTTCATTCATTTCATTTCAATGTAGTAACAAGGTAAAGATTTATGTACTGGTAAAGGTTATTTCTTTCTTTTTCATTTGGCAGATTACATTTGAGAAAGGAAGATAGATTTATAGACCCAGACTTATGCTAAACCAAATCTTATGTACAGGAGAGTGGAGTGGAGTTATTTGATCTACATAAATCATAGCATAGAGGTCAAGTTTATTTTTGTAAATGCTGTACTGTATGAAATATAAGTAGTAGAGTTTATTGGTCACCCTGATACACATAATATATATAATAAATAAGGTTTTTGTTCATAGTTGCATATAATTAGTAGAGAAGCATATTTTTACTAGCATCCTGCCCCGGCTTCGCAAGGGTGGCCATTTATTTTGGCATAAACTTAGAGTAAATGTAATCTTTCTAGATCATTACAGAAATTTTAAGAACTTTCCATAAAGTATCATGTGAACTTCTTCACTCATGTGAAGTTCACATGAGCTAGTCAAGGACAGATTTATATATTCCACATTTTTGCCACCCACAACCACCCACTTTCACTCATCGCGACCAAACTCCCTTACTTTCATCAGGAGACCAAGGGGTATTCACTACTCTAACGGGAAGTTGATCAGAGTTAGTGGTGATAGAGAAAACTCTGTCTTAACGTGCTATCATTAGCTTTATATATATATAAGATTTAAAAATACAACCACTTCTTAAAGTAAGCTTAAATGTGAGCCTATCGAATCTTATTAATGTGAAAGTGTGTTTGTAGTTTATTCCATTTTTAATACGGCAATGAGGCCTCCAGAAACTATCCCACATCATCAGCAGCAGCCAGTAAACGTCCACTGCTGGACATAGGCCTCCTCCATGGTACGCTATGATGACTGACTTAGGGGGACAACCCAATACACGTTTTCCGGTACGTGCTCGCAACTTTTACTCCCCATTGGTACGTACACAACAAGTAGCAGGCGAAGCAATTACCACATAAAGCTATTTAAAGTTACATAGGTTTTATAATATTAATTACAAGCACTTATATTTTGTGCAGGAGATGTAGTGGAAGAAGAAACAAGCGCGAAAGTTTCCAAAACTACGACAGAAGATAAGAAAGCTGTAAAAGGTGACACTGATATAATGGTAAGAAATATCCTCTAGCTACATTAAAATGCTCTTTCTTATTGGTCATATAACTCTTACCGTGGCTTACTGAGTTGGCTTGACTCATAATCGGGAGGTCCCGGGTTCAATACTCAGTGGGAGTATCTCAGATACACAGTTTTTTAAACCATATTTCATAATGGGTTTGCACTTGACTATGACCTCACCTGGTAACTGACGATAAGGCTGTTGGGTGGTAACCTTATGCACCCTGAAGGCTGTTGATGTTTAGAATCAGACTGAGTTAACAAAGTGGTGATTACCCAGGCAGAAATAGAAAATGCCCTACCTATACCGATAGGAATATCACTGGACATCGAACCCGGGACCTCTGAATTGGTAGCCCTAGCCATTAGGCCACTGAGGCGGATAAATATTCTGCCGCCAAATAGCTGTACTATTGAATGTTTTGTTTCAATAATGAAACCTCTAGATGAGCACGCCTTCCATCTATTCCATTTTTACGAAGCTACTATTAGATTAAATATGTATAAGATGAATTGTTAAATATTAAAAATCTATTTCAATAGTTAATCATTTGTGTTATCGAGATTAATATTCGAAAGATATACAGCTTCATTACAGCTTTCTTTTTACTTCTTGAAACAAAACTTTTGTATGTCATCTTCCAGTCCTTACTGGCAATGCCATCGAGCAGAGAAAAAGCAGTAAAACGAGTGGGTGAAGAGATAATGGACCTGTTGAGTAAGCCTACTGCTAAAGAGAAGTCGCTCGCTGACAAGTTCAAGAGTCAAGGAGGTAAATAAAACTACTTTATATCTGTAAGTTGTTTAGCATTGTCATGTGTACTCAGGTTTAGAATAGGACCACTCCATACTTCGGGCGGTGACTAAGAAATAATAGGCTTGTGTCCACTAATAACAAATAGCTTGGTTTATAGTTTCTAATTATAAATGAAGAGACGAAGATAACAAAAAAACAGACTATTTCTCAAAAAAGGTAAAGATTATTAATATTTTTAGAAGATGAATTCGAAAAAATAGGCATCAAGTCACGTGACAACGAACACGAAGAACGCGGCGCAAGAACGTGTGACGTCACGCATCGCAAAACATTATTGTTGTTGACGTGTCCATACCACAGAGCAGGTTGTGTCGCGCGCTGTGACGTCATTCAAGACGCCATGACACTATTCTTAGTGTGTCAAAGTTTAAATTTGAATGTTTGAAAGGCAATAGCAGAATAACAGCGTCTTCGAGGTATTGAACCTCTCAGACATATGCTGAGCTATTAGCCCATTCATCATACATATATAATATACGATGTTCAATTGTTAGTTTTAAGTATTTGTGATGAATAAACCTCTTTATTATTATTATTATTCTTTATTATTCAGCGTTTTCGAGGAAAATATAAATTGCTTTTTTTAAATACAAAATACGTAATGTAAATATTGTTTTTTCTTTAAATAGATAGATTTAAAATAGATATTAATTAACCAAGTTTACAAATATAGTCAACTAGCCTATTATCAACGTTCAACAAGTACTAAGGAACCGATTTTTCGACGAGGAACAAACCGAAAATTTCATATTTTAATCACAGGTGCACAAGTAATGGAGTTCTGCCCGCATGGCACTCGTGCTGAATGCGTACGCGCATACAACACGACGAAGCAGTCTGACGGCAACAAGCTAACAGAGAACTACACCTGCAAGAAATTGCACTTCAAGAAGATCATACAGGGACACACCGACGAGTCACTGGGGGACTGCTCCTTCTTGAATACTTGCTTCCATATGGATAGCTGCAAGTAAGTAATAGAAACAGATCAGAATATCCATACGCCGTGTTCCGCTGAACACGTATGAAAGCACTAGGTCAGACACTTTTGTTTATTATATATAAGGTATAGCTCCCTACTACTCTTGACTAAGCAGTAAACGATTTTCGGGTCACTGGCGGGGAGTGGGAGGGGAAGGGAAGTCATTCCGAACGTCGAGGTGCGTGATTGGCCAACCAGTCTGCCCTTGCGCCCTTGTCGTCACCCGGGATGCGCGAACTCATCCCCACTATGCCCATTTTTTGTTCAAGTTCAAAAGTACATCAAACGTCAGATACTCGGCCGCCAATATGCAGCGCAAGTCATTGTCAGTTACACGTGTGTGTGTTTTTGCCTTCACGCATTATTCGACGAAGTGGAATCCTTACAGATCTGTGGTGATAGATAACTTTATAGTTTAGGATGCTTTATAGAAAACGACACCTTCAATATAATAAGATATATATGTCTTAACCTCCGTAGCCTAGTAGCTACACACTTGGACTTACAAGGGCTTGGGCAAAATATAAAGAAGTGTGTCCCGACGTTATATCACTTTGTCACCATGTGGCCCTTGCCTACTAAAAGGTTGCCGGTCTGCTCTATACATCATCATCATCGACAGCCTATATATGTCCCAACTGCAGAGGCTCAGGTCTACTCTCCTACAAAGAGACTTCACACGCACCTTTGAATTTCTTCTCAGGAGTGTACAGGTTTCTTCACGATGTTTCCCTTCACCGAAAAGCCAATGGTAATGATTTTCATTCGTACATAAATTCCAAATAACAAATTGGAATTCATTAGTACGAGCCAGGATCGAACCCAGACCTCGATTGTTCAAGGACTGACGCTCTACCCAACTGAGCTACCGCGGCTCTATAATATAACGCCCATGTTATTTCAGATATGTACATTACGAAGTGGATAACACGGACCCCAATTTGAATCAGAACAAAGCCACGGAAGTAACACAAAAAGGTGCGCATAATGGTAAGATCCATCAACATGACATAGTTTGTGTATCCAAAAAAATTAAAACAACCTTTGCACAAAAATTTTGTTCATACATCGGTCCTAAAGCTTACAACACAGTTAATAGAATATTAAATATCTATCCGCTCTGTAAGAACCAATGTAAAATCAAAATTACTAATTGGCTTCTCACAAAGGACTACGATTATACCGAAGAGGTTACACCCTCCGAAACTAGAATAAATTAAAACCACAAACTCACTCACTTCTACTATATACTATTATTTTAAATGTAAAACTATTTTTAAGACTAGATAATGTAAAAATAGCGTATTTCTTGTTACTTAAAAAAACATGTCCGGTGGTGTAGACCTGGTTCCTATAGCACAGGCGATCCTAGTCCAGGAGCCAGTCTTCACAAAGTTACGAAACCATAAAATTAAGTGATTTTATAAATAACTTTGTGGAGAAAAAATAAATATGTTTTATTACAATATCGATCGCTTAATAAGCTGTTTTACATAAACGTTAGCTGGATTGACATTGCGTTGCATTTAATAAAACAGCTACCCATGTTTAGACGTTTTACAGAATGTTTTTTTTAAACCGCTTTGTCATATGTTCTAGGAACAGCTAGTGTGGTATCTAAGCCCGACGGAGTGTTAACTCTGACGCCCCCGCAATGGATACAATGCGACCTCAGATACTTGGATATGACGTTCTTAGGTGAGTAGACCTACTTCACATTAGCTACAGCTAGAAACACTTGTGTGAGCTACTGTACATCGCATGTATATTGGGGCTGGAGTGTATTTTATACCATAACTGATATTATAAAACATCTAAAAAATTGAAAATTTATTGTTTTTACAGGAATTGAAGGTACTATCGACAAGTACCCACCTGACCACCATGAGGGCCAGTTTCGCATAAAATCGTGTCTCGGGTTGCTCCGCCTTGCTAGTTTTTTGAGATTGATCATAAAACTATTAAACCAACAAGAAAGCATTGCTGTATTTGTGAAATGATGATGCATGATAAAATGACTCTAAACTACTACAATGCCCCTAAACATCAAAAGTCTCTCCTTATTAAATAACAGAAAAGGCGGATCTAGCTAAGATCGCCACATGCAAGCAAATTGGTTTTGAAACTGATCAGGCGGGAGCTTTGTAGATATTACATGGCAAAAAAACGTATTAGACTTAGTTTTCTCATTGCATTTTGAAATATTATTAATCAGGGTGCGGTCACATTAAAACATTCTTTTACGAGATAACACATGCGCGCGTTTCCCTCTCGCTCGCGCCGCGCTAGATGCGAGTGATTATGTCATAACGAACGTGCTGCCTGCTAGTCATGCGCACGGAATGCTATGTGTAATGCGTGATGTTTGAATTGGTCGAGTAATGTAATGCGACAGTGCGCGGTCGGGTACTCGCATTACATACACATGTCTACTGCCTACCCTAATTAAGTAATGTACATTGTCAGGTAAATTCGCTGTGATAATGGCGGACCCGCCGTGGGACATACACATGGAGCTGCCGTACGGCACCATGTCCGACGACGAGATGCGGTGTCTGGGCGTGCCCCAGCTGCAGGACAGCGGACTCATCTTCTTGTGGGTCACTGGCAGGTGTGTATGCATGTATCTAACAACATGGAGGTCATATAATATCACTGTGATAATGGCGGACCCGCCGTGGGACATACCGAAATTTAAATGGTTGCTTTGTGGACTTGTTACTAATAAACTCTGAAACTTTGGACTCGTGTTTCCTTCGATCCCGAACCCTCCAGCTCGCAATAATATGATTCGTATAAAACCCATAAATGTTGTGAAAGGAGGCTAGGGGAGGCTATGGTTTTGCGTGGATAGTACACACATATCGATAGGTTTTACATTGTTTTCATTGTGTCTCTTTCACACACATATATTTTTCCGTAAGGATCGCTTCCTCACTCGCACTCATTGAACATATATTCTGTAGTATAAATTGTTTACTTTCGGCCTTCATCGCACCTTTAAAAGGTGCAGATAAAGCCGCTAGATCGATAGCGTGCTCTCTCAGAAACCGAGTCACTTGATATGTTATCTTTTATTACCGGTACATACTAACACTACTAATATTTAGCGACAACACTGTGCTAGCCAAATATGGTACTACTAGACATGTGTAAGTGATGCGAGTAATGCATTACTCGACCGTGTACTGTCGCATCACACATTACTTGACCATCTCAATCATTACGCATTACCTCCGCAGTACTCATGGCATTCCGCGCGCAGGTATACGTTCTGCCGCGCTCACTCACACCTAGCGCGGCGCGAGCGAAAGGGCGCGCTGCGTGGGCTCGGATCCTCCGATAAAACCATAAAGGGATAGATAGATGTAGAGAGCATATGTTACTGAAATGCAAACGTATTACTAGGATGATAAGGCTTACATTCTACATATTTTAATTCCGAGCACGTGATGTTTAGAGATCAAATATTACAATAGGAAAAAGAGCTCTCGCATGGCAGCGCACGCAACGTATTTCAGGTGATTTTTCGAGTAATGAGTAATGGTACGATGTAATTTTATGCGGTACGAAATTCACTGTTTTGCGCATGCTAGATACTACCAACCTAACCGAGTATCAGAGACTGGAAATCGAACCCGACTCCTACGGACTGGTGTAGGCACTGGGCAACGGAAGCAGTTTGGGTGTCCTAATTATTCTGAATGACCTAATGTACTTATTCATTTCGATTCGTAATGTTACGCACCGTTTCACATCCATCAGCTTCCTGCGTATTTAAACATATCATTTTTGCAGCTCATCTAGAGGATAATTGCTAATATTCTGAGGTAATTGTTTGACCAGAGCAATGGAGCTTGGTCGCGAATGCCTGAAGCTATGGGGGTACGACCGTGTGGACGAGCTCATCTGGGTGAAGACCAACCAGCTGCAGCGCATCATCCGCACCGGGCGAACCGGACACTGGCTAAATCACGGCAAGGAACACTGTCTGGTGAGATATATAATAAGATTAACTGTATATGAAGGAAAGCTATTGTTTCAAATCCGGCCTTTTTTTAAATAATGGGAATCTTCCAAAGGTACCCGACTCCTTAGAGGAAGGGTAGGGGGGGTACGGGAAAATATCAATCTAATCCAGCCACGTATGTCGTAAATTCTGACACCATATTGTGTGGTGGTCGACGAAAACTAACAAATGAAGTCTTCATATTTACACTTGCGTGAAAATTGTCTTATTTTTAATTCCCTCAGGTTGGCATGAAAGGCAACCCGCAGAACTTAAATCGTGGTTTAGATTGTGACGTCATCGTGGCTGAAGTGCGCGCGACTTCACACAAACCCGACGAGATTTACGGAATCATAGGTATGGTGAACCATGATCAGTCTAGTCTACATTAGTGTGTTCGAGAGTACAAGAATCGATTGGTTGATATTTTGGTAGAATTTAAAACTTGATTGATATGCCACATCCGATTACTATTTAAGTCATATAAGAAAAAATTACAAAGGCCTTAACAACCTCTTCCAGAAAGGCTGAGCCCAGGCACAAGGAAAATTGAACTCTTCGGGCGCCCACATAACGTCCAGCCGAATTGGTAAGCAGTAAAAAAGTTATTAGTGGGCAAAATTTTGTATGTCCTTGCTAGATACCACCACATTATTTTCTGCCGCCAAGTAGCATTGTTTATAGAACTGTTATGTTTGAGTAAGAACAATACAGAAAAATACAGCATTGCCTCATTGAAGGCTAAATAAATTCAACTGATGTTTAAAATGTTTTGATTTCCTTGTATGTCCCACATATTGCTTGATTCTTAACAGGTCAAAAACGTAAATAATAAGTAATGTAATCGAAACACTTCAAATGCCTATAGAGTGCAATAGGAAGCAAATCATATCTCTTTAATATTTTAAGGATTTATTAAATAATTTTTTTTTGCAAAATAATTTTTTTTTTACTTTCAGTAGGTGCTTTAACAGAGATTCTTACAAGCAGATAAATTCACCACTAACTCACTACTAACTTTTGCTAAATTACCCTAAGTGCATACCTGGTCGTTTAGTAGTGACCCATATATGAGGCACGGACGTATGGAGCTAGTTCATAGTGACCCATAAAATGGGTCACGGACGTATGGAGCTAGTTCATTGTGACCCATATATGGGGCACTGAACGTTGAACGTGTTAAAGCGACCTCACTGAATGGGTTCAGTTCAATGACACGTAATTATCTTTGCAAACAAATGTGCTATTGACACTGTTATTTGGCGAGACATTTAGATATCTAGGTGAACAGAAAAATGCCCACACACCAACCAAACTAAATGTTTTCAGGATAACCTTAGGTAACCAAGTGGACGGAGTGAGATTGGTAGACCCTGACCTGATAGCAGCATTCAAGAAGCGATACCCTGACGGCAACTGCATGGCACCACCACCTCCGGACCCCGGCTTACCTTAATTAAAAATTACAATCTACAATTTCCACCTCATTGAGGCATTTCGTCTCATAGACACTTCCCATAATGATATGTCCCGAAATGATCACTAAGGAAGTGGGAAGTGAATATAGGCTTCTTCCCAGAATGATGTCTCGAAATGACCATTCTAAAAATGTCCACTAACTGGGAAGTGAATATTATGGGGCAATAGGTATTGGGGCTTCTGTGTTGTCAGCCTATCCCCTAATCAATGTAAAACAATGTGTGACATAAATAGTATTAACTTGTGTACATAAGACGCCAAATGTACAAGCGTACTCTTGACTTGTAAATACTTAAAATTAAGTATAATAAAACCATTTTTTAAAATCTAATCTTTTATTTTACCTTTCAACTAAGGACTACTACTTGCAAATTTAACAATTCAACATTTATTACCTATGTTTAGTGAGTTTTATTTTTGTTTGGATTAAATATGATTAATAGTAAGTTTGGGTTCTTGTCCGTCCTTTCGGCGAGGATGGTCGCGAGTTCTGTTGGTAGCCCTTGGACGTGCTGGTGCTGCATGTAGCTTTGTCCCTTTGAATGCTGGAAAGTACATAATAAATTGCGCTATAGAAAGGTTTTACACCTTGAGATTATTTTTGCTTGTACACTTGATCACAAAAATTTGTACATCATCAAATCATTTCTTCACAAAAATATATACCCAAATTTTTACCCAAAGAATTCATTTTCCTTCTGAAATTTATTTAGATTGACAAGTACTTCAAGTAGCACAACAGCACTCGCTTTCATATATAGATAGTTACAAGTGAGCGTAATAAAAAGCGTGTAATAAAATAAACGACATACTTAAAGTACGATCTACCGCCTTGACTCCTCACATTGTCATCTCTGAACTGCTCTTTGGGAAACCTGAAACCAGTAGCAACATTTTGAAATATAACAGCCAGCCCGCTTCCATACCTCCACTATCGTCCCTGAGTGAAATAAGGCGCCAAGTTTTATTATACGAGCAAGACTCTTGCATCCAACGGCTGCTCGCGAGCTTTACCATAGAAAGCCATAAGTTCCTGAAAGGGGCTCTACGGGCAAAACTTTGTTCCCGTAGCCAACTGTGGATAACTACCAAATACAGAAATACAAGGCGCTTAAGTAGTAAAACTGAAAAATATAATCTACACGCTTATAGACTTACTTGTTTCTCTCTTGCTCTAGCGGACTTTTAACCGATTCCTTGTCGCCAATTATAGTTTCTCGCAGTCTCCTTTGATACTGTCAAAAATAAACATTTGTACTTAAAAATACATCTTTTTCAAGTACATATGAGACCCCGGATAAAATAACTACTAGTATTCAGTCAACACGGAAAACTGGTAAAAATGAACCCATGTTAGAAGCTGAAGTGAAACACTTGTTGGTGCCAGCGTATTGGTCACATAATTAATGTAGTACAGAACAGACGATCACCACAAGGATCGGTAATATGGCGCGTGCGAATACACTCACACATGCGCGTGTTTACAAACGTCATCCGTTCCATGTATGGGAATAGGAACTGATATCACGACATTTGTTTGAAGTGTCCGGCCTGTATCATGGTACGGCGTAATGGATATCCATATCCAGTGTGCATTCAATAATGCGAGAACTATAATCGACAGCGCACCGCTTCGTGGTGTGATTCTGACCGGAGACTTAGAGCAATGTTGAACTTGTACCAACGAATTTAATAACAAACCTTGATGCTGTTGAGCATATCGCCCTGCGTGGCGATAGGGCGCTCGTCGGACCGCACGCTGGCGGCGATATTCCTCTGCTGGGGCGCCTCGCGTTGCGCCCCTAGTGACGCCGCGCCCACCGAACCGTCGCGAGGTATCGCCACTGAATTACATTAATCGTGTTTCAGAGTGGGCCAGTCTCAAAGTAGGTCTGGCTTTAACAATGTGAGGGTCAGAATAAATCTATTACGGCAGTCTGGTCCCATACTGTGCACGCACCTTGTCTATGAATATGCACTAAAACGACATGGGTCCCATTTATGGTAAATGATAAATTCAAACATTAAAGAGTGTTTTTATTTAAAATAAATTAGTGATTGCAATAGTCGATAGTCATTTCCCACCTATGAGGACACCTGTGGAATGACAATGGCATGGGTTGATCCTATTCAAAAGCAGAGACCATCAACATGCAAATTCATACAGACTCAAAGTAGCTTCTTAGTTAGTCTTAATTGTTCATAACTTATAAGTCAGGATTTAAAGGAGAAGATTCAGCAGTCAAAAACTGAGGTTTTGAGTAATATCTGAAATAAAATATCAAATTAAAACAAAACATATTTTATTTAAATTATTCTACATCTACATCACATTGTAATAAACTGTACAATCTCATTGTTTAAGTGATCTTCCACTCAGAGCATTTCTTTAACAATTACAAGAAATAAGCATGTTTTTCTATTTAAGGCTGAAAAAATAAACTTTATGAGGTAGGGATTAAACTACATACTAAAACGGTCCTTCACAAACAGGGCTTGAAAAGTCAGGCTTAAAGCCTACTTCTCTGGTTCGTATTAACAACAAATTTTGTTAGGTAAAATACATTGGTTTCAGCAAAGTTATTTATATTCACAGAAAACATTACTTTTATTCCACCCCTTTCAAATATTCTTAAGTGCATCTTTATCTTTCTTAATTTCTTCTAATTTTTTACTATCGCTTCTTTGTTCTTGCCCTTCAATTTCTTTCACATCTTCCATTCCACTTAATTGCTTTCTGATTGTAGAAGGACCAGCGAATGTAGCCGGAGTTTTCTTAGTTTCTGGCAAATATATTTCAAATGTTTTGAAATACTTTAGTACATCTTCAACATCACTTTCCTTAAGCTTATACTCATTAGCTATTTTAGCTGCATTAACTTCATTTGGGTTCATTTGATAGGCCGATATAAAGTTAATGGCATGTTTCAGAGTTGTACGTCCATAGGAAGGTCGCTCAGGTTCTTTAACTCCAAATTCAAAATCCTCCACCTGGGTTCGATTTTCAGGAAGTGGCCTGTTCAGATTCTGTTTCACAATATCCCGCGTAATGTCATCTTCCGGTCTTCCAAACGAAGTTACATAAACGTCTCGAAGTCTATCGTCTAAACCAGGATCCTTTTTGTCTAGTTTTTCATCTAGGTCTGGTACAGACTCGATGACTCGTTTTAAATCTTCGACATTCTGAGGATAAGTTGGTGCCGGGACTGGCTTTTCTTTCGAAATAGCCCGGTGGGCACGATTTTCTATGTTAAAAGACTTAATAGGTCTTAAAGCTCGAGTAACTAAAGCACCCATCTCAGGTGGCGTTAGTTCGTCTCTTTATAAATTATATCACGATATAATTACCCGTACAACATTGTTTTTGTACAAAATAAACACTATTTTCAAGTCATCTGATCGGATTCTTCAAGAGGTTATTTTCTTGACCTTTTGACATATGACAATGACAGTTCTTTATTCAAAAAAAGTTTAATGTTGCCAGTAATTGAACATAGATTGGTCGGCTTTATACGCAAATGCACACTGATGAATTCCCAAATCTAGCTTTAACAAAATCCGATAATGCTTGAACTTGCATAATAAGTACTTGATATAAAATCATCATCCTACTCGGCTACACAAGTACACTGTTGGACATGAGCCTCCCTCATAGATCGCAAAAAATGACTTTTTATCAGAGGACTTGCTATAATCACGAGGCCGTGTAGGTGGATTAGCTATCGCTATTACATAATTAGATGCTGCTGCTTATCTCCTGCATGATAATCTATACCCGACTAACCATTGTTTTATTATTATTAAATAACTGTAATATAACTCACGCCTTAGCCTAGACAACGCTTCTTTTAACTGGGCTTTGGAATCTTTCGTTATTGCTTTAAAGCTATGTGTCGGTGGTGTGTTAGTAGCACGATTTTGTTCGACATAGCGTGTTGGAGAACAACTGGGGCTAGGGCTTGGACTGCGACCAAGGCGACGCCTTTGGTAGGCCACTGGAATTGGTCCTTTTAGTACTGTAAACATTAAGACAGGTAGTGAAAAATTAATCTACAAATATTCGATTTCATGTCAATCACATGATATATATACGACGAGATCAAGATGAGTGATGAGATGAAGTAGTCATCGACTTTAATTTATGTCAAAATTAATGAAATTTAAATTGTGTAATGGTGTAGATATGTATTAATCAAATACTAAAAATAGTTATAATTCCTATGAATTCGTACCAGAGTTGGACATTCTATTTAAAGAGTCATGCTTATCGGTGTAAGGGCCCAAATTATATGCTAAATCGTATTTTGGTTTACAAGGTTCCTTTTCTTTGAAAGCGGCCGCTCGTAAAAGATAATTCTGAAAAAGTAATGTAAGTCCTTGTCAGCATTTTGCATCTATGAAAAATCTCATTTTAACCCAAACTATTATTTAATTTGAACAAGTCTACCTTGTGAAACGGCTAAAAAGGGCTGATTTTGTTTGAATATGGAACTAAAGAGAGCGACAATCGACTTAGCTACTTTATTAGAAACACAATCACCTTTGCATCATTGAGGTTCTTTATCATATGACTTTGAGCTGCGTGATATGTAGGTATAGGGTTATTCTTACTAGATACACATTTACGATTCATTAAATCATTAGCCTGAAACAAAAGAAATTCAGAATTCGATGAGCATTGAAAACATATACACATCAAACCATAATGTAGGCTTCTACTCATTTGTTGAGATCTCAACATTGAATATGATATTGAGAACATAAGCAATATAATCTGAATCTTGAATTGATATACAATTTATAGAATTACCGTCAGGAGAGTTTAAGAATAACAGTATTTTTTAAAATAGCATTAGAACAGTTTCGGCATTAGCTATTAAATGTTGTAGTAAAATGTAGTCCAGAGCAGAGGATTATTTTAAAACAAAGCATTACTAACTTTTACTTTATCTTTTCCGCTACTATTCGATGGTGTCTTTACGGGATAGTAGCGAAACGTTGGTGTTGGTGGAGCTCTAGGCTCGCCGGCTCCAACTCTAGAGGCGGTGGGACGTGATACGCTGCGCGATGATATGGTGCTAGTGCTGCTCGCCTCGTTTTTAGTTCTGTCAGAAAAGTCACCGTGAAAATTAAATCTGAATTCTATCTTCACCACATGCCAGAGTCACACGATTCTACGTGCAGTTGGCATGTAGAGTATAATATTTATGCCGTTCCTAAATGAAAAAATTGCAGCAATCAGTTCGCAGCTGGCACGAACTTATCTCTCGAGCTTTAGTCATATTCATAAAATATGAATTCATTTGTATGGATCTCTTACCCCTTTCTTACTGTTCTCACGGTCCAATCTGACGTGTCCCTCTTTTGGTTAGCAGCTACCTCGAAAAACCAACAAATGTTAGACATTAGATTAGTCGCAAGTATCGTAATATTTAAATTAACATGCAAACTAAAACAAATACTGACCGAATCTACTAAAGTGCAAAGGCAACTCGGTTGGAATCTCTCCTGTGTACATGATACACAACGCACCGCCGTCAAAAATATACCATCTAAGCATAAACTATGACACCGGCATCGAAAGCATTTTTTCCAAAATGTTCTTTTTCCTTCAAGCACTATCCGATCATTTACATCATAATGCTCGTGTATTGAAGAATTTTTAATCACACAGCCTTTTATATGCGTTGTTGATGCGGTTGGTGTCTCAGTCAAATCGCAAGATGTCAAGTATCTTTCACTTTCCTCTTCTGTTTTGCCATCCTTGATTTCCAACTTTTCTGAATAATGAAAAGCTTTTATGTGCCATCGAACACCAAAAAAGTATTTTTAAGATTCAAAATATCACTGTTTTTGCAATGACAGTATATAAATATGGTGGTGCGTTGTATAACATATAAGAATATAGCTGTAAAAGATGCCGAGAATTTTACTGAAGCATAAACAGTGCTACTTTAAATCTTCGTTTCCTTAAAAATCAATAATATTCAAAAGCTGTTGCAGAAAATTATGCCTAAGAACGAATACAAGTATATTAACAGCAACATTAAGACTATAAATCATGGGATAAAATAACACTGTTTATGACTTTATGTCTAAAGTTTAAAATAAACTAGATAATTCCTCGTGTATTCACATAAAATTTTCACGCACTTCAATTCGTGCTCTTTATCGCCAAAAATCTATTTTTAGTTCACAAAAAGATATATATCTCAGTATTTTAAAAATCTACTGTTTTTTAACGATCAATCAAACCAAATCTAACTTATTTACTTTTACTTAAAACATGTAATATTAACCTTCAACAACTCTCGATGCAACTGATTTTCTTATTGGAGACGATGTGTCCGAGTGCGTTGGCCTTTGTATTGAAGAGGTTGGAGGTCTAGTGTACACCGTCGTAGATTGTCGACGTCGAAACGCTCTTTCATTCAAAGAATATATCCCAAACTCATGTACCGGAAGCCTTTCACTATTTTGATAATTGCGTTTCCTGTCACAAACTTTGAAAACTTTAGTCTAAGAGATTTCATGTGTATAGAAATCAATACCCTATCTTTACAACAAGCCTTTCTTTAGGCCATTGAAGTACTCATAAAGCAAATATCGTTTAGAAACCAAACTTTCACCTGATTACCTAAACATAGTCCCTTGTTTGAGAAGCCACGGTTCTAATTGCTCTAGCCATCCCTGAGAAACAAGAAATCCAGTGTTTTAGTTATGTCGTTTACAATTTTAAAACATCAAAGTTATTTGATTATACCATACCTGCTGATGTCCAATAACAGAACCAGGTCTGCATATTCTCATCCAGCCTATTGCTTCATGGGCAGTCATGCGGTAGTGCTTGATCAAGTAAGTGCCAATCAATGAACCAGTGCGCCCTAAACCTGCCTAAACAATTCCTCTATTAGTAGGTTATAGACAATAAATAGTATGTGGTTTTTTACTGATAGCAGAAAAAATATTTTCTAAGCAATATTGCAGCCTTTTAATTAAATACATTACCAGATTTTCCTTATTTGTTGATTGATTCAATTTAGTGCATTTCTTTTTACGATTCACGGGGTAAGATTTTATTCAGTGGATAAATAAATTAAACAATTTCGGTTTAAAAATTTAAACTCATAACCTTGCAATGAACTGCGACAGCGCCGCTACATTCTTCGCTTATTTGGAGGAACTTGAACAAAATATGTCGCGGCGGACAAGATCCATCAGGGAAGAATAAATCATAATGTATTATACCAGCGTCACGAAAGCTGTTAACAACGAATATGGTAATGGTAAACCATGCAATACATAATATTATTCGTGCTATTTTATATAAAAGCGAAACGATCATATCTACTATTGGCTTATCGCCTGTCTGTCCTCTAATCGAATATAATCCAAGTCAAGCTGGATTCTTCGGTTGCTCTCTTTGTAGAAGTTGGACCTATCTAGTGGAACGATCTGTCCAAGACCTACATAGTCTTCTGCAGCTTCAATCGTAGTACTATAATAATAATACTACAAACACTGTTGTTGCGTACCATTGGGGAGGTATATGCTCAGCAGTGTATGTTTCCCGGCTGGTGATGATCAGACTAAGACACTAGCTCCAACTACTCGTACCGATCAACCTGCAAATGTCTCCCTGCATACCTCATTAAGTGATATTTGTAACTCCACATTACTGCTGTTTATATTTTTTACTGTTTGTGCGAACATAACTATCAATCACTACTAGTGTTTTGATTAAATTTTGTGTTAAAATGCGTGGAAGCGCAACGTAAAAATGTAATATTTTAAATAGTACTTACACTTTGGCGTCGTACATTTTCTTATTTAGCCTTATCACTACTTGTACCCGGGTCTCTCGGAAATACTCAATATACATCTCCGGTGGATGGTATAAAGATACATTGTAGTCTACAGGTCCGATAAATGCTAGAAACTTTCCTGAGAATTTAAAATTTGATACATCACTTTTCCACATACTTATTTCAGAAATATTTTACTTTGCTTTCAAATTACCTGGTACGATCCAGTTTAAGTCTCCGCCCTGAATTTTATCCAATCTTTCGTATTCTTCAAGGTTGAAATCTTGAAAATTGAAGAACCTTAAATCTCGAGCTTTTTTAAATGCTTGCAGACAATCAATCAATGTTATTGTGTATACTGAGTCACCTTGTGTTGCGTCTTGGAATGGTCTGATAAACAAGAGCAATGTTATAAAATGAGTTATCGTCAAACACAAAACAGGAAGACAACCAATCATCATCATCATCATCATCAGCCGGGAAACGTCCACTGCTGGACATAGGCCTCCCTCATGGTACGCCACATCGACCGGTCCCGAGCCACCTGCATCCAGCGACTCCCGACAACAACAAATAAATAACACAAAAATATATTATAACATTCCAACCCGTGTTTTACGGGAACCGCATTCTAGGTCTATGTAAAAAGTATTATTCAAATCATAGTGATGGATTAGACCAAATTTATTTACAATTTGTAATAAAATTGATTTAAATGTTGTCATCTGCATAATCAGCCAAGAAACGTCCGCTGCTGAACATAGGCCTCCTCCATGGTACGCCACAATGACCAATCCCGAGCTGCTTGCATCCAGCGACTCTGCAAGTCGTCGTCGGTCCATCAGTAGGGGGATAGGATAGCACCTTTCCCTGAATGTGGTTGCCATTCGATTACTACTCCCCGTCGGTTATCTGTTCTATGAATGATTTGGCTTGTTCATTGCTACTTCAGCTTACTGACACGTCGTGCTACATTATGATTTTATCACTGAGGGAAATCCCGTGCATAGATCGTTCCACAGCTCGCGGAGTAATTTGAGCTTGTTTTTTCGGCCAAAAGTATATATGTATTCGATATTAATAAATGTATCAACGTGAGGCAGCCAGAATGTTTTCGGTTCAATTGGAACTTCGTGATAACATTGTGTGGATGGATAAGTACTAGGTATTGGTATCATGATAAAAAGAGGCAAAGCCGTAGCTTGGACACGTGCTCCTTACGCACGTAACTTTGTTAATAAAGCACTTGCTATGTTATCTGTAATAATGAATCACAAGAGGGCTATGAACGAACATGTTTATTTAACCAGTAATATGAGCCAATATTTCAAATAAAATTTCCGTTTTGTTCAATCCTGATCGCCTCAACTCCTATAGTTATTATTATTTGAGACATGGGGTTGGTCCACCTAGGCGAACCACTCACAGCGACCTTTATAGATCGATTGTGACCAACTCTCATCGTTACATGGATATGAAATATGTTCATCCCAAAATTTATCAGTCTTAGAAACTGCAAGTCTTGAACAGAAACCAGGACTATTATTATAGCTACTGGCTACTGAGCTTTCTTTTACTTGCTTGTTTCACGCTTACCGGTAGCTCTGGCCATGCAACATCAGTGGTTTCAAGGCATCTCTTGGGGAAAGATTCAAGTACAGTACACCGTAACATCCTAAAAGGAATGCTGCGTTCGCTTTTTTTTTCGGATCGATCGAAGTGTAATGAACTACAGATTGTTTGTTCAAATACTGGCTCAGTTTGTCGTTTAACAGCTTACAATATTTATAAACACAACCAATATTTAAAGGTCCAAAGTCTGAATAATAGTTTTCGTACACTAATTCGTTATCGATAGTGAAATAATGGACGTCATTGGATGATTTTATTATTTTCCCTTGCCTCACTGTTGCAAAGTATAATAAATTTTTAATATATTCTGTCAAGAATAATATGTCAGGGTTACGATTCATCATTGAATCAATACTGGTTCATAAAAACATAATTCATCGCAGTTGATAACATATTTTATATATCTAAAACACTTCTTCACAAACCACAACGTTCAGTTGGTGTAATATTTGAATAAAACACTGCGATTTCATGACACAAACATATTTTTAAACAAATTTTACAAAAATAAAATTGTTTGATACAAAATCAAAATGACATAGCCGACATAGCTAATGGTTCTCTTTTGTTTTAAAGATGCCGGTTGTATTTGACATTTACAAATGGCTAGCAAACAAAACATTACTTTAACGGCTTTAACCAAAGACCCAAATATGTATAAATTTTACAGTTTATCTTTGCAAATATTTTTAGTTAATTATGAAATTTATTTAATGAAATGCGTAAAACATGAAAAATTATAACATATTTTTTTTGTAGAATCATGAATGAATGCGCGAAAAGGAACGGGGCAGTGGGCGTAGAATAAATAGAGATGTAGACTGACGATGATTTGGATATCGATAAACAAAGATAGCATTTTTATTTCCATTAAAGGAATATTCTGAGCTTATATGTTAGTTTTAAATAAAATGTAATGATAAATTAATTTATTACATGCTATGAAAATTTTTCTGCTCTTTTATAATTTTCGTTTAATCTGAAGGAACTAAACGAAACAACATAATTTTAAAAAATATTTTTACATCACTAGTCTTTTTCCGGTGAGCAAGGTAAAGTGTCAATCGTATTGTGGTGTATTTTTCGGAATCTTGAAATATACAAGTGATCTTAACTTATTTTATGGACGTTATTACGTAAAGAATATGTCAGCTTATAATTCAATTCATTGTTTCACGTATTTCAGGTCGCGAAACCGAAATAAATCATGGCTGAAGTTGAAGTGTAAGTAACCTGATTATTCTTTAAATGTATCTGGTTGTACCGTAATATATTCTTACAAACTACAAAATCTTATGAAATATTGTTGCCTACTGTATTTTATATCAATTCAACGTAGTATTCCCCGAAAAATGATAGTCAACATAACCTATAAACAAAACGTATAGGTTAGTTTATAACATTTTTAAATCACTCAAGTATCTGTTTTAACCTGAAACTAGTTTAGCCATTTAACTTTCATATTTAACTTAACAATATTTGGCGCCTTAGAATCTGAAGCTATTCGTCTGAGTTATGTACATAATCAGTAAATTAACCTGAAATGCGTTTTCAGCGAGGTACCCGTTAACCCCGTCCTGAGCGGAGGTGCTATGGACGTGAACACAGCCCTACAGGAAGTACTGAAGACGGCTCTGATCCACGGTGGGCTCGTACATGGTCTCCACGAGGCTGCTAAGGCCCTTGACAAGTAAGGATTCTTAATTCTTCAACATTATTACTACATAGTCATGTCGCTTATTTAAGCAAACACCATCCGACACTGTGGATGTGGTTGCTAGTTGTTTTCTTTCGCTTTCTTATTTATTATAAGGATTGTATTTTTGAAAAATTCTAAACTATCCACATACTAGGCTAGGGCCGTTTGTGTAAAGGGCATGTAGGCTTCATACATACAATATGTAGGAGTATTTACAAATTATATTTCTTATCCGAGTTTTCCCGGAGCTGACACAGCTGTTATGTGTATAAATAAACCTTAGGTTTAGAATTGATAAAATTATTTTATCAGTTTCGGCATTAGAGTCCTCTCAAACATTCACTTGGTGTGTGACTGTTCTAGTTTCACACTTTGTGGAAATATCGGGCAATGATTACTTGTTGTCTGATACCTCTACTGCCAACAATATTGCACATACATAGTACCACCAGCTCTTCTCTATGGAGGTAGTGGCCTCCCAAGTGTGCTACATTTACACATGTATATTTAGTCAGGTGCCTATTGTGCTTATAAAATATAATTTTATTACACTTTTCGGATTTTAAAATACTGTGATTTATCAAAGTGTTGTTTCGGAGGTCCCGGGTTCGAGTCCTAATACCTTTAAGAACTTCGTTTGGTAGGTGGTACGGTATTATCTATTTCCGCTTGACTAGCTACCACCAATCACCATGTTATCTAAGTGCAGTGTTTGTAGCACTCTTGTGTTCCAAACAGTAGTGTTAACAGCACTTTGTTCTGGTATGAAAAATAGCAGAGCCAGCGCCTCATCAGCTTGGAAGCTTGTGGGTGCATATGCAATGTAAGAGTATTCTTACCATCCAACAGGCCTGTTGTCACTTTCCATCAAGTGAAATGAAGACCAAATGCAAAACCATTATAAAAACCCTGTCTAATTGACTAGAAAATTTGGAGTATCTCATAGTCAAGTATGATACTTGGTAAATTTAATTTCGACTTACTGCACTACACTGCCTGTGATTATTAGTGTAGATGTAGAAAGTAAAATATTGTAAAAGATACAGTTTCGTAATTCAAAGTGTCTTTTCAATTTCCAATAGCTTCAACTTTACTAAGCTCATAACCCAAATAAACATAGATCCCAAAGAAATCATCATATAATATGTTATATAATTGCAATTTAATTTTCTTTTTAGGGTTCCATATTCAAAAGGCGGATCCTATTACTAAAGCTCCGCTGTCTGTGACTGGGCTGAATCTTTTCAACCATAATACTATTACTGTGGCTGCTATAGCAAAAATAAAATTATGAAAAAGTTAAATATTTTTGTACTGTGGTGTAGAACCCTTCCATATACAAGTCTGACTTACAATTCGCTGGTTTTGTATTATTAAAACTGATTTTTCTTACTTTTGTACTGACCTTCATTTCACTTGATCATAACTTGTCATAAACCTGTATGAACCTGGAAGGTGCAGGAAATGAAATATAGTGAAACCATTTGTTTAATCTTTATTACTGGAACACAATAGTCTAGTAACACTGTTGGATAACTGTAACTAGACAGGATGTGTGACATTCCAGGAGGCAAGCAGTCCTGTGTGTTCTGGCGGAGAACTGTGACGAGGCTGCATACAAGAAGCTGGTGCAGGCACTCTGCAACGAGCATCAGATCCCACTCGTCAAGGTAGAATTACTGGTTTTTTGTTGGACTGTGGCTTAGTGCTTTCTAATCTAATACAAAGTTATTGATAAAAGATAATCCATTGATGGGATAATATGAATTATAATATATACCTCAATATATATATACTTGTCAACCTTATTTAAGCTTTAGAAATGTCGCTCCGCACGAGCCATGCTGATCCAATGACAGCCTCGGCCCTATAGGAGCGCAGAGTAAAACGAGCGCCCCTATGGTGTCCCTCAGCATGAGGAGACAACTTTCCTAGCGCTCAAACATTCTACTATATGTATTACATATCATAAAAAATGTGGTCACTAGTTCTGCTTCTGTAACTGATAATGTGGTCCAAATTTCCCTCAAAGTTGATTTTTTATAAAACCAGTGTAACTACGGAACCCTAAACTGCCCGACTCGCACTTGACCTGTTTTTAATATATGTAATAAAAAAGAATGCTCATTTTCAGTACATTTATACCGTACGGGGCCGTAAATATTGCACATCGTCCTTTGGAAAGAGATAGAAAGTCGGGCACAATATGTATGAAGTTTGTCAATTAAATCTGAAATGCGATAGTGTGCAGTCGCTAGTTAGTGAGAGTTGTTTTTACCCCAGACTTTAAATAATTATAAAGTTGTATGATGGCATGTCGCAGCGTTGACGGAATATGTAATAATCACTGACTATAAACAGTCTAAAAGGCTTTAAACAACAATAATAAATACAAGTTAATAAAGCACGTAGTTAACAGCTCTATACATATAGTTCAAGTTTTTATAAACAATAAATCTAATAATATATGGGCATAGAAATCGGCATTCGGAAATGCGTTGATTGGCGATGTGCAATATTTATGGCCCCGTACTGTACAAATACTTGTTATTGTACACCAAAAGAAACGAAACACACATTAATTAATGAATTGGTACAGATAGGCAGGCTTATCGCTAAAAGTGATCTTTTTCAGGTAACATTCAGTGACTCTTAATCGCAGTATATAATTACTGAAGAAGTCTATTGGTCTACTTTTAGCCATAGTCCAAAAATATTAGCCATTATGACTCAAAATTAATTTCAGTTTTTAAGAGAATGAATATTTTTGTTGTTGTTAAATACTAATATTATGTTTCTCTTGTTGTGTCCAGGTTGACAACAACAAGAAACTGGGAGAGTGGGCGGGTCTCTGCAAGATTGACAAAGACGGCAAGGCCAGGAAGATCGTCGGTTGTTCATGTGTTGTCATCAAGGTGAGACAAACACATATACAGTACTCGCAAACCATGTTTGCCCCTCCTGAAGTTAGCCACAAAAGACCGCGAAGTATCAATTATTAACGTATCACTGGTTGGCAAGGCAAGTTAGCAGATGGAAAGAAATGTCCTAGTGTTTTATGTCATCTAGGGATAGTTATTATCGAAAATAATACACACACATTCCGTCTGTACATGTTGAAATTGCGGAGAGCTAACTTCAGAGGGGCAAACTTGATGTGTGCGTACTCTTCACTTATTTAATTGACACGTTCCAGAAATGTATGGAGCTCAGGCCTGTACTTGTACAGTGTGATTAAAGAATTTTTTAAATATATTTAACTGCCGTACCAGACCAATAATGTATTTTTGAGAATAAATTCTTTAAACCGAAGTGGAAAATCTGAAATTGAATGCGCTCAGCACGAACACTAGTAATGTCTAATCGTTGGTAGTGCCGAATACTAGCGCTATAGTATGACAGGTGACCCTATGGTGTCATGCCACTGCATATACTACCTTCCTATCACCTGGACATTGTTCTATGACAGTTATAATTTATATCATTTGTCTGCCTTAAATCTTATTAATAAATTAAATTTTATTAACAATATAATATAAATATATTTAAATATCTTACAGTACAGAGTAGCTTACATGTCATAGTTCCCAGGTTCCTAGTAAATCAACAGCTTCCTCGGATTGACTTTTTTGTATATGGCCCACTGTCATTAATTTATGAATTTATATAGAAATACCCATTATAGATTTTTCTGGATTTAACGTGTTACTTTGTTTCGCAGGACTTTGGTGAGGAGACGCCAGCGCTGGACGTACTCAAAGACTACCTAAAGTCTTCGAGCTAATCGTTAGGTCTTATGGTATAAGTATAAATCAATAAAAACCCAAAAAAATTGCAGATGACATTTTATTTCTAAATTAAAACGAATACCACCCATATTAGATTGAGATAAAGAATACAGTTAGCATAATCGGGAATATAAATTAAATACATGCAAGATTAAAATAAAGAAACGATTAATGGACACTAGGCACATAGATTAGCAAATTGGTCGCAGAGGTCCCTATGCTTTGGCCACTGCTGAACTTGACATTCTCTGGAACAATGTTCAATATTAGAACGATTATAGGTTGCTACAGACGTCAAAAGCACACTTAATTATGTAACGAAAATATTGAAAGTGAAGAATTTGGATTTCAAACAATGTTCAGGGAACAGGTAAATGCATTCAAAAGGAACTTGAAAACCGACTTCAATTGCCCTAAAAGTCTAAATTTAAGATTGAAATCGTTTTCTCATGGATGCCGTCAGAACTGGACCAAATTGAAATGGGACCACACGGGAAGCACCACCTTTCAAATAAAAAAAGAATCGTCCAAATCGGTTCACTCAGTTAAAAGTTCTGAGGTAACAAACATTTAAAAAACATACCCATCGAATTGATAACCTCCTCCTTTTTTGGAGTAGGCTAAAAATAGATGCGTCGATTCAAAACTAATTCTTAACAGTACATTGGCGGCAGCGAAAACAGGATTATCGAATGTTATTCCGTGGGTGTCGTTAAAAACGATTTAGGAAAAGAATGAGCTGGGTAGTACAATCTACCTGCGTAAACATCTTACTGCGATCACCAATCAGCGTGCTGAGGGAAATCTCGTGGAATTTTGAGGTAGGTTTCTGTTGACATTGGGGATACACACCTCCCACAATACCATTCTGTCTTGCACCTGGAACATTTTTTGGTGGCTTTATCGCCACATTTAGCACACCGCGCGCCGCCGCCGTCCATTGCGAGCGCTGCATCGCTCGTGTACGACTCCATGAGCCGCTGGACCATCGCGCGAGACTTCTCCGACCCGTCCAGGAATAGGTGCTCCAGCTGACTCTTGGCTATCGACTTAGTGCGCTTGTGAATTGCTCGCATGTAGCTGTCTTTTACCTGGAACATTACTAGTGCATGATTGAGTCTGGATGAGAACGTCATCCATTGACCTATAAAACTAAACCAAAAAAATACTTTCAACAAAAAGTGGTGCGACTTAAACCGACCAACATGGGGCAATTTGATTGGCCAACCTCACGGCCACGCTGATTGGAGATTGGCCCGTGTAAGGCGCTATTAAAATGGCGGCTTTTTGAAGTAACAAGTATTGCCATAGAATATATAAACAATCCAATATACTTTTTTTAACTAGTTGCTTTAACACATTCTTTTTTCACATAGTCGCCAAAAGCGTAACGTATAGTATTTATCAGGTAAGATGAAGGAAGCCAAAAACCTTTGTGAATACTAAAAATTGGCCAACTAAGCCTCGTCCCACACCTATCGATTCTGATCTAGAATTAAAACCCGAAGGCAACAAGCGTGAAACATTCCGAGACGTTCTGGGTAGATCACAACAATCTGTAGGTGTGGGATGAAGAGTTGGGTCCTAACTATAGTCACATGGCACAAAGGTGCGTTTATGTGAATCTGTCTGTTTCGTACCTGTGGCACAACTTCAATGAGCGTGCAGCCCGGGTTCTTGACGCCGTTGCTGCGGTTGTGCAGGCTGGAGTAGTCGCCGACAGAGAGTCGACAGAGGAACTGCTTCAGGTCCATCAATGGTGGGATTTGGTCCAATATCGGGTCCAGGAGCTTGGCTTGAAGCTACAATAATAATATTTATACATATATTGCATGCGCTTTGTTTTCATTTTACTTGATGGAAAGTGACGATACAACCGTGGCAAAAGGCGAGTTTTTCGTTTGAAGCGTAGCAAATGTTTATGGAAACACGGAATTAGTAAAGTATACTTTTCAATTACTAGCTATCTTTTATGTGCAAGGTTATTTATAGACTTCTAGTAGGTCATTTATAGACATGCGCATCTTATTTGAGAATAAACAATCGGCAAATAACTTGAACCAAAATCTACGTAGTCTGTATGCGTTCATACATTCCGACGGCGACTGTCCGGACAATCACGAGGCCCAACGACAATTGCCAACGCACAAACAGTAGTGACATCCCTCCCGAAAATTGTTTCTCCGCAATCCAGGACATTGGTTCAATACATTTGCTGGTTTATTTATACCCTGCAGAAGATACTGCGTCTGGTGTCATCTATGGTGTAGTAGTGCGGGAGTCTTGGCTCCAACAGAAGCTGCCTCAGACACAGCCACAGTTGCGCCTCGCTGCGATGCATTTGTGTCAAGTCCTCCGCCGTTGGCTTCGACCAACGACCAACTGAAATACCGGATGAAATACTAAGACTGTGGAATATTGTCTATCTCTCTTCTCCTTAACAATCCATAGATTATTAATAGAATGATAGACGTCAAACGTCAGAGTGACATTTAAATTAGCGGCACTTGAATTTAGACGTTTTTTGGGACGGTCCTTAGAACTTTCTTAAGCAGAAGAGAGTTCTTTGGATGTCGCATCGTATTTAATTGTAATATTATGTCAACTTGAATAACAGCAAATATTTTCTTGCGAGAGATTCTAATCGATCACCTAACATTATGGAAGCTAGCTTTTGCTCGCGGATTTGTCTGCATGGACTTCTGAAATTATCTCATGCCTTATGCAAAAAAATCAAGTCAATCCGTTGTTTGTATTATTTTAAAACACACTGACGTTTACAATATTATGCTTATATTGAAAAAAAACTTACAAATGAAGTACTGCAACTCATCATTTTCATTTTTCCTTTTCCACGGCTCGAGTTGAAGCAGGTGTGCCAACAACGAGGGCACATCGTGTGTTTTGTACAGGTTGGTAGCAATTGAGGCACCGGCACCGGTCGCGTCTATATGCTCAGTTATGTAACTATAAGTAGGCAAGATTAAACATTTATATGAGTCTTAGACCATGGGTCTTCTTTCAAACCGTCGATCGCCAGCCAGATTCTTAAGACTCAAACAAAATATTATTTTGTAACATATAAGGTACAATAACAAAGTGGTTACCAATTTACATTTTAAGTTGTTACCCAAAGTAACGAGCTGAAACTCAGAATTGAAGAACTAATTCTATTATATAACACTCTAGACCAGACCTAGTCTTAAAAAATCATTGTTAGAAATCCGAGACATCAGGCACTGGTCAGAAAAAGTGCAAGGTTACGTTTTCTGACGCATATTTCAGGAATTAAAAGTTTTAAAGTAGTTAAACCTTTCATTTCTTAAGTACAGTAGCGCCGTCGGCAACTTATCAATTGTACTCATTTACTAACCGGACGATGGAAATGCACCTCATGCTGATATCGAACTGTAGATCGTTCTTCTGACGCTGCAACTCTTCGACAGTAGTCTCACACTCCAACTCCTTGGTGGTTACTGGCTTCATGTACCCGTTACTGAAGGCAAGGTGACAGACCAGAAATACATACACCCTCTGCTCTCTTCTAGCCACCATGAACGATTACAAAATATATATCCTCTTTTACCATGTCTTATTCACTCTTTCTTGTTCATACGCAGTAACGTGTGTTGAGGGAAATGTCAATTAAAGGTGGATATTACATGGAAAAAGTGGGTAATGTTTGGTACACGAGTGTAAAAGCTGCAGCGTTCACTGCTGGGCGTAGGCCTCTCCCAGGGTGCTTAACTCGGTCCTCTGCATCTCATCCATTCACGTCTGGTAGAGTCTGGCTTCTCTACTTCAGATCTACCTCTACCTAGAACGGTCCGAATGTTTATTGTTCGTTCAGGGTCGGTAGGTATGTGATGATTGGTACATTTTGTATTGCATTCTAGCCTACCGGTTTTAATCCTATCAGTAGGTGTGGGACGGGGATAAGTCCTCTTAGGGTAGACTTACTACTCTACGTTTATCTAGAAGTCTCGTCTGCTCCAGCGATTGTCGGTACTTCAACAGATATAACCAGCCCACTGCCACTTCAGCTCGCTAATCCGATGAACTAGGTAGGTCTAGTTTGTCACTAAAGTGTCACTTTTCGTTCTCTGACAGTTCGCTTCGAATGCGGTTCACCAGCCATTCGCCCACTACGAATCGAACCCGAGACCATCGGGTAGTTAGTCCAAGCATGTAACCATTATGCCACGGAGGCAGTTAATTGCTACTATTACATTATTTTTTGGTAATATATATTTACGAGTATATTACCTATCTAATAATTCCCGATCCAAGACAGGCATACTCACTTGATGAGAGCCAGCAAAGCAGTCAGCTGCTCGACGGCATACTGTAGCAGGTCAATGACGACCTCACTTATGCATTGAGCGCCATCTTCGTGGAACAACACTGTCTCCAGAAGCCCTACTGCCGCTGCCTCGTGGTAGAGCTGCAAGCGAGTCACAGGAAAAATATTACATAATTACTTTCTTTTATCATAAGCTTTTCAAATAGGTTCTTTGACTTTGTGCAGTAATATCTACAGATAGGACATCACGGCGGGAAAAGATTATCATAACGTACAACTTCAAGTCGATAGTTTAAAAAAATTGTTAAAAACAGCAGCGTCTATTGTTATGTATTGTAATAAAACTAAACCTATATGATTATGAATTTTGTTATGCGATATTTATCGCATTTTAACAACAAATTTATATATATATAATATGTATTATTTATAAGCACACCATTTATTCGTATAGTAAGTATTCGTAAGCATTCACTGCGTAACGGCTATTGAAGATTACATTACAGTTCTACTTTAGCCCTATATCTTTAAGTTATTCGGGCTCGATAACCCAATTTTATAAACTTAATCTATTACTCAACTTACCACCATATAAATTCCAAACGTATTTGCAGGCGCAGGTTCTAATTTCAAAATATGAGGGTAGATCTTAATTCGCCATACTTGGATGCAGATAGCTTCGTGGACCAAGACCGGTAACTGAAAATAGATGAGCCATCTATGTAACACAGCGGGAAACTCTGTGATAGCTTTTTTAACCAACAGATGGCGTGATAACTACCTTTCCACTTGAAATAAGAGTTTCCTTTGTAAGTTCTTCCATCATCGAAGATGCTTCTAAAACAGCTTGTTGGTTGATCTTTTGTAGTCTTATGTGCCATTCTAGCCACCTGACGAAAATAATTACTACCTGTATAACGCGTCTGTTTCAGGTGCCTCTGAATTAAGTTTGAGCAAGAATTCAAGCTAAATATGTTTCATTAATTTGAAAATGTCATGTATTTAAGAAACTATGTCATACCCTTGATTACCAAGTATATCTATTCGTGATGGCTCCATGCTATCTACGAATATATCCAACTCGCCCACATCTAGAGCACTTAGCTGCGGATCCTTTTCAACCATTTTAATAGCTTTTTAGATATTTGCAGTATTTATTTAGGTTCAGTACGTTTTTGATTCCTCGAAAAATTCAAAGGAAATGAGAAAAATCTATTACTGAAACCCGGTTACTATGGAAACGTTTGTTCAATTTTTTAAAATACGCGCTTCAGGAAGTAACGTCATAATAATGTAGACAAAAATATCGAGTTAAAGGTGCACTACAACTAGAATAAATTGAAAATAATGAAAGAGAAAGCTTACCACATAATATGTATGAGTAAGTAAGAGAGCACTATCGATAGATTTCTTTATGGTAATAATGTTACCATATCCAAAAAATATTAAAATGGCGACTTCCGGACATATTGTCTCTGTTTCTTTCTTTTGATAACTTGACACACGTGCCGCGTGGAGTTTTGCCCCGCAGGTTGTTAAAATATACGTTATTTGTTGTAAAACTGGTGCTATTTTGGCGATATTGCAATAAGGAATCCGTTAATGGTGTCAGTATTTAGAAATAACCCGCCGGTTTTGTGAGAAGTGAATATAAACTTTAGGGGATGGTTGACATGCCGACGTCGCATCCCAACTATTGTATTTTGTTGGAATAAATAGCCTCTGCCTGGATTACAGTGCTATACATATCATTTCATAACTTTTTAATTCATTTACGTCATTTAATTTGATGCGTTTGACTTAACATCAATAATTTATTAACATAACCTAACCAACGAACTCCTTTTAGTTTTGTCATGCGTTACCATAAATTTCTTGTACAACTATGCTACGTTGCCCCAACTTCATAAAGAGGATATTACAATCAAAGTGTTTCGCAGACTCTCGATGAGGTCAATATCGCGTGATTCATTTACTTCAATATAACCTCATCTTTGCTTATCAAGACCATTACATTTGCTTATCTTTACTCAAAAGTAACTTTAAAACCTAGACTTTACTTAGTCTTGTTTGCTTTTTCTCCCTTTCGATTGGTAGGTTTATTTTCTTTGCACAAAACATCCTTCAATATCAGGGTCTGACTTTTTTGTTATGAGGTCTCTTGTCTTACAGCACGATGGTCGCAACGACAGAGAAGAAGGCCCCAGTGGAGAAGAAGCCCGTGAAGGGTAAGGAGGACAGCAAGAAGTTGCCCGCTGTCCCCGAATCAGTGCTTAAGCACAGGAAACGGAGGGAGGCTCTCCGTGCTCGCCGTTTACAGGTATCTTGAAAGTCCTTGCTGTGTTAGTCCCCTGTTGGACATGAGATGGAAGATGGATTAGTGATCTAATTAGGATTTTCCCTGTGTCAGATTTTTTTCTTTTCCTTACAAGGCATTCATGAGCTAGTAGTCTTTTGGTAAAAAATATATAGTAATAATAAGCCTTTTATTTCCAATAAAGTTATTTGCTTTTATAAACTTATATTCATACATTTTATTGTAGAGTCCAGTTTTGGACATAGGCTTCCAACTCATTCCATTTTTCTGTACCGGCAGCCAGTTTTGTCCAGATCCTGTATAATGTCATTCATTACTCCATGGATTCTGAAAATGAAATCCAATGATGATTCCCAATTCAAAAGGCATAGTTCATCTGAAGATAATGCTGTTACTTTTCAATCTGATCCAACATCACTTAAATATTTTAACATGCTGTTTGTGATGTTATTAACCATATTGTTTATGACAGGTCACACTTAAGAGGCGTTCTTCTGCCGTCAAGAAGCGTAAGGAGATCTTCAAGAGAGCAGAGCAGTACATTAAGGAGTACCGCATCAGGGAGCGTGATGAGATCAGGCTAGTCAGACAGGTATGACCTTATAATTATATGTTGGAGTCTCTTATATTTTACTAGCTTCTGGTTATGACTTTGGCTGTGTGAACAGTGTATCTGTGTTCAGCATAAAAAGAAGCCGATTCTCTTTTCCAGCCTTTCAACTATCCGTCTATAAAAAATCAAGTTCTTTTAGGTTTTGAATGTATTAGAAAAATATTTTTTTTGTGAATTTACCCCATTTTTTTAAATAGTTATTCTGCTATTTAGGGTGTCGACAAATTAAAAAATGAAAGATCATAAAAATGTTTCAGTAGATTTTGAGTTGTAAATGGGAAACCTTACTTTGTTTTATATGTACAGATTTGTTAATTATATCATTATTATTGATCCCAAAAAATTTTGCCCTTGTCCTTTCATAATGGAAAGGCTAGATGCAAAAATAGATTCAACATTAACTTTATTGACCTAGTAATATGAACATTACACTCGGCACGTCAAAATATTACATATTTGCATATTAAAACTATACTTAATTATCCTAATTATATTAACCTTAACAATTAAATAGAAATAAACATTTCATTAGTCAGACGTAATTCTATGAATTCGTTAATAGAGTATATTTCTACATCATGATTGGTTGAGACGCTTAGTGTTAACCAATGCACATTATATGTGTGTACTGTATATAAGTACTAAAAATGATGTTCTTTAATGCTGAGGGTTATTTATGATTATTTACTTTGGGAACATTTTAGGTTAAGCGTTCCTTTGATATAATTTTCCCTGTTGCGTTGCAGGCTCGCAACCGTGGCAACTACTATGTACCCGGTGAGGCTAAACTCGCCTTCGTCATCCGTATCCGTGGTATCAACCAGGTCTCACCAAAGGTCAGTAATACAAATTAATATATTAAAAGGTTAACTCTAGGCTTATTTGAATGTCATTTCGGATTTAGTTAAGTTATTATAGCTCTTGGTGTCTCCGGTTGCTGTGTGGTTCCGGCTTAGAATGTAACCTCCCATATCTTTCCTGGGTGTCGTAAGAGCGACTAAGGGATACCATATTGGGGGGAGGGGCATCATCCTCCTCCTGAATAACTAAACCAAATACTGTGATCACCAACCCGTCCAGCAAGCATACTGAAATTCCTTACTACCAATCTCCAGCAGAAATTCGGCTACCACCAACATTCATCCCCCTACTAGATGGACCGATGACCGACAAGCTAAGGTTGCAGGCAGTTGCTGCAGTAAGTGGCTCAGGTCAGGTCTATGTGATATACCATATAAGAGACCTATGTCTAACAGCAGAACTGACCAGTATTTAAATCATTTTGTATATGTAATGCTGTACTAATAATTAAATAATTTATTACGTATATTTTGTATTTGTAGGTACGTAAAGTGCTGCAGCTGTTCCGTCTGCGTCAGATCAACAACGGCGTGTTCGTGCGGCTCAACAAGGCTACCGTCAACATGATGCGTATCGCGGAGCCCTACATCACGTGGGGGTACCCAAACTTGAAGAGTGTTCGCGAGGTGAGATCAATATCACATACATATTTCAGGACTCATACAAAACCCTTCCTACATCTTTCACAGCTTTAACCACCTTCATTGCCTAGTGGCACAATCTAAAGATTTTATCAGTACTCAGTTTAATTGAAAGACTCTGTCTGCCTGGCTACCTACCACCGTGCTTCCTAAACTACCGCCAAACAAAAGCTATAACCGAATTCTGCGCGGGCGAAACTAGTCTACACTAATATTATAAAGAGGAATTTGTATTTTTCAACCGACTTCAAAAAAAGGAGGTTCTCAATTTGAATGTATGTTGTATTTGTATGTATGTTATGCGATAACTCCTCCAATTATATGAATAGTTTTTACTTTGTTTTTTGTAGAGCCTTCAGAGGCGCTCCCATATAAATTCATCAGCTCTTTCTGATAAAGTGAACAAAAATCAAATATGTATTCAGATATTCTCACTCTAAGGGTGAACATTTTAGGGGTTGAATTCTGTCGACTTTTAGGGCAGTTGAAGTCAGTTGCTAGTTCTTTTTGAACACTACTTATGTAACAAATCATCAAAAACTATCAAACCGATTTCAAAAATTCTTTCACCATTACAATTGCTACAGATACATTATACCTGAGTAAAATAGGCTGTATTTCATATGCTCTACTGCCCGAGCGAAGCCGGGGCGGGTCGTCTTCAATAAAACAATGAACAATTTTATTTGTTGGGCTTGAGAATAAAGGAATGATATTGTTTTCAGTTGATCTACAAGCGCGGTTTCGCCAAGGTGAAGGGCCAGCGCGTGCCCATCACCTCCAACACGATCGTCGAGGAGAAGCTCAGCAAGAGTAACATCATCTGCGTTGAGGACCTCATACACGAGATCTTCACCGTTGGAGACAAATTCAAGGTCAGTCATGTCGTATTTTATGTCCTGTAAAACCATGCTCACAAGGCTTGAATTTTTCATCATCACCATCATCAACAGCCTATATATGTCCCCACTGCAAAGGCTCAGGGCTACTCTCCTACAGAGAGTGTATGGGCCATAGTCCACCACGCGGGACCAGTGCGGATTGGTAGACTTCATACACACCTTTGAATTTCTTCTCAGGAGTGTGCAGGTTTCCTCATGATGTTTTTCTTCACCGAAAAGCCAATGGCTATGATATTTTATCATTTATACATAAATTACAAATTGGAACTCATTGGTACGAGCAAGGATTGAATACAGACCTCAATTGTTCAAGAACTGACGCTCTATTTAACTGAGCTACCACGGCAGGTATTTTTTTTATGAAATTGAAATACCTCTGTCTCTAAAGACAAAAGTTTAATCTCAGTGTGTGTTGCCAGTGATGACATGGAATCGGTCCTTTACTGTGGGACGAATAAAAAAGCTCAAAGTTAATGGTATGAGCTATGACGGAATTTCGCTGCGTGAATTATTTTACTTAGACAGATCAAATAGTTTTTTTATACCCTATGATGCTGAAACTATCACCTCGCCCTCCAACCAATGTGTCGCCCCTGCGGTCGTGTATCGTGGACTACCTTTTTTTGTTGTTAATTTTTTGGTATGTTAAACGTTTAAATTTTAGTTGTCAACTACCCTATTGTTTTGAGAAATGTTAATCAACTACCATATTGTTTTACAAAATGTTAATCTACTCTATTATTTTAGGAAATGTTAGTAAACTGCCCTGTTATTTTACAAAATGTCACTGCGGGTATGTACTTATTAATTCAAGGTCAGCTATTATTTTAGTAAATGTTAGTAAACTACGTTTCGTTACCTACCTATTGCTTTATTGTTGCAGTACGCCAGCAACTTCCTGTGGCCGTTCAAGCTGAACAACCCGACGGGAGGGTGGCGCAAGAAGACCATCCATTACGTAGACGGCGGAGACTTCGGTAACCGCGAGGATAAGATCAACGAGCTGCTCAGGAGAATGGTCTAAATAAATAGGATTTAACGTTTAACTCTTACTCGTTTTATTTCTGTCTACCCCTACCCCTATTTAAGTTTGGGAAAATATTTATAAACAAATATAGAGAGACCCATTGCTGCAGCTAACACTGAAAACAACTCGCTGAAATTAGATCTCCTAAGACAGTTTGGGTGAACCCAACTTTGTACTTACCTATTAATCAGATAAAATATACTTGCAAAAGGAACTATAAGATCACTTTGTAGTCCATGTCAAGAAAGACCCTTTTTCTCAGGAACGCCATCAAGTTGAAATTAATATAAAATTCGGAATGTAACAGCATCTAGCAGCAACATTGTGTAAGCAGTTGTCTCGCTCTGCCTGCGATTGTTCGTTCCCATTAGTCGTATTTTACATAGAGGAATAACTGTGTGTGCATTCAGTATTTTTCAGTAATAAAACTCTTAGTTGATTCAATCCATCAGGCATGTATAATAATAATTATATATTCTTCAATATATTCTCAACACACAGTCGGGCAGAGTAACGTTTACTAGTACTATTTCAACAGAATTCACAACAGGAATGGTTTACAAAATGAGTGTTCATCAGTTTTATAATACGATCTTCATAGCTACCACCATCGTCAGTTCCTACTTCGAAAACTACAACTTCGTGAATTAAAAATAGGCACAGTTATACAATATTAATTAATCCCTATAACCAATTACATTAATACTGAAATTATAGAATGGATAATTATATTCGATATTTGTTACTAAAGGCTCACATTATTTAAATACATGATTGTTCCTATAAATTAGATAAACCGTGCTGGTTGAGGCAGCGTGCATCGCCTTCTCGCCGGAAGTAATTGCCTACGACATGTTATACAATATTTATCTTTCTCGTTAATAAATCATAGAATCAAGTATACAATATCAAAATACAAACGTAGTTATTGTTTAAACATTTATGACTAAATGTAGATATCGTTCAGTCACGTATCCGAGTAACTTCGTCGCGGGCACCTTCTGTAGATGCTTGTTATGCCTCTTCATATAGATGTCGCTGGTAGCACTTGCACCGGATGTTATTGCCGGTAACACGTACCTCGATTGAGTCCATTGTACCAGGCTTGTATCAACAAATGGAGTTCTCTCCAACTTTGTTGTATTTTCATACGAAGCCTTAGTTAAACGGCCGACCGTTCTAATATGTACCAGGCTCGCATAATAACAAAGGAGGTCGGCCAGTGTATTGGCGAGCTGTCTCGCGCTGTGTTGTGTTCGCAGACGCAAGCATAGATACTATATTCATCTCTTTCTATTGCTTTGTAAGCAATAGTGTCGTCTCGCTCTACCTGTTCGAATGTGTTGATGTAGATATATGCTTGCTTGCTTTTGCGTGAGCAATCTTATGTAGCAGTGATATGCACTCCTATTTATTTACAAATGGGTCGTCAGCTTCCTCATACAGCTAGAAACGCAAGCAAAAATTATGAGACCCATTGCTGCAGTAACCACTGAAAACAACTCGCTGTCACAGAGTTATGAATGCTGCTGAAGTTTGACTAATACACTTGGGTGACGGTAGACGGCAGCCAAGTGGTAGAAATTAGATCTCCTAAGACAGTTTTGGTGAACCCAACTTTGTACTTACCTATTCATCAGATAAAATATACTTGCAAAAGGAACTATAAGATCACTTTGTAGTCCATGTCAAGAAAAACCTTTTTTCTCAGGAACGCCATCAAGTCGAAATTAATATAAAATTCGGAATGTAACAGCATCTAGCAGCAACATTGTGTAAGCAGTTGTCTCGCTCTGCCTGCGATTGTTCGTTCCCACTAGTCGTGCCTCGATTGAGTCCATTGTACCAGGCTTGTATCAACAAATGGAGTTCTCTCCAACTTTGTTGTATTTTCATACGAATAAGCCTTAGTTAAACGGCCGACCGTTCTAATATGTACCAGGCTTGCATAATAACAAAGGAGGTCGGCCAGTGTATTGGCGAGCTGTGTCTCGCGCAGTGTTGTGTTCGCAGACGCAAGCATAGATACTATATTCATCTCTTTCTAATGCTTTGTAAGCAATAGTGTCGTCTCGCTCTACCTGTTCGAATGTGTTGATGTAGATATATGCTTGCTTGCTTTTGCGTGAACAATCTTAATGTGTGATGGCCACAGTTTTTTGGGATGCACGTGGCATAATCCACATTGACTATCTAGAGAAGGGTAAAACGATTACTGGCCAATATTATGCCAATTTATTGGACGATTTCAACAAAGTTTTACAAGAAAAACTGCCTCATCTAACTAAGAAGAAAATCCTTTTTCACCAAGACAATGCACGAGCAGTGACGTAGCTTGGGGGGCAAGGGCCCTGGTGCATATGGAGAGAATCGGGCCCTCCTCCCCTCTTTCCGCGTAGTTTGAAGTTATATTGGCCTTCAAAATTATTGATAGGGAATAAGAATAGGAAACAGTGGGTTGAATCATCCCTAGTAGGCTAAATCGATACGTCGTCTCTATCAAAATCTTCATGAGTTCAATGGGAGAAAAAGGGAGTAAATAAACAACGACGCAGGTGAGAATATTTATTAATTAAGAGAATAAAAGATTTTTAAGAGAGTTCCCCGTCCAATTTACAATCTCTTGCGCGCTTTAATTTTTGCGAATTCATCAATAATTTCACTCAAATCCAAGTTTGATGCCGCCTCATTTTCTATCGCGAGGCGATCTGGTCGAATGCTGTTGGTGGGCTGGAAGGTGTGCAGCACGAGTACACCTGCGCAGTTGCCATGGCCAAATTCCATGAGTTACGCTACGAGTTGCTTTCTCACCCACCATATTCGCCAGATTTAGCCCCCTGCGACTATTTTCTGTTTCCGAATTCGAAAAAATGGCTGGGTGGGAAAAGATTTAGCTCCAATGAAGATATCATGCACGAAACCAATGCCTATTTTGAAGGGTTACCAAAGTCTCATTATATTGAAGGGATCGAAAAGCTGGAGAAACGTTGCATGAAGTGTATTGAGCTAGGGGGAGACTATGTCGAAAAATAAATAATAACTTTTACAATTTTTTTATTCCCTGTTTACTTTTTACCAGACTTATCACTCTGCCCTCGTACAATTAAAAAGGAAAAACAAATCCCAAAAATATTTTCAAGCAACAGAAAAATTAATTAGAAAAAAAAACCGTTTTTCGCTTGTGAGATACTTAATGCAATCAATCACACTGATTTTAACATGTAGGATTCCCAACCTTTTAACCAGAAATACATGGGTAAAAATTTTAACTGTCTATCACGGTTCATGAGATACAGCCTGGTGACAGAAAGACGGACGGAAAGCGGAGTCTTAGTAATAGTGTCCCGTTTTTACCCTTTGGGTACGGAAACCTGAAAATCAAATATTGTGGAACATATAAATTAATTTTAATCATTCGGAACGTGGTGAATATTTCAGATGCATATTTGGAGCCCAAGACGATTCAAGATTCAATTCCTCGGCTTCCGTTAAAGCAGCAAAACATTTCTTCTTTACTTGCAGTTGCAGGTAATCGGGAAGCTTTTTCAGTGTCTTTGCCATTGTTAAGAAAAAGTGATCTATTTCGTCACAATTTTTGAGCTCTTGTACATTATTATGTTCTATTCGATATGGTTTTTGATTCACTTGATGTTCAGCTTGAAGCTCCGATATACTTCCCTTTCTATTCTTCTGTATGCTTGTAGATGAGACAGGGGTAGGTTCTGAGGAATCAGCCAAAAAGGGGACAAAGAGAGGGTCAATACCCGACTGTTTGTTAGAAATTCTCGACAAACTGGGATCGTTTGATAAATGTGTGCTCTGCGATGAATCATCATCAGAATTAGATTGTCGTGAGATTGATTCCTCGTTGCTCGCATCATGTGAAGCTCGTCCCCTGTTCGTTATGTAAGGCAAGAGGAATTCCATCTGTTTTTGAAACTTCCATCGTTTTTTTTGTACCGTGACCTGGCCGCTTCGGCTGCATTTTTGTCTTTTGAGGGCATCGCGGTGGTTGTCCCGCAGCTGCTTCCATCGGGCTTTAGCAATTTTAACTGAAACAGTTTATTATTAACCGAATGAGCGAAGCGAACAAAGGTCTGCCTTTCGACTACCAGGACAAAAAGTTACATTCTGTGTGTTTGTAAGTTTTCCTCTACAGGTCGCATTTCTCAACCGATCTGGACGAAACGTGATATATAGGTTACACGAATTTTTAGAATTTTTGAGTCTCGGTTACTTTTGATTGGAGGGCTACTTCCTCCAAAAAGTGGCAAAAAGGGCGTACTGGATATATCCGTCATATGATATCAGATTTCGATGCGGTTTCTTGTTATATATTTGAAAGTTTAGTCGATGGAGTAGAGACAAAGTAAAAAAAAGGTCGAAAAAGCACCCTATGATTGGTAGTAACTAGAAATCGTGGGTAATAATAATGTCATTTATCTGGGAGTATTGGGAGCGTGAATTCATAAAGGGGTTTCTGGAACCACCTTATCACAAAACTAACTAATAACCAATTAATATGTTCTAGGTTGTGCAACTACATCTTAGCAATACGTCTTTAAGTGTTACTTATGCCTCAATTTCTTTGATATTTAAAAATAACTTTGTGGGGCAAAGTATGTGCTCGCGAGGTCTACAGCTCACAGAGACACTAGCGTTTAAAAGTATTGAGATTTCCACTCATATAACTGGTTTAATCCTTAATTTTGACATTCTGATATACAACAAGATTCTGGTTTGGACGTCATTGCTGTTTTTAAGCCATACAGATACGTTCTATTTCACGCTGCATTGATGAATGTAAAACGTTCATTAAATTCCGTGTGTTACATTGAGCTGTTTTGTAAACCAGCTAGCTGTTATGTAAAACAGCATATTAAGCAATGCAACTACGATATATTCATCACGATGATCAACACTTACCATTTCTGTAATTTGTCCGCTTCACGACTTGCTCCCATATCGTGTCTTTAGTGTCGTTACACTTGTACGTTCTCAGATTGGTATTCCATAGGCACGGGAACTTTTTAACGCTCTCTATTAATTGCTCGTCCATTAAAACAGCCTCCATTGTAGAAATACAGAGAGATACTGAATGCGTCGCGGTGCGGAGCGGGCGAGCGGAGCGGGGCGCGGCGCACGCAGGCCCCCTTCCTCGCTTCGCTCCGCTACGTCAGGCTACACCCAATGCGATGAGAAAATAATTTAGCTACACTATACAAGTATTTACAATTCCAATCGACTTCAATTAACGCGTTCAAAAAGAACTAGAAACCGACTTCAGCTGCCCTAAAAGTCTACAACATGCATCCCCTAAAATGTTCACGCTTAGAATTATCATATATGGTACTTGCTAATTTATTCAAAAAGTGCTAAATCAATTTCGATAAAATTTATATGGGAACACCACCTCTTAAGTATGCTCTACCAAACAACAAAAGAATCATCATAATTGGTGGAGCTATCGCGTAACATACATACAAAAACATACAGTCGAATTGAGAACGTCTTCCTATTTGAAGTTGGTTGAAAAGAACTTCTATTCATTAATTAAAATCAACATCATCAGTCGGGAAATGTCCACTGCTGAACAGGTACCGAGCCACTTACTTTCAGCGACTGCCTGCGACTAGTAGGGGGACGTCCCGGTACACGGTCCCCGATACGTAATAAGGAGACGGGTAGAAATCTGCTAACTTAATAATATCTTGCTACGATCAACAATTTATGGCGAATCTTCTCATGGAAAATACTACGTAGCGATCTATGATGGCTTATGTCCAGCTGTGGACTTGTACAGATTTATTACACACTCGAAAGTACGAAAAATATATTTTATTACGAATTATATTAAACATATTTAAATCAAACATTGTATGAAGTTTACAATATCTTAAAAACTTATTTTATTCTCCCACCATTTCATAAAGGTAAAGCACCAATAACATTCTTATGGAATCGATGTATTAAAGTTTCCAATTCATCCAATCTCTCATCACGAATGCATTTCTTTATTGCCTTTTGAAGATTCTGTAAAAATACAAAATGTTGGATAATTTAACTAGAAATAATATAATCTCCACAATCTCATGGGAGCCACTTATTAATTAGCCTGTGTATTTTTCCATGCCAAATGGTAACAAATACAGTATCACATTCGTGTGATTTGGATGGCCATGTGGTTTTAGCTTTAGAATAACATTCAGCCCAGGTCAACCCACAGATATCACAAAAGTAATGTAGATGTGACTAAAGAGAAAATCGTTCAGAAAGGCAGCAGTATCTTCTTTACACAGGAACTTAACAAAATCTTGCTGAGCCGAGCCCACATTGAAAACAAGATCGTTTTGATTTATATATAGGCTTCAAATAACTGATGTAAAACATTATATACTTAATAGTCAATAAGGTTTTGATATTAACATCTTTATATTTATATTTTTGACTGTCAATCTTTTTAATGTTAATTTAGTGTAAGCTGCAGAGACTATTAAGTTAACATTTTTAGTAATAAGTTATGTCAGATTGTATTTTGTTTGTATTAAGAATGTAGAGTGTTGGTGTCTTTAAGTAACTAAATTTAAAAATTAAATAAAAGATTAACGAACCTCTATCACAGTGTACAAAGAATAGTTAACGAATTCTTTGCCAGGTGTTTGATTCTTAAAGTCATTATATACTATATTTGCCATAAAATTCCGTATGCCGAACCCTCTCTCTATGTTAGGGCATGTGATCTTCAGCAATGGGCTAGAAAAATCATCAATGATTTCCAATTCAACATTTTCATTCCCAATTTCAAAGTTTATCGTGCTTTTTGTGTTTAAGAAATCTTCTGATGATAACTGTCTATGTATAAAATCAGCTTTTTGTTTGTTGAAATGATTCTGATAATATTCTTGTGATTTCAATGCTGCTTTGTAGTTAAATGGCAGTTTAACATAAAAATTGTAATTCCTATTCAGATTTTTATTAGAACGATTTGTTATTTTGAATAAGTCTCCACAATGATTCGAAGTAGTTTTAGATATCAATTCTTCTATACTCTGTCCAGGTTCTTTCAACGAAATTATTCTGTTTTGATCGAAATTTGTCTTTATAAATTGTTCTGTATTAAAAACAACAATTTTACTATACAAAGTTGTCCAAACAGATTGCTTTTCTTCTAAAACCCCTGGTATATTTGAGACCAATTTCGTTTCTACTTTTATTTTGTCTGATAACATTTTTCTTGCTTGTAACGGAATTAAAATTTGAATATTCGTCAACTGTCCAGTTAATTTTATGCTTATTGTTTTCAAAACTTTTTCTTCATCTGTTATGTTAACATGGATTTTCAGATCGCCAAACATATTTGAAAATATACTATTTAATGAATGCTGGCTAATTAAAGTTGTGATTTTGATCAAAAAATACAACGGTTCCGGTTCAAAATACTCTTTCAATTCTTCTGTTAATACTACTTCAGGATTTTCTTTAATAACTTCCATGTAACATTCATGGAGAGTGACTTTTTGATTTATGATTTTGTCCATGACATCATGTCTTTTCGACAATGAAAGGATCATCAAATATGTACCTTCTTCATCAATTTTCTTTATAATTTCTTTGTTCGTTTCAATTTCATTCATTATTTTACATAAACAATCTGAATTGTTTAATAGTTTATCCGCTGAACAGTATCCAGTTGTCGTTTCTGATTTTAAATGAGATTCATCCTTTTCTAACGGGTTAATAATGTAAATTAAATTTGAAAATGTAGTACAGATGATTTGTTCACCAAATTGTGTGAAGTCTTTAACATAATTAACACTGAAATGTTTGAATTTTATATTATCTTTTGATAAAATTTCCTCTGCTTTCCACATATCCAAACCATCCGTATAAATCAAGACGTTCGATTTCAAATACATACATTTGGATATGGCTGTGTTTAAATGGGTTATATCTGGAATTCTGTTGAGTTCCCTTAGACTTAGAGTGACTAAAGTGCCTATGGAGAGGCATAGTATCAAATTCAAGTCCCTTTCATCAAATTTTATTTCACATATTTCTGAAGGACTAGTGTAGAGCTTAGTAAGCAATATCTCTTCTTGGGTTGGGCTCTGGCTAACTAAACAGCCATAAACGGTAGTTTGATCTAAGGATATTACAACCAAACTGTGGCATCTCCAATTTTCTTCACGTTTAAATATCTCATGAATATGCTCATAATTTTCTTTATTAATCACTTGAGAATAAAGCATGAAGTGGCCAGACGAGTTCATAGGTCGCTCGAACTGTTCTTTATATCTAAATACAATAGAATGTATCAATTGAAATTCAGTGTTAATTTTATGCAGACACAGTAAATAATTGCCCAATTCATATTTCAAACTCGCAGCGGTGTCTGACGAGTATTTTATGCAGTTTAACACACCTTGTTCTCTACGGTGAAAACTACTCTTAAGTCTTTTTTGTGCGGCATTTTTAAATTTCAAGGAAGTAACATGAACGTTACCTGTTGTATCTAAACATATTATGTGGTTATTGGTAGTGAAAAGCTTCTGGATCAGGAAGTCAGGTACAATAACTTTGCCCACATCATCGAAATTTTGGTCATCATGTACAAAGATTTGATATGTATTCCAAAACAATATCGTTGAGTTTGATTCGTTGTACACTATATTTAGACCATCAAATAATCGTTCTTTGTATTTAATACATCTTCGAATCACTTCTTTTTCTTCACATATTTCCATTTCTGACATTTTGGGGGTAAATTACTATTGAATAACTAAAAAATCTTCATCAAAACAAAACCGCGTTTTCAAGTTTTTGATTACAATCTTACAATAAACAAATCAATTGGCAGTTTGACATTGACAGATTCCGCGTTCAGATATAGGGAAGAATAAATTATTTGTGGAAAACTTGAAAAAATTAATTGAGCATCTCAGATAAAAACTGTTCAAACTAAAACCATACCATAGTCATGTTATAATGTCATTTTTAGATGTACAATTTTTATGAGGTACCTTACGTGGTACGTACGTGCATGGTACACTCGAGTACAAAATATGTATGTATCCAATTTTGAACCATGTCACATTCATCTTGAACTTTCATTTCCTTCAACTCACTACACTGGAACAAACAAGTTTGAATGTACTCGAGTGTACCTTATACGTGTGTGCGTACATACGTAGCATGACATCCTTTATATTAATTGCTTTAAGGCGCTTGGTTGATATCTCTTATATCAATACGCAAACTAACACCTACCTTCCCTCACAATCTAGCTTTGTCTCTAAATGAACAATGGTCTTAATCTTACCTTATGGCTAAATGGTGACTATAAGGCTGTTGGATGGAAACCGTGCTTATCCAGAACTTCCAGAAGCCTTAATTAATCGCTGGCTCTTTTTGCATTTGAAATATACGTGGTCAAACTTTAGATAAGTAAAGTTGGGTTGGGTGCACAGTAATAAAACTAAATAATCAACATCATTCTTTTACTCCACGAAACAAAATTAAGTAGACAATGGTATGTAATTAAAAATATATTTCAATGTCAAATTCAGAACAAGATTTTCAAATAACAGTGGCTTGGACGATATTTTAAAAGTATTTTTTTCGTTTTCAGTAAAATACATTTCCAAATTATTACTATGAGGTAATGTGAAATGCTTAAAACAAAATCAGAGGGAGTATTTTAATACACATAATAAAAACCTAGTGTTACAATTGAAAAATATTTACACTTTGTTTTATCATTTGGCACATGGATGATAAAATAATCGACAGTTTTAACGCAAATGCATTAAAATATAAAAATAAGTTTTGAACTAAAACAAGTTTTCAATATAAATTGAACAGCACAAAATACATGTGAGGATACATGTGACAGACACCTGTCAACAGATGTTGCTGGGAAAATGGCAAATTTTTATGAGCGCACGCAGTTATATTTCTGTGTCTGCTATTGAACGGACTCATCACTGGAAGCTAGTGTTGAGAAAAATATCGATTACTTAACTTGTCATTATAAATAAGTTTGCAAAGATTGTTCAACATTGTTCTTTGTTAAAAATTTGTTAAACCATTACCCAACCTTACGTGATAAAAAGAGATGTTTCAAATTCGGCCTGCACTTGTACACTTTACAAAATCAAGTATAAATATAAATATTTATAGAAAAATACTAAAATAACATTTTTGCATTTATTTTAATTGTACAAAATCATTCTTTTTGTACTAAGTGACAACGTCAAATGACATTTTATTGACGCCATCTTTGTTTTAACAAAATTCTTACATGTTTCGTGCGTTTTATATGTTTTTGTACAAATAAACTAAGCCAAAATATATAGCCTAATAGTTACTAAATCACTTTTATTTGATAATGGCCTTTTACAATTCGAAGTGTACAAGACCAGGTCTTGGCTCCATATTTTCGCTGAACGTGTCTTTTGAGCAGCTTTATTGTTATGATCATAATGTATCTTATTGTAAAATATTTCGTTACAAAAAATAATCACACTAAAAATAAATTTAAATAGGCAAGAAAATAGCACATATATGTACAATACAAGCAATAATAATAAATATTTAATTCTTGATCATCAAAAACATCACAGCTTCGCAAGGGCGTGAGAGCACTCTAGAAATTGGTGTAATGCTCATGTTTTTTTGAAAAGATATTTATAATTTTAAGAAAACAGAAATTGACGGCCCTGGACAAAACAGCTGGTAAAATAAATATCATGGTCAACTATTTTTTCGTGTGAAATAATATTATAAAATGTTTCATAACTGCGCCATCTAACGGCATTTAGCTGTGTAAAGAATAATTGTACTGCACAAAGTTCTTAAAATGCATTTTGTATGAATAGTCTTTAGGATTCCATAACTGAACTAAGATAAAGACAAATATAAGTTTATTTGTATCGAACATGGTACAGTCGAGTACAAAAATATGTACCACTTTTGAATCATTTCATATTCGTCTTTATTTGACATTTATCTCAACTCACAAGAGTGAATGTGACATGGTACAAAGTGGATACATATTTTTGTACTCGAGTGTACATATGATGACAGTCAGTCTGCTTTCCGTCTATCTGTCTGCTGCAAGGCTTTATTAACCGTAATAATAGCACTTGAAATAGCCGCTATAAAAAGAAACAAAAAAGAATATAATTAAAGTAATAGGAAGGAGTTTTTTTGGGTGTGCTAAATGTTGTACGGAGGCACGGAATCCTTCGAGTCTGACTTGCATTTGGCCGGTTTTTCTTACGATGTATGTATCTTCTGTTAAGCTCTTCGTTCTGTCCCACGCCAGCGTTGTACTGTACGCCCATGCTGCTTTCATTGTTTTACATTATAATCTAATTGGCACACTTTCACATTGATTCACTAGCAAAACTATTACTAATTTTATTACAGTTTACTAACTAAAGAGGTTTATTAACTATTTTAAAAATGCTGACTGAAATTCTGTGAAAAACATTAATATTTACAGTTAATATTTTGATATGTTTTTGTATTGCGGTAGATACATTAGGTACTAGCACATTTTATAGTTTAATATTTTAATTCAAAGAGAATCGCTGTGGAGAATTCAATTAAAAATATTTCAAACAATTTTATTTATCATACTATTTTGAAATACGATTCCTGAATTTAAGTTGTAATGGAAGAATATGACATTTAACGGGATCCCTTTCTTTTGTTGCCATAATCTTTTAAAATAGAATAGCTGTGTTTGATAAGGAGATACCTAAAAATAGGAGATGAAATTATAGTGTCGCGAAAATCATTAATTTATAACTTCATACAACATAAGTTTGAGTCTCAAACGAAAGAGGTGAAATACACTCGCTGTCTCAATTACAGAGGTAGCTATGGCGATAAAATCGAAAGAAGGCATTCCATATGTATAGGTTTGTTTTGACCCACTAACAGAGGTAATTCAGCGGTAAAGTGTCGGGATCTCAGCATGAGTTCCAGCTATGGAGGTCTCTCTTATCCAAGTTTCACTGTAAAGGCGCGTTTCAGAACTTTAATTTTTTAAACACCTGCAGTCACCTAACTACAAACACTTTTAAACTTGTAATTATCTGTAAAATTCATATGTATACATTATTCAAAATGCAAAAAAAATGTACAGAACTGCCTTATAAGTTACAATCTAGAAATGCTATTGATTAATACTAAACATACTTTCTATGATCTATATGTACAAATTCTCACAATCTTGAGTATTATAATTGCACTTTATTTGTATGCGGGTCGCCAATAGTGGAGATCATCATAAAAACAAAATACCCAACCACACACCGCACCCGTTCAGTAATGGCAGTAAGTTTCAACTGTTACTTGAAGTCGTGACAAACTATTTACTAAGTTTATACGATGGCACTGGCCACTGACACTTCAATTTAAAAAAAGAAGATTTATTTCTTTATTTTTAAATGGCGAATCTCGCGGGAAAGTCCGACGGAACCGTCGTTTCGCTTGTGTTACTTCTTCACGTCTGGATCCATTTTTGTTTTGTCCATGGAGGATGACACCATGCCGCTTTGGGGGTATAATTTGTCTAAGTACTTCAGGGACTCGTTTAGGAAATTCTGAAACAAGCAAACGGTATCATTAGCAAGCACACAGATCAGAGCATCAGCATTTTCAACGTTAAGTTTTACCTCTTTCGTGCGTTTTATTAAAATAAAATATACAAAAATGGTAACTAAATCACTTTTATTTTATAATGGATATGTGTACAAGACCAGGCCTTGGCACCATACATTCGTGGAACGTGTCATTTGGAACATCCATTTGATAAATAAAACGACCTCTAATCTACTAGTTAGTAGGGAAGTTACGGCATATCTTGTCGGTCAAAATACCTCAGCGTCTAAAGAAAAAGTCTTTAAAAAGTACGTGTCGCCAGCTCGAAATTTCTTTATGTGATTAAATCAGCATTTTGGCTTGAGGAAATCCGTATGGACCAAGGAAACCGACATAGCTCGACGAGTCAGCAAGCTGAAGTGATAATGGGCAGGCCACATCGCTCGGAGAACCGATAACCAATGGATAATAAAAGTTCTCGATTGGCGACCACGTGCCGCGAAACGTGTGCACCGGGCCAGCCCCCTGCCAGATAGACCGATGAACTAGGAAATGTCGCGGGGAATTGCTCTATGCAAGTGTCTCGGGACCGTTTAATGTGGCATCCCATGCGGAGGCTACTACTTATATCGGGATCCTACCACGGTTTATTTTTCATGAGTTTCTGATATTTCGGCGCTGTTAGAAGCGCCGATACACAAGTTACAAGAGCCAGTTGCTCCGTGATAATGGCGCTTGTAACAGCGCCGAAATATCAGAAGTTTCTGATATTTCGGCGCTGTTACATGAAAAATAAACCGTGTTAGGGTCCCGATAAAATTTATCAATATAAAGTATAATTAAAGTCACGATTAAAAATTATAAAAACTAATCTAGAAACCTGCATCGTGTGCCCCGCTCAAACGTACCCATGACTTGACATTGTCACGCTGGACGGCCAGGGAGATACTTCGAGCCTGGTACGACCCAGAGCGGGGATCACAACCCCTTTCCCCTTAGACGGCGGCAGATCACTTTTGAAAAACTTCGGAGAACCAAGGACCAGCCGTCTCCACCGCAAAAGTGTCAAAGTTATACGATGGTCCCAAACAAGTGTATTTTACAAGCGTCTGACAGTATAAAAAACTATGAATCTACTAGTTATAGTTACCTGTATGGCAGTGAGTGCAGCGACTATGGCGGGTCCCCCGAACCCGTGTGAGATGAGTGAGAAGTGTGTGAGGTGTCGCTGTATGGCGGGCTCGAGGAGGTGAGGGGGGCGCGTGTTGCACAGGGGCGAGCGGTCCTGGTTCAGCAGGTCCATCAGCTCCTTGGTCACCTGAGAGACAATACATCATTGGTACCACGTCTCCTTGGAAAGATAGTTCTTGCTACCAACAAGCCGAAAACTTATGGCGTCATCTCACCTGACGGTAAGTGACGATAACACCGTTGAATGCAAATGAGATAGAACTTAACACTGTTGATTGGCGGCAGACTAACCACGCGGACATAGAAAAATCAAATCAACTACCAAAACGAGTACCTTCACACACACCTTTGAACTCGTTTGCAGGAATATGGAGGTTTCTTCGCGATGTTTTGTGTGACCGATAATGACATGGCATCTGAGTTTTATAGTACACTTTACCTGTTTTGTCGCCTGCAGCAAGTCTCGTCGCCTGCGTGCGTCGTGCTCCGCGTACTGCCGCGCCAGGTACTCGGCCAGCGCACGCGCAGGGAACTCCGTCTCGCATACATAGCCGAAGTCGCGCGCTAGGTGAACTGCTTCCGCTGCAAACACGATACCCGTTTGAAATTCAAAATACTTATAATAATATCGATACCTATTGTGGAAGCCTCATTCACCAGTTACATATTGAACCACGATTTTCTTTTTTACACGTTTATATTTTTAGTAATATTAATTTTTATTTTTTATTCGTAAAACTATACCTTCTACTGTACAATTCGCGAATTTTTTTAAAAGCTTGACCTCTACCGATTTGACCCTACTGTACCTCGACCATATTTGTTTGTAATAACTGTAGTCTGCATGCTGTTAATTTTTCAAAAATACAAAAATAACTACACATTTCGTGATTATTGTTTGAAACGCCAAGGGACCATTAGCTCTCTATAGTCTAAAATACTCGTATCATAAAGATCGGTTCGGATTTTTAGTCGTGAAAAGGCAACATACAGACAGAGCGACAGACTTACTACCGTATATATGATACTAGCAGCCCGTCCCGGCTTCGCACGGGGTAGACAATGATTTATTTTTGGAAATTTGGATATAAAACACTTTTTTTCACAAATATTTTTATTTATTAAAAAAATATTATTTATTAATTATATATTAAAAAAAAATTATTTCAGTGCCCCCTCCACCCCGCCCGCCGCGATGCCCGGCGCGCTTTTCAGACTGCATCGCAAACAACGGCCACGGCGCTATGGCGGTTTTGTTTACTGTTTAAATTTTTTAATTCGTAATATCTTTTGAATGGAAAGTCCAATTTAAATAATTTAAAAACTATTTTATAGGTAGTTAAATGGTCTTGACAATAAAATAATTTATTTGGATAAGGATTAATATAAACACATAAATAGCATGGTTTTGAATTTGGTTAGCATTTTCATTAATGTTTAAAATGAAAAAAGTTGTTGTAGTGACATAACTACAATAGTTGGACATATGCTACCGCGGAGTTTTTTGTAGACATTATGATGTTCTTCAATATTGTTGTACATTATTTTGTTCTATCGCTAATAGATTCGGCAGCGCATTCGACGAAAGACATTTTAAGACTCATTTTTCTACACCTTCGGTTACATTGTTCAAATTTTACCAAGGATCCCTAATTTTTTTCAAAATGAAATGTAGCCTATGTCAAATTGGAAGAATGTAGCATTCTATTGGTGAAAGAATTTTTTAAATCGGCCCAGTACTTTTTGAGCCTATTCATTACAAACATACAAAAATAGTTACAAATCTTTCCTCTTTATAATATTAGTGTAGATTAATGTATAAGTGTTACCTACCTTCTACTAGGGATGTTAGCAGGGTCACATTGGCAGCTTTCCGCCTCCCCGCGGGCAGGTTCAGACCGATTTTCTCCAACTTCTCGCGAAGTATTCGTCCCCCGTTCTTGCTCTTAGCTCTGAAATATTACAATTTACAAATAAATTATGATACAAGTGAGCTAAGTAAGTTGCTCATTACACAAAAGGTTCAACACATTTGCGTCTAGGAGCATTTAATATTTGCGTACCTAATCTGTGCCATTTTGCGAGGAAAAAACATTATATGCTCCTAGGAAAAAACAAACATGGCGCGCCAAACACAAGGTGGATGAACATACAGCCTACTTCAAAATTACTTTTTTAAGTGTTAAAACGCAAAAATAAATATTATATAAAATTATATCAAATTATTGTGTTTATTATAATAATTATATAACAACAGACGAGTACTCTGGAGATATTCATTAATATAAAGATGTGTACATACATAAATAAATACATTACTCTTAGTAAAAGCTGTACAATGATCATAGTCAGAAGCCACACACAATAAATTGTGAAAATTATCCGACTTTCACGCATGACAATCAACGCATGCGCCCGGTGCGCTGCGCCGGCGCATCGGCATTACACGAGCATTATCCCACATAATCGCCTATCATTGCTCATCTCAACTCAAAACGAATGAATGGGAAAATAATTTGAATATAATCTCCATGTCCCAATATTACGACGCCTCGTTAGTAGTTTCAGTATAATAGTTTTTATTGGGATTCTATTTCTCATATTAAATGTCGATTTGCGAATTCGTTTGAATTAATTTAGATTCATAGTTAAAGAGGCGTTTTAGATAACGTACTTTGGTATAAAATGAAACTGAAATGACTTCGAATTATTTCGCATACATTCGATTTATGAATTCAACTGTGAATATTCATCATCATCGTCATCAGCCGGGAAACGTCCACAGCTGGACATAGGTATCCTCCGTAGATGATCCTCAATGACTGGTCCGGAGCCACTTGCATCCAGCGACTCCCCGCGCCTTTTACTAGGTCGTCAGTCCATCTAGTAGGAGGACCGCTTGGTATACGTTTCCCGGTATTTGGTCGCCACTCGAGAACTTTTGCCTCCTGCCATTGCCATTTCACCTCACTGACTCGTCGAGATATTTCAGTGATCTTATTTCGTCTAAGTATGTTCCTCATTCCGGATTTTATTACTTATTAGAGAAATTCCGAGCATATTTCTAAGCTCATCATATTCTATAGCTCGCTGAGTGACTTTGAGCTTGTTTATTAGGCGAACGAATATTCAGTTTTTTTAGTAAATCTCTTTATCTTTTAGAGTTACAAAAAGAATCTGTTTGTCAATTAACTTACTTTACAAGCAATGCAAGAGCGAAAATAATAACAAAATATTAAATGACTATCATAGCTAATACACAAATACTATAAAATATGCTCTAAGTTTTTCAATAACTCGCAAATGTAATAGCGATTTAATACATTAAAAAAAAAACTTGTCATTATGCTTGTAAGCTTGATATGTATATCAAATAACGATGTGATCAATTGATCACTCCAGGGCGGTCAATAATTACCTAATGTTAGAACATGTTTCATTTTATTGTCAGTCGAATGGTCATTCACCCGTCATGCGAGCCGAAAACGAACAAAATAAAAAATGATGGCCGCCGGACACCTTGACAGGTCGCGTGGTACGGCTACTGACCGCTAGATGGAACTACCGATAACCTATCGATTACCGTCAAAATCGTCTTGATTGACGCGTAGAAAGTTGCTAGAAAACCATTAATGCTACATACCCTTCGAAATTGCGCTCAGAATTCTTCTTACAATGGATTAAAGTTCATAGTTAAATGACTCTTATTGTTTCGATGTTACAGGCATCGTTGACTGGCGTATGCAGTTAAAAAACTTGCTACTAGTATTAACCGACGAAAAATAAATGCTCGTTAACGAAATTGTTTTCGATTTTCTTTGATGATAGCAGTTTAAAAAGCGAACGGTGGAATGCGTGCTGGCTAGTTAGGTGATTGATTTGAAAAAAGAAGTTGATTGAGTTTTTTTAAATTAACAACGTTCGACAGGCTGCCAGTACGAAGATTTAGTAGTTATTGCCAGGTGTAAAATTATTTTGTTACGCAAATTACTATCGCAATCAGGAAATGGTCCCACTTCTAATTCATTTATGGCTTCCTGGCTTTATTAGAGTTTTTATTAGACTGGTGCCGATCAATCAATTTTAGTTGCTAGATAAAGCGTAGGACTAAGTATTAAGGAGATTTATTAAAAAGTTTTTATTAAATAAAAATAGTAAAATATTTGTAACTCTATTTTCGTAAATTGCTCAGAGAATGCCTACTGAAAGCACCCCACTGCTCCCCACTTTATTTGTGGTATGCGAACAAAATTCCACAAACTGGATGAGTAGGCGTGCGAGTATGGTAACGCGACGGGGTATAATATTTTGGGCACATATCAATATAATTTACATCGGATTTTCAAATACATATTCCGATCTTACTAAATAAGTAGCACGTAATCGAAGATATATTTTCCTCATAATTATCACGAAACCAAATCTCGACATAAAATACTGTTCGTACTCTAAATATCAGAATAGTATAAGAGAGACTTGACACTAAAGCATAAATCTATGATTAGTATACTCGTATTTGACAACTTAGCTTCGCTATTTAACAACTGTTGGTCGATTTAGGAACGGAAAAAAGAGAGAATATTTGAAGAAAAAAAGTAGATAGATTTTACATTTAGCAGTAGACGTATTTCGGCTGATGATGATGTATGAAAAGTCGAAAAGTAAAACAAAAAAGTTATCTAGATGGTCGAGGTTGTCTGTTTATTTATTTAAAAAAGAAGCTAATCATTACATGAAAAACAAGAAAAATTCCTATTCAAAATGTTTTCTCATATATTTGGTATCGCTTACTATCTGGCTATCGATAGCTAGTGAAATCTATTACAAAGCCCCTACAATCGCGATTCCACAATATTATACAGACAGACGCGATATTATGTTGTTATATTTTTCTTTGACACTAAGCTAATATAAAGCTTAGTTTATTAAAGCTAGAATATGCAATGTCCTACCAATTCACGTGTTCAATTGGTTGGGACTTTGTGACACACGTAGGGAAATAAATAGACATTTTTTCCCCAAATATATCTAAAAACCATCGCGAAGAAACTTGCTTTCACGTAAAAAAAACTAGTTGACTGGAAGAGATCCCTATATAGAGATAAGTCCGCGAATTCTGCTTTTATTATTGTTTTTAAATTTTAATTATTTAAGTTAAGATGAATAAAGAGAATTCAAACAAACAAAAACCCGCAGCATCAAAATCGGTCCATTCGTTCGTCACTGACAGACAGACATTGGCGTCAAACTTATAACACCCCTCTTTTTGCGTCGGGGGCTAAAAAGAGAGTATAGTTTAACCAGTGTACGTACACCGTTACAATCGCATGGTCACCAATCTGTCGATTCATCCGATTTAGTTTTCCATTGATTCTAAATTCGAATTCATTGTTTGGCGCCCGTCCGCTCGTTAGGCTAACGGACCGTCTTTTGTGGATGCCTAAACAGACGTGTGAAAATATTGAGGCCTCGATTTGTTTGCTGTGAGATCAATACTTTATACTTTTGTAACGAGGATTACATTACGGTGAATATTACACGGCCATTATACCTGAATCCGGGGATAATCGGATTAGAGTCACAGTTGATTTCTTTTTGAGAGAAGATTGCTTTTGTCTGTACAATTTAATAAGGTAGTGTCGGGGAAGCTTTGGTTGGCAGCGGCTTGGCGCAAGTTCTTTTGGTGAGGCCTATGTCCAGAATTTGAAGTTTTTATCTTTGTGGGTGAGAATATTTTCTTATTACGGTCTTATTGTAAATTACTATCAGGCGATGTTAAATTGTTTATTTAAAAAATAACATGATACCTGTGACTGATAAAAAATTTCATAGTACAAAACACAACTTATAATTTGCTTTGCTTTTATTTGTTGTCTCCTTTATCGAATTAAATGATTGGTATCTTCAATCTTAAACTTTCAAGCCATTCTTTTTGTTCAATTTTGCTACAAAGTATAAATATACTCGTATCTGACTTGTGGACTTCGGCATAAGAAATCGATGTATTGTATTGAGCCTAAACAAGTCTTCTTAACCATTAATAATCTGCGATTGATTAAATCCAAATGGCATTCCAACTTATACAATGAGTATTTTGAATTTCGAAATAATGGCGTCTACCAGCCAGCGCGTATTTTGACAGCGGATTCTTTTTTCAAATACGAGATGCGTTTAGATATTTTTTACGAATGATTAATTTCGTTCCGATTGGACTTTGAAATGGACACGTTGATTGTCCACTTTCATTCTCGCGGTTTTCTTAAAGATTGTATTGTGAGTATTGATTAAAACATATTTCCGATAAGAAATAACGGTACCGATATATTATTTTAGGGTATATTTATAATTAAATTTAGAAAATAGCTGAATAGTGACGTTTTATAGATTTTATATCCAATGCATATCCGACACCACAAAACTGCATTGGATTTAAAATAACCTATGTTTAGAAGTGAAGAAAATTTTTAAAATATATATCTTACTTATTTTTAACTTCAAAGCTGCAGCGAACTAAATTCAGTAAAATGTATACGCGACAGGTAAATGACCTAAAACCTTACAAACTTGCCAGTATAAAAATAGATCAATTAATAAACCCTAGACAATTTACGTTAAAAGACAAAAATGCAGCATTCTATCAAGTTTTTAACATGAAAATTACACGTTTTAACCCGTAAATTAGCTTCTGTGTGACACAGTCGCAATTTACATGCATCGTTCAGCAGAATTTATTAAAATATTGTGATAATTGCTTTGTAAAGCCGACGCAAGCTCTCGAATATGCGAAATATTTCAGACAATGTTACAGCTGGCTGGTTCCCGCCATTCTTCGTCGTAACGGTGTTACCATGTACGAGAATAAATTAATTTCTAAAGCCGCAGCGATCTCGCTGGCCAGTAACATTTTGACAACGGGCAACGGGTTACGGTAATGATGGCAATTAGGCACTCCCGCTGGTGCGGCAGCCGTGTTCTAAATTCAATTATTTCAAAAAATAAATTAAAGTGGTGACAGTTACACACTTATTCTAAAAGTAGAATTTCATCGCCCTTTATTAGCTTATTTTAATTACGTGAAATACATTTAGGAAAGTAGTAAAATTAGTAATATTGTATAATAAGTAATTAGGTGCTATCTGTTCCTGGTATTAAAAAAACTAAAAAGACTTAATTATCTATATTTAAAGGCTAATTTAATGTTAATGTGTTTTGTAAAAATCATAAATAATAGGCATTCTTTTAGTTACTATATTTTATTAATTTTTTTTAAATGAGTGGAATTGACTTAGAGAATGATTTTGTAACATTATCCAATGTAATTAAATGTTTTATTTGATCATTGTAAACATGAGTAAAAAGTTGTTGTTTTGTTGTTTTAATTCAAGGCAGCTTTATGGTCGTAGCATATATTTGATTCGCAAACAGTAAAGTATGAATAATGTAGTAATTACAATATCATTCACATATTGTCAGTGACTTTTAAGAAAGAGCTACCTACCCACAATGACGGTTACTAAAAACTTACATAACAACCACACCTGAACCTCATAAATTGCTACCGAAAATAAGGTGTTTCAATATAACTTTATAAAGTAGAAAAACCGGTAGTACCGACATAATTTCGTCTTATTATGGAGTCTTGTAACGTCGGAGAAATGTCTACACACTGCGGCCACCTTGTAATTATATTCAATAAACATGTAAGGGGCATGCACTATTACATTTTATATCGGCGTCCCACTTCTAACCGCTAAAACACGACAAAAAAGTCTAATAACAGCTAACCAAAATGATCGGATCGTATACGCAAACGTGTCTTTAGAACTGGCCGCAAACAGTGTTGTGTTGCCACACGCAAAAAGTAATAAGAAAAAAGAAAAGAAAAGTGCGCACAAAGTTACGACCAGTTTTATTCATATTTTTATGATTCAGAATACATTGAAGTGAAGAATATTATTAAAGTGAATTTTAATCGAATATTTTTGAAAATTGTTTATAAAAAAATTACAGAGGACGTTATTATAATTTTAAATATTCTACATGTGTATAGTAGTTATTCTATATGAGAACTTTAATCGAAATTTTCATATTTGAATTTTAGGATAGCAATTTTTATAGTACGCAAGATTCAGATCACAGATTTTGACCATTTTATGTCCTAGCTTTAATCAAAATTGTTAATAATTCCGATTGTTTTATTGTAACTAATCTTATCTATCTTCGATTGTAACTAAACATACACTTTTATATAATTTGCGGTATAAGATAAAGATTTACTTTCAAAATGAAATTTAAACCCTGAAAAACCATGTTACTTCCCACACCCGCACGCTGCGGTTAGACTCTTGTTTATTTAACGTTTAACAGTAACTGGCGAGCATTTAGTTGCTATTTGCATTGCATGAAGATTGTATTGCACATGAAGGTACCAACATGCGATGCAGATAAAGAGTTATTGAAATACGATTTAGAAGTTTTAAATAAAATTTGGTAGGAATAGCATCGAGCAAAGTTAATACCAAAAAGTCAATGCATGTTTCTATTTACCAAAAAAGCGTTGCAGACTAATCTTACTGTATTTATTTTTAATAACTGCCAAAAAAATTCGTAAATCTATCGCAGCAGGCTATCTTTTGCGGCAATAAGCTGGACATATTTTGGCATGTCACAAAATATCTAGAGTAGTTAGTTTTAGTTTGGCGTGCGCAATTAAAGATTTTTTCTTTCTTTCTTAAAAAGGTTTAATCCCCTGAATTATTTCTACAGCTATTAATTTGTACAGCCTAGTAAATTTGTTTACTGTATGAGTTGGACCCTACTGGTGATCACTCACTGGCTCAACAAAGACCACGTGTTCGGTAGTTAAGCGTCCACACTCGCCTACGTCTCTCGAGACACTGCCAGTGTTTGACACATTGTCACTGACTTTTAGCAAACAACACAGTGCCACACGAGTCGGTGCAGGGTGGCCGATATCTACTGAAGGAAGAGGAGAGTAGGGACAGGACATGGATACTCTATCAGTATAGTGACGTCATTAGACTCACCTCCTGAGTACTCCCCCCAGCAACGAGGCGTTGAGGCACTCGGGGGGTGATAGCCTCCGCTGCACCTCAGCCACCGTCACCTTGTACTTGGAGGTGGATGACAGCAGGGACAGGCGGCCCGGCACTGAGCAGAACACGTCGTTGGGGGCGCACGATCCGTTCCCGGCGAGGCCGTCCCGACCTTTCATAGCTGAGGGGGTAAACGTAGATATTAGTGGCGTATTCCTTTTTTAAATACGAATTTTAAATATAGAATATCTTACTCGAGGACTGTATGAAAAAGTTTCTACATCGTTTGTGTTGTCCACAATGTAATTTGGGGATTTTTCGTCCAGTCCAGTGACGATCAGGAGTTAAATGCATAGTGGACTATAACAAACCTCTTTAAGTCTAGCGTTAATTAATAATAAGTTTTTATTAAAGGCTGGCTTCTGCACGCGACTTTATCTGCGTGGACTTTAAGATTTATGCCATAGGAATTGTTAGTTCCATCGGCATAAAAAGTAGCATTAGTTAGTTTAGGAATGTTCATCTACAAAAAATCAAGTCATTCTCTTTCTTTTACGTTGTGAATGTAGGAGAAAATGAATATTTTTTAGTTATTTTATCATATGTTTTAGTAGTTATTCTGCTATTAAAGGGGAGCCAATTAAAACATCAAAGAAAATTAAATTAAAAATGTAAAAATCTCTTCCGCAGTAATCATACGAAAATTAAAAAAAAATTCTGAAAATGCCTAACATCAGCTGATACTCATCAAAATCGGTCCATCAGTTCGAGAGCTACGATGCCACAGACAGACACACAGGCACTGGTGTCAAACTGATAATACCCCTGTTTTTGCGACGCGGGCTAAAAATTGGTTCAACCGTTATATATTCAACTAACCCACCTGAGTCTGATTTATAACTTTTATAAGTAACAAGTTTATGTGTCTTATGTTAAATAGGGTAATTTACTGTTCTGTTCTGTAACGAGAATATTTTTCAATGAACTAGTAATTACAAGCTAGACAACATTGAAAGCGTTTTGCGTGGGTGTAGAATGTAGATGGATATTGAAAATTTGATTTATGGCTAAGCGGATTCTAGGTTAGTTCGTCTGCAAAAAGATTATAAAAAAATTCCTGTTACGCCGACTAACAATAAAAAATATGCTGCAAAGTTCCCCACAGAATACCAACAATGCTCCTTACAATCACTGCCACGCCCAAAACATGAGCACAGCGTGATTTCTATTCACATTGTTATATTTCTCTATGGCAACCCTAATACAATAAACATTAGTGTATCATTAACTTGGCACCACACTGGCTATTTAACACCTCGTACCTTTTCTTATACGAAATAATAAAAATGACACACATTCAGAAAAAAATACAAACAATTTCGAACATGGATTGGATTGCAACTAAGAAGTACTGGCCGATTACCGTTAGATACGTATTTTCTTTTAAAATAGTATGTAAACCTCTTTGGTAGATTCTGTATTTAGAAGAAGATTCGAAAGTTCAAATTAAGAATCCCCCATGACTTCTCATTAGTGTTGTAACAAGTCTCATTCGGGAATCCGAACACCACTATTCAAATATCGATTGATTGATCGATACTTTTATACGTATGATATTGATTCATTCGGCCGTTGAATGAGATGGATTTTTTTACAATCTACTTAGAAAAATCGATACACCTATCCGATAAGTGTGGTGCGGGGCCTAATTACAGTTTTATCTCCCGCGGGTCATCAGCAGCGGCTATAATAAAATGTTTGATAAGTTAATAATATGTACTTATTTTACCGTTTTGATTTTAGTTCAATTTAAATTAGACATAGTACAGATAGATAAAAAATGATTAATTCAGATGAATCGGTTCTGACCTGGATGGTCTAGCCTAGGTCATTATTACTGACATGTTTTCTAAGCTGCGAATAGCGTGTATTTCTGCAGTGCAGTTAATATTAATAAGTGGATTTGCAGCTACTTTTATATTCGTTATTTTGAATATAGATTCTTTAAAGTAATCAAACTCAGTACGACTTTTGTACCCTTTTGCTCAATGTACTGTTTGAATCTAAATATTTTTTCTTATGTTTGCTGAAACCCTGACGTATATAGTGTAGATAGATAGAAATCGTAGAAATTTACTTTTATTAGTTCGATATTACTTTACGTAATTGAATGTTAATTTTCAATCTATGTACAGAATGTAAAAATTGAATCAGACTATTTACAACTACTTGGATAATACAATGAAAATAAATCGATTAAAATTGAAAGTTATCTCGGAACAATTATAATCCTTTTTAATAAAAAACTACAGTTTACCAAACTTTGCCGATAAGGCTGTTTGGATGGAATGTGTGCTCATCCAGCAGCATCAAGTTTTTGGCCTTGGTCGACTTTTAAAACACTGAAAAGACGCATGGGGTGAGCGTATTCTTAGCGTAGAAGACGGATCTCTTAAGAAAATTTTCTTCAAAACGTACAGAAGAATAACTAAGACTAAAGTACATGATTTTTCACTTTGTTTTGGATTCTTTCGTATCTTCAGTCGATATTGTATCCCAGCCCTAAATTTAATAAAGTGTATCTGAAAAACGCATCGACAGTGAGCACATTCTTAGAATTTAATAACTCACTTTTTAATAGGGGGAGGTCAGTCATGAAGCCCGTCGTATCGTCCATGCCTGCATTCTGTAACGAAATAATGCATTATTTCATTTTATACAAACAACATTGTTCTAGTAAATATCTGAGGAAAGAATATGTGGAAAGAATCCCGACATTGCGGCCCGAGGGGTTTAATTTACTTGGTTTATTATGAAATTCTTGATCCGCGGACGTTTCGTGGATATTGGCCATTCATCGGACCTCGATGGAAGATGCGTGAAATGAAATATTACTACTGACGATTTTTCTTTAAAAAAAAATAGGTAGGTTAATAAATTTTATCTAAGCTTTCAATGAATGAAAAGTGAATTAGATAACTTGACTAGAATCCTTATATAACTTACTTGACCGTCATCGAATGTAGTGAGTCAAGTATGAACAGGGGGGTAAGGGTTGATGGGGGTTCGTGTGAGGAGATAGGCCGTCGTGTATTTGTGTGACGGATACTTATTTAAATGTATGATTGGGTTTGCACTTGGCCTTCATCTCACTTGATAGTAAGTGAGGATAAGGCCGTTGGATAGTAAGCGTGTGCACCGAGAAGTCTCTACCTAAATGAGGCGTTGGCTTTACTACCTTTCATACCGGACCACAACAGTGCTATTAACACTGTTTTGGCGGCAGACTTTGGTAACATGGTGGTAGCTAGCCAGGCGGACATATAAAATGCCATACCACCAACCAAACCGAGTATCGATAGGTTCCCCCACTGGAAATCGTACCCGCCGGAAATCCGGATTGTAAATCCAACATTTAGCCATTAGGCCACGGAGGCGGTTAAAATCGTCTGAGGATACGGTGGATGGTGTGAGTGTGAGTGGTGTGAGTGTGTGAGCTAGGGGGTCGTGTGTGTGTGTCGTATCACTGACCGTTGCGTCGTCTGTGTGGAGCGCGTGATGCAGCGCCAGCTCGTGCTGCTCCCGCGCACCGTAGTCCGCACGCCGCTCCCCGCCCCCGTAGCTGAACCCGCCGTGTGAAAGCTACACACACAACAATATACATCATCATTCAGAGGAGTTTACCACAATGTGATATGATGATTGATCCTATTTTGGATACTGATCAATTAACGTCGGCTAAATTTTCTATTAGACTTTACGATATATGTACCCGTACGAAACATCAACTTTGCCGGATTACAAGCACGTTATTTTATTATCTATTTAAATCAGATAAACATTTGTAACTACATCTCCAAGATCATACGAAGTATAACGAATTACAATTGTCATTTCATAACCCGGCAAAAGTAAAACTACTTGAATACGAGTACGAGTAACTTCTGATTGTATTTTAAAAAAAAGAATGAAATTTTCCTTCAAATTCCGAAGCCTGGCTTATTATGTCTACATTGGAAATAATCTGCTAGCATCTAAACTAGGCCGAGACTGATTATTCGTTCGCAATTAGCTTTAATCTCACGTGATTCCTCACCTCATTTAGAAGTCCTAATTTGATGAGGCGATAGGCTATTTTATCTCTCATAAACAGAGCACACCAGAGCAGGCAAAGGGAGGACAAGGAATGCCATAACGTAGGGAATTATCTATCCACCTGGCCAGCTGTGAACGACATTCTAAATAAGTCTAGAGCCAAACATCTGTGTTCACCAACCGAACTGAGTATCAGAGATACATCGCCTAATAACAGGGTTAGTTAAATATAATCGACACTGATAGAAAAACATTATAATTTATTTTAATTTTTATCACTACTTAGCAAAAGAAATACCTCGCTTTAGCTACATCGTCAATCATCTACAGCTTATATACGTCCCCACTGCAGGGGCTCAGGCCTACTCTCCTACAGAGTGGCCATAATCCACCACGCAGGCCCAGTGCGGGATCGGCGAACTTCACATACCTGTTCAAGACATGCAGGTTTCCTCACGATGTTTTCCTTCACCGTTAAGCAATCGGATAATGTACTTGAATTGAAAAACAACTCATAGGTACACGGCTGGATTCGAACCCGGAACCCTCAGATTGAGATTCTGCACCCTATCCACTACGCGGCCGACTTAACATCACATTATTTCCTATATGCCGGAACTAAAAAGCTATCAATTTCCAAAATTACCCAGCCATGATGCCGGGAAATAAGACCCAACGAGATGTCTTTCATAAATCGGTATTCAATAGCCAAGCCACATAATGTTGCCCGCTAAAAGTTACCCGACAATATACCATTGTGGATTGAAGCTGGCTTCAGGAAGACCGGGCCATTACGGAGAGCTAATCGGGGAAGTGCCGTCCTATCGAAGTGTATTGTTGAGGGGAAATATTGGATGACGAGCCCTGTGTCGTTCGTTTAAAGATATTTATTATATGAAGGAAAATGTAATGGTGAATTGGCAATATCTGATTTTTCATCTAGCTAATGGTAAATTCTATTCATTTGCTCATGTCGAAATACCGTTACCGTTAATATTACATTAAATGTTCGGGAACTTATTTTTCTTCTCTCCTCATCTGTTTTCACACTCTTTTCAATTTTACTTTTACAAACTATCACTGGAGTTTTGGTAAGAGCAGTAATATCCTACTAATAATTATAAGTGTGAAAGTTTGGATGTTTAGATGTTTGGATGTTTGGATGTTTAGATGTTTAGATGTTTAGATGTTTAGATGTTTAGATGTTTAGATGTTTAGATGTTTAGATGTTTAGATGTTTAGATGTTTAGATGTTTAGATGTTTAGATGTTTAGATGTTTAGATGTTTAGATGTTTAGATGTTTAGATGTTTAGATGTTTAGATGTTTAGATGTTTAGATGTTTAGATGTTTGGATGTTTGTGACGCTTTCACGGAAAAACTACTGAATGGATTTGAATGAAACTTTACAATAATATAGCTTATACATCAGAATAACATATAGGCTATAATTTATAAAGACATATTGTGTAAATTGTACAAAATCACACTTATAATATTAGTGGGATTACATGGGCAATTTGGGCATAACAAAAACGCGTTGCCTAGCAACCGACCATAGAATATCTATTTCGTATATACAAACTTTCGCGTTTATAATATTAGTGTGAAGACTATTTGAATGTACTACGTCAGATATTGAAATTTCTTTTGTTTCTTTAAACTATTAGCCTACGTAATAGAATAAACACTATTTGGTACCTTATGCTGGAAATGGAGATAGATGACTTCTATGCCTATCGTACAAGTAGAATAAATCCTGAAGTACACGCGGACAAAGTCGCGGGCGGAAGCTAGTACCCATATAAAATTAAATGTCACATTGTACGAGTATTAATGACAAAAAATTATCATATACGACAAACAACCAGACATAAGATTATTATACATGCTTCTCTTATTTAACAGAGTATTATTTTATTTTTAGTATATTTTTATTATTTATATTATATAAAAGAATTTATTATTATTATTATTATCGGCTCTAAACCCTATGAAATAGTAATTATCATTTCAATTTTTTTAAATCGTGTTTTGACGTCATTGAAAGTGTCCAAAATCTTTCACCAATCCGTTTAGCAATACACTTTTTTATACTAATTTAACGCCTTGGAATAAAATAGTTGTAATGTTTTGACGTGAACAAAAAGTCGTTTTAAAACAAGTATAATGGGTTGGCACTTGGCCTTCATCTCACCTGATGGTCAGTGATGAAAAGGCCTTAGGATTGTAATAATATTGACATACTAGTTACTATTTCCTTGAGACCTTTATTGAGTGGTTTCCAAGCCTCGCAGCAGGGTATGGAATTAATATATTTTATTAACAGGTAATTATAGAGGGGGTGCGGCGAGGGTAAGAAACTATGCGGAGGGTGCTGCGTGCCTCCGCAGGGGGCGGGAATAGTTCGAATTACAAATATCGTGTTTACAAGATGTTTTACTCGGTCGTTGATCTTGTTAAATCCATACTTTGAAGTAAATACAAAGCGAAGGAATACATATTTTATAATATTTAAAAAAATATTAGTGTTTAAAAACATTTTGCATGTTCCTGAAGTCCTATATGTAAGTTTTGTACATTTTTATAATTTGGCGAAACCATCATGCCACTTGCCGACTCACTGATGATAAGACTGTTTAATGGGTGTCAGCCTCTGCTCCCCCTAGCGTCTGCCCCTGGGGAAGCACAGGGTATAGTCGGGTTGATTGTACTCTTCTCCCTATAGACCTCAACTAAAATGCGTACTATGGTCAGGGGCATGCTAGCTAGTAGCTAAAGCGAATGGAGTAGGTATATTTAAGAAATGTGTATGAAACATGGAAAACGATCGATCAAAATCAGTTTAAAATTCGAATTTCGAATTCATACAATTTGCACCCAGTCGAAAGCAAGAACGCCTAACTTCTGAAATGAACGATTGCATTACATTGTGTCATGGAGGTTGCTGTAGTCAGGACAAGGCTGTAATAATAGTAAGTAAGTAAATGATTCGTGATATTTTATATAGTAAAAACGTATTAGTGTCCGGCGGGAGACAAGGCTTCACTGAAAGTCAGTGCTTCGCTTCATCCACTCCCGGTTGAAGTGCAGCTTATGCTGAGTGAAGACCTTTTCGGCGCTCACTGCGCGACACGCGTAGCGGCAAACTGACATAACATGTTTACTATTTATTTATTCGAATATTTGTGTACTATTATTGACGTTTTAATTAGTTTATTTTTCCATGTTTCTAGTTTATAATATTTTTCTGTGTGTTTGTTGTGTGTGTCGTGTTGTGAAAATGCCATATATATATATCTATGTCTAAGCTGTACTCACGTGGTGTGCATGTATTGCGTCATGGTGGTCCCGGTGGTGTCTCAGATGGGCGTGCGGCTCGTGGTGGGCGTGGTGCCGCGGGAGCAGCTGCTGCGGCGCGTAGTGCTGCGCGTACTCCGCACCCCCGCCCCCGCCGCCCCCGTACTCCATGCCATGGCTCTGTGGGGACAGTTGCGACGTCAGAGATCACACTACCACACACCTCACGGCGGACACGTCGAACAAATGTCGTGATATCGGCACACCTCGAACGGACGACTTTTATATATACGCGCATGTGAATGCTGCGATTTTCTGCACATCTAGGGGGGGGGGGGGGGGGGGACCTTCCGTTCTGTATGACGTACTATATCAATCGTTACTTGGGAACATTTTTTTAAATCACACATGACAATTTATGCCATGAAGTCGCAAGAGATAGTACAGCAGCTAAAGCTTGTTCGCTTAGCTCCACCCATGTGCCACGGTGCATGTACTATCGTCAACTTCTGCGCACGTGATCTACACCGCACCTAGGACAGTCCACCACGCGGACACAGTGCATCTAGTATACCTCACACACACATCTATGAATATCTGCTCAGTAGCGTGCAGGTTTTCTCACGATGTTTTCCTTCACCGAAAAGCCAATGGTAATGATTGCTACCTTTCGTGTGGAAGTTGACATTACATCTCATATATCCTACAATTCTCGCTCGTTTCTGATCGCCAGTGATTGATATCATTGATATAAGCTAGTATCGAAACAATACCTCGATTTTCTAGAACGAGGTCCTTCGAGCCGGATATGTATATCCGAAACTGAACGAGAGATCATTAATCAGTTTCCTGAACATCAAACAAAGATGGCTGTAATGAAATGACATTTAAAAAGATGCTGTACACTTTATGTTGCTTTTGTTGTAAGTATGGTATTTGTGTTTTAATAGGTATTGTATTATGTGTATTTTTCATAGAAGTACTTATTTTTCCTTGTATTTCCCACCACCTAACTTTAACCTGTCCTTTTCGCAGTTATTTCCCATTTCCTCTTTTGTGTAAAACCTTTTTAACATTTTAGTGTTTCTTTACTTGACACTGGCAGAACCATCACCTCTATGAAGAAGATTTTGTACACGTAAAATATTACCCTATATACAGTTATAGTTTTGTTCTAACTTTACTGTTTTGAATAGTGTAACATTTGAATTATTTTCTTTACTTTGAAAAAAATTAAAAACGACTTTGTCTCTAAAACTCTCAGTGATGCAGATACCTGTTGCTGATGGTGTGGTGACGCGGGGTGCGGTGCGGGTGCGAAGGGGGGCGGGAAGTACGGCGGCTGGAAGTCAGCTAGCGAGGGCTGCGTCCCGCCGCGGAACCCACCCCCGCCCAGACCCAGCCCGCCGCCGCCCAGCCGCTCCTGTAGAACACACACACAAATAAGATAGAATTGTGAACAGGGCTGTACTGACCATGTCGATCTATAATCGTCGACAATCGGGAAAATTATGGTTTTCGGACAAACATCTAAGGGATCAAGGGAAAGGGAAGAATCCAACTTGGCTGCGCAGAGTTCGGGAAGTTACGGCATATCATCTCGTTCAAAATACCTCAGCGTCTAAAGGTCTTTAATCCGTGCGTGATGCCAGTGATGACATACGGAACCGAAACGTGGTCCTGTTCGACAAATGAACCAGGTACGAGCTATGCTCGGAATTTCTCTACGTAGTAAAATCCGTAGACTAACTAAGGTCACCGACATAGATCGACGAGTCAGTGAGCATAAGTGGCAATGGACAGGCCACATCGCTCGAAGAACGGGTGACCGATGGAGAGTTGGAACTCCCGAGTGGCAACCACGTACCGGGAAACGTATTACCGACTGTCCCCCTACTAGATGGCCGATGGCCTGGATGCAAGTGGCTCGCGACGGCTCATTGTGACATACCATGAAGGAAGCAAAAATAATCCCCAGATAAGGTCAGAGTTTGATTCTCGGCGGTACCTATATGGCGTTCGGCTTGGTTGGTGGTAGCGCATTTTTTTCAGCGCCGGCGCAGCTTTCAAAACCCCCAAAGTATATGATGTACTGTGTACGCACACTGACTTATTAACAATGTCTGGAGCGGACATACAAAACGATCTCTAATTAATCTTTCTTACAAAGGTTAATTGTCTTGTAACAAACTAGTCAGCTAATTGCATTTATATACATGCGTTTAGTATTGGTACAGTCAGATGCAAAAATAAAAATGTCGGTTAGAAAATTTAAAAATAAATAACTTAAATAAGTAGTTTGTAAGACTTGTTGGTAATTATTGCTGCGTCCAACCTCCACGGACGAAATCTCCTTGGTGTGCAAACTCCGCGGCAACAAATGTCATTATTTTAGAAAAAGTAAGAAAAGAACAATTGACTAACGTTTTCTGTGACTTAAAAACTAGACGAAAATTACGACGCAAAAAGAAATTAAACTGCTTTACTGTCTAAAAGTGTTCTAATTTCAAGCCAAAGTGGTCTTTTGAGACAGATCTAACAATGTATTTCGCTAACTTATCTCAAAACTTGAAAGTAACCATAGAACTTATATCATGACGTTATTTTTAATTAATTTTATTGAAAACCACCTGTTTTAATTACATTTTATTATAAAATAACTGTGTACATACATTTGAATAATTTTGTGATGAGTAGTTTAGTACCTTTGCGATACCTATACCCAAAGAAGAGTAAATAGGCACCTTCTAGACCAACACGTAACATCGTCGACCTCATCGTCACTTACCATCAGGTGAGATTGAGGTCAAGTGTTGGTCTATCTTTAATAAAAAAAAAATGAAAAATGTCCAACTGTATAAATGTCCAAATTTTGAAACCTGCATAATAAAGTTTTTCACGATTATTAGACGATGTGAACCTGTCATGTAGACAATTAACCACTACTTAAAGAATGATTTAGTCCCTACTTTAGAAGAATACAGGGGTTTAGAAGGATTATTTCGCTTGGACATTTTAATCGATATTATTTGATTTATCTCGTGCGTGCCTATAGTTATACGCATCCTCTCTTTTTATCGCATAAGTGTATCTCTTTTGACGCGGCTTTACGAAATAGTAAACACACAAAACCACCACAGGGTAAGAGCGGGACAGTAAGTATTTCCGCGCGTGAAAGTAAACCAAGCTTGTCACGTTTTGTCATCTATTTCTATTCTTCTCTTCTTTCTTTCAAATGTCTCTGACTTACGTTACCAATAAGTCAACATGGCCGACGTGCAACGATGCACGCCATTTTGGAAGCTTGGAGAGCAACATCAGAAGTGAGATTTTCAATTTTAATCAAATAAACTGTACTTAAGCATGTTAATTCACTCTTTGTTGGACATTGGCTTTTTTATGCGATTGTACAGTAATTAAGTACTGAATAATTTGCTTATTAACGAATCAACGGGTCAATCTGTTCGAAGTTATATTAACACGTAGGAAATTATACTATTGTGTGAGTGAAATTAGGCATCAATTTGAAGACGTATACCTCACTCGATGCGTGCCGTAGTCTAGAAGAAGTTGTAGACTGTGCTTTCACTAACAGGATTGTTACATAATGTACAATGTATGGTACAAGGTCCCGTGAACCTACGTCATAGTAAAATTTTTGTTGTTTTGTCTGCGCAAGCACTAGCCGGTAGAAACGTTTGGCTATTATGAACCTTGAGTTGCGGTGTCTTTGACCAAGTAACAGATAGCAACGGTGTATTAAATAGAAGCCCAGAAACACCATTACTAATATTATAAATGCGAAAGATTGTTTGTCCTTATTTAACGTTGTAACAGAGAGTCAGAATGACTTGACAGGGTACTTTACTTGGAAGGGTCGGAAAACAAAGCCTACTTTTATCCCGATCGAGTAAGAAGTTCCCGTGGGATAATTTGTGAAGTCCAAGAGGATGAAGTCACGGTCAAAACGCTAGAATTATAAAGCGGAATCGATTAGTATTTCCTACGAGAAACTTGGCTCAAATATGTTTATCGGTCGAACCATTGCATGCACAGTTGTATCACTCAACGTGTCAAATGTTTCGTTACGTCTACATTGTTATTGTAGTATCCGTATGTTAATTATAACAGATCGTAGTGCAGCACACGCTCTGTAATGATATTCTTTTGATCTCTCACACGCGAACTCTGTATTAGGATCAAGTAATAGTTTAGTCTTCAGCACAGCGGTTCTAAAGTTCACTACAGTGGGACCCCTAGCTATATAAACTATTATTAAACGCTCTGACGGAAACAATTTTCAATATTGTTCTATAAATGTGAAAAGTGTTTACTTGTACGCTTGTAAATCTCAGAAACAACGGAACGGATTAGGACGAAATTAAAGTAAAACACGCATCCTAATTGTTCAATAAATGTGAAAAGTGTATGCTTGTACACTTGTAAATCTCAGAAACAGCTGAACGGATTGGGACGAAATTAAAGTAAAACACGCATCCTAATTGTTCTATAAATGTGAAAAGTGTATGCTTGTACACTTGTAAATCTCAGAAACAGCTGAACGGATTGGGACGAAATTAAAGTAAAACACGCATCCTAATTGTTCTATAAATGTGCAAAGTGTATGCTTGTACGCTTGTAAATCTCAGAAACAGCTGAACGGATAAGAATGAAATTAAAGTGAAACACACGGATGCGTACAATATGTTCTGGACTAACACATATGCTACTTCCTATTCCGACAAAATGGTCCCGTCGGACAATTTCTGAAATCCACGCAGACGAAGTTGCGGACATGAGTCAGATTAGTTCATAAATTGTGAAATATCAATCTTTGAATATCATTTTGTAGACTGACTCCTTGGTAAGTTGGATGTGTCACTAAACACAAAAGTCTTCGAGCAACACAGTAAATAAATCATTACATTCAAGGTGTCTTTTTTATAATATGTGTATGTATAAAATATTAAGTATTCTACTATAACATTAAGTAGTTCATTCTCATTCCGATTTTGACTAACACCTTTCTAGTAGTCATAGTCATATTTTATTGACTGGGTCGCCGCCTGAGGGAGAGGGGCTCTGATCCTCGGACGGGATCTTTCCTGGTCCAAAGGATCTCCATTGACATCCAACGTGGCAATCGGGACCAGATTGACGCGAGTTCTTAGGTTAGGTTAGATTACGAGTTTCTTTATGTTGTAGGTTTAATTTTATTACTAATCTAGGCTAAGTTTTCTAACAAATCTAATTTTAAATGCAAAATTAGCTGTTTAACATAATCGTAAGCTATTTTACTAAACTTTTATTTGATGTGATTTTTAAAATTGGAGATGAAGTATTTAGTTAAATTTCAATTCTCATTCATGTTAAGGGATCTTTGAACTTGGTCGTTGAGTTTGAGAACCACTGGATTCGTTTTTAGTCAGATACCACAGTTACTATTGTTAATGTATTCGTCCACGGAAGATATTTTTAAAAGCACAAATTATATAGAACATATAACTTTGTAATGACTATTATTTCGTGTGAAAAAAAGCTGTTGGAAGGTGAAAAAGCTATCACTCTACCAGATTGGAGTCATTTGTAATCGCAAATTGTAACATGTAAGTATCATTTAACAGATCTATTTATATATAGGAAGCCGACGGAGGAACACGGTCTCGCAAAATGCAGGTCTCCCTCGTTTAGGAGATAGTGACAAAACTATGATACCTTGAGACATGTAGACTTCACCAATATAGAATTGTCCTTGCAACTAAAAGTTAACAAAAACAACACTTATGAAACATATAGTTTCTTGTTTTGGTTATAACGTTGTACAATAAAAAAAAGATATTTTTTATTACTTATTTATAGATATAAGTGCTATCATCGTAGATGTAGGTACACACGGCTACACATCTAGCTATACATTTCCAGTATACTCTGACCTCGCACTGAATGTACTAACTCACGATGCTGGTTCAGCTTACACTGCAAATGTATAGCTTGATCTGTAGCCGTGCGTACATAGATAGAAGGCATGCACACCGAAACATGAAACACAACAGTGCTATTAACATGGTGGCAGCTAGCCAGACGGACTGAGATTACGCTCTACCCGCAAAGCAAACCAAGTACCCCAGTGGGAACCAAGTTCCCCGGAGGTATGGCCACGGAGTTGGTTGCAAGTGAAGAAACCCACAAATATACTCAGCAATTTTAAAAGATCGAACTTAGTGTAGATACTAGTATTTTAGGGCACTTTCAAAGGATATCCAATCTTACCAATATAATAATAGCTCATTGCTTTATTAAGCCCCGTGCCACACCTACTGATTCTTTACTGACTGATACAAAATTTACCGATCCGCACCATCATGAAACGTCGAAACGTTCTAGGTGGATCAGAACAGAACAGAAAAGCCACGGGACAGGACCGTTTCATAAACTACTATCATCGACAGCCTTTATATGTGTCCCCACTGCTTATGCTCTCTTAGAGACAATGTATGGGCCATAGTCCACCACGCGGGCCCAATACGGATTGGTAGAGTTCACACACACCTTTGAATTTCTTCTCAGGAGTGTGCAGGTTTCCTCACGATGTTTTTCTTCACCGAAAAGCCAATGCTAATGATTTTTATCATTCGTACATAAATACCAAATTGGAACTCATTGGCACGAGCAAGGATCGAACCCAGACCTCGATTGATCAGGGGCTGATGTTCTACACAACTGAGCTACCATGGCTCTTTAAAATTCTATGAATCATGATAAAAGTAGTTTGCTTTCTGTCAAACTTTAAATTCTTGAATGTCTACCACATATGGGGTGCAATGTACAAAAGACTAAGATCCTTACAACCTCACGCCTCACGGTTGTGGTTGATAACGATATCTCTAATTACCTAGGCAACAAGGATCAATATCGCATGACGTCAGCAAAGAGACCAATAAGCCGTGAGGTTCTAAGGATGTTTTTTCTTTAGGTGATTGAATTTTAGACTACAAATTAATAATATCTTTCGGTATTTTATAATGTAGCTTCATCAAAAAGAAATGATACAATATACACGTTTTTCTTAAGATTTGCATAGGGTACGATAAATAATTTTGTGTTGCACCATCCCACGATAACGCTGAGTCGAAATAACAACACTACGTGTATTAAATTACTAGTAACGAATAACTGCGGTAGTGAAGTGACATGCACATCGATAACTTTCGATCTAGTTTATTTTTGTTTTTATTTGGTTTTTAATTTATGCGCGCGGCCGGATGCGCGGTGAAACGACTCGATGACATAGTGAGGTGCCGCGATTAATTGTCGATGTCGATGGTATGTAATGGCAGCAAATAATTCTGGAGCGATTTTTTTCTAGTTAGTATAAAATTTTAGATATGATGAAATAAAGTTTCAATTATTTACACAAAAAGTATACAGATAAAAAAGTTGGTTTCTTCACATAATACCAGGATAGATCAAGGCCAAGTGGAAATCCAATAAGTTTTAATTCAATTACACAGGCGATAAGGTCTTCTATATGTACAAACATTTTTGTACAAGTAAGCTCATTTGTAAATGTTTTCAATGTATGATACAATTTGTTCATTTTGATTTGATTTGTATTTATCTATCAAACATAACTAGTGTACACTTAACACTTAACATATTGTTAATTTCCGACATATACATGTATCCTTACAATGGGCAAAAAGCTTGCCTTATCTTCAGCCACCATAAAATACAGAGATCGTGAAAATAATTTATAGCTCATATCACAATTCACAACAATATAATAATATTTTTTCAAAATTCAAATTCAATCATCCCAGCTGTATAATCTACCATTGCCTTTATCCAACAAATCAGTTTTATAAAGATGGTTGTAATTACAATTTTCACGGTGGAACAGTGGCTGCCAGTTATTACGACGCGCGCCATGTTCACCTTTACGCTGGGTTTATTATATTGAAATTGATTGTTACGCACGTCTAATCCATGTTATTTGAAAAGCATCTGGTTTTTCTTAGCAATCGCGTTTTCAAGACTGATTTAGAGCGATCTAGTGGTCTATAATATGAATCCCTATTTTTATTTATATTTTTATATTTTATTTTATATTATTTATATAATATTATAAATGCGAAAGTAACTCTGTCTGTCTGTTACGCTTTCCCGCTTAAATCTCTCAACCGATTTTGATGAAATTTTGCACAGACAACCTTTAGACCCTGAGAAAGGACATAGGCTACTTTTTAATGCGAAAAATAAAGTCCACGCGGGTGAAGCCGCGGGCAGAAGCTAGTAATTAATATACTGAAAATGCACCCAACAACGTTCTACTGAAAATGTAATTCTGATTAAGAAACCAACTTAACTTTGCAGCTAAATTACATTAATTAAAAACATACCCGATGTATGCTTTCAACTACAAAGTTATGTTTGTAAACATAAAAAAGTTATTTTTACTGTGTTATAATAAAAAAATTCTGGTATTAATTCCTATGATTGTGCCGTAAGACCTTGCTTAGTACCAAATTTCAATATTCTAGGTCAACGGGAAGTACCCTATAGGTTTTGGTTCCCTTGCATTTTATATGGAAATGGTCTTAAATACAGCTATATCTTTTTATCGCGTGGACTTATTTATCAGTTTTATTTTTACAGATCTAAGGGAACGGCAGAGTTGAGTATTCGGTATTAATTTCAATTTGACACCTCCAAGCGTTCCTGAAAAAAAAGGGTCTAGACAGACAGACAGACAGACAGACGGACATCAAAGTAATCCTATAAGGATTCCTTTTTTCTTTTGAGGTACGGTACCTAAAAAAGATTAAAATTTCTACATACCCACCCGTACACACGCCGGGAAATTTGGTTGGTGATACCATTTTATATGTCCGCCTGGCTCGTCAACACCATGTTACCTAAGTCTGCCGCCAAACAGCTGTGTTGTAAGGTGGCAGAACCAGCCTGAGACCTGGGTGCGCACGCTTATCCAACGACCTTATCGTCAATTATCATCAGGTGAGATAAAGACCAAGTGCAAACACATTATAAAAAAGGGCATCAAGTATGGTAGAAAAAGCTACTGAATTTTGTCAATTATCTTTAATTGTTCTACTCGTAGACTAGAACTTTAAATCTTTCCTAATGAAGTTATAAATGCATTGCTGTATTTTTTTGCAACTTGAACTTCTGCAATGTATTGTGTATTTAGGTAATCCTAACGCACTTTGTCAAAATGAACAACCTTATCACTGTGAAATAAATTAAAAATCAGTTTGAATTTAATCTGAAATTAATTTTCATTCAGAATTTATATTGCTCTAATAAAACATTGCACAAGCTGTTGCTCTTGTTTTGACTTGATTTATGCATTTTAATCAAAAGCGTAAATCAATTAGTCAATAACTTATTTTTCTTCTATCGCTACCTATCATCGGCGTCTGGTTACGAGTGTTGCAAGAAAACTTGATATACGGCCAGTGCCTATCTAACTGTTTTAGGTCATAAATAAATCTGAAGCTAAATAGCGGGCATTTTACATAATTGTAAAACATATTTTTACTCGACTACGACAGCAAAGCAAATACCGTTATGTTTTTCAGTAAATAAAAAGTGGGTTTTAAACAGAAATCGAGATAAAAATAATAGGTTAATATACTACTATGAAAAAATAACTATTTCACGACTTCAATGATCACACATCAACAGCATATATATGTCCCCACTGCAGGGGCTCAGGCCTACTCTCCTACAGAGAGTGTATGGGCCATAGTCGACCACACACGTCTTTGAATTTTTTATCAGGATTATGCAGGTTTCATCACGATGTTTTCATTCACCGAAAAGCTAATGATAATGATTTTTATCACTCGTATGTACATACATTCCAAACAACAAATTGGAATTCATTGGTACGAGACAGGATCGAACCCAGACGTCGATTGTTCAAGGACTGAAGCTCTACCTAACTGAGCTACTACAGCTTCAATAATCAACATTTTAAAACACTTGAAACCCAAAATTCAAGTCAAAAAAAGAAACGAAAAAGTTGATTGACCGAAAGGGTTTATTTTTTAATTAATATTTGTATTAATATCTAGCATATTCTGTTTGGTAAATTTCATCCAAATCCGTTCAGCTGTTTAGTTGTTGATTTTTCATTACGTCCCAAAGTCTCAAACACCCAAACTTCTACATTTACTTAACAATTAATTAACAACACATAAGGTATGTATAAAAAGCGTTTTTATCTCATAAAATGGTCCTAACCTCAAATTAAAAGCAAATTAATCGGCATTAACATGTCCAGTAAATCAATTAGAGTCAAAACTGTGCGCTTGCGACACTCGTACCGTTACCATAGATAATGTATTCTAATTATATAACGTCAGATTTAATGTAAGTAGATCTAAAGGAGGTGATAATGTAGCGTAATTACAACGCGGAGGCTGCGATGGCCGATTTGACGCGCGTAAATCATGTCCGAAATAGGGACGTGCGCAAGAGTTGGTCAAGCGTTGCGTTAACTCATTCAAATCTTAAAAATAGTGACGTATGTCTGATGACGTGATAATCAAGATGGGATGATTTGAAACTAGCATTGGCCTTAGAAAGGCCCTCATGTGTTTCTATTATGCTATGATTTTGGATAGTAGATCTGGGGCGAGGGTTCAATGCCATCGTGAGACATCGGGTTGATAATATCGTGTCCACTGGAATTTGTTCTGTATTGGTTATTGTGGCAACTCTAGCATTCGTGGACTTAACAGCCGGGTTAGAAATTGGTTGCGTTATTGTCATCATTCTGTATACGTCCCCACTGCAGGGGCTCAGGCCTCCTCTCCCACAGAGAGTGTATGGACCATAGTCCACCACGCAGGACCAGTGCGGATTGGTAGACTTCACACACACCTTTGACTTTCTTCTCAGGAGTGTGCAGGTTTCCTCGCGATGTTTTCCTTCACCGCAAAGGCAATCGTAATGATTTTTATCATTCGTACATAAATTCCAAATAACAAATTGGAACTCATTGATACGAGCCAGGATCGAACGTAGACCTCGATTGTTCAAGGACTGATGCTCTACGGAACTGAGCTACTACGGCTATTTATTATTATTTCATTCAGTAAATAAAGTAAGTTTACATTCTTTTTCAAGGGGTTTTTATGCGGACCGTAGCGAAGCAAAAAAAAATATGTCATGATATTTTCTGAAATGTTTGCTGTTTCTTCGATATTTCTTGCTTTGCACTACGGTTTCGGCTTATCGCAAAGAGCTCGATCGCACAGTGGTTCCGGCACACGTACAAAACAAGCCACAGTAATGGGTCCAGCGGTGACCCACCGTGACCTTCTAAATAAACAATAGTTCTGACTTTCACCTCTCGAGGAGCGATACATCAAAACACATCGTCAGTGGAATCGATGCCGCGATGATATCGGTTAATGTAGGAATTCGGAGGGCCTAAGTAACTTCATTAATAAGAATGTTTGACAGTTTGACAATGTTAAGGCGATTTTCTGAAATAAACATACTTTTTGGTGTAACGTTATAGGACGCTGAGATAGATCTTGAGAATCTCTAATTAAAGTATGTATATCTTTATGGCTTTATCTTCACTTTGCAACTACCAGAAACGCGATTCAATGAATTTGGCTCGACAGATTGCGTAATCGAAAATACTATTCAAAAATCATATTTCCTCAGATTATTGTTAAACAACATAAGGTATGGCAATATAAATTGCTTTAATTAATAGGTAACCATAACTCTCAACTTGCTTTTTTTATAATCCTTACGGTTATTTTTTAAATGAATTTAATGTGTTTTTTCGCGTTTGTAAACGCAGGGCTCACGCGTAGCTATGACATTCCCGACCGTATGGCCCTAATATGAGAGTTCTAGAGTCTCACTTAAGCCACGCTCATTAGAGTTTCAATGTAGCACCTTAATTGATAGCCAGCCGAGAAGTCGTGCAGTGTTCCCTCACTAGACCGTACTAGATGGACTGACGACCTGGTTAAGGTTGCGGGGAGTCGCTGGATGCAGGTGGCTCGGGACCGGTCAATGTGGAGTACGATGGAGGAGGCCTATGTCCAGCAGTGAACGTTTCCCGGTTGATGATGATAGAAGGCAAAATGTTAAATAGTATGAACTGAATATGTACTTATTCATAGAGTATATATTCTGAATTCCTCGAAAACAGTCGCGGGAGATTCGTTTAGTGATTGATACGATTTAAAAAGAATTTATGTACTTAATTATCCCAGTGATTATTTTTTTGTGTTTGATAGAAAATCATCTTTATTTGTAGTATAATTGAACGCCATTTTCTAACCAATTTCAAAAAAGAAAAGAATTTCAAAGTTCTCAATTCGACGGCTATGTTTTTTAATGTTTGTTACCTCAAAAGTTTCGATTGGTTGAACCGATTTTGATGATTATTTTTATATTAGAAAGCTGGTGCTTCTCATTTTGTTCTATTTTGGTCTAATTCTTATAAAGGCATCCATGAGAAAACAATGTAAATCTTAAATTTGCTGTAGACTTTCAGGACAGTTGAAGACGGTAGCTAGTTATTTTTGAACGGTATACTCGTAACTTGTTGTCTGTACGAGTAGTTCTGTGTCGCCCTCAGCCACTGAAATTCAGTGTGTGTATACCCAATAGTTCCACTGAAGTTGTCACATGGCTGGACTGCTAGGAATTTTATTCCCCAAAGTCCCGTAACTCATGCAATGGGTCTGAGTGCAGTAGTGCTGATTGACTTTTGGGAATAATATTCACAGCAGTCCAGCCATGGGACAAATTCAGTGGAACTGTGAATACACGATTCGGTGGACGCCGCAATTTATCGATTTATTATGTGTCTTAAATATCGATGTCATTTTTCGGAGACCATAGACCAAAAAAGAACGACTCAGAAGTCAAAAACAAAACGCAACTAGTGCAGTCAATTACCGTCTATCGATATCGATGTAACGTCTCATCCAATACAGTTTACTGTTAGCCGGCCGGTCCATCAATCAGCCGCGTGTATGTATATCTCTATTACAATGCAATGTAAATTGATCGATATGTGTGCCTCATTAACATTCGAAATGAGTGTCAAGTGTTTGGAGGCTTTTAATTTTAGGCACTGGATTCAGGTAGTTTTGAGATTGCTAGACTGGCCGAAGACGAAATAAATAGCATGTTGAAATATCGCAGTGAGTAAATGAACATACGAGTATTAAACGTAAAAAAGTTGTTAAATGTAAAACTTATTTGATTCACGTCATCGCTTATTAAAAATTAAATAATAAATTATAAAAGTTTGTAAGTAATTTGATTAAAGCGACATAAGTATTTCAAAAAGAATATTTGCTGCTAATTTAAAAAAGTATACCGTAAATACATTGCACATGGAGACTCCTTAGTACTGGTATATCGTGTACAATTAAGAAAAATAAATCATAAATTCATAAACGACTCGATGACAGCTTGGATCGCATAAAAACGGTCTCCATTTTATTGACCGTGTGAAATTCTAAATCGATTGCACGTAGTTTTAAACCGTTAAAATTTCAATTTTATGGTATTAGGAACCATTTTATTATGTCAAATGTTAAGTTGATTGGTTTTATTTTAATCATGAATACGTGCCTAAAATTAAGATGTTATGCGGGTGAATGTCTCAACCGTCTCAAATTCTGCTATTTTACGAGGGGCATACCGAAATGATCGGGAATATAAAACAATACATACAGGAAATAACTAAATTTATTTTTATTGCTTTTCGAAGTATTCTCCGTTGCAGTTAATGCACTTTTGCATTCGTTCGAACCAATTATTATAGCAGCAATTCCAGTCCGAAGTTGACATGGTCAAAATCGTCGATTTGTATGCTTCCACTGCTTCTTCTGGACCTTGAAACCGCTGACCACGCAATAAATCTTTGATTCTAGGGAATGTAAAGTAATCATTGGGACTCAGATCAGGGCTGTATGGAGGATGATCCATTAATTCAACGTTTTCCTGCTTCAAAAACTCGCTTGTTTTCTGAGCGGTGTGAGAGCTCGCATTATCGTGATGGAGGATTATGCGTCGTTTCGGGTTACCTCTACGGAGTTCGGATATCATCTGTGGCAAACAAACCGTTGTATACCAATCAGCGGTAACCGTTCTCCGTTCCTCTAAGGGAACTGTGACTACATGTCCTGTTTTCGCGACAAACGAAGCGACCATTTTCTTCGATACGCTGCGAGAGCGGACAACTTTTGTTGGCTTGATCTCACCTGCGAAGACCCAGACAGCCGACTGATGCTTTCTTTCTGGCTCATATGAATAGATCCATGATTCATCACCAGAGACAATGTTATAAACTGCTTTTGACTTTCCTCCGTTGAAGCGTTGCAGAGTAGACCGGCACCAATTGACACGAGCCGCCTTTTGCTCTTCGGACAAATTATGGGGCACCCAGCGGGAAACTAGCTTTCTCACTCCCAGTTCACCATGTAAAACAGTTTGTATCGCAGTCATACCTATCCCTAAAGTAGCCCGAATCTGCTCATATGTAATATGTCGGTCATCCTGTATCATTCGGCGCACAACAGCGACATTTTCTGGTGTAACCGCTGTTTTTGGCCGGCCTGTGGAAGGTACGGTGCCAAGAGAAGCACGTCCACGCCGGAATTCAGAATACCAGCGATATATTGTCGTCTGGCTAGGCGCTTCACTCTTGAATATAGATATAAGCTCAGCGAGACATTGTCCCTGTGGATACGCTCCGAGCAAGGTTTTTCCTTATGCAGGCAGTGACACTATGCCCTGTGAATTTGAAGATGGGAAAATTCACGGGCTCCCGTTGGATTGATGAGAAGGAAAAGATGGGACTCACCGCTACCGATGGAGACGCCTGGACACCTTCGGATCCCACAATCACAATCCAGCACGAGAACCACCTGCTGAACTACACCTTTCGGAGCTTATTTTGATTGTTATACGTAATTTGATAATGTCTTTTCTAGTGTTGCGCGGACGCGTTCGCACTCGCGCTTGCTACACGTCACAGTGTGTGTTCGATGTTGTAGATGGCGCTACTTGTTCGCGGCGCGGTGAATGAATGGATAGGTTAGATTTGGATTGGAAGTAAATCGGGACTACGGGAAGTCCCGACATATCCCCCCACTTGAAATGCACAAGGGATTTCAAGGAACGACATACCAAGAGTGCTGAAATTTTAAACTAAATCCTAACTCTACATAACCTAAATAAGACTTAACTACAGTTGAAAGCAGAGTTGAACGGAAAACGTAATTACATAGGTAGGGGGCAAATCTTAACTACTGGCCGACGAAAAGTATGACCATTTGATGTACGAACTGTCACAACTCTTGTCACATTATCGCGGCCTGGATGCAGCTGTACAATTTGAGCCAATTTCCAGCACATGGTTGGTAAGTTTGGTTCAATCATTATCACTAAATCGTTAACTTTTACGTTATTATTGTTACTCGTGAACCATTTACTCTTTTGCTGAAGAGTATGAAGATAGTCACGCTGCCAAACACGCCAGAATGACTGCGTCATTTTCTGGAGCATGTGCCAGCGAGAGCGTGGACAAACGTTCTCATCGATTTGTATCTCCGGTAATGCTATAAGGGGGCCGCCTACCAGAAAGTGACCCGGTGTAAGGACATCTGATTCTGAGGGGTCCGGCGATAGTGTACATAACGGACGCGAATTCAGTATGGCTTCAGTTTTTGACAGCACCGTAGACATTTCCTCGAAAGTCAAGGCTTGCAAACCAATGACACGTTTTAGGTGGAATTTCACGGATTTAATTCCACTTTCGAAAATACCACCGAAGTGCGGGGCACTTGGCGGGTTAAATTCCCACTTGATTTGACGACTCGTTAAACCGTCGGATATATCCGAGAATTGTGATTTAAATACATCGACTATCTCCTTTAAATGACGGTTAGCGCCTACAAAGTTCGTCCCGCAGTCAGTTCGGATAGCAGTACAGAGACCACGTCGCGACACGAACCTATCTAAGGCGGCGAGAAGGATTGGATGCAATATCGACATTGACAGATTTGCATTGTCTATTCTTCCCCCCACTCGAAGAATGCCATCTTCATCTAAAAAGGGTGATAATTTTTGAATCGACTTCGGACAAGACAACTCTTGTGTAACTTGTGTTAGCTCATCTTTAAAATGAGACTGTTGTGTGTGCTTAACAAGCAGCACCAGTGACTTGTGTAATTCATCAGAAGAAAGAGAAGATAACACTCGATCCTCCTTCTTAGTTTTTAGATTTTTGATAAATCGCAAACACCATGCAAGTGTTCTGACAATAGTCGTGAAAGATGATTGCCTCGATGTGAGACTTGACAGGATATCGTCAGACTGGACAGAGACAAAGCTGTGATCGACCTGAGGCTTCATTTCCGGGACAACTTCTTGCACACTTGAAGATCTTGTCGGCCATTCGGTTATCGGTTGACATAGCCATGAAGGACCGGACCACCATAACGGATGAGCGACCAACTCCATACATGTAGTACCGCGACTACTGCAATCAGCTGGATTGTCCTGAGTTGAGACATGATTCCACGAATCTACACTGACTAAGTCAGTAGCTTGAACAACTCGGTTAGCTACGTATGTTTTCAACAGATGTGGAGGAGTGTTGAGCCAGGCCAGAGTAGTTGAGCTGTCAGTATACGCACGCACGGATGCGATATCAATCTTATTACTCAATAGCTGGAACATGTGTTTTAACACTTTCGCTAGCAAAACTGCAGCACACAGTTCCAGGCGATTGACTGTCGTTGGCTTCAAAGGAGCTACTTTGGATTTGCCGATTAGTAGTCTCGTTGAATTTTCATTCGGACCAATGGCGCACAAATAGACGCAGCAACCATAACCTTTTGATGATCCGTCACAAAACCCAACTAAATGGATTTGAACAAGGTTTAGCGGAAGTACTAAGCGTGGCAGTCGGACTTCTTGCAAATCATGCAGGTTAGCGGCGATCACGTGCCACTGTTTTGCGAGATGGGGTGGTATTTTCTCGTCCCAACTGAGATTCAGACGCCACATCTCTTGGAGGAGCAGCTTTGCTGCGAAGACTACTGGAGAAATCCAGCCTAGTGGATCGAAAATCCTAGACACTACTGAAAGTACCGAGCGCTTATCAAGCCGATCGATTTCAATCTTATCAGTGAAGGAGTACGAGAAACTATCACTAGCTGGATCCCATCGAATCCCTAGAATCTTCACGAATTCTTGGTGTGACTCATCGAATGTCTTTGACGTCTGACAATGTTCTACAGGGACACCCTCTAGAAGCTGAGCAGAATTTGAACTCCACTTTCGAAGTGCGAACTTTCCTTTTGCCAGTAAAGACACAAGATCGTCTTTAAGTTGAATGGCTTCGTCCAACGACGAGCAACCAGTTGTAATATCATCCATAAACGTCTCTTTGCGTAATACCTCAGCGGCGCGCGAAGGAAACTCGGATCCATGATCATCAGCAAGCTGACGTAGCGTCCTGATGGCCAGGTAGGGTGAACTACTGACACCGTATGTGACGGTGTTCAGCTCGTACTCAGTCAACGGTGCGTTTGACTGAGCGCGCCAGAAGATGTGCTGATAAGATCTATCTTCTGGACGAATTAGTATCTGCCGGTACATTTTACAAATGTCAGCAGTGAAGACAATCGTATGCAGTCGGAACTTTGTGACTAAATCAACAATATCGATTTGAAGTTTAGGACCGACATGAACAACGTCATTGAGAGACTTGCCTGAAGAAGTCTTACTGCTGGCGTCAAACACGACGCGCAAACGAGTAGTTGAACTTTCAGGTCTCAACACGCAGTGATGGGGTATCACGTTAGTTATCCGCTCAGTAGACGAAGCAGTTGAAGGTTGCATATGATCTAACTCTTCGTATTCGCGCATAAACTTGGAGTACTCAGACTGGAGCTGAGGGTCACGCACGAGGCGTTTTTCAAGGTTTAGAAAACGATTAAGACTCTGTTTGTGTGAGTCACCCAAATCGGGAACATCGTCCTTCAACATGATGGGCACGACGTATCGACCGTCCGGAGTACGACTTGTACCTTCCTGGTACATCCTTTCACACACCTCATCCTCTGGGTTGATAGCTGACGCCGTCGGAGGCTCTTCTGCTTCCCAGAATCGTTTTACGAGGTCGTCGAGCGCACAGGTGGACGCGACGAGAGATGTCACTGATGGTGACTTATTATTTCGAGCATTGTGCGAAAACTGGCCGCATACAATCCAACCGAAGACACTAGATAGAGCGCATGGCAATCCAGGACCGGGAGAAAATCGCGCGCCAGTGTAGATCTGGTCGAAACATTCGACCCCTAACAAAATATCGACCGGACTAGGCACGTGGAAACGTTCATCCGCGAGGTCTAAGTGAGAATAGTTATCTCGAACTGACGACGGTAATGACGTACACGGCATCATCGACGTGATTTTTGATAGCACTACTAAAGGTATATCGAATTTAACCTTATCATTTTGACGAGGCATTACAGTACAAAAAGTAACACCCTTTATATTGTGTACATTGTTTTGACCCAACCCCGCAACATTCAAGTTACATTTCTTTATCTGCAATCTTAATCGCCGTGCGCAAGCGCTCGTTATGAATGAATCCATACTACAGCTGTCCGTGAGCGCCCGAGCGCACTGCATCGATCCGTCAGGATGACGTAATCGGACAACGGCAGATCCAAGAATTTTTACAGAACTACTAGACTGCTCCGCGGTCGACTTGACGGTGGTAGTGAGAGAAGTACTCGGTATTTCTTCTCCACTGTTGGACGAGGTTTGTGTCTTATCTATGTGTAACAACGTATTATGTTTACTACTACACAACATACAACTTAATTTTGAATTACAAGTTTTAAAATCATGACCCGATCGTAGACAGTTAAAACAAAGCCTTAATTCACTAATTAGCTTGCGCCTCGAAACAACATCCATTTGTTGCAGCCTACTGCATCTATAAATAGAATGCGTGTTTTCGTTACAGCAGGGACAAGCCTTTTGTTCCTTATCTTTACTGCAATGACTATGACTAACAGCCGGAGTAGACGTAACGAGTGACGTTTTTTGCTTCGAAATAGGAGTTTTGTTCGAACGAGTTTGTTGTTTTGACGAGTTTTGGTCATAAGTCGAAGTCGATTGACTGACTTCTAAAGCCTGAATGTAGTTTTGTAAGAACTTAATTAGACTATCTACCTTTGGTAACTCGTCTTTATTTTGTAATTCGAACTGTCTGCGTGTATCAGAGTCTAAGTGACGATTTACAACATAGAAAAGTAAGAACTCACTGAGTTCATTTATTTGTAAGGCGCGTAAAGCGTTTACACATTCATATGCGGTATTCGCCGTTAACGAAAGACTGGTCAAAGATTGTTTATTTGTTGATTGTAATTTGAATATTTTATCTAGATAAGCCGTGGCGAGAGTGCGTTTGTTGTCAAATCGGTCTAATAACAATTTAAATACGACGTCATAGTTGTGTTCCGTTATCGGAAGACCTTTAACAATCGTTAAGGGGAAGCCTGACAAGTATGAAACCAAATAATGAAACTTTTCAGTCTTTGACAATGATTTGTTTTGATGAATTAACGGAATATAACTGTCTTTGAACGTCTGCCAGTGCTCGGCGTTGCCATCAAACTTTGGGACGCTTATGTTGGGTAACTGTACCCTTATCGTGGAATTCACTTCCGTCTTAGCGTCCGGTACAGGTAACGTTTCCGCAAATTCAAGGACTTTGTAATACAATTCATCGAAAGCATCCAATTTTTGGTTATCTAATGCCGCATCCTCCTCTAACGTTATTTCAATTTCATTAATTCGAGAATTAACATTGATAAAAGTTTCTCTAACTTTATCAATACGTTTGAACCTCGCACGAAAATTGGGTAACACGGACTCATCAATTATGGCCTTAGTGGACAAATTATATAAAATCTGTACCGTGAAGAATTCATGTTCACGTAATTTAATTAAAGATTTCAACTCCGCATTCAATTGCTCTTCTGTAGGCATTATTCAAAATTACTAAACTAAATAACAAGCACTTGGTATGTCCTACCCTTAACTGCCACTGTCTGCACAAGATTAATTAGTGGAGGGTAGAAATAAACTTGAACCTTTTTTTCACCCACAATTCAAATAAATTACCTACAGAAATTTTATTTCATGCAACTGTTATCAGATTTTGATGCTGATAAGCTATGATATTTTACAGGGAAAAGTACGACTTTAGATTAAATAGGAAGGAATTCCTTGATTGTACGTAAATACGGAATTCGACTTCCTCACAGGAGGCACCAAATTTTATGGATACGCTCCGAGCAAGGTTTTTCCTTATGCAGGCAGTGACACTATGCCCTGTGAATTTGAAGATGGGAAAATTCACGGGCTCCCGTTGGATTGATGAGAAGGAAAAGATGGGACTCACCGCTACCGATGGAGACGCCTGGACACCTTCGGATCCCACAATCACAATCCAGCACGAGAACCACCTGCTGAACTACACCTTTCGGAGCTTATTTTGATTGTTATACGTAATTTGATAATGTCTTTTCTAGTGTTGCGCGGACGCGTTCGCACTCGCGCTTGCTACACGTCACAGTGTGTGTTCGATGTTGTAGATGGCGCTACTTGTTCGCGGCGCGGTGAATGAATGGATAGGTTAGATTTGGATTGGAAGTAAATCGGGACTACGGGAAGTCCCGACACCCTGAGATAATCCTCGTCGAAAGTTGTAAAAAATTATGGCACGGAAACTTTCTCTTGTAAGCTCCATTTTTTTATCGACCTATCAATTTCAAACTGATATTGTTCTTTAAAAAAAATTTTTTTTTTAATTCTGTCAATTGTATTCGATTTTCAACTAACCAGTGTTTATTCATCAAAAAGAGTTTTTAATCTAATTAAATCGAAAGTACTCGATTACCGATCTTTTCGGTATGCCCCTCGTATTCAGATACAAAGCTGCCGCATATAATTTTGTGAGGTACTTTTATTATTATAGTAGTGGGGTATAAGGAAAAAGTAATTTTTCCTAACTTTTATAAATTAAAAATTTAATACATTCTTTACATGGAGCTTGTCTCTGTATTTTAGATGATGATTTATTTTATATCGTGATATGTGATTTATTTACAAAATTGTGGCTTTCAAATAAGTTGAGTTGTTTGAATTGAATCATTAAAAAAATCAAGTAACTTTTTTACATTGCCACCTGTCAGTTTTGTCTGACGAATTTTATACGTTATATGTTTTTATATTAATAATTAAAATAACAACAACCTCCACCAGTTTCCCACTGATAAGAAGCCATCCTTCAGCGGCAAACGCTTCCTATTTGGTTCATCTGAGAATGTTATCTTATTTCGTTTGTGTTAGGATAAAGACTATAAACTGTCCACGAACACGTTTAATGCTATTCGAATTGACATAATATTACAATGAGAGGCACAATATTTATAAAGCACGACGCGACATCCAAAGAATGCTATCTTTTTCTGCTAATATTCTAATGCCGAAGGAAAAATCACCTAATTCAATTCAATTCAATTCAATTCTTGATATTTATGGCAACTACCAACTTCATGGTAATTCTGCCAAAATCTGGTGTCCAAAGAGGCAACGTGTAATAGGAAATAATCGGTTAGCCAGACACGCGATACACTTTGAGAGGACTAAAACAAAATGGAGAAAACACACGACACGAGACATAGTTCAGTTACTGGAGGGATTACAACTTTATATTGTTGGAATGAATAAAATTAGAAAGAGTATAAACAAAACGAGAGAAGACATAAGAAAGAAGAAACTTGAAAAATCACCTAAAATCAAACGCCGCTAATGTCACTGACGTTTGACAGTTGACGTGTAGCATGTATTATTGCTATATTCCACTGTTGTATGTTAGGCTCCATCATATATCGCCACGATAAGCTTACTGTGCGTTGTTATTAGCATAGTAACCACACTCAGCGGATATGCTGCTGATCGCAGTAAGATGTCGACTGAAAATAAGTGAACCCGAATAGATAAAAAGGCCGAAATCGCCGAAATTATATCTGTTGCTAAATATTGTTGTTCATGCATGTTCGGTGACGATGACTGATTCCAGTTTTGGGAGTGATGTTGTTTTATACTGTAGAAATATAACTGAAAATATATTAAACATCTACGTTACAAGCTATTTACAAATAAATATAAACATGTATATATAATAATTTTTAATTTTTGAAGGAATCTCACTTTTCCCGCCACTTTCTAGCCACGTCTCCATAGATAGATTAAGAAAAGAGTTTTCATACACATGTCATTTAAAAATATGAAGAAAAGAGACTTTACTCCACAAACCTATATCCATAACAAAAAGAGGTTTCATTCATCACACGTTAAAAGTTGTATCATTTCGTCATTGTCATATCATGATATCATCTATGGTTATGTTTCAAAAAGATTTTACTTGAGTTAATAGTAAGTATAGAGATGTGCCTCGTCATTACCTGCACCTCAATCACGCTGGAGAGATCCACGTACGCCAGCGCCACTGTTGCAACTCACACCACAACAAAATACAATAACAACACTATTCAAACTGCACACGTCGTAAATGAATGTTTACTACATTTTCATTTTACAACTTCATTCCGTTTTGCATCTGTTTGCATTAATATAGATGCTTCACATTCGCTATTGGCTTTAAAAATAACAGTGATAATAAAAGGCATTTCTTTATACGACTGGACATTCGAAAGATGTCGTTTTAGTGTTATTTATTTAATATTTTATCTTTCGATTGTGTTTAAATAAAGATATAAACCCGTTTGCCGACCGTTGCGTAGCTTACGAATGAATATAATACGTTTTCGCTATATGTTTTACAAAAGGTGTTCCTTATTATAAAAACTTTTTTTATCGATATAAGATATAACTACATTTTAAACACCGCGTTTTTATGCAAGAAAGCCACAAGGTGTTAAACTTTTGTACCTCATTTTCCAACGACAAATAAAAATTACGACAAAGAACTCCACTTTTTTTAAACAGCCCAGATAATTCCGTTTACAATGTAGTGAGGAGAAAGTCACAAGAACAATATGTAAATTATATCGATGTATCGACAATTACCGGTCCCTTAAAAGGCGGGCGATTCCGTCTGCGTACGGTAAGTGATTGGTTTTTAAATTGCCCTCTTGCTCCGAGCTGAGATGATGACCGAATACAGACTACTGGAATATTTTTATTTATTGAGTAGTGTTTAGATCTGGTCGATTATGTTATCGATAGTTTTAATATGTGCTTTAAAAAAGATTTCATTTCTAAGTATCTGTGATTACTAATATTCTTCTACTATCTATAAAAGTGTAAGTTTTTTTGAATATTTGTATTGCTATGTTTTTCACATGTTCACATTCACTGTTTAAAATACATTTAAAACCAAAAAGGAAAGCAGATGAAAGTTATAACGTTAGATATATCAACTACATAGACGTGCTTTTTTAGCCAAAAATATCTACGTCTCAATAAAAATAACTTCTCATTATTGGTTTTCTACAAGTTACAGTTTCAATTTCACCTCCTCTATATTATGAAGTGAAAATATCGTATCGACAATATATCGACGTTTCTATTTACAACACTATCCATTAGCACATGCGTACAAAATCGATTATCCACGGTAAATTTGAAAACTGTTGCTGTTAAATAGAATAATTACGCAAACGTTAAAAAACCGGTAACGAATTGTTTTAATTAAACATCACTATGTTAACGGGACAGATTGATTAATTAGGTCAAAATCGATTATTTTCGGAATTTTTATTAGGATTAATCGATTAGCGAATCGAATACGTATCGAATACCGTTGTCAATTAGAGTGTAATTAAAATCTTTACATCGATTAGTATGCAAATATAGGGGCGCTAAAATAATCGAGAGTTTATTGAGTTAAAGGATAAATGAAACATCTCTACTACTTCAGCTGCTCATGGGGTTTCGGAATTACGCAGGAGGGGTTTTGGTGATCGCAATAAGATCTCCCTGGTACATAGGTGGAAGCTACCAATCATATGGAATTAATTTAAATCGTATTTAACCATCTTAGGAATGAGAAACGGATGGTAATCTTGTAAGATTTGAAAGAAATAATAATTAATGTTTAAAATGTTATCGAAAACATGATAAACTTTGGTATAATGTGGCCGTATACATATGATAAATAAACATTAAACAAATCTACGAATCATTTACACTTTTTAATAAAACGCTTTAAGAATAAACTTGTAATCTCTAATTTCAAATAACTAATTAGATTTAATTAACTCATAATCAACCCGTCAAACTAAAACAATGAAAGACCAATCAAATAGAAGATTAATCGCTTTTAACATATTAACAATCACAGCTCGATCTTTTATATTTTTATTTAGTTTTTTAGTTATGGAAAAAACTGTGGATTTTTCCGCGGCTTCGTCTGCGTCCATTTAACAAACTATCACCACGGGAACCATTTACCGAGATAAAAGTATCTCCTATCACTTTCCGTAGCATTCCGTCGGACAAACAAACACTTTATTACTATTTCTAATATTATTCCGATTTTAACAGCTAAGATATACAAATTTTAACCAATCCGCCTTGACGTAAATTTATCTTGTCTACTGGTTAAATGAAGAAGGAAGGTAAAATGTAGATTGACCGGTAAATATCGATAAATTACGGCAACAATACAATGAAACGTAATGTTACGATCGCGCGCGCCGCGAGCCGAGTGCAGACTGCCGGAGGGCGGGCGGTCCGCCCTCGGGCACTGTGTGCTCGCGACCTTACAGCGAATTATACGATGTGTGGTGTGACCCTTTTTTATTGGCATCGCTACTATGTGATTTTGTTGTTGGGCGAGTTTTGTGTGAGATTTGTTTTATAATAATGGAAAAAGATATTTAGAATATAATAATCGAACGACGTTTCTTCGTCATGATCATAAGTAAAATTCTAGACGGGCGTTAGAGTCCACCTAAACATAATGATGAAATCTTAAAACGTAACTAAGTAGCGTATGCTAAGCGTGATGATTACAACCTCAACAGGGAACATTCACCGTGGTTTATGAGAGTGTGAAACTCTTGTTGAACAGTGGAGTTCTCACAGAAAGATGGTGATAATTTTTATTTCTACTATTTCTTATTTAAATATGTTTAGGTATTAAAACCAATATAATAATAACATACAACACCAAAAATGCTTGATTGTCGCAGAACACTCGGTTCGAACGAAGTTGCCTTGAACCAATAAGCGCGCATCTATGACTGGGCACAACCAATAGCATACACGTTTTGAATAACTTGGTCGTGACGGAAACTCGTGACGGAAAATTATTACACTTTTTTCACCTAGCCCCCACCCACCAAGTCCGTACCGTGCGATAAGGAGCTTCGTTTCAAAAATTGAAATAATAACGCTTTGGTGTTGAGTGCTATCCTGCGTCAACGATGCGCAACGCAATCAGAAGTCTCAAATACGATAATTAAGTGAGTTTCGTTCGAGAACCCGTGTTAGTGCGTCTCCCCACCCCCGACGGCTCTAATTAGTAGGTATTGCGAACGCGCGCCGATTGGCGATCACTCGACTGCGACGTCATTATCAGATCGAGTAACTATCGCTATTGTTCAAAATAACTGAGAATGTACCTAAGACTATGTATGTATCAAGGGGGGAGCATGGCCATATATTCTCGTAGATGTCATACTAAGGGAAAATTCTAAGTAATTGGGAATATCGCCCACTTATATACCACTAGAGCTATCTCTATTACTTTTTCTAGATATAATTTTCAAAAAATTAACACAAAATTCGATCGATTCTTTCTCTGTTGAAATTTGTACCTTACACTGTGGATATAGAGGCCAATGTGTTGGTCAACCGTAATTAAAAGTGACACTAGAAATGAAAAGTTGAGAAGTAATCGGATATTATGGTAATGAGATGAACATATATAACTAACATTGTAAATAAGTGACTTTCTATTTGGTTTAATTACTGGAATCTTAAATTGAATTACATGGGTAATTGTTAAAATTGAGGGTGATACGAAACCAAATATATAACTAGAAAAGCGTTGAACATGAATGTTGATGGCTATAGGGGTAGAGGAAGCTAAGAAGGTATGGATGGATTGCGTGAATGATGTGTGTGTGAAAGTGGAAGAAGATAAGGACAGGAAGATGACGTGTCGGTCGACCCTTAGTTAACTTGATTTAAGATATGATTCCTTCAACATTTAGAATCTTGATATCTCAGGAAAGGTCTTTCTTAATTTTAGGATCTACTTTGATATACAATTTTGACAATTTTTTTTTTGAAAAAATCCAAGAATCACTAACTTTTTAGCACACATGGGAATCATGTATCCAAGGCCACGACTAAAATTTAGCTAAGCCGGAATTTGACCGGGTTTTATGGGAAAAACATATATTTTGATAATATTCTAAAGCCAGCAACACACAGACTCTCAAAAAGAAACTAAAAATTTCCTCATTTAGACAAGGAAACACCCACATCGACTGACCCTTGTCAGCTCCAAATCAACTAAATTGCTTTCCCAATTGGTACAGTTTCCCTTATATCCGACTGCACCCCATGGGTCGCGGGTTCGAACGTCGCCTCAGGCACTTGTACAGTTAACCTAACTACAAGTCAATAGCATAATGTCAACTTTGACAGATGCGTTCTGAAGTAGTCACACTTTTAGCTTCAGGCGAAAAGGATTTGTGAATGAAGCGTAGAGGATGGTCATGTTTTATAGGATGGAGCACTAAAGATGAGAGAGAAAGATTTTATAATTAACACAAAACACATTACTTTTTGTTGTTTGTCCATGTTATACAGACAGTTTTATTTAAAATTTGTTGCATCCAAAGCGCCGTGGGTGAGGGCATGGTGTCCTGTAACACAGGCTCACACCTATCTCAAGCACCAGTCTCTCACACACAGTATTAGCATACACCACAAGTGAAAGATGTAATATTATTTTAAGAATTTATGTGTAGAGCAATAAACAAATTTACAAACAATAAACTTTAACTCTAAAAGGAGCCGCCTCTGTAAAATATAAATTAAACAAATTGACTCAGAAAATGGGCATCCAACTTGTTAAAGGAAGTGCTTAAAGCAAAGATATTTAACTTATATATAGTAAAAGTATTTGGGTTACAATCATAATCTCATTTCATTTCAACATTTACTATTCATTTTTAGGTAACAAAGATCCTTGGTTATATACGAAGTACAATACAATAAAATTATAACAAAATAAGATAAAAACCTATATTCTACCTACTATATTGCGACGGGCTGGACGACAACATCCAGCTGGCTGCCAAGCCTGGTGATTATGGCTATCTATATACCGCTCTGGTAAGTGGGTCTCGGGTTCAGTTGTGGACTTACAAATTGACTGCCTGACTTGATTGACTGACTAATGAACTTTTGAGAGTTAAGAGTGAATAACATTATCGAAACTTAGAAATTATAAAAGTAGCCTTTTATCCTGTAAATGCCAAACTATAGTTTACAAAATTTAAAACTATAGTTATTAAGGCGCCGAGAGGTAAAAAACAAAAACCCAAAATATTTCCATTTCCGAATTTTTAGCACAAGTAACGCTAACTAAAACGTAGAGTAAAAGACATCAACGAGACCAACAATTTTCTTTTATTCAGCAATTTTATTCGTATTTCAAATCGTAATAAATGTTCTTCGTGAGGGTTGGAGACAATTATGACTTCAATCCAGATATTTCAAGAACAGGTTTTGCAATATGTATAAGCTTTATTCATTGTAGTTGACAGATAACAAAATATCTGTCAACGCTTAAGTCGAGTTCAGATCATAAGATAGGTACGGTTTATCTTTTAAAACATATTATTTATGGTCTGCAGTTGGCCTACATCTCACTTAGTGATGTGTGGCGATAAGGCAGAAGGATTATTATTATTAGATGAAAATATGAAACCAGAAGGCTATTGTGTTTAAATCTGTGTTTAAATAAGAGATGGGAAGGGAAAATATGAAAGAACATTTAATTCTTTTTATTTTATCTAAGTATCCAAAATCATTTGGATATTTCACGAGCAAGTTCTTTTTGTCATGGAAAACGTTTTAATAATAATAGAGTGCACTACAAAATAAAATGTAACTGGCCAATTAATGTCATTGAATTCGAAAAAAGAAAAATAGAATTCATTGTGTCAAAAGTTTTTGAATAAAGAACGCGCCCCGATTGGTCCTATCGCCTCGGGCTTGATGGCGGGGTGCCGCATGTTGCTGGCTCCTACATCGGAAATATGAATTCTATTTGGTTAATAACGTTCGAATTTTTTTTTACTATGTTTTATATATATTTCTAAACTAAGTTAGGACTGTTCTCACTATGATTAGCCAGTTTGAAAAATCGTTAGGCGGTCATAAATCATACTTTAAATTTTTTATACTGTTTGTTTCCCCAAAATATACAAATTATTGAAATTTTTCCAGAGCGCAAAATCTATTTTTGTAAATGATGTGCACCTGGAGAGTTGCACATTTATGTAGATATTTCGAGCAAGTGTCTGGGGACACAGCGTAATTCACATTTTTCGCTTTTAATAGAAAAAGCTCTACAACAAAAAATGAAATTCATCTTTCAAAGTGATTATAAAATACCTATACTACTCTGCAACAGTAAAAATACATGAAGTTTCATAATTACCTAATGATTCGAAAAACGAATTTGATTACGTCATAATATCCAGCTGATGCTGACCTAATGTGAGATCGATTGTTCCCACACTAGAAACTCCTTTATAACAATGCCGCCTCCTTGCGTCCAATCTCCCCTTACAAGATGTAGGAGCTCACACGCGTGCGTGCGCGCACGACGGACTCCCACTGACCTACGACCCCCGCTACCGACACACCGCGCCCCTCCGCGCCTCCCCGCCTCACACAATACTCCGTAACGGAACCAGCAAGGGTTCAACTGCATTCTGCCTTATAAGCTTACGCAGCAGTCAAATAATTTATTATAATTCAAAAGAAGTAACTTTACACACTAAATTTATTAACACACAAGGTCCCTCTATCTGTTTGTTTCTTTTTCACGGATAAAAGTACCCTAAAAGGAAACCAAAATTTTGAACAATAAAGTGTTCCCATTGGATTGTTTCTGGAGTTATATACGTCCCAACTGCAAGGGATCAGGCCTACTCTCCTACAGAGAGTGTATGGGCCATAGTCCACCACGCGGGACCGTGCGGATTGGCAGACTTCACATACACCTTTAAATTTCTTCTCAGGAGTGTGCAGTTTTCCTTCACTGAAAAGCCAATTGTAATGATTTTTATCATTCGTACATAAATTTCAAATAACAAATTGGAACTGATTGGTTCGAGCCAGGATCGAACCCAGACCTCTGTTGTTCAAGGACTGACGCGCTACCCAACTAAGCTACCACACCTTCCTAAAAATAATTTATTTTAAAAACATTACATAAACGTACACGGCCTAGAAAAGTTTATAAACGCAATTCCGTTTTTAAAATATATAAAAGATAAATTAGATACTCGTACTTAAAAAACACATCTCTTCACCAAATACGAATAGCTAATCAATCTTCAAAACTGTTAAACATATTTTCGTCAAACAGAGCTAGGAACTAAAATAGCGCTAAAATCTGTACACTTGACTCGAATATACTCGAATACCAGGGAAACAGAAGTGCAACAAAATTAAGATTTGGATTATTTTGAAGGTTATGTTTCTCTTCCATTATCAGCCTTGTCTTAGGAAATCCTTTACTAAATAAACTATCAAATAGTTGCTATATAGACTAGCATTGTTCGATATTCCACTAACAATAAGAGATTTTTTTAATTAACAATTCATGCACATACTAAATTCAAGCTTTCCACGTTGTCACAATTCGTTGAAGACAAGGAAAGTCCAGGAGAAATTGGAATAAAAACTTTTTGAATTATAATCATGAACGAAATATCAAACTGGCCGCAGGAAGGGGTTAATTAGTTGGGAATTTCGAAAAAGGAACGCATGAAAAGTAAAGGTTGCGTTCGCGCACCGCGACCGTTATTCTGGGAACCGCGTGATTGATTCCACGCCCGCCCGCGCCCGTGTGGTCAGATGATTTTTGTACGTATGCAACTCCATTACTAGTGCTTATAATAAACAAAAGTTTAATGTCAGGATATGCCATTGTCAATTGTAATGTGTGACTCCAACTTGAACACGACCAGCTTTTCACTAATTAGTATCATTCGGCTGTTTGGTCACATACAATCAGCCAATTTTAACGTGGGCGTCATAAAACTCGGGCTTCGTGATCACTCAGATGAACTGAGCATCCCAGAGGTCCAGGGTTTGATATCCACCGGAGGTATCTATCGGCATTAGTTTTGAGTTGTAATTGGGCCCTTCTATATACCAGCAATGAAATGGCGTGTTGTCTAGGACTGCCACCTAATTTTATTGTGTTTCAGTATGGTTCCATTCAGGAAAGACACTACAGTCAGTAGCTAGGTATATATAACCTTAGCACCAACCAAATCACGTACAGATATCCTGCACTGGGAATCGAATACGCTACCTCCGATCACAGAAGCGGTTAGTAGTGATATGGAAGCCCGTATAACAAATTGTTATAAAGAAAAAGAATCCGCTGTGACGTTCTATTATAACGACTATACTGAAGCCTTGGCTACACCCCTCGAAACCAGAATACGTTAAAACCACACACATACCCTTTCTCACTACACACACACCTTCTCACACAATCACACACTCAACCGCTCTCACTCTCACATGCATCCACCCACGAACACGTATTTGTTATATTATTTTATTTTGTATTTTAGACTAGATCAAATATAGATCAAACTCTAGTCACTTTCAAAAAATTCTTTAACAAAATGTAACATAAACTTTGTGGAGAAAAATAAATATGATATTTTATGCAGAACGCTCAAAATGAAAATAAGACGTTGAAGGTAAAGAAAAGAGAGAAACACAATTTCTTTCAAAGTCAGCAGCCGTCCCTTACGTCGCCGCTACAAATTGCCTAAGCCTTGCCTATTTCAATTGCTCTAAATCACATTGTCACATTTATTATATTCAAATTTAATCCGAAAAAACCGCATGTCCCAATCAGAGGTGCTCCGAACAAACTTACATTTGCACTTAGACGAGTTCAAAGTAGTTTTTACTGCGACGAGTTTAAGGACCGCAATAAAGGTGAATTTGTTATTGAGTTGTGGTATTAAAGTGGTATAATTGTTGAGTAATGGTGACAAGTCGGCTGATTTGGGAGCAACTTTCTATATGTATGGACGAGTATGAGTTATGTTTGTGTGTGTGTGTGAAGCTACACTGATGAAATTTTTCGTATGTGGAGCGATCGCTGTGTGTGAGGAGTTCGGATAATATTTCAAGGAAAAAGTTCACAAAATACAATGTTCATATTTAAATACACAATATCTTTCTCGTAACTAACATTATTTAGATCGTTGGTGCAGTTCACTACGGACAAACATCCTTTCAACTTCAAGTTTGGTTGACGATATCACTAGTGTCCTGACTTGAGTGAATGACTTCAGCAAAGTTTGAGTTACGAGTAGTAAAGATGTTTGGCGCCATCATTCGCTCTTTTCTATATACAATAATTTCAAAAACCAATCCGGACTTATTGTAGCCATTGCTGGCTTACGGTTTATAGATACATTATGGATTCATTTTTAGATTATGTGTAGTTAGTATAAATTGAACCACCTGAAGTGGTCACTTCGAACTTTTTTATTGATAGTAACTGTACACAATCGATATATCAATTCATGATTCACCAGCAATAAGTACAAAAAGTCGGGCTTTTTATTCTAAATTATTTTATAATTGCGGAGAAATGTAGAAAAGAGTGAATGAGGGCGCCACTGTCGCTGTGAAAATTTTCCATCAAGAATAATTTTTTAACAAAATACCAAACAATGTAAAAAACAATTTATTTACCATAAACTCATATAAATGCGTAAATTGTACAATACATTGTAGAAGATACTACCTTTTAAATACGGAAAAATATAGATTGTTTAATTCATTAAACAGTTGAAAGAATGGTTCATTAAAAATAGTTACTATTTCTCAATGAAATCTTTAATAATCGAATGAACAATTTTGTTATATCTACTTAACTGTTGGGACAATAAAAAAAATTATATCGACACCATATTACAGTGGCTCACTGTAAGATCTTGTAAGATTCATCATGATATTTTAAGCTGAATTTGTAAGGTAAAAAGGTTTTATTATGCCGCTTCCTAAGCGACGCATCTTTTTACCTACATGAAGAATGTAGTTCATCCATTCGTAGCATAAGCAATATGATACAAAAAGTCTTTACTCCAAAGTTACAGCGGCTGTGCTGTTTGCGAAACAGTATGTTATTCGTCGTACCAATTAGCTGATAAAACTGTGACAAACGTCGCACCCGTCCCGACCCGCCCCGACCCGCCCCGACCACCTGTACTCGTTCACTATAAATATAAATAAACAAAATCGACACATATGTAGGTGAAAAACTTAAGTAAATGACTTGATGTATGTGTGGGTATAGACATTCCAATTTTGAAATTTATCTCTACCCATACTATTCACAAACAGAAAGGTAGACAAATACATACACTATTATATGCAAGAGGGGACTTGTCTCTCAGATACACTTGCAATTCAGTATGGACTAGGCCAGTGTTTCTTAACCTGCGGTCCGCAGACCCCTGGGAGTCCGCGAGTATGTGTAATCCGCAGTCTCATCTCTGGACTAGACGAATAGTAACCACCACCGCGCTTTGAGTTCTTTGTCTAAGAACTATATGTGAATATATAAGAACTATACTCTAGAAGAACGAAGAGAGCGTGAGGATATGATTGTACATTCAGGTTTTTAAACATTATACGTGACACCCATGCCCGTTTGAGAGAACACCACCTCAAGTTGAAAACGATTCCGTCACATAACAATCCCCACAAACACTTTACTAACAGAGTAGTTAAGAAGTCTAACAAACTTACAAACGAAGTAGTTCCCGCGCCAAATTTCAACTTATTTAAAAATTGACTAGACAGAGACAACATACTCAGCAAGTGCGATTGAAGTCGAGAATAGGTGGATGCAGGCAATATCAGCTGCAACTGCTGCTGGCCTGATTAACAAATTATAATATGTTAACGCACGAAAACCAAATATGTATTTTATATGGAGTACTGAAACAAATGGCCCGTTTTTTTCTGTTCTTATATTAGGGAGTCCTTGAAAATTGCGCTTGATTTCCTAGGGGTCCGTGGATGATTAAGGTTAAGAAACGCTGGACTAGTCGATTCTAATGAACTCATCTCATGAAAATCATATTTTCTGAAATAAAAAGACCTAGATTAGACCGGGGCTCCGCACATTCACGGATATTCCGTCGATGGAAGTCTCAATAAAGATTTATTTATAATTTTTATCCTTATCGATAAAGCAGTTTGGAATGCGGCAAAAAGCTACACGTTTACAGCTACCAGCTTCATTTATTTGTCTAAACAGATGCCACATCTCGAATTCCATACACCTTTGTATGGAAAGCTACTGACGAGGTACTGCTATCTATCAGCCGCGTGGCCGCGTATAAAAACACAATGGAAGTGTGTTCCAAATGAACTGGCCATATATTATTGTTATTCGACCATTGGTCTGTTAAAATAATTGTCTGGTACTATCGGTCTTCAATTCGCAATTTGATTTTGTGCGAATAAACTGTGAGACTGGACCGTAACACTGAAAAGAGCAGCGAACTCATAGATGTATTTTTGTTTGAAATCCGAAAATTACATTTAATTTTACAGTTTATATGATTCGAAAAATCTGTATTTATTAGTTAAATAACTGACTTTAAGGTGGCACAAACAATTTAGTCACTATAAGGTTTTAATCATTACCATCAGCATACGAAAGCGTGGCTGAGTCTTCCTTGTAGATTTTTCAATAGGTTTGCTATGAGGAGATGTTGATGGTCTGAGTAAACTACCTACTCATATTATAAACACTTACCTTCAGTTCATCATCATCATCAACCACTGCTGGACATTGGTCTCCTCCATGGTCAGAGATAAGGCATAGTAAGAATAGATTGCTAACTCCATATAAAATTTTCAATAGTACAAAATGTTCCGCTAGATGGCGATAGTAGATAGCAAGTAGCTCGTTAGAAACAAAATTTGTCTGAAATTGACGAAATATCGAATTATACTGTTCCAGTTCATTATATTTATTTATTTTGAATGTAAAAATACAAAACTTTCCTAACATTACTCACGAAAATACAAATTTTTTAATGAGGTGTATATTAAACATTTTGATTCATTGCGCACGATTGAACAGACCTGACTTTAGTAAGCTGTAAAAGCATGCAGTTATCCGGAATTCCGGTAGATGGCACACATTTGTAACGTTCACTACACAGTATTGCTAGACTATTAAAATAAGAAAACTATTACGGATTTTCAAACCGTCGTAGATACAAAAAATTCAAATAAATAAATCCCAAAGTACATTAACGTAAGATTTAATAAATCTCTTATTTTGAGGGTGTGAAAATATAAGGCTCCCATTTCTAGGCATATTTAATATATTTGGGAACGTTTTTTTTTTTCATTGATATGTCAACAACGGTTATATCTGTCACTTCTGTCAGAGTGAACGAGAGTGCGGCAACAGTCCCGTGACCTTGAATCGATGTACCGAGCTGCACCTACCGGCTAGGGTTGAGAAACACGTTAATTTATTATTGTGTGAATTTTGATGTCTTTTATATTTAAAAAAAGGGACCAGAAAAAATGATTAGCTCTAGATCATGATTTATATATAATTGTAATATATTAACCCAATATACAGTTGGCTAGGGTAATCAAAAGTTTAAATCATCACAATAATATGTTTGTAAATAGTATTTAATTATTTATGGTCAGTTGAGCATTCTCCTCAATAATCAACTTTTAAACAACAAGGGGAAAAAATCTACATGAGGAACGAACATAATCTTAAATATTAAAAATCTGTCTTATCTTCAATAATAATTATAATAACTAATATACTTGAAAATTAAATGAAATTTTTTGGGGTTCATGGTTGAAATAATAGTACATAAATACAAAATATAGTCCGCTAATGACAGTTTTTTATCACAGTAATAAGTCAAAAATAATTATGTTTAATAGAGCCATATCAATAATCAACTTTAAAATCAATGATACCACCAAGAGATACGTGAATACTGATCGGTACACATTTAGAATTGAGAGTGAGCGGGGTTCGCGAGAGGCCCGACGAGGCGACCGATGACGAGCCGATGCCGATAGATAGATAGATAATGGTACGGAACCCTTCGTGTGCGAGTCTGACTCGCACTTGGCCGGTTGATTTGCATCGAACATTGTACAACATACGTATAGTACGTTGTTCGAAAGTAATCATGATGGACGTGCAAGCAGACTTCAGAAACTAACTAATAGACGCGCATAGTGGTCTTTTGAAGTTGCATTTTATCTATTTATTACTTTTGTCGTATACATTGTACCTATATTGAAAAGGAAGGAAAAATTGGTGTAATTGCAACAAGACACCGTAACCAACCTTACATAGCCAATGCATCATTACGTCATGTAGCGAAATTTCGAAATCTTTCGCTTGTCAAGTTTACACTTTTACATAGCTACTGGATAGGCGAAAATGGGACGAGGTGCGGGGGGAAGCGCATCCCAGCGAGGTCCGCAGATATTTCCGACGGGTTGTACGACTGTACGTCTCCCATCACACACACATCTATGCCATACTGTACTTATACACACAAATACATCCAACGGGTGCCATCAACTGTTCAATAGATGGCGCTAGGTATATCATACTTCAGCTAATATAGTAGCGACACCTAATATAATAAGTCGAACTACGAGGTACCGGCGACAATAATAAGTTTTAAGCGTGTTTTGAACTAATGTATGAAGTTAGCAATCTGTCTTACTCTCCCTTATCTGTGTCCATGGTTAACCACGTTAAACGGTTCCAATAGCATCCAACGACTCCCTGCGACCTGAACTAGGTAGGTCTAACTAGTAGGGGGACGGCCCGGTAGGCGATTCCCGGTAAGTGGTCGCCACTCAAGAACTCTCTATCGGTTCTTCGTTCATCGAGCGATGTGCCGTCAGTTCACCTGACGGTACGTGACGTAGGATGGACGATGGGAATTCATTTAGAAGCTAAATTTGAACGAGACAGTCAACATATCTGTGGTTTCTAGAACACAACAATGCTATTCACTTCCAATTTTGACGTAACAAACTTTTGTTCTGAAAGCTGAGATCTTTGACTCGCACCGTGTTGTTTACAGTGAGTATAGAGTGAGAACAAACAGTAGCCAGTTTGGTATTGTGAAGGTAGGTACACGGTAGAGGCGTGCGTGCGTAGGAGGCAGACATACACCGGGCAGACTGTCCCAGCACAGACTACAACGAATAGACGAAGCAAATACTTTTCAAATGTATCGCGAACCACTTGAGCTAGGATAGTTAAATTTGGAACATTGATTTCTTTGGTGTTGTAGCGTACAATAAGAAAAAGCTGTTTTGTAATTTCTCTTCTAAGGAGATAAAATAAGGTACAAAGTTTTTCCAATTGAGATATTCAATAAAGAAGGCAACTTCTGTAATTAATAAACATTTGAAAACCACACTGACAGCGTGTTCCACTCCCTAGCTGTAGGCAGTAAGGCGATCCACCTCCATCAAAGTTTCATACTAAATTTCTGTTGCCATAAGCTTTTAAAATATAATAGCTGGCTTTGTGTAGTAACTATCTAAAAATAGTACATCAGATTGTAGTGACGCGAAATAAGTATCATTAACATACAGCTTCACAGTGGATCACAATTTTCATTTTAAACACTTTTTTCGATTATTGTTCAAAGCGCCATCTATGAACCATTAGCTGCGTAACTGCTATTGTAGCTAACTATCAAGTTGTAAATTTCACACTATAATTTCATCTCTTCTTCTTCTTCTTTCATTCTATTTTAAAAGATTATGGCAACAGAAATTCAGTATGGCAGCATTAGGAGAGGGATAACGTTATGTTTGTGACTGATGTCGACTACATTGTTGCGTAGTCTATCCTCCGTTCGTCTACGACGCTGGCAGACAGTCGCACGCGCAGGTATTGTGATGCTCGGCTCGGCGTGTGATACATCATAGTTTTTGGCGACAGGCTGTCGTCAGTGACTTAGACAATACTTTAAACTCAATACAAACATGTCGTATGAAATGGTATGCTGGCAAAGTGAAACATAGTCAAAAATAAGGATTTTTTTTTGTTATTGGTAAGTACAATAATTTGCTACCATCGAGCTGATCTAACCTGAGTCAGGAACTGGACAGAGTAACTCTTCAATGGACCCCACGAATTAGGGCTCATCTTAATACCAGAATACCAGGTTAACATAAGTGTAAAGGAGTAACTTATTCCTAAAAACCACTGAAAAACTTTTGAAGTACCAGGCTATCAAAAACATAAGAGGGATTCACTTCAGTTTGTAGAACGCCTAATTATAAAATAAGAACGCGGGGCTTCTGTTTTTAAAATTCTACATACGATAGATTTGCAATAGATTGAACTCCTATTCTCTACACCCGACTGCATTACTGACAAAAGCGTGTTTTTGTTTTTTTAAATCATAATTATTGCTTTTGTGTATTCATTGACGTCACGAATAACTTTAAGCTTCCTACCGTAAGGCCTCAAACCGATCACAACGCAGCGGTCCTCTACATTCTGGTTTGAGTGAGCAAAAACTTCAGGCCGGTGACACATTTACTCTCACAAGACGCGGTACGTACACTGACTCACAAAAACTACAGACACGTCGTGGCATTATATAACAGAAAGTGCGAAAGAAACTCTACCAGTTACGCTTCTCAAAAAAAATATGAATGAGCTGCTGTCAAGCTTATTTCAATTTAAGCGCTAATACTAGTACTTATTTAAATTTTAATACTAACATTTGATCCCGCGACTTCGTCTGCACCGTTCCATTCGAAATGTTTGAGAAAATATTTTTTTGTGTGTGAATTTATTCAATGTTTTAATTGTTATTCTGTTATTCGGGGCGGAGACAAATTCTAAAAATCCCAGACCATAAAAATCGTTCCTGACGTTATTGAGTTATAATTGGTATAAATAACCCGACTTTGTTTTATTTATGGGCATAGATTTAAGCTAAATTGCATACAGATGGGCTAAATGTAGTTCAACAATTTCAATCTAATGGAAATGATAATAAATTACTACCTGTCTGTGTACGCTATTTCAACGTGTGATTGACGGATCTAGGTTCTAGGACCTACTCCTGGCGTCACACGATATCCGTTGCTTTTAAACTCGCAGACATGTCTATAGATTTTACATTCATCCGCAAAGAGACTCTTGGTAAAGTCATAAAGGTTAACAAACTCTCTCTAAAAGGTAAAATAAACAATTCAATGATATTGACGTGTGTTAAATAGTCGCTAATTGATTTTATTGGGTTTGATTGAAGAGAGATAGGCAGGGGACAGTGACGCCTGTTCAATATGCACAGGTGAGATTTGTTCACAGTTTGTATTTTTTTTGTCATGGCGATTATGATTGACAGTTTGAACCAAATATTAAGTATCAAGAGAATCATCACTTGCGTGATTATATTTAGTGCTAAAAATTGAAGTAGTCAATTCAGCTTTCCTTCACACACACACACACACACACACACACACACACACACACACACACACACACACACACACACACACACACACACACACACACACACACACACACACACACACACACACACACACACACACACACACACACACACACACACACACACACACACACACACACACACACACACACACACACACACACACACACACACACACACACACACACACACACACACACACACACACACACACACACACACACACACACACACACACACACACACACACACACACACACACACACACACACACACACACACACACACACACACACACACACACACACACACACACACGCACGCACGCACGCACGCACACACGCACGCACACACACACACACACACACACACACACACACACACACACACACACACACACACACACACACACACACACACACACACACACACACACACACACACACACACACACACACACACACACACACACACACACACACACACACACACACACACACACACACACACACACACACACACACACACACACACACACACACACACACACACACACACACACACACACGCACGCACGCACGCACGCACGCACGCACACAAACAGAACAGATAATGCAATACAAAAGTTACAATGAAGGCGGCCTTATCGCTAAGAGCGATCTCTTCCAGGCAACCTTGGGGCAGAAGAATTCTATATTTAATGAGGGGTAAATGGTGCTACATAATTTTAATTCCAATAAATATATATTATACATTTATACAATTATAAAAAAGTGGATCAGGAGGAATAGTCGTCACGCCTGTCAAGCAGATTGTTGATCGCATTGAGATGTAATAAACATATAGGCAAATAATGCTCTCCAGCTCGCGTACCAGTCAGAAGAACGTCAGACCTCCACCCGTATACTGTGGATGTTCCTACAGGTCGCACCAAGCGTTTCACTTCCACATTCATCATGCGTACAGCTAAGATATGGAATGCACTGCCGGTTTCCGCGTTCCCCGAAAACTACAACTTGGGAATCTTCAAAAGAAGAGTGAATAGGCCCCCTTTAGACCAACACGTAACATCGTTGACGATATCGTCACTTCACATGTGAGATTGAGGTCAAGTGTTGGTCTATCTTCAATAAAATATAACTATGTAAAAAGTTTGTTGTATCATTTCGTTTTATATAATTTCAACTGTCAGTTTTGTTCGCCACATCTGATCGATAAATATCGATCTATGATGCTATTGAAACTTCGTCATCATCATTTATAAAATGACTTCCACTGAAAAACAAATCGAAAACCCCGACTATTGCACGAAGCGTATTCGCCGTAACACAAAAATGGAAATTTATTTTTCTGGTGTCGGGATATTCACTTATATGTAACCTATATATTTTCGAAATGTACTCATTAATACCTTTCATTTGATACCAATTTACTAATCTGAAAGTTTTTGGTAGTACTTAATTTATGTCCCATACAAGCCAACATTTTCAAAACACGTTGAGAACAATTTGTACTTCGCCACATGGCCAAAACAATTTTGTACAAAAATTATTAGCAGTGTTGTTTGCCGTAAAAGGACACCACCTTTTGATAAGGCAAGTGTTTCGATACCGACTTGAAGGCGCGGAACTTCGAAAGCAGATAAACACGGAAACAAAAATAAACGGAACCTGTTAATGTTGAATTTCATCGACGAGTGGCTGAACATGCATCGTGAGTGAGTAACGACTCGCAACTAAAGGGTAACGGAGAAGAAAATCAGGTAATTTTGGAGCAGGTGTGCTAAAAATGCGGTCAAGTACGAACCGGGGCTTATAGCATGGGTTCTGTAGATACAAAAAACACTTGGGTGACGGAGCCCTCAAAATACTGTATCTATTGTATATTAACAAAGTTTCATTTTAGCCAAAGAGATCAGAATACTCGTATGCAGAGGCCTTGTTGCACTTAAACGAGAGGAACGAAATCAGACAATTTTGTTTGTTATACGCAAGGTAAAAAACAAAAGTACACAAACTATCAGACATTTGGCCGTCAATATCCCCCCTCCCCCCACTTACTCTCTCTTCGCTCTCTCTCTCTCTCTCTCACACACACACACACCAACACTCTTATACCATAACATCAACCAATACGCAAATTTTTGTTTGTATAAAGTCTCGGTCGAATCACTGGTTATTGCGACACAGGTTTTACCTACTGCAGTAATCAGATATCCTCAACAAGCATAGCAGTAACAAAAATATAATTAGCGACATTTTATGTATTTTAACAGTGTTAATTTTTATTGTTATTTATAATATGCAGCAGCGATCACGACGAGTGGAAACATCTGAAAGAGGGCTATGTGACACAGGACGGAAAACCCGATCTGCTAGATAAGTTTTCTTTTTAATATAATTAGATTGTACTTGTGTTTAGTTATTCAGCAATAAAGGCTTAATAATAATGCAGCGCTCGTCATTTTCTGTTACACGTGTGTGAGTATTGTACTTCACGCATTATGTGAATACGTTACCCTCGCTTAAATAATGAAAACTGAAGTACAACTTACACGCTAGGTCACGCTTGAAAACCCAGTCTAGAAGAGTCTGAGGTTTGTTCATGTTCCGAGGGAACCCCAAAAGCCCGCGAGTTTGTTCGCGTCGGGCAACGGCAGCGCGACCCACTTCCGAACCACCTTTGATTCCACCGCCTGCGCCCGCGCACAAGATGGAGGATGTAACCGCACGCACACACCTACGACATTATATTAACATACTAGCTCCTACCCGCTACTTGCTCTGTTTGGATGGCAGAAACTAATAAAATATTATCTAATCGCCCTTGTTTTGCACAAGTGCTGTGATCACACCATCAACATTTGCCCACAGGAGGACTTCTGAGTTTCTAATTAATCAGGCATCGGAAAAGTTCGAGCATCATATTTAAACTTTCAAACCGCAATGCAATACTGTGAATAGATATGTACATACATAAATGCTAGAGTAAGTTTGTTTGTCTTTCCTTTCGTAACGGAGAGTCAGAATTAATAGATTTTTTGTATATGGATAGCTAAAGGTACTGGAAAGTATATAAGCTACTTTTTATCCCGATAGAACAAGTAGTTCTCGTGGGAAATCTGATTAAAATCGTCTTATAGATCAAGATGAAAAATGCACGTGATTTTCTGAAAAATATTGTCTCGTTGATGTCTTTTATATGAAACAATCATATGACGAAAATGGTAGAAAATATATATTAGTAGTCGCGAATCATAGCGGGTACATAAATACACACACACAGGTCCAAAGGACATGAGATGGTCTCATATATCACCAAATCCAACTTAATGTAACGATATTTCATATAATTACGGAGATTTGGGGTGGGTACTGATCCGCACCCGAGACTAAAAAGTCAAATTACGAACAGCAAAATATAAATTGCCTCGTAACTTTATGAGAAGAAACGAAATCGATATAACGTCACGAATACAGCGTGAATCGATTCAGAGCTGACGACATCGAATGTCACACAAATTACAGTTTTATTATTGAACATTAACAACATGAAATTAATTCAGTAAACGTATGACCCGTGCTGTAATGTACTGTATTGCATGCGCACTTTGCCTGCACCGCCACAGTGCCCGCCGATGACACGCGAAAAAAACGAAACATTATGCGCAAACAAGCGCTTTAAAAGTGACGTATTTCTTTAATTATATAAGATGGGTTTGCACTTGGCCTTCATCTCACCTGATGGTAAGTGACGATATGGCCGTTGGATAGTTAGCGTGCGCACCTAGAAGCGCTGGTTTTGCTTTTCATACCGGAACACAACAGTGCTTTTAACACTGCTGTTTTGTGGCAGACTTAGTTAACATGGTGGGAGCTAGCCGTCAGTGAAAATGTCCTACTACCAATTAAGTCGAATATCGATAGGTACCCTCTGGGATCGAACCCGGATTGTGAATCCAACATTTAGCCATTATGCCGCGGAGGCGGTTAAATTGAATCCACCCTGAGTTTTGACAGCAAAATCAAGGAAAAATCTACAGATAATTAAAAACAATTGAATTGCAATTTCATTAGTGTTTTATATACTTTTGAAGAAAAAAATATGCAAAAATATTTAAAAATTGTTTCAATAATTTAATCAAAGTGCGTGTTGGAATCGTGCACCAACGGTTCAGAAAGATGACGTAAATAAACCTTCAGATATTACCGACCACACAACTAAGTTCGTATTTTAAGTTTTGCAGACGATTTCTCAAAGTTTACTTTGGTTTATTTCACTTCACACTTGGGACCTGTGGGTCTTCATTTTCTTAAAACTTTCCCAAATTTCAATTCGATAGCTATATTAGTTGCAGAAATTACTTTTTATAATGTCAGGTAATGAGACTGTACTGCAGTGTTATATTTGACAAGGATTTTTTGAAATCACATTCGACATTTAAAAAGATTGTGGATAATTTTTTAATGAAATTTTTATCGACGATTGTTCACACTTTTCCTTATATATCGGTCAAAGCGTAAAACTTGCAACTCACGCAGACCTGCAGAGACCTTTCTTCTAACAATAGAGGAAAAGATGCGCTCATTGAAAATTTACCATTCGTACAATTATTTCCGCATTGCGGGTCCATTGTGGAACTATCAGAGATTTGTGGTTTTACCTTATCGCGGACGATCTAGCGATATCTAACGAGTAACAGTTTCGTAGTCTTATTTTAAAGTTTATTCGACTGTTTCATATTGTGTATCTGAAATGCAATTTTTATATTTGACTAGTAGGTCAGTTGCTTGCCGTAATACCTTCCTTAGAGAGATACTCTCAATCAGTAAACAGTTGTTTCAAATTACAAAATTCTAGAGTTCAATTGGATTGCCAATAAAAAAAATCGTAATAAAAAAAAGAAATCATTCGTCACTGGTACATACTCTACATAATCAAAGGGATCGATGTACTAAATTTCAAGTTTTTGGTTCAATATTTGGCCATCTCTCACCTGATGGTAAGTGACGATGTGGCCTACGATGGCGTTGGTCTAGAATGTCTGCCTGTTCATCTTCGACTTGTCACCTAGACTTTGTGGGAATATATACGACGGCAATGCGTTCCAATCCTAGGCTGTGTGTAGGTGTCGCTGTCGGTGACGCAGTGGATAAGACGCGGACTGTCAATCTGGGGCTCCGGGTTGTATCCAGCCGTGTAACTATGAGTTGTTTTTCAATTCAAGGACATTATCCGATTGCTCAAAGGTGAAGGAAAACATCGTGAGGAAACCTGCATGTCTTGAACAGGCATGTGAAGTCCGCCAATCCGCACTGGGCACGCGTGGTGGACTATGTCTCATACACTCTCTGTAGCAGAGTAGGCTTGAGCCCCTGCAGTGGGGACGTATATAGACTGTTGATGATGAAGAATCAAATATTGTAAATTTTTATTACATGTAATAAGTTAGAACAATAATTTTATGTGGACTATAAACAACGAAAGAAATGTAGTATGAAACTTTGTTCGTTGCGAATGGTCTTAACCGAATCAGAGTGTGTTGTTTTAATTGATTGAGCTGAGGTAGACAATTCATGTCGATAAGTGTTTGTTTAACGGATAGACAAGCATATCGGTTACATAGAAAACACTCAACGCAAACATCTGAATCAACTTTGGCTTTGCAATAAAGGAACAACAATGGCGTATTTTTGCAACTTATTTTGGTTGCCACTTGACATTTGGTCGATACGCCCATTATCTGGTGTGGAAGATCCCGTATTTCCCACAACGGTGTACACTCGAGAACAAAAACATTTATCCACTTTTGTACCATGTCACATTCACCTTGAATTGACATTTCCTTCAACACACTACATACGAACAAGAAAGAGTGAATGTGGTATGGTGCAACTGCAGTGTACAGTGGTCCATTACAAGTTAATTTTTTTGGTCTTTTTCATCTGACTAATTTCCATTTTACTAGCATTTTCCTCTGACATTATAACCTAATGAATGACACTACTTCCCAAAAAAGTTAATTCTGAACTGAACTGCAATGTTAATAGTTCGGTAATAAATGCTTGCGGATTCTGGGCGAGCACGTCTTCCAACTAACGACCTTATCCATAATATACCATGAAGCCAAGTGCAACATCCATTATACATAAAAAATAAAATAATTCCTAAGGAAAACTCTCTGATTGCCTCATTAAAGCTTCTGGGCTAGCACCCATTCATTTCAAGTTCCATCCTAATATCTTATTATTTGTATATGTAATTATTATCAATTGAGAATGATGCCTGGATAATCCAATGTCTAGAAAAGATGATATTTATCTTGTAAAAGTAAAAAGCACCCTACACTGGTCTATTTCATGCCAATCCCGTCTGTGATTCGACCGTGACTCTACACGGTACACGCTGATTGGAGACTGGCAAGAAATTGGTCAATCAAATTGCGACGTGTAGGGCGCTTTTTAGCCGTAGCAAAAATCTACTTACTCCATTCTCTGAGTCATCGTTTCCGTTCAAACTGTACTCGGACGCATCATTATTTTCTCCTTCAATTTCATTGACATTTTTGTCATCGCCCATTTCCACCTCGTTACCCGCTTCCAGGTCTTCATTACTGACGCTGATTTCTCCGTTTGGTACTCTATACGTGGATTCTTCCATCCCTTCCACCCCTGGGTACCTAAGCTCAAGTCTGATTGTTTTATTTGAATCTTTGTCGATACGTATATTCACTTCAGTTGGAAGCTTAAGCGAAAAGTTCTCATCGACCAAATTTTTCGCTGACTTTCTCTTCAACGTCGCATCCTTGTCTAAGAATTTGATGTCGTTATTGTTGAATTTTATTGTACTTTCGTTCGACTTCTGCAGATCTAAGAAATCGTCGCTCTTTCTTCGTTTGACGTCAAAGTTCGCATTGAAAATCTCGTCGACGGTCAAATTGTCTCTTCCGGTCAAATTGTCGGTGAGCTTGTGCTCCGTCATGTCGGTCAGGTTGTTTAAGTTCATCGTGGCGATCATTGCGAAAGGCGCACGATTCTAATTGGTCACATTGTACTCGATCACTCGGGGGTTATCGGGCATTGTCGGTTTTAACGCGGCGTAAATCATCGGTGATCATTATCTACCTCACCGTGATGACCGCCGGCCGACAAATGTGCGTTGACCTTTATCTCCGAACCAGCTACGTTACAGCGAGGCCTAAATAAACTGGTTTCAAACCATTGTTACCGCGTTGGGCAATCGTGAACTTTACACGATTATTGAGCCGACATCACATTTCGTATGAGAATTCTATTTTCTTTAGATCGATGATTTCGCATCGGTCCCGCTCTAGCGAGTAGCGAGGTCCCGTTTTATCGATAAATGATGTTATTGTTTACTCGGCCCGTTACTGGCCGGCCAAATTGCTGTCTATCACTATCCAATATGTGATTAACTCTGCATCGATGTCCGGAATCGATATAATCACTTCATCATTATTTTTTGAGTGCACTTTGGAAAACACACATTATTATAATTCAACTGGACTATAATTGTCAAAAATAGTTTTCTTAGTCTTTTTAAACGTTCCAAAAAGTTCAACTTCTGACGACACTGGCTGGTAACAATTAATGAAACTAAAGTCACTTTTTACAGCACTGAAGCAGTTCGCAAATGAAAAACACTGGCCACAACGACAGATCACATTAAAAACCCAAATTGTCACTACTTCGAACACTGTGCCTAATGAAACACTGGCAACTAAAAAACGAAATTTTCACCATTGAAAAAGTTTGTAACAAAAAGTTTTTAATTACTTTTTATACATAATTCGCGGCGCAGGTTATATTCGATATCGGAGAGTCACGGCACGTGAGCGCTGCGGGCTGTGCGCTCGGGGCTATCGCGTGGAGTGCGCGCGCGCCGCTGCCCGGGACACGCCGCAGCAAGTGCGAGTATGGCGTAGCTGTGAGAAGACGTCCTTTCACACTCTGGACACCTTAACAAGTACTGTTAAAAATTGATGCATATTTTTGAAATTCAAAAATAGAAAACATCATATTTGTTGTAAATCTATTTTATTTTTTATGCGTTGCTATGTGATTTATTATGAGTGGTATTCACACCCTTTCTGATGTGCAGTGTGTTGAGGGAAATGCCAGTTGAAGGTGAAAATGACATGAACAAAAGTGGGTACAAATTTTCGTACTCGAATGTACCTAATTTGTATCTAACATTACGGAGAAACAACTCGCAAAAATATCTACTCATTTGATTTTAGAACGAAACGGACGTATAGAATGAACGATGCTGTGAACAATGCGACTGCCAAGCGTGTTTGTAGTCCCTACTTCACTGGCTCGTCGATGCCTACGTATTCGTTACTACTAAATTTCTACACTCGCCTGCGGCTCTCGTGATAATGTCAGTCGTGGATACTTTGACGTTTAACAAACCAACCCATAGACACGAGACAGTGTGAGTATGCTACACCGCATACACTACACTGGTGATTATGGCAAAACCCCTGATGGCAATCTATTAGGCAGGCTCACGTGCAACAGTGAGCTCATGTAGGTAGATAGAGAGCAAAACTACTAGGCCGATGAACAATTATTATAAAGCTGCCTCTATTTCCCCCGAACCTCTTGTTGTTAGTTATAAGAAGTGTTCAGTCATCCGTACAGCGGCTAGCGTTCCACCAGCGATTGTTTCGTTTAGAGCAATCATTAATATCGGCGCGCGATCTGATATCGAACGAGGCTCGTTGTTAGTATGTTACACGGTCTAGGGTCAAGCGAAGAGGAATTTAAATTTAGAACTCACAATATGCAATGGCGTCTCGTCTTAGAAAATGGTATTCATATCTAAAAGGCAACTGTTTAGTCCTTAGTCCGTAACATGTAGTATAAAGCTATGCTCCACTCTCTTATAATGCGATTCGTTAAAAGGACCTTCTCTAGATTACTAGAAAATTGATGTACCGTCAAAAATATTGCGGTCTTGTTCTTTCATTCGGCGGATTACTTGTGCGAAAGCGGGATATTAATCATTAATGAAATACAAAAGTAGTATTAACTGCTGTTTGGCGGGAGACTTAGATACTCGTAACGTGGTGGTATCTAACCTATAAGCACATAGAAAAATGCCCTACCAGAATGTTAGAGATACCTGTCACTGGGAATCGAACCTGGGACTACCATGTCGTAAGTCCAGTGTACAGCTAAGAGTTCCAAGCTATTAGCTGAAGTTACAAGTGCAGTTGTGGTTAAATGTGGATGTATAAGGCGAATTAGAAAGACAATATTCAGGAGATGTTCAGCAGAATCTACCAATGCAATAACAACATTATACTGCGATCTCCAATCCGACTACCTTGGTGATTACGCCAAATCTCCGCATATAAAGTTGGACTTGGTGATGGCTCATGTCCAACAGTGCATTTACAATAGATTACAATTGTGAATCTTTAAAAATCTCATACGGTTGGTTCATAGAAAAGACGTCAACGATAGCGAATTTTTGTAAATATTTTTTTTATTACTTTATATTCTGTGCCTTTATGTAACTCTAAAGTCTATTTTCAACCGACTTCAAAAAAGAGGAGGTTCTCAATTCGAAGCATATGTTTTTTTTGGTATGTGTTTTACGCGGTAACTCCGCCAATAGTGAACCGATTTTGGTAATCTTTTTTGTTTGTTTGGTAGAGCATACTTCATATAAATTTTTATCGAAATTGATTGAAAATTAACAAAAACCAATTTTTCAGGCAAATGAAGTCGGTTGTTATTTCTTTTTGAACGAGTTAATCGTTGCTTGTCTGTTACATTGTATTCGCTTTGTCACTTGTGTTCGTGGCCTGTAAAGCAAATTGTTGAAACTTTGCATACCTCAGTTATGTATGTATCAACTATTATAGTTATTTTTACACCTTACTTTTCCCAGCTAAAGTTGCTGAAGGAAGAAAACCATCCTCATTCAATATTTGTCAGTCCACTTTTATGTGAGTGTATAAAAATGAATCTCGATGTCAATTGTGTGCTCGTCAAAAAGCTGTATTGGAATTCAAACACCGTTAATAGGTGCTAAAATAAGTAAAAGACAAACGGTAGAAAAAAAGTCTGCCTACTTGAGTGGCAGTCTCGTAGGCGTAGGGTCACACTTCTTTGTGTCAACAGCTAAATTGTAAATACTTGAAGAGTCAATGCCGTTACATGTGTCTATTTTTATTTATTTTATATTATTATTGTTCAAATATTGTCAGATGTTTAATTTAATTCATAAATTCTTCAACAAAACCAAATGACGTAGTTAATAAGAAGTAGCCGTTATAACACTACGATTAGTTAGTCGCGCCATCTGTGAGAATATTGCTACAACTTTGTAAAACCGCCATCTAGTGTCAAGTAGCGTAACTAGCTTCAACTTGTAACTAGTACGAAAGCTTCCGTTTATTGTAGTATACCTACGTTATCACAGATGGCGCTACTGAAGTACAAATCTATGCATAGTCCGGCCATGTTTCCATCTTGTGTTATTTTATATACATATTTACTAGTTGTATGTTAGTCTTTTTATAACAGTAGGTTCTGAATGAAAATTTTTAAATTCTCGTGTTTGTTACTTCCTTTATCGAAAAAAAATTTGTACGTTATTGAGGCTATTGCCATCTGTTGTCGACTAGTAAAACTAATTGATTCCAAAACTTACCCAGGCAGCGTTACTGTCGTTGGATACAGATTGAAATGTAGGCACGCAGCGGAAAGTCATTGTTTCAATAGAATTTGTTCATGTACTAATTATTTTGTTGTTACAGCTTACCTAGAACAATACAAAACACCTACTTAGTGATACGAATACTAACTCAAACATTGTTATTTGCTAAATCATCATCATAATCAGCCCGGAGACGTCCACTGCTGAACAAAGGCCACAGTGACCGGTCCTGAGCCCGCGCCGCTTGCATCCAGCGGCTCCCCATGACCTTTTACCTCATCGCTCCATGTAGTAGGGGGACGGCCCGATACATGTTTCACGGTACGCCTATTCTCAATGCTATTTATAATAAGCTAATAGTAGCTAGTAATAATAGTAGAGGTCGCTGGACCAACAGTATCAAGTCCATTCGTAAAAAAAGGCTATTCTCATTGCTACTTTATTTTACTGACTCGTCGAGTTATGTCAGTGATCTTAGTTCGTCTACGTAATACTAAAATAAGGTCAAAAAGGGACAGTAATTCTTATTGTGGTGATATCCAAATCGCTACTTTCCACCCAGCCCAAACTTTGCAATGCAAAATAAAGATTATGATATGAGAGAAATAAAGTCATACAAATATTCTCATAGAAACACAAAATGACAATTTTATAATAAAAAATTATAAAACAGTTATTTATAAATACTAAATTACTTGACCTGGAACCTTTGTATCGGGACCAGATCCACGCTAGTTAGGTTAGGTTACGTGTTTATTTAGGTTGTAGGTTTAATTTTATTACTAATCTAGGCTAAGTGTACTAACAAATCTAATTTAAAATATGTATCTTTGACATGTGAATATCTTGACATTGAATAAATTAATATAACTTGACTTAATACACACTCGAGTACAAAAATATGTATCCACTTTTGTACCATGTCACATACGCAATTGGTAACATTTCCCTCAACAACAACCACAGGAAAGGGTGAATGTGACATGGTTCAAAAGTGGATACATATTTTTATACTTGAGTTTACCATATACCAATAACATAATATGTCTTCTCATATTCTGAATCTTAAATTATTGTATTTTCAAGTTACATTACAATTGATTTATCATATGATAGGAATGTGGAAAGAAGAGGAATCTGAAACAATCAAAATGCGTTTCTTTAAACAGCCCATTACCGTCGAGCTAAACTATTGATTTATATATCTACCCGTGACGTAGTGACAGCATAATGACCGACAATCAGTGACGCGCGCCGACGCAGCGATGCCGGCAATGATTGCCTTGCATCTAGTGATAGTGCTTAGATGATAGTGTGTGTAGTACAACGGGCTAGTGCCATCGGCTAGTGACAGTGAGGAATTCGTTTGACAGAAGAAAAAAAAGGGGATTCACAAGTTCCCGGAACTTAGCAAACATGTCAAGAGAGAGACACCTGAGGGGCTTTCATCATCATAAGCCGGGAAATGTCCTCTGTTGGACATAGGGCTTCACGACACTTTCGGCCTGGGATAAGGTGCTTTCGGATTGCGACAAGAACAGTGTTATTAGATTTGTAGAGAAATAGTGCTTAGGTGTTTTTAGAACTTTCTGAGAATTCCCCGAGACAAGGATAGCAATATTGGCCTGTTTTAGTTATATGTATCATCAACAGTCTATATACGTCCCCACTGCAGGGGCTCAGGCCTACTCTGCTACAGAGAGTGTATGGGACATAGTCGACCACGCGGGACCAGTGCGGATCGGCGGACTTCACATGCCTGTTCAAGACATGCAGGTTTCCTCACGATGTTTTCCTTCACCGTTAAGCAATCGGATAATGTACTTGAATTATAAAACAACTCATAGGTACACGGCTGGATTCGAACCCGGAACCCTCAGATTGAGAATCCGCGCCTTATCCATTGCGTCATCGACAATAGTTCATGTATTTATACTAGATCATTTATATGTATACAAGGACACAAATATCACTGGTTATCACATACATTAAAATTATGGGAACACACAAAATTTCTTTAGTCATAATCTTTTAAAATAGAATAGCTGGCTTTGATCAATAGCTACCTAAAAATAGTAGATCGGATAGTAGCGTCGCTAAAATAGCCGTTATGCGTCTAATGGTCCCTAGATGGCGCTTTGAACAATAATCAAGTTGTGTGCAAAAATGAAAATTGTGATTCACACTGAAGTTGTATGTTAATGATACTCATTTCGTGATATTAAATTCTGATGCTTTATTTTTTGATAATTACGGCACAAAGACCTTTTTTAAAAGATTCTAAACAGAAGTTTAGTATGAAACTTTAACGTCGAAATCATCTTAAACTTTAATAAGAAGTGTTAAAGATCTACCACACTTTCATAGCCATCAAAAACAACGCAAGTCTTCAATGAAATCATTTCCGCATACTTTCAACATAGATCATTAAAACAGACAACAGTTCGTACTAGATCAACTTGAAAGCTACCTTACTCATTTAGTTTTAAGTTAAAATCACGTCCTCACTTCTACGTTTTTTTAGAGAGAACAAAAACCCACATGCGCGGCCGCAGCGGCGCCCCAGGCGTGGCACGGGCCGAGATTCGAGTCCGGCTGAGGTATGTATGCCTGTCTATGCTTGCACTAAGAGAACAAACTCGACGGAGCTGATATAAAACTTTATTAAAATATACATCGAATGATTTTTGTATAGGTAAGTACTGTCGACAAGACAAGTAAATATAATATGATCACCGTTTATTATAAGCTGCATTAGTCCACTGTTGGACATGCGCCATCCTTATGGATCGCCACGTAATTACATGCCAAGAATTATCATAATCATCACGCTTGGCAGGTGGATTGGTGATCGCAGTAGTTTTTTGTATGATGGGTTTTACACTTTGTATTCATTTTACCTGATGGTAATTGATTATAAGGTGGTTAGGTGGTAAGCGTGCGCACATAGAATCATCAATCTAACGAGGCGCTGGCTCTGCTACCTTTCATAAACACAAAAGTGCTATTAACACTTCTGTTTGGCGACAGACTAAGATAACATGGGTGTAGATAGAAAGGTAGATATGTAAAATGCTTAAACACCAACCATCAAAAAATTAAGAAACAATTTAAAAAATTCATATGAATTCAAATTGTGGTATAAGATAATTGGGGATTGGCCTGGAAAGTGCTAAACTTCGTATGGGGACTTACCTGACTTAAAATGCGAAACAAGAAATACTTACTAAACTTCTAAAATAAACCGATTGCAGACTTGCTAACTCGTGGTTCTTTTATCTATTCGGCATAGAAAATTTCGTATTTATTTAGTTTTTATTCTCTGTTTAGTTCTTCTATCTTATATGTGATTTGTTTTATATAGTTATTATTTATTTGTTTTATACAGTTATTATTTATTTTTTAGTATTCTTTTTCCTCTTCAGAGGAATCCTTTATGTGTGGAAGCTTGTAATTGGCCAATGTTTGTCTATATTACTGCAAATATTGTAAATGAAGCTGTTAGCTTTCCAAAGAAAATAAAATAAAATAGAAAAGGCCTTACAAACAACATAACGAGTATCAAACCTGGGACTTCTGGGTTGTTAGTCAAACCAAGCGTGTAGCCACTAAGCTAAAGAGGCGGTGGATGCACATGGCCACGGGACTAGTACCTCCCTTCACCCCCTGCGGTCCCCAAACTAGCGCTGACTACGCGAATTTTTCTTCAAGCTTTTCTACTAGTGTAAAACCGCTCGGTCTGTCTATATTCTGTTAGTCATCGTATAGAAATCACCACCAATCTATGTAATTGGCGTTCACGTGCTGTCAATAAAGCCGCGGGCGATTTTAACAAGCACCGATCAATTTTTCTATGTGTACCCAATGGCTACTCTTGAATGAACTCGTGGGTGGATCCAACCGTCCGCTGCGGTCAGGATTTAATGTTTAATGTAAGGAATTATCATTTGACCTTTCGGAATTTATTCAAGGATTCATTCTGGTCAACATGGCATCTGTATAGAAAAGGCTGGAAATATTCCCGTATTTTTATAGCGCCTCCATAGTAGATACTCAATTAATGCATGATTATATGGAAATATGATTGCCTAATCATACTCCTGTCTGTTGCAATCAGTTTTACAATTTCAAACGCTCATATCTATTCTCCGAAGGTCAAGATATTCGGGATACAAGATTTACTCGAATCTTTAGATGAGTTCTGGCGGCACAATATTGTAGCAATACTTGAAATACTGTTGTCTCTTTTACTCTTACTACGAAGCTCAGTTTAATCTTTCATTTAACTTATAAAATAAGTGAGCTTTCTTTTTCGTTATTGTTAATTGTTACCTTAATATCACAAGAATTTAAATTAAATATCTGCGTGAAGGCCAAAGGAATACTGATTTGATATTACTGCTGGTGCAGTCTAAACTTTAACAAATGATTAATCTCCCCAGAATAGGAAAACGACTAATCGAAAATATAGGAGACAGTCTATTACGAGTATATCACTATCAGACTATTATATAAAATACGACCACAATCCCGTTTGTCGTGTCGCTTTTAAATTTGGAGAACATTGTAACCAAAAAGGACAACAGCAAAAAGTATCTGTGTTTGGTTTTTACGAGGAGATTCCAGTGAAATAGGTCGAAACTCGAAGGGCTATTGTTGTAATTATCTGTGGTAACCCTAACCTTTTTTGTGTGGGAATTATCTATACTTTTTGAGTAATCTGTGGAAATTTATGATGAGAAGGGTCACGCATCTTGCTTAGATTTTTTTAAATTAGTTTTTTTTAATACTGTTTATACGTTTGAAATGGTAAGAATGTTTTCTTTATCTTGTCTTAAAAAATTAGATAGTTTGCATATATTCGATATTGACATAATTCATTGCAGTTTTTCTATTGATTCGTTTCATGAAAAACAGTCGTGTTAAATTAATCGAAAAAAATTAATTTTTTTGGTCTTGAGTTATTTCATAATCATTTTTAATAGTTCAATCATAGACTTATATGCTATGATATATATCAATTTTTCTGGTGTAATAAAATAGCTTTGACTTTTTTCTTCAAAAAGTTCATTCAATATTTCGTTCCGTCTGCTTTTCTGAGGGGTGAGGCACTGTATGCTAAAATACAAGTTTTTTAAAACTTAGTTTAGCTGCAGACGGTTTAGTATTCAATCAAATATTCTAGCCAATTAGATTTAAGAAAAACAATTTGTACATTTTTATGAATAAATTTATTCTTTATTCTTAATATGAAGCAGCTGATATGATTCAAGTATACTTTGAGCGTAGGTGTAGAATACGTACGCACCTATTATAAAACAGATTACTATTAAATGTAACCTCATAAATAATGTTTGAGCGGAACACGTTCGAACTCAATAAATACACGTCAAAAGAAATTAACTCTTTACAACCCCCAACAAAACAATTTAAAACTTATTTGCTCACAAATTAGAACACAAATTGCTATTTTCAACGGCTCTACGTAAAAACGGAAGTCAACATTTCTTACCTTCTCGGATAAAGTCTTAAAACTAATCAGTTTCAATTGAAAACGGATTTAATGCAACAAAAAATAACGTTTATATTTGAAAGAAATGTTTTTGAGTGCGTATTCGAAATTGGTAGCGCGTTCGTTTCAACATTCCATCGGTTCTCTTTTTAAATTCAGGTGGTTTTATAACTGCCAGTGATTTTTTTGATTTTTTATTAAAAACCTGCCAGTTATGCTGCCAGTAGTGCTGGATGTTATTTAGGAGGAATATTGATGCGGTAGCAATTAGTTTAGAGAATTCGAATTTTGAATATTGGGGTGGTCTTTCGAACAATCCATTTGCATTTGCTAATGAGTAATCAAATCGTTCAATTAAATTCAAAGTCAAACAAGTGGTCAGTGATACATAAAAATCACATATTATATTTTTAATCTACGATTTTCACCAACAACAATCTCAGTTTACTACTTTTTTACTATTTATTGTCAACCTCTAATGTACTGATTAGATCGTAGAAGATTTTTTAATGGTGCTGGTGATGGTGCTCTGTAATAACTACGCTCTCGTTGATGTCTTATCTACGGATTAGGTGCATATATCTAGTAAAATATGAAATTGAAGAAAAAAATCTTAGCTTTGCAGGAAAAAATTAAATGGAGATGGTGGTTATGCTAAATACCTAAGAAAGTCTGACGCGGCGATCATGTTAGATTTTTCTTACAAAGCTGGAATTTATCATTCAAATTCATATTTTACCAGACATAGAGTATTCAATCCATAGCTAAGACATCAACGAGAATATAGTTGTTACCGCGCACCATCAATTAAAAAGACTATCTAATAAGTCATTATAGATTGACAATAGTAAATTAATTTTTTGTATACTGCTTTTGTTATTTCACTGACAACTTGTTTGTGGCCTCATTAGCAAATGGATTGTTCTAAAGACCACCCAAATATTCAAAATTCGAATCCTCTTTATCTAAATTAACTGCCACCGCAACAATATTCCTCCTAAATAACATCCAGCACTACTGGCAGCATAACTGGCATAGGTAGATTCTTCTGCCCATGTTCTGAATATTTTTACCCTTTATTCCCCTTTACGCCCCCGGGATGACATTTCTAAAGCCTAGAGTCTAGAGCACACGGTGGATAGCAGACTCTAGTCCGTAAAAACACTCATTCTAAACAGTTACAATATTAGGATTTGTGAACGACAGACAAGTTTAATCAACTCCGGCGCAGGGCGCGGTGCGGCCGCGGCGAGGGGGCGTGGCCGAGTGATGGATGCGAGATTGCGTCCTACAGACGCTGCCAGGATGTGAGGACTACACAAGAGAGTTTAGTAGTTTGGATTTCGGTGTAAATAACTCTCTTCTTTGAACTCTCTCAATAATTCATATAAACAATGAGGACAATTCACCGACTACACACATAATCTTTTTAAAAAGATAACACTTATTTTATTAAATCTGTCTATCTATAATTTTATTATCATCAACAGCCTATATATGTCTCCACTGCAGGGGCTCAGGCCAATCCTTCAGAGAGTGTATGGGACATAGTACACCACGCGGGCCTAGTGCGGATTGGTAGACTTCACACACACCTTTGGATTTCTTCTCAGGAGTGTGCAGGTTTCCTCACGATGTTTTCCTTCACCGAAAAGCCAATGGCAATGATTTTTTATCATTCGTACATAAATTTAAAAAAAATTGTAACTCATTGGTACGTGCTTTTCAACGAAAGAGTGACCAAACAAACAAATATAATAAAAATTAAGAAATAAAGTTATAGCAAGATGAAATAATAAACGTAGATTAATTTAAATTCTAACCGTCAAAATTCTAAAATTCGTCAATATTTTCACTTTTCCAAAAGATTATGTTTTAATTTTTGTTTAAAAAGTTTTATACAATTTATGTTTTTAAATTCATACATACATACAGAAAGGCAAAAATTCTTTTTAGGGTTCCGTACCTCAAAAAAAAGGAACCCTTATAGGATCACTTTGTTGTCCGCCCGTCTGTCAAGTTGAAATTAACATCAAATACTTAATCGTGCAATTTCTTGGATCGGTGAAAAGATCAAACAGACTCACCTTCTCTCTCTCTCTTTACCTTAGCGGAACACAACAGTGCTCTAAATATAAATAGGAAATGCTCTATCAACAAACAAACCTAGTATCTATCGTAACCCCCACTGGGTGTCGAACCCGGCACCTAGTTCACAGAGGCGTTTTCTTCGACGTATTATAAAGTAACGATGTTAAACTGCCTCGTTGTTTTTGTTGTTACTCGTACCTTGATCTGAGCATCGCTTGTAACAGTTAGGTCGTGACCGGAGCACGGGCTACCACCGCGTTACGGAGCACGCCCCCTCGTAACACGGTGTTCAAGCGGTAGGAGGGTACAACGAACAAAAAAATCCATTATTACCTGTTAATAACTTAAATCCAATTTCACTTCATACCGAATCTTGTGTTTTAATCTGGCTACCGTGGCTTGTAAGCTTAAATTGGGTACGGCTATTGGCTTTCTTGTTTTGTGATCAGTTTTGTTGTGGAATAACACAAACATACAAACGTCCACTGCTGGACATAGGCATCCTCCATGATATGTCACAATGACTGGTGCCGAGTAATTGGCATCCAGCGACTCCTCGCGACCTTTACCAGGTCGTCAGTTCACCTAGTAGGGGGCCGACCTGGTATCCCGGATGTTGTCGCCACTCGAGAGCTTGATACTCCCCATCGGTTAAACTTTCTTCGAGCGATGTGGCCTTCCCATTGTCGCATCACTGACTCGTCGACTTATGTCGGTGTCGATTCGTCTACGGATGTCTTCGTTCCGGGTTTTATCACGTTGAGAAACACATTCAAATAGAAAATGTGCTGATTTATTTCTGTCTTCTTCAGACGGAACTCATGTCAAAATGCTCCTTATAATTGGTATCAGCAAAGCAATTGGCTAAAATGTCCTAACTTTATTCGGGGAATATTATTTTTTTCAAAAATAAAAATGTTTTGTTTTATTTGTAGTTTGCAGGAAGTATTTTTTCAGCCCTATTCAGATGATTCAATTTTACAGGTTATTAATCACAGTAAAATCTTAGACATGAAAGGATAAATAGTTTTATCGTTTTCTTTATTTATTACGAGAAGGAAGTCGAAAGAAAATTCACAAAAACATCCGCATTAGGTCTTGATAAAACTTTCAAGTCTGCAGAAACCCAAGTAACTTTATTTATAGTAATGAGTTGCAATCATTTATTCAGCCAGCTACTCGTTCTAATGTCAATAATTAAAAAGTTTTCAACTCCAACTCACCGAAAAGGTTTTATTACAGGAGTTGAATCTCCTTTCGACAATAATGAATGGAACATTCGTTTTATTACCTGAAAGTGAGCGTGTGGTAGCGATCCTCAATTCGATATGAAACGAATATACAGTCGCTAATTTAGTGACGTGCCTGTATTATTTGATCGTACGTGAGACAGTCCTCAGACTTTGTTTCGTTTCTTTGTTTTACAATGTATGGACATTTCTGGCAATTATTTTACGCACATTAGTCAAAATTACGCGTTCAAAAAGAACTAAGGAATCGATTTGAACTGCCTATATTCAACTCTATATATTTTGTTGATTTTCTCAAAAGTGCTAAATCAATTTCGATAGAATTTATACGGGACCATTTCTGAAGTATGATCTACAAAAAAAAAGAATCATCAAAATCGATAAATCCATACAATCGAATTGAGAACGTCTTCCTTTTTTTGTAGTCAGTTGAAAATGAACAGGGGATATTGATGTCTAGATAAGTATGTAAGTTCCACACCTTAAAAACTTTTTTGTGCACATTTTTTGGGTTGTATGGCAAAGAGTACTTCCTGCACAATTGTTAGTCAAAATCGATTTATTATGATTGTGGTCAAGGCAGCTTGTTCTAAATATTTCCAGCTTTGAGTAAGTAAAGCATAACATATGTATACTAATATTTATAGACACAGACTGATATTTCTTCGTGTACTTATTTTTACTGGCTGAAAAAAGAGTTTAATCCGGTTTATCTACCCTTGGTTAGGTTGGCAAAATTTTGTAATAAAAGAAACTAAACAAATGAAGGTCGTTTTAAATATTCTCAAGATCTTTTCTGCATTCGTGCACGCAACGCTGCGTATTAAAAAGCACCACGTTCGAAATTTGAAACATTTAAATTGCACGTTATTGCTACTGTGCACGCGGTCTCTGATTCCTTTTCCAAATTCCTTCGGAGGTTGTAATTACCAGACGCCGATTTGCTCATCCCAATCGCGATGTTGCCACAAAGAAACGTATTTTTGCACTAATTCATGGGAGGCAAAGGTATGAAATTCTTAGACACCGTGAGAAAGGGTTAAGGTAATAAGGCCTAAAATTAAAAGGTTAACATGTAACAATCTTAAACCAATGTTAATCGCTTAGTGTTGTCGGTTAGAGTAAAAAGTGTCGATAAAGATGAATGGGGTAAAACAAAAGTGAATTATTAGTCCAATAACGGCATTTAAAAGTGCCGATTCTTAAATTAAAATGAGATAATTCGAACGCGCAACGGATGCGCTAACCGCCCGCTGCGCGAGGTCACGTATCGAAAAAAGAACGCCGTCAACACCAACCTGTCAGTACGCGAGACGAAAAATGAAAAATGTTGCCAGATTGAAAAAACCACGACCGTAGACCGTTCCATTCATAAACCAGCCAGTAACATTTTAGAAATTAGTTTATTTTTAATTACTCACAGAACGTATTGTTGTATTTATTATTGTGGCTCGCCGTATCGCCTCGACATGGACAATATATTTTATTGTCTTTCTGTACGGTTGTGATTTATACATCTAGTTAGTAAGTTATTCGAATTTTAATTTAGACGATTTTTAATGGGGTACGCTTGAATGGATTCTAATTAGGGGAAAACAACCGGGCTGGATCGGTATGAATAATGTCAGGTATAAATACCGGTTATGGTTTAGAAAAGCCATCGCCGAGAGAGCGCTTGACCTCTGGATTAACCACACAATAGTAACGTGTTTGCTGTAACAAATTGCTATTGTTGAAAAAATGGACGATGAGAAATGGATATAGGAACTGTAACGCAACGCTTTGTTGTTCACAAATGCAACTTTTAACAAGGCTGTATAGACCATTGCTGTTGCCGTTCCTTTACTCTTCTAACGAACAATAAATAATTTGAAAATGTTTGACGTTCGAAAGTCAAGTCACGACTGCTTGTTCTTTATTAGCTGCCAGTAATTTTATCGACTGCCATTATCATAAACAGATTATAATTTTACGATTTCTCGTTAAATCGAGATTATCGCCAGCAATTAAAAATGAAATACAAATAAATGAAGCAGCCTCGTAGTTTACCATTAGGTGCCCGATACTTCATTAACTGCTGTTCACAATTCATTGCTTATAAAATCAAAAATATTTGAAAAAAGAACGACACACTCATTTGGCTGAACCGTTTGCCCCGTGCCGTATACACTATTAAAATAAAACATACAAAAAACAAAGCTGCCAGTATCCTTATTCTTATTGCCTATTAAAAATATATCGGCAATGCTTATTGAAAATCGAATTTCGAAATAGCCAATTAGACTTGTTGTTTCGAATGTGCTCGATTATAGATCATTACCACGGATTTGTGGGCGGAGCACAAGTGACATGTCATTAGATTTATTCTTACCCCCAAAACCTAATTTCAATGCTATCATGCTTAAAGCTAGCTATTCACCGACCGGTTATTTTTATGTGATGTCATATGCAAGTAAAGGCTGCAAATGACAGAATGCGAAATTGGTTTGGTTTGGGCGTTCAGTCCAATAAAAAATCGCATAGAAATGTATATATCTTTAGTGAAACGTGTTTATAGCCTATTTTTCAGTAGATTTTATAAAATTATTGGCTAATTTTAACATAACAATAAAGTAAAAAAACTAAAACTCGACAGCGACAAGAAACTACTAAAAATCTTTGTTGCGATAAAAACGTTAGAAATCGAAGTGAAAAACTATATTTAGCATCATCGGAGTCAGTTCCTGTGGCCACATTTAAAAAATATATACACCTTACTCTAAGACACTGACTTATTTTATTTTATTCCAATCAAGATGCTTTAAATGTAAGGCTGTACAAAATTTTAAAATAGAAATGAATTTATTTGGTTTATTTAATTAAACGAGTGGTTCATTCTGAAAATGGAAACACCGAAACGGAAATAATTTAACAGGGCTTAAACAAAAGAACAATTCGCAAATCATTACTTATTTCATACAATTCAATATAGGCGCATGCTGGCCACAATGAATATTCTACGCGCTCCCGTACGTTCCAAATTCAAAATTCGAAATTAATGGCGGATTTGACAGGAGCTTTATTGTGCGGCTAATTTAAATCTTATCAACGGCGATGACAGCGTCTTAATGGGATCGGCCGGTTGTTTTTAAGAATTAACCCCTCGGTTTAATTTCGAGTGTTTGGAAGATAAAGGGAATTTATATTTTATTTGTGTCTGCCGCCTGACAACAAGTGAAATGGAATTGAATGGAGCTTCTGATTGGTTAGCCAAGAACCCATTCCTCAGCAGTAAGGCTAAGTGAATTTCACAAATTAGCTCAAGGAAACATTTTACCGGTAAAAAACTCTTAAAGGCGTTCAGACGGATAAATTACTTGCAACCAGTCTAAAAGCGTTCCTGGGTTTTGGAATTCAGTTAGGGCGTTGTGACGACATAGTGAAATGTTGTGACGTACCGGTATATGACGTCACCAGCTGCAAGGCCACTGCTGGACATGATTATCAAGGTAACCCAATTTTCAGCATGATGTGGTGCCTAAATTGAAAAGCATATTATTTACGCATTTTCTATCTTCCTTTTTTATGCGTTTTCTGTTAAGGCGATCCACTTCCATCAAAGCTTCATACTAAATTTCTGTTGCCATAATCTTTTAAAATATAATAACTGGATTTGTGCAGTAACTATCTAAAAATAGAACATCAGATTGTAATGACGCGAAATGAGTATCATTAACATAAAACTTCACAGTGAATCACAATTTTCATTTTAAACTATTGTTCAAAGCGCCATCTATAAACCATTAGCTGCGTAACGGCGATTGTAGCTAACCATAGAGTTATAAATTAATGATATTTATTTCGGGACACTATAATTTCGTCTCCTATTTTTAGGTAATTACTAATCAAAGCCAGCTATTCTATTTGAAAAGATTATGGCAACAGAAATTTAGTATGGAAGCATTAGGAGAGGAATTTTAATCAGTAAAGTAAACAGTAATAATAATGTGATAGAATCTCAATAACGAAAATGCTGTCAGTCGGCCGTGACCCATCCTAGACCACAGCGTGAGTTTGTGGTCAAACGTGAGTCTTTTTGTATACAGACCACAACATATTCAAAAGGAGTAAGTACAGTTTATGAGTTGTTTTTCAATTCAAGTACATTATCCGATTGCTTAACGGTGATGGAAAACATCGTGAGGAAACCTGCATGTCTTGAACAGGCATGTGAAGTCCGCCAATCCGCACTGGTCCCGCGTGGTGGACTATGTCCCATACACTCTCTGTATGAGACTAGGCCTGAGCCCCTGCAGTGGGGACGTATATAGGCTGTTGATGAAGTACAGTTTTGTCTTTAAACTAGTCCATCTAGTGCGGAGGCCAGCCAGACTAAATGAGCGTTATTAATGCATGCATCCAAAGAGTGCTAGCGGGAGAGGCTCCGCTGCCTGTCCGACTGTCCATCTGTCTGTTTGTCACAGGGATGTATCTTTTGAACCGTGGTAGGTAGGTAGATACTTTTGTAATTTTCAGAGTGTGTATTACTATGGCCGCAATCATAGCAATAATTTTAAAATTTAAAGAGGTCTCCCTAAATAATACATTTTTTCCATCATCAACAGCCATAGGCCTGAGCCCTCTGCAGTGGGGACATAATATGTCCCCACTGCAGAGGGCTCAGGCCTACTCTCCTACAGAGAGTGTATGGGACATAGTCCACCACGCGGGCCCAGTGCGGATCAGCGGACTTCACATGCCTGTTCAAGACATGCAGGTTTCTCATGTACTTGAATTGAATAACAACTCATAGGTAGTCTGGATTCGAACCCGGAACCCTCAGATTGAGAGCCCACGCCTTATCCATTGCACCACCGACGCTTAACATTTTTTCCAACGTATCTTAATCTTTTACCTTAATCATCAGCAGCAGCAGCTGGAAAAACTCCGCTGCCGGATCTACCTCCTCCATGGTATGCCAAATTGGCCAGTCCCGCGCCACTTGTACCCAGAGACTACCCGCAACCCCTTTACTACACGGTATACATTTCCGTGGTTGCCACTCGACAACTCTTACTCCCCATCATTGCCACTTCAGCTCACTGACTCGTTGACCTTAGTTTGTCTACGAATTTCCTCATTCCGGATTTCATCACGTAGAGAAATTCGGAGGACAGTTCGTTCCATTACTTGAGTGACTTTGAGCTTGTGTATTCGGCCCACAGTAAAGGACCACGTTTCGGTTCCGTATGTTATCACTGGCAATATGCATTGATTAAATAATTTTGTCTTTAGATGCTAAGGTATTTTGGAATCCCTTTTTACCCGACTGCGCCAGATGGAGGGTTATGTTTTCTCCCTTCAGTCCCTAGACTCACTGTGTCCACTTCCTCCCTTTTTAATTCCCCCACAACTTTTTGTGAGCCCCTCGTAGTTGGCGTGGGTGCTCATTTGCCGCGCTCCGGCGCATCATTTAAACGTTTTGACAGCTCCATTATGCGCGCGCGCACGCTGCGGTTTGTCAACTATAATGACGGATGAGTGATGGTGGTCGTGGAAAACGGACTGGTTAAATTAAAATACATATTACGTGTAATTATCTATTGTTTTAAGTGGTTTCGTGTTATAATTGTGGTTGTTAGTTTTTAATTTTCATAGGGCTGGTGCCGAGAAAACTTTTAGAATTGGGAAAGTGAATTTTTTAGGATAAAGAAAGATGAGTAAATACATGAAGAAAGAGTCAAAGGTGTTCAGCTCTGTTCCTCTGTCCACGTGGTTAGGTTTTTCAACAAGCTACCGAATGACTCTAAATTCCGAGCCGAATTAAATTTTAAAACTGCATGAAATCCTTCTTTATGCAAAAGTGCTACAATACAATTTATGAATCACGACTTTTAATTTAATATTTGTAATATTAGTGAAGCTAAGGTGGAAATGTGCAGGCAGGCCACATCGCCCAAAGAACCGATAACCGATGAGGATTAAAAGTTTTCCAGTGGTGTACTTGTACCGGGAAACGTCTACCGGGCCGGCCCCATACTAGGTGGACCGACGACATGGTTAAGGTTGCGGGGAGTCGCTGGATACACGTGGCTCAGGACCGGTCAATGTGGCACGCCATGGAGGATGCCTATGTCCAGCAGTGGACATTTCCATGTGTGGGTCGTCAGCTTCCTCATAGAGCTAGGGGAATTCTACGCATGCCAAATTTTAAGGCAATTTAGGAGCAATCAAACTTTAGCATTCATAATTTAGCAGCAACCATAACTCAGTCACAGCGAGTTGTTTTTAGTGTGTCAGCTGGAGACATGGGTCTCCAGCTGACACATGCCAGGAAGGCAAACCAGTGAGGTTAGGGCTTTAGACTATAGTCAGGCATTTAAAGCACAATTACAGCAATGAGAGCCAAAAAAATTAACGATCACATTGATAAACTGTTGTATCTACGAACGAAATACTGTGTGTAAGCTGGCGACCCGTGTCACCAGCTTACACATCTGGATCTTCGTAATTATTCAAGTTACGATTATGTATTGTACCTCATATTTTAGGGCAAAATAGCAGCGCCAGGCGCCAAAATTTTCGAATCTCCAGTGCTAAAACTGTTTGAGCTACGAGCCGATATGTGTGTGTAAGCTGGTGACATGGGTCGCCAGCTGACACATGTTGTATCTCTGAAACTACATAAGTGAGAACTTCGTTTTAAAGATCAGATGAGACCATACAATAGCAGCGTTCACGAGTCAAAATTTTAAATCTCCTGGCTGTCTAGATTCAAAGTTATAAGCAAAAAACTATTTTCCCGCCAAAAATTTCAAAATAATCGCACGGACGCCGCTGAGCGGGCCGTTGCCGTTCCGTGCGCTACGCTATTACAATAGAGTTTCAACTTAGCCGTCACTGTTTTAAAATTCATTTTAACCTGCACTTTCGTATCGATTCAATTGGTACATTGAGCGTGTTAGACCAGGAGCCGACTGAAATAAGCAATGGTATACTACCGATTAACTTCATAGAGAGATTACGAACGATTTTTAGTTCATAACACTGAGTATCAATTTTCATGATATTGACTTCAAAAACAACAGAGTTCCCATACAAAATTTAATCCCCATTATATATCCGTGAAACACGTAATCCTTCCTTTGTTTGAAATCTAATCGCTTACCAATTTTCATGGGGCATTATTTTTATTCCTTGTTGATTGCTGTGCAATTGCATGGATGTCAAACAGACTCATGCTTTACTATATCTGATTAGCTCATCAATTGAAAGGCTCCAGGTATACATAGAGCTGTAAAATAATTTCAATATCACGTTTTATCTAGACGGTGGCGCCATCTATCGGTGAGGTGTTAAACTATTTAGACAACCGTAACCACAGAAAACAAACCTAAATGAATTAGTATTCAACTAATTTTATGAACTTTATATCGAATCAACAACCTAAAAAATAAGTTTCAAGCATTTTAAAAAATCCTGCAATCCAATCTAATATATTAAATTTTCGTGTCAAGGTGTTTATAGTCGCACTCCTGCGAAACGGCTTGACCAATTTTTTTTGTTTTTTACATACACGCTGACATTTTAGTCGTCCTCGACCCTGAATGTAGGTAGTCTGAGTCACTTATAGAAACGATTAGTAGTGGTATTTTAAAAATATAGCGATATATTTTTTTCCAAAAATTCAAATTAATTCAATATTTTCTTAAATAGCTAAAACTGGTAGTACCACTTCTCGCAGCACAGCGTGAGAACGTTGACCCTGAGAACAATAACAAACTGTCGGCATAGTCAATGAAAGTAATCGGACGCCGCCCGCCCGTCTTGACACCTACCCCTTTGACAATGCCGCCGCACGCGCCGCACCTGGCTCCGTGTGCTCCAGTCTTGATTTAGCGGTCATCGGGTCAACTGTGCGATTTTTAGTGTCGCGAATTTTTGTAAAAGTGATAGTGAGACGAGAACACAAACTACGAGTACTCCCACCGTGTGTAGGTACTCAACGATAATACGGCAGAAACTAGGCGGCTGTATGCTCAGCAAGAACATTCACATTCTTTACGTCAAAACGGGATCCCCCTAACCCTCACATCCCGACCAGCTGTTACTAGTAAACCGTAGATTAATTTAAATGGTTATTTCGTTTCATTGTTTTTTAGGGTTCCGTATCCAAGAGCGGCCAACGGGACCCTATAACTAGGTATGAGATGAAGGCCAAGCGCAAACTCACAATAAATAAATTGTAAAATTAAAAACAAATCCCCAGTACACAGCGGGCGCGGCGGGCGGGCTGCTTTGATTTCGCGGTGTTTCGTTCGCGGCAGTGTCCTTGTAACTAGAGAAGGCACGTGCAAGGCGGTATGACACAAAGGCGACAAATGGAATCAAACTAACATATGATCCCGGGGTAAACGACCTTCTGGCTGCTCTTGTGGAAACTACGGAAACTCGACATTGTTTTATTTATTTATTTAAAATTTCAACTTTTTTATTAATACCCGTATAACTAAAGTGACCATCCCAAATGATATTAATACTTATATGGAGTTGCTAGGTTTCTGGTCGAGAACGACTAAAATGTCAGCGTGTATATTTGGTAGGTCTGAGAATGTTGCACCCTCTTGCCCCCACGCGATTTTAGAATAATGGTACGTCATCTACAGGAAGTCTCGCGTCAGTTTGATATTTTGTAGTACTACGCCATGTAGTTCTCACGGGATTAAACCTAAAGTCCACGCGGGCGAAGCCGCGGGAAGAAGCTAGTTTCTTATATGTTGATTCATTACTAAACTAAATCTTGATTCCGTATTAGTCAAATTAGTAGATTTGAATTATGCACCAACGGTGAAGGCTTAGATTCTAGCTAGACCTCAAATTTGGTGAAGATCGTTCGTAATCTCTCTATGAATTTAATCGGTAGTATACCATTGCTTATTTCAGTCGGCTCCTGGTCTAACACGCTCAATGTACCAATTGAATCGATACGAAAGTGCAGGTTAAAATGAATTTTAAAACAGTGACGGCTAAGTTGAAACTCTATTGTAATAGCGTAGCGCACGGAACGGCAACGGCGCGCTCAGCGGCGTCCGTGCGATTATTTTGAATTTTTTGGCGGGAAAATAGTTTTTTGCTTATAACTTTGAATCTAGACAGCCAGGAGATTTGAAATTTTGACTCGTGAACGCTGCTATTGTATGGTCTCATCTGATCTTTAAAACGAAGTTCTCACTTATGTAGTTTCAGAGATACAACATGTGTCAGCTGGCGACCCATGTCACCAGCTTACACACACATATCGTCTCGTAGCTCAAACAGTTTTAGCACTGGAGATTCGAAAATTTTGGCGCCTGGCGCTGCTATTTTGCCCTAAAATATGAGGTACAATACATAATCGTAACTTGAATAATTACGAAGATCCAGATGTGTAAGCTGGTGACACGGGTCGCCAGCTTACACACAGTATTTCGTTCGTAGATACAACAGTTTATCAATGTGATCGTTAATTTTTTTGGCTCTCATTGCTGTAATTGTGCTTTAAATGCCTGACTATAGTCTAAAGCCCTAACCTCACTGGTTTGCCTTCCTGGCATGTGTCAGCTGGAGACCCATGTCTCCAGCTGACACACTAAAAACAACTCGCTGTGACTGAGTTATGGTTGCTGCTAAATTATGAATGCTAAAGTTTGATTGCTCCTAAATTGCCTTAAAATTTGGCATGCGTAGAATTCCCCTAGCTCTATGAGGAAGCTGACGACCCACACATGACATTTCCCGGCATGATTATGATAGATAAATAAGAATTTCAATGCACTGTCAAACTGGAATAGCTAAAAGTATTCTGGCAAGTAGAGTCCAGTGGTTCTCTATGTTATTTGTAACCAGACCACTATTATTAACGTGATTTCGACGGTAAAAGTTTACCATCTCTATATACATACCGATTTTGATGAATTTTTGTGTGTGTGTTCAAGTGGATTCGAGAATGGTTTAGATTTACAATTTGATGTTTTTTTTATGATACATTACTAAATTTATTCCAAAAAATAAATGTCCACCCGTGCGTAGCTGGGGCTGGCCACTAGTAAAATTTTAAAATAGGATAGCTATTTATTTCTAGAATAGAATGTTTTTATTTCAATGTAAAATTTCAGTTTTACAAACACAAGCAAGTAATTAGTTATTCACACAACAGAAATTACAAAAAATATTATATGTACTAAAAATAACATTTTTATAATATTACATTTCATATATTCGTAAACCGAGTGCGACTAGAACATATTTTTAGTGAATAACCCTTTTACTTGCGACTGAAATTCAGACTGGCAACTTTTTACACAGGGCAGGGCCCTATCACCCTAGTGTATAAAAACATCACTCAAGGATGGCTCAGCTGATTTTGTGTGTGTTCATAATTGGCTGATTTTTGTGTGTTCATAATTGACTGATTATTGTGTGTTCGTGATTGACTGATCTTTGTATGCTCATAATTGGCGCATTTTAGGTGTTCGTAGTTTTTTGAAAATCCATCGGAAAAGTAGAACTGGGGCGGGCTACATATTTTATCTAGAATTAGTTATATATTTAACCTTCCTCTGGCTGTAGAGCCCTACAACAGGTGCCAATGCATCTGTCAGGCAATCATCCGTAATCATGACGTCTCACAAAAGTGCTATTCGTTTTAACGGCAGCATGAGGACTGCAATCAGTATCTGTACAAAGTACATGTCTTTATGAAGGAAGAAAAAATCTAGGGTCAACTGAGATGGGGCTCTATTTTTGATTCGCTCTACGCGCCGCGAGCGCTCGATTTCTACTGATTTTAGTTCGCCTTGTGAAATTTGGTATTTTTGAATCGCTCTTCCGCAACGAGTGGTCGGGACCACTCTTTGCGGAGGCGAGCGATAGACTAAACGTCATCGTCGAACACTGACATTACCACTTATTCACATTAACAGTAGGAATTGTTCTATGAAATTTGCGTTCCGTTTTCCTTGCATGAATTACCGTGTTTTATTTTTCTGCGTAAAACGGATAAAATTAAACATTTTAAGTTATATTGGCAACACCTGCGGCGAATGATTCAAAAATACTGTCAAATCTGTTTTCATGCGACTTGTAGTCGATCGTGACTTAAGTCGTGTGCGACGAAGCTATGTCACACGAGCGAATCAAAAAGAGAGCCACTGGTCCCACTCTGGCTAGCCTTGACGAGATTCCTGTAACGGCACGACGAGGTGTGCATGTTTGTTTTTGAGATGCTCCATGATGACACAGAGACCATGTTTATTTATTTTAATAGGGTAAATACCACCAGCAATTATTTGCAGCACCAGTTATTTAAACTCCAAACATTACCTTTAATTGTATATTTCTGATACACATCGCTGCCGCAGCTAAGGTGATCTCGACGATATACTCGTAAGTTACTCACTAAATTTCACTTACCATCAGGTGAGATGAATGAAACACAAGTCCATTGTGTATTTCTTTTCTGTACACGATTTTGTGGAATCCACAAGATTAAGCAAAAAACGCCGCAAATAACTTTTCTTATATGTACACTCGAGTTCAAATATATATATATCCACTTTTGAACCATGTCACATTCACTCTTGCTTGCTCTTATAGTAAGCTATAAATGTCTACCCGTTGATGTAAATGTCAGTTAAGGGCGAACTTGACAGGATTCAAAAGTGGATACATATTTTTGTACTCGAGTGTACATATTCCGTATAATATATAATTTAAAGTGTTATAAAAAACCCTTTAAAGTTTCAATAAATACAGCCCTGTGAATGACTGACGGCTGGATGAACAGCGGAGGCCTAGTAGCCTTAAAACGACTTCAACCACAGTAGACCCAGTTTCAATCTTGCGTAGTTCAGGCAAAAAATCTAATCTTGGACAAAGGGCGCGAAGTTGGTTTCCGCCGTAAAACCTGCCGCCCGCCCTTACAGCGCCGGACACAAAATAACATTTCCGCCGAGACGCTTAGTAAATTTATTATTAATAATAATCAAGTTCTTTATTAAAGGCATTGCCTATATTAAAATTTTTATTATTTACCACATATAAAAATTTATATGAATTTCAAATTGCTACCGATTAAATTACTAGTGATTACATTTTTAAAATAAATTAGTTGTGATGCAGCGCGATTAAATATTACTTGTGTTTAAATATTGCGAGCAGATTGAATGTAATGGAGCATTCTGAGCACTTTGAGATTAGGATTTTTAATCAGTGTATAGTCACCGCTTCTATGGATAAATTAGCTGAGTGAAGAGAGCGAAAATGAAATTAATTCAGTTATGTACTCGAATTTTAATTTAAGACAAACAACTGTCAGGTTCCGCGTTACCAGGTTTTTGCTCTTAAAATAAATATAATTAATTATGCACGCAAAGAAGAAAAATATCATTTTTCGATTATATAAAAATTCGGATTTTCAGCGTTCTCAGAAATATGGTACAAACTGTAGCTATATAATTTTCAAATCTGGCAAAAACTAAACTCAATTATTCCCTCCATTTTAAAAGTAAAATTTGAAAGCAGAATACTTTGTTTCGGAACTTTGTAAGATAATTCGTTAACAAAATCTATTTATAAATCTCAAAAGGATGTCTCGAAGTGTAATTTGTGGCAACACCGCCAATTATAAAGTTTAAAAGTATAACTCCGAGAACATACCGACCGGATAATTATATCCTTTGAAAGAATGCTTTAAATGTACCATAGATACTTTTTATTCCTTCCATCTTTTTTCTTTTTTGAATTCGAAGGAGTTTTGTCACGGCAACGTGTACGTAGGTTCTCCTTTGAAAATAGTTGTATATAATTGGTTTAAAAAACTGTAATGACGTTGGTACTTTAGCGTGTAATAAGTAATTTCATTCTGCAAACTGCGTATGATAGGTACGTGCTTTAAAAACGAAAACAGCTTTGTTCTTTTTATTACAGGCTCATTAAAACTTTGTAAATTTCTCGCGCTGAAATAGTCATTTTAAATGGCCGCCACTAAAAACCACATCGACTGTTGTTTATAAAATAATTTATAAACTCGAATCGACTAAGAAAATTTATATACGTCTCATCAGAAAAATCTATATATACACCTTGCAAGTTTATGTTTAGTAAGGATTATCAGAAAAACCTATGAAAATTTGAATTTAGAACATTAACATTAAGATTTGAAAACCTCATATTATTCACTATTAAACGACATTTGACATATGTACCTAAATATACACATTTTTCTGATAATCCTTACAAAACATAAACTTGTTAGGTGTTTTGATTTTTCTGATGAGAAGTATATTTCAATTTTAAGCGTCAACATTTACAATTATTTCATGGATAGTATGAAATAGGGGCATTTTCTAATGACACAAATTTTGTGTTTCATTCAATACTCGTATTAGAATTTTTATGTATTTGAAATATTCTTATTAAATTTATGAGAAAATTCAAACGTTACACGCAAATTTTATTGTTGTTTGCTGTCATTTTCCGTCGGTGTTTCGCTGTTTATTAAACGACACTTCATTAAGTCTTTCGTTTCACCAGTATCACAAAGCTCTGTAGAATTGTTTATAATGATTAAAACTATGCTTTATGGAAACAGGGAAGCTGTAGGTATTATTAAGACCAAAAAGTTTTTATTAACAATTGCTATTTTGAGTTATTATTATTGGGGCTTATTAATGACTAGTTTATTCCATTTTTAAATATAATATGTAGTTTAAGTGTATTGGTCTGATAGTCAAATGTTTTTAAATATTGAATCTGAAACAGTTTTCTTGAATTTGTTATTCTTGGATTTTGTTTATTGCATAAAAAAGACTAAACTCTCGTATAGACACAGCTTTGTCGATTACATTTTACCAGGGTTCCAAATTTGATTGAACCTTAAAACCAATACTTTTTCTTATACCTAAAGCATCAATTTGACGAAGTAATCATCAGCATTTTCATGGAAATCATAACATAGATTTACATAGCTATCTGTTATCAAAGTAATAAGAAAACATGTGCTAAATTTAATTAGTTTTCCTCACAATATTAAAATAGTAATGTCACTGGTAATCATTATGTAATCGGTTACTTGCCGATGGTTACCACGCAAACTTGCCACTGATTACGTATATCACTGTAAAAGTATCAACGAGCATCATACCTCACGATGGCACTGCATATAAAGGTTCATGCCGCTATCTATCTATACTAAGGCAAACATATCACAGAAAGCACTGTCTCCCATATCACAACAACTGTATAGTTTCATTATAAGAACATGTGGATCGTTTCATTGCACTTGGGCCCGTACATCGCTATCGATTCGGTGAACGCCTCGGGGCGACTCGCGTAGATCACAGAATCACGCGTACAGAATTTAATAATAATCGACCATCCCGCGGGCTTATCTGTAAACGACTGCAGGCGAAAAGGTTTTCGCTGGGGGCGAAACGGCGAGCGTACCTCGAGGCTCCGCCCTGGGGAACGCCATTGGCTAAAAAGCGGTAGCGAAGCCCCCACTGCGCCTCCCCATTGGCCCCCCGATTGCCCCCGGTGGGGATGCCGTGTCGCCGCGCTCGCAATATTTTGACGTTTTTTTTGCCGCGGTGGCATTTCTTGCTGGCGATTAATTGTAATTCTTTATGGCCATTGTAGGGTTAAGTGAGCAGTTAAACGTGACGTTTCTGTTTGGATTGCTTGTTTGTATTGTATACTCTGTGACGGTGGAGCCATGCTCCCGCGCAACCTGGCCGAAGCTCGCTTTGTTCGAAATTTGAATAGGTAGAGTCAGTTGTCAGATTTTCTCTATGGAGGTTTATGTTACAACAACGCGTCTTTGTAAAAATTTTTATTTTAAATTGTAACATTGGCTATTTGTATTAGGCAATCGAGCGGAAATTAATTTCAAAGGCATAAACTTCCACGTTTTGTAAAGTGCATAAATGAAGGTTTTTTTTTATGGTTATTACGTTTTGGTTGTGCTAACTTTTTATAGCGATGTTTGCGTAATTTTTAAAAAAATGTTTTTAATTTTTGAACTGAACTGAAATGAACAGACAATTCACATTTTGCGGTTTTATGCACGATTAATATACTTCTCATCACAAAAATCGAAACACCTTGCAAGTTTATGTTTTGTAAGGATTATTATCAGAAAAACCTATGAAAATTTAATTTGAATTTAGAACATTAACATTAGGATTTGAAAACCTCATATTATTCACTATTAAACTACATTTGACATATATTCCTAAATATACACATTTTTCTGATAATCCTTACAAAACATAAACTTGCCAGGTGTTTCGATTTTTCTTATAAGAAGTATATAAAAATTTATTTTATATTGTGTTCTGAGTAGCGTAACGCATTACGTTTTTCAAATAGCGAACGTAGATTTTACTGTAGAATTCAATCGGTTGTAACTACCTAAAAAAACCTCCTGACCAGGAATTAGGTAGGCCCTAGTAAGGGGAAGGCTATGCCCTTAGCAGGGATATTGTATGTGTAGTGTATGTAGGCTTAGCTAGCTATATCTATGATATTAACAACGGATTATCACTTGGCCTTCATCTTCATCTTAAATGCAACACCTAAAAGACACAAGTTAATGATGCGCTTAGATGCACACACCTAAAAAGGTAGTTCAAGAGCTATTACTAATCTAGGCTAAGTGTTCTAACAAATCTAATTTGAAATATGTATCTTTGACATGTAAATATCTTGACATTGAATAAATAACTTAGTGTTTAAGAGCCTAAACTAAAATTAAAGTCACAACCAAAGAGTTTTACTAACTATATATTGAATTGACATATTTAGGTTCTAAAACAAATGCCGCTGTTGTATATATCCTACTAATATTACAAGTGTGAAAGTTTGGATGTTTGGATGTTTAGATGTTTGGATGTTTGTGACGCTTTCACGGAAAAACTACTGAATGGATTTGAATGAAACTTTATAATAATATAGCTTATACATCAGAATAACATATAGGCTGTAATTTATAATGACATATTATGTAAATTGTACAAAATCACACTTATAATATTAGTGGGATTACATGGGCAATTTTGGCATAACAAAAACGCGTTGCCTAGCAACCGACCATAGAATATGTAATTCGTATATACAAACTTTCGCATTTATAATATTAGTGTGAAGACTATTTGAATGTACTACGTCAGATATTGAAATTTTTTTTGTTTCTTTAAACTATTAGCTTACGTAACAGAATAAACACTATTTTGTACCTTATGCTGGAAATGGAGATAGATGCCTTCTATGCCTATCGAACAAGTAGAATAAATCCTGAAGTACACGCGGACAAAGTCGCGGGCGGAAGCTAGTAATTAATAAACAATTCACGGACCGTTAATGACACATAGAAATTTTATTTATTTATTGAGATGTTATAAACATTATGTATGTCCAGCATTGGACGTTGATGATGATGCACCCATGACAATATTTCATTTAATTTTTGCTTAGTAAAAATTGGTGTGAGCTGAAGTGGCAATGGGCAGGCCACATCGCTCGAAGAACCGATAACCGGTGGAGAGTAAAGTTGTTATGTTATAAAATGAAGACTTTATCCAAATTAATACAAATGCGAGTTTGTTTATTCGTTTGTGTTTACGTAATGGAGAGTCAAATTACTAGAATTTTGTTATAGGGGTAGTTGAGAGGCCGGGAAGACATAGGTGGGCAACATTTTATCCCAATTGATATTTCCCATCCATGGGATAATTTCTGTTGTTCGCGTGGACGAAGTCGCGGGCAAAATATACTCGTAGTATCATATAATTTAAAATTTTCATAAATTGTTTGCCTTCTGACATAGCTCGACAAGTCAGTGAGCTGAAGTGACAATCATCGCTCGAAGAACTGATAACCGGTGGAGAGTAAAAGTTCTCGAGTGGCGACCACGTACCGGGAAATGTCTACCCGGCCGTCCCCCTACTAGATGGACCAACGACCTGGTTAAGGTCGCAGGGAGTTACTGGATGCAGGTGGCTCGGTGATGATGATGAAATAAAATTACGGAACCACACTGGGTGAACTGTGGCAACATTTATGCTCGATGTACTGTCAAAGTAGTGCGTGAAATTACCGCGTCGACGAAGTTCTCGAGTCTCTACATATAGACAATTTCCCATTTAAGTTTAAACGCACACAGTTCCCTGTGACAATTTGCTTTGCAATGACAATAAATAATTCGCAGGAACAGACTGAATGCTGCCGGTGTAGACCTGAGACCTGGTTGCTTTTCACACGGCCAACGTTATGTTGCTTTCTCGCGGGTCAGTAACGCTTCAGGACTTTATATATTGGCCCCCGAACGGAAAATTACCAATGTTGTTTATAAAGAAATTATATGAACGGTTGTTGCGGTCATAAAGTCTACGCGAACGAAGTCGCGGGCTCCAACTAGTAGATAATATCCCTGCATCCCCCTCAGCAAGGTTGTATATATAGATAGATGTATGTAACTATCAAGTACGCGGGGTGGGAACATGTTTTCGCATTTCCTTCACCCCGGGGCCCTTAAGAAAGCCCAAAATCCCTGCCGAGTCGCGAACACAAACACACAAGCATACATTATGCATATGTCGACTTGACCTGCCTGCCGACGTAAGAAAGTCAGGGGGAAATAGGGAAGATTGAACCGCCGCCGTGGCTTACTGGCTACACCCTTCAACTTACATTCTTACCGGGTTCGATTCCCAGTGGGGGTACTCTGTCGGTTTGGTTGGTAGGACATTTTCTTTGTATATAACTATAGCTACCACCATGTTACCTAAGTCTGCCGACTAAGAGCAGTGTTAATAGCTCATTAGTTTGAGGTTTCTGCATGCGCACGATTAACATCCAATGGCCTTATCGTCACGTACGATACCTATACGTCGGGTAAGATGAAGGCCAAGTTTAAACCCGTTATACATTTGAAGAAACTCGAACTAGGGACCATTAGCTGCGTAATGGCTATAATAAACTGACAATTAATTGGTAGCGTTGATGATGTCACTTCACGACATTATTTTTAGGTAACTATTTACTTATCAAAGCCAGATGTTCTATTTTTAAAGATTATGGCAACAGAAATTTCGTATGGAAGCATTATCAGTGGAATTCCGCTAAACAAAATATGTATTCCATATTTGAAATTTCTGAGACGCGAGCATTTACGAGTATGTATATGATTATCTCTTTCTGATGTTGTCACATCTCCTCTACCGCACGAGTAAATCGGTAACTTGTGCTTCGTGTGGCCTACTCTATAGTTCGAATTATTTTTTGGGGAGTAAATATTTTAAAAACTATGTTTCTACGGTTATACGATGTGCGTATCCGTGTGGGCGCGTTCCAATCTGCGGTCGTAAAAAGAAATATTTACGTCGTTAATCAATCCGCAATATGCAAAATTTTAACGTAAAATATGTTATATGTTTACAAAATTATGCGAATAGGTGGTCAAAAACCTTATCCAAAGAGTATCACCATGAAACAAAAACACACTCGTAACCTATAATTACCCCCAAAACCACAACAAAGCGTGTTCGAAATTCAACTTTCGTAATAATTCGTGGAAACTTTTTCAATCACCCGCCGACCAAATGCCCAACACCTCAGGGTTGTCGATAATTATAAAAATTAAAACGGAGAGGGTTCCCGAAGGAGAATTAATTGTGTGGAATTATTTTGGTAGGGAAGTAGAAAATTGACAACCTCGTGTTCCGTGATCATTGATGTCATGTGGTAGATATACAGACGCTGTTTTGTATCTTGAGCAAATGAATGCTTCGAAGTGTACAATATACTTTTATTTTAATGTATGACGAATAGGGTCGACTAGTCGAGTTCGATGGCAAAAAATGTAGTACTGCATTCAATTATTTACTTTGTTGCATCATTATGTGACGCCAGACGCATTGCAGTAGTGCCAAAGTCTGAATATTGGATTGATAAAGGCCAGTTTTAACTGCCAAAAGAAGATCGACATACTAATCATATATATTTTTGCTGTGATATCGGAGCTCACTCAGCCACGCTCATCATGCATACAATTAAGTTTTTTACAGATTGTCATTACTGTTATTTGGTTTTGGAACGGATTTCGCCAGTGTTGTTCTTATTTTTTATTTTATTTAAACAGTACACGGAAAATATTTACATAACACAAAAACAGAAAAGTATATACAAAAGGAACAACTTATTTCTAAAAGAAATTTCTTCCAGCAGTCCTAGGTCAAGGAGAAATATTAAATATTAAATGTTCTATTTTATCTTACACACATACAACACTTTACCTCGCTTTCCGGCCACTAAACAATCTTGAGTCATCATACAAAAAATAGCTAAATTTTTATGAGTTCAAGTGTCTGTTGTGCTTCTGACATATATTATCAACGACCGCTACGATTATCGTTCTGGGACCACACAATGGTGTTCGTAGGTGTGACAGATGCGCGGAAGCAGCCCTGGAGGCGGCGCGGGCGCAGGTTGGTGGTGGTTCAACAGTGAGCAGTACCTACATGGCTTCTTTTATTGTATTGTTTATTTTAAATGGAATTGTTTGTACCTATTCAGTTTTGAAAGCATTTTTGTTAGCCAGTGCTGAATATTTCGCACAATTGTTGATCCTTTGCTGAATACACATAGTATTTTTTTACAGTCTATAGATAAATTGATTGTTTGATGCCCAAAAGGTGTATATGATAAAAACATCTATTTTTTATATATATCTATAGTTTTTCTTTTTTACATCCTTGGTTTAGATACAGTTGTATGAAAAAGGTTTCAGTTTTGATTCGTAATTTGACTTTTACAAAATTTACGCTGATAATAAATATTTATTTACAGGGATGGTTAGAAAATTTATTATTTTACAGATGCAGGCAAATTTTAAAATTATTTTATACTAGATTTTGCCCACGATTTCATCGACGTGAATTTCAGAAATTACCCCGTGCATGGAAGCTATCAATTGGAATAAAATGTAGCCTATGTTATGTGCCTATAACAAAACATCTAGTCATTTGACTTTACGTTACGTAAGGACTAACAAATAAACAAACTCGCATTTATACTATACGTACTAGCTTCTGCCCACTACGTCATAACAAAATAACAAACTGAATCAACAGCCTAAAAAATAAGTTTTAAGCTTCTAGCTCTAAAAATAACGATACCTCTATACGACTTTTCATCGCCCCTTCAACCCCTTAAAACCATTTTTTCGCATTAAAAAGTAGCCTATGTCCTTTTTCAGGGTCTAAAGATTGTCTGTGCCAAATTTCATCAAAATCGGTTGAGAGGTTTAAGCGGGAAAGCGTAACAGACAGACAGAGTAGTAGGGAGCTGGGATGGAGCACAATAAAGTCTCCATTTTACAAACAATATTGTAAACAATTATGAAACAATATAAAAAGAACTAATTTAATTTTTGTTAATAACCGAACTTGTACTACCGAAAAAATTAAACAACAAAATTTTAAATCGCCATGACACATTAGCAGCTCATTTACGTCTAATTCACCACGGGGTCAACAGGAATTAATTAAAAATTAATATGTAATAATTTATAATGCCCCAACCTGTCAGATCTACTTGATAAATTCACCAGTTCGAGTGGCCAACCTTTTTGTTTTAGCCGCTCCGATTTGTCATGCAATCCCGTTAGGTTGGAACCTTTTTCCAACTAAAAACTTTTTGGTTTAATGGCATTACTTCTTTTTTGGGTTGGATATGAACCAAAAAGTTTGTGATGCTATTTTTTTGGGTGTTTAAGTTTGGAAAGAATGGTTGAAAGATTCTTGAAATTGAGAACCATAAAAATGAAATCTTTTATTTTCGTAACATTAGGTATAAGGAAAATGACAAAAAATAGATGTTGATGTCTAAAACCTTTCTGCCCGACAAAAATTCTACTCGTATATTTCACAAATCTGAGAAAATCTTTTTAAATAAGTTCACACGCAGTAGCACATTTTCTGTGTAAAGTAGAAATGTGCTAGAATGTTTAAATCTTTTATGCAAAATAGGTTCGTAGTTCGTTTTTAAATAAATCATTTTTCTGTGTTACAGTATTTCTGTCTCAAAGCGAATCAGTAATAAACAGAATCTGACCTTAACCGAAAAATTGATTTAATTCTTTGAACCTTTTCTGAGAAAAATAGAGATAACGTTGAATAATAACAATTACTGACTCTGCCTGTACACAAATATTGTTGGTATTGATAAATGTCATAAACCAGGTACTCATGTCCTTTATGGTAGTCCACAAGGAAGTGAGATAGATGTATACAACCTGATAAAAAATATCGTCAGTTTTTCTTCAGAAAATTATCTCACTCCTCTCGAACCGACTTCAAGAAAGGATAAGGTTCTCAGTACGTAGGATTTTAATGTATATACTGCATCATCATCAACAGCCTATATATGTCCCCACTGGAGGGGCTCAGGCCTACTCGCCTACAGAGAGTGTATGGGCCGTAGTCCACCACGCGGGTCCAGTGCGGATTAGGGGGACTTCACATGCCTGTTCAAGACATGCAGGTTTCCTCACGATGTTTTCCTTCACCGTTAAGCAATCGGATAATGTACTTGAATTGAATAATATCTCTTAGGTACACGACTGGATTCGAACCCGGAACCCTCAGATTGAGAGTGTGCGCCTTATCCACTGCGCCACCGACGCTTGTAAACTGTACTGCATTCTTAATTATTATTATCAGTTTATCGTATTTCAATGGTTCACATTTTAGTAAAAAGAATTACTTCAGAGCACGGATTTGTAAAATAATATGCGCGGATAGTTAGAATATGAATATCGTAGAAAACTTCATTTACCTCCCGTTACCTGATTTTATAAAAACTTAGATGGTAATTAGTCTGTTTAAAATAAGTCATGGACAAATGAAGTTGGTTCCTTATTATGATTAATATATGCTTCTCATCAGAAAAACCGAAACCTTGCAGGTTACACTAAGGACACTTACACACATACATACACACACACGCTGCCTTAGAAATATATTAGATTTGTCTGCAGGAACACTTATAAAAATTATTTGTGCAACAGGAAGGTAGACCTCTGTGACACAGGCTGTGCCTACAACAGAGGTCGTTGAATATTTAGTAATGTATAAATTAGTTTTGTTCGATCTAAGTTAAAATATGTATAAGATGATTAATGAATAAACTTATAATTATTATGTTTGTATTATTGCTTTTTATCAGAAAAAATGTGTATGTTTAGAAATATTTGTCAAATGTCGTTCAATAGTGAATAATATGAGGTTTCAAATCCTAATGTTAATGTTCTAAACTCAAATTAAATTTTCATAGGTTTTTCTGATAATCCTTACAAAACATAAAGTTGCAAGGTGTTTCGATTTTTCTGATGAGAAGTATATTATTGATACTGTAACCCATCTTCATACAGAATATCTCGTATGAGCGGCTCATAACGCGGCGACAAAACATAGAATCACGTGGAAATTACGGGGTAATTTCGGAAAAATCCCAAACATTCCGAGTTTATTCGGACAATTACCCAACTATGCCGATACGGGACAGGGCACGCGAGGTGTATTACGACACTGACATAACAAAAACTTAGACATGACACTGCTTGGATATTTCCCGCTAGAAGGAGGGTTATTTTTTTCTTTTCGAGTGTATGCCTGTACATAAACATATTTGTTAGCACGCTCAGCAGCCTAAACGGCATGATAAATTTTAGCTTGCGAGGTATCGTCAGGCTTGGAAAACAATCTGGAGATCCTGGGTTCAATTACCAATGACGGTACCTTTCGGTACTCGGTTTGGTTGGTGGTAGGGCATTTTCTATTTTTGCTTGACTACTGCATCATGCTAACTAAATCTGCCACCTAAAAGTAGTGTAATACCAACGTTGAGTTCCGAGATGAAAGATAGAAGAGCTAGCGCCTCATTAGCTGTTAGCTTCTGGGTGCACATGCAAATTATTCAAAGGCCGTATCGTCACTTACCACCTAGTGAGTCGAATGCTATAAGTAGATACCCATTATACATTTAAAAAATCTAGATATTATACTACAAATTCCAGGATGTCATGTATCTTTTTATACTGAAAATATAACAAAGCTTGACAAAGATCTTGACTAATATTTCTATTAAAGAATCGTGCAAAATTACCAGTGTTCTCATTGAGTGCGGGACCTACTTTGCCCGGCACAGACGTTACACATTAAGTGACTGGTCCATAGTTGATGTAGGTCAATGGTAACCATGTATTACGTTATCAAGTGTGTAATTTTGGAGGCACATCTATCATCTTATATGAATTAAGATTGTGTCGGATGAATAGGCCATGAGGCTCTGGTATGCAGGGTTTTGTACTTCTGAATGCAAAAAGACACCTCTACATTATTGTTTAATTTTTACCCGACTATGCAAAGGAGAGAGAGTATCCTGGTTGTATCATCGATAATTACATCTAATGTTGAGTGAAGATTTGGTCGAAAATAGTAATAAAGGATATTTAGAAGAATTATAACCGCCTCCGTGGCCTAATGGCTACACGTTTTGACTTAGCCGAAGGTCCCGGGTTCGATTCCCATTAGGGGTAACTATTGATACTCGGCTTGGTTGGTTGTAGGGCATTTTCTATGTCCGCCTGGCTAGCTACTTTAGTCTGCCGCCAAATAGACGAATTAATAGCACTGTCGTGTTCTGGTATAAAAGGTAGCAGTTCCAGGGCTTAGCGCTAGGGCACTAGCGATGATTTTCAGCAGAGACCGTGATATTTCAGTAACAGTGGACGCAGTAATTAAATGTTTATGGTGTGATAAGTGAAAATAATAATTAACGCGTTCAAAAAGAACTAGAAACTGACTTCAACTGCCCTAAAAGTATACAGCATTCATCCCATAAAATGTTCACCCTTAGAGGTAGAATTATCAATACTGTACTAAATAAAAACAGAAGAATGTCAGACCTTCACCCGTACACTGTAGATATTCCTACAGCTCGCACCAAGCGTTTCGCTTCCACGTTTATCGTGCGTACAGCTAAAATATGGAATGCACTACCTACCGGTTTCCGTGTTCCCCGAAAACTACAACTTGGGAATCTTCAAAAGAAGAGTAAATAGGCACCTTCTAGACCAACACGTAACATCGTCGACATCATCGTCACTTACCATCAGGTGAGATTGAGGTCAAGTGTTGGTCTATCTTCAATAAAATAAAATAAAACTTTGTTTTTCTCAAAAAGTGCTCAATCAATTTCGATAAAATTCATATGGGACCACCTATGAAGTATGATCTACCAAACAAAAGAAGAATCATCAAAATCGATTCATAATTGGTTGAGTTATTTTATTTAACAGATCACCTACAGGATATACATTAACATAAGTATTAAGACGCTTATAAATTTCATAGTGTAGCTTAATGCTACCCTACTTACAGGAAATAACGACATGCTGATAAGAACTTTATGAAATTAAAAGAACGATAATATAACAAAAGAATATTTACAGTTAACAAGGAATTAAGTTTTTTAATTTTAAATTTACTATTATGTTATGTTATCGCGTTACATACATATAAAAACATACAGTTGAATAGAGAACTTCCTTTTTTGAAGACGGTTGAAAATATAGAAACACTTTTTAAATGTAATCATTTTTATATAGAATATACGCTAAACAATTTTGATACCATATCAAACGAATTTTAATGACATATGATGATCATACATAAAACACAGTATAATTGACTGTTTGGCCTGTCTGTCTGTACATACATAAATCATCAACAGCGTATATACGTGCCCATTGCAGGGGCTCAAGCCTACTCTGCTATAGAGTGTATGGGCCATAGTCCACCACGCGGGCCCAGTGCGGACTGACGAACTTCACATGCCTGTTCAAGACATGCAGGTTTCCTCACGATGTTTTCCTTCACCGTTAAACAATCGGATAATGTACTTGCATTGAAAAACAACTCATAGGTACACCGCTGGATTCGAACCCGCAACCCTCAGATTGAGAGTCCGCACCTTATCCAATGCGCCATCGACGCTTTCCATAGTTCAGTGGTAGAATACTCGTCTGCCATACATAAATAAATAAGCATAAATAATACCCTAGCCACGAAGGAATCCCAAGAAATCTCCGATCTAACTCCTTTGACACCCAAAAAGACATTAAAACCAAAGTTTTGTTAAACAATACCTTAGGGACCATAAAATACGTGAAATAACTATGTTTAGGGGTCCGCAATTAGTGGTGTCGGACCCGTAACGACCGGTGCGGCCCAACGTGCAATTATAAAACGCTTTGTGATATACGGAACCGGTCCATTATCTAAGGTCAGGTCAGAATTTATTAAAAATCATAACAACAACGTTGTTTGATCATTTGAACGATTGTTTTTTTTGTGTGTGTTTCGAGCATCTGATTGAAATACAGAGTCAACTCAAGAAAATCAACTCATAAAATCTTGGCAACTACCATAGCTATCACTTGAATTTGTTATGGTAGTTATCGCATCGTAACGCAGAAGTTTCCCAAGTGAAAAATTAATTACGGGAAAAAGAACATTTTGTACGAAGGAGCTAAATTGTATAATGGACTTCCAACCGAATTAAAAAACACAAAGTCTACAAAAGTTTAAAAAAACAACTTAAAAAATTCGTCATCGAAACATATTTTTAGTGCAATTTTTACTTGACTCGGTTGGGAGTACACTGCATAGCACGTGAACAATACGCGGCCTAATGAGCGATAATCCTCCGTTTGTAAATATACCCTCTTCCTGTAAATATTTCTAAATTTATATTCTTGTGTTATCTGTTGCATGCGCAGTGTTAGCTATAAAATATTACTAGTGTTTTAGTTTTAATTTACTCAGTTAAGTGAAATGAAAATTTCTTTCAGTAAATAAATGTCTTTAAACCCAAAAACAAACAACAAAATCAAGCGGGTAAATGTCGGAAGAGAAATTAGGCTTAAAATTGGATATAAAACACTATAAGAAAAATTACGGTTGTAGAATAAACGCTGTTACAAATGTTTGGTTAAAGTATCTAATGGGAAAATCTGCGAATGGAAAATTCATATCAGGAATAAATACGTATGGTATTAAGAATAAGTAAAAACTCAACTGGAAATTACGCTACAGGTAAATAATGATTTTGTGAAAATGATCTAACAAGTCACTTTGGCCAATGTACACTCGGGTACAAAAATATGTATCAACTTTCGAACCATGTCACATTAACTCTTGCTTGGTCCTATGTAGTGTGTTGAAGGAAATGTCAATGTAAGGAGAATGTGACATGGTTCAAAAGTTGATACATATTTTTGTACTCGACTGTGCCACATTTATTGATATGCCACGCTTTGAATTTATACGAAACTATATACATTTGGCAGTTAACCTAAGACGTTGGTATCTATCCATGAATGAATAACTTTTTTAACAACAGAATTTTAAAAAATATTTTTTTTGCTCTGAACTTTTGTTCACTGGCAACACCTTAACCACGATGCTACATAAACTGCATACTGCACCATCTTGATTCCTAAACCTACTACTTATAATATAACTAATACATAATAACAGTGATTTGCTAATCGATAAAACGATTAAATTCATATAAGATATTCTTTAAAATCTGTGGATCTCATAATTATGTAGATGGGCCTCATCATCACTTGGTAATGCGGGCGACATTAAAGAAGGTTCACAACCCATACTTAGTGTTGCCAACAATAAGAAATAAAATAATACTTGAATTAAAAAATTTCCATGATCGAAGTTCTTTTTTTGTGTGTTGATTTCTAGTAGAAACAGTAGTTTTATTTTTGACGGTACAGTTAAATGTGTTAAACAGGAAAAAAAACCTAAGAGTCAAAAAACGATACTCGTACAGTTCGTTAATCGATAGTCTTCATCTCACCCGATGGTAAGAGGAGTTCAGGTTGTTAGTTGGGACCGTCCTCAATAGTTGCCTATTAGTAGTGGCTGTTGCCATATTATTGAATATAGACCCGCTATTCTCAAAGTGTGATCCCCAGGACTCCGTAAAAGATATATGTGGGCTCCGACTAAAAAAACAGAATATTTTCACAAAAAAAGGCACGACACGTAGTTAATTATTTTTGTATTTTTGGGTTTTAATGCCTTTTAAATAAATAATTATTCTGATTATTATTAAATTTGCTATGTATGATACTGCACCGAATGAGAGACACGCGGTGGTTTAAAATAGGTGGCTACATATAACCATCACAACGGTGACATTTACGAAAAATAATAATACGTCACAGATAAAATCTAAGATTTATTTCCTCGATTTTCAGAAAAACACTAATTTCATACCGGATTTTGCTTATTATTTGTAGTGTAATATTTTAACAATTAGCCAATATGGAGTAAATAATTTCCATAGCTAACTAAATAAACCGGGAAACGTTTACCAGGCCGTCCTCCTACGAGGGGCATACCGAAAAGATCGGTAATCGAGTACTTTCGATTTAATTAGATTAAAAACTCTTTTTGATGAATAAACACTGGTTAGTTGAAAATCGAATACAATTGACAGAATTAAAAAAAATTTTTTTTTAAAGAACAATATCAGTTTGAAATTGATAGGTCGATAAAAAAATGGAGCTTACAAGAGAAAGTTTCCGTGCCATAATTTTTTACAACTTTCGACGAGGATTATCTCAGGGACAATGTCTCGCTGAGCTTATATCTATATTCAAGAGTGAAGCGCCTAGCCAGACGACAATATATCGCTGGTATTCTGAATTCCGGCGTGGACGTGCTTCTCTTGGCACCGTACCTTCCACAGGCCGGCCAAAAACAGCGGTTACACCAGAAAATGTCGCTGTTGTGCGCCGAATGATACAGGATGACCGACATATTACATATGAGCAGATTCGGGCTACTTTAGGGATAGGTATGACTGCGATACAAACTGTTTTACATGGTGAACTGGGAGTGAGAAAGCTAGTTTCCCGCTGGGTGCCCCATAATTTGTCCGAAGAGCAAAAGGCGGCTCGTGTCAATTGGTGCCGGTCTACTCTGCAACGCTTCAACGGAGGAAAGTCAAAAGCAGTTTATAACATTGTCTCTGGTGATGAATCATGGATCTATTCATATGAGCCAGAAAGAAAGCATCAGTCGGCTGTCTGGGTCTTCGCAGGTGAGATCAAGCCAACAAAAGTTGTCCGCTCTCGCAGCGTATCGAAGAAAATGGTCGCTTCGTTTGTCGCGAAAACAGGACATGTAGTCACAGTTCCCTTAGAGGAACGGAGAACGGTTACCGCTGATTGGTATACAACGGTTTGTTTGCCACAGATGATATCCGAACTCCGTAGAGGTAACCCGAAACGACGCATAATCCTCCATCACGATAATGCGAGCTCTCACACCGCTCAGAAAACAAGCGAGTTTTTGAAGCAGGAAAACGTTGAATTAATGGATCATCCTCCATACAGCCCTGATCTGAGTCCCAATGATTACTTTACATTCCCTAGAATCAAAGATTTATTGCGTGGTCAGCGGTTTCAAGGTCCAGAAGAAGCAGTGGAAGCATACAAATCGACGATTTTGACCATGTCAACTTCGGACTGGAATTGCTGCTATAATAATTGGTTCGAACGAATGCAAAAGTGCATTAACTGCAACGGAGAATACTTCGAAAAGCAATAAAAATAAATTTAGTTATTTCCTGTATGTATTGTTTTATATTCCCGATCATTTCGGTATGCCCCTCGTACAAAATGCACCGACAACCTGTTCAATGTGACGGGGAGCCGCTGGATGCAAGCTTGGGACTAATTACGGTGGCGTATTATGGGAGACGCCTTTATTTAGCAGTGGACACTTCCCAGCTGATCGTGAATATTTTTTAAGTTCCAAAAGGGTTCAGTCAGAAAAAAGTTTGAGAACCGCATGTAGACAATAAGACTTACACCGATTGCATCTTCGCGTGTCTCCACCGATCACAATGTCGCACAAAACCCTTTCGATCCAAATTCCCCACAATTTCACTGCGGATAAGTGGAACCCCATCGTAAAGTACCCAAATTCCTCTCGTTCTGGAGGATAAGCTTGCGTGTGCGTCCGTCCGTCTGTCCGGCGGGTCGCAATCAATCAGTCAAATTATATTGTCTAAGAGATCGACCCAAATTGTCCCGAACGGAACAGGCCGTGCCTTCACACTGATAGGGTTAAATTGGGATAACTATAGGTAACCCTTACCTGCAATGTGTTTTATAATAGAATTGTGTTTTTAATCTTTTATGTTAAGGTTATTGACTCGATAAAAGTTTCATAATAAATTTCTTTTACTACGGGAATAACCTAAAGGTAGCAGAGCCAGCGGACTTATCACTTACCTACAGGTGAAATGAAGGCCAAACGTTATAATTTGATATCCTATGTCCTATACTTGATTTATATAATTACTGCACAAAGTCAGATATCCTATGTTATAAGAGAACTTAGCTTAGTATGAAACTTTTATCGTGCGAAAGCCAAAAGGGCGATATGTGAAATAATTAGGACGTTATCTGTCTTATAAATGTTATTTATTTATAGTTCTAAGTGTTTGTTATAAATATTTTATTGTTAGTGTATGTTGTCAACGTTGTCAAATTGTCAATGGAATCGACTCTTGCGATTCCAATTTTGATATCGCACCCAACTCACCTTCAATGCACTCCCGGGAAATTATACAATTAACACTAAATCACGAAGACAATTTGAACTGCAAAACAAATAGGTAATTAAATGCCAGCAACCTTTAGGCGTTGTACTATATTAACTATGTGCTTTATGCCAATGTGGTTTTACTAATAAATACTCATTATAAAAGCAAAAAAATATACAACGAAACGTTCATCAGAAAGAGATGAACATATAATGTTTACAGTTACTTCAAAATTCCAGCAGCCGTGTCCAAATCATAGTCATTTTTGGGGTAAGATTTTTCACGCCAGGAAAAGGCAAAACGCCATACAGCCAAGTCTTAGAATTTTTCTTAGAATTTTAAGGTTATAGGCCATAACAAGGCCGAAGCCATTTCTTCAGTTTTCTCAATAAAATGTATAATGTGTACATTTTATCGCTTGTTTTGACGATTCTTGACGAGAATTTAAAAGGCCAGCCTTGGTTTCGACTTAATTCGAATGTACTCGACATGGTAAACCGTTTCGATCGCGTCGAAACCTTCGCAATTTTGCGTAATTGATACTATAACACCGTCCGTGACACTTTTTGCACTATATCACACCATTATAACACAAAAAACACACATAACAGTATTATTAACGAATTACTAAAATTGCAAATGAACATCAATTTTCCGAATAATTTATCCTACTGGAAAATAACAGTTAAATGTTAATTAGTGGACTGTATTATTTACGTCTCAGAGAGATTATAAGGTGACGGAAGGGTCAAATACAGAGGATTTCTGGAAATCTATGAGGTCGGCTCATGCCCAACAGTGGACAGGAGATATAGTCGATAATGACGAAGGCGTGACTACACCAAGCAATAACAGGCACATTTCCAAATTCGGGTAAAAGTGTGCTCTCCTCCTAATTGCAAGACCATTGAATTTTGTAACATTTAGTCTTCAAAAATCGCGTCCAATTTGCAGTAATCTAGAATAAAGTAATGATGATTGAGTATGATGCTCTACGATCAATAAATCACATATAATGTTTATTGTGCGAATCAACTGCTTAAGGCTTTGCGTCGAAAATCATCAAAAATTCAGTGGTTTAGTCCTGACGAACAGACAAGCGATGGAGCAGAAAGATTATTGAGTGGAGACCTCGGACCGGGAGACGCGGGGTGGGACGGCCTCCAGACCGCTGGGCTGACGACCTCAAGAAGATAGCGGAAAGCGAGTGGATGAGGACAACGGAGGACCGGAGGAGTGGCGCACGTTAGGAGAGGCCTATCTTCAGCAGTGGAGAGACACGGGCTGATAAGTCAAGTCAAGTTAGTCCTGACAGGTATACAGAAAGTTTTATTCGGTACTAATTAATGTAAAGATTCTAGGTGATGTTCTTGAATTTTAAAATCTTTTCCCCTTTCATCCCCTTAGGGATGGAATTTCAAAATATCCTTTCTTAATGGTACTCTAGGGATTCCTGAAGTGTGTTCCGCGATACCTAAAGGATCTGTCGAAAAGAGTCAAGGGTTCAGCGAATCAGTTCAATTTGACATAAAACAATTTAATTTTTTGGCAAATTCATCTGCATCGTCAAATATTCTGGGTCTAGGTGTTGATGTGTTAATCAGTTAGTCGGGGAAGCGTTCAAATAAATATAGCTTTACTGTACCCCAAAATCATAATAAAATGAAACACTCAACTTAAAATTAATTCATGGCGTTTTATACGTAATACATATCACAATATATTTTTTATGCATGAAGTTACAATTTTCTTTGACCTTCATAGTTTTAAGTTCATTCATCTTATTGGTTTTATTTAATTTCCTGTATTATTATTGCATATGTAGGTATACAGACCTTAATCCAAATTCAGCCAAACATAATTTCTTATTCAAAAATTTAATATTTTGTGAGTTAATGAAAAGCCGCTGTTTCGTTCTGCCACTCGGTCTTAAGATGTAGTTTTTTGGCGAGTCCCGCATGATATACAATATAAATCACGCCCGGACTGATCACGCCACTGAGACGGGATTTTTGAACATTTTGATAAATCCATTTCATACTCATTCTCGTATATATAATTTTTTTGGCATTTTGAATGAAACAAAAAATTTCTGAAACCGATAACGACGCATGTAGAATAAATAATGTTTTATCTCTTTCTAAAACCTTGACCAAAAAATTTGCATGCGTCTTCAGCCATATTGTCTACGACGTCACTGCTAAAGAGAAACAGCACTCAGATTATAGAAACACTAATAAATAAAACCTTCCATTTGAACTTTTTTAAATTCGACTGTTTTATAAATTTTTGACAGATTGTGTAGTAGCGTCCAAATCGACGTACTGATAACAATGTTGCAGTCCTGTTTTTTCATACGGCGGATTACGTGTGCGAAAGCAAGATAGATTTAAAGACGCAGATCTATGCTAAATTCGATTTTATTTCGCTGGGTGCGAAACACTATCGCAGCATCGCAGCGCTCATGGTGGACAAAAGTAGAAACCAGATTTGCTCTGTCATTGCTCTGACAAATGTGTTATGCTTAATAATAATTTTAATAATCGCATTTATTCGGACAGAAATATGTGTCACAGCCAGAGAGATTTAAATATAGTAATAGGTTATAGAGCGGTCATTGGGAAACGTTTCATATAAACATTTTGATCTCAAAAGTCAATGATATGTCAAATGTCTTGTACGGCCGCGTGACGTGATGTGACACTAGATTGAGTAACTTATTACCAACTGGTAATAAGTTTAGGATCAAAATGTTTGTTTGCTTTGTCCGGTCTATTATTATTAAATGTCTTTAATGTAAAGGTCACAGCAGTTGTTTTGTTGTAAACTGCGATTTCAAAGGCTTGGGAACTTGAACAATGCAATAAATGTATAGCTGCCGTCAAATGGAAAAAGTAAGTAACAACATAACCTCTTTTAAATCCTGTATTTGATAATATTCTTATACAATACATTAAAACTACATAAATTCAGTATTGTTTCAGTGCTGATGGATCTCCATGGTTCCCAAAACCAAGTGATTTAATATGCAGTGAACATTTTATACTTACAAATTCGATCTTCAGAATAAGACTCATTTCGATCTGAAAACGATATTTAATGTATTAATAGCGATACATAAACAATTATATATGTTTACTTTTATTATATAAAACCATTCAAGTAGCTTTATTTTCTTAATTTACAGTAAAACTACAACTGAAAATAAAGTAAACAAATCCTGACATAACCAAACTAAAACACACTTTTTGAATAAATTTTACTTGCCTTATGAAATTTGAATGACCATAAATGATTTCACAGCCCTTTGTCCACACAAATCACGGTAGCACAATAATTTTGTAATATAAAATAATAGATACTTATTGATTTCAATATTTTGTCACAATATCGGGTTTAAATGTCAAAGCTGACAAAGTTGCGGGCGCTAGGTGGCGCTGACGTCGTACACGGAGCCATTAGGTTATTCTGCAATAATGACACTTAGATGACATTAAAACAAGGTGCCAGTCCATTACGGAATCAAAACTTCTATTATCATATCATGTTCTTATAGAGGTAGTATACCACACTCATATCAATCACAATTTTCTACCACAACGACCCCGCACGTATAAGACGCCAATGAAGCAAAGTCTCCGTAGAATAGTAGGTATTTGAATATGTTATTGCTGTCGCGATTCGGTACGCACACATACAGCCTTTCACATGCTTTCACTCACACAAATAACGCTGCATAACATCCCAAAGAGGCCCCTGCGAGCCGCGCATAGTCGCTACCCCTCCGCCTGGGCTAGAGTGTATTTTTCAAAATTATAATAAACTTGACGTGAGCGTGCGTCAACCCTTGTTTTACGTTTTGAGAAATTATTGTTCGCATATTGGTTTAGTCTCGACATACTGTGGTTGTATTTGATATAATTGACTAGTAAGTACCTATCACATATAAATACAATATAAATTATGGCGTTGCTATTTTAGGGTTCTACGGTCAACAAAGAAACCTTTTAGTTTCACCATATCCGAACGTTCGTCTTCCAACGATACTTTAGGTGACCTAGAGGTGTTTTAGTACCTAGAGTGCTAGAGTCTAAGGACTAACAAGTTAAAGCGTTCAAAAAGAACTAGAAACCGACTTCAACTGCCCTAAAAGTCTACTTTTATTAAGGAAAATTTAAGATGTATATTGTTTTCTCATGGATTCCATTCTAAGAACCGGACCAAATTGAAATGGGACCACATGGAAAGCATCAGCTTTCAAATAATAAAGAATCATCCAAATCGGTTCACCCAGTGAAAAGCTCTGAGGTAACAAACATTTAACTAATAGAATAGAATAGAAATAATTTATTCGGCATACAGATTACAGTACAGTTAAAACATTAATTTTAAATTTGCTCTGCTGCACTGCAACGCCGAAATACACACTTAACATTCCCAGTCTCAAAAACTACTGAACCGATTTTGATGAAACTTGCAGTCTTCCCTAAGTTTTACAATACCTAGGTAAACAAAAAAGGGATTATTTAAATCGAACTTGTAGTTCCGGATATATAAAAAATAAATTAAATAAAATAGCCTTTATTGCTGAACTAATTTTTTGTTTTAATTTTCTTAAAAATATGCTTACTTTATACGTTACTTATCTTTTTATATTAAGTATCAGTAACCGGTCGTTCCTACATTTCAGCTTGTCTTTCGACATAGGCCTCCTCTAAGGATTTCCACTCTATTCTATCTTTCGCTATGCGGGTCCATGTTGGACCCGCCACTTGTCTGATGTCGTCCTCCCATCTTCTAGTCTGTCTGCCTCTTTTTCTTTTGCTATCTCGTGGTTGCCATTCAGTTATTAGTCTTGTCCATTTCTACATACTCTATTTCTCCATTATTTACTGTTATGGGCTCTGTTTGTGAGGAATTTGACATTACTTTTGTTTTCGTTAAGTTCGTTGACAGGCCTGCTTTCTCGCTCTCTTCCGCTAACTGTTGGAACATTGTCTGTAGGGTTTTCGGGTTTTCCGAAACTAAGATCAGGTTGTCTGCAAAGCGTAGGTGACTCAGCTTTTTGCCATTTATATTTAGTCCTTTATTCGTCCAATCCAGATTTGTGAATATCATTTCCAGGATAGCTGAAAATATTTTTGGTAAAATTGGGTCTCCCTGGCGTACCCCTCTCTCAATCGAAAATTCTTCGCCTGTAGATTCTAGCTTCACTTGTGCGGTGCTTTTTGTGTATATGTTTTTCAGTATTCTTATGTATTTTGCATGTACGCCTTGTTTTTCCAGTGCGTCCCAGATAAATCTATGTTCGAGTGTGTCGAATGCTTTGTTGAAATCCACGAACCCTATGTGTGTTTTTCTTTTGTGTGTGTGTTCCGGATATATGCGAGGACAAACAAACATACACTTTAGAAATTTGGCACACTTCTTTAGAAGCTGGTATAGACTAACATATATGAAAACTGGGCAGTTCTGGAAATATTACATACATACAGGTCGCATTGATAACCTCTTTTTTTGAAGTCGGTTAAAAAACTGTAATTTCACGACACCTCACACAATAGAATAGACGAGTTAAAAATCCCGTCTTAAGTGTATGAGATGTATAACTGGGAAAAAATATTTCAAGTTTTTATTTGTCGACATGAATAATAATATCGTCGAAATCTATCGTATTTCCTACTGTCATACTTCATATTATACTATTATATTTTAAGTACCTCAAAAGGAAAAAAGGAATCCTTATAGGATCACTGTGATATCGAATACTCCAGTCTGCTGTCCCTTAGATCTGTCAAATAATGAAACTTATAGGTCAACGCAATAAAAAGATATAGCTGTATTTTAGACCATTTCCGTACAAAATGCAATGAACCCAAAATCTATACGGTATTTCCCGTTGACCTAATGTCTTGAAATTTGGCAAGAAGAAAGGTTTTACAGCACAACCATAGGAATAAATCTGAATTTTTTAATTGTAACACAGTAAAATTGATTTTTTAATGTTTACAAACTTAACTTCGTAATATGTAATTTAGCTTAGAATTTCATTTTCGGTAGAGCATTGTTGGGTGCATATTACCATACCTATTATTTATGATTTTCAGTATGTCATTAATTCATATTCTGTACGGAATCCTCGGTGCACGAGTCCGACTTGCTCTTGACCGGTTTTTGAGTTGTTGGAGAGCCATTTCAAGCTCTTGCTGGCTGATCTCCGGGATATCTGTGTCGGGTCATATAGTCTCCGTAGCGATTTGTACATGCGATGTCCATATAACTTCTCGTTCTCTCTCAAGACTTTCAATAATAATAAATAACAAAAAATAATATAAAAAAGCTTTTAAAAAAGTTGTAAATAAACGGATGTCCATGCAATAAATGTTATGTTTTTTCTGTGTTTTTTTTCTGTTTAGATATTTTACAGTGGTACGGAACCCTTTGTATGCGAGTCCGACTCGAACTTTAACATTAAAAAAATATTTGAAACATAAGTCACTTATTCATAAATCATATTTAATTATTTACACGTAACAAAACGTAACAACAACTAAGAATTTCAGGGAAAATGTTCTGTTCTAGAGATAAAATAAATTTCCTTAGAATTATTTGTCTTTATATTTGTTTATTTAGATCAATCTAAACATTAAAACTAACAGGTAAAACCATTATAGCTCGAGAAAGGGTATCTATCGATATATTTTTCCCACCACTATTAGTCGAAAAAATCGATAAAGCTTATTGACATCACTAATGCATGCTTACTTTATTTTTATACATATAATACACAGTATATAGTTGTGATATAGTGTACCCTGCCTCCCGAACCGAACTGTGCGAGAAGGACAGTTGAAGCTTTTTTTGGTATTTGCCTAGTTTTGCCGTGAAATTAAGGGTTTGGGATATAGCTGTTTTCTCAACGAAACGTTAGCCAAATTCAATCATTTTGATCTTATTCTCTTTATCAAAGAATAATCTAGGCCCGTTGGTTTTGCTTTTTCTGAAAATGTTACGTTTACTCTAAATAATGAGTACCATAAGTTGAAAGAAATTTTTTCTGAAATTTTGAGTTTTGAGATGCCCATAATTCTAATTGTAGACAAAATATTGAAAAAAGCAAAACCAACGGGCCTAGATTATTCTTTGATAAAGAGAATAAGATCAAAATGATTGAATTTGGCTAACGTTTCGTTGAGAAAACAGCTATATCCCAAACCCTTAATTTCATATGAAATTTTTTATCTGCTGTTCCCTCTTAAAACAAAACGGTCCGCTGGTTCACGAACTAAAATTATAATAATTTCCTCTAAAGGATCAACTCTTCTAATCTGATAATCGTCTGATTGGCTCAGACCATTCATTTTTTGATCAAATGCTTTTGTTTCGGAGTTGAGTTGGGTGAAGGAGACCGGGGCTATTTTTACCCGCGACGGAACGGAGACAGTGTATGCGTTTAGGGTGAGAGGATGTTTGTTTGTTTGTTTGTTTGTTTGTTTGTGTGTACATACAAACCAATGTTGCCACTTATCTTCAGAACGGTTTGACCGATTTACATGCGGTTTTTTGTAAAGGGTTGCTGATACGTCAGCGATGGTTCTTAGATAGGTGGTATGGCGCTAGCTCACCAAGGGGCGCTGCAATCAAGATTTTAACTCATTAAAATGAGGGACAGAGAACTTTGCGAAGGCTTATAGCTACTAGGCCGTGTTTGGGCTCTTTTGAAAGTGTTTGGTGAGCAGAACCTGCACATGAACTTTTGAGGGTCTGATGATGGATCAGAACGACGTTGAAGGAAATCTTGCGAAGGCAAATACCTAGTAAGCCGAGTTTGGGCTCTTTTGAGAGTCTTTGGTGAGCAGAACCTGCACATGTACTTTTGAGGGTCTGATGATGGATCAGAACGATGTTGAAGGGAACCTTGCGAAGACAAATACCTAGTAAGCCGTGTTTGGGTTCTTTTGGGAGTGTTTGATGAGCAGAACCTGCACATAAACTTTTGAGGGTTTGATGATGGATCAGAACGATGTTGAAGGGAACCTTGCGAACGCAAATACCTAGTAAGCCGTTTTTGGGTTCTTTTGGGAGTGTTTGATAAGCAGAACCTGCACGTGAACTTTTGAAGGTCTGATGATGGATCAGAACGACGTTGTAGGGAACCTTGCGAAGGCAAATACCTAGTAAGCCGTGTTTGGGCTCTTTTGAGAGTGTTTGGTGAGCAGAACCTGCACATGAACTTTTGAGTGTTTGATAATTGAGCAGAATAACGTTGAGGGGAACTTTGTGAAGGAACATGGTGAATAAACTGTGCCTGAGCTCTTTATAGAGTATTTGGTGATTAGCATCTGTACATGAACTCCTGATAATCGAAATTATACATTTTAAAAAACTCCGTCAGATAGGGAAACCTTTGATTTTTAATACAATTGCAAATATTGTTTGTCATGACATGATACTTCACACGTCACGATATTTAAACTACAACATATGAATTCTCTAATAAGCTTAAAATAAAATTAAAAATTTTGAAAATACCCGCGACAAATGTAAATGTTGTAATGGGAAAAGGGTTAAATAATTTTTTGAGAAACCCTCGACTAAATGGAAGTAAGTAACGAGATAAAAAGAAGCTTACATATTATTACAATAATAAGTCCGAAAAAATCCGTCGGGGGCTGCCATTGCCTAATCAGTTCCTGTTTCCAATCCGTTTCCACAAAAATGTAGGAGTAAGAAAATAATTTTTTATCTCTTATAGGTGCAGTCATTTTTTAAATGTATGATGGGTTTGCACTTGGCCTTCATTTCATTCATTGGATGGTAAGTGCCAGAATCCTCAATGTAATGAGGCGCTAGCTATGTTACCTTTCATACCGGAACACAACAGTGCTATTAACACTGCTGTTGGTCGGCAGACTTAAGTAACATGGTGGTAGCTAGCCAGGCAGACATAGAAAATGCCACCTATACCTATACCACCAACTAAACCGAGTACCGAGAGATACTGGGAATCGAATCCAGTTCCTACATATTGTAAGTCCGGTTTAGTCCGTTAAGTCCAAATGTGTAGCCATTAGAAAATGGAGATGGTTAATAAGGCGGTATCAATTCAAGACTACATAAAAAAATTAGGTATCCAACGTAGTTTCAACTAGTGACATATTTATAAAACTGCAAATCTTAGTTCCTTCAGGAACGGGAATGGCAGCCCCCGACGGATTTTTTCGGACTTATTATTGTAATAATATGTAAGCTTCTTTTTATCTAGTTACTTACTTCCATTTAGTCGAGGGTTTCTCAAAAAATTATTTAACCCTTTTCCCATTACAACATTTACATTTGTCACGGGTATTTTCAAAATTTTTAATTTTATTTTTTATTTTCAGGTGAGTTTGCCAGTTTATGATGCTGATGAAGTCTCCCACTCATATACTACATAGTCTGTGTACATCTGTCAGTTTCCAAACATCCATACTGCACGATCACTCGGTCGTATAATATGGTAATGCATGTAAATTGGACGGACAGGTGCGCCGTTGCATTCAAATGAAGGAAGCGGTCATTTTGATTTGATGGCGTAATAACATGGCCGAGACGGGATACGGAACTCCGCTGTAGGAGATGATAAGAGGTAAGATCGATAAAAACCTTTTTTTCTTCAAACTATTCTTTTAACCAAAAAATTGAATGATAATTTTTCAGTAAACAAGAATAATTGATTGTGGCGATTGAAGCCTACAATTTAATTTTATGGCAATGGTAAAGAATCAAAATCTCGTCTGGTTTCATACCAAATCAAAACCAAATTTCAAGCTTCGCTTGACTTCGCCCTTTTACCGTCACTCGCGTGCAACTCGCGTGCGGAAAATCGCTTCCTGCCAAAATCGTCGTTCCAAATTTGAATTTGAATTTCGAAGTGGCAGCTGGGGCGCGTTCCATATTTATTTATTTTGCCAATATTTCGCATTCCACGGTTTAAAAATATGCTTTTGAATACGATGAGTTATTCAATAAAAGTATTAAAACCAGCGATTGTCTGTAGCATATTTATAGGGCAATATTTGTATGATTTTAAATGTTGTTTGTTTATACGACAGCCGTTTTATCAAGAAACGGCTGTATAACGAAAAGTCTTATTGAAAAATTTCACGTCGGACTTTACATGGGGGATTTGTCATACTCACCACGCTTGATAAGTGAATTGCTGATCGCAGTAGGATGTTGCTGTTACGTAGCTAGATGCTGCTGCACATCTCCTGAATATTGTTTCCCTTAGTTGCCCTTTATGAAAGATAAAGAAACCCATGCGACTGATTGTATGTAAATCTTAGATTGTAGTGGTTCATGTCCGTGTCTTTGTGTGCTTGGACTCCAGAAATATTCAACGGGAATGAGTAACCGAGATAAAAGACAACCTATCTCTCTCCATGCTTAGTGCAAAGGCTTAGTGCGTGATTTTCACTACAATTGGTTTTCTCTTTTGGCGTCAAGTTAACAAAGAATAAATAAATCTCTTTTCGAAATTCTACCCGTGATGAAAAAAGGTCAATTGCTTTTTGTAAATGTTGGAGCTAGGACCTTGAAATTTTTCACATCGATTCATTTGACGATTTAGAGAACCATAATAATAAAAGAACAAGGAAAAAAGATATTTTATAAAACCTTAGCATATTGCCAAACGTTTACATTCAAAACGCAATCCCAATATCGTTACGCAATCGTATTCCCACAATATGTCACCTCCGAACTCGTCAAGTCATCACACGTCATCATTCATCCATCAACGCGGGTGATCACTTGATCAGTGGACTAATTGAGGCGCTGCCGAGTGCCGGCAGGCGTGCGCGCGCGCTGCGGGCACCGCGGGGGGCTGTTAGCGCCCCTGTCGCCGTCCCGGTGGGGGGTGACATTGTTTTTACCGTGTTACCTAAGATTCAGGTGATTTTTAAAATAATTTCTAGAAATGTGATGATTTACTATGATAATCGTCGGCAACGAGCCGCTCGTGGTTATAAAATTCATTTGTCAATTGAGTACTCAAAGGTATTCAAAGGTGTATAAGGTACTCAAAATTAATCTGTCATAAAACATGGACTCTAAAGCTATCTTGGGTCCCCAGACTCGTTTAGACTCGAGTGGTAAAGACGTTCCCACTTCCACGCATCTTCAGTGGCAACAGTGGACGCGTTTCAAGTGTACCGCTGTAGATCCTGGCTAAAACAAAAAACAGGAATAACAGTGGGAGCGGAGAGGAGGTGGGAATGTCATAAAACATGGCAGTCCACACAGCCCAAAAAGTCTGGCATTTTTTTTACAGATTTATTTACACAGCAATTACATTCTCTAAGGTGTACTGTAAACTCCTTGCTTTGAATTCACACGAAATTCTCGTACATTCTCGTAATACATTTGACAGTAAAATGATTCGACTTTTTTTAGGTAGTTTTTTTCCGAACGCAATTTCCTGGCTACTCGACTGTCGATATCTTAAATAATGTACCGATTGATCAGAAACTGACCTGATGTTAAATGATTATGTTTACAAATAGCCTATCTCACTCTAGCCTGGAAGACGTGTATGTGACGCTCGATAAACACATAAGACGGCAGGGAATTCTACTCTTTAGCGGTGCACATGAATGAAGAAGCGAAACGCTTCAAGCTAATTGTAGGATTTCAACTAGAAGTAAGGGTAAAACGTTACCTAAGTCTGCCGCCGAATAGCAGTATTAATAGCACCGTTGTGTTCCTGTATGAAAGGTAGCTGAGCATCTCTTTAGCTTGAGGCGTGTGGATGCGCCTTATCATCCACCACCTATTACTCGCCAAGTGTCTTCATCTCAGCTGGTGCTAAGCGGCAATAAGTCCGTTGAATCGATAGCGTGCTCACCATAAAGCATCATCAGCAAGTATACGTCTAAATACAAAATATAACTAGTAACTTATCGATAGCAAACAAAAGCTTCTGTTTTTTATCATTTATAAAGGGAGGTATCCAATGGCAAAATTAATAAAGTAGAGATATCAAGTGTCGACACGCGCTTGGTAAGTAGGAAATGTTTTTTCCGTGTGCAGTGTGCCCGCCCCCTAATGGGCCACGCGTGCCGACGTAAGAGGTTATTGTAAACTACCCCTAAAAATATTGGCGTCATAATTAGGTTATACCTACATGGAAACACACGCTTTATCCATTACCGGGGGAGTAATTGGATATGCTCAGGCTGTGGATTAGACGTAGCCAGTTCGATTATGTTGAGGTAACATGTATACCACCAAACTTACGTACTTTACATTTTTGTAAATAAAAAGTAAATATACGTACTGTTAAAAAAGCAGCCAAGTGCGTGTCGGGCTACGCGCAGTGTAGGGTTCCGTAGTTGGGCCCACGCAGGACGATGTAAAGTAATTTTGAATGGAATTTGTACGAAACTTTCATTATGACATCTCCAAGTATATGCTATAATTTGGTCGACTATTACTCGCTAACCTGTATAAACAACTTAGTCGTGATAGTTTTCCTTTTAAGTTCAGTATATATACTACTACTAGGGTAGATGCGAAAAAAATATTTCATCCCCGAGTTACGTGTAACCATTCTAAAAAAAATTCTTCAAGATTTTATTTTACTACTTTGTCAGCGTGATAAATATATATACCCGTACCAAGTACAGCTTTCTAGTAGTAAGGGTCTGAGCTAAGCCGCGGACGGTCAGAGCGAAACTAGAGTTCCTTGTTTGAATACGGAACCCTAAAATGCAGTTTTTGTTAATTAAGTTTTTTGCGTGCTAACCTAAATAAGCTGTAAATAAGTCATTTCAGTGTATTCAACTAATTCAACGTACAGTAGTAGACTTTAATTTACAAGAATTCGTGTAGTACCTTCAGCGTATGCAGGCATGCGCGTTGGAGCGAGCTATGCGCGCAGGCATCGGGCGGATCTCAGATTGCGCGTCATTACAGCCGCATATTTTTATGACAGACAACGATAACAATAAAAATAAGTTTTAGCGTTGTTTAACTCCTTGCTTATACCACAGGATACATCAAATAAAACAGATATGACTCGTTATTTTTTTAACAATATTTCGACCGCGACTTTGTCTTTGTTTTCTATGATGAAAAGGAGCCCATGTCTCTAACATTTTCACAGGCTATGTGAGTGTTGAATTGTATCAATGTCGAATCAATATTATATATTGTATATATTACGTAGGGCAAAAGCAAAACTAGTTTTGTTGCTTTAGGACGTCTTGAATCTTACGTCTGATTTTTAAATCACTCAGCGGTAACACATGCCATTATCCTATTAATCTAATAGAAATGAAAAGAAATGCATCCGAGCTCTATATGGGATTGGTCCACGGGAAACATGCCTGACGGTATTCAAAGAATTAGGGATCTTGACTTTACCTAGCTTATATATATATTAGAAGTAAGTAAATTTGTTAAAAAACACCCCTATTTATTTACGACAGCTGTAGAAAAAAATCCTAGAGCCACCAGAAAACCTGACAGATTAGTACTTAATAGTGCACCGAGGAGTGCATTTTTCCTGAAAAACTGCTACTACATGTGTATAAAGATTTATAATAAGCTACCTTCACAATTTAAGAAGATAACCTCAGGACAAATGAATGTTGAATTATATAAATGGCTAGTAACTAAAAGCTTCTACAGTTTGGATCAATTCTTAAATAACCCTAATTGACATACTTAACCCACATTGACATTTTATTATTATTATATTAAATTGACTGCAATTAATTATTATGTAAACATTTGTATGTCGTATTGACGGAAAACGCTGTACTATTAATTACCACTGTTACCAGTTACCACCTCAAGGACCGTTTTTCAAGCAAATAAATAATATTTCATTTCATTTCATTTCATTTCATAAAATATTATAATATCATTATTAATCTATAAAGTTTTAAACATACAAAAACACCACAGAGCATATAATCTAGCGTAAGACAAACCCACACAATTCGTGATGCGCGTAGCTTAATTTAATCTTCTACGTGTATTGAGTCTTCGTTTCTACCTGTCTTGCAATCGATTAAAATATTTAGCCGACTTATCGCTGTAACTAACTGAGGCATTGTCTCATAGTCTTATATATACATATACAAATTCCACAAATAATATAACACCCCAGACTCAACACACTGATGATTTTATCTAAGTATTGTCTATGGTTAATTCTATAAGGACCATAAACAACACACGCAGCACAGTATTTTGTCGCAACTGTCATTTCTGTACACCGAGCACACCCAATTATTCACCCTGCGCCTCCACGGAGCTCCGGAGGTAATAGTAGAATAGTCGACAAGGCACGGGCAGTAAGCCGGCCGCACGCGCCTCGGGCCGTCACGATAAATGACCCGGCTCGACGCCCATAGACAATTTCACCGGACCGCTCTGAAACGACCTCTTTTCTTTTCAACCTTTTTTCAAAAAGGAACGCCACGCGAGCTCTTTTCTTTTTCTCTTTTTTCGAGAGTGGAAGCAGCCTGTTATTATTATTCTCTTTGATAAAGAACCTTACTGTGGAGGTGGTATATGTGATTGTGATCATACAGGTTTTATGCAGCGTTTAAATGACCATCAAGTGTGGCATTTTCATGAAGTTAGTTGTATATGATTTTAGGTACAGTACTCACACGGTATGTTTGCTCCTCTGAAGTTAGCTCTCCGCAATTTCAAACATGTACAGACGGAATGTGTGTGTATTATTTTCGATAAAAACTATCCCCAGACGACATAAAACACTAGAACTTTTCTTTTCATCCGCTAACTTGCCTTGCCTCACATTTATACGCTAATAATTTATACTTCGCGGTGTTTTGTGGCTAACTTCAGAGGGGTAAAATTGGTGTACGAGTACTGCAAAGCTATGTTCAATGGTCTAGCAAACAATCTTTGGATGGGCTAGCTAACGTAACCGTGGTACGCACGGCTACAGGTCAAGCTATACGTTTCCAGTATAAGCTGAACTAGCGCCGTGTGGGAGTTCATTCAATGCGAGGTCAGCGTATACTGGAATTGTATAGCTTGTAGTGTAGCCATGTGTACAATTGCTAGATTTATGTGAAATGTTGTTTATTCATTAGTAGGCTAGTTCTTAGCTACATTTGATGAAAATATTTTCATACGTTTCGAACATAATCAACAATTCAGCACCATAAAATAGAAATTTGTGATGTTTTTTATTATGCTAAGTTAATGAATTTTATTAATAGTAGAGTAAGCCTGAGCCCCTGCAGTGGGGACATCTATAGGCTATTGATGTGATTCCTTATCCGAGGGTTAATGAATACAATTCACTAGACATCTAATTTCCGGATTGTGTCCATCATATCATCACATTAACTGAGCATCCTGTACTACAAATAAAACAACGAAAAAATACCCAAACGAAAAGTATATAACTGGCCACAAATATTCTACGCGAACTCATCACCAAAAAGGACCAATGAAAAAAAAAACGAAATAAATCCCGCACTATGAGTATGACATTAATTACATCTCAATTTCAGCGGCAAGTGAGACGAATCCCATAGTTAGCTGTATTAGATTTGTGGCCGATCATGATAAAAAGCCATGGCCCATAGGGTCCCCCTAATTACAGCCCCGCGGAGTAATTTGGGGTTTGACGAACGGGCGAGGGATCGTAAATGATTTCTGGATATAGAGAGATATGGCGATAAGCTTTGTTTAGAATTAAATTTGTGTTTCAATAGACTTAGCTTTTTGTGTATCGTGTAGATTTCGAGTGAGATTTCAAACGCTGTTCATTGCTCGCTCCTGAAGATAATGTAATGTCACTTTGCAGTCACAAGAGTTAATTTAAATCGTGTAATGCGATAGCTCCGTTACAAACCGACATAAGTCCGTTATCACAGTACAGGAATTAACAAATTTACAAATAAATTATGTATGGCTACTAGAAACGACTATTCCGAAAATCTTTATTTACTAGCTTCTGTGGGCTTTAAATGTATGAGTACCCGTGGGTACTTCAATTGCGATAAAAAGTAGCCTTTTTCAAACCTTCAACTACCCCTACTAATGTAGAATATTTATATCACGGGTTAAATACACAAGTCGATCTAACAGCGTCGCCTCTTTCGCCCTATGCCGCCATTTTGACTCCCTAACATACCATAGCTGCCCAGAAATAAATTAACTTCCTCTATTGATACCTACCGACTTAAATATTTCAAGTAGATTTTGACGCTTCAAAAATATTCCCAGTTACAAAACTTATTGCCCTTTGCTTGAGCTAGTGGAATGAAAAGCTCTGTTGTGTATAGTGTCAGACCTCGAACAATCGAGACCACGATTCGATCCTGGCAAGTAACAATGTGATAGTTATTGATTGGTTGGTTTTGGCTTTTGGGTGAAGGATCCTGAGCAAACTTGCACACTACTGAGGAGAGATACAAATGTGTGTGTATGAAGTGCACCGCACCGCATTGATTTGGGACCGCGTGGAGGCCTATGTCACAGGGATGGCTGCCTGACGCACAAAAAGATTTTATTCAAAAAATACTCCAATCGATTCCAATTTCAAATTTCTACCGAACCGTCCACCTGCTCAATTCAATAACTATCCTACCAAAACAAAGGACTGTTTAGCACGAAGTCCCCGAATCCGCGTACGTGTTCATAGGAGCGGCGGGTCCTGGCGCCGGCTGCCGATGTAAAACAGTGCGTAGAAAGGCGCGTCGTGATGGCTGCGGGCGACGGTTGGCTTACGTTCAGCCACCACGGTAACTACGACACGGGGCAAAGAATATGACGACACAGATGGGCGAAGTGGCATAGACCTCACTAATATTACAAACAAGACTTTACCTGTTACTTCGTTTCATTGGCTCAACTTCATCGGGAAAAAAGTAGCCTATTTCCCTCTCCAATTATCCATTCCCTAATCTACTTGTATGCCAAACTTCAGTATGACTAATTAAATTGATTTCAATTAAGAAACTTGCTAACAAGCAGATGGTCAGAGATACTATCAAATTTTACAACTAAGTAGTAGATTACTAGCTTTTGCCCACGACTTGTCTGCGACTATTATGCCACGAGAACTACTACTTTGATCTAGATAAAATTAATATCCGACCTTTCAACTATGGCGACACAAAAAATCAAATCATTTTACCTTTTTCGTCGGGAATGGAAATCATTATCAAATCATTGTTCAAGGAAACGAATAAATCGAAGTTCTAGGGAATGATCACATAGCAGATAAACGCCTTACCGAAATACAAATTTGAAAGTACAAATTGAAATTTGATTGAAAACTTCTGACCGACATGAGCTCCTACTGACATGGCCCTGCGGTCTGGGTCTACCACAAGAGTTGTTTCGTTTCGTTTTTGTTTCGGATTGCTTTCAAATGGGGTGCACAATTTATTGTATGGACCCGAAATTCGAATTTTAAACGAATTTCAATCGGTAGTTTTTCTTGGTACCATTATCGTTGAATACCGTATCGTGTCTATCACTGAGGCAAACTCACGTTGTGAAGTGAAAAACGAAAAGGACAATGTCATCTTAGGTTTTCCTACACAAAGGTATTTAGAATACCGACTAGCCACATCGACTAATCTTTGACCAGCATCTTTCTACAACTTATATCCATTCTACACCACAGAAAGGAATGTCCAGCTCGTATTTCTGTTTTCATAAGGCTGCTTTTCGTTGAAAGGTGTAATTTGGAATAGCAAAATATCGTTGTAAATAGTAACTGTAGGCGTGATTTGAATGGCAGGTGTATGATGGGCACATGGTATCCTGTGCAGAATGTCTTTATGTATTGCCGCTGTTGTACATGAATAGGCATCTAATGTACAGTCGCGGACTTAGCACTCAATCTCAATGGGAACGTGGATGACTTTACTACAGGATCATCAATACCAAGAAGAGTTTTTCTTCTTTGTTTATTATGTGTACACTAGTGTACAGCTAAGGAGTGGAATTCCCTGCCGGCTTCTGTGTTTCCCGAGCGCTACAACTTGAAAATGAAAATGAAAAAATGTTTATTGCATTATCTACTACAATTAATTTACAGGTTTTGGTACCCCAAAACCTCATTTTAAGCTAAAGATAGCTTGTATTAGGAGACCCCGCTCTTCTATAGTGTATACAGCTTATTGTTGTGCAGATAATACCTGGATATCTTCAAGGCTAAGAACCATCATAGACCACATCGTCGCTTAAAATCTGGTGAAATTGTGGTCAAACAGAAGACGATCTAATATTTTAATTGATCACTTTATGTCATCTCGCAGTTGTCGTAAAAGGCGACTAAGGTTATACATTAATTTTTTTACATTAGGATCTTTTTCGTGTAATGGGCTAGCCTTTGCACATGTTACCTAAAAACAAGTGACGATAAGGCCGATTGGGTTGAAAGCGAGCTCACCCAAGCGAGTCAAATTAATTAGACTCTGTGTGAACAAACTTTCTATCTGGCTCTGTGTTTACCTGTCATTGACGAATCACAACAGTGCCAGTAACATCACTGTTTCGCAGCTGACTTCGGACATAGAAAAATCTCAACTAGCAAAAACTATATCTAGCGATAAATGTTATCACCAAGGGTGGAGATTGTGGCAAATTGTGTTTGTATTTATTTGTATTTGGAATCTATATACATACATAGCCTTTTGCATTTTTCCGTTCTTATGCCTTATTCTACGGATAAACTGAATGAATTGTTACGGCGTGAAGGAAGGACAAACAAACTCACTGTAATAATTATAATATTCGTATGAATTGAGTTCATCTGTTGGTAATTCAGATAAGGCCTATTAAAGAAGTATGCACATATACAAGCTTTAAGTGAATTTAGCACTGGCAACGCTGTCTTGCATTATCAGCACACAATATTGCTTAATAAGCTAAGCGGCTGTGACAGGCGGATAAGCAAACAAGTTACCATGGTTAAGTCCCAGAGACTGGTCAGGGATTCAACGCGTTGAGTCCTGAATCCGTCTCTGCTTGTAGTAACAATCTGGTTTCTACTCATAGTAAGTGCATACTTATTGCGAGTAAATTGGCCTTTGTCTGACGAACAGTGGAAAGTTAGACCCATTTTAAAAGCTTAAAATAGATTGAAACAGCCATTGTTTAAAGCGAGGTATATCAAAGGTGATCTTTTATCTGGGGACTGTTTTATCTGTTTTAAAAATGAAGGTAAAAATATAGGAATTACTTTAAAAAATGTAATGATCAGATTATATGAGTAATTTACGTGTAACAAATACTTTTTTTTCTAGGTCAATTTCACGTTCCTTTTTTAATGACATGAAATTTTTAAATGAAGACTGGCTTTAATGCTACTTGGATGCAATTATATTTTGTTCATTCGCGAAATAAATCGTTTGTAGTAATTATGAAGATGAATAATATATTTTTTCGGTCTCGTTTTAATATAAAAAATACACAAAGGTTTTGTAGCATTGATAGATTAATATTTCTAAACCCTAGACACTTTATCGGAGACATAGAGAGGGTGAGGCAAAGCTTTGTTGTGAAGTTCCACTTTTAAAACTAGGATATTTTCTAGATTTTCAATATACATATATAGATAGTTAGAATATGTATAATCCTGCCGTAACTAATAGGGAATTGTTTTTATAATTAAAGTATCGTGTAATCGAAATTCAATCTGAAAATTTTGATAGGCAATCAGGCTAGTAATACGAAACCCTACTCTTAAATAAATACTTTAGAGATCGGATTACCTATATTGCCTTTTCATTTTCTGCTAAAAATCAATGTAGGTACAATGAAGCAACGGAAAACGGTACTCTGTAATTTATTCACCCTTTTTTCAACATCTGAAACTATACAAACAGCGTTTAAAACGTGAAGCGATAAAGAACTCATTTACACGGCGTATTAACCGCGAAATGGAACGAAAAAACGAACTAAATGACAACTTTTAATTTACATGTAATTAACTGAGTGGCTACTGCAAAACGATCCTTATGCGAACAAAATAAAGCTCACAAGCTGTGTACTCAAATAGCATTTTTATTTAGGCGTGTCTATAAAAATACGCAATTTGAACAAATGTCGCTCGTCACGGACAAAGTAATTGAGCTGTCAGATTTGGAGGGAAACAATCGCATTCGAAATCAAAGTTTTTCTCTTTTCGCTCCAATCTCTTTGGTTATCCCATTTGTTTTTATTCTATTATCAGCCAGTATGAATTTGACATCTTGTTGCTTTTGTATTTTACGAATCATGGTTTGTAAATTGTAATTTGCAACTTCTTAATGTTTCTTCTTTCCTTATCGACTACTTTAAATTATTAAAATTGTTTATGTACGAAAAATATTCAAACTGGAATATTAATTTCTCATTTAAATGAAGCTATCATCCACTAAATGAACGCACCCCACAAGGGTCCGAACTCATTTCGCGCCCAATTTGAGGTCGATTAAAAACAAATTTCTATCAGAATGCATTCGTGTTTTAAAATAGGGATGTGAAACTTACGATAAGTTGATAATTCGATATTTTATTAAAGTTATAAGAAACGTGTCTCATTTTACTATAGTGTTGAAAATTGATTTACACTAGATTTATAATGACGGCACGGACTGGCCCTAGACGAAGTGTTCACTTTGTTAATATACGTTTTTTGTTTTTATTATTGTATAAGTTTGTAATTGTAAATAAGTGACTTTCTATTTAATCAATACATTTATTTTAATGATCAATATTAGTAATAATTGCAATATGAAATGATAAGATTTTATAATGTTCGCAAATCGAGGGCAATTTAGTTCTGACATGTCATGCATGTAGATGTGGCATAACAACCTATGATTATAAATTTAATACGCCTCAAGCCTCAACCAAGTTTGCTAGCAAAATAAACGGTAAACACTATTAATAATAAAATTACTACTTAAGAATCTGTATTATCGATAAATAACACATTTTGCTGTCGTGAGAGGACTTAAGAGATTACGTTTAGATAATAGTATACTTTTTCTAGTGACACTTGCGGTTACCTGTCATTTCGGTGATTATATAGTTAATGTGAGGGAATGAGAAACTGCTAACTTCGGTACATAGTTCTTGCTTACATCTTGTTAAACTAATGCTACACGACACTAAACACAGGTTCAGTGACGCATTTTACGCGATAATTAAAGGCATTAGACCTCAATAAGGCACATATAAGACTACTTGAACGATACATTTTCTCATGATTTTTCAAAATAGCTGGGTTTTTTTGACACAATTCATCTGATTGTTTAGACAGTTTTGTTACTGTAAAATTTGTGTATACTTTTGTTTGCTTCGCGCATTATTAGATAAGACTTACTATTGAATTCCGATCTAATAACAGCCTGTATAGCAGTAATGAAATAAAATGATGAAACGAAAGTCTTTTATTCCAGACAGTGGTCCATATTCTAGTTACAAATATTTTACTGTATTATAATACTAATAAAAAACAGAATATCTTATTTTCTTATTCTGATGAAAACTCAAAATAATAAATAATATGAAAGTAAAAAATACATTAATAATACGATGTGAATTATCGATGATAAAATTATCGATATGGTAATGGCATGGTGTCATCTCTACGTTCTACTCTTGCGTCACTGCACTAGCATATTGAATGCCGCCCCTACACGCGCCGCCTTTGATGTTGTCACTGCAGTCTCAAACTAAAGACAAACGGGACACTACGCACTTGTGACAACCCTACGCTGGCTTGTGACAGAGCCTGTGATCATTCAGAGGCAAAAAAATATTTTTTTGGGTCAGATTTATTGCTTTTGCTCTTTTAAAATTGAATTTATATTTCACTGTATTGTAGCTAGCCTGCTATCTAGATTATAGTCCATAATGAATTTACCCTTTGACTTACTTGACTTATCCCGTGTCTCTCCACTGCTGAAGATAGTCCTCTCCCAATGTGCGCCACTCCTTCCGGTCCTCAGTCCATCTGGAGGCTGTCACACCCCGCATCTCCCGGTGCGAGTCACCACTCGAGAACCTTTCTGCTCCATCGACCATCTTTTCGTCCACAGATTTGGCCTGCCCATTAACACTTCAGCTCGTTGAATATGATGAAGAAGAACGAAGAACCGACAATCGTTGGGGAGTAAAAGTTCTCGAGTGGCGACCACGTATCGAGAAGCGTGTACCGGGCCGTCCCTCTTTTAGATATCGATGACCTAGTAAAGGTCGCGGGGAGTCGCTGGATGCAAGTGGCTCGGAACTGGTCAATGTGGCGTACCATGGAGGAGGTCTATGTCCAGCAGTGGACGTTTTCAGGCCAATCGATGATGAAGAATTATTCATATGATTGATGCTTTAGCTCCATCATTGAGTGCGAGGTTCTGATTTTAAATGCCCTGATCGAAGGCAAGGTCACAGCCCTATCAATTACATTGTGAGTACGTTCAGAAACTGCACCATCTCGGCATGCAGTTGGTGCAGCGACGTAAATAAAAGATAAGTGCATCGGTAGGATGCGGCCAGGCCCCGCCCAGAACTTGCAAGGTGCATTACATACGATCATTACTGATGCACATTATCTCAGCATATAATGGTCGCATATATATAATACCTTTCCTGTTTAAGTGAAGCATATTTATAGACTGTCAGAACTATTTTTTGATTTTATTGTAAGCGTTCGCGTAATTTTAAACGCACCTCAGGAAATTGCCAGGTGGGATCAAGGCTGGCCTTTCCAAATATTGCGATAAAATGTAAAAATATATATATACCTACCCATGAATTTGTTATATGATAAGTATTTTAGGCCGATGACCGGTGCTATCAATACTAAAAAAATGACAAAAAAACGATAACATAAAATTGACATTGACGTTTATGGGTGTGCAGAACTTGCCAAACTACCGACTATCCCATAAATGCGAAAGTGAGTTTAATTATTTATCTTTACGTCGTAACAGAGAGCCAAAATGATTTAATTTTTTTATAGGGGTAGTTGAAGAACCGGAAATGGACCTATGTCCATCTACTTTTATACCGATCGAGCAAGTAGCTCCTGCAGGATAACTTCTGAAGTCCACGCCGATAAAGTCATGGACAAAAGCTAGTTAGGATTCCGTACCCAAAGGATAAAAAATGGGACCCTATTACTAAGACTCCGATGTCCGCCCGTCCGTCCGTCCGTCTGTCACCAGGCTGTGACTCATGAACCGTGATAGCTAGACAGTTGAAGTTTTCATAGATGATGTATTCCTGTTGTCCGCTATAATAACAAGTGCAAAAAAAGAATAAAATTAATATTTAAGGGGGCTCCTATACAACAAACGTGATTTTTTTTGCTCGTTTTTGCTCGATATTGATAATAGCAACAGGTAGACGCTTGAAATGTTAACAGAATCTTTAAAAATAAATAAATGAATAAACGAAATATTGAAAGGGTCCTAAAGGATCCTATACAACAGTTATGCTTTTTTGCCGTTTTTATCGATAATTGTATGGAGCCCTTCGTGCGCGATTTTTTAGATCAAAGTTTTCTGTAGAAACATACTGTCATTCTCTTATGTGTTATGACAGAATATAATATTACATTATTGTAAAATATACACGGATCCGCTATAATGAACCCTTTGTGCTCACCGTCCGAAAGGGAATAAAGAAACGCACCAAAAACAATCTACAATGGGAACTTGGAACAATACGCGGTATTGTACAATAATTTCACGCTCGCGTGGAAAAAATTATATTCAACATTCTCGTGGTAGAGTCTGGACATGGCTCTCGGGAACTCTGGAATGGTTTCGAAATTCAAAAATCTTCCAATATTAAATATGTGCCTCAAATGATACAGTTGACGCGTTCAAACAGAAGAAAAAAGTTAACTTGCATCGAGCATGATATGTAAGTACATATAGTTATATTAGTTATATATAAGACATTCAAACAATTTTAGTTTCTCACATTTGTTAAATTGTTAAATAGTTTAACACATGGTTTGTTTTGTAGTTTACAGAAGTATGCATATTATGTTAACACTTCCATTACTTAATGAATTAAATAATTTTTATATGCCGTAAATATGATCTTTAAACAATCATCATTATCATATCTAAGACACCATACATATACTTCTCATCAGAAAAATCGAAACACCTGTATATTTAGGAAAAATTTGTATATTTAGGAATATATGTCAAATGTCGTTTAATAGTGAATAATATGAGGTTTTCAAATCCCAATGTTAATGTTCTAAATTCAAATTAAATTTTCATAGTTTTTTCTGACAATCCTTACAAAACATAAACTTGCAAGGTGTTTCGATTTTTCAGATGAGAAGTATATTTAAATTAAAGAAACATACTACAATTGGATAAAGTGCCCTAATTCTTCACCCTTACAAATATAATTAAATATTTCTTCAAATTGAAATCGAACAACTCTTGACTTATACCTATAGTACACAGAAACTCAAATCAGTTCACAATAGGCGAAGATATGGAGTAACACTCGTCCCCTTATTGTCACCTTGAGGGATGAAGTATTTTCACCGAATTAATTTAAATGATCCACCACAATTTTCTAAACCACCTTGATATATCCTCCCGAAATGTAAAATCATAAAAATCGGTTCACAATCGGCGAAGATACACACAATAATTATTTAAAAAACATACAGTATATCTAACAACCTGTTCCTTTCTATAAATTGGTTATAATTTACAAATATAATATAACACACTTAAATAACTAAACAGTAAATACCGTTGCTACGATTGCCGACAAAAATACAATTCAAAATAAGAACAGCAATTTTCGAATTAGAACCAATTTAGCATCTAAACGATGATGAGGATGCATGTCACGATATTTCGTGAACACGTTTAATACGATGTGAAGTTCACACGTCAAACAACAGAAAAACAATTCATGTAATAATAAATCCACGTATCTAATTACGGGATGACCCGCCTTAGGCCAACGCACGAGAACGAGCCAAATTAACGGACACTGACAAAAATCCCCCACGAATTTCAAATTCGTGGCATTTCCGAACGGAATTTCACGAAACGCATCAAATTACTGGAACGTTCATTGGTTCATACCTTAAACATAAATTGCCGCGTTTTTCAATGTACTGTGCGAGGAGTTCGAAATTTGAATATTTGCAATGAAGTTATTGGTTATGTGATTTTTCGGATAGTTGTTACGGTCTAGATTCAGTAGATAAAGAAATTCAATTGAATCAAATTGAACGTAATATTTGAAAGGAATAACAAAATACATTTAGGAGATTGAGCGCTGAAGATATTTCTGTTGCTTCCTTTGGACGGCTGGACTGCTCACCCAGAAGCCAGAAGGCTAATGAGGTGCTGGCTCTGTTACCTAACATCAGTGCTATTAACACTGCTGTTTGGCATCAGGTTTAGGTAACATGTTGGTAGATAGCCAGGCGGACATAGATAATGCATCACTGGGAATCGAACCCGAGGACTTTCAGATTGACTTTCAGAAAGACTTTCAGATTGGAAGAAATTTCTTTTAGAAATAAGCTGTTCCTTTTGTATATATTTTTTCTGTTTCTTGTGTTATGTAATGTTTCCGTGTACAATAAACTGTTTAAATAAAATAAAATTGTTAGTCCAAGCGTCCATAACCCATTCAACAACGGAGGCGGTTATAAACGCTGCTCAAACATATCTTCAACAGTATCTGATACTCTAAAAAGTAACTTTTACCTTAGGCGCAAACAGAAATCAGCCAGAATTTTAAACCCTGTCAGCTCGCATTTATTGTCTGTACTGTGAAGGGACGTAACTCAGGGCGCAAGAGGTACTCAAATGGGATTCAAACCAAGAAAAAGGCGTAGAGTAAACGTATATGAGATATAATAATGTAATGTACAATAAATTGGTTGATACAACTTACGAATATGGGTAGACTGGGTGGCTACAGGATTCTATACTATATTCTTTATATTCAACTTTATATCAGAGCCGCGGACACATCGAAGTACATCCTCGAACTCTGTCACAGTGCCACTTTAATACGCGTTCTATATTTAAATCATTCAAAATCAGAGATCCCGCCAACCAGCATACACAACCACGGAGATCATAACCATGTAGGCCGACTGCTCTACAGCACCCTCTCAAACAATACACAACACACATGGTTGACATTGTTGCTTATCGTCAAACTAATAAGTCTTCACTCCATCTGTATTTTCTGTAGATATTGAGTTGTTCAGAATGGTCTATCATGTAGACCTACAGCCAGTGTAGCGCCTTATTTAATTGTAAAGGGATCGCTCATGTTAACGTACGCCGTAGGGTAGTCGTGTGCGTTCAAAACTCCGGTGTAGTTCATGACCGCCCCGAGACAAAGCGAAATAATGCTCAATTAGTAGTTCCAAGTTGCAACCAGTAGACGTTGGCAGCACTGCACCCACTCATTTGGAGTACCAACATTAAAACGCCTATTAGGTATGTTATGTTGACGTTAATTTCACAAAATGGCGCCCTCCGAAATGCGGAATTCGGTGGGAAACTGAGCGTGGGATTGTTGCAGTATTCGGTATTGATTCTTTGTTCAGGTTTATTTGTTTTAACTCTTTAGCTATGAATATGCGCAGTGTTGTGGAAGTAATACCAGTAGAAATGTTCATATATTCTGATATTATTTTCGACTGACTTCAAAACGCGATAACTTCGCCAATTATGAATCGATTTTGATGACTCTTTTTTGTTTGGTAAAGCATACTTCAAAGGTGGTTTCAGAAAATCAACAAAAACCGAATAATTATGTACCCAGATAATGGAAACAAGCGGCTTGGGACCGGTCTCATCGGTGTGCCCATGGCGGAATACTATGTGCAGCAGTGGACATGGTATTTAGGTAGGGAATAGGGAGGGTGTTGTCCCGTTCCGTACCGCTCCCATACCTCAGGAACAGACTCAGTTATGCATTAGACCTGTATATAAGAGATTACACTGTCCAGGTACCAGGCGCTCAGCACAGAGAGGCGATAGTAAATAATCATGTAGTTGCGTAGTAATGAGAGGCACGACTCGGTAATGTTCAGGAGCGCACGCGCCCGCGGGACCCACGCAAACTGATATACTACACGACTACGGGCGTCCAGTGTTGACATATAGTATACATTGGTTGTAAATGTTATATCGAGAGATAACTAATTTTTAGGGTAGTACAAAATATGGTCTTTAACAATATTTGACACCTAGTCAAATCTGTAACTCTATCCGTAGTGTCCAGTATTCCTCGACCGACAGACCGTCTGTATTCCCAGAAAACTATAACTTGGGTGTCTTCAAGTCGAGGGTGAACAGGCACCTTCTAGACCAACGCGCACGATCGTAGGCCACATCGTCGCTTACCATCAGGCGAGATCGTGGCCAAGCGTTGATCTATACTCTGTAAAAAAAAAATCTCTAAAATCTTTCACATCCCATTCTACAGAACAAACACTGGTAAACAATCTCCTTCAGTCAGAATTTGTACAGAATACAATGAGCTATGCAGGGACTTGCCGGAAATAGATATATTTTCTAACTCATTACCCAAACTCAAGCGGACTTTAAACACTCAGCTTGCGTTACAATAACTTTCAGTGAATTACAATTTTATATTTAATTATATTTAATCTAATCTCTATTTTTTCTTGTCTTTAATTTAAACTTACTACATTAATGTTGTATGCATCTGTAATTGGTTCTCGTATCAGATTAATAACTTTTGAGAGTATAAATTTTGAGATTCAATACGAGAGACTGTTGATGCTCCTTATTTAATAAAATAAAATAAATATTTCGAGTGACGTCTTTGTGTCATCACAATACACCAGTGACTGACTTCTGTGATCTAATGAAAACTAGTTTGTTGGCTTATATAATTAAAATGTACTTAGTTAGAGGTAAATTTTTTACGGCGGTTTTCCCACGATCTTATTTTTAATACTTACAATTTCTTACAGTAATTCCCCAGTGATTATGGCAAATCCCTCATATTAAAGCTGTCGTGTTGCTCTATGAGGGAGGGTCGTGTCCAACAGTGGACTAATGGAGCGGATTATGGAGAGGATGACGTTAATTATTGTACGGTATTAGACGAATGGTAGTGCGAGTTGGACTTGGCTGTATTTTCCTATTATAAATAAATAAAAAATAAATAAAATCATTTTATTATCAGATGTCAAGGATCCATATAATTATCGGAACTAACTTTAAAAATAATTGAAAAATTCCTCTTTTGTCTGTTTTCAATCATAAGAAAGTGTATACCAAATTTAAACTGATTTAACCAGCCGTACCGATCCTGTTATAATCTACCTAGAACGGTCCGGAACGTTTATTGCTTATTCGGATCGGTAGGTGTGTGATTATCGATACATTTTGATGAGAAAATAATCGGTAGATGCGATATGGAGCTTGTTTGAAAATCCGTCACATTTTGTCCTATCCAACATTGGTAAAACTGTAATGAACGGATCTATTCGTCTGACGTGTTATTATTCAAACCGTGCTATTGATCTGTGGAGGGGAGGGTCACCTACTGATACTCTCCTATACAGCGTAGAGCTACAAAACGTATACAGAGGGGCGGCATATACCACTACAATGCAGCTTGGAAAACGTGTGCTATGAGGTAAGACGGTATTTCACTGAGCACAATATCTTGTTCGTTACTGGAAAGAAAATATTACTAAAGCGCCAAAGCAATTCGACCACGTTTGTTTAAAACACTACAAAAATACGTCTTTTTAATTTATGATTCGTTTGATATTGTCATTCATATCACCTGACTGACGGAAAGTGACGATTAAGCTGTTGTATGGAACGTGCTCACTCAGAAATCTCAAGCTAATGAGTCGTTGCTTACCTTTTATCCCCGAACATAACAGTGCTATTAACACTGCTTTTTATCGGAAGATTTAGGCAACTTGTTGATAGATAGCCAGTTGGACATAAAAGTGCCTTACCACCAAACAAACACCTCATTGGGAATCGTGTTTACAAAAAGCTAAAACGCCCAAAAAACGGTCAGATTGCGTAAGAATTATAGTGATCGACGCAGATAAATCATTTTATGATTTTTATGAACCATGATAGCCACCAAATGCCAATGTCAGATCTTCACATTTCCAAGCTCTATGCTCCAGTGAAGGTTTAAACAACCCTTTCCCTTTCGACGGCCATTGTGCGCGCGTCCTCGGATGAATGCCGGTCCGCACTGCTATACCATATTGTACTGAATGATTCAAGGCAATGCTTACATTCAGAGACTAAAACAATCATCCCAATTACATTGTATTTTGACTACCTTTTGCTCGATACTTCTTGATATCAAAAAAGTTGCTAGAATATAACCACCGTGCTGAGTTATATTTAAAGTGGCTAGAATAGCATAGAAGATCCGATAACCGGTGGGGAGTAAAGGTTCTCGAGTGGCGACCACGTACCGGGAAACGTCTACCAGGCCGTCCCCCTACTAGATGGACCGACGATCTGGTTAGAGTCGCGGGGAGTCGCTGGAGGCAGGTGGCTCGGGACCGGTCGATGTGGCGTACCATGAGGGAGGCCTATGTCCAGCAGTGGACGTTTCCCGGCTGATGATGACATAGAAGATAACTAATGGCTAAGATAGTATTTTTTAGAGCGCGTTGATTGTGACTTATTAATTTAGAAGGAAGTATAGATTTTTAAAGGCCAATGACGCCATTAAAAAGTCTGTTTAATTAGTACCCATTTTAGTGCTTGTTGTTAGTCCTTCCTTTCTGCCGTAACGGAGAGTCAGACTGACTGGATTTTGAAGTGAAAATTTCTTTGGGCGCACCGCACACAGATTTTTTCGCTGGCAGTAAGTTAGGCTTATCCGTCACACTCTGAGGTGCAAGTCTCGATCGGGTGAACTCGGGACCGCCGAGTGTGTCCGAGCGAGAAAGATACAGTCAGCTGCTAAACCGTTTTCGCTGTTGTGTCGCTGTGTTTAGTATATTCAATAAAATTTAGCTGCAAAGTTAAGTTAGTTTTTTCAATCAAAATTACATTTTCGGCAGAGCATTTCTGGATGCATATTACCGTACCTATTATTTATGATTTTTAGTATGTTATTTATTCATATTCTGTACGGAATCCTCGGTGCACGAGTCCGACTTGCACTTGTCCGTTTTTGTTTTTCTTACGATTGAACAAGTAGTTCAGCGTCTCTTGGGATGCTTTCCGAAGTTCACGCGAACGAAGTCGCGGGCATATGCTAGTATAGAATAAATGAAATTTTCTCTACTAGTGAAAAATAGGTAGTAAGTAATACTCGTACCTCTCACAAATAAACTAACTTATGGCTAATAATAAGCTTATAAATAGATGGATAATAATTTACCAATATCGTTTAAATTTTTTTTTTTTAATTTCGATGGTTTATCACAGAGTTCGATAATCGCAGACTTCTTTGCTATACCCGATTGTAGACTTTGAGCTGATAAACATTTACTCACCTCGATAGTACACAGATTCAAATCGCCTTAATCTTTTCAAGAATTAATCTCAACACGTTGTACATATATATGTTCTGGGATAATTTCCAATCTCAAACTCATCTCTGGTCAGGAGTCCATATATCCCGTCCTGCGGCCATACACTGCACAGTGCATGTGTCCGTCTGTCGGGCAGCGAGCACCAACCGGGGCCCGCGGCGACGCAGGCCAGCCGCGCAGCTGCCGCGCGGTGATGCACACTAGAGGACAGATACAGGGGGATTCAAAACTGTCATCATCTGTAAAGCCTTTCACTATATAAATTATTTACAAGTATAAATCACTTCATAATTCTTACGTAGGAAAATTTAAATTTATTATTATTAATTATTAAGCGACAGCCTCCACAGCCACACCACGTAATTGTATGCGATACCTCACATACCCCGCAAGAAAGTGACCCACTCAAGAATCCGTAATATGGCGCGCGCGAATTCGCTCACACATGCGCGTGTATACAAACGTCATCCATTCGATGTTTATATCACGACTATTATACGAAGTATCCGGCATGTGCATAAGGTAATTGTCAAATATCAATTTATAAGACTTTCACCAGTTTGGTAAGGACATTGAAGGATGTATAACCTGATTATCTGGAAAGCAAAATTATTGCGTGCTATAGAGGGCTCGTAAAGCTGTGGATACTGGTTTTTTGTATGACAGCAGATGTTAAGACAAGTTGGCCCCCCAAAATGTGGTCTAGTTTCCCCTCTGGAGGGTCAAATGGCAGTCGCTTCCATAAAAACTAATACCTACGCCAATACCTTGGGCTTAGGTAGCAGATTCTGAGAAACGGCATATGGCTAGGGAATGATGAATGCATTTTATTAATATAATAATTATTATTAGTTCTGTATAGCACTTTACACTAATAATCCGACTACTGGTTCACTTACCTTGCGGCAGAGTGGGGCCCCTAGCAAGACGAATACGGAACAAATGGTACGATTGTACGTATTATGACGATTCTGGAATACGACGGGCTAGGAACACGACGAATACGGATCAAAGCGTATATGACACAACTTGTATTCTAATTTTAATATAATAAAAATGTTCCTTCAAAAAAAGCCAGCACGATGTCACAAAATTCAGTTACATGAGCAATTACATATTACTTTTTCAGACAGCCAAAAAACCAAAAAACATGCCCAAGCCAATAATTTCATACATTTTGACAACACCGCATCAATTTAATCGTGAATCAATCAACGTGGCGTACTAAAACCTGGACCTATAAATTGAAAACTACTCAAGTCGATGTTCAATTTAAATTCCGATGCCATAAATCACGTAGCATCCTGTATAAGGTTATTCAAGAGCGCATTACATATGCGAGGCATAACAAATGTATCCGCTTAATTATTATTTTGAAAATATCCGCGCCGCGGGCCGCGGGCCGCGCGCCGCTGTTTGGTGCCCCCTGCCCGCCGCGGGCCGCGCTCCCCGACGCTTGGTGCACCCTGCAAGACGCTGCCGGCGTTATGGATATGGCTCCAATAAAACTATATCGATTTGGGTGATAGTCTTGCTTTTTGTAGTTGGTGTCTGCCTGTTAAAGAATTGAACCAAAAAGTAAAATCATATTTCCGAATTAGTTACTTTATTCCACTTTTAGGTTTTGTTGGTGTTAGGGCTAGTATTTCATTTTTATGTCCGCCTGGCTGGCTATCACTATGTTTTACCTAAGTCTGCCGCCAAACAGCCGTGTTAGTTACACTGTATGCCAGGTATCCCAGCCATGGCAGCTCAGTTGGGTATAACGTTAGTCCTTGAACAATCGAGGTCTGGGTTCGATCTGGCTCCACCACTGGACCAATGAGTTCCAATTTGATATTTAGAATGTATGTACGAATGATAAACGTTATTACCTTTGGCTTTTCGGTGAAGGAAAACATCGTCAGGAAACCTGCACACTCCTGAGAAGAAATTCAAAGGTGCATGTGAAGTCTACCGATACGCACTGGTCCCTCGCGGTGGACTACGGCCCATACACTCTCTGTAGGAGACTAGGCGTGAGCCCCTGCAGTGGGGACGTATATAGGCTGTTGATGTGTACGGGTATGAAAAGTCGTACAGCTAACGCCTAACTATCACGCGTTGCTTGGTGCGCACGCGGATGGTAACTGCATCGTTCGACAGGGATACAAAGTAGGTTATTAATCATTTTTAGACCCTTCAATTACCCACATACAAAACATCATAGTTTTATAGTTTACTAGCTTCTGCCCGCGGCTTCGCCCGCGTGGACTTTATTTTTCGCATTAAAAAGTAGCCTATGTCCTTTCTCAGGGTCTAAAGATTGTCTGTGCCAAATTTCATCAAAATCGGTTGAGAGGTTTAAGCGAGAAAGCGTAACAGACAGACAGAGTTACTTTCGCATTTATAATATTAATAATAAAAATAATAGTAGGGATTTCGTCTACAACAAAAAATGAATGTGACATTCCTACATTTAACATAAAATAAGATAACATTAATTATTAATGTCAATTTGTTACAAAAAATAATACGTCAGAATACACACAAAAAAGATTAAAATATTGTCATATTTAAAAACAAACAATTGGAGCCATTAAAAGTAGTTTCACTTTGTTTTGTCGCATACAAATTCATCTAAACTGTAGTAACACTTCTCCAACAACAGACGCCGGAGTCCCGGTTTGGAGAGCGTGTCACTCTCTATACTTTCATATCTACTTCATTATGGCTCTCCGTTAAGACGACAATAAAGGAATAAGCAGCTTTCATATATCAAATCAAAATATTCTTTATGTAACTCACATAGCGTGTATATTAATCATGATAATTAAGGATGTATATATAACAGCTATGTAAGAGTCTGGTGGGTGAGATAGAATTTCCCCGAGTTCCAGATCACCAGGCTCTCTCACATTTAGGTTACATAATAATTAATACATACTAATTCTTATACTATATATAGCTCTAATACAATGCTCAATGAGACAACTGAATAAATAGAAAACCATAATAACGCGCCTCGGATAAATGTTGTCATAGAAAAGTAAATAATGTATTGCTCAATTTAACGTCAAACAAGATTGTAGGGCGGAAAGCAGGAAATTCCCAAACTGTCGGAGCGCACTAACTAGTGTCGCCACCTGGCGGGGCGGGGCGGGGCGGCGGCGGGCGGGTATCGGAGGAAATGGCGCCCGAACGTCAGGAAATAGCAATTTACACGGTTCGGGGTCACTTTGTTGATTTATCCCTTATCCGATCTAGGAAATAGACGTTTTGTTGGACGTAATGGACGTCAAATTATTTGGGGGAGACCTCGGCATGTGACACAGGTATACTTGTGCTTCAAAGATGACCTAAAGCTGCAGAAATTATTTAAAAGAAAATTCTTCGTTTTAAATTAAATCGCTTGGTTGTCCGTCTGTCTGTAAACACCCTTTTTCTTAGAAACGAGTGAGGTACGAGTAACGAATTGAAATTATTGCAGAGAGATTTAAATATAGTAATAGGTTATAGAGCGGTCATTGGGAAACGTTTCATATAAACACTTTGATCTCAAAAGTCAATGGTATGTCAAATGTCTGGTACGGCCGCGTGACGTACAGTGACACTAGATTGAGTAACTTATTACTAATTGGTAATAAGTTTAGGATCATAATTTTTGTTTGCTTTGTCCGGTGTATTACTATTAATGTTAAATGTCTTTGAATTATTGTCGAATACACAAAGCTATCCCTATACCAAACTTTATTAGAGATAACCAGTCTGGTTACCCCATGGAGTACTCTTAACTCTGCTCTGCTGAGGCGAAACATTTTCTACATGTCTATACTCGTAGACATGGGTATCTGGGTATACAATAGACATGTGTAAGTGATGTGCTATTTAATACGATTGTAATTATATTAAACACAAGTAGATATTAAGCAGTAAAAAAATTGTTTACTTTTTATTTTGACAAACAAATGCTTGGTGATTTCATCAAACGCATTCGTTATAGCATATTACATTACCTGTTAATATTATGTATTATTTTCTATATGTTTATTATTCATATTCTGTACAGAACCTTCCGTGCGCGAGTCTGACTCGCACTTACACTCGCGTTTAAAAAAATCGACGTTTAAACCAAATAAAGCAACAATTAAAGCACGATCACAACCATCTGATAAAGATTTGTGGATGTTTATCAGCGTGACGAACGCGTGTGACGAAGCGACCGTGACGAAATAACTATGAATTTGAATACTTAAAACAGAGGGAGTTTTAACTGAGGGACTTTTTCGGGTTTGGACGAACGGCGTGTGACTTTATATTAAACATGAAGCTTTATATAGATTTTTAGCCCCCGACGCAAAAAGAGGGGTGTTATAAGATTATGCCACTGTCTGTCTGTGGTGGTCTGTGGCATCGCAGCTCTCGAACGGATGGACCGATATCGATGCGTTTTCTTACGTGAAAGCAAGTTTCCTTCGGTGGCTCTTAGATATATTTGGTAAAAATCGATTCAGCAATTTGAAGAGTGTCAGCTGACGTTAGGCATTTTTTGCATAAAATTGAATAATTTATTCGTATGATTATTTTTTTATTTTTTTTTATTTTCTATTTTTTTAAAATTTAATTTACTTGTTCTTATTAAAATGAGTCTCAATACAGAAACGAATCCAAACCAGTTTAACAAATACAAGTTTTGTTTCTTCATTTCTTCATCACGACTCAAGCGACTCGTACTGTCTAAATGAGAAAGCAAACATACGAGTAAGTAACTAAGAAACAAATGTTTTCAATTCATTTTCATTTATTTTAGCCACCTAATGGCCTAATGGCTACACGCTCCGGAGGTGCCGGGTTCGATTCGCAGCCGGATTTGATGGCAATTAGTGTTGGTCCTAAACAATACATTGACATAAATTTCGTTTGTTGATTGTATATTTTATTCACATACAAAATAATTGAGCACGCAATGTATTAATTACATCTGAAGTTATCGACTGACTGACGGAACTTTTTACACGTCATATCATGACAGTTCAATACACTGTTTATCCTTTGTCAAGTCAAGTCATAGGTGGAAACTTGTAATTAGGAATAGTTTTAAGTTAGTTTGTAATTTCTATTTTTGTTATTAGCCTGTAAGTTTTACAACAACAACAAAAATTTGGACGCAATACATTGCTGCTCGGTCGTACTTTAAAAAAATTACCTCTTTTATTAATTAAGCTATTTAACAAAATTACTTTCACATATGATTTGTACGATCGTAAACTATATCTGGATAAATTATATGCCCGTATGAAATATACACGCTGAAGGATATTATAGAATGTTATTCTTACAAAATCACTAAGTTTCACCTCGTCACCTCGCTGCTAGCGTAGCAGATTGTTCACAGCCAGTGGACAGGGAGATTGGAAATTGAAGGAGTAACGAAGTGTTGAGTCTCAACAAATTGGTTTACAGTCGGTCCTTTAGCGGGATGTGCACTTAACTCTCCGAGGTTACGATGGTGACGGGATCTCCTAATGCTTCCATACTAAATTTCTGTTGTAATAATCTTTTAAAATAGAATAGCTGGCTTTGATAAGTAACTACCTAAAAATAGGAGATGAAATTATAGTGTCGCGAAATAAATATCATTAATTTACAACTTTATAGCAGTTACGCAGCTAATGATTCATAGATGGCGCTTTGAACAATAATCGAAAAAAGTTGTATGTCAATGATACTCATTTCGCGACATCACAATGTGATGTCCTATTTTTAGATATTTACTGAACAGAGCCAGCTGTTATACTATTTTACGTAAGGAAGGATTATGGCAACAGAAATTTAGTATGGAACTTTGATGGAGCGAGATCCCATTAACAACTCACTGCAATTTTATAGGGTTTCTTATATTGGTGTTTGTATATATTGTTTAGGTGCAGTTGCCATTTTTTTAATAGTCAAAAAAAATCCACACTAATGGGATTCGAATCGGAGTCTATCACCAGTCTGGGGCGAACGCTTTGCCATCTCAGCTACCGATCGAACGCCATTAGCATCGGAAAATTAATCGCCGTTATAAAAACCGGATTTTTAGCGACATCTATCGGTTTGCATCAATTGTAATCGAGCAACGGTTTAACTTTAGCGTTGAAGGTTTTTTCCTAAATATCAAAATAATATTGGGTTCCATATACTTGCGTTGGTTGCCCGTGACTTCATTAAAACAAATACATGGCATTTGAGTTCATATAATATTTGGTCGAGCAATGGAACGAGATATGCTCGGAATTTCTCTACATGATATGGTCCGGAATGAGGAAATCCGTAGACGAAAGAAGGTCACCGACATAGCTCGACGAGTCAGTGTGTTGAAGTGGCAACGGTGGGGAGTAAAGGTTCTCGAGTGGCGACCAAGTACCGGGAAACGTCTACCAGGCCGTCCCCCTACTAGATGGACCGACGACCTGGTTAGAGTCGCGGGGAGTCGCTGGATGCAGGTGGCTCGGGACCGGTCGATGTGGCGTACCATGAAGGAGGCCTATGTCCAGCAGTGGACGTTTCCCGGCTGATGATGATGATGAATATTTGGACATGTCAAATTTGTACGATAGTCATTCGTCAACTTTAAAACATTAATGTTTATTATTTAACCACCTCTGAAGTATGCTTTACCAAAAAAAATTTTTTATTAAAATCAATTCACAATTGACGGAGTTGCCGCGTAACATACATACAAAAAATAATTAAAAAACATACAGTTGAATTGAAAAACTCTCTTCTTTTGAAGTCGGTTGAAAAGGAGATTCCAACCATGTATGCTATTTTGCATTTTCACTTTTGATCATGATTCTCAATTCTAGCCAATTTTGAGGTCACGGCCACATCCAGTATTTTACTGCGTTACCTGTATACAGCAGGGTTCAACATCATATTTATGATTTTGGAGTAACAGGTATGAGTTCGTCAGGGGAGCTTCAAAGTTGCACAGATAACGGACAAACGGAGGGAGTCCAGGCTGAGATGGTACGGTAGAACCGAGGGATCATGTCGTGAGGATGCCTTACTATGGCTACTATAAAGAAGGGAAGAGGAAGACCTCAGACCACTTGGTTGACGAATGTCCAGGTCTGGGGGAAGAGGACGCACAGCCAACCCCGTGGCGACAAAAGGCAAGGCCAAAGAAAGAAAGAGTAGAGAAACAATTGCCGCATTGCTCCATATTCCGCCACTGATTGCTCCATATCTATTACCCCGAAAATTACCCGTATAAGTGCACATTAATGAAAGACATTTCTATGATCAAATGAACAACGATTTTATACACAAAGCTTTCTACGAACTGAGATTTGTTTCGAAGCATACCGCCCTCTCAGTGCCCCCCCTCCTTCAGCTGTCCCCCTCTTTCCATAAAAAAACTCAGGAATAATATAGGATATACATAATGCGAGGGCGGGAAGTTTTTACAAACCTCGGCATTATGGCCGGAGTATTTGTCAGACGCAAACTTTTTCATAACAAGACTTGTTGCGGACAGACTAGTGGGGATATGCTGACTTCTAATTATTATATACTGTGTCCTTAGTCTGCACCAATGCGTCTGTGTTGTCTCAAGCAATTTATTTGTATAAATAGCTACTTATTTTTAACCGACTTCAAAAAAGGAGGAGTTTAGCAGTTGGACGGGTATTTTTTTAAACGTTTGTTACCTCAGAACTTTTGACCGGGTGAACCGATTTGGATGATTCCTTTTTTTATATTTGAAACGTGGTGCTTTTCGTGTGGTCTCATTTCGATTTGGTCCAGTTCTGACAACGGCATCCATGAGAAAACGATATTTGCCTTAGTAAAAGTAGACTTTTAGGGCAATTGTCGGTTTCCAGTTCTTTTTGAACGCATTTACTTGTTATTACTTCAAGCCAAATTTCATCAAGATCGGACCATGTTTTAATTATTTTTTTTGACAATTTTAAATATTTGTATGCCACTAAAGCTGGAATGTGAGAAACTAAAATCTTCTGACTGACGTTTAAGTCACACGTTCGATGCATAAACATTGTCTTTAACTGATCTTTATCTGTTCAGGAGTACATTGAGCATTTTATATAATCAGTCTGTCAGCTGTTGATCTTCTTATCCATCCCATCCTTCAAATACTATTAATGTGAAAGTCTTTGGATGTTTGGCATTCCATCACGTCTTAATGGATTTAGATTGGCACACAAATATGGCATTATCTGAATTACTAAAATTATGCCTTTTTATTGTCGACTCTTTCTCTTGGAATAATTTAAAAAAAACCAGTCATGTTTAGGTTTGATCAAATTTAAAATATTGATCTATGATTGAGCTTGATCTGTACATTTGTTTATTGCCATTCGATTAAACAAATGAGTATACATTCTTTATCGATTCTCATATCCGTAACGCGTAGATTTTACTTTTTTAAATAATAATTTAATTTAATTAGGTTTATACAACGGGCTGGTCCACAACAATCTTTCCTTGGCTTTTCCCCTAAAAATAACCTCGCCACAGGAAAGTTTCCAAGGAAAAATAATTACAATAGGGCAGCTCCCCGTCTTTCACCATTCTCAAACTTGGTAGATAAGGGGGACCAGGAGAAATGGGGGGAGGAATCCCAACAATCCCCCTTTGTGAGGAGTTTCTTAAATAATTATCTTTCTTTGTATTTTTTTGCAAACATCTCCTAATAAGATTATAGGCCATGATGATTACCTTTTGCCTCCTTTTATTTTCTTTCTTGTAAATTAATTTGCTTTTGAAATAGGTTTTTATTGAAACGTAAATATACTCGTAGATTAAAAAGAGAAGAGTATTGCAGTCACTATTTACTACTAATCGTAATACATAAAACAAAGGTGGGTTAGTTATGGATAGGAGTTATAGGAAGGACAATTTTTTATGATCTTTGATTTCTTGAATTTGACTCCGCTCCTGAATAAATATTAAAACATGGCCAAGTGTGAGTCAGACCCGCGCACTAAGGGTTCCGTAGCATTTTCTATAAAAACGGTAAAAAATCATGTCTGTTGTTCGGGAGCCCCCTAAATAAATTAAGAAAAAATTAAGAGCATGGTTGTTGGATACCTTTAATGATAAATATGATAATAAAAGATTTAGTTAGTATAAGAAACCTATAGAATAAGTAATATATAAAGCGCCTATCGGCACAGTGGCGATTAATATATTATTTTAAACGAATTCTGTTATAGTGAAATGAACGTTTTTAAAAAATGTTTTATTTTAATTAAATTATTTATTTCAATAGTGAATATAACTAAATATTCTGAGAATATTTCAAGCGTCTCTACCTTACTTCCTGCCGTAACGGAGGGTCAGAAGAAATTTTTGGCATGCCCCCGACGGATTTTCTTGTGCTTATAATTAAAATAACTGGTATGATAATTTGTGTAGTATGTATACATGATATTGTTGCTGTGAATACTGTGTGTAAGATAAACAAATAGATGAATAGGTAGGAAGGACCAATGAAAGGCATAGATTCAAGATTCACTTTATTGACCTAGTAATATGAACATTACACTCGGCACGTCAAAATCCTACTAATATTATAAATGTGAAAGTTTGGATGTTTAGATGTTTGGATGTTTAGATGTTTGGATGTTTGTGACGCTTTCACGGAAAAACTACTGAATGGATTTGAATGAAACTTTACAATAACATAGCTTATACATCAGAATAACATATAGGCTATAATTTCTAAAGACATATTGTGTAAATGGTCCAAAATCACACTTATAATATTAGTGGGATTACATGGGCAATTTTGGTATAACAAAAACGCGTTGCCTAGCAACCGACCATAGAATATGTAAATTCGTATATACAAACTTTCGCGTTTATAATATTAGTGTGAAAACTATTTGAATGTACTACGACATATATTGAAATTTATTTTGTTTCTTTTAATTATTAGACTACGTAACAGAATAAACACTATTTTGTACCTTATGCTGTATAATAATTTGTCATATACGTCACCTGTGCAATATCGAATAAGTAGAATACATCCTGAAGTACACGCGGACAAAGTCGTGGGCGGAAGCTAGTATTACATATATGCATATTAAAACTATACTTAATTAGCCTAATTATATTAACCTAAACGTTTAACTAGAAATGAACATGACGTAATTCTATGAAATGTCACACCTTGCAACAAATCAACCCACTTCTGTTTAGTCGAGGATCACCCCAAGCGCAATTAAAATCATTTTTAGGTCGTCAAAAACGACGATGTGCCGTGACACGATCAGCTGTGGAGAAACTCACAAACTAACAAACACCAAGGTTCGCTTAATGATGATGATTGATTTAATGATTTTTATATATATTTTTTTAGATTTTTATATTTAAGAACCTTCGACATGTGGCTGAGAGAAACGTAATCAAGCAAGTGTACTTCGCGATAAGTCAGTCAATTTTAGGATATTGTATCTCCTGTTGGGGCGGGGCACCCAAAACACACTTAATCAAAGTAGAGCGAGCTCAGCGAGCCATCCTCAAAGTTAGTGCCTTCCTGCCCTTTTTATTCTCTACCGTTGAACTATATAAGTTATGGGACGTCCTTACTGTTAGACAACTTTTCATCCGTGCGACAGTTCTCAGGAAACACACTAGCCTCACCTATGAGCCAACAAGGGTATCAAGCAGACGAAGACAAGGCACCGTATGTCCTTCTATTAAGTTTAATACCAGGTTTGCACAGCGATTTTTCTGTTTCTTGGGAAACTTCCTCTACAACAGGATCAACACCAGAGTTACGATTTATGAACTACCGAAAAATGCCTGCAAAAATAAGGTTAGCGCATGGCTGAAGGATTTGCGTTACAACGAAACCGAAGAGTTATTGGCTACTCAATCATGAGCACATGTTATATATTACTATTTATTACTCTGTTATTACACGAATAATTAACAATGATTCCATAACAGTAATACAATATAAGATATTAATACATACATATGTTCGATTGCAGCAATATAAAAAAAATAGCAAATTGAAAACAAAAATGGTACGAACACTATGTAAAAAAAAGTATACATTACTACCGCAATCACACCTAACTCACACCTGATATAGACATAGATACAACTTTATTTAAGAACATACACAACACAATACACATACAAAAAAACACAGTAAGAAATATACATGTATTTTGGTACGTACTAGAGCTAATTAGATTGTAGTTTAAATAAGTTTATAAGTATTTTTGTTTTTGTTTTATATTTCTTTTTATTTTATTTTTGTCTATGCTCCACAGACAGTTTTTGAACTTGAATGCGCATGTTGCATCCAAAGCGCCGAGGGTGAGAGCCTGGCGACCTGTAACACAGGGTCACACCTATTTCAGGCACCAGTCTCTCACAGACAGTATATAGCACCGTAAAAAGTGAATATAATGTATTTAATTAGGAACTTTCTGTGTAGAGAAATAAATAAATATTATTATTATTATATTATAATGAGATGCTTAATATTTCCTATTTTTCTGTATGGAGCTGAAACATGGACGATCCATCCTGTGAACGTGACGGTGACGGCCAACAACGGAACCCTGCACTGCGCGTGGCCCGACACACACTTGGCTGCTTTTTGGTTACAACTTTTATATTTGTCGTGATTTTCTTTTTGAACACCATCAGCAAGGGCTCACGCCTACTCTCCCGCAGAGTACACCACGCGGGCCCAGTGCGGATTGGTAGACTTCACACACACCTTTGAATTTCTTATCAGGAATGCGCAGGTTTCCTCACGATGTTTTTCTTCACCGAAAAGCCAATGGTAATGATTTTTATCATTATCATTCGTACATAAATTACAAATAACAACTTGGAACTCATTGGTACGAGCCAGGATCGAACCCAGACCTCGATTGTTCAAGGACTGACGCTCTACCCAACTTAGCTACCATGGCTTCGTCATAATGAGTTCAAAAATATAGACGCAAGTGACCTGTAAGTATGTGTATATATTTGTATAACATATCTATAATAGAGCACGCGTATGTGTGTTTGTGTCCCCCTCCGCCCTCCTACCTCGAGCCTCGAGCTACAGGAGACAGCGCCTTCGGTGACGCCGGCGGACACGACCATGCACCACACGAAGGCAACTGACATTTCTGAAAGAAAAATACTGAAAATTCACGAATAATATTTTAAATTATTTTTACAGTCGTCCAGATTGAATAGACCTCGATATTTAGTAGGTAATTTTATACAAAATTGTGATGTTTGATTCGAATTTAATACGGACGTACGCCTAAATAAGTTTTGAAACTTCAAATCTCACTGTAAACTATGGCATAGTTAAAATCATGAAGCAGTTTTTCGGTATTCTTTACTCATACTCAAGGAAAGAGAAACTAAATAAGATGAATTTTTTTTAAATGTATAAAGTAAGTACCAAATCCTTTCCGTAAAAATTGCAGGTCGTTCAGCGAATGATCTATGATCTACGGATAATTATGTTAAACTTACCAGTCGAATCGAACAGGGAAGCTCAGCAGTATAAACCATTTTAGGGTCCTGTACCTCAAAAGGGAAAAATGACTCCTCACTTCGCTGTCTGTCGCTGTAACTCTGAGAGTTGTAAACGTAGAAAAAATACATTTATGAATGTTGACAATATTGTCTATGATAAGACAAATAGAAGATAAAAACTATGCTCCATCAAGACAGATCGCAGTTGCAATGTTTTTTCAGAAGTATAATTTATTTCAGCGCAAGTTACGTCTCTCTACTGAAAGCCCGTATCCGTTTACAGTAGACATAGGGCGGGCTACCGTTCACAGCCTGCGGCCTTCCTGACCAATCACAGCGCTCCGAGCTATATCGCTGTCTCTACCCCACACCTGGAAAACCCCATCCGGTCATCTCTGTCGTCTCCCCCGGCGAAAATCCTAGAATCAAACGTAAATCACCGACTTACAACCTTCTTACCAAGGTACAAAGTTGTATTTACATTGAAATTCCGACGGTGCTTCGGGCGTTATAGAAGCAAAAGTGAGTTTATTTGATATCGAGCGTCAGGCAGGCGACGATTTTCAAGTTCAGATTTCCCTTTCAAGTGATTGTGAACCTTATTCTGTTATCCATTAAATCTAACACGAAGAAATGACAGTACGAAATTGTATTTACGTGTGCAATGCTGGCAGTTTCATTGTTACATTTCTCGACGAGGCTTTTTTGGAAGGAGAATTGAACTTAAACATGCTTAAGTGAAGGTTGAACATTAATTGTAGTATTTATCGACTTGCACCGCTTTCCACTTGATAGCTTAAGCGCCCGAGGGAAAAGCTATTTGCGATGACAATTTCGCGAGCGTCGGCGAACGAAATATGCCTTTTATTCGTAGTAGAGTCGGGATTAAAGCTCTAAAACGGAATTGCTGTCAGACGAAGCTTTGGTGGAATTTGCCAACTACAGTTACCTATTTGTTAGTTAACACGTTTTACGTTTGACGCGCTTTATTATGATTTTGGAGTGGGAACGTGTTTTTGTGAATAGAGTTTTATGAAATGACCATGTAATTACTAATGAATTTTCTTTGGGGTTCCCTCCAAACGGGACTTTATTAATAAGCCTGTCTCTTGAACCTTACCGGGTAGATATTTGATATTTTCACATAGTATCTGATGGAACGGGTATTACTACGGCCGCTATAACTTTTTAACTGCCTCCGTGGCATTTTCTATGTCTGTCCGCTTTGGTACCTAAGTCTGCCACCAAACAACAGTGTTAATAGCACTGTTGTGTCCGATATGCGAGCGCCTAAAATTTAGGCAACAGGGATGAGCACGCTTTCCATCTAACGGCATTATCGTAACTTACTATCAGGTGGCATGAAGGCCAAGTTCAAATCATTATTTACATAAAAACTTCTCTGGTGTACATACATATAGCACGATTCGACATATTCATCACGCTCTTAGCAATAGAATTGGTGATCACTAGAAATGTTGGTGATCACTGTGAGACGTTGGTGATCACTGTGAGATGTTGGTTATATGATAGTTAGTGATGGAATTTTCCCTTAGTTGCATTATAGGACACCCACGGCAAGACAAGCGTTATTTCTAAGCATGAACCACGACGCCAAATTAATACTCCCCTTGGGACTTAGAGGGAGACAGAATTCAATTGGAAGGAAGAAACAAACAAACGAAGAAATAACGAAAACTTTTCTTTTTTCTTTCAAGAAAATTAATAAACCTGTCAAGACAAATTTACATTACGTTAGAGAAAGGGAACGTGATGCTTATTTTTTGTGAAAACAAGGTTTATTTTGCTTTGAGACGAATGTTTCAGCTTCCGTTAAAGCATTGCCTCTTTTATAAAGGAGTAGGAAAAATAAATACAATTTGCAATAACAACTTGGTTTGATTTGAGCTGGTACTGGCTCGGTTCCCGAATTGGAATGTATTTAATTCCGGCCAGAGATGAAAGAAAAAACCTGTCGTATTAAGGAGTTTACTGGTCAATAATTTCACTTATGAGTTTTTACTCGCTAACTACAGGTCTAGCGCATAACTAAGTCTGTACCTGAGGTATGAGAGGGGTACGGGAGGGGTGACAAGTGGCGCGTCGCGTGACGCCCGTCTGAAAAAGACCTGTAACTATGTATGTAAACAAATTTAACCTACTTCTAATTTGTCGTATCGATTTAGAACTTTGCGATTGTATGTAAGTCAAGAAGACTTGACTTACTTGTCTTATACCGTGTCTATCCAATGCTGAAGATAGGCCTCTCCCAGCGTGCGCCACTCCTTCCGTCCTCAGTCATCCTCATCCACTCGCTCGCTATCTTCAGGTATGCAGATATGCGGGCTGGAGGACCCACCCCGCGTCCACGGTCCGAGGTCTCCACTCGAGAATATTTCTGCTCCATCGAACGTCTTTTCGTCGACAGATGTGACCTGCCCATTGACACTTTAGCTTGCTGATTGGGAGCTATGTTAGTTATCATTCTCCTGATTTGTCACGCAAGGATATACTAAGCATAGCTCAATAAATATCAGTATAAATTGGGATGACAAAATAATTTGGCAACATGGAGCTGTCTGACTGTGAATGCAGGAGGTGGATATAGGAACTCTTCAGTGGTTATTACTAAACCCATCGAGCTTGAAGTTATTTTGGTTGTTTTGACGAGTCCAAAACATTATATAGGCGAGGAAAATCTGGAGCCAAGAGGTAGCAAGTGAAACTCTTCATCAAAACTAGTAAATCCCTCGTGTCCCCCAAATCATCCCAATTTTGTTTGATCTGCCATAGTACTTTTTATTGCATTACTGACAAAAGCATGTTTAACTTTTTGATTTAGCCTTAAGAGGCTATGTTGGTAAGACCACGTGGTCGGTTTCAAGGTTAAATTGTTTTGTAGCTGTCCCTCTCCGAGCCCTATCCTTCCCGAGCGCGTACGGTGAGACAGCATACATTATGCGATGTTATCCACCCGTTATTTGGATGTTTCGTAGTCCAGGGATCATTTGAAGGATACAGTATATTATGTAACCATTTTTTTAATACAGTATACTAATGAAATTTCAGATGTCGGTGGTTTTTCCAAATTGTTCTAAATTGATTCATACTCTTGTAAATCAGGTTCAAAGTTGGGGCTTTTTATTACCGAAAAATACAATACTTTGACGCCCTGTAACTCTGGAAGTATATATTTAAACGAAAATCTGACTCACCACCGACACAGATATTTGTTTCTAGATTGTGTCTTGAAAATTTCATAGATTTTCATAGCTTAATACTCAAAATATGACTGGACTACGTTTGTATGGGCGCTTTGACAACAGCATAGCCTCTTAACCGCCGTCGTGGCTACACGCTTGGCCTATCCGAAGGTTTCGGATTCGATTCCCAGTGGTTAAACCTGCAGATAATCGATTCGGTTGCTGGTAGGGCATTTCATATTTCCGCCTGGCTAGCTACCACCATGTTACCTAAGTCTGCCACCAAGCAAGTGTCATTTTTTTTACAGAGTATAGATCAACGCTTGGCCACGATCTCACCTGATGGTAAGCGACGATGTGGCCTGCGATGGTGCGCGTTGGTCTAGAAGGTGCCTGTTCACCCTCGACTAGAAGACACCCAAGTTATAGTTTTCAGGGAATACAGACGCCGGCAGCGCGTTCCACTCCCTGGCTGTACGCATGATAAAATTAGAAGCAAAGCGCTTAGTGCGAGCCATAGGAATGTCAACGACGTATTGGTGGAATCAATAGCACTGTTGTGTTCCGGTGTGAAAGTTAGCAGAGACAGCGCCTCATTGGCGTTAGGATTAGGATGGTATGTTTACCATAAGGTGTGATGAAGGCCAAGTGCAAACCCATCACAATTTTTTAAATAAATTTAATACGTTTTTTGCTACATCGAAATGTTGACTGAAAGCTTGCTATCGCTAAGTGTGGTAGGCGAAAGAGAGTGGAGAGAAATGACATGTCTTGAAGTTACACACAAGTCTACATATCCAGTGTAAGCTGACCCCGCATTGTATGACTTTCCAGTAAAATAAGAAGTCAGCATATACTAGAAGCTTAATAAGTGTACACCCACGAATGCAGCCCATTTGTGCACAACTGCACCTCCGATTCGTTCCGTTGAGAGTTTTGTGAACAGGTACTCTGCTAATAGTTACCACGAGGATTTCAATTTCACGGCTCCAGGTTCATCGTTTTTTTTTTGTAAGTTACGCAAAGAACCAGTTATAACCGGCTTCCGAAAAATATTCCTCAATTCGTTTAATATTCCTTCTTATTTATAGGCTGGATGAGTGTGCCCGTTTTAAAATGTTTACTGAAAGTCGGACACCCGATTTTAAGACTTTGTGGGTATGTGAAGGTTCCAGATTTTGTTACATCACACTGCGATCCTACGATCTACCGGCCAAGCGTGACGTCAGTGGACAGAGAAATTGTCAGTCCGTTCGTGGTATTGATTTGTGAAAGAAAAGAGGAGTTCATCAGTGTAGAATTATCTGTAATGAAGACATAAAATATATTATAGTGCTATTTGCCAGTGATACGATGTGTTCGTAAGATGTTACTTTAAAAGAATCATACTTGACATTGGTTCTTTTTTTTATAAATTTATCCTCTAATCCACTTGAAAAAATATGTATAATACAAACTTACAAAACTGTACTGGATAACCCTTGAAAGGGAAATACAAATTCCGATTACACACTCGATTTCATCTATTCAACTTGTATTCAACCATCGATACTGGCTGAATAGAAAGAAAACGAACGTCAATATGCTTTTTAATTTTTAAATTCGGAACGGATTGTGTGGGTGTGCGATCTTTATTCGCGTACCTTATTGACAATAAAGTTTTTTGGCCAGTGTTCGGTTTTGGTATGAAAACTTTTTGGTAGCAAATTGGTTAGTATTTGTTTGGTTTAAAACTTTTTGCTGGCACAGGTAAAAGGAGGAGCGTAGCAAATGTAAACCTGCCAGCATCTACATTTTACAAAAGATATACTCGTACTGTCACAAGGAATTCAAAAGAATCGCACAGCTTTGCTAAAGAATTCAGTTTGCATCAGAGGGCTATTGTTTTTTCGAGACTTTAAACTCTTGGCTTTTCTTACATCCTCGTCCTTTAGTTCTTTTGTTAGTGTGGGCGTAAACAGTGACAGCAGTGAGACTCTTTTGAAAATGGAAACAGCTTTTATAATGAGTACCTGGGATAGAAGAGAGCATTGCACTCTAAATGTTTTTCTTACTTCCTTAAGACACTGTATATTCCGATAATAACCTATAATAAGCGGTAGAATATTTATTTTCTCTTTAGAGTCACTGAGGTCTCAGTTCAATCTTGGCTCGTACAAATCAGCTATATGTTACTTCGAAAATTACTTAGAACTTAAGTACGAAAGATAATAATAATTGTTTTAGTCCTTCGGTAAAGGAAACCATTGTAAGGAAGCTTATTCCTAAGAAGAAATTCAAAGAATACTCTGGGACCGCGTGGAAGACAATGGCCCAGTGACGGTGGGCACAAATAAATTGCTACACAAATAAATATAAATAGAATAGATCGAGCACAGCAATGTTACTGATTTAAAACATAGTATCAGTAACAAATACAGGTAATTATTCTGTAAACAAGTCGTTACAAAAATAATGCTGTTAATTTAATTCACTTGCCTCCTAGTTGTTTTTTTATTCGTGCCGTGATGTTGGCAACACAGCATGGGACCGCAGCCGCAGCGCGCGGCATGGCGCGAAAATTATAACCTCTCCGCGGCGCGCGCGCATGAATCAATTTGTGCCGTTATTGGCAGCGCTAACGCACGCGCGTATGTAACTACCAGAAAGTACGGAAATGCAGATAAATTAAGTTGTATAGCTAGGGAACAATGGAATTTCAGTTACTGATGAATTTGAGCTGTGTTCTTATGTACCAGTTATACCAACATGACACCACATAATTGAGGCAATCAGTCTCATCAGTTGTCAATCAATGTGTCAATAATAAAATATGACTGAAATAATTCATTTAAAATAAACGTAAAAGTTTTCACAGAAAAAATCCGCAGGTCATAGGCGCTGGTAGAAGAAAATCCACAGAAAGAAATCATGTACTCGTATGTCTTTTATACAATCTATGCACTACAAAATGTGCGATATTTGTAGCTCAAGAGCAGAACGGGCTCTCATTATTAAACAGAAATTTATGGCCAAATTACCTTTGGGTCAAGATAGAGTCTGTTTAGAATTTTTCCCTAAACAGAGACAATCTGTTTCCGTTGTGAACACTAATCTGATGCCAGTATCATCGATATTATCTCTGACCTGTACCTTTTTAATAGGTACAAAATATCTTAAAGTATAGTTTCAAATTTCGATTCCCAAGGAATGCATTTAGAGCTGGAACGATAATAATGGAACCAAAGTCAAACCAAATAATCACACATTACATATATTTGTACAATAATAATTAAACGCTTTCAAAAAGAACGAAGGAACCGACTTCAACTGCCCTAAAAGTATACTTTTATATTTTATATATATATCTGGGTATATTTTATTTTTGTTTATTTTTTACTCAAAAAGCTCTAAATCTATTTCGGTAAAAAAAAATATAGGACCACCTTTGAAGTACGATGATGTGCCCAAAAAAATTCATCACAATCGATTATTAGCGGAATTATCGCGTATCACACATGAAAAACGTATACTCGAAATAAGAACCTTCTTCTTTTGTGAAGTCGGTTGAAAAACACAACGATGAAAAACTAAAAGGTTCGTGTAACATAATTAATTTTGTGTATTGTATTTAGGTACCTACCTCTACATTGAGATTCGACCAACGAAAACCTTTGTGTGGGGATAAACCGCTGCAAGTGACATCACTTTGTAGGATTACCGGGACACGTCTGTCCTCGCTGGCTTTATTATTATGCAGTCCCCTTTAAAACAATCCATTTGAAGCTCTGTGCTTCACTTTTGAAGTTACATAAATTAGATGTAGGTTAATGATGGACTTTTAGCATTGAGTTATTATATAACCTGTGTCCTGTAATATCTCTTTTAAAATATTAACATCGGTTGTTAATTGATGAACTCGTTAATTAATTAATGTCAAACTTACCATGTTTTCAACTGTTAGATTACTTCAGATCTGAAATCAAAAGAAGAACGAAATAAGTAAATCATTTTAAAAGCTTCTATTCTTGTGCATGCATGAAATGGCGCAGCAAAAAAGATAATTCACATTCGGCCTGCACTTGTACACTATTTAAAAATCCAGTAATAATCTAAACATGTATGGAAAAATAATAGAATTATTTTTTTGCATTTATTTTAATTGTAAAAATAATTCTTTTCTGTATTAAGAGGCTATGTTGGTAAGACAACGTGGCCGTGTTCAAATTTGGATTGTTTTGTAGCTGTCCCTATCTGGCCCTATCCTACCCGAGCGCGTACGGTGAGACAGCATACACTACGCGAAGTTATCCACCCGTTATTTGGATGTTTCGTAGTCCAGGGATCATTTGAAGGATACAGTATATTATGTAACCATTTTTTTAATACAGTATACTAATGAAATTTCAGATGTCGGTGGTTTTTCCAAATTGTTCTAAATCAATTCATACTCTTGTAGATTAGGTTCAAAGTTGGCTTTTTACTACCGTAAAATACAGTTCTTTGACGCCCTGTAACTCTGGAAGTATATATTTAAACGAAAATCTGACTCACCATCGACACAGATATTTGTTTCTAGATTGTGTCTTGAAAATTTCATAGATTTTCATAGCTTAATACTCAAAATATGACTGGACTACGTTTGTATGGGCGCTTTGACACCAGCATACCCTCTTAAGTGACAGCGTTAAATGTCATTTTATTGACACCATCTTTGTTTTCAACGTTAAGTCTTACCTGTTTCGTGCGTTTTATATGTTTTTGTACAAGTAAATTCAACCAAAATATACAAAAATGTTAACTAAATGACTGTTATTTGATGATGGCCTTTTAAAATTATAAGTGTACAAGACCACGCCTTGGCTCCATACATTCGCGGAACTTGTCATTTAAATTTTCCGATAACACTAAGTAATTAATTCAATAATATGTACAATACATATTTTTACGGTACCTACTGAAGAAGAGTCCGCTCAGGCAAAATTACATGTGAACCAAAGTTAATGAAAGAGATTGAGAATTCCATTAGATTAACTAACCAGTTTTTGTGATTTTGAATTGTTTTTATGACACCAGCATATCGACAGCAACACATATTGACTACACGCATACCATTATCCGAGTGCGTTCTATGTATAATTCACAAGGCGATGCTATAAAGTAGCCGACTACCTGCGCGGGCGCACGGCGGCGCGCCGCTGCGTCCGCGCACTGATCTACACCGCATTGACACGACATCTCTGTACGACGTACGTGCCTACGCTGGCTGCGAATAATTCAATTATCGACTCAATGACCGTGTTTTGTGATGTTTGGATCTACAGGATATGATTTAGTTGAAGGATTGAGCTTAGGTTGTATTAGTAATGAGAGCAAAGCTGTGTACGAGAATACTTTTGGATGCACTCGTAGGTAGGTAGGTAAGTACAGGAAGAAATGTCAAGCTAAATTATAGCACAAATATACAGATTTCATGATTTGGAGTCAACGGGAAGTGCAGTAGTTTTGATGAATGAGTTTGTGAATGTCAATATATATATATTATGTAACAATAAACATTCTGCAACGAGTATACAGACCACCTGTGAGTTAGACGTTTGGCTACATGGACATTTTACTAATTCGGCTGCTGCTTACTGCTCATTAGACATTTCGAGCTTTTGGACGTTTTCTTGGAACTTATAACCGCAAGGCATATAAATGGCTGTTTCTTTGCTTCCAATTAAAAGCTTGATTTTTACACGTTCAAAGTTTTTATTTTGCATTTATATCTGAAGAAAATGATGTTCACGAGTGTGCAGCAAATGAATTCATAGCTTCCTTTGAAGTCGGTTGAAAAAGGATGTAACACGTAGTACAGAATGTGTCTGACTGCGTGCCCTGCGCCGGCGCAGCGTGACGTCAACAAGTCACCGGTACATGTGTTTCGTGTCGAAGACCGTCGCACGCGCATCACGCTACCGGCCGCGTCGTGCTGTGCGTAAGCTCGTGGGGAGGGGATCGGTCTCTGCTCCGACACAGAGAAAATAAAACTATTCATCCTATCGAAGATCTGACACACATCCAGATGAAGAGTGTACTGAAGCTGAAATTAAAAACATATGGGAGAAAATCTACATTCGATGCTGACTGATGAAAATAGTAAATAAACGCTATATATATACCTACTACTATTACACTAACATGTTGTACCTACACCCTACACAAATCTACAATAACACAATTTGAGTACTAGCACTCTAACACACGATATTACTTACTAATTACTATCTTAAAATCTTTTTGTTTACAAATGCATTGTTTACAGTACATTAAATATGTACATACAAATAATCTCCTAACCTAGCACGGGTATTTTTCCTACTTGGGAGGATATAGTCTCCCACCAGTCTATTGTCAAGTGCTTCGTTCTATAGGTGCAATTTGTAGTCATGTTGTCAAACCGTGATAAATAAATAAAATAAATAAAATAAATGCTGCCATCTTTGGGATGGTTCAGCAGTACAGGTACACCCTCTGGGAATCGAACCCGGGACCTCCGGATTGAAACTAACTTCAGACCGACTTCGGTCCCCGTTTCCGTTCTGATTGTAAATTCTCTACTTTACTTGTAAAACAAACACCCCTAATGATCAATCGGTTCCACAAGTGCCAGTATCTTTAACACACCATTTGACAGCTAATTCTAAGTAAACAGCGCCATCTGTCGCCGACGACGCGGACTGGTAATGATGAGTAAAAAACAGCACTATGAATTATTCATTGGCATTTAGATTGCTAGTGGTGTGCAGGATGGAATATCGATCTCGATAAATTACAAATTGAGTCACAGATTTGGCATATCAACGTCGAACCATATTCACCGTACTTTAGGATGCTTTAGGTACTGTCTATCTCAACCTCAACATAAAAGTCGGGAGTCAAACTTTTCTAAGAGTAGATTTAGACATTCTACTCAATTTTGAGTAATTACAATTTATTAACCATTATTAACTGCATAAGTCAACTATTGGGCATGAGCCATCTTCACAAAGCGTTACGTCAACACTCAGACTCATCAAAAGGGTCCATGCTCACCACGATGTTATAGATAGTTAAATCAGGATATCCTACTCCTAAACATTTCGGTCGCTGTCTTGAGAAAAAAAAATTTAAACCTAGTTTAGTAAGTTTTTTATTTTTCTTGCGACTTCTATTTACCCCCGAGAAAACTTTATCGGATCCAAATCAGCCTATGTCTCTCTCCGTGCCTAGTATACGGCACAGACTGATGCACGCCAAATTCTATCAAGATCCGTTCATCGATAAAAATGTAAAGACCAGACAGAGCTAGTGTGGCATTTAAAATATAAATGACAAATGATAAATATAAAATATAATTTGATTTCATCGTAATTGTAATGAAAAAGTGTGTCAACTGTCGATATAGTCATGAACATCACTACCGGCACCTATCGAACTTCTAGAAACATTGACAGATGGCTGGCCCCGGGCCAACACTACTCGCGTCATCGACGAGATATTTGTCCAGATTTCATACTTCACATTCAACTAACTGCATATTAACTATTTAAACAGGTTGATTCTGCCGAGAAAAGAAATAATAGACCAAAGATGCAAATCGTTAGGTGCATTGTTTTATACTTTTGTAGTTAGTCATCAATGACTAGCTCCATAAAACAGGTGTCACTGGCTGAAAAACAGCGCTCCGTCCGCTGATATTTTAAAATGTTGGTAAATTGTTTGTGGTTTTCAAGGAGATTCCATAGGAGCGATTACTGCCAAAAACAATATAAGACAATAATGACAGACAGAAATGAAGTCTATTATGTAAGCCATAAGGTTGTTTCTAAGTAAATCATTTCTTAAAGAAAAAAATATGTGAGACTTTCTCTGTCTTCACTCTGTCCCTTTCGCACAATTGCCAAGTCAAAATTTATAGAAAGAGACGTACAAAGGTGTTGAGAATATCTTTTGTTTCGCGTTATTGGTAAGAGTCTTAAGATTTGTATGGTTGTTATACGCCTTAATATTTAATTTTTTCAGTAAACCTGAAAAATAGCCATGACTACAAGGCACTACACACATCACATCAACGGCCTATATATGTCCCCACAGCAGAGGTTCAGGCCTACTCCCTAAAGAGCTCTTACAACGCTACATGAGTGCTAAATTTCATCACGATTGTGGCACTAAGTAATAACAAACAGACAAACTTACTATTTATCTAGTACTTATAGTATCTAGTAATTAAGTATTTTATTCGCATTAACAGCAAAGGTAATATTATAACATTTATTATGTTGGACAACTACCGCCGTGTTATTTGCGACCAAAAACAAAAGAGTTGCCCGGCAATCAAAGGCGACATATCCAGTGCCGCAGAAAGTTAAGGCTCCTTGATGAGCACGCTTCCCAGAGTTTATCGTTACTTTACTATATGTCACTCGATCGTTTATTTAGTTTTATGTATTTGAAACAATTACAAATTAGTAACGCTTGTTAACACCTAAATTTAATCGAAAGTGATGACCAAAACTGATTTTTGTTATAGCAGCCCCAATAGGTCAAGCCTGTAGCAGGGCGAGCTATTTAAATATAGCTGTTAAATTTTTAAATGATGATGATAGGCGATCAACTGAGGATGAGAGACTACAGGATAATAAAGAAGAACATGCAGACAGATATACATATAAATAAACGATATGGTTAATATATTAGTACTGTATTTATATTTATTTTGTTAATTTAGATATTTGATGCCATAATTTAGTAAAATCAGTCGGGCTACATTCCAGTAGGTATTTTTTAATGAATATTTTATATTGGTAGATTTATCTCTTACATCTGAAGATTAATCATACACCAGTGGAAACCATTATGCATTAAAAAAGTGTTAGTGGGTGTCTGTTCAGGGTGAGTCTTCCCTCATGGACCCTCATCGCCGCCAGAGGGCTGATCACGGTGATTACAAACGTACGATATGGTCGGTGGCATGCTGTAGTGAAACAAGAGGGGAATATTTATATTATTTATATTAATTCCATAATTTCATAATCAACCGCCTCCGTGGCCTAATGTCTAAATGTTGAACTAACAATCTGAGGTCCTGGGTTCGATTCCTAGTGGGTACCTATCGTTACTCGGTTTGGTGGGCGATAGGGCATTTTCCATGTCCGCTTGGCTAACTACCGCCATGCTACCTAAGTCTGCCGCCAAACAGTAGTGTTAATAGCACTGTTGTGTCCCGGTATGAAAGGTAACAGTGACATAGCTCAATAGCTTGAGGCTGGATGCGCGCTCTTACCATCCGACGGGATGGTGCTCTCACTCACACCATCAGAGGAGATGAAGGCCAAGTATAAGTGCATTTCTTTTAAACTGCACAAGTCCCCTGTTGGATATGATCATTAACAGAAGGGTATTTGTTGTAATCACTACACTTGATAGACGGATTAGTTATCGTAGCAAGATGTTGTTGTAAAGGTGCTGATAAATGCTTCCATACAACATTTCTGTTTCCATAATCTTTTAAAATAAAAGTACGAGTAAATCCCTAAAGAAGGAGATTGGATTGTACTGTCGCGAATATAATATCATTAAAGCATGACTTTATTGTAAGCTAAGTTACAGTACTTGCGAACTATGTTTGCCCCTCTGAAGTTAGCTAAAAAAGGCTGCGAAGTATCAATTATTAAGAGGATTGACTGTTTAGAGCACGTAAAATACAATTCTTTGACGCCCTGCAACTCTGGAAGTATATATTTAAACGAAAATCTGACTCACCACCGACACAGATATTTGTTTATAGATTGTGTCTTGATAATTTCATAGATTTTCATAGCTTATTACTCAAAATATGACTGGACTACGTTTGTATGGGCGATTTGACACCAGCATACCCTCTTAACGTATAAGTGTGAGAAAAGGCAAGTTAGCGGATGGAAAGAAATGTCCTAGTGTTGTATGTCATCTAGGGATAGTTATTATCGAGAATAATACACACACATTCCGTCTGTACATGTTTGAAATTGCGGAGAGCTAACTTCAGAGGGGCAAACATAGTTTGCAAGTACTGTACTGAGGTTACACATAACAAGATTTTTTGTCACCGGCTGCATAGAGCGGCCCCCCAATTATTTATTCAAGACAATGTTGATTGACGCTACGCGGGCGACGCGACTGAAGTATAGCTATTGTTTCCTGGCCGCTTCAACACTAGCTTTTAATCACTCTTCAGGTTTACAACATATGCGATATTTTTCGTTGAAGTTTCGAAAGCCGACAAATGATTTCGTCAACGTGTTACTTTGACGTCAAAGACATTTAACATTAATAGTAAAAGACCGGACAAAGCAAACAAATTTTTTTGATCCTAAACTTATTACCAATTGGTAATAAGTTACTCAATCTATTGTCATATCACGTCACGCGGCCGTACAAGACATTTGACATTCCGTTGACTTTTGAGATCAAAATGTTTATATGAAACGTTTCCCAATGCCCGCTCTATAACCTATTAAGTTACTATATTTAAATCTCTCTGTTTGATGTCAATAAAAATATCAGGAGAGACTCGCCCGCCAACATCTACTGTACTCAAAGGAGATTCTGTATTTCACCAAATATGCAATCTCCTTTCATTCTAAACTTCTTTTTAAACCGGAAGCTGTTTGTTTTTAAAACGTTATCAATATGTCAAATTCAAAATAAGAACGCGGTAGCGTGAGCGGTGTCGTGCCCTCTCTGCAGGGCGCGGGCCGCCCGCCGCGGCGCGGTTAACAGCCTTGTAGCCATGTTGAGGTTGGTACTGCTGCGTGTCAATATTATTGTCTTATATATCGTGTAGCATATTGATTCGAAATACAATCTTATATGCTTTAGAAGCAATATAAAATGTAAGATGTAACAATGTAATTTGGACACATGTTTCGATTTCTTTTATTTATTAATGTTTTACATATTTTAGGTATATTAGAAGTTGTTCCCTACGTTTGGTTAACACTTCAGTGTCTCAGTAATGACCACGTGTCCGGTACTACCACAGAGGACTGTAATACCATCGTAATACTACTAAACGACCACTCTCGGCCACGTCTCTCGTGAGACTGCCAGTGTAGACACTTTGACGTTCAGCAAACCACACAGTGACACACGAGACAGTGTAAGCATGCTACAGCTGTCCACGTTCGTGTGGTCTTGAATCGGGAAAAGCAACACCAACCTGCAACATCTCACTGCAATGAACAATCCGCTTCTATTATAAAGAAGGATGATTACGCAAAATCTCCCCATGAAAAGCCCGTGCGTAGTAGCTAGCTAGTAAAATAGCTCAATTTTTTTATCAAAAATATTCTCAAAAATAATATGTTCAAAAATGTGTTAAAAGTAAAAACGCTGTGAAATTTAACGTCACACTTTGGACAGATAGTGTGGACAATATAACCTCTGACAGATGCTTAATCCGTCTTCAAATTCAATACAATGTACCTATAATAATAAGAGCAAATGCCAAACTAAACCACGCATTCTCCCCAACACATTAGGTAATGAAAGATCGAAATAATCCTCAATATATCCGAACAGTGCTTTCGAGCAATGTAAATAACCCCGGGCTGAATCGTACACGATCGTTGCTCTACCTATCGAATTTGCGAGGGGATTTTTAAATTTAGAATCTCTTTATGTTTTTACGAAAAGAGATTGGAGCTGTGGTTCAAATTAAATGAGTGAAATCTTTTTATGAAAACCTCTTGCCGCCATTGTTTTCAAACGATTCATTTCTTGATAAAAAATCTTTATAATCACAAAGTACGTTTGTGGTTAAATTGAAAGATACGAGAGAAATCTAATGAAATTATATAAGTCACTAATTAATATAATGTATTGCCTATATTGTTTTTTTTTGGAATTTGATATTTGACGAGTATTTCAGTGTAAACTAAGGCATTAAATGACCAAGTTATTGTAAATACAACAAAAATGTAGACTATAATAATTGTGATTAATTAATATTTTATTATCTTTATGTGTGCTACATAAAGATAACATTTGCATATTATTAAATACATGATTCCTCTGACTCAAGGTTGGCTGGAAGAGATCGCTTTTAGCGATAAGACTACCTTCCTGTACCTAGTTGTTTTAATTTATTTCTGTACTCTGTATGTAAGTACTATTCCGTGAACTATAAAGTATATTTGAATGATTGATTGAATTTATTTATTGAGTATGTCGAAAATACATTAATAAAATCAAGGTACGGATAAGTAAAATCCGGGTACGAAAATCAATTCTTTTTTAGACATTGTTTTTGCCTTACCCTCCTGTGACGCTCGGCTCATTTTCCAGCCAGCGAGAGCTTAAAAAAGAAAAGATTTTTATTTTTAATTGGAACATATTCGAACAGATCAATTGCGCGTTAACGTCATTGAGACCGGGCTTTTTTGTGGAAGCTTGGGGAGATGCGGGGAGCTCAGGGCCTGAGGGTATTTGGTTTTAGACGAGTGCAGGCATATTGGAATAAGACTGCGCCCCTGTTATAACTGTGTAATAAAGAGTTGTACTATATTAAGAGCTGCTATGTACATATACGATAAAGGAGTCAGTCTTGTTTTACCGCTATTACCACATGCCTTTCCTTCGCCGTCGTAATGGTGACTAAAAAAAACAACGGACCGACGCGTCTACATAATTAATATCTTACTGCGATCGCCCATCCATCCGCGACGCGTGCCAACTGTAGCAAATTTTTCATCGTTAAATAAAAGTAAGTTTATTCGTTCAACTGGTCAACCGTTTTTTTTTTTAAATGATTCTTCTATAAAACCAATGTCCTCGTCGATCTTCGGTTGGACAACAAAATTAAATAAATAAAAAACAGATGTAGGTAGTACATGATTATTATCGTTATAAAGTTATAAACGGTCGCATCCCACTTCTTAAGTCACCGTCACTCAAATTGACATACAAGTGCGTGAGAGCGTGAATACACGTGTGCACATGTTCTGTAGTTCTGTATGCCTCGAGGTATCTAGTAGGCTAGGTTAGTGCCTACCTGCGGGGAGCAGGTACCAGGCGCTCAGATGTACGAGGAGGTCGGCACGGGCGCGAGGGGCGGGAGAGCCGTAGGCGGTCACGACGCGACTGATGTTAGGACGTAAGGACGCTGCCACACACAGCCTGAACAGATGCATTTAGTGCTTCCACTTCTATCATGCACAGCTCAAATATAAAATGCCCCATCGTTTCAAGTGTTGTCTGGAGGGTACAATAAATAAAATAAATAATAATAAAAGGACCAAAGCGTAAATCCTCGGTAATTATGTGAGATTGTGTCTATATTCAAACGATGATTAGTTATCTATACACATACGAGTACACTCTCCGCACACGATCGCAACCAAGTTTTTACAACTAGTTGCGATAGAAGAAACACTATTCTATTGATTGAAATAAACAAAAGCAGTAAGCTACCGTACTAGGCACCCAGGTGTAATAAGGAGCTACCACGGAGGAAAGATCGTTCATAATGGATATCATATTTAATATGAATTCAGATATCTATATATATCACCAAACAAACCAAGGCAACGAAAATTTGCAAAAATTCGTCCAGTGTGAACTGGTCTTGTCCGGCGCGAGCGCATTCGCGTGCCAGTAATTGCCGACCGTTCCTTTTTTGAATAACTATCACGACTTTTTCGTTCGGCAAGTTTTCTTTTTCTTACGACTTTTAAAGGCATTCCTGGCATACAGGCGTGCAATTTGAGCGCATTTCGGCGCGTTCAGACATTTCAAGCATTTGGTGTAATGATGCTGTGAGCAGAGGCGCATCCAGGCAACCATTTTGAAGATAACTCTTGCTTGATTAACTGTGAAGTTTGTCTGGTGCCTTTCCTTGGAAGCTTTGCTATTTCTGGAGTACATGTCTGGGAGAAATGTAAATTTTTAGGTTTTCTCTGCCAAAAGGAATTTTTTTTTTACATTCGATAGGCTTCCGTTTGACTACAATCTCACCTAATATTAAACGACGATGTGGTCTAGGATGGTTCACGGCAAATTAGATTCTTTATACATCTAAAGCATGTTTATTTCAATAATTGTTCATCATCATCCAGGACAAGTCCCCTGATGAAGGAACCCTAGTCGTCAGTTCATCTTTTGTCGCCACTCCACGAATCATACTACCCATAGGCTGTCCTTACTCCAAGCTATGTGGCCTGTCCATTAGCCACATCATCTCGCAGACTTTAGTTCGTTTACGGGTTTCCTGATTTTATAGCTCGTTCCATAACTGGCTCGATGACTTAGAACTTATTTATTCGGCCAAGATAAGGAACCACGTTTCGGTTGTTATTATTTCGTTTAAGTATGAATCAGTTGAATCGTCATCAAGTGTCAGTTGTCCATAATGGAACATACGTCTTATCATAAGATTGTGATGTTATTAAAACAATTGTGTTTATGCTTGAGTCCGTCCCTGGCGGGATCCGTGACGTACGCGACTGTAGAATGAAGGATGATCGCTGATTATGAAGTGATCATGCTCCATTGTCGATGTTTTAGTCATTATAACTCAAACATATTGTTTTGTTTGGTTCTGTTTATAACCCCCATATGCTTAAAGAGGGATGTTTTTCGTTTGGAGGTTATGTGGGGCTGTCTGTTGGTCACAGTATCGTAATTCTCAAACAATCGCACCGATTTTAATAGAATTTAGAATTTATTAGAATCGCTTTATTAGAATCACAGAAATGGCCAAAGTAACAATTTGAAGGTCCCGGCTTTGATTCCCAGTGGGAGTACTTACTAGGCTTGGTTGGTGGTAGGGTATTTTCAATTTCATTCACCATATTAGATAGTAGACTCTTGTCATGGTGGTAGCTAGCCAGGCGGACATAGAAGATGTCCTACCACCACATTGAAGTAGTGTCTAATAATCAGATGTGGATACCTGAGAGATCTAGGCCAAGTAAGTGATTAAAATCATTAGCTCTTAAGGCGATTTCGCTGACAAAACTTTCACACTTCTTAGAACCATAAAATCTTTTAAAATAGGATAGCTGGCTTTGTGCAGTTATTATCTAGAAATAGGAGATCGGATCGATAACGTTCCGCCTGAGCCTAGCGTGCAAGCGAGAGCGTGGAACAAGCGGTAGAGACGCACGATCGGCGTAAGCGTTCGGCTTGTGACGCATCTTTTGTTATGACGTTATCACTTACAATTATCGCCCGTAAATCGACTTTACAGACAACAAATTTTTTAATTCTTCAAAATGCCACCTAGGGACCATTGCTGCATAACGGCTATAGCTAACTATAAAGCTGTACGTAAATGTTATTCATTCCAGGACGCTGTGATCCGATCTCCTATTTTAGGTAGTTACTTATCAAAGCCAGCTTTACTATTTTAAAAGGCTATGCCTAAAGAAATTTTGTCTGGGAGCAATCTGGGGCTCTATTTTTGATTCGCTCTACGCGCCACGAGCGCTCTATTTCTACTGATTTTCGTTCGACTTATGAAATTTGTTATTTTTGAATCGCTCTTCTGCAACGAGTAGTCGCGACCACTCTTTGCGGAGGCGAGCGATAGACTAAACGTCATCGTCGAACACCGACATTACCACTTATTGACATTGACAGTAGAAACTGTTCTATGAACGTTGCGTTCCATTTTCCTTGCATGAATTACCGGTTTTTTTTCTGCATAAAACGGGTAAAATTAAACATTTTAAGTTATATTGGCAACACTTGAGGCGAATGATTCAAAAATACGGTGAAACTTGCTTTCATGCGAATTAAGTCGTGTGCGACGAAGCTATGTCACACGAGCGAATAAAAAAAAGTGGTTTCTTAAGAAAGCACCGATGTAGAGATGTCTTCAAACAGCCACGGTGGGCAGGCAAGGTTGTATTATCGTACAAAGTTATTCGATTAACGGAAGCTAACAACCTCCGTCTGTAGATTCATCCAACAACAACTTTCAGTTAGTTACGAGTGTTAATTTACCAACTACAATGTTATTATACTATGGGATAGATATTGTGAACAAAGGATCCAGAGCTTCCATAAACAACAGGTACACTCGGGTATAAAAATATGTATCCACTTTTGAACCGTATCACATTTACTGTATGTCAGTTGAAGGTGAATGTGACATGGTTCAAAAGTGGATACATTTTTTTGTACTCGAGTTTTCATCATGTCATTTTTAAAAAAATGTATGTTGGATTTGCACTTGGCCTTCATAGTAAGCGTGCGCACCCAGAAGCCTCAATCTAGTAAGGCACTGGCTCTGCTACCTTTCATGCCGGGACACAAAAGTGCTATTAACACTGCTGTTTGGCAGTAGACTTAAGAGGGTATGCTGGTGTCAAAGCGCCCATACAAACGTAGTCCAGTCCAGAGAATTAAGTTATGAAAATCTATGAAATTTTCAAGACACAATCTAGAAACAAATATATGTGTCGGTGGTGAGTCAGATTTTCGTTTAAATATATACTTCCAGAGTTACAGGGCGTCAAAGTATTGCATTTTTCGGTAGTAAAAAGCCCCAACTTTGAACCTGATTTACAAGAGTATGAATCGATTTAGAACAATTTGGAATAACCACCGACATCTGAAATTTCATTAGTATACTGTATTTAAAAAATGGTTACATAATATACTGTATCCTTCAAATGATCCCTGGACTACGAAACATCCAAATAACGGGTGGATAACTTCGCGTAGTGTATGCTGTCTCGCCGTACGCGCTCGGGTAGGATAGGGCTCGGATAGGGACAGCTACAAAACAATGCGACCTTGAACGCGGCCACGTGGTCTTACCAACATAGCCTCTTAAGTAACATGGTGGTAGCTAGCCAGGCGGACACAGAAAATGTCCTCCCACCAACCAAACCGCGTACCGACAGGTACCTCCACTGGGAATCGAACCTGGGACCTCCAGATTGTGAATACAACATTTAGTCATTAGGCCACGGAGGCGGTTAAAATATAATATTTACTCTTAAATGACACTTTTTAAGTCAGAGTATGTGTCAAGTATTTTCATGGGCTTATGGACACCAATGCGAGGGTCATGTCCAACAGTGGATTTATGTGGCCGATTATGATCAAACCAAGGAGTGCATTGACCCGTCGCGGGCCCGCACTCACCGAACATACGCTAATTGTAGCATAAGCGCAGTTATACTGTCTTTTACTATACCCATGAGAACAAATGAGAGGTTTCCAGATTCTAATTGTAAAAAATCTCCATTGTAATTAATCATTGAAGAAAAAAAATCTCTATGACTTTGAATTTCAATACAGTGGAAATAAAAACTCAATTTTTGCCATTTAAAATTACTACTAAAACGGACAGGTGACAAAGCTGATTGCTTTTTAAATTCATTTCTAAATAAATAGGATCCCTTTGTAGATCAAAGACCGTATTAAAATAAGGTCCAAATAATATTACAATCAAATAATTGTGGTTGTAGTGATGGGGAAGTCAATTATCGATAGAGAGAGATGGAGAGTCGACAAATCGATCTGGAGCAACAGCAAAAACCGGCCAAGTGCGAATCGGACTCGCGCGCAAAGGGTTTCGTACCATCATCTATAAAAAACAACTACAAAAACATGTCTTTTGCATGGGAGCCCCCCTTAAATATTTGTTTTGTTTTAATTCAATTATTTATTTTTAAAGTGAATATATAATTAAATATTCTGTGAAAATTTTAAGCGGCTACCTGTTGCCGCGTTGTTTAAAAAAATCGAACAAAAACAAGCATAAAGACATGTTTGTTGTATGGGAGCCCCCTCAAATATTTATTTTATTCTGCTTTTTAGTATTTGTTATTATATCGGCAACAGAAACACATCATCTGTGAAAATTTCAACTGACTAACTATCACGGTTCATGAGATATATCCTGGTGACAGACGGACGGACTGCGCAGTCTTAGTATTAGGGTCCCGTTGGTTACCCTTTGGGTACGGAACTCTAAAAAAGGAGTGGAGTGACAAAAGCAAGTTCAAAGACTGGTGTGGTAAAGAAAATACTATTAGTGACTCGATGGACTCTTTGACAAGAAGAGTATTTAATATTTATCTATATAAGTATATAAATAATATGCACACATTTTGTGATCCAACCCGTCAAACGATCCTATAAAATCATTACATATTACTCCGATCTTGATAGTGTACCGTAACCTATAGGCAAAGTCTGGACGCTTCATATAAATGTCGTGATATCGGTTCCTATTCCCAAATATTGAACGAATGACGTTTGTACTCGTATATACGCGCATGTGTGAGTACGCGCGCGCCATACTACCGACAAATATACACACCTAATTAACCAACTTATTGTTATTTTAAGTTGTTGTTATTGTGTGATTACTTATAGTGTTTCTTTGTTGGAAATCCAAATAAATAAATAAATCAACTACCTAAAAGAATTCATAAAATCGACTCATCGATAACTCAATCCTCCACCGCAGCCCATCACTAAAACAACATAAAAAGTAAGCCCCGAACCCTAGCACCCTTGTTAATCAAGTGGTTATTTAGCAACAGTCTTAGTGGAGGGGGGAGGGGGCTGGGGACACAATGATAATGATGATTGGGGCCCGACGACGAACTGGCTCACTGGCTGACGAACTATTGGCAGAAAATAAATGTACCTGATAATATCCATACTACGAGTAATATTAGAAATGCTAAAGTGAGTTTCTTCATTTCTTTGTCTTTTTAACCTTGTCTTCAAAAAATGAGGAGGTTATCGATTCAACGGATATGGATTTTCTTTTCTTTTTTTATGTTTGTCACCTCAGACCTTTCGACAGGGTGAACCGATTTGGATGATTCTTTTTTTATCTGAAAGGTGTTACTGCCCGTGTGGTTCACATGTCATTTGGTCCAGTTCTGACAACGGCATCAATGAGAAAACGATATAAATCTTAAATTTGCCTTAGTAAAAGTAGACTTTTAGGGCAATTGAAGTCGGTTTCCAGTTCTTTTTGAACGCATTTACTAGTAAGTATAGCATAATGGAAAGTCAGAATGACTAGATTTTTTTTGTATATGGTTTATTGATAGTTTAAGGGACGGAAAAGAACATGGGCTACTGTTTATTCTGACCAGATGAAGTCGCAAACAAACGTTAGACTGATATAATTTATTATAGTCATAATAATAATAAAAATTAATCATTAAAGTGACACTAGAAATAAAATCATAAATACACTCAACCTACACGTATTGGTTTGCACGCACTCAATATATCACACTTACCTCCTCAAACACAACTCTCACCTCACACATGAATGTGGAAGCACACACACACACGCACGCACGCACACACGCACACGCACGCACGCACACACACACGCACACACATATACACACGCACGCACGCACACACACACACGCGCACACGCACGCACACACACACACACGCACGCACACACACACGCACGCACGCACGCACGCACGCACACACACGCACGCACGCACGCACGCACACACGCACGCACGCACACACCCACACGCGCACGCACACGCGCGCGCACGAACTCGCACCTACAATGTAACAATATTATATTTTTAAAAACAAAACAAAATGTCATCCGACTGACCTCACACACCCTAGTGTCAGCGTTGTTGATCCGCCACAGTCCTCTGACATGTCTCATGTAGCTACTACCTGTCGTAGATACTCGTAGTAACCGGTAACAACGGATTAACGTGACTAACGAAGCACGCAAGCATCTTACTGTTCAGACAGTCAGATGATTTAGCCTGAAATGTCCTAAACAAACTTGGGAAAGTATCGCAACGATACGTTTGACAATGTTCCCATTGGGAATCGAACCTGGGACGTGTGCGTGTGAGTCTGACGCTTCGACAACTGCGCCACAGAGGCTGAGAAGACAAGTAAAAATAAAAGCTTTTAAAAAGAATGACTAGCTACAGTGAATGCAGTGCAAGCCCTACGATGAATCCACAACCCTGCGCCATGATTAAAACTGCCCTAAAATCACGTAGCGCTCCCTCCCTGCCCACAGAGGGTGATCAAACAATGGTTTTTGCATTTAACCATCTTCTCGTCGCATCGCACCCTGCGCCCGCGCCCCTCGCTATGCGGTAAATGATAATTATGCCAATCAACTACACGCAGAGAGGTCGGTTTGATCAGGTTGTGGTTGTGAATTTATTGTGCCTATTAAGATATGACATAACTGGACGTGGTTTCGTCTTTAGTATTATTGTACGTTGTTTGGTCGTAAAAGGCGACTAAGGGAAAATGATGTTTTTGCTACGACATCTCTAATTTCTAAGATGATTTTTTGCAGTTCCAAGTGATTGCAGATTTGCGGGATCCCGTTCCATCCAAGTTTCATACTAAGTTTATGTTGCCATAATCTTTTAAAATATAATAGCTGGCTTTGTGCAGTAATTATCTAAAACTAGGACATTGGATTGTAATGTCGTGAAATGAGTATCATTAACATACAACTTCACAGTGAATCACAATTTTCATTTTAAACACTTTTTTCGATTATTGTTCAAAGCGCCATCTATGAACCATTAGCTGCGTAACTGCTATTTTAGCTGACAATAAAGTTGTAAATTAATGATATTTATTTCGCGACACTGTAATGTCCTCTGCTATTTTTAGTTAATGACTTATCGAAGCCAGAAACTCTATTTTAAAGATTATGGCAACAGAAATTTAGTATTAGAGATTTCGTTAATTTCAAATTGATATCGTCATGGTTCATAAGAAAAATGATAGACAGACGGAAAACAAAGGGTGCTATGTTTCCTTTTAAGAGTAACCCAGAGTAAAACTGTAAATATAAGTTCATCATCATCATCAACAGCCTATATACGTCCCCACTGCAGGAGTTCAGGCCTACTCTCCTACAGAGAGTGTATGGGCCACAGTCCACCACGCGGGCCCAATGCGGAACGGCGGACTTCACATGCCTGTTCAAGACATGCAGGTTTCCTCACGATGTTTTCCTTCACCGTTAAGCAATCGTATAATGTACTTGAATTGAAAAACAACTCATAGGAACCCGGACCCTCAGATTGAAAGTCCGCGCCTTATCCACTGCGCCACCGACGCTTCTATATTATATAAGTAAATACCAGTGCTCAATTAAAGGCTAGCCACAATCATATCAGATCGTAAATGACACGTTACCCGATGGGAAAATTTAAATTATTGGATAGCGACAAATTCCCGAACAACAATTTACAAAAAGCTGCACATTTAATATTTAACTGCAATGGTTAGGTAATCAATAGCGATTCAACGGAGACCTTTAATTTTCCTATGAATTCCCTCTATCGCATTTGACCTAGGTCAATCATTACAGCTTATTACCGAGGTTAGGTACACTTAGGTTATTTAACAATACCTAGGCAGGAGACATGCGATTGTCATGTAAATTACTAGTTAGTGGCATCGGGCTTGAGTTTTTAGTAATAGGTTTAAGGTTAGGTTAGGTTAATTCCATAGAGCGACAGTGGCGCCCTCTTTGTAATGATTCTACAGACACATTCCGCCGCATTCGAAGCTGCTGACGGATGGGGATTTTCGTCACGGCGTCAAATCAAATCAAAGACAAATATCAGCAAACGCATCCGTGATGTGTGTGATGTAAGGATCACATATCACTATATATGTACTGGTAAGGATATTTGTGCTTAGTACTTAATCTCACCATAGGGCGAAAAGAACACTTTTTGCATTTAACACTTATCAAATTATTATTATTTTGCCATTTGAATCTTTTTGTATGTATTGTGTATAACAGACATGTTTTTTTCTATTTTTCCGTATGTACGTTTGTCATGCAGATACTCTAGGGCATTTAGAAGGGCATAGTCTACTTTTTAACCGACTTCAAAAAAGGAGGATGTTCTCAATTCAACTGTATGTTTTTATGTATGTTACGCGATAACTCCATCAATTGTGAACCGATTTTGATGACTCTTTTTGCGGTAGAACATACTTCAGAAGCGATCCCATAAAATTTTTATAGAAATTGATTGAGCGCTGTTTGAGAAAATTTACAAAAACAAAATAAGTAACTACCTCGAAAGGTGAACATTTTTAAGGCAGTTGAAGTTTTTTAGTTCTTTTGGAACGCGTTAATTATTAATCAGGTAAAACAGTGTTCCGTTGAACAATTTACTGATGAAGTCGGGTGCAAAGCTAGTCTAGTATTAATTTTATATATTGATTCATTAACAATATACATGGTATTTGAATGTAATATTACAAGAGTGATTTTAAGTGAAAATAATACTGGTTCATTTTATAGGACAATGAGTGAATATGGTGACAAACTGTAACGAAGATATTTCTGTAATAGTAAAGATTAAAGTTTAGTTAAAGCTTATTCCTATATAAAATTTGTAAACTTATGAAATGTCTTCAATATGCGGTGACGAATCAAAACAAAGACTCAATCTAAAACGTAGCCTATCCATATACGTCAGCTGCTGACACAGCTGACATCGTTCCACGGGGTAATGCCAGTAATTACGCATTTATCGACTTGACATTCTAATACTCGGTCGACTGTACCTTGTAATGAACTAACGACATGATAGTTACTTTGTTGATCATGACCGATTATGTCTATGTTTAATAATGGAATTAAACACATTAATTTTTCATATATTTAGAGACCACAGAACGACAGTGGCCTCATCCGCTCTTGTCTACATTTTTCCGCATTTATACAATAATTTCAAAATCTAAGCCGGACTTTTTGTAGTCATTGCTGGCTTACGGTTTATCGATACATCTTCAATTGATATATAGAATGAAAATAGCTACAAATAACCTAAATCTAATGTATATCGTATCGTACAGAGTACCTGTCTACCATTTATTTTGGGTACCCTACAAAATGACCATCACAGCGCAGTCCAGCCAATAGCAGTGGAGACGAGATGCAAGACTCTCGCGCAACCTTCATATTAACAACACAATAAATAACGCTGTATCTAATCTGCTCATCTATCTACGACAATAAAATAAAAATATAGCAGCTGTACGGCGGTTGGGCGCGGTCGGGAACATCTAAATTACATAGACGAACATACATATATGTTTATGTAACTATATGTACACGTTGATATAATATACGCTGCTGCCCAGCTCCTGAAATTTTCTCGCAGTAAGATTTTTTTAGTATTTCGTACCTAAAAGGAAAAACCCTGTCGTCAAGAATTTTTTTTATCAGGAACGCGTGAAGGTGTCAATTTGAAATTAATATTAGATACTCTTCTCTGCAATCCCTTGGAGCTGTAAACAAATGAGGCTTCTAGATCAACGAAAAAGTAATGCAAACCTATAGTGTACTTATGTACGTAAATTTGGCAAGAAGCAAGGTCTTACATCACAAGTATAGTATCTGAAAAGCATAATTTTCTAATTATATCACATTAAAAACGCTTTTTTACTATTTCCAACATACATTTGCAGTTAAAGCACTAATCGGATGTATGGTATATCAATTTTTCATCTGCAAAGTTAAGTTTGTTTTTCGATTGAACTGTAATTTTTGTTGGAGCATTGTTCGGTGGGTATTACCTAACCTCTCTATTCGTATCCTGTACGAAACCCTCGGTTCGCAAGTCCGGGTCGCAATTGACCGCTTTTTAAGACATACACATCCAGAAATAAATAGATCTGTCTCCATGGCCTAATGGTTACACTTGGACTCTTAATAGATACAATAGATATTTTTGGGAGGTAAGGCATTTTCTATGTCCGCCTAGCTATCTACCACCATGTTACCTATGCCTACCTCCAGCAGTGAATAACACTGTTGTGTTCACATGAGATGAAGCAGAAACAGCCCTTCATTGGCTTTTGGGTGAGGACGCTGTCCATGAAATGAGATGAACGCCAGATGTAAACCCATTATAGGTATTTTAAAAACTCCATTACAGTCTGCCAAATAGCAATATTGACCAATGGGCCACGTCACCGTGGCTCAGGCCACATCGTCCCATGTCTTCAGGCAGACGTTAGTAAATCGGAGAATAAGTAATTTTTATTCGCCTACAGATTCTACATACCAGACTTACGACTGGAAAAGATGACAAGTGAAACTGTGAACTTACGACAACTTCAGTAGAATTATATTTCTTTTTTTTTCTGACGGAAATTTTTGACAAGAGAATGTGTTTGTTTTTTGACAAGAACCTTAATTCTTTACTAGCATTGGCCCGCGAGTTATAAACTTCAGAAATTATTCCACGACAATTGCTAGCCCGATCGAGATAATATGTAGCATGTGTCCTTTTCCGGTGCTTCAACTATCCTTATTAATAAAATGAACCAATTGCGAGCTGGACTGTCATTTTTCTCATCGTAAAACTTGGGTAAGGATTGGTAAGGTTTGGGATGATTTCTTGAAAAGTATACCATACCAGATGGATGGCTTAGGTTTTTTTGTAATATTTCCACAAAAGCCTGTCTACTACATTTATTTACTATTTTTAACTTGGGAAATAGAGGGGGAATTATTTTACAGTCAGTTTTCATAATATGTCTAAAACTATGACGCAATTTAAATCTGTTGTAGAATGTACCAAATTAAGCCCCTTCATATGGCACCCCACTTGACCTGGGGACTCCACTTTGAAATTTTAACTCCCCTGAAGCACTTGTGGGTCACCATTTAACTGGTCAGAATTTGAAGCTATGGTAGTTGCAGAATGTAACTGTGACAGACGGACAGACATACATCAGAGTCATTTAGAATGGTTCCGCTTTTAAACGGTTTTATTAAGCTTGACAATAAGAATAATTTATTTATAACAGTGTAAAAATATTTCTCTTAAATCTAATTGGGGTAGAATATTTGATCTAGTTACATAATAAAGCGTCTGCAGCTAAACTAAGTTTAAAATCTTGTATTAAAATACAGTGCCTCACCCCTTAGAAAATCAGACGGAACGTCTAGCCGAGATTATAAAATGGATCAATTTACATGCAATAACCAAAACCAGTTATTACAATAAGCTTTTCTGTATATCCTACAAAGTGTACCTAAGTCTGTGGTGTACGCAGCCGCGTGAGAGCGCCTCTGGGACGCACGCGCTGCGATAGAAGAGCTATACTTACAATAACTAATAGCGACTATAACCGAGGACGCGGACGATAATTATGCCCACACTCGATCGACAGTCGACCGTTAGTCGATCGTTATCGATACGAACGCGACAATTACATTATGGAGTGCCTTAGAGTATTCCGTATGGGCGGAGAGAGTTTAAAAAAGATGATGCAAAACTTACTAACCACGGAACATAGATAAAAACATGGTAATATCGACAAAGCTCCCGCCTGATCAGTTTCAAAACCAAGTTGCTTGCATGTCGCGATCTTAGCTAGACCCGCCTTTTCTGTTGTTCAATAAGGAGAGACGAAAACGCTTTTGTTTATGAGTTTTATGACTTTTAAGGTTCATTGTAGTAGTCAGTTATAGTTTAGAATCATTTTATCATGCATCATTGTGGCGTCCAACTTACGGGACTTTCACAAATACAGCAATGTTTTCTTGTTTTTTTTATAGTTTTACTATCTATCCCAAAAAAGTAGCAAGGCAGAGCAACCCAAGCCACGACTGTATGCGAAACTGGATCTAATTGTGGTCAGGTGGGAACTTTGTCGATAGTACATATGAAGACCACATAACATTTTAGTTTTTCAAATTCCAACTTTAGAAGCATGCGAATAATTTAAGCTGTTAACATTTCCAACTGATATTCCACTCTATTTCGTACCTTATACATGGAATAGTAAAGTGCAGGATCTACAGGAAGAATTCCAAAAGTGTTGGGTTCCGCGAATTAATGTCATTTTCATCAAATAATTGAAGTAACACGACTATATTAGCTGAAGGGCTATACTTAAATACAAGAAATTTATTAAATGTTCCATGGTTTTAAAAATTTGGGAACCGCTTATCTGAAGAACAATATATTTGTGTTGGCTCTTCATGATTTTTTTATATATTTTAGGGTTCCGTAATCAAACAACGCTCTGTCCGTCTGTCCGTCCACGATTTAGCTCAGAGACCCTTACTATTACAGAGCTTAGGGATGAAAATGGTTTTTCGCTTTTCCCCCATTGTTTGGGGTATCGTTGAATAGCTCTTTTAATAACATTGAGGGTTTTCCAACATCACTTTTCGATCCAGGTATCCATTTGCGAAATATTAAGGTAGGTTTAAAGTGATAGTTTTCGTGCGATGTTAATATAGAATCGTAGATTAACTAACACCTGTAAATCTAGTAATAAGTAAATATGTGTTGATGATGTAAAAATAAATCGATCTATCTAAATCACAGACGGTTTCATTATAATTATCTGTATACATATAGATACCGAGTTGTTCAGATAGACAAAGCTCAATAACTCATACCCTACGCCCGCCGCTGCGGTCACACACATTTAAATGACCATTAGCTCGCTTACAAAATCCTTACAACCCCTAATTTTGTTGTTTTTGCGCCTAAAACTATATAAATCAAGTAAAACACACACATCTATTAAATATCTCTGTCCCTTATGTTTAGGGCTCTGCAATGCGACGGTAATTACAGGACTCGGGCTCAACTCGAGCCTAACGTTACAAAATTAAAAGAGTTGGGACTTTTGGGATATGGATGTGAAATCATTTGTAGGACCAAGCTTAACGTCAATAGAAAAATATATTTAGCAAAATCTTTTATTATAAGGAACTGCGTATAAATATTAACATCAGATTATAATGACGAGGGATGTATTTCGGGAAATGTAAAGTGTTATGCAACGGTCGTATAGTTTTTCCGAAAATATCAAAAGGCATTAGTCATGCGATATAAAAAATGAACCTTATTTAAAAGTAATACCGGGTTTTTTTCATGGGTGATGGAAGTCTCTTCGTGCGAAAGTTCAATCACACTTGGCTGTTTTTATAGCTCTCGTGACCACTCCTATTTTATAATTAAAATATTATGAAGTCTACTCAGACAAAGACTTAGGCAAAAGATATATGAATCTCTACTCAGTCTTAAGCACCTCTTAAGTAAGTTGGTTTAAGGTACTATTCCGAGCATAGCTGCCAACTACGACTACCGACAGCACGTGCAGCAACTGCATGCAGTTGGCCGCAGATGAACTAGTGGCTTGTATATACCTCTATGAAATGCCTTCCGAGCGCCGCGGCAGAATCACGTGCAGTCGGAGGCGAGTGGATGTGCATTGTGCAGTTGCAGTCGCACGGCACAGCCAGCTGCACCAGTAGCGCAGCGACAGCAAAACGATACGGACGTGTAGCACGTGCTGTCTGCAGTTGCATGTGCCGGCAATTGGAGCAAAAATTGACTCCACCCTATTTCCTAACAAAGCGAACTCTTATAGCTGTCTTTCCTCTAAGCTTAACATCTTAAAAGCGGCCCATATCATTATGTTTGTATTATTTTGTTCCTTTTAACCTGGTAAAGGTTAAGCCGGGTCACGACACGTCCCAATTAGGAGTGATTAGCATTATTTATTGAGTGCGGGCTTGAGAGAGATTTTTAGAGCGGCCACACCGCGGCGGGCCTTTGAGCTTTGCGGCGCCAAAATATTTGCCAGTTTTATTTCAAAGTGTTGATTCGTCGATGATATTCCAATTGCCGTTGTAATTGATGATCGGGTAAAGTCAAGGGTTACGTTGGTGGAATACCACCAGGATACACCAACCTACCGCCCGACGCTTATCTTCGTTATACATTCTAATATTATCAAATCAATGCAAAAGTTAATGGCCTCCGTGGAGCAGTTCCCACAGGTTCTAACAGGTCCCGGGTTCTATTCCCAGAGGAGATATTGTTAAAAATCACTTTGTGAGACTTTCCCCAGTTTGGTTGAGACATCGCAAGCTGAATCACCTGACTGTCTGAACAGTAAAATGATTCCATGCTTCGGAAGACAATATAAAAGACATCAACGCGCTTGTTTTAGAAATTCAAAATTCGAACATTTTGTTTTATTAATTTGTGTACCTGTGATATATTATCCCATCTTCTGTGTGACTAGAAGTTGTGGTACACATTCCATGACAAATTAGCTCTACTACCTTTCATACCGGAACGCAATAGTGCTACTAAGTAGTCGCTATCTAAGCGGACATGGAAAGTGCCCTACCAAACGGTGTACCCATAAGTGCTGGAAATTGAACCTTAACACATCTTTATTGTACACTAGCTTTAGCCCGCGACTTCATTCGCGGTATTTAGAAATTATCGGCATAAAAAGTAGACTATGTCATATCCCTATAAAAACCCAATTCGATCTTATTTTGCGTTGTGACGTAAAGACAAACAAACGCCTTTCATGTTCAATCGCGCAACGCACCGACGGACCAATGCTGAGGCACTGGTTGTATAACATATATATACTTACTAACATAGCCCTAAGATAACTAAAATGTAGATATGCACCGAAACAAACATTTTCCCATTTCCTTCAGAAACATTTCTAAAATCCCGCGAAGATCGTGTCCACGGCGTCAATCACGCCGGCGCCGGCGCATGCATCCCCACCGCCCTGTCATTATGATTACAGACACGCCCTTGACTTTAACACCAATGCTCCGGAATTTTTATGGAACTTGCGACCATCAAGTCGCTTTGTTTTACAGTAAAAAGTTCCATAAACATCAAGAGAGTGTTTCAATCGGTGATAAAGAAGAGTCAAGGCACACGTCGGGCACTTGAAACAAATGTCGTGATCGCACATCGAACGGATGACGTTTGTATACACGCGCATGTGTGAGTAGTCCGCGCGCGCTGTATGTACTGGTCATTATCTGCGCCAGTCGCTTGCGGGGGAGGTGAGGTATCGCGAATCGGTGGGAGGCAGTGAAAGTCCGTTCTGTTCGTAGACTATATTAATTTTATGGTCATGAATCAATTTCCAGCGGAAGGACCTATCTGTACATGGTATGGTTGGTGGTAGGACATTTTCGATGTCCGCTAGCTACCACCAGTCTGACGCAACTTAGATCCAAATTACTTCACGACAAATTGTATGAAACATGGCAAAGCATCAAAGGCGCTACTAGCGCATTGTTGGCGCTACTGTCCCTACATTATGTATGGTAGAGAATGGATGTTGATTTTGTCCCGTTTGAGATTTGGTAGGTTTATTGTCGCTGTATGCAGTCCCGTCTCTTACTACGTAGTATACGTAAATTACATACTCTTTGGCTACCACCATGCTACCTGAGTTTGCATCCAAACAGATGCGGTAATAGCACTTTTATGTTCCGGTATAAAAAAATAGCAGAGCCACCCTCAGCTTAACGAATGAATGAGCAAGCATTCCAGCAAACTTTTCGTCTCTTAGCATCAGGTCACATGAAGGCCAAGTTTACCAGCCACCCTTGTAGCAGTAAGTTACCGGTAGTCCCACGCGTCCGTCATGGATCGACACATGCGACGTTCCTTAATATGATTTTTTATTTAGATTACTTATCGTTTCCACTATGTACAAATAGAAAGTAAAGAAACAATTTAAATGTTCTCGATTAAACAAAATAGAATAAAAACGAACGTATTTATCTACTAATCTAACCTAATTATTTAGCAATTTAGTATCTCTTTTAATTGATTCTTCCAAATCTTCCAATTTCCTTCTTGAGTTACCTAGAATAATAATCCTACTAATATTATAAGTGTGAAAGTTTGGATGTTTGGATGTTTAGATGTTTGGGTGTTTGGATGTTTGTGACGCTTTCACGGAAAAACTACTGAATGGATTTGAATGAAACTTTACAATAATATCGCTTATACATCAGAATAACATATAGGGTATATTTTATAAAGACATATTGTGTAAATTGTCCAAAATCACACTTATAATATTAGTGGGATTACATGGGCAATTTTGGCATAACAAAAACGCGTTGCCTAGCAACCGACCATAGAATATGTAAATTCGTATATACAAACTTTCGCGTTTATAATATTGGTGTGAAGTCTATTTGAATGTACTACGACATATATTGAAATTTATTTTGTTTCTTTAAATTATTAAACTACGTAACACAATAAAAACTATTTTGTACCTTATGCTGTACAATAATTTGTCATAAACGTCACCTGTGCCTATCGAACAAGTAGAATACATCCTGAAGTACACGCGGATAAAGTCGCGGGCGGAAGCTAGTATAATATATAATATAAAAATAATAAAAATAGTACAACAATACACACTGTTTACATAATGCGTAGTAAATAAAGTTTAAAAAAACACAAATCAGGATTTACATCCAGTTTGTGCTACCAAAAAATTACCAAATTTCATCTTAATCGGTAATGTACAGCAATGGTCTGTTGATACTTATATGCCGAGAGAAAACCAGTCACCATCGACTTGTAATCGACTAGTAGCGTCATCTAGTGAGCAATAGGAAAACAAAATATTGCTGTTATTTGGGTGGGAGAATGGCTGTCCCTTATAAATCAATTTTATCATTATTTTGTTTGTGGACGTGTAAACCATTATTTAACTAATTATGTATATGGAGTTAGGGATGTTGAGTATTTTCTCGGTTAAACGACAAAGTTATGTCCGATCTCATTCCTTTTGGCTATAGTTTTAAAATGAAATATTTTTAGTTGTAATTTTTAATCTATTTTTCATTTTTGGTGTGATATTTTATGTATACGAAATTCAAAATGAATTTTATTCATAGAATAAGTAAATTGCTACGAACAATGATCTCATATTTGTTATGTAAAATTTTATTTTTATTTCACATCGAGTCTGACGTTGGCGTTCGTCCAACTCACCAGATAAGGGACTGTAAGTCCGTAGAATGGAAGCGGGCACACCCATAAGTCTTAAATGAATGTAATATGTTCTGGATTAACATATAGGATACTTTTTATCCCGGTAAAGTGATCCCGTGGGATTATTTTAATTTCTGTAATCGAAGCAGAGAAAGTCGCGGACTTACAGACAGTCAAGACATGCGTAAGACTCAAGGAACACTGGTTATCTCTCATTTAAATAAAATGATGTTTACATATTTATTTCGATATATTTTAATACTTATTCTGTAACCTATTTTTCGTTTGTGTACATGTTCATATATATACCTAGGTTTAATTTAAACACATTTTCTGCATGAAACAACCCGGCATAAATCTCTTTAAAGAGATAGGCAATTCAAACTGTACAATCCTGCTAATATTATAAGTGTGAAAGTTTGGATGTTTAGATGTTTGGATGTTTGTGACGCTTTCACGGAAAACTACTGAATGGATTTGAATGAAACTTTACAACAATATAGCTTATACTTCAGAATAACATATAGGCTATAGTTTATAAAGACATATTGTGTAAATTGTACAAAATCACACTTATAACATTAGCGGGATTACATGGGCAATTTTGGCATAACAAAAACGCGTTGCCTAGCAACCGACCATAGAATATGTAAATTCGTATATACAAACTTTCGCGTTTATAATATTGGTGTAAAGACTATTTGAATGTCTACTACGTCAGATATTGAATTTTATTTTGTTTCTTTAAATTATTAGACTACGTAACAGAATAAATACTATTTTGTACCTTATGCTTTGTTAATTTCATGTTTGTTTTTGTGTAAATATACGAGTATTTGTATGTGCAATAAACAATACACAGTTATGAATGTAAAATTACAAATAAACAATACCGTGGGCGCGTCCCCGTGTAGAGTGGGAGTAGAGGTAATCCGCATGGCCAACAGTGGACCAATTTGAGTGACACTTGACGTTCCGAGTACAGAGAGCTAATCCCGGAGGATTATTGAGAGGGCAGCGGCGAGCTGCGAGGCACGGTGGATGCGGCAATCACGACATCACGACAGAGGTACAATTAATTCTGTTGTTATTATTATTTTACTAGTATTTTTAAGAATTTGGATAACTGGGACATAAAGGACTTCAAATATGTCTCACTTATCAGGTTTTCCACGTATAAATAAATATCTGTTTCATTTACAGAGGGCTCCTATAATAGAATTGAGAATAGAGGTTGTACCAGTGATAGATATGAGATATTAAGTTAACAAAACGGAAACTTATACTCATATTATACAATTAAGGAATTTATGGACGATAAAAATGTATAAAGTTTGACTATGCTTATTTTGGATTGTAGTATAAAATTTGACATTTATTATTATTTTTGTATAAAATTTGACTTATTTATTTTGCTATGCCCTGACAGGGTTCATGTATATAGATCCGAATAATATTGTAATGACTCTATGTACATGACTGCAAATAAACAGATTTGATTTGAACTTATATGTATTCATAGTGCGAGTTAGAGAGGTGATAATTGATGTTATCTCAGTTACAGAGGTCAATGCCTATAAAATTCAATGAAAACCATTTAGAGAAAGTATTCTTTAAAAAAGTCTAAACAAAAGAGAAAATACACTCGCTGTCTCAATTATAGAAGTAGCTATGACTATAAAATTGTAAGAACGAATCCGAGATATACAGTTTTGCTTTGCCAACTTCCCGCTTCAAGATGTTTTTGTCAGGGCCGTTAGCAATGTCCATAAAATTATATAATAATCTGCCTGAAAATTTAATAAAGAAAACAAATGATAAATATTTAATACAAAAATTAAAACAAATATTACACGACAAATGCTACTACACAGTACAGGAACATTTGAGCGACAAACTGTAAAAATAATGACAACAGATAATGTACGCTTCCTCTATTTTATTGCAGCGCCTTCAGACAAGGTCCATAGATGGGTATACTATATTTACTCGTCAAACGCTCTAATAAAAAAATAAAATGTACCGCATTCATCTAAACGCAAATCCTCGTCCGCACCCTCGAAATGAGCAACACTAGAAAGTGTTGATTTTTGTTCTCAGCTCGAGTCTGTTCTATATTCGTATTTTCCCTGATTCCCACACGATCGTCTATCCTCTGGGAACAGGCTGGACTGTAAGCTCGTTACCGCCCCTCGCACGCTTCTAGGAAATGCCACTAATTTCATACATAGTAACAAGATCAGACTTCCAGTGTATTATTGTTTCTTAGGACTATTGACGCTTCTTGGTCGTCTCGTCCCGACTTTACAATAATATCCCCACATACGTGGCGAGAAACACGACTAAGGGTATCTTTTGCAGCAGCATCCATGAAGTCAAAATTCTTTGTTTGAAAAAACGGCCAGGAATGTCTGAGGTGTCGCCATGTTGTGGCATTTCTATGCAACTAATTTCTGACACTTCTCATATTCTAAACATTCTTTAGGCACGTCCTCCGAATATCTAAAGGCTGACGCAGATATGTAAAGGGAGCGCATATTTCCTATCATTTTACGCGTAACTATAACGCCTGGGGCATACTAAACGAAACTAAATTGCACAAGAAAATACCACAATCATCCAACGGGCATCATTACCGAATCTGCATAACTGCATTCTGCGGTATTGTCGCCTGTTCGAATCCCGGCGGGATACGTATCGCACCAAAAAGACTTAAAACGAATTGTCTATGACACACACAAAAACTTTTTCATAAGACTAAAGAGATCTAACACCAAAACACCAACAAGTAGAGTTTAATGTTGAAAGTAAACCTGTTTGGTAGTTAAATCTTTTTGGTTGTAGTAAAATGTCACCCTCACAGTTATTATATGCAAATAATACGAATAATTTGGGGTTCCGTGTTATATCTACTTATCTGTGAAATGGCTCAATTAGTGAAGCAGGCTTACTCGGGGTTCCGTTTGTAGCCAAGGGAATGCAAATTTCGTACTATCGGTCTATCTGAATTTGTATTTAATGCTGTAAATGATTTATTGAGGGGTAAAATCTTCGATGAAGTTCACTGACGCCTTTAGAACTAAAGTAAAAAATAGATGGGATACGAATGAAGCTATTTACAGTAAATAATTTTGAAAATAAAACAAACTGTATTGTCATTATATACGTGTCATGATTTATTTTGAATAGTCCTCACCGTCAGCGGCACAAGTCCACTGATAAAAAGATCGCCACGCCGGTTGATGGGAGGCGGATAGGTTTGCCTACAGACGGTCAAAACTGTCCACACCCAACAAGTCATAGCCTACCATAGCCCTCACCAATCTTCAAACTTGATATTTCTGAGCAAGAGACAGCTATGTCGCTAAAAACGTTATTCAAAAGTTCAGTAAAAATTATCCCTATATCCTCAACTGACAAATAGCAACGATATAAATCATCTACAAAAAGGTTACGAACTCCAATATTATAGTGACCAGGCTTAAAATAGCAAATTCGAAAATCGAATACTCTCCTCCACCCCCTTATATGAAAAACCTACGAGTAGGAAGTTAATAAGGAACCCGGTTATGTAAACACAGGTCACGTGGCAACCCTGCGGCGGTCACGTGGCCAACGCCACAGACAAGATAGAACATCTCTAGAGCGCGAAATTGTCTATGCTGTGAAATTGTCTGTGGTGGTGAGTTGCCGCGCTTTTTGATGTCACTCGGACAGGTTGGTGTTGACATTTGGATTATTGGATAGTTTATTGGATTGCCAGACAAAAGATGAATTGAAAATGGCAAAATCTTTTGATGTTTTTGTTGGATCACCATTTGATGTTGAACCGAATAGTCGCTATTTTGACATGTAGCTCAATAATAAATGAAGAAGCGAAGCGCTTCGTGCGAAATGTTGGAATGTCAACCAAGTAGGAGTGGAACCCAGACGTTCTTCTGGATTTATCACAGATGTTAATTTGTATGTAGAATTTGTGCCTGTCTGCTAGAAATACCCACTGCCACCATAAAACCACAAAGAAACAATTACTGGTGACTTTTGACCAACGGCTTCCCACTTGAAAAACTCAGCTGGAGGCAAAGGCTGGAGGCATCGTCATGTCAACGGCGTACTAATAACACAATATATTATTGGGCGGTGATTATAAACTTAATAACAACTATTCTGACCAATTAATCATGCAGCTGATTGAGATTTAGACGGGGCCAACGTTGCGCAAATGTAGGCACGTTTATATCTGTCATTATTTGTTTGTTTTTCAATTATCTTGTCCGCTAAGTCAGGGTCAGCATTCCATCATTGTCACCCAAATAATTCTACTAAATACCCGAGAATCTAAACCTCACAATAGACAGATGAAGTCTGTCAATATCACAAATCGGCTGTGGAAGCCCACTGTTGGACATAAGCCTTCATATGTTGACTGGTCGGATTTACCATGCCCATCTCCTGAATGTGTTTTCCCTCAGATTAGACGCAGTTTTCGATACCCGTCTTTTCTTAAGTCGAGACCATCCGGCTTTTATTCTACTTGTAAATTTGTTTGTTTGTAAGTTAAGGTCAAAGCTTGCTAGCTGAATCCAGAGAGAATTAGACGGAATCTGGCCGTAGAAACTAATGACTACACTTTATAAGTGTTTGTGATCGTTTTATTTGTATTGATTTTTAAAAGGTACTGCACGAAATTTTGTACCTCAATGAAAGTCACTACTGTTAGGCGCTGAATTAATAATAATAATAAATTAATAAACAATACATAACGTTAATTTCAGCGCATCTTTGTCGACTTTACAAAATATCATACAGTACCTTCTTAAGCATCATAAATTCACTTTCTAGCTAGTAAATAAGCTTCAACAGTTTATGCAAAGCATTAGATTTAGATATTTTCAACACGAGCTGTGCATTGGCAAGGCCACTAATGAATCAAGCGTTTTTTGACTAAACGAGTTATTTTTTATTATTATTATAATTATTTTTTATCTTAACTATATATCATGTTGTTACATTGTGTAGAAGTTACTAGCGCTGTTAGAAGATGAAGAAAAAACTGTATACGTAATTTACTTAAGTTTAACCCTATGTTAAATAAGTGCTTCACTTTTCTTAAATATTTTGAATAGTTTATTAGCGCAGACCTGTAATTGGCTTTCTGTCAACTAGTTGTTATTTTATACTTACTTACTTATACTATTATCTGTTGGTTTTCCGAAACGATAAAAAATAAAATAAACGTAGAACATAGTTTTTTTAAATCAAAGTTCGTAATACTTTTATTTTAATTTATAATATTTTATTTTATATATGTCTATGGGTTTTGTTATCTGGTAATAAATGATTAATAATAATTTAATTATACTAAAATAATATTTGAATAAAAGTTTTTGTTGTTTATTGCAAGTGATCCTTGCCCAAAGTACAAAACATTTAGTTTAATGCTATATTGTTTCATACTGGGATGCAGAAATGAGTGCCTTCTTGCTCTACGGAGAACGACAAAAAAGGACAACTGTTGAAGCCCTGAAGACGGTCATCAGGTGAGTATAACGATTTAAAGACACGCACGTCCGTCCACTGTCGCGTCTGAAGGCATAATGCGCGATAATCTTACTGAAATGTTAGTAGTGATGTGCTGCGAATGAGGTACCCCCGTTTATGGATTTATAACAGTTAAAAATACATGGAATTTAAAAAACTTGAGAGGTGTCAAGGAACACCCGGATAGAACGAAGTTCCTTTCGATTAATTAGTGAAGGAATTGTAACAAAAAAAATTTTTTTTCAGTTATAATAATATTGTTTAGTAATAATTAATTACCTCAGTAGTCGATGTTTTAGTTGATTCGCTATTGAAATAAAAAAAGCCCAAAAATTGTACATATACATATTTGAATTCTCTATAATGGTCTTAAGATTTATTTGTAGGACATGAGGAATGTATTTTTTTTAAATATGAAATTCGAAAAAGTCATTTACGTCAAAATTAAATGTAGCTTTTTATGTGTTTGTATTTTTAAGCCTTTTCTTTTATAAAAAGTGGCAAAATACATTCCGTGACGTAAAAAACATTCGCAAATATATTTATTGAAAGAAGTTTTGTAGTTTGAGTTGAAAAAGAATGAGGTACCTCATGTGACCTCAACCACATCACTAAACCACTATAATAATTCTAAAATTCAAATTGAAGAAGTTACGAGTGGCGGTCGCGCACGGGCCGCTGTGCCCTGCCTGTGTAGTATAATTAGAAAATGAAAGGGTGGCGCACACGCAGCCCGCGGCGCAACACTACTATCGCTCACCATCGAGACCGGTGAGGTGTAGTGACGTGAATCCATTGTCGATAGCAAATTAATTTGAGGTCGCATATCTGAGGTTATGTCATTGACTGTGACAGTAAACAAGCATATTATATACAGGTGATATGATGTTCTTCAGAAATTATTCCTCTGATTCGTACGGGATACAAAATACTGTAATTTTCCGACTATTTTGTTACCTCCATAAGTCCATACAAACAATCAAGTCATCCTGACAGTATGTTTCGACGTGGAAGTTACACGCCTGCATGGAAGTTCTTTTATTAGTGCTTTATCTAAATATAGAAATACTTCGATTTTTAAATTTCTAGGATATATACACCTCAATCGGAAAATCATTTACAATAGCTCAATTTAAAATGCCTAATAGGTAAAAAATAACGATCTATACCTCTGTCCTTAATCTTTTTTTTACTGAAGTTAGATCAACTAAAGTTAAGATGCAAATAAACTGAAACAAACAAACTATTGACCGACGATGTGTCCTACAATAGTGCGCGTTGGGGTGCCTGTTCACCCTCGACTTAAAGACACCCAAGTTGTAGTTTTGTAGGAATATAGATAGGCTTTCTATCTACATTTTCACAAATAGAGTACTTTGTCTTTGCACATACAAACTTTTCGCCATTCTTTATCTCCTCGTAGATGGAAATTTGAAAACTCATTTCTTAGTGGTATTATGTATACTTAAAAGGAGAGCCTCCGCGTACTGTATGTATGTAAAGGTGAATGAAATAAACATTTTTTATTCTCTTTCATCGAACGTGCGTGCTTGGAAATGTCCATCATAAAAACTGGCAACACTAGTATTGTGTTTTATTGTGCTCTACAAATTGAGGACGTAAACAACTTTATCGATAAACCCGAGTCGCATCACTATCATGAAAATAAACTCCTACCCCCGAGGCGCGCTGGCAACATTCTTTATTTTCCGATATTAATAAGAAGCGAGCAACATTACACCGTATTTCACATCATGATGCCTTATTATTTGTCCCTCTCTTACTTATTGTTAATCCGGTACTGTACTCTTCTATATTCAAAATCTGTATAATCTTTTTTGGTAAAGCTGTATGCAAAGTGTTTTAGAGGCAAGCTGTTGTTTTTCTCGTTATCAGTTGACAGTCGATGAGACTCCGATAGCAACAATGAACGAATTTCTAACCGCCTCTGTGACCTGGTGGCTATGCCGTAGTCCAATTGCTCATACAGTATCAGCTTTTAATTGGTTACGCACTTGAATCATAATAATGTAACTTGTGAATGTGGAGTGTAGTAATTGTTGGCTCATCCAATGAATAAATCAATCAATCAATAACATAGTGTTACCGGCAATAACATCCGGTGCAAGGGCTAACAGCGACATCTATATGAAGAGGCATGACAAGCATCTCCAGCAAGTGCCCGGAACGACTTCACATCAAATGAAGTTACCACAAGTTACTCGGATACGTGACTGAGCGATATTTATATCTAGTTATAAATGTTTAAACAATAACTGCTTTAGTATTTTGATATTTTATATGCGATTCTATGATTTATTAGCGAGAAAGATATTGTATAATATGTCGTCGTCAATTACTTCCGGTCAGAAGGCGATGCACGCTGCCTCAACCAGCTCTGTTTATCTAATTTATAGGAACAATCATGTATTTAAATAATGTGAGCCTTTAGTAACAAATATCGAATATAATTATCCATTCTGGAATTTCAGTATTAATGTAATTGGTTATAGGGATTAATTAATATTATATAACTAAGCCTGTTTTGATTCACGGAAGTTGTAGTTTTCGAAGTAGGAACTGACGATGGTGGGAGCTATGAAGATCGTATTATAAAACTGATGAACACTCATTTTGTAAACCATTCCTGTTGTGAATTTTGTTGAAATAGTACTAGTAAACGTTACTCTGCCCGACTGTGTGTTGAGAACATGAGAATATATTGAGGAATATACAATTATACATGCCTGATGGATTGAATCGACTAAGAGTTTTATTACTGAAAATACTGATGCACACACATTATTTTCCTCTATGTAAAATCTCAGAAGTGGGATGAGAGAAGATGTCTGACCTATACGCTCTGAGTACTGTGGCGACATAAGAGGAAACATTACGAAGAGAAAATACGAGAAAACGCAATGAACTGCATACAGACAAAAGGGAAACGACTACTTGTTTTTCTATCAAATCTGACGACGAGTTGATACTGTGTACAAGAAAAACTGTCCGTGGTTCTCTAGAAGATGTGGTTTAAGAACAGATTATGTAGAAGAGTACACATGAATGGAGATATCATCACTCGAAAACTACAGACACGTAAAAACTACTCGAATGATCTACTGCGTGTGTCGCTGGCACGTCTGGGGCACGAGGCGAAGGAATGCAGGCTGCAACAGTGCTGCGAGTGCTGGCATTCACTGAGTACATCGCAACTACATTTTGAGATTATAAAATTAGAACCATATCAGGCGACTACTGAGACCTGTGGGCTATTTTACCTACGTGCAATTTAAGATGAGAACTACAGCTTAACAAATCGATGTACACTACTGATTTCAAGAATTCCCAATCACAGGTCATGATAATAAGGAACATTTCTACATTTGTTGTACGTCAACTGAAATTTCAATAACAAACGAAAACAACTTGTTATGATTATAATCAATATATCTGTGATCCAGTCATTAGACTTGAAAAGTCTTTGTAGACAAAAGTGAATAGAGAACTATGTGAACAAAATGACGGCTGTGTGATCAAGTCATTGAACTGTGTGAGCAAAATGACGGCTGTGTGATCAAGTCATTGAACTGTGTGAACAAAATGACGGCTGTGTGATCAAGTCATAGAACTGTGTGAACAAAATGACGGCTGTGTGATCAAGTCATAGAACTGTGTGAACAAAATGACGGCTGTGTGATCAAGTCATAGAACTGTGTGAACAAAATGACGGCTGTGTGATCAAGTCATAGAACTGTGTGAACAAAATGTCGGCTGTGTGATCAAGTCATAGAACTGTGTGAACAAAATGTCGGCTGTGTGATTAAGTCATAGAACTGTGTGAACAAAATAACGACGGTGTGATCAAGTCATTGAAAATGTGGCTTAAAAGATGGCTAAGTGATCAAGTCATTTTACGCTGTAGGAAAGTATGAAAATAGGACTGTGTGACTAAAATGACGGCTGCGTTATCAAGACATCGAACAAGTAAGTAAAAGTGAATAGAACTGTGTGTCTTAAATTACAGCTGTATGATCAAGTCATTGTACGCTATATAAAAAGGAAGAATGTATCTGTATGACTAAAATAAAAAGTTCGTCAACTACGAATGACTACTTCCTGTAGTGATATTCCATAAGAAACTTTTTTCTTCTTGTTGTTTCTCATTACGAAAGTCGTTTTTGTTTCTCTTGTAACTTTTTACGATTATTTTTCAACTATTTTATAAAATTGTTAATACTGATCATGAAGTTTCCAAAAATGGAGTTCTGGCTAGTGATTGCTTGCTCAGTGCTTCTTAAGGTGCTTCTGTCCTGAATGACTTCAACTTCAAAATTATGGCTGAATCATGAAAGTGATGGTACTGCCAGTGTCACGTAAAGAGACTGTACAATGTTAAAAAGGTATGCGGGTTCGATTCCCGGTGAGGGTTCTCTGATACGTTTAGTTGGTGCGGTTGCCCATTGCATAAACTAAAGATTTTCAGAAATGTTTTCACCAATTTTATTTTCCGATGCGACACCGAAACCGATTTAAATTAAGAAATTATACATTTGTGTAATTAGTAAACAACACCACTTTGTAATTTATAAAACTGTACTTTGTGTTTATTTTATTATTAAATAAGGAGCATCAACAGTCACTCGTAAATTTATACATTAAAGTTTTTAATCTGATACGAGAACCAATTACAGATGCATACAACATTAATGTAGTATGTTACATATTAGAAACAAGGAAAAATAGAGATTAAATTAAATAGAATTACATATAAAATTGAAATTCACAGAAAGTTATTGTAACGTAAGCTGAGTGTTTAAAGTCCGCTTGAGTTTGGGTGATGAGTTAGAAAATATATCTATTTCCGGAAAGTCCCTGCATAGCTAATTTTATTCTGTACAAAGTCTGACTGAAGGAGTGTTTGTTCTGTTATGTTTATAATAAGTGTATCAAATATTCCTGTAACAGTTTACTTTGCGAAATATGTTTTGCTTCAGGATCATCCTGGTGGTGCTGCAGAGCTCAAGGGTGGTGAGAGCCGTGGGACACGGCTCATGCAGGATGGCCGAGTGTTACCGGCAATAACATCCGGTGCAAGGGCTAACAGCGACATCTATATGAAGAGGCATGACAAGCATCTCCAGCAAGTGCCCGGAACGACTTCACATCAAATGAAGTTACCACAAGTTACTCGGATACGTGACTGAGCGATATTTATATCTAGTTATAAATGTTTAAACAATAACTGCTTTAGTATTTTGATATTTTATATGCGATTCTATGATTTATTAGCGAGAAAGATATTGTATAATATGTCGTCGTCAATTACTTCCGGTCAGAAGGCGATGCACGCTGCCTCAACCAGCTCTGTTTATCTAATTTATAGGAACAATCATGTATTTAAATAATGTGAGCCTTTAGTAACAAATATCGAATATAATTATCCATTCTGGAATTTCAGTATTAATGTAATTGGTTATAGGGATTAATTAATATTATATAACTAAGCCTGTTTTGATTCACGGAAGTTGTAGTTTTCGAAGTAGGAACTGACGATGGTGGGAGCTATGAAGATCGTATTATAAAACTGATGAACACTCATTTTGTAAACCATTCCTGTTGTGAATTTTGTTGAAATAGTACTAGTAAACGTTACTCTGCCCGACTGTGTGTTGAGAACATGAGAATATATTGAGGAATATACAATTATACATGCCTGATGGATTGAATCGACTAAGAGTTTTATTACTGAAAATACTGATGCACACACATTATTTTCCTCTATGTAAAAATAGCTAACATTTCCATCAAAACCAAACGGAAGAAGATTACTTCAAGAAATACGTCTATCTCCGTACGACGAGTGATAGAACAGCAATGGCCAAATAGTTGTATACAGCTATACTCTCCGCATAATAAACTAAACATTATACTTATCTACGAACAATTCCCGGTTAACAAGAACAAAATAAAGTTATAATTGTATGGAACCGCTAACGAATGGTTCAACATTCGAAGGGCACTCACTATAAACCCCGTAAGTCCCAGATATACACTGCCGGACAAAATTAAGGGAAGCCACGTTATCGACATGTTTATTTTTAACGATTACTGTTACTGTACCGCGATTTGTCTGCGAGACACGAGAATGCCTTGTTTTCTAGAACCCAAATTAAGTGGCATTAGTGTTTTATTAACAAAATTCATTTTGACCATAATCTAACCTGCTAATAAGTGTCGATGTAGTTGACGATAGTACGCACTGTTTCACATCATTATATATATAGGGTCCTTCTACATTTTAGGGTTACTAATACATGCAACTTTTTTTTAAAAAAACTTGAATATAAAAGTTTTCATTTGACCATTTAAAAAAATTATGACGGCATCACGTGCGCGCGCGCACTAATGGTTAATTGTTTACCTACTGTCAGAGGAGATTGATACTATTCTAACATCAGCTGAGCGAAAGTGACCTCCCATTTTTTAAATTACAAAACTTTGCGTGTTGATTGATTGATTTTTTTTATTTAGGTAACTTAAAGTACCATTAAAAATTAGTCAGTATTTAAAAACTTCGTTCTACATTTTCAGTATAATCTTACCTGTATACGGAAAGTCTAAACGATACGAGATCAGCTCATCCGGGAAATATATAACTTGACGGACCGTGTGTACGTTATTCTAATTTGGTTGATTGTTACCCTGAATTCGTCCTAAAGTATATCACAATCAGATTCACCAATGATTATTAAGATTTCAGTACAATAAAACGAGGTAAAACGATCGACTAGTTCTTTGCAAAATGATTTAATCAGGAACTGTACTTAATTGATTCAATACGAACTTTCCTGAATCATCTTCGTATACCGAATTTGTTTATACTCACTGATTCCTGTTCCTTATAGCTTATATTATAAGTAGTTTAGGTTTAGGTTTCAATTTGGCAAGCTTAGAATAAAGCTTAGAGAGTTTTTTGCTAAAAGTCACCCAGAGGAAACTTGAAAGGGAGATCGTGGGAGTTTAAGAGATCGTAAGACAAAGAGGCTTAAAGAGCAAAGTAAAGTCTGACTGACGACATTAAACGAATCGCGAGTTTGAAGTGGCAATGGGTAGCACTCTTTGTCCGTAAACATATTATGGCTCTAGGGACAAAACGGTCCTAGAATGAAGACCTTGGGAGGAAAAACGTCCCAGAGGCAGACCACAGTTGCTTTGGAAAGACGACGTCAACAAAGTTGCAGGGAACAACTGGATGGAAGTAGCGCAGGACCGGTATAGATGGCGCTAGCTGAAGGAGGCCTACAACAAATTGGTCAAGAATGGCTTAGAACAAAGTTTTTTGACCTACTGAAGTTTCCACCAATCTATATGTCTTCCCCACTTCACTCTTGTGGGAAAATGACAGCGAAATATGTCACTCACCGAAAAATTGCATTTATAAATATATCATATGCGATGTTTAAAAATTTTGCTCTCATTCTACATCCATTACTGCTTACTGGTCACAATAGATCTATCTAGGTTGCAGTGGGTGTCTGGGCCCGGTGTATTACCAGCGGTGGTAGCATGAGGCGTATGCGAGAAAACTGTTTTAGCATTTAAACGTCGAAGGCCGAAGCTATTTGACATTTATTAGATGCGACATATTTCTCTCGCTCGTCTCTTTCACTGGCTCGGCAATGCACAAGCAGACGAGTGTACTATCTAAGGGTGTAATTACAACATGTATGTATATTCATCCACGGCTCTCGTGACACTTTGACACTGACGTTTAGCAAACCAACACACTACTCTGTGATAGGTATAGCTGATCACACACAGCTAAAAGTCGGTAACTACCTGAGGCGTTGCCTAAACAAGCCTATCACATATCGTATCTCCCAACGATTCCATCTTATTATATTATTGATGGTAATTTATAAACAATTTATTTGTCAGCCGCAGATATAACGTTGTACAGACTGTCCCATTAGAATACCGCCGAAATGCATGACATTACGCGGGCCGCGGGCATCAGGGTCCAAAACATTTAACTGTTGCCAGCAGAGTGCCCAGGAGTTGGGCACTTCTTGAGAGTTTCCTAATTTGAGGTTAGGACGAATCAGATAAAAATCACGAAAAGTCTCAGACAAAATTTCTAGATGGTCCATCGACCTGGTTAAGGTCGCGGGGAGTCGCTGGATGCAAGTAGCTCTGTGCCTGATGATTATCTGTATGGCTGATGATGAAGAATCTTTTGAAATAGTATAGGAAGTGCAGCTTTGTGATATACAAAAATAGTACATCGAATCTGATGTCAGATCTCTATTATGCCAAAATTGAATATTGCTTTGTTTATATTTACTTTACTAAAAAAAGATTAAGGGAGAACGCATGCGAAAAAATTCCTGTTCACCTAGAAATCATGGTGACCCTATCCGGAATACCAGAGCAGGCGATCGCGTGACAACGCGTCGATCGCAGTCCCTCCCGATTCCTATGGGAACCTGTGTGCCCTCAGCGTGCCCTAAACCTCTCATAAATGGCGACTACCCCCGCCGGAATGCGCTAATCAGTTGTAAAAGTAGCTGTTGCTTACACCGTGCTGTAATATGCTCTCTCGTTGCAAGTAATTTCAAGCCTTCCGCGCACGCCAAACAGTTTGGGTGAAGCTTTAGTGGTCGCAGGACCAACAGCATCAAGTGCATTCGAAAAATGAAGCTGTTATATGAATTAATGTGCAGCAGTGTTTCTAACGAAACCCAATACATCACGTATGCATAAAATCATCATATGTATGGCACCAGCATTTAGAAGGATTCAGCATTCAGATGTATAAGACTGCTGAATTCACATTCTTTTAAAAGACAACTTAAAAATATTTTAATAGAGAAACTATGTTATTACAACCTGCAGGACTATTTAAAATAATAATTTTGCATTTTGACATCTGGATAATATAATTTTGACATTTAAATAAATAATTAAATATTTATAAGATTTAATATTTTGTGTATATCCACTGGGGTTGATTATAGCGGAATAATATTTTATAGTTATAAAATATACCTATTATGACAAATAAAGATATTCATTGTGATTTGGCTATTTGTTCAAATCTTTAGTGTTTGAAGGACCTGAGTGTAAATCAAAGAAATTGGCCAACTCTTCACCAACGACCCTCGCTGAAACCCCACACCAAACGATTAAGGTAGCTTACCGGTTGCTGGCGCTCCTCGAGAGTCCTGGACGTCCAGGAATTGAAGTTCTTCCAGTTTGTGAATAGCAGCACTTAACACAACGCGAATTGTCCACCTGTCTTCATATATTGTGCGAAATTAATTTGTATGTAGTGACGCGGTCAGGTTCTTAGAGTCGACTAAACTTCTTTTTTTTAACAGTAACGAGAGTACCTTTTTCTACGTCTGTCAGAACCGACGGTATATTTAAATAGTTTGTGAAGGCGGTAAATTTGAAACCGTCTTTATCCAGCGCCGAGCTACCATGTTACACTGGAGTAGAGTAGACAGGTTCAGGTCGTTAGATACGAATTGGCCCAAACACATTGATTCTGATTACATGTCAGTCATGTAAACGTCGTCACTAACCATCAGGCAGGATGAAGGCCAAGTGCAAACACATCGTACATAAAAAGTTACTTAGCCGATTATGGTTACAAAACCTTAACCTATCCTGATGGTAAGTACCGATAAAGTAGTTGAATAAAAATGCTCATTCGCTTCAAGTTAATGTTCGAGAAGCCGGAAAGTCGACATCGGTGTAACCGGCGGCCGTTCTAAGCTGCAATTATGAGTTTTGGGCTGTATCATCTTCTCTGACTAGGTTAGCAACCTTAATATGCACTTTTGGAGTGTGCCCTCATAAGTCGTGACTTTCCTCGCGTTCGACTTCACGACTTTTGACTCTGTTTTGACGTGGTTCCACGCGTTGGTGTGCGCAGGCGCCGGATTTGAATATTCCTCGTTATTTTAATAATAGCATTCGTATTTCATAAAACACGTAGTCAATGGGGAAAACGCCCAGTTTAGCCTTAAAGCAACAAAAAGGGTAAAAACGTAAACCCGACCCTTTAAACCTTTTTTGGGAAACTGACTATTTAAGTTAGTCCTGTACGGTATACTATGTTGAACCGCGTCCGTGGCCTAATGGCTAAGTGTTGGATTCAAAACCAGAGGTCCTGGGTTTGATTCCCAGTGGGAATACACACCTATCGGTACTGTGTAGCGAATACAGGATGTATGAGAACCACCCCTACAGCCGCGCTAGAAGCCTTGCTGAACCTCCAACCACTGCTGCACCTAGTTGTGACTTAAAAAAGGAAGAGGTTCAATTCGACGCGTATGTTTTTTTGTATGTGTGTTACGCGATAACTCCGCCAATAGTGAACCCATTTTGATTTAAAAAAATTGTTTGGTAGATCATACTTCAGAGTTGATCCCATATAAATTTTATCGAAATTGATTGAGCGCTGTTTGAGAAAATCAACAAAAACCAATTTTTTATGGCAATTGAAGTCGGTTTTCGGAATCGACGATCGGACTGATAAATGAATTAGAATGCATGCTACGTAGCTTGAAAGCTAGACTTTTTCGACATTTTTGACTTTCGATTTTCTGTTTTGACTTTTCTGACATTTCTGACTTTTCATAATTTTTTGACATTTGGCGATTTTTGACATTTCTGATATTTCTGAAATTTTTGTCATTTTTAACCAGAGAGATTTAAATATAGTAATAGGTTATAGAGCGGGCATTGGGAAACGTTTCATATAAACATTTTGATCTCAAAAGTCAATGGTATGTCAAAAGTATTGTACGGCCGCGTGACGTGATATGACAATAGATTGAGTAACTTATTACCAATTGGTAATAAGTTTAGGATCAAAATGTTTGTTTGCTTTGTCCGGTCTATTAATATTAAATATCTTTGTTTTTAACTTTTCGATTTTTTACTTTGTCTCATACTCCATACTTCAACTAAACTTTGAAATAATAATAAACCGCATCGAAATCTGATATCATATGGCGAAGCTATCCAGTACCCCCTTTTTGTCACTTTTTGGAGGAAGTACACCTCCAATCGAAAATCACCGACGATAAAAAAAATTCAAAAAATTCGTTTAACCTACATACCACGTTTCATCCAGATCGGTTGAGAAATGCGACCTGTAGAGGAAAACACACAGAAAGTAGCTTTTTGCCACACTCGGTTAATTAGGGCATCGGATTGTAATGTCGCGAAATGAGTATATTTAATAATGATTTGGCTATTTATTGAAATTAAGTATTTTGAAGGACCCGAGGTAATAAATAGAAACCTGACCAATTCTTCACCATCACCATCACCAAACCATGGCAGATGATTCGGTTTCGACTGACAGTACTTTTTTTAAATATAACTCTGTCAGTTTTAGGCTACTAGATTCCAATGAAGGTCGTTATTTTTACTTACTAAGGCATAAAATTCAAATGAAATCACATTGGAAAGTCAACCATGATACAGTCCCGATTGCTAAGTTTAGTAAACTTTCTTCTAACAATATACTTTCCAATAATAATCGACTAATGATCAATATAAACTAAATACCAGTACGTAATGACAGAGTTTACTCTCGGGACTCGAGTAATCGACTCTGCGATACCATCGACTGTTCTGACTCACAGTATAATGATAGCCTAGCTAACTCCGGCTATTTATTGGATAGTATTCGTTGAATTTTATAATATCGACCTTTGGTGTTCTCAGTAAATGCTAATTTGTGTTTTTAGACGTAAAATTAGACGATTCTGAAGGATTTTGCTCTACGTTAACCAGTTCGCGAGGTTTTTTCGTTGATTCTCGAATATTATTAAAAACTGTCTGAGAGGTCTAGTCTTTTATACATTTGATTCGCGAATTCTATCTCCACCGGTGACAAATATATTTTTGATGAGTCTACGCAACCTGAAAGACATTGTGCACGTTTCGAGGTCGAGGTCAAAAGAAAAGAAAGGTTCGCCCTTTCTTTAAGACTAAGACCCGTCACAGACCTACCGATTCTTTTCTGATCCACCTAGAACGGTCTGAAACCTTTTTTGCTTGTTCCGATCGGCAGGTGTGTGTCGATCGGTACATTTTGTTTTGCATCCAATCCTTCCGGGTCCGATTATACCTACACATGTATTAAAACAGAATCGGTAAGTTTGGGACGGAGCTAAATACAGCTACTGATTCTTTAAATAAATCTAATAATATAGTGATTAAGCCAACGAAATTCCATTATCCGTCTAATTAATATTTGTTTTTGATTAGATATTTAGATAGATTTGATAGATATTTAGATTTTAGATATTTGAAAGACAGAAATCAAAGAGTTTATTTGGCACAGAAATTACAATAATACTTTACACACTAAAAAGACACAAAAAAACTTATATTATATACATCTTATAAAAAATTTCTAAACTATGAATAAATAAATAAACATTAACAGGTAAGTATGTACATTTTAAGATGTGATAGTTCTGTTGTGGGCCTCAAATAGAATAAGTATAAAACTACTACTTAAGATTAATTAGCGCGGACAAGATGACAAATGAAAAATGTGTTTTCTGTATCCATACTTGGATACTTCCAAATATTATATAAATACCCACTGTCATGCTATGATTACAAAAACGCTGTACAAACATGGATTAAGCCTATGGATTATAAAGAAAACTACCTCTTAGAGTTTGTAACTTAGTTCGTAACGAATCACCATAATAATAGCACGTCCATGTCACTCTTACACACACACATCATCCTATTATACCACACACACATCCTCAGTTCTACACACCTACATACCCTAATATACATACTCTTTTAAACCTACTATTAAATTAATAAATATGTACAGTAATATATATAATTTTCATTGAATAAATAATCAATGTCTAATGTGGAGGAGCGGGGCTTCCTACTACAGGTATTTATATACTTATCAGGAAGCTCCAGCGTAAAATATAATAAGATAATTTAGTTTATGAAATAAATATATTTTCATTTCATTTCATACTTCTATACTAATATTGTAAATGTGAAAGTGAATTTGTTTGTTTGTACTTCCTTTACGTCAGGAACGGTGCCGGAAAATGAATGCTGAATGCTGGCTACTTTTTTTTAACCGATGGAATAAGTAGTTCCCGTGGGATACTTTCTGAAGTTCACGGGTACGAAGTCACGGGTAAAACGCTGGTCTCAGAACTCTTGTTCAAACAGTTGTACAAACAGCTGAATACATTCAGTGTATTCCCTTCCTTGAAATCCCTTGTGTTCATATAACGCCATCTAGGGTCGAATAGCAAGAACTAGAGTTTGCAATCTCTTGGCAACATTGAAGTGATAAATGCACTAAATTGGAATATGCATGGAATATGTAAATCCATTCATTTTACTCTACTTACGAATAATATAATAATAATAATAAAACTAATAGTAAATATTAAAATAAAACCTCAACAAGTAATATTATATTATCACTAGCAACATAATTATTTAACTGTCAAACGTGAATGTCGGCATTTTTCGTTTTCGCTGGTCATCCGAAAAAAGTTTTGTGTTTTTCAATAAATTAACAATGGCTTTGATTGATTATTGCCGTTTAGACGAGAAAATTAACTTAAGGCCGATCGAAGCCCTCGCCTCATTCCAAAACGATGTCGTCGGATACAGCGGAAACTTCACAAATTGCAGTCAACTAGCTACACCTCCATTCGCAAATGTAAGGTTATTTATTTAGTTATTATTTCTTTTATTTCTAGACATATAAAGATTAATTTATGATATCTCGTTTTCTCATAGCCTGCTGCAACGCTAGCACAGTTCAATTCTAAAGACGACACCGGGCGTGACATCAAAATTCAATTCGACCACGGTACAACTACTCTTGGATTTCGGTACAAGGTAAATACAAAATAATGGCTTTTAATAAGATTTTGACTAAGTAACAGATTGCTGGTTGGGGTTCACAAAAGGGGGCGCTAAGGCTTTTTCCTCAGCGATCCCTTTTTGTACACCCTAACCCAAAGTTACATATACAATGTTGTTCAAAAACCCCTAATGCTCATTAAAAAAACTACTACTACTAAAACTAATAAATATACTTGTATCACTCTTGCATTTGCTTCCATGTCTGCTTAAAAGAAACATACTCTATCTGACTACATATCTGCCCTTGCACTTGTCTCTGGGTTAGTAGGGTTGTCATAAAAAGAATGTTTGTTTTTATTTATGTGTGCGGCAAGAACAAAAGCTATGAGAGGTTCCAAACCAACCAACATCCACATAAATATCTGATTGCGGTGACTACATTCGGACGGTTTATAGATTAAATATACTAAACTTTCACATCAATTCTCTATTCCAGGGAGGTGTGTTGCTCGCAGTGGACTCTCGAGCCACAGGTGGTCAGTTTATTGGCTCACAGTCCATGAAGAAGATTGTCGAAATAAATGATTACCTACTTGGTGAGTTTACATGGTTCTGAGAGTCAAGTTTTGAAATACATTCAACATATGAGTATTATGAGGTTATATTAAAAAGAACAAGACTGGTGTCCCTCAACTGAGCCAATATTAACAGCCTGCTGTTATTGCACAATTAGGTATAAGGAGGGGGTTTGTGATAATGATAGAATAATAGAGGGTATAGGGAATAAATAAAATTACTGCAAATAAACTGATACAAAGCCAAGTTCATGATGAACACATTCTGGAAATGTTCTGGCATTGCACTGATATACATCGAGCTGAGATTAAGTTGTTACTCTGGAAAAGGAAGAAAAAACTTAAAACTTGCATAATGGAAAACTAATTCTTTCTATATTAAAATTAATTTCAATATCTTATCCTTTCAGGCACGCTAGCCGGTGGCGCGGCAGACTGCGTGTACTGGGACCGCGTGCTGGCCAAGCAGACACGCCTGTACGAGCTGCGGAACAGGGAGCGCATCTCAGTGGCCGCGGCCAGCAAGCTCATGGCTAACATGGTTTACAACTACAAAGGCATGGGTCTCAGCATGGGAATGATGCTCGCTGGCTTCGATAAGAGGGTGAGTTCTTACAATTCCATACTCAAGCCTTGCTTTATATTTTAATCATAAAATATGATATTTTCAGCCAAAGAGAGTCCCAAATTACGACTAACTACAACCTTGTTATTCCAAATGAAAGTTAAGATAACTTTAATCACTAACTTCTGTTAGGTTTCATTTAGAGTGACAATGTTGTACAAATTAAAGTAATTCAATATGCAAATGGATTACTAGATTGATTTTTAACATTATAGCACCCTCATAGTATTATTGAGATGAATTTTTGGGATTGTTGTATGAAAAGATCTTTTCATTTGACCATTTAAGACAAAAAAAATTATAGCTATAATTACCATAAATTTTTTCAAGGTGAAGTAATGCTAGGTACAGGCCTACCCTAACATCCTTATTTCTACTAGAAGTCTGGAAAGAAGATGACATTGGGAAAATATAAGCCCAAATTGTAGCAAACCTCATGTAGAGGTTCCTGTTCTATGAGAGAAGCAAATCAGCTTACACATATTCTGGGAGAGTTTCTGGTCAAGTGTTCTTTTTCAACGTATTTAGCGTATTATTTTTTCAAAGTACCAATAATAAAAGGTGATTATTTTGCATCGCCAGGGCGCGCAACTGTACTACGTTGACAGTGAAGGCACGCGCACGCCTGGGAAGGTGTTCTCCGTGGGCTCGGGCTCCGTGTATGCCTTCGGTGTGCTTGACTCAGGCTACAAGTGGGACCTCAGCGACGTCGAGGCTCAGGGTAAGGTTTTATCAATTTTCACTTTAAAAGCTTCTGTACCTCTGCGGTACCTTTTAAGAGTTGGGATTGGGATATTTAGTAAAATGACGATTGCTGCCGCAATCAGTAATTAGACAGTAGACATTCACAAAACAGTGCTTTTTAAAGTGATATGTTATTACATTTCGAACCGCGTAATATTACATCATATCATTACACATCACCTGAAATACGCTTCTTGCGCTGCCATGCGACAGTTGTTTTGCTATTGTAATATTTGTAATGCCATGCTATCTAAACATCACGTGCTCGTAATTAAAATACGTAGAATATAAGCCTTATAGTCCCAGTAATACGGTTGCATTTGAGTAACATATGCGCTTTCTCCGCGCTCCCTCACGCTGTGCTAGGCGCGAGTGAGCGGTGCAGAACGAAGCCATGCGCGCGGAATGCCATGAGTGATGCGTACTGTTTGAGTTGGTCGAGTAATGTGTGATGCGATAGTTGACGGTCGGGTAATATCACGCGTGATGCATCAATCTTATTACTTACACATGTCTAGTATTTTATGATGGCCAATGGCCATGTCTATGAAAAGTGTGTTGATTATGGCAAATCACTTGGAAAGTCTGATGTAGTGATTCCTAGGGTGATCAACAGTGGATTTGTGATGATGATGATGTGTTATTTTTGTAGAGCTGGGTCGACGAGCGATCTACCACGCGACGCACCGCGACGCGTACTCTGGCGGCATCATCCGCGTGTACCAGATCAGCGAGACGGGGTGGGTGAACGTGTCCAACGAGGACTGCAGCGACCTCCACTACAAGTACCAGGCCGAGAAGGGACTCGATGGAGACGATGCTGTATGAGCGCGACTATATATACATACATAATACATGTTTTATAAATAATTATGATGGGCGTTTTATTTAGATTTCCTGTTTATCGATAAAAAATAAATTTTTTTTATTCTAAACTGCAACCAAAACTCTATGAAGAAAATCATTCTTTCGCATCACATGTGTGTTTGTTGCTTTGTCCCACTGACCCTTATAAAATCCAATGTCCGACTGTATAGGGTTCCGTAAATCCGATGAAAAAACGGAACACGTAACATTATTCTGGTGTCTGTCCGTCCGTATGTCACAGCTGATTATTACAGCAACTATTCTATCATTATTGCTATCCACTTGTAATTTAGAATAGTTATGGTAATTGTGAACGACTGGTGACGTAACTGAAATCATCATCAACAGCCTGTGTATGTCCCCAGTGCAGGGGCTCAGACCTACTCTCCTACAGAGAGTGTATGGGACACAGTGCGGATTCGAATTTCTTCTTAGGAGAGTTCAGGTTTCCTCACGATGTTTTCCTTTACCAATGGTAATGATTTTCAACAATGATTGATTAACTAATTTTTATACAACTGAAATAATTAACCAAATATTTTTAGAATAATTTAAAAAGGTTTGGCCCCTTTAAAATACTAAAAAATACGGCAATTAGTGTTGGTCCTAAGTTGTTTACATAAATTTTGTTAATTTTTTATTCACACAAAATGAGCACGCAATGTATTAATTACATCTAAAGTTATCGACTGATTGACGGTTCTTTTTACACGTCATATCATGACAGCTCAGTAAACCGTTTATCCTTTGTCTCAAGTCAAATCAATTTGGACGCTATACATTGCTGCTCGATCGTACTTTAAAAACCTATTAATTAAGCTATTTAACAAAATTACTTTCACATACGATTTGTACGGCCATAAACTATATCTGGATAAATTATACGCCCGTACGCAATATACAGACTGTATATCATGAAGAAGAAAAAAACTTATCCTCGAAATCATTTGTTTCAATAAATTACACAATATGAACGACTAGCATCATTTATTAATAACAATAATACTCTATACATAACCTAAGGCTTCCTCTTCTTGTCATCTTTCTTAGCACTAGATTCTTCAGTAACTACGATCTCTTCGACCGTATCCTCTAGCTCCCAGTCCTTCAGAGGGACTTCAGTCAGCTTATAGAACTTGCCATGTTTACCGATACCTGCCGACAGTAAATATATGATCAATTTGCACATCAATGTATATTTTTCCAATATTTACAGCATATACAAGTTAACACGTTCAAAAAGAACTAAAAACCGACTTCAACTGTCCTAAAAGTCTACAGCAAAAAGACTTATATGGTTTTCTCATGGACATCATTGTCAGAACTGGACCAAAATGCGCAAGCTTTCAAATAAAAAAAGAATCATCAAAATCGGGGTGCCCAGCCGAAAGTAACAAACATTCAAAAAAATATATACACACACACGCCCACGCTCCCTTTCTCTATCCCTATCTTAAATTATTTCCCTTAATCCCTACATAAATTAAATTGCTTTTCCTTCATTATATTATATATATATAACAATTATTGTTATAATATAAAATATGTATTAGCATGTTAGCCTAAGCAAATATTTCCTTAAATATAAATTTATTTTTGTTATGGAAGAGTGGGACCCTCTGTTACAGGTATTTTTATACTTACAAGAGGGTCTCAACCTTGTTTCTGTAAACAACTTTGTTCAATGCAATAAAACAATTTTGATTTTGAATTTTGATATACCCCGTCGAATTGAGAATTACCTCCTTTTTTTTAAGTCAGTTGAAAAATAATTTAACTCGTCATAAAGTAGTGGTAGCGTTAAAATAATATATATAGTTCTGTAAATACTCAAACCATGTATGTGAGAAACTAAAAAGAGATGTTTCAAATTCAGCCTGCACTTGTACACTATTTAAAAAATCAAGTAATAATCTAAATATTCATAGAAAAATACTAGAATTACATTTTTGCATTTATTTTAATTTTACAAAATCATTATTATTGTACTAAGTGACAACGCCAAATGTCATTTTATTGACGCCATCTTTGTTTTCAACGTTAAGTCTTGCTTTTTTCGTGCGTTTTATATGTTTTTGTGCAAATAAACGAAACTGAAATATATTAAAATGTTAATAAAATAATTTTCATTTGATGATGGCCTTTTAAAATTATAAGTGTACAAGACCAGGCATTGAGTCTATACATTCGCGGAACGTGTCATTTTCTGACCATCATCATATGTAGTATAATATACATATTATGTATCGATGCAAAAAAAATTATCCATGTATGAGGTCACAACACACCTGCCTGGAACTTCTTGACTCCCTCCTTCATGTCCTCCATGGCGTTCCCGAGCAGACTCTGCATGATGGCCTCGTCCCGCATGCTGTCCTCACTGTTGGGGTTCAGCTGTGAGTTGACGGCTGCAAGCTTGTCCATGATGAGCGCGCTCTGAGGGAACTTCGACAGCGACTTGGCAAGCTTTATTGATTCGCCTAGTGCTGAAATGTAAAACGGAACATTTCAGTATTTCGTCCGCCTTCGTGGCCTATTGGCTATATTTCAGTGTGTTAATTATTCATATTCTGTACAGAACCCTCGCTGCGCGAGTCTGACTCACACGTGGACGATTTTTTTATTATTATTTTGAAATGGGTGTGCATTTGGCCTTCATATCACTTGGTGGTAAGCGATAATAGGGCTTAACAGTGTTGTTTGGCTGCATACGTATTATTGCAGTAGGTAGCCAGGCGGACATAGAAAATGCCCTCCCACCAACCAAACCTGGGACTTCCGGATTGTTAATCCAAGCGTGTAGCCATTAGTCCACTAATGCAGCTGTTGATGATATTGTAAGTATTACAGGTACTGACAAGTGCCGGTGGAAGTGTGCTTGCAGGCCAGCCCCATCCTGTATGCCTCGGAGCCGGAGATAAGCCGCCCCGTCATGATGAGGTCCAGTGCGTGGGAGAGACCGATGAGTGACGTCAGACGTCGTCCGCCGAACATCGTGAACGGGACACCTGCAATTGTACAAGTGTAAGTGATGTGAATGATTCATCACGCGTGATATTACCCGACCGCGCACTGTCGCATCACACATTACTCCAACAACTCAAACATTATGCATTACACATGAGATTACGCACGACTAACTGGCATTCTGTTTGTTCTGCACTGGTCGCTCTCACCGTATCTAGCGCGACGCGAGCGAGAGGGCGCGCGCACGAGCTCGGACCCTCCGGCAATACAAGTACGGACATAAAGCGCAAATGTTACTGAAATGCAACCATATTTCTAGAACGATAAGTTACATTACATTCTACGTAATAAGCATAGCAGTACAATATCAAAACCGATGCACATGGCGCGTATCTTAAGTGATGTTTAGAGTGATGCGTAATGGTGCGATGTAATATTAGATATAAATGTAATGACATATCACATTACTGTTTTGGGCATGCAATGCAATCAGTTCTTAGTCACTCTGATTTCAGTATTAACTATCTTGCGGTCTGCCATTTTACTTTTTGACTAATAGCTGGAGCTATGGAGGCTTATGTTCAGCAATGAATTATCTCCTTAAATAACATACCAAACCGCCTTCCCAAAAATCCTAACACAGCCGTGTCTTCGATCACTCGAAGGTCACAAGCGAGTGCCAGTTCGAACCCTTCCCCCACTGCGAACCCTGACACCGCAGCTATTACAGGCTTGTCGCAGAGCGGGCGCCGGTGGAGGCGGATCTGAAAGGTCATATTACACATATACATACATCACGAATAAATAAATTAGCCGTATTATAAAAATAAAAAAATATTTTTCTGTGGTTTACATAATATTTTTGGATGTACTACTCAAGTCCTTTCATTTGATTATTTTTTTAGTAGAACTTTATGTTATAAGATTCTGGTTTAGAAACTAAAATGAATCTTCAGTCGGAGCGACAACAACACACACTCCTCTATTTCATGTAGTATTCGATGAGTGAGTGCTCATTTCATGGACAATAATTATTGTTATCATTTTAAATCTTTATTATTTTCTGTCTCATCTTCAACCAATCAATCAAATATGTTTTATTACAACACAGGAAATGGAAATACAACTTAAAAATAAATAGACATTAGGAAGTCATTTCTGCAAATTTTTTCAAGCAACCTGGGGGAAAAGACTTGCTTCATTACATCTACTTTATTAATAAATTTATTTAGATGACATACATCATGTTGTCAAGTATGTTATAGTTATATTGAATGCATAACTTACAGCTGCATCCCTCAAGGTATTGTATCCCTTCTCTCCAATTTCATCAATGTCAAAACCTGCACTGAATGTGCCTCCTTCCCCTCCTATCACCAGGACTTTAGCATTGTCATCTTTGTCAAACGCATCTATCGCAGCTGAGAGCTCTGTGAGGGTGTCTACGGTTAAACTGTTCCGTGTCGTTTGGCGGTCAATGCTCAGTGTGGTAACGCCACCATAGTTTTCTACAATAACATCTGTAATAAAATAAGGTTTAAATAATTTCTAGAAAACAATTCAACCAAAAGATGTACTTACTCATATAATTATTTTCGTTTCAATCTGCAATGTGTTAGGTGTAATTGTTGTGTCGAGTGTGCCCACACAACACATTCTTGATATATTAATGCCCAGGATATGCTTGCATTTTAGTTTTATTGGTGAAACTTGAATCAGTTACCTTTGCAGCCAGTTTGTTGGGGTGTCATTACAGTTTTCCTCAGCAGTATTTTGTACATTTAGGAATCTCTTCATTCACTGTGTTTATGTTCATGTATTTCCATGGAACATACCACAGGCTTCAAGGAATCATGTTTTGCATTCTTTGTAAGATAGATATGTTAGTGTGGCTTGCACTACCCCATAGTTCGATGACATATGTCCTTACTGGCTACTTTAGACTGGCTTTATAATAATAACGATAAGTATTTTATTTCCAATAAAGAGTTACATTTCTTTCTTATATCTAAACATTTTTATTGGAGATCCAATTTTGGACAAAGGCTTTTTCCAATACATTTCCTAGACGCTGATAAAGAAAAATGGTCTTGTCCAGGTCCCACTTGCCACCAATTTCGTCACTCCATCGACGTCTGGTGCGTAGTAATGCTAGCGCCCCTTTTTGTGATCCCCAAGTGATATATATATATTGTTATATATGCTAATTGTTATATAAACTACTATTGATAACAGCCTAAATATATGGTTTTATTCAAGACTTATATACAGATTGATATATACCTCAAAATTACTTGTATGAACTGCTTGTAAAGCAGAGACCTGCATTTCAATACATCATTGACATTTAACATTTATATTAAGTTTTTGGATTGGTTGGGTACATACAAACTTTGAATTTTTATTTTAAAGTATACCTTCCATGCTTAGGATTCAGACCTTAAAATGTATTTTAAGTAATCACTTTAAATGAACAGTCTTGATGAATATTGTGTTAGTAAGCTATCAGATAAATACATTTTTAAATAACCAAAACATAACCTTACTATGTTTCACTTCTGGTGGTTCAACGTCGATTTCCTTCTTCGTTCCGGAGCTGTAGCGAGCGGTACTCATGCGCCCGAACGAAATATTGGCTGCTAAAATGTATCTTCGGAATAAGCCCCTCATTTTTGAAGTTGTTTTCGAAGTTTTTCAATACGATTCAGCAATTTCCACTTTTGTTTGAGTTTTGTTTGATCGACTGTCAATGTCAATTTGACATTGTCAAACTTGCTCAAGTTTTTTAGAACAAAGACTTTCAGAAACTTGTTTTTGAACTGTCCTAATCTGTCTGTTCCGCTCTACGAGAACCTTCCCCCAGAAGTTCCTCGTCCCGTCAATATCAATTATTTACTAACTCTAGTTAATACCCCATTTGTATATAATCTGTGTAAATTTATAACGCTTAATGATATTAAAATTTAGTTAGTTTTTTGTATACATATATTATGGTTTGTGACTATTTATGTTGCTTTTGTTGTAAGTATGATATTTTTGTTCTAATACTGTATTGGGTAATAGGGTATTGTATTATGTTTATTTTTCATATAAGTATGTCGTTTCACAGTTTCCACCACCTAACCAGTCCTTTTCCCATATATTTTCCTTTTCCTTTTTTCTGTTAATACCTTTTTAACATTGTACAGTCTCTTTACTTGACACTGGCAGTACCATCACCTCCATGATGAAGCCATAATTCTGAAGTTGAAGTTGATGGATTATTTCTATTTATTATTCTTCGTCATAAAATCTTGTTTTTTTTACTAGGCTGATTAGATGTACGATAGCAGGGAAGATTTACAGACGCTGTTTATGCTAAATAGAAGCGTACTATTTGGACTATGATAACGGTTATTGTTCCTTAAAAATCGCGATTACAAAGTGTGCGGTACCGTATATATACTGATACTGGAGGTGTTCACGAAATTGGACGATCAAATTGCATCGCATAGGGCGCTTTTACGGGAAAATTTAAGGCGATGGGCAGCGGCATCTCGATACGTATAATCGGAATCAACATCTATTGCGATCGCTAATCCGCCTTCTATGCGTGATTATGGCAAATCTATCTTGGAAAGTTCGTTCGTCCAACAGTAAGCTTCAGCAGCTGATGATAAGGAAGTAGTTTTAATGCCCTTCTTAATTCATTTAAATCTAGTCAATGCTCACGACTTTGTCTGCGTGGACTTAGGAATCATCCCACGGGAACACTTAACGGGATAGAAATCTTCCTATGCCACTTTCCCTCCATAAACTATCACTAATCATCACGTTATATCATTAGTGTGTGAAAGAAGGGCCAACCAACAACAAACACAATATGATATTAGTAAGGTGTAGAAAATAAAACTAGTCTTACATTTTCATTTTAATTAGATTAACACGTTTGAACACGCCTTTTAAACTACTCCACCAATACAATTAGGCAGATACAATTCTCCTAGTACGGGGAGGTGAACGGGGTACGGGCACCGAAGCCGTATACCTGTCATCTGCCTGTAGGTAGGTAAACCGCTTAAATGAGTCCTCGCCTGCGCGGCGCCTGCCACCCTTCTCCTTTCTCGATCCCCTTCGTCGCCGTACCCCCGCGCCCCTGTACCGCGCGGGCGAGGACTCACTTAAGCGGTCGCTCTTGTTTAATTGTTTTGGTGGAGTAGTACCGTAATAGTAACAGAGATTTTAAATTCCAATTCGAATATCTTTAAATGGCATTCCTCGAGTCACATTAATTAACAAAAGGTTTTCTTACTTTTTACTTTCTAATCAACCCTTCACTCCCATTTTTAATTAAAGCTCTATGATTAGGCTTTTAATTCCAAAGTACAATAATTGTAAATACCAATCCAAATATTTTAATGTTCCCTTGGTTAGTTTAATTTTTAAACTTTTTACTTTCTAAGCACACCCTTCACTACTTAAATTTTTAAAGCTCTGCGATCAGGCTTTCAATTCCAAAGTACAATTTTATCAGTACTTTTTAAATCCAAATCTCTTTAAAAATGTCCTTATTCCAGTCCCATTAATAGAAGAGTAAGAAAAAAAGCACTATGACCTATTCAGGACCTTAGTAATCGTTAGCAAGTTGTTTCTATGGTCTTGATCACAATCTATAAATATACATACAACTCGGTAACTCATTAAAAACCTTTAACCGGAGAATTATCAAAACTTAACTCTTAAATAACTATTTAAAATGTTTTTAGGTTATGTTTGGAGTAACACACATATTTTCTACCATTCTCATTATAAAGTCTAATCATTTTCTCTTGAGCTTACGTAATTTACTAAGACCATAAAGATTAGCTCAGTCATAAAGTATTATATTTTAAGTTGTACGGTTAGCTGCAATCCTACTTATGTAACAAATGGCTACATTTTAACTTACCATTTACTACGGCGAATTAAAACGATTTTTTCAAACACAATTTTTAAAATTTTGGTGGATGGGAAATAAAATATCGTTCATATCGCAATTTATTATAAAATAAACTATAGAAGATTTTACATATTTCTACAAATTTGTGCCGCTGTGGCAAGAGGTCATCCATCCAAGAAATATGTATATTTTCCCTTTTGTTACAAGGTACTATTTGTCCCATTCCAATCCCAAAAGTAAAGAGTCAATCACAAAATGAAACAGATTTAGATGACATGATGAATTGTTTGTATTACACATGATGAACCTTAACTGTCTCGTGGATGTTCTTTCTGATGATGAGTCCCAAAACATAGTAATCTAATTTTGAAATATTGTGATGAAAGAAATTAGTTTAAACTCGCCTAACTTGTTTAGGTTAAATGTGTTTTTCTAATTACTCAACAATGATTAGACTTTAACGAGAGGTCAAACATTTTGTGACAGAGACGTGACAAAGTGTAGAAAGTATAGCCTCGGAATATTCTTAACGTTTAAGTAGACTTAGTAAATATACGAACACTGGCTTAAACTATGCAATGGCACAAATTGTTACGCTTCAAAAACGAGGAATGTAAAAGACTATACTCCATTCCAGATAACATTACCCAAAAAATACAATGCTAAGATTTAAATCGTTAGACGTGTGTCGAAATATGTTGCATTATTTTTATTACATCGTGGATTTGCACTTGGCCTTTTTGCGCAGGCCACACCGATCTCGCGCCTGGCACGGACATTATTTAGTTTCATTAAAATACCGTACCAAATACACAGTAATACGGTCCTTTTTTGAACACACTCAACGGCCTTCCGTCGGACGATCGCAGTTTCAGGTCTGAGTGTATTCAAAAAATGTCCTTATTACTGTGAGTTTGGTGTGGTATTTTAATGAAAATGAATAATGTCCGCGCCATCCTTGCCAGGCGTCAGACCGATGTGGCCTGCGCTTTAGATGGATAAGGCCATAAGGTCACCCAGAAACCTCCGAGTACCACCAACCGAGTATCTAAGACGGCATTCACTGGGAATCGAACCATCAACATACGGATTTAATTAAAAGCATTAGGACATAGAGGCAGTTAAATTATATTGTAATGTTGTCCCTGTTACTTTCATTAGAGTTATCATCCCCGTTCTCTTTCATGTAGTATTCGAAATGAGTGAGCTTTTATTTCTAGTTCGGCTGAACTAACGGCTAAAATCTTTACAAAGTTAATAATCTTATGGGAAATGAAGTAACATATAGAAATATAAAAAATATGTTTTCTCCACAAAATGTCAACAAATATTCAGTAATTATTTCTATGAGATATCTCAATAATGCAAAGACGGACTTTCAGTTCATTCAGATTGGTCGTTTCAGTATCATAATTAAATGTTAGTTTTGACAAATTGGAAAATTTCCTGAATTATACTTACTTAAAGCAATTATTTAACAATACTAATATAATAATTAGTAAGTACAAAAACAAAATAATTAAAAATAATGCCTAGTAACTTTAATTTTCATAACAAACAAAAAACATATATGACTATTCAGACTCTAGGATCACTGTAAAATTGGTAATTTGTTACCAAAATCAATGAAGTTCACTTACACATACAATTATAATAGAAAAATGCGTCTTAATGACAAATATAAAAAAAACTTTGATCAATATAATGGAATCAGCTTATTGGAAACCAGGGGGGGCAACGCCGCGTCCGCGACCTGAAAATCAAATAATTGAATAAGAAGCTGTAGTAGCTCAGTTGGATAGAGCGTCAGTCCTTGAACAATCGAGGTCTGGGTTCGATCCTGGCTCGTACCAATGAGTTCCAATTTGGAATTTACGTACGACTATAAAAAATCATTACCATTGGCTTTTCTTTAGAAGGAAAACATCGTGAGGAAACCTGCTCGCTCCTGAGAAAAAGGTGTGTGTGAAGTCTACCAATCCGCACTGGGCCCGCGTGGTGGACTATGGCCCATACACTCTCTGTAGGAGAGTAGGCCTGAGCCCTGCAATGGGGACATATATAGGCTGTTGATGTGATATGTAATTATCCATTACAGAATTGTTATGTATGACTTGTAAATATTTTTGTAATGTATTAAATACATTACGATTTGCAATTGTGTTACCTTTTAAATATTCATATTAACGGGATCCCTCTCCGAATGTTACCATACTAAATTTCTGTAGCCATAATCTTTTAAAATGGAATAGCTGGCTTTGATACGTAATTACCTAAAAATAGGAGATGAAATTATAGTGCCGCGAAATAAATATCATTAATTTACAACTTTATAGTTAGCTACAATAGCAATTACGCAGCTAATGGTTCATAGATGGCGCTTTGAACAATAATCGAAAAGTGTTTAAAATGAAAATTGTGATTCACTGTGAAGTTGTATGTTAATGATACTCATTTCGCGACATCACAATCTGATGTCCTACTTTTAGACAGTTACTACACAAATACAGCTATTATATTTTAAAAGATTAAGGTAACAGAAATTTAGTATGAATCTTTGATGGAGGAGAATCACGTTAAGGATCTTTGATGGCATATTTCAGTGGCACTTACCGCGCCCGATGGATCCCAGGGACAACATCGAAGAACCAGGGCCGTCTTTTGGGTCGAACGGGGGCGGGACTGCGCGTATTGCCGCTGAGAACAAACATATATATTTTTATAACATACTATTAAACCAGCAAAGCACCGGAACGTCGGTGGCGCAGTGGATAAGGCGCGGACTTTCAATCTGAGGGTTCCGGGTTTGAATCCAGAAGTGTACCTATGAGTTGTTTTTCAATTCAAGTACATTATCCGATTGCTGAACGGTGAAGGAAAACATCGTGAGGAAGCCTGCACACCCCTGAGAAGAAATTCAAAGGTGTGTGTGAAGTCTACCAATCCGCACTGGTCCCGCGTGGTGTACTATGTCCCATACACTCTCTGTAGGAGAGTAGGCTTGAGCCCCTGCAGTGGGGACATATAAAGGCTGTTGATGATGAACAAAGAATAATGGATTTGGACTTGGCCTTAATCTCACCTGATGATAACAGGCGAAAAAGCCGTTGTATGGTCAGCGTGCGCATCTAGGAGCCATAACCTAATACACAACAGTGCTAGTAACACTGCTGTTTGACAGCAGATTTAGGTAAAATGATGGTAGCTAGCCAGGCGGATATAGAAAATGTCCTACCACCAACCAAATGGAGTACCGATAGGGAATCGAACACATGGACCTCTGAGGTAACAGATTAGTGATGTAATATGCTTTAACTATTCACTCACGTTTAGTCTTCGGCATGCGGACATGGCAGTCCAGTGAAGTTGACTTCGAACCTGAAAAAATATGAAAATAAATAACAGATACATCTCTTAGAAACAAAGCTTACGAAGAACGCGTGTTTGAACTTAACGGGATTTCGCTATGAATGCTTCCATACTAAATTTATGTTGCCATAATCTTTAAAATATAATAGCTGGCTTTGATACGTAATTACCTAAAAATAGGAGATGAAATTATAGTGTCGCGAAATAAATATCATTATTTTACAACTTTATAGTTAGCAACAATAGCAGTTACGCAGCTAATGGTTCATAGATGGCGCTTTGAACAATAATCGAAAAGTGTTCAACTGAAAATTGTGACTCACTGTGAAGTTGTATGTTACTGATACTCATTTCGCGACATCACAATCCGATGTGCTACTTATAGATAATTACTACACAAAGCCAGCTATTATATTTTAAAAGATAAAAATCAACATAAATTTAGTATGAAACCTTTATTGGTGAATAACTTTAATTTGACTGGCTAGGAGTGCACTTACCGTGAGAAGTGCCTGCTGTAGAGAAGAACGTGGAGGAGCTCGGTGCGTCTAGAGAGACCTCCTGCAGCGAGGTGTTGATGGAGGACATGGTGCAGTCGCACTCACCAGCGACGCGGGACCTCGGAGAGACGATGGTGCGCTCGGCTCGGACAACAGCGATAGCCTGTGGTCATGGAATAGAAGATCTTACATTATATATTATTAAAAAGATTGTCATTGCCATACCAAAAAACTATCATTTAACGAAAAATTCTTGTAGAACAAGTATCGAAAATGACCCGATCTCGTTCGATGATTTTGAAGGGCTTGAGTCATCTTCAACAGCCTATACGTCCCCGCTACAGGGGCTCAGGCCTACTCTCCTACAGATAGTGTGTGGGCCAGAGTCCACCACGCGGGCCCAGTGCGGATCGGCGGACTTCACATGCCTGTTCAAGACATGCAGGTTTCCTCACGATGTTTCCTTCACCGTTAAGCAATCGGATAATGTACTTGAATTGAAAAGAATACCAAAGAATCATCAAAATCGGTTCGCAATTTGCGGAGTTATCGCGTAACAAACACACACAAAAAACATACAGTCGAATAGAGAACCTCTTCCTTTTTTAAAGTCGGTTGAAAATACTAATTAAATATAATAATATGTGTATATGTGTTTGGTATCAAATGAAAGGTATTGATGAGTACATTCTGAAAATATACAAGTCACATAAGAGTACCCATAAACCTCAGGAAAATCAATTTCATTTCAATTTTTCTATGGCTAATACGTTTCTTAATTTTTTTTTAAATCAAGGGATAATTAAACAAAAGCAATAATATAATTCAGTGTAGTTTATATTTCAATTGACTCTGAGTAATTATTTGAGTTAGTTTTAATTTATTTATATTTTTCTTTTAATTTTTTTGTTCATGCAAAAGCAGGTACTTTTACTTGGTTATACATTTGAATTAGAATTATATATAACTTATGAATATCAATGTAGAATTAAATTTAAATGTATGAAAAATATAAAAAAGATTACATCCAAGTCGTAGTCAACTGGGACATGGTTCCCAGGTATGGCCTGCACGGAGCACAGCGGACATATGTAGTCGAGCAGAGTGTACGCCCAGCGCTTGGTGCGGGCCAGCGTGCACTCGTTCGACTTGTCATTCGCCTCGTGCATCTGACAACAATAAAAAAATATCGTATAAACATTCTACAACAGCGAATGCGGACTTGTACACTACTATTTGAAACCGTCATCATTAAATCTAAGTCATTTAATAACCATTTTCGAATATTTTGGTTTAGTGTATTTGTATAAAAACATTTAAAAAAATGTAAGACACAAAAAACAAAGATGGCCGTAATGAAATGACGTTTGACGTTTTCACTTAGTACAAAAGAAAATTATTTTGAACAAACAATATAAAAACCAAAACGAAACTCTGGTATTTTTCTTTATATCTGTAGATTATTCTTTCCTTTTTTAAATAGTGTACAAGAGCGGGCCAGATTTGAAACATCTCGTTTTTAGACTTTAGATTAGATCAGCTGGGAAACGTCCACTGCCGAGCATAGACTCCCTTGGTACAACACAATGTCCGGTCCCGAGTCGTTTGCATTTAGTGACTCCCCACAAGTGTTACCAGGTCATCAGTCCATGTTGGGGAGTCGGTACGGCATACACTTCTGACAATATGGCGCCTCACATCATCGTGACGTCACCTGCTTGTAAACTTTAGTTGTTGAGTTTACAAGTAGTTGACCGTCATTAACCGTTCGGCCAATCACAGTCGTTTACGATCACGTGACTAAAGTAGACAAAAAATCATTTTCTTTTTCGGTTTACTCTTATCATATCCAGTATTTTTTTTAACTGACGAAACTATTTGCATTCATTCAATACGGATCAATAGATTCTATATTTTATATGCTGTTGAATACCCAAATAACTAGATTTTTTGTATAGGAATAGTTGAAGAGCCAAAAAAGGATATATGCCACTTTTTTATCCCGGCCACGGCAAAATGTAATATTATCGTTGTAATAAAATAATAAACCATACCTCGCAAGCGATGCCGGGCGTGTACATGAAGCTATCCTTCTTGAGGACAGTCCAAGGAATTGATTTCTTGGGGAACACTAACTGGCTCGCACCGCAGGAGAAGCTGTTAGCCAAATGGTAGAATAGTGTGTTCAGCTTGTAGAACCTGAAGTCCTGGAAATCTAAGTCTGGTGACAAGAAACATTTGTATTCATTAAATAACTGGAGAGGGTGAAAAAATTAATATCATAATTGGGTAAGACAATTCATCCGACACAATTAGATTGGAATTGTATTAATATTCAAAAAGGACATTGGACAGCTCAACAGCTGTAACACTTCCACCATCCCCTTTTTAACCGGTGAACCAGAACGGTCGGGTTCCACCTTCCACCTCTAATTAGGTGACATTCCACCATTTTGCACGAAGCGTTTTGCTTCTTAATTTATGAGGAGATCAAAATCGTAAAAGTGAGGAGTGGAATTCCCTGCCAGCTTTTGTGTTTCCTGAGCGCTACAATCTGGATGTATTCAAGGCCAGAATGGATACGTTATTTCTAGGCAACAGTATCATATATCAATATCAGTACCCACACGTCCACATCGTCACTTAACATTATGTAGGATTGTTGTCAAAGAAAAACCTGTCATAGGGGGGTATCCCTATGAATAACCCACAACTTTTTAAAAAAAATTAGAATAAAAATGAAATTTGTCAACTTTTTGGTAAGCTACAAAGATGCCATACAAATATTACTCGTACTTTAAAAAAGATATACTAAAATTAATTGAAATTACCATTCAAAAAATGTTGTTATTTTAAGCCTTGTAGTCTAAATATTCTTTGATAGTATAAAAGCATTTTCTAAAAGCCATTTAGTTAGTCGGGTTTTAAATTGTTAAGTTGGTAGCAATTTTAGATTTTCTGGAAGTTTGTTAAATAATAAAATTGCCATGTTAAGTACGTTTTATTTCTTTGTATATAGAAAGAGGTCGCTATAGTAAATTCAAACATTCAGCTTGCTGTTCACTCGTATTTTATAACATCAAACAATACCAACCTTACTTTACGATATAGGATTATTTACATACGTACCAACAGAATTGCACATCTCCCAGAAGAAGCACGAGACAGCCTCCACCTTGTCCGGCATAGTGTAGATGACGTGATCGTTCCCGGTGCCGCTCCGCTCCAAGTAGTCAATGGTGCTCGAGAGCAACATCATCAAGTCCGTAGGGGGCTCGCTCTCGTCTGGCATCTTCAAACCAAACTCTTGACACCCAAGCTTTACGTCTGACGTGTAGCCAAAGGGGATTTTATCTAAAAAAATCAATATATTAAAAAATGGTTAACAACATGTTGTTGTATTCTGACAATGAATGGTGACTTTTCTGATGCTACCCGGAAAATAATTTCGGAAACTATTTTCAACCGAAAGGATATTTCAAAAAAGGATTCGATACAGTTGCCAATTCGACTGTATTTTTTATGTATGTTCGAGTGTGTTACGCGAAAACTTAGACAATTGTGAACCGATTTTGATAATTCTTTTTTGTTTGGTAGAACACACTTCAGAGTAGTGAGTAAATCAAAAACCGGCCCAAAAATCGGCCAAGTGCGAGCTGGACTCGCGCACCGAGGGTTCCGTACAGAATATGGTTATCTAAAATACGTAAAACCCTAAAAAAATATGCACCGAACATCCCGAATTCTAACGAATTCGCCTAGATTTTCGTTCTCAATTAAGTTTTGCTACACGTCACTAGATGGCGCTACTAATAAGGTAATACGCACGTCTCAAAAATATCTCGTTTGTTGTTTGGGAGCCTCCTTAAATAATTATTTTATTATATATATATTTGTTGTTATAGCGGCAACAGGAATACATCATCTGTAAAAATTTCAACTGTCTAACTATCACGGTTCATGAGATAGTGACTGACGGACGGGCGAACGGACAGCGAAGTTTCAGTAATAGGGTCCCGATTTTACCCTTTGGGCACGGAACTCTAAAAACATTAGATTGACTAAATAACTAAAGAAATAATACACAAAAAATATACACATTTCGCAACACCTCTTTTTTCTTTTCTGATTTATTCTACAGTAAAATCTTAGAAACTAGTTGTGTAATGGATAGCTTTATTTGATAAAATCAACTTACGTGGATTTATTTCTTTATGGTAATGATCAATAATACCATCTCGTATGTTGAAGCGCAGTATGGTGTACTCTCCGATGAGATAGTATCCGTCAGAGGTCTTACAATAGTAGTTCACGTCCGCTAGATAGAAACAAGTCTCGAGGATTGCTGAAACAAAAGATATACTCGTATAATGATCAGAGAGGGTAAAAGACTAATGGAATAATAAACAAGAATATGACACGAAGTATTCTATTTGGTTCCTTATCGCATAGAACGAACTTGGCGGGTGGGATGTCGGAGTAAGAAAGTAAGAGGTTTCCATCCACAACCCTTTCTTTGCTTCGGAGCAGAAAGTACAAAACACAAAATGTACAAAACGTAAAATGTACAAGAACGACGCATGTGTGGGTCGTCAGCTTCCTCATAGAGCTATGAGAATTCTACGCATGCCAAATTTTAAAGCAATTTAGGAGCAATCAAACTTTAGCATTCATAATTTAGCAGCAACCATAACTCAGTTACAGCGAGCTGTTTTTAGTGTGTCAGCTGGAGACATGGGTCTCCAGCTGACACATGCCAGGAAGGCAAACCAGTCAGGTTAGGGCTTTAGACTATAGTCAGGCATTTAAAGCACAATTACAGCAATGAGAGCCAAAAAAATTGACGATCACATTGATAAACTGTTGGATCTACGAACGAAATACCGTGTGTAAGCTGGCGACCCGTGTCACCAGCTTACACATCTGGATCTTCGTAGTTATTCAAGTTACGATTATGTATTGTACCTCATATTTTAGAGCAAAATAGCAGCGCCAGGCGCCAAAATTTTCGAATCTCTAGTGCTAAAACTGTTTGAGCTACGAGCCGATATGTGTGTGTAAGCTGGTGACATGGGTCGCCAGCTGACACATGTTGTATCTCTGAAACTACATAAGTGAGAACTTCGTTTTAAAGATCAGATGAGACCATACAATAGGAGCGTTCACGAGTCAAAATTTCAAATCTCCTGGCTGTCTAGATTCAAAGTTATAAGCAAAAAACTATTTTCCCGCCAAAAAATTCAAAATAATCGCACGGACGCCGCTGAGCGGGCCGTTGCCGTTCCGTGCGCTACGCTATTACAATAGATTTTCAACTTAGCCATTATTGTTTTAAGATTCATTTTAACCTGCACTTTCGTATCGATTCAATTGGTATATTGAACGTGTTAGACCAGGAGCCGACTGAAATAAGCAATGGTATACTACCGATTAACTTCATAGAGAGATTACGAACGATCTTCACCAAATTTGAGGTCTAGCTAGAATCTAACCCTTCACCGTTGGTGCATAATTCAAATCTACTAATTTAACTAATAGGAAATCAAGATTTAGTTTAGTAATGAATCAACATATAAGAAATAACACTTTATGGTGTGTGTGAGTGACACAATATAAGAGATATATGAAAATAACTAAAAATAAATGTTTGAGAAATCTATATCATGTTTTATTCAATAATTGCTACTGAAAATATACTAAATACCGAGCTCAACAATTATTGATCATGTTGATATAAGCTGTATATGTTGCACATATACCTCTTATACTATGTTATATCACACCGTAAAGTGTTATCCCTACTAGTCCCTACTTTCCCTACTAATATTATAAATGCGAAAGTAACTCTGTCTGTCTGTTACGCTTTCTCGCTTATACCTCTCAGCCGATTTTGATGAAATTTGGCACAGACAATCTTTAGACCCTGAGAAAGAACATAGGCTACTTTTTAATGCGAAAAAGGGTTTTGTTGAAAGGGGTTGAAAGGGGGGATGAAAAGTCGTATAGAGGTATCGTTATTTTTAGAGCTAGAAGCTTGAAACTTATTTTTTAGGCTGTTGATTCGATATAAAGTCCATAAAATTCATCATCATCATCAACAGTCTATATATGTCCCCACTGGAGGGGCTCAGACCTACTCTCTTACAGAGAGTGTATGGGCCATAGTCCACCACGCGGGCCCAGTGCGGATCGGCGGACTTCACATGCCTGTTCAAGACATGCAGGTTTCCTCACGATGTTTTCCTTCACCGTTAAGCAATCGGATAATGTACTTGAATTGAAAAACAACTCATAGGTACACGGCTGGATTCGAACCCGGTACCCTCAGATTGATAAAATTAGTTGAATACTAATTCATTTAGGTTTGTTCTCTGTGGTTACGGTTGTCTAAATAGTTTCACACCTTACTGATAGATGGCGCCACCGTCTAAATAAAACGTGATATTGAAATTATTTTAAAGCTCTATCTCTTTCAATTGATGAGCTAATCAGATATAGTAAAGCATGAGTCTGTTTGACATTAATGCAATTGCACAGCAATCAACAAGGAATAAAAATAATGCCCCATGAAAATTGGTAAGCGATTAGATTTCAAACAAAGGAAGGATTACGTGTTTCATGGTTATATAATGGGGATGAAATTTTGTATGGGAACTCTGTTGTTTTTGAAGTCAATATCATGAAAATTGATACTCAGTGTTATGAACTAAAAATAAAAATGACGTGTTTTAGCGTTTTTAAAAAATCCCCCAATCCAATCTAATATATTAAATTTTCGTGTCAAGGTGTTTATAGTCGCACTTCTGCGAAACGGCTTGAGCAATTTTTTTGTTTTTTACATATATTTGGTAGGTCTGAGAATGTTGCACTCTCTTGCCCCCACCCCCGTATTTTGATCGCGACTTTAGATTAATGGTACGTCATCGACAGGAAGTCTCGCGTCAGTTTGATATTTTGTAGTACTACGCCATGTAGTTCTCACGGGATAAAACCTAAAGTCCACGCGGGCGAAGCCGCGGGAAGAAGCTAGTTTCTTATATGTTGATTCATTACTAAACTAAATCTTGATTACGTATTAGTCAAATTAGTAGATTTGAATTATGCACCAACGGTGAAGGGTTAGATTCTAGCTAGACCTCAAATTTGGTGAAGGTCATTCGTAATCTTTCTATGAAGTTAATCGGTAGTATACCATTGCTTATTTCAGTCGGCTCCTGGTCAAACACGCTCAATATACCAATTGAATCCATACGAAAGTGCAGGTTAAAATGAATTTTAAAACAATGACGGCTAAGTTGAAACTCTATTGTAATAGCGTAGCGCACGGAACGGCAACGGCCCGCTCAGCGGCGTCCATGCGATTATTTTGAATTTTTTGGCGGGAAAATAGTTTTTTGCTTATAACTTTGAATCTAGACAGCCAGGAGATTTGAAATTTTGACTCGTGAACGCTCCTATTGTATGGTCTCATCTGATCTTTAAAACGAAGTTCTCACTTATGTAGTTTCAGAGATACAACATGTGTCAGCTGGCGACCCATGTCACCAGCTTACACACACATATCGGCTCGTAGCTCAAACAGTTTTAGCACTAGAGATTCGAAAATTTTGGCGCCTGGCGCTGCTATTTTGCTCTAAAATATGAGGTACAATACATAATCGTAACTTGAATAACTACGAAGATCCAGATGTGTAAGCTGGTGACACGGGTCGCCAGCTTACACACGGTATTTCGTTCGTAGATCCAACAGTTTATCAATGTGATCGTCAATTTTTTTGGCTCTCATTGCTGTAATTGTGCTTTAAATGCCTGACTATAGTCTAAAGCCCTAACCTGACTGGTTTGCCTTCCTGGCATGTGTCAGCTGGAGACCCATGTCTCCAGCTGACACACTAAAAACAGCTCGCTGTAACTGAGTTATGGTTGCTGCTAAATTATGAATGCTAAAGTTTGATTGCTCCTAAATTGCTTTAAAATTTGGCATGCGTAGAATTCTCATAGCTCTATGAGGAAGCTGACGACCCACACATGAACGACGCTCAAGTTTATAGAAAACTGAATATTTCCCTTTTTTCTATTCAAATTTCGATCGCCTCTATGGCCTAGTGGCTAAATGTTAGATCAGCAATCTGGAGGACCTGGGTTCGATTCCCAGTGGGGGTACCTAACAGTACTCGGTTTGGTTGTTGGTGGTAGGGTTTTCGCCTGGCTAGCTACCACCATGTTATCTAAGTCTGCCGCCAAACAGCAGACTTAGGTGTGGTGTCAAAGATAGCACTTAATAAATAAAATAGCCTATATTGTTGAACTAATTTTACAATGTTTTTCAATTTTATTACAAATATGCTTACGTTATAATAGTTACTTATCTTTTTACATAAATTAATTATCGGTAAACGGTCGTTTCTGCATTTCAGCTTGTCTTTCGACATAGGCCTCCTCTAAAGATTTCCAATCTATTCTATATAGATAGAATAGAATAGAATAGATAGCACTTACCAACCAATTAATTTTTATTTATTTTCAAAACTATCCAATAAATAAAGCTGGTGCACCTATTTCTATAGTAGTTTTCGTCTGCCACGATGCTTTGTTCTGCATCTGCCACTTGCAGAACAAAGCATCATTGCGTCGTTGTCAAAGAGGCCTTAATCCTTATTGTACATTTTGCGTCATGTGCATTCTGCTACGAAAGGCCTTTCTTTATTGTAGACTAGCAGCCCGTCCCGGCTTCGCACGGGGTAGACAATTATTTATTTTTGGAAATTTGGATATAAAACACTTTTTTTCACAAATATTTTTATTTCTTAAAAAATTATTATTTATTATTTATTAAATATATATTTAAAAAAAATTATTTCAGTGCCCCCTCCACCCCGCCCGCCGCGATGCCCGGCGCGCTTTTCAGACTGCATCGCAAACAACGGCCACGGCGCTATGGCGGTTTTGTTTACTGTTTGAATTTTTTAATTCGTAATATCTTTTGAATGGAAAGTCCAATTTAAATAATTTAAAAACTATTTTATAGGTAGTTAAATGGTCTTGACCATAAAATAATTTATTTGGATAAGGATTAATATAAACACATAAATAGCAAGGTTTGAATTTGGTTAGCATTTTCATTAATGTTTAAAATGAAAAAAGTTGTTGTAGTGACATAACTACAATAGTTGGACATATGCTACCGCGGAGTTTTTTGTAGACATTATGATGTTCTTCAATATTGTTGTACATTATTTTGTTCTATCGCTAATAGTTTCGGCAGCGCATTCGACGAAAGACATTTCAAGACTCATTTTTCTACACCTTCGGTTACATTGTTCAAATTTTACCAAGGATCCCTAATTTTTTTCAAAATGAAATGTAGCCTATGTCAAATTGGAAGAATGTAGCATTCTATTGGTGAAAGAATTTTTTAAATCGGCCCAGTACTTTTTGAGCCTATTCATTACAAACATACAAAAATAGGTACAAATCTTTCCTCTTTATAATATTAGTGTAGATAGATAGATAGATACGAGGGGCATACCGAAATGATCGGGAATATAAAACAATACATACAGGAAATAACTAAATTTATTTTTATTGCTTTTCGAAGTATTCTCCGTTGCAGTTAATGCACTTTTGCATTCGTTCGAACCAATTATTATAGCAGCAATTCCAGTCCGAAGTTGACATGGTCAAAATCGTCGATTTGTATGCTTCCACTGCTTCTTCTGGACCTTGAAACCGCTGACCACGCAATAAATCTTTGATTCTAGGGAATGTAAAGTAATCATTGGGACTCAGATCAGGGCTGTATGGAGGATGATCCATTAATTCAACGTTTTCCTGCTTCAAAAACTCGCTTGTTTTCTGAGCGGTGTGAGAGCTCGCATTATCGTGATGGAGGATTATGCGTCGTTTCGGGTTACCTCTACGGAGTTCGGATATCATCTGTGGCAAACAAACCGTTGTATACCAATCAGCGGTAACCGTTCTCCGTTCCTCTAAGGGAACTGTGACTACATGTCCTGTTTTCGCGACAAACGAAGCGACCATTTTCTTCGATACGCTGCGAGAGCGGACAACTTTTGTTGGCTTGATCTCACCTGCGAAGACCCAGACAGCCGACTGATGCTTTCTTTCTGGCTCATATGAATAGATCCATGATTCATCACCAGAGACAATGTTATAAACTGCTTTTGACTTTCCTCCGTTGAAGCGTTGCAGAGTAGACCGGCACCAATTGACACGAGCCGCCTTTTGCTCTTCGGACAAATTATGGGGCACCCAGCGGGAAACTAGCTTTCTCACTCCCAGTTCACCATGTAAAACAGTTTGTATCGCAGTCATACCTATCCCTAAAGTAGCCCGAATCTGCTCATATGTAATATGTCGGTCATCCTGTATCATTCGGCGCACAACAGCGACATTTTCTGGTGTAACCGCTGTTTTTGGCCGGCCTGTGGAAGGTACGGTGCCAAGAGAAGCACGTCCACGCCGGAATTCAGAATACCAGCGATATATTGTCGTCTGGCTAGGCGCTTCACTCTTGTATATAGATATAAGCTCAGCGAGACATTGTCCCTGAGATAATCCTCGTCGAAAGTTGTAAAAAATTATGGCACGGAAACTTTCTCTTGTAAGCTCCATTTTTTTATCGACCTATCAATTTCAAACTGATATTGTTCTTTAAAAAAAAATTTTTTTTTAATTCTGTCAATTGTATTCGATTTTCAACTAACCAGTGTTTATTCATCAAAAAGAGTTTTTAATCTAATTAAATCGAAAGTACTCGATTACCGATCTTTTCGGTATGCCCCTCGTATAACGTTTATTCGACAGAAAACACAGATACAGAGAAGAAACATAAACAGAAATACACACAAACACATACACAAACAAGACATGTGAGACATACATATAAACATAATAACAAATGAGAACAACAGATTGCGTGACGTTCTGAGCTTTGATTAAATGTAAACGGAAATTCTTTTTAAACGTGTACTTGGACTGGAGGCTTCGAATGGGTGGCGGCAAATCATTCCAACATTTAGATGCACGATATTTGAAACCACATGGTCTTGGTACATGGTAGTAGATGTGTAGATGGTTATTAAGAGGCCAGGCTGTGCCTATCATAGGTGAGCGCTTATTGGTTAAGGCCACTTCTTTCCAATCGAGTGTTCTACGATACTCGCGCAATGTTTTTAAACATTGGAGCTACTTTCACTTTCCTTACCAAACGATAGATGCTGTAAAAGGCAAAGTTAATGATATGGTAATTACAAAAGAGATGTTTCGAATTCGGCCTGCATGTAAACTATTTAAAACATCAAGGAATAATATAAATATGTATACAAAAATACTATAATGACATTTTTGTATTTATTTTAATTGTACAAAATAATTATTGTTGTACTAAATGACAACGTCAAATATCATTTTATCGACGCCATATTTGTTTTCAACGTTAAGTCTTACCTGTTATGTGTGGTTTATGTTTTTGTACAAACTAAACCATGGAAGCTTAAATTACTTTTATTTGATAACGACCTTTTAAAACTATAAGTGTACAAGAACAACCTTGGCTCCATACATTCACGGAACGGGTCATTTAAATTGAAGTAATTAACATTTAATTGTCTGTGTAACTAACATACATTAGTTTTATAGTACATTGATACAACTACTGTATACATTTATAGGCATGAGTCCAAGATGAGTGCTTATAATAAACCGATGACTATACTAGCCAGCTTACTGAGTACAAGCATCATACAACGTTTTTCAATACATTTGTGATTGCCATAAAATAAAACTAGAATGATCTCACTTTGGGTAAATTCAATGAAAATTAGGTACTTCAAATGTAATAATGGCAGGAGCGAAACGGCTTTTCCCTGTTTACGCATGTAACATAAAAAGAGGCAAAGACTGAAATCCATACAGCCTAAATTTAAAATCATATTTAATAATTTTTTTTCATTTCATCATTAATTAAATAATAAATATTTAATAATTTTTTTTATTATTTCATCATGAATTAAATAATAAATATGGTATTTTCATAAAAATAACAATAATTTATAGTAATCGGATACTTCAACAATCACTCATGTACAGCATGAAAACTTTTTGATTGGATTCTATAAAAAAAAGTCTCAATTGTGCATCTGCGGCATTTATCGGTTCAACAATTGTGATTGGTGTAAAGAAAAGAGACTAGTCTGTAAACATGGTCACAAACACGGACGAAGGGTCTGTAAAATAAAACATTGCAATTGAAGTTTCAGTTTCAAAAGGTTGGAATATTGAGAACAATATACATTTGTCTAAATAAAAAATTCTAGAGTTTTATTGGCCCGTTTGAAGACCAGAATACTGTTGCATTCCCAAAACCCTAAACCTGGTTACGAATTTAAAATGACGTTAGCAAAATTGCTAAAAGAAAAATCATAAAAACCGAATCTTTTTAACAGGCAGTATCTTAAAATCCCCCAACCCCCATCATCACTTCACCACTTACACACACAGACCGCTTCTTTCACCTCACACTCTTTTTTTTTTAGCAGCAGCAGTAGATTAACCACAATCAGAATATTTTATTGTGGTACAATGGTGTTGGGTGTAATACGTAGCATCTGTATATCCTACCCAAAGTCGTACAGTACACCATTTGTACATTGGGTATTTGACTTTCATTGGATAGTCTATGAAAAAAGAGAAATAGCTCTATAATAATTTTTTTCGATACGACTAATTGTTTTTTTAGCATAACCCGAAAAGTTATTCTAGTCACGCGGTGCTAAATCTCGTAAAATAATGGTTTTATGTATTATATACCTTTAGAAGAAAATGTTCAAAATTCAATGAGAAAACCATATCTAATAAGCATTTTACTATTCGATGAACTAAATTTTTTCGCAAATTTTGAGACCTTAAATTATTACCAAATTCAAATAAAAATTTAAATTATTATGTATTTTTATTTTGGAGGCTTTATTTTAATGTCCGTTATGGTATATAAAATACAATTTAAAAAAAAGTAAAAATGTTTATGTCTTAATTATAACTTTTACAGAGTTTTGCAGGGGCCTTCCAGAAAGTAGTCTTTCGACACTTGTGTTGGAAGTGCACCGCGTCTTCCAGGCGGATTTACACAGTATTATTTACAATTCAACCCTGAACTAATTAATTGTCAAGTACTATACTAATTATTTTCAAATTAATATGTCTGTCACTTATTAATGTTATGCCAATTTGTCTCTAATGAGTGAATAATAACATATGTCAATCAGTAATGTGTGTAGTGTTTTCTTAAACTTGGGAAGACTTATATATATATTCATAGCTGCTTGGTAATTTAATATACATCTTATCTTAGGTTAAAGAAATAAAAATTTCAGGAAAACACTTACTATTAGACACTGTGTGGCGCTTAATGAAGTTCATAATATATTTCTCCTCTCTATCCTCGGCTTCTATCTTCGCATTCTCTCGTCTTTGTAGCTCTGCATAAGATATACCGGTGGAGGTGAACTTGCATTCTAGTCCACCCATATCCTGCTTGTCTTTCTTCGCTTTAGCTACATACTTCGCTTTTGCAGAATCTGGTAAATCCTGGGGAATAGGAAGAGACATGGGTTGGGTTTCAATCTGATATTTCTGTGATAGTGGGGTGGTTTAGGGGGTTGGTCTGTACCCCTCGCAGTGGTTTTTCTTGCCGGAAATGCTAATTTTTTCTATGAAAACCCTACCAGACCCAGAGACAAGTGGTAAGGTGGAAATGTAATCAGATAGGTTAGGCTGTGTTGGATTATTGTTACGGTTCTGTACCTCAAAATGAAGAAAAAAACAGTCAAGTGTAAATCGGACTCGTTCACTAAAAATCATATATAAAAAAATACACCCAACAATGCTCTACCGAAAATGTAAGTCTGATTGAAAAACCAACTTTGTAGCTATATTACATACCCGATGTATGGCTTTCAACTACAAAGTTAAGTTTGTAAACATATAAAAGCTATTTGTTTGTTTGATCACTCTTTATTTGCATCTTAACTTAAATAATTAAAACATGAAAACAGCTAATAAATATAAGTTAAGTTTGCACTGTGTTATAATTTAAAATCCTGGTTTTCAGATTTATTCCTATGGTTGTGCCGTAAGTCAACGGAAAAATACCCTATAGATTTTGGTTCTCTTACACTTTTTATGGAAATGGTTTAAAATACAGCAACGTCTTTTTATTGTTGACTTATAAGTTTTATTTTTCAGTTCCAAGGTACAGCAGACTTGAGTATTCGATATTAATTTCAACCTGATATCTTCATGCGTTCCTGAGAAAAAGAGTCTTGACATACAGACAGACGGACAACAAAGTTATCCTAAAAGGGTTCCTTTTGAGGTAGGGAACCCTAAAAATGTAGCCCTGGAGTTTTTTTTCCTTAGCGGGGCGCTTTTGTACACCCTAACCCATAACCTTTAACATTGGGAGATCCTGGAACCTGTATTGTTTTGTGATAAAATGAAGATCTGACCGTACCTAGCAGTTATTATGAATTTACATGCATCGAAAGAAATTAAAAAACCAAATACCTTCCATAGCTGGCCCGCTACCTGCGCAACATCAGCCAAATTCGAGTAAATTATACCTTTTTTCTTCATTTCCTCCTTATAATCGATCATGTAGAAGTAGAATGCATTCCTAGGCTTAGCTTTTTTCGACATTTTTGCACGTATTTAACAGGTAATATTGGGTAATATCCTCACAAAATAAAGATATCTTAATATCGTTACCACAGATCACTATATAACCACTGAGCAAGTAATAGTAAATCACTATATAACGATCACCTAGGGCATATAATCAAAGATGGTACATTAAAGCTACATTAAAGGGATGCATATAATCACTACGTTACGATCACAGACGATCCTAGGAGCAGTGAGCATATACCATCATATGAGTGAAACGAGAGTGCGTGCGGCAGGCAACAGTCCCATGACCAAAGAGTAGAGTAATAATAGGGAGTATGACCTTGAATCCTTGAATCGACGTACCGACCGACCGAGCTGCACCTACCCACTGAGCAAGTAAATCACTCACCTACCTACCGGCTAGGGTTGAGCCACACGTTACTTTATTATTGTGTGAATTTTGGTGTCTTTTGTATTAAAAAAGGGACCAGAAAAAATGATTAGCTCTAGATCACGATTTATATATAATCGAAACATATTAACCCAATATACAGTTGGGTAGGGTAATCAAAGGTTTTAATCATTACAATAATACGTTCGTAAATAATATTTATGGTCAATTGAGCATTCTTCTCAATAACCAATTTTTTAAACAACACGAAAAAATTACTAAAAATCTACACGAGGAACGAACATAATCTTAAATATTAAAAATCAGTCTTATCTTCAATAATAACTAACTAATATACTTGAAATAAATGTAATTTTTTGGGTTCATATAGTTGAAATAATAGTACATAAATACAAAAATAGTCTGCTAATCCACTCTAAAATCAATCAACCACCAAGAGATACGTGAATACTGATCGGCACACATTTCGAATTGAGCGCAAAGAGTAGAGTAATAAGATTGAGCGTGAGAGTGGTTCGCGAGAGTATGCAGTATTAATATCTAATCTATTAGACCAGGGTCGAAAATTTTTAAAACCAAAAAATAATAATAGTAGGATGAAACCCATTAGAAAAGGAGGGGAATATTATAAAAATGAAAGGAAAAATAAATTACGGGCGATCTGAGGTCGGGAAGGGGATGGGGGTGAGTTTTTAAGGGTAAAAAATGATTTTTCTCGATTTCCGGCAAAACTAAAAGTCGTATCGAAAAAAGTTAAATGGCAAAGTTGTAGGTAATAAAAAGATCTAAAACTTTTGTATTCACACTTTTTTCACATAACCTCAAAATTTATGTGAAAAATCCAAAAAAAAACAAGTTTTTGGTTTTTTATTTTTATCTTTTACAAAAAAATTTTTTTTTAAACGAAATTTGGTGAAAACTTACCTTTTTATGTCCCAAATACGCTGTAATTTATTTGATTAAAAATATTTATTTTTTCACCTTATTTTGAATTAATATCAAAAAAACACCCTAATTTTCAATCGAAAATTCACCTGTCAAAATATCAGCTTTTTTCAAAAAGTTGGTATGGTTTCTGTTCGTTGAAATCTCTACTTTCCGATGGTGAAAAAAAAATTATATGTTACTACAGTAAATCTTCTCAGAAAATGCAAAAAATAAAAAAAAACTTGAATTCGTAAATTTTTTTAATTATTATAAATAATTTTGAGCTATTTATTAAAATTTACACTTTAATTACTCGAAAAACGTTAGATTACATGTGACATTGATAACAAAAAAATTGCAAATAAAAATATACTACTATAATTAACAAACAAATAAGTTAATAAAATTAATATTTAATAAGACATCTACAATATTTGGAGAAAGTTGTCGAATCTTCTTTAAATTATATGCGTAAATGCCTATTTATAACTATTTAAAGATAAATTATATATACCTGAGTAGATATACCTGAGTGACCTACGAAAAATTGTAGCCCATCAAAAGGTATTTCGTGGAGAAGTGGGGAAGGGGCTAGGCGGGTCTGGGTCTTACTACATACATACCTACTATTATATACTATATATTTCGTAGCAGCTGTTACAACCGTTAGCCTAACCAGTATTCGAAATACAGTACAGTATACAACATCGTTTATAAAAATACACGTGCACGCTTAGTTTCTTGAAGATAATTGTGACAAGTTTACTTAAAAAAACAAAAAACTTTTCGAATCTGCATAGGAAGGTAAATACTATCTCTATTTTTATCTGTATCAATCAACTCAAACATAAAAATCGTAATATTTTCTTTAAAAAATAGTATGCTTAACGTAACATAACCTAAAGATTGAAATTAAATGATATTTTAGTACAAGATAAAAAAATAATAATCTCCTTAATTTTGCACAAACAAATTTAGTTAGTCACATGAAAAAAATATATATTTCAAAGTACATAAAAAATATATTAAAAATCTATAAAATATATATCGTAAATGTATTTTTAATAACAAACTTTTGGCCGATTTCCATATATATTTAATACATTTTTAATACATTTATAATATATTTTTTATACATTTTGACATTTATTTCTTCAAGATTTTTTTTTCATGGAAGTTTATTCACGATAAAATAGTGAAGGCATTATTAATTCGATTTTGTCTTTTCAGATTATCAGTATGGATGAATCTATTTGTATCATCTGCAATAAGGCTGATGATAAGCAAGTGTATGCAATAAAAAAAGCAGCTTTGAATCGTTTAGTGGTATCCAGCAAGAAAAGAATCGACAATAAATACAAAAAGTTTGAGACTTTGACATCAGCTTTTATTCATCGAAGTTGTCATTTATTTAGTTTATTCATAGATGAAATTATTTATAATAATTAAAAAAAAAATTCGAATTGAAGTTTTTTTTGATTTTTTGCATTTTCTGAGAAGATTTACTGTAGTAACATTTTTTTTTCACCATCGGAAAGTAGAGATTTCAACGAACAGAAACCATACCAACTTTTTGAAAAAAGCTGATATTTTGACAGGTGAATTTTCGATTGAAAATTAGGGTGTTTTTTTGATATTAATTCAAAATAAGGTGAAAAAATAAATATTTTTAATCAAATAAATTACAGCGTATCTGGGACATATAAAGGTAAGTTTTCACCAAATTTCGTTAAAAAAAAATTTTTTGTAAAAGATAAAAATAAAAAACCAAAAACTTGGTTTTTTGGATTTTTCACATAAATTTTGAGGCTATGTGAAAAAAGTGTGAATACAAAAGTTTTAGATCTTTTTATTACCTACAACTTTGCCATTTGACTTTTTCCGATACGACTTTTAGTTTTGCCGGAAATCGAGAAAAACCATTTTTTACCCTTAAAAACTCACCCCCATCCCCTTCCCGACCTCAGATCGCCCGTAATTTATTTTTCCTTTCATTTTTATAATATTCCCCTCCTTTTCTAATGGGTTTCATCCTACTATTATTATTTTTTTCACTTTTTATTATTTTTCAAGGCTTCTACCCTGGTCTATATGGCGAGAGGCCCAACTAAGCAACCGACGAACCGATGCCGCGCCGCCGCCCCCACCCGCCCCGCATACGTTTGCCCGATGCGCGTTTGCGCTTGCAGAGACGGCCCGCGCCGTCGGGTTCTCCGTTCCCGCGCTTTTTTATGTGTGCTAATTTAGGTGAACTACGAGCTTGTGTGCGTGCGTTTCAGAACTCTTGTATGAAGTTGCCGCCGCACTCTCGTTCTCTCTGCCAAAACGATCACTCACAGGTGCTCACAGATCACCAAAGAATCAGATCAGAGAGAGAATCTATAGTAACTATATTCTTTGGAGAGAATAAAGAGATTTATATGGTTACGATCAAAGAATATAATTACTCGTTACCACCGTAAGAGTTTTCCCTATGGAAAAGGCAAAGGCAAACACCATACAGCCATGTCTTTAATAATGATATTCTATCTTAGAATTGAATGAAGGTGATAAAATTAGGCTTAAAGAAGTATTGTTATTGAAGTATCTCTAATGTAGGCTTTAATTGTAATTTGCCATACATCACATATTGTTTCATTTTATACGGCATTTTAAAAAAACTTTACCCTAAAATACGGCCTTTTCAGATTTTAGATACGGTAACACAAAATTCGACTGAAACAACAGTGGTCAGTCATGTTATTAGTATGTTTTTGTCATGAATGTCATCTGTCATTGTCAGTTCAGGTTTGTTCGTACATATATAGTGATCTGTGGTTTGTTCGTATCGTCATATTGAATTTTCTGGACTAATTCTCTTGGGACACGTGGATCTTTATATTTCATCTATTTTGTTTCACAACCGACTATTGTGCATCGTCAGATCAGATCATCAAGATTGTTTGTGACGAAGGTAGTGGATTGGTGTAAGAGTTCTGCAACGAACTCTTCAAGTTAAACAAGCTACTCAAGCAAGCTCTTATCAAGTGTTTACAGAAGTAAAAGTAAAAATGTCTGAGTTTAGGGACTGGTATAACAGCGTCCCGTTTTTCACACGATATTGGCTCACTTTCACAATAGCTCTTAGCTTATTTGGTCGATTTGGCCTTTTGAACTATCAGTACTTGTTATTGGAATATTACCCCTTCATTCATCAATTTCAAGTAAGTATTTTGTCTGTATTTTTAGTCTACTCTTAATTCGGCTATGTACTCACCTCCGTAGTCTAGTGGCTACATGGACTAATGCCCAGAAGTAGTGAGGTTGATTCATAGTTATAGGTCATGAAACCTAAGTGTGCATGGTTGTAGCTGCATGAGTCTGTTGTCAAAAAGCATATTAAGCGAAAGCAGAGCACTGTTGTCTTCGAGTGATAGATGACAGTATACATATATCTGGATCACAGTAAAATGTAAGACTATTTGTGTGACACACACTGTTGAAACTAAAAGAATGTCAACAAGGGTTAGGGTATACAAAAGGGGGCGCAAGTCCCGCCTTAGCGCCCCCTCTTGTGCACCCCAACCTCAACAAGCTCCATGACTGCCTTAGTGTCTAGTTGCCTTAGTATTGCACCCTTCTCGGTCTGAATAGTTAAGCCTTAGGATAAATGGTAGTTACTGGTGACAGGCCCAGGCTTAGTCACCTTTTTAGCTACATTAAAGGTCCTTAAGAAATTTCTAGAACAGTTGCCTCGGTGGCCATGCACTGAGGCAACTTAATTAAATTCTTACAAACTTTAGGTTATTCCATGACTTTGAAAATATTATACAAAGTGCAGGCAGGATTGGAAAATTGGATGTATACCTACTGGATAAAAATGAAGTAGTCACCAAGACAGGTGTCAACCAGCTTAAAAATAGAATGGACAGAGAAAACAAATCTAAGAAAGAGTCATTGGTGGAGAATAGCTGGATGTAGGCAATATAAGCTGCATCAGCTGCTTGCCTGAATAACAAATAATAATTAACAATTATCTTGATAATTTTCATTCCTGTCTTCTCTTTATAGATATGGCGACCACTCACAGCGCTGTTCTTCTACCCAATTGGTCCATCGACTGGCTTCCATTTCCTAATAAACTGCTACTTCTTGTACAACTACTCTCAACGACTTGAAACAAGCATGTTTGCTGGGAAGCCTGCAGATTACTTCTACATGCTGCTGTTTAACTGGCTGTGCTGTGTTATCGTCGGACTGCTTGTTAGCTTGCCGGTATGTTTGATTGCATATATTTATTGATCAGGTAATGGTAAATTTACTAAAATAAAAAATAAATTTAAATTTGGTCTAACAGATGAACAGTAGGATGCCACCTGTATATGATTGATATCTCTGTGGCTTCGTTCACATCACATCACATTCCACACTGCAGGAGCTCAGGCCTACTTTCATACAGAGAGTGTATGGGCCATAGCCCACCATGCGGGCCCAGTCCGTATTGGTAGACTTCACATACACTGTTGAACTTCTTCTCAGGAGTCTGCAGGTTTATTCATGACGTTTTCCTTCACCAAAGAGCCAATGGTAATGAAATGAGGAAATGATTTTTATCATTCGTACATTCGGCTTTGTTCATGGGTTGTCAACCTTTATCATGCATGATGCATGGTGCCAAACCGCAGTGTAAAACTCTGTCATTCTGTATTTAGTCAAATCTACTATTTGGGAGTCATTAATTTGAGTATGAAAGAAAGAAACAAAGATTGAAGTGACAAGCCAAAAATATGGACTGCAGTCATATCCAAATAAAACAGCTTCCAAAATTCCTCATGAAATTAGCCAAATCAGCATTTCTCATCAAATAAAATTATGGTAAATCATCATTCGATCCATCAATATGAATAATGTTCATATTTTGAATTGATTCAGGTTTTTGGGGTCAACAAATTGGAAAAGTTGTCTGGAAATATTATTGAAATTTGGATAGGACAATGTCTAATGTTAGCTGACATAGTTTTAATATTCAATTTTCGTATTTTATAATAATAAAATGGATTTGATTTTGATAACATTCATTGTTGCCGATGCTGAACTTCTTGGTTTTACATTCTATTTTGTCTTTGAAGCTTTTATTCTTTTGTTTTTACGTTTTGTTTTGTTTTTATATAGTACATTGATGGAACCCAAAATGGTTGTTTAATTTTATCTTTTATCGCCCGTAAATAATATTTATATATTAATAAAAAATCCAGATTCTGATGGACCCCATGGTGCTGTCAGTGCTATATGTGTGGTGCCAGCTCAACAAGGACGTTATAGTGTCGTTCTGGTTCGGAACACGCTTCAAAGCCATGTACTTGCCATGGGTGCTGCTTGCCTTCAACCTTGTCATAAGCGGAGGGTAAGTTTATATTATTATTTTGTAACTAGTCAACCAGAAGAACGAGGGCACAACCCTCACTCAGTTGTAATCACAGTTTCTCACTTCTTTTCCCTTAGACACAGTCTCAGTCCTGAACTAGATATTAAAACAGTCATTTTCTTTGGTCCGGGATATTTCTGCACAGGCTGGATTGTCTAGGGAGTGTCCTCGGTGAACATATCTGAGAAGTTTATCAGTTTATTATAAATGTACCATATTTTGTTTTCAGTGGCGTGATGGAGCTTATTGGCATCCTAATTGGTCACCTGGCATTCTTCTTGCTGTTCAAATACCCGCAGGAGTTTGGCGGCCCAGCCTTGCTCAATCCACCTCAATTTTTGTAAGTCTACTCTTCTTTTATAGTCAATGTCTAATAGTGTATAGTATTGTGTGTGTGTGTATTGTTAGAAAAAGTTAAACTTCAGCTAGATGAATACTGGCTGCATGCATAGGAGGCTAGTAGTTCTTAGCAAGGAGACTTGTCTCTGTGGCGGCGGCGCGCTGCCCCCGCAGATCAGATTGCTTCACCCCTCCGTTCATGGAGCGTGCGCTAGTATTTTGTGTCTGTTTAGACTTTGATATAGTTAAATTATTCTGAAATATAGTGGTGTTTATAATATATAATTAGTACAATGGGCAACGGTGATATAAAATGCTACGTAATAGACAAAAATGATTTTTAAAAACTCTTGTAATATGATTGAGTATGTCTGTCACAGCTGCAATGTTATAAAATTGAAATTCGAAATAATTATTTAGGTAATACATGCCATGCCTGCTTGTATTTCATATAAAGTGGAATTGGTTGAATATTATTATTTAAAAAAATGAAAGCTATGTCGTTGGTGTTTTTGTTTCAATTTATGTCAAAATTTTTTAACGTAGTGCCGCTACAACAAAATATCCTATAAGTTAGCCGTTTTTTTTATATTTTTACTTATTTTTTAGTATATTAGCCAACTAATCGTTAAACTCTATCTAACAGGAAGCAAATATTCCCGGACACGCGATACGTCGGCGGCTTCGGTACAGCGCCCCAAGCCAGGGTCCCGACGAGGCCGGGGGGCAACGTATTCGGGGGCCACAATTGGGGCCGGGGCCACACACTAGGAGGCAACTGAGGGTCCTACAGACAACGACATACAATGGACTTTCTACTAATGTAGTACAGTTTAAAGTGTAGCAACATGTGTTATGTTGCCATCCTTTGAAAAATAAGCTACTAAAGTGTTGGAGTTTGTTTCTCAGAGTAATATTGCATAGAGTCAATGTAAATATTTAATTTGAAAACTGGCGGCAAACATAACCGATTTAAAAATAGAATGGACAATCATAGACTAATATGTTTTGACATCCGATTCCTAACAAGGGATTACAGTACATTTACAAAAAGAAAATTCATATTCAGAAAATATCAGAAAAAGTATATTGTGTTCTGTCCGTCCTTGTCATTCCAGGCCATGTCAGGGCCAGGGCCCCTAGGCACTTGACATTTCGGGGCCCCTTTCAATTTGGTAGACAAGTGTAAAAGTTTTCCACAATTAAGAATACCAACTTTTAAATAACTCGAATGAGTGATATATACTTTTAAAACTTTTAAGATTATACGAAGGTTCTGCCAGGACTGGGCCTCTAGGCCAGGGCCTTGTAGGCCTAGGGGGAAATCCGGCACTGGACATGCGCAAAAACGCGAATTTTCAGCAATTTTTATGATTTCTTTCTATGGAGTTTTTAAATAGTGTATCGAACTCCATAAAGTAGCAGAAGTTGTCATAAGTACATTGTAATAATAATTTATAACAAATATTTTTAATTTTTGCAGTAGTAAAATTGAATTTGTCAATAAACCAAAAAATGTGGACAAAACCATATCAGGGGGGCTGATCCTAAATAGAAAAATAGAGGATTGATTGATTTAATAAATTAATTGTAAATTATGTTACGTTTTAAAGCTTATCATATTATTTTGTATCCCATCATAAATCAATCAGTATTTGGACACGTGTCCCTGAGATGATTTTTACGTTGACTCTGTAATTTATTGTTCTGTATTGGGTGGGTAATTAATTAATTGGTAAAAGTTGTTGAATGTAAAGAGATCTTATATGAGTTATATACTTGGACATTAACACTTATATAATTTATTAAAATGATTTGATCCAGGATCTGCAAGTCACCCGTTTCAATAGATTTGCATTGGAGTTGCTGCTCTTTGTAGTGAATATAATGTGTATTTTACTCATTTCGTTTATAGCTGTCAGATCTGTACGTATTTTGTTGAATTTAGCTTATCACCCTTCACAATGGCGAATATTAAAGTGACTTTTGTAATTTTATGTATAAAGTTTAGAATAATGACGAGAAAGCGAGTACGCGCAAAACTGAAGCTAATAAAACTAAGCCATTCTGGCTTATATTCCCTACAAGCTCCGTCAGTAGTCATGCTCCAATTTTAGCGCTTTTAGATTTTTATTTTAAATATCGGTTTCTGCAACAAATGAGTATCACAATACGGCGTACATGAACATTATAAATATTACTGAGCTACGAGCGTAAATAAGTGTTGTTTACGATTACGCGTAATATTTTTTGGTTCACTCGATCCAAGACTGTCCTTATTCGGTGTTATTATCTTGAAATTCAAAGGTGTTGTTAAGAAAAGGAAATTTATTGCAAATAGGCGTGCGAGATATCAGATCCTGTTTGTTTTTGAATTAAAAAAAGAAAAAAATGTTAGGCGAATAACCTAATTTTTTTATATTTTCACTATTATACGAAAAAACTACTATAAAATTGTATAGTTTGAAAAATTTACATTTATAAAAATTATCTTGCATTTAAAAATGTTTTAATACATTATGATTGACTCATAAAAAGTATTTTAAGTTAGATTAAATTGTGAAGGAACACATTAATTTTATTGCTTTTAATGAAATTTTAATGTTTTAATTAAAAAAGCTTTTTCACGTTCAATAAATTAGTATTCATTTTGTAAAATATTTTTGGAAACAAGATGTGTAGTTAGCCAGCCTGTACACGCAGTGGCGTAGCTAGGGGGGCAAGGGCCCTGGTGCATAGGGAGAGAATCGGGCCCTCCTCTTCTTGCTTAGATAGATAGATAGATTATCATTTTATTTGCCAGCACAATAAAAAAAAACACACACACACAAGAAGAAGAACACACAATATAAGTCAGAAATAACAGCATAGTTTATAGCAATGTATCATGCCAGCAAAAAGGCCCTAGCTCAGCATAATGTTGTGGACTACGAGCCCACAACGCTGGTAATTCTGCTGGTGCTTCTTTGCAAGTTTTTAAATTTTTCATTTTTTTTTTCAAAGCTGAGACTAGAGGGCCCCCTGAGCTCCGGGGCCCTGGTGCACTGCACCACCTGGCCCTATGATAGCTACGCCACTGTGTACACGTAAAGTCAAGTGCAAAAATGCAGTCAGTTAAAAATATATATTTTTGTACATAATTATGTAATCAGACATCAGCCATTTATCAGGAAAATGTGCGCCGCCGCGGTGGCGTGTAAAGGAAAAAGTTGAAAACTGATCACCCTTTTCGTACCGCGACTGTACGTCACGGCATAATATATTACTTTGAATATAGCAAGAAAACTTTTAATGTTTCAGTAATTTACCATTTCACCTATTTTCATGTAAATATATACGTCGTATTATTTTTTGTTATAGGATTCAATATTAATATGAATCCACGTCATAATTTATATATGTACACTGTATTAATTTATGTTATCAGATTTCAAAACACTATAGTTGTGTAATTAATTAATACATACAGTAATTTATTTTACAGTTATTTCTTATTTTTGCAATCAATATGTATAATATTATTGTATAGTGTTCACAAAGCTGCGACTTTGTAAAAAATAACTTTATGAGGAGCAATAAATGTTATCTTACAGTTCCTTGTATTGTTTTCTTTTATATCTTAGTCTTATATATATTAAGTAAAACTTTATATATCAACTGAATATGTCAAAAGTAAAAGATGAAATTCTGTGTGCCGTCCCCAACTACTTGCTTGATCAGAATAAAAAGTAACTTAGGGAGCAGACCATACTACGTAGTAAAAATGTTGGTTGTGCATTTTTATTTTTACTCTAATTAAAGATTTATAGCATAAACACTTGTAATTGTAACTTTCTGTTTGCAAAAAATGATTCCAAACTATATTTATGAATTAATATGTGAATACTAGACGGGGTGGGGGCTTGACATATACTACAGTATATATACTACATAGTATGGGTATGTTCCCTTATAAGGACCAAGTTCTCACTGCATACTTAGATATTTTTTTAAATGTATGATTGTTTTCGCATTTGGTCTTCATCTTACCTGAAGGTGATGATAAAGCTGTTGGATGGTAAGAGTGCACACCCGGAAGCCTCAACCTCATTGAGGCGCTTGCGCTGCCACCTTTCATACCGGAACATAACACTGCTGTTTGGTGGCAGACTGAGGTAACATGGTAGTAGCTAGGTGGACATAGAAAATGTCTTACCACCAATCAAACTGTGTACCCACAAGGAATCGATCCCGGGCCTTATTCGAAGGCAGTTAAAGTCACATCACAAGTATATTGAACTGGGTTCTTTTTCACTTTGTTAAATAAAAAACAAAACGTACATGATTACAATGACTATATTACAGATAAGACTAAAAAACTTAATGATGTTCCTTGGGATCGTGTTTGCCATGCTCCTTCTCCCACATAGCTATGAATTCCTTCTTCCTCTGCTCACGTTTCTTGAAGTATTCTGGGTACTGTGCCCTCTCTAGTGGATGCCAGTAGTCGAGCACCCAGTCTGGTGGGGTCACTACACGCTCATGGGCCACGCCTCCTACGCTTGTTGCAACTGGAAAGGTAAATAAATTATTATATGACTGGCTGCCACACAGATGTTGACATGTACAAACTTCTATATATTCATCCGACTTCAAAAAAGGAGTAGCTTCTCAATTTTATTCGACTATGTTTTTAGAGTTTTGTACCCAAAGTGTAAAAACGACCCTTTTACTAAGACTTCGCTGTTTGTCCCTCACCATGCTGTATCTCATGAACCGTGATAGATAGACAGTTGAAATTTTCACAGATGATGTATTTCTGTTGCCGCTATAACAACAAATACTAAAAAACAGAATAAAATAAATATTTAGGTGTTCGAGCCTTCCGGCTTGACCCACTGTGAGATAAACCCTTCTGAACATCAGCGCCATCTAGTAGTTTCATAGTGCAAATACACAGCGCGTCGGTGATTGGCTGTGCTGTAACGGTAGTGGGAGGTGTCAGCGCGGCTGTCAGGCACGCGAGTCGCGTGTCTCTTCAGTACGCTTTTGAATCTTCAGCGTCGTAGTAGTGCGCAACACGAAAATTCATCGACGACATTGATTTACAAGGATTACAGGTAAAATCATACCTACATTTATTATTATTTTTTCATGGTAACTTGTTGTGGATTTCCTTAGTTGGATAGGGAAACAATCTACAACGAAACACCTGAATATAATGCAAGCATGTCGCCCCCGGCACACGCAGGCGTCACAACGGTGTCGCCCTTATCGTTTCGCTAAGAATGATACTAGGACCAACAACGGTGCAAGCATGTCGCCCCCGGCAACTGCAGGCGTCACAATGGTGTCGCCATTATCGTTTCGCTAAGCACGATACTCAGACGAACAACGGTGCAAGCATGTCGCTCCCGGCACATGCGGGCGTCACAATGGTGTCGCCGTTATCGTTTCGCTAAGAACGATACTCAGACCAACAACGGTGCAAGCATGTCGCCCCTGGCACATGCAGGCTTCACAGGGGTGTCGCCATTATCGTCTCACTACGAGCGATACTAAGTCAATAACCAACTCGGTTGTTGCAAAGCACCAAACGTTGTGAGACGCATCAACTGAGACGTCTGGTCGCATCGACCGAGACGTCACGTCGCATCATCTGAGACGACGTCGTATCAACTGAGACGACGTCGTATTGACTGAGGCGACGTCGCATCGACTGAGGCGACGTCGCATCGACTGAGGCGACGTCGCATCGACTGAGGCGACGTCGTATCGACTGAGGTGACAAGTCGCATCTGCCGAGGCGAGGGTCGTAGTGACTGAGACGTCATGTCGCATCAACCGAGGCGACAGTCGTATCGACTGAGGCGACGTAGTATCGACTGACGTGACAAGTCGCATCTGCCGAGGCGAGGGTCATAGTGACTGAGACGTCATGTCGCATCAACCGAGGCGACAGTCGTATCGACCTAGACGTCACGTCGCATCAGCCGAGGCGACGGTTGTAGCGACTGAGACTTCATGTCGCATCAACCGAGGTGACAGTCGTATCGACCGAAAAGTCACGTCGCGTCAGCCGAGGTGACAGTCGCATTGATCGAGGCGACAGTCACATTGATCGAGGCGTCAGGTCGTATCACCCGAGACGCCGCGTCATATCAGCCGAGATGTTGGGTCGCGTCAACCGAAACGCCGGGTTACATCAGCCGAGGCGTTCGGTCGCATCATCCGAGACGTCTAGTCACACCTGCCAAGGCTTCGGGTCGCATCAGCCGACTCTTGAGATATCTATTGATGAGACCAAACGCATTGATTGATAAGTCCTTGTCGTATCAATGATACGACTGGACTCACGTTTTCATACAACACGTAGCACGTCGCAAGCATTCTATCACATCACAATGACGTCTCACTGACTGTGATGTTTTGGCTTCAGTACAGATCATGGCACCTATGGTCATGGACTAACTGTGCCAAGGCCTGTTCCAACAGAAGAGAACGATTTTGGCAGTCATTGACGACCACTACTTTGGTGGTTGAATGCCGTAGGAGGTCGAAGATTTATCCCAGTCGGACCTGTTCGGCGAATCCCTCTCACTGTCAACGTAAGCAAAGCTGCGAGTCGCAGTCCCTACAGAAGAGGGATCGACCCTCACCAGACGATACCTCAATGTCAGAGAAAAAATACCGGTGCATTAGGTTGATACCACGCGTTTGGCTACTGGGACGCACCCTCTACTGAACTGTACTCTCTACACATAGTCATGGTGAGGATTTACGCGAGGTCCTATTACCTTTTTATGTGCACGATGCAACTTCTCAACCCGAGACGCACCTCAAAAGCCAGTTCCTCAAGGAAACGAAGAGAGTCCCCATTGGGACATCCCACTACCAAATCTTCCCGTCGGGAACAAACATTCACCGACATGCAAACCTCCTGTTTCGAACGCATGATGCACTTACTGTCAGATCAAACCCACTTCAGAGTGGGATGAACCATAGGAGTCAGATGAAGATAACATTCTATCCGAAGATTTTCCGAGCACTTTCTTTCTATGTAGCGTAACCAGGTACGCAGGAAACTGTTGTAAACCTCCCGTGGAGACAGGAAACAGGAAAAGATATATTGCCGGCACAAATTGAGTCATCACAAAGGAAGCTGAATGAACTAAAATCGTTAGCTACAGCCTCAGAAACAGACGCTATTGTCGTCCGTAACTTCACGCCACGTAAATCTGAAGCTGAGCTGAAATTAGCATATACTGATCCAAAACTGTTTAAGCCAGGTTGAATATGTTTACGTTTAAATAAAGATGTCTGGATAAACGCCCATTACGCCGAGGCTCAGGAGACGTTCCATGCAACTCCTGTTTTTCGCCAGACTAAAGCTGAATAGTCTCCAAGCAACATCAACACCCGCCTGGAACTCAGTTTGTCAACTGGAACGGACTGACTTGATCTTGGAGTTGACCTTTCATGAAAAATGCTTAAAGGTGGATCCAAATCTGCAGTTGGAGATCCAGAAAAACTTCCTGAATCAACAACGCGCTTTCAGGAAAGTTAGTGACGGTTCGCTGCAATACACATATGGTAGAAGAGACCAAACAATAGACATAAACGCCCGAATAAGGTGCTCAATGTCATTTTACCTGATATTCCCCCATTGGATACTTATCTCTACTAGGAAGAGGAACTAACGGAGGCAGAAGGGGGGGGGGGGGGGGTCTATACGTTTTTTAACGATAACGACAAGCCCCAGTCGCAAAACTGGTAAGAAATTTCTACCGGCATCGGCACATAATAATTCAGGTAAAACTCAATGGGCAAATCAGCACCGTGATCGAAAAGAAAACGTCTGAAACTTTCGACCGATACCAGAGAACAATAGAAGCAGTACCTACAAAAATAGTTCTGCCCTGGCTAACGGAAGGATGCCTTAATGTAGATATTTGCATGCAGGTGAAGTACGGGATCAGATTCGCCCGAACTTTTTCACTGGTTGCTCTGCAAGCAATTCTTAGTTTGCTGGAAGGCTACGGTATATTCCTTTCTTATAAAACCACCGTACGAAATATTAAAAGTCGAAAATTGCAGCTAATTCAAACCAAGAACCTCTGAGATATTGATGCAATAAATATCAAAGCTTCGAGATGAAAAGGACTTCCAAAAGTCAAAATCTTTATTCGTAAGCATAGGTTGTACATAGGTGTTCCATTATGGGTTTTTTAAATATTCTTAAGAGAAAAATCTGACGGCTCCCAAATCGTCATCATCGGCGAGCTATATGGGTCCCTACTGCGGGGGCTCGGGCATTCTTACCCACATTGTACGACCACCAAAATGTTCGAATGATAAGTCTGAAACAGGTATCTCAATCGATACAAAAATATGATTATTGGGTAAAACTCTTTAGTAAACCACACAGAAGGTACTTCTTCTTCGTTTTCAAAGGCATTATTTATAATATTAGCCGTTTACCCCTCTGGCTATCAAGTGCCCAATCGATTGAGTGGCCTCTATACTTCGCCAGAATGGAATTCGAGTGATAGTTTATCTTGATGTTGTTGTTGTTTTTGCCTATGAATAAACAAAACAAAACCATGTTAGAAAAACAGACGATTTGGACCATTTGCTTTTTGACAAAGCTAAGTTGGAACATAAACACCGCAAAATCTGACTTAGTGCATAAGCAACAAATAGAATATTTGGGCCTCAACTGGAATACTATTTCTAACAACAACAAAAAAACTCTTACCTAGCTCAAAAGTGAAAGAAAATAAAACAAATATCAAGAATATTATTATTATCACAGGTACAATTATAAAAGTCAGACGGATTTAGGCGGATGCAAAGTAACTCTTGAGTAATTTTGTTTTTGGTCTGCTTGAAACGTTGCCCCACGGAATGTTCTATGCTGCAGGCATATCACACATATCGCAGCAACATCGTGACATGATATGGAAAAACACAAATCGTTCTGACTACCTGACCAAGCAAATGAAGAACCACATTGGTGCCTCCAACACATATAAATGGCTCCAGGCTGATCCACCTTCAGCTTTTGTGGCCACCGACGCACCAGACCTCGGTTTAGGCTGGAACACCAAAATAATTGGCAGGTATGGGTATTGTTAGAAGTCTTACGATCAGAATGGAGGGAGCTCCAAGGAAGAACGATCGTTTCCCAAACTGACAATCCGATAGCAGTATCAGAATACAGTGATGAACGAGATGAAAGAATACTCCTCCATATTGGCTCAAAATCTTAACACCTGGCCGACTTCCATAATACCACAGTGGTACCAAAGTATTTGCCACGCAGATGCGATGGCCCCGCAGACAGTCTGTCCATACTGAAGCCCCAGCAAGAGTGGCACCTAGACACCACGAAATAAGAAATTTCCTGGAGGATGGGATTTCCAGAAATAGATGTTTTCCTAGGGGCAGTCATCCGCACTAGTTTAGTTTACGATCTCAAAGTAACCTAAATAATATATATTCTATTTCTTTATCCAAATCAAATCATTTTATTTACATTCATGTACATGTAGCTCTAATATATGAGCGATGAGCACAAGGACACCGAAAGCTAGTACGCGGATGCCTTCAGCCAACCATGGAAATACAAACTGGAGGTGTTTTTTCCCCCACGCCAGCATTGATTCCACGAGTGACCATCTCCCAAGGCCAATATATATCTTTATAGCACCGAGACGGGAGTAAGCTTTATGGTGAGCCTCTCAAAGACGTACGATCTTACGATCGACGAGTTACGGCCGTGAGCCCTTCGGAACTTGTTTTTTGAAAACCAGGAAAATACTACCAGCCACCAAAACAATACTTGTCCATACAGTCCAACAGTTGCCACGCTTATAAAACCTTCGCAGGGTGAGCCGATTACATCCGCTAATGAAGGAGACAGAGAAATTCTGTGGAAAACCACTTAAAGGAAAAAACAACAACATCGTATAGGATGTATCAGACCTTTTCATGTGGTTATTACAAATAAGCGTTGATATACGTTTCCAATTGATTTTAAGCATTTCAGCACGTAGTGACATATTACTCTTAGCCGCAGGACACCTTAATACTCTTAGCCTCAGGGCGCCGCATTCATGTCTTGACATTATTCAACGCAAACTACGAGTAAGATCGACATTTTATTTCCAAAAACAAAATCATATTATGGCCGTCTTTCGGCTCTGAAACGGACAGTACTAATTATGGTCAGCCGGATTGGTGTCTGTTGAAGAATAAAGAAGTTAAACTAGATCTCTTGGATCCCTATGTAAATCCATATATCGGAAGAAGAAGAAAACGTAGAGCGGATCTAACCTTGACAAACTTAATTATCACCACCGGAAATAAGGTGAAAGCCTCAGTATCTTTATAGCTGTCCGGCTTCGATAGATATTTAGGAACGCAAACATATAAGGCTCTCTTGGTAGTTTTCGAGCCGCAGTCGCTTCAGACAACTGGTCTAACAAAACTCGACATGTGCGTGATACTACGCAAGGGAAATTGGCATAACAGTTCAAACGCTCTGGGACTGTTTCAAGGAAGTGAGATCAAGGAACAGCAAGAGGGCCTGCCCTACTATGTCCGATTTTGAGGCTTTGTTATACAATGTACTCGTTTTTGAGATTTTGGTATTAACTTGATTTGTATAAGACAGGCTTCTTCATGTATTTATATATATTTTTGGGAAGATCAGCTTAAAATATAATTTGAAGTCATATGTTCGGACCGGTTTCCTACAAACCACACACAATTAATTCACAGTACGCTGGGTCAGCGCCGGCAGATAATAAACATCTCACAGTGGGTCAAGCCGGAAGGCTCGAACACCTAAATAGAACCGTTTTTCCCCCAAAGGGTAAAAAACGAATATTTAGGTTTCAGCCGAAAGGCTTGACCCACCAAATAATCTCTTGCCGGCTTCCGCCTCGCTTCCGATTCTTACAGGTTCGGTACTGAAGAGACACGCGACTCGCGTGCCTGACAGCCGCGCTGACACCTCCCACTACCGTTACAGCACAGCCAATCACCGACGCGCTGTGTATTTGCACTATGAAACTACTAGATGGCGCTGATGTTCAGAAGGGTTTATCTCACAGTGGGTCAAGCCTTTCGGCTGAAACCTAAATATTCGTTTTTTACCCTTTGGGGGAAAAACGGTTCTATTTACGGGGGCTCTCATACAACACACGTGATTTTTTGCCGTTTTTATAGATAATGGTACGGAACCCTTCGTGCGCGAGTCCGACTAGCACTTGGCCGTTTTTTTTTGGGTATGTATGTTACGCAATAACTTGGCCAATTGTAAACCGATTTTGATTTTTGTTTTGTTTGGTAGATCATACTTCAAGAGGTGGTCCCATATAAATTTTATCGAAATTGATTGAGCACTTTTTGAGAAAATAAACAAAACCCAAAGATGTACTGAGAACTAATTTGTTTGTTACTTGGAGCCTTATAGGCACAAACAAATTTTGATTCACTTGAGACATGAAAAAGGACATCTATAAGCGACTTTCAGAGTTAAGTTGTTTCCAAAGCATACAAATCCACCGCAGAGAAAACTACTAGCATAATAGGTAGGAATAATATCTCACATTTCCTAGGAATAGGATGCTGTAATTTGAACAGCTCCTCTTCTCCTGCTTTCAGCAGGGCAACAGCTTTCCGCATATCCTTCTCCTTGGCATTTGTGTCAAATCTTTCACGCAGCAATACTGCTTGGTACCGGTAAACATGGCTGGAATGTTAATATTTTAAATTGTATATTTCATAAGGAAGCCGTTGCTCAGTTGGGTAGAGCGTCAGTCCTTGAACAATCGAGGTTTGGGTTCGCTCCTGGAGCTTACCAATGAGTTCCAATTTGTTATTTAGAATTTTTGTACAATGATAAAAATCATTACCATTGGCTTTTCAGTGAAGGAAAACATCTTCAGGAGACCTGCACACTTTCTGAGAAGAAATTCAAAGGTGTGTTTTAAGTCTACAGATCTGCACTGGGCCCGCATGGTGAACTATGTCCCATACACTCTCAGTAGGAGAGTAGGCCTGAGCCCCTGCAGTGGAGACATATATAGACTGTTGATGATGATCTCATACAAATAACTGCTAGATGCCTATATCCAATAATGCTACATACATAGTTATGCTACATCTTTAGTTTATTCTTTAATCTGTTGATGTGATTACTTTTTCTATATACATTTTAACACAGCTTACAACAACCAAAGCACAGAAGCACTCAATAATCATTCCAAGCAGTCACTCATCCTCTGACTGACCACACCCCACATTGCTTAACCTGCATGATAATTGTATTGAGAGCTTCATACCACAGATAATAATGCTGGTTATTTCCTGGATTAGAGTTCAGCTCTTATAGATGATATTACAAGTGTACATCTGAAATGCTCTCTCTATAGAGTTGATGGGCACATTTAAGATGAGGAAAAAGTTAGTCGCTCATATAGAAACGATTTTACATGAATAATGTATAACATATGTCATAAATAAATAAGAGAGAATAATACTAAACTAAGACTATGAAATATTAAATTACTCTACCTCTATATACACTTAAATATGACCAAAACAAGATAATCAGAGTTTATTCACAAAGACAAAAATGGATAATTAACCATGGATTAACCTAATCAAAACAAAGATTGCAACTAACATTTCACGGTCTTGGTTTATTGTTAACAGGTTTACTAAGGTATATCAGCGTGGGTTAACTCATTTTTTGCTGTAGCTTCTGGAAAACTTCAAGAAAATCACACTGAAATGGTTGTAAACACATTGAAAAGAATGAAAACAAGCATAAATTACGTAACGAGTTTAAAGACACAGGGAGCAAGGATTTTTGTGTTTGAAATAGAAAAAATACGTACCGTCTGTCGTAAAACGCCTCTAAATTACGCAGAGCTTTTTTATATAGGGTACAAACCCGCTGAGCATGAGTTTTAATACCAAGTGGAAGCTGGGCCATTTTCGATATTTTGACAACCTATGCTGTGTGTGACAGTGACATTTATATGCCAGATGTCAATTTTTTTTATTAAAGCTGTGACTACGCAATATTTTACGAATGTAAAAGCCCTTTGATTCACTCTGCCCCTTCGGCACAGAATTAATCTATATATAACACGTTCCGTTCACATGATCGGACCGATTCGCGATACCTCACCCCCGTAAGAAACATACTCAGATAATGACCGCAACGGACGTGTAACGCATACCGCGCGCGGACTTACACATACGCGTGTATGCAAACATTATCCGTTCGATGTGTGCCGATATACGAGATGCCATATTTGAACTATGGAACTAGCTACGACTATGCTACCTTTCCCACCGGAACACAAAAGAGTTATTAACACTGCTGTTTGTTGGCAGACTTAGGTAACGCAGTGGTAGCTATCCAGGTGGACTTAGGAAATGCCCTACCATCAACCAAAAGATGTACTGACTGATATAGTTCCCGGTAAACAACTTAAACAAAAATGGGCATAGTAGGGCGCAAGGGGTGACTGTTCGGCCAGTTACGCGCCTCAACGCGTTCGGAATGACATTCCCCTCCCACTCCTCGCCAAACAGACCCGAAAATCCTTTACTGCGCAGTCAATTTAATTTTTCAAGTTGTTTGCCGGGAACTATACCGCCATTGGCCTATGTCCAGCAGTGGGCGTTTCTCGGCTGATGATGATACCTTGGGAACTGAAGCCGGGGCTTCCGGACTGCATGTTAGTCCAAGCGTGTAACCATTCGGTCACGGAGGAGGTTAAACTTGTTAATAATCAGGGAAGGTTGTCAAAACTGGACATTCAACATTCTCATTGTACGTGTGATTCGTGCTAATGGGCATTTTGCAACATTATGAACCTACAGGTACAGTGCAGCAAGTGTGAAGAGATTGCATGCACTGTCGGCCTTGTAACAGATGTCAGAATCTCCGGTTCATGGGCATTTTTGATAATGTTCATTGTGCTCTAGACCGTGTTAACTAAAGTTATTTGAATGTGGAGAAACCTGTAGTAAGAGCCCATTACCAAATGGGTTCCTGCAGATAGTGGAGCGGCAACTATCAGGTCGGTTTGAGAATGCTTTGAAACATTACATTTATGAGATATGGGTGGATAATTTCGTCGGCCAAGGTTATACCTAACGAGGAACTGCTCCGAAGTAGTGCCCAGTGCTCCAAGAGCAGGAATGCTCCTGGAAAGATCTCAGAAACGTAACTGACGAGACAGTACTTTTCATTCTCTTGATGCGCGAAATTCAAAATCTGCAAGACAGATTAAAGGCTCGATGGCAACACCCAAATGAGAAAGCTTTAGCTATTCCTGGACGTATCCATAGGTTCAGCTCGATAGTGGCTCTCGTTATATACGCTAAAGCATCAAGACAAGAATAACTGACCCATGCAAGACAAAACCACTCTTCTGCCCTCGGAGTCCCTCTTCGGCAAGGGTACTAAATACCCCGCGTCGATGACTGCAGCAATCTTGGGATCCAAGGGATCCAGCTTCTGAAACCAGTGAGGGTACATCTGCCTGATGGTCAGGTACCTCTACAGCATGGAACACGCTTGGGGTATAGATTACTTTTTCGTCCTCAGGAATTGGAGTAAGAATGGGGCATCTGGAACACTTTACGCTTGTACTTACAATCTGGAAATCCCGGGTATCTATCGGCACTCGGTTTGGTTGGGGGCAAAGAATTTTCTATGTCCGCCTTGCTAGCCACTACCAGGTTTTTTTATAGATGATATACCAAAGCTTGACATTACCGTGTTAATTAAGTTTGCCGCCAAACAGCAGTGTTTCTCTACGTGATAAAATCCGGAATGAGGAAATCCGTAGACGAACTAAGACCATCGACATAGCTCGACGAGTCGGTGAGCTGAAGTGACAATGGGCATGCAACATCGCACGGATAACAGTGTCGACCACGTGGTGGGAAACGTTTATTGGGCCGTCCCCCTACTAGAGCGACATACGACCTACTAAAGGTCGCGGGGAGTCCCTGGATGCAAGTTATGAACCAAAACTAAATCGATCTAGGCAGTCTAGTGATGATGCGATGCCGATTTTACAATTGCGCTTCAGCACATTAAAAATATCTCCAAATCGAAAGCTCGCATAATAAAGTCAAATGACTAGTTTAGTACATATAGAAAGATACCACGAAAATGTACCGTCCGTACTGGCTCGTACACAATCGAGGTCAAAGAAAGTTGAAATCGTAAGATGAACCAATGCGAACCGGTTCGGATGCTTCCTAGAGCCGCGTCTTTTCGAAATTGGAACACGATTATATTTCTTTCAGATTTTTCAAAATTTTCTCTTTAATTGTCTACGGAAGTGCATTTTTCAGCCTTGTTAAATGCTTAGAAAGTTTAAATGGAAGAATTCGAAGTATGACTAGCGGTTATGTTACAATACCTACAGTTTCTACGTCAGTGTTGCTTTGACACTCGGCGTGTAGAGGCGCCAATGTATATTTTCTAGTTTAATTTTTATTCTTGTTATTTTTTAAGTGTTACTTTAGTGCTTCGAATTGTTCGGATTGTTCTTGTGAAAGCACGTAAAGTGGAACGACAACTTCCGTGTCCGGTTAGGATTATTTAATTCGGTAAGTTTTTATTTTATTTTGAACAACAAAGGATTACTTTTAAAAGCTTCATTCTAAATTTTCTTTTAAAAAGTTTCAATTGTGACTTTAGTAGTTTCGCATATGGCACACTCGTATAAAATATAAGACAACCTTTCCGACATTAATTTACGGATTTAAATGGTCAAGGCTTTCTCCTTTTAAATTTTGCCAGAGACCTCCGATTACGTAGATTACTATAGTTATGACTGTACGAACGACAGAGTTTTTTTAAAATTTAAATTTTAATTCAAATCGTTTATTGTATTTTTGAATAGTAACATATTAGCAAAATAAATTAATTTCATAAATGAAGGCAACAAACACAACATTTGGCGCATCAATTCAATTAAGAAAATGGCTATTATCTTGCCGTGATGCTATTTATGTTGTGACCTTTATGCAACAGCGACGAGCTGAAACAAAATATTTTTTTAAATTCTATGCTATGCACGTGTGTCCGGCTTTTTAAAAGGATCGACCCGTGCTATACAATCTTACTATGATCACAAAACTGCCTGAACGTGTCGGGATGGTTTTGGCACCAACACCAAAATATCCACCAGGGGACTTTTGAATTGCAGCTGTTGTACCATGTTTTCCCATGGGCATCGTAAGAGCCGACTAAAGAAAAGAAACATTTCAAGAGAGGCTGCAGCATCTATGTACTTTAAGAAACAATATCGAAGAAAAAGAGAGAAGAAACGGAAACTACGTCATTTTCGTCTACAAATTTGATGATTGTTTCTATGCAAAGAATATAATTTGGAGTATCTTGATATCTTCTAATTCAGGATCATTAATATGCATTTAAAAGTTTCGCTTTGGAGAGTTGGCGTCCGTTCTAAAACCGACATAACCGCGCTGCGTAAAAATTGCAGGAACTTCGCACAAAAACGTATTGCCAAAAGTGAAACCCTCTTTCACTTTTGTCTCGCCTGGTTAATCAGATAAAGAGCTTTGGTGCCATTGAACGAGATCGATTGGCTTTCGTGTGAATGTTATTGTAATGCATACAACATGATGATGTCATTCGTGATTGGAGTTCGTAAATCGCGCGTATATTACTGCAGCCAAACTGCAGCTACTGCAAACATACTAGAAATGTCGCGCTGCCACTCGTGGTTTTACTACTTCAGAAGCCGCGACTGAAAAGATAGTTTTTCTGGTCGTATTAAATCAGATAGCCGTGTGGTATTGGCTTTAGAAAAGGACCACCAAATGTAACCATACCCTATGCCAGAGATTTCTAAAGGGTTTCGTATTAAAGTAACAAGGGTTCCAGAAATCAGTTTCATCATCAATAGCCTATATATGTCCCCACAGCATGGGCTTAGACCAGACCAGTGCTGATTGATAGACTTCACACACACCTTTGAATTTCTTCTGAGGAGTGTGCAGATTTTTTCTCGATGTTTTCCTTCACCGAAAAGCCAATGCTAATGTTTTTATCATTCGTATATTAATTCCAAATAACAAATTGGTACGAGCCAGAATCGAACCCAAACCTCGATTGTTCAAGGATTGACGCTCTACCCAACTGAGCTACATTTGCTCCTCTGAAGTTAGGCACAAAAGGCTGCGAAGTGAGGCAAGGCAATTAAGGCACCGTTCCCCGAGGAGTTGATCTGGAGAATGTATCCTATCTCTGATAAGTTAGAATACATTCTCTAGTTTAATTAGTTAAATCCTTTTTTTTTAAAATGACATTGTGTTTGTTAAACAAAACATTAAAAAAATATTTCTGTTGTATGTTAATAAAGTTTATCATTTAATAAAAAGTGATCAGGCAAATTAGCGGGTGGAAAGAAATGTCCTAGTCTTGTTGGTCATCTAGCGATAGGTATTATCGAAAATAATACACACATTCCGTACATGATTGAAATTCCGGAGCGCTGACTTCAGAGGGGCAAACTTAGTGTGCGAGTATTGTATCATAGCTTTTTTAATCAGTTACATTTACCATTAAATAATCCTTTATTTATGATAATAGGTACATTTGATGACTATGAAATTATTCCGCTAAAAGCATTGAAGCAAAGAATACGGCATTAGGTTAGGGGTTCCTAAAAACAGAAGAAACATACTGAGGGTTCTGTGGCCTTAACAGTTTGAGAACCGCTGCCATATGTGTGACCCTTCCTGTAAGTGTCCGAAAAGACAACTTAGGGAAAATTTATACTATGTCGGAATTGTTGCATTATTAATGGAAGCCCGATTATTGGTATTACTCAACAAAAACGTCCCAATTAGTGTAATGGTGTTGATGGCTGGTGACAACATAGATTGCAAATATGGTGTCCCTATGTATTCGTAGACTATTTCTGTAATGCTAATAGAGTGAGTTACGTGATGACCTTCGCAAAATATAAACGGAATGCTGTCGAATACAGAGAGTAAATGTTTTGTGTATGGATTAGTATTTACGACAGCGAAGCCAAAGCAGGGTCATGATTTTAGCAACCTTATTTTGCATGTCAGTTTTGTCTGTTCCCCACATAGGGGTCACTTTACACCTTTTCAACCGACGTCAAAATAGGAGGATCTCAATTCAACTGCATGAATTTTTATATGTATGTTACGCGATAACTCCACCAAATATTAATCGATTTTAATGATTCTTCTTTGTCTGGTAGGACATACTTCAGAGGTGGTCCCATATAAATTTTATCGCAATTGATTTTGTACTTTTCGAGAAAATCAACAAAAACAAAACGTATGCCCAAATAATTCTACCTCTTAAGAGGCCAATGAAGCAAAGTCTCCGTAGAATAGTAGGTATTTGAATATGTTATTGCTGTCGCGATTCGGTACGCACACATACAGCCTTTCACATGCTTTCACTCACACAAATAACGCTGCATAACATCCCAAAGAGGCCCCTGCGCGCCGCGCATAGTCGCTACCCCTCCGCCTGGGCTAGAGTGTATTTTTCAAAATTATAATAAACTTGACGTGAGCGTGCGTCAACCCTTGTTTTACGTTTTGAGAAATTATTGTTCGCATATTGGTTTAGTCTCGACATACTGTGGTTGTACTTGATATAATTGACTAGTAAGTACCTATCACATATAAATACAATATAAATTATGGCGTTGCTATTTTAGGGTTCTACGGTCAACAAAGAAACCTTTTAGTTTCACCATATCCGAACGTTCATCTTCCAACGATACTTTAGGTGACCTAGAGGTGTTTTAGTACCTAGAGTGCTAGAGTCTAAGGACTAACAAGTTAAAGCGTTCAAAAAGAACTAGAAACCGACTTCAACTGCCCTAAAAGTATACTTTTATTAAAGAAAATTTAAGATGTATATTGTTTTCTCATGGATTCCATTCTAAGAACCGGACCAAATTGAAATGGGACCACATGGAAAGCATCAGCTTTCAAATAATAAAGAATCATCCAAATCGGTTCACCCAGTGAAAAGCTCTGAGGTAACAAACATTTAACTACTCGTAATAGAATAGAATAGAAATAATTTATTCGGCATACAGATTACAGTACAGTTAAAACATTAATTTTAAATTTGCTCTGCTGCACTGCAACGCCGAAATACACACTTAACATTCCCAGTCTCAAAAACTACTGAACCGATTTTGATGAAACTTGCAGTCTTCCCTAAGTTTTACAATACCTAGGTAAACAAAAAAGGGATTATTTAAATCGAACTTGTAGTTCCGGATATATAAAAAATAAATTAAATAAAATAGCCTTTATTGCTGAACTAATTTTTTGTTACAATTTTCTTAAAAATATGCTTACTTTATACGTTACTTATCTTTTTATATTAAGTATCAGTAACCGGTCGTTCCTACATTTCAGCTTGTCTTTCGACATAGGCCTCCTCTAAGGATTTCCACTCTATTCTATCTTTCGCTATGCGGGTCCATGTTGTACCCGCCACTTGTCTGATGTCGTCCTCCCATCTTCTAGTCTGTCTGCCTCTTTTTCTTTTGCTATCTCGTGGTTGCCATTCAGTTATTAGTCTTGTCCATTTCTACATACTCTATTTCTCCATTATTTACTGTTATGGGCTCTGTTTGTGAGGAATTTGACATTACTTTTGTTTTCGTTAAGTTCGTTGACAGGCCTGCTTTCTCGCTCTCTTCCGCTAACTGTTGGAACATTGTCTGTAGGGTTTTCGGGTTTTCCGAAAGTAAGATCAGGTTGTCTGCAAAGCGTAGGTGACTCAGCTTTTTGCCATTTATATTTAGTCCTTTATTCGTCCAATCCAGATTTGTGAATATCATTTCCAGGATAGCTGAAAATATTTTTGGTAAAATTGGGTCTCCCTGGCGTACCCCTCTCTCAATCGAAAATTCTTCGCCTGTAGATTCTAGCTTCACTTGTGCGGTGCTTTTTGTGTATATGTTTTTCAGTATTCTTATGTATTTTGCATGTACGCCTTGTTTTTCCAGTGCGTCCCAGATAAATCTATGTTCGAGTGTGTCGAATGCTTTGTTGAAATCCACGAACCCTATGTGTGTTTTTCTTTTGTGTGTGTGTTCCGAATATATGCGAGGACAAATAAACATACACTTTAGAAATTTAGCACACTTCTTTAGAAGCTGGTATAGACTAACATATATGAAAACTGGGCAGTTCTGGAAATATTACATACATACAGGTCGCATTGATAACCTCTTTTTTTGAAGTCGGTTAAAAAACTGTAACTTCACGTCACCTCACACAATAGAATAGACGAGTTAAAAATCCCGTCTTAAGTGTATGAGATGTATAACTGGGAAAAAATATTTCAAGTTTTTATTTGTCGACATGAATAATAATATCGTCGAAATCTATCGTATTTCCTACTGTCATACTTCATATTATACTATTATATTTTAAGTACCTCAAAAGGAAAAAATGAATCCTTATAGGATCACTGTGATATCGAATACTCCAGTCTGCTGTCCCTTAGATCTGTCAAATAATGAAACTTATAGGTCAACGCAATAAAAAGATATAGCTGTATTTTAGACCATTTCCGTACAAAATGCAATGAACCCAAAATCTATACGGTATTTCCCGTTGACCTAATGTCTTGAAATTTGGCAAGAAGAAAGGTTTTACAGCACAACCATAGGAATAAATCTGAATTTTTTAATTGTAACACAGTAAAATTGATTTTTTAATGTTTACAAACTTAACTTCGTAATATGTAATTTAGCTTAGAATTTCATTTTCGGTAGAGCATTGTTGGGTGCATATTACCGTACCTATTATTTATGATTTTCAGTATGTCATTAATTCATATTCTGTACGGAATCCTCGGTGCACGAGTCCGACTTGCTCTTGACCGGTTTTTGAGTTGTTGGAGAGCCATTTCAAGCTCTTGCTGGCTGATCTCCGGGATATCTGTGTCGGGTCATATAGTCTCCGTAGCGATTTGTACATGCGATGTCCATATAACTTCTCGTTCTCTCTCAAGACTTTCAATAATAATAAATAACAAAAAATAATATAAAAAAGCTTTTAAAAAAGTTATAAATAAACGGATGTCCATGCAATAAATGTTATGTTTTTTCTGTGTTTTTTTTTTTCTGTTTAGATATTTTACAGTGGTACGGAACCCTTTGTATGCGAGTCCGACTCGAACTTTAACATTAAAAAAATATTTGAAACATAAGTCACTTATTCATAAATCATATTTAATTATTTACACGTAACAAAACGTAACAACAACTAAGAATTTCAGGGAAAATGTTCTGTTCTAGAGATAAAATAAATTTCCTTAGAATTATTTGTCTTTATATTTGTTTATTTAGATCAATCTAAACATTAAAACTAACAGGTAAAACCATTATAGCTCGAGAAAGGGTATCTATCGATATATTTTTCCCACCACTATTAGTCGAAAAAATCGATAAAGCTTATTGACATCACTAATGCATGCTTACTTTATTTTTATACATATAATACACAGTATATAGTTGTGATATAGTGTACCCTGCCTCCCGAACCGAACTGTGCGAGAAGGACAGTTGAAGCTTTTTTTGGTATTTGCCTAGTTTTGCCGTGAAATTAAGGGTTTGGGATATAGCTGTTTTCTCAACGAAACGTTAGCCAAATTCAATCATTTTGATCTTATTCTCTTTATCAAAGAATAATCTAGGCCCGTTGGTTTTGCTTTTTCTGAAAATGTTACGTTTACTCTAAATAATGAGTACCATAAGTTGAAAGAAATTTTTTCTGAAATTTTGAGTTTTGAGATGCCCATAATTCTAATTGTAGACAAAATATTGAAAAAAGCAAAACCAACGGGCCTAGATTATTCTTTGATAAAGAGAATAAGATCAAAATGATTGAATTTGGCTAACGTTTCGTTGAGAAAACAGCTATATCCCAAACCCTTAATTTCATATGAAATTTTTTATCTGCTGTTCCCTCTTAAGAGTGAACATTTTAGGGGATGAATGCTGTAGACTTTTAGCGCAGTTGAAGTTAGTTTCTTAGTTCTTTTTGAACGCGGCAATTATAGGTGTGTCATTTGGCTTCCTCCTGTTATTATGTCATAGAGACTTTGTTGGTTAGACCACGTGGCCGCGTTTAAATTTTGATTGTTTTGTAGCTGTCCCTATCCAAGCCCTATCCTACCCGAGCGCGTACGGTGAGACAGCATACACTACGCGAAGTTATCCACCCGTTATTTGGATGTTTCGTAGTCCAGGGATCATTTGAAGGATACAGTATATTATGTAACCATTTTTTTAATACAGTATACTAATGAAATTTCAGATGTTGGTGGTTTTTCCAAATTGTTCTAAATTGATTCATACTCTTGTAAATCAGGTTCATTTAAACGAAAATCTGACTCACCACCGACACAGATATTTGTTTCTAGATTGTGTCTTGAAAATTTCATAGATTTTCATAGCTTTATACTCAAAATATGACTGGACTACGTTTGTATGGGCGCTTTGACAACAGCATACCCTCTTAGAGTGATATGGGATGATTGCAATGATATTCTGGAGCAGGAACTGATTCAACCAATCATGAAATGCTCATTATGTTTATTAATCTTTTAACACGCTCTTACTGTGAAGCGATTACCAGAATAATTGGTGTTACGCGGCGGATTTTCAAACAGTAAATATTGCTTTCTTTCATAGAACTTATGAGCGTATTTGTTCTAAATTTCTGTTGCCATAATCTTTTAAAATAGAATAGCTGGCTTTGATAAGTAATTACCTAAAAATAGGAGATGAAATTATAGTGTCGCGAAATAAATATCATTAATTTACAATTTCATACTTAGCTACAAAAGCAGTTACGCAGCTAATGGTTCATAGATGGCGCTTTGAAGAATAATCGAAAAAAGTGTTTAAAATGAAAATTGTGATTCACTGTGAAGTTGTATGTTAATGATACTCATTTCGCGACATCACAATCTGGTGTCCTATTTTTAGATAGTTACTACACAAATCCAGGTATAATATTTTAAAAGATTATGGCAACATAAATTTATGGAGGTGGATCGCCTAAATTCCATGTAAATCGTTATCACAGACAACTACGCTACATTCTTGGTTTTCTCTAGACGCGTGCTCGTCTTAGCTATAAATTTCAAATAATTGACACATATTTATATATCTAACGACATCCGAACACAACATTGCTATCAGCATTTATCAGCACTACTTTTGGCGGGAGGGTTAGGCAAATAGTAATACGCGGGCAAACCCTATCCCCGACCAAAGTGTGTACCAATCTTTATCAGTTTGGCAGCATTGAGAGTAGTAGACCATACTCTCCGGCGCCTGAAATTACCCTTTTGACGCCTTCCACGACTCCCGGCCTGATATGGAGTAGTCCTATAGTAGCCGAGATCTAAGAATGGACGTTCACCGCCTCCCGCAAGAGACTGGCGCAGAGAATGACTTATGGCGCGTGCCACGTGCGCGATTACAAACGTCATCCGTTCGATGTGTGTCGATATCACGACATTTGTTCGAAGTGTCCGACCTGTGAACATAGGTATAGACCTATGTATGTATATGTATAGAAGCGGCCATTAGTAACCATGGGAGGATCGAACACCTGAGGCTCTGGTAGTTCCTCAAACAATAAATATGCTAATTACTGTTAGCATTTGTTGTAAACTCGTCCAGTGGGTCGAGACCGTGTCCATCTCATACATATTATTACAGACATTGACATATAAGTCGTTTTAGCACATATATATCTTCTGCTCAGTCAATATACATGGTGGACCTGTTTTGGGGCGCACACATAAACCGGTTCGGTAGTTTTCCTAGACCTGATTTTGATTTTCTTTCTAGTCCGATGATTTTATGAAATATGAAAATATGACCTATATATGCGAATGTGAGTTTGTTTGTCTTTTCATTTCGTCACAATACTTGATTTTTGGTACGGAGATAGTTGGAGCTCCGTAAAAGGGCATAGGCTGCTTTTTATCCCGATCGAGCAATAAGTACTCGAGATGTCCATGTGTATGGAGTCGCTGGCAAAAACCAGTAACTATTAAATTTATGATTTTTAAAACTCGGAGCTTTCCGTCGCCGGAGAATTATTTTGGGAACTATTTTAGTCTGCCAAAAGTTTGACGTGTCACTCTTTTCAAATCGCACTTGTAATGAATTTTATTATACTCAATACTCAATATATTTATTGCATTCCGTACGTTAATACATCAGTTGGTACATATATATACCCATCTCTGGACCTTGTCTGAAGGCGCTGCAATAAAATAGAGGAAGCGTACATTATCTGTTATCATTATTTTTACAGTTTGTCGCTCAAATATTCCTGTACTGTGTTGTAGCATTTGTCGTGTAATATTTGTTTTAATTTTTGTATAAAATGTTTATCCTTTGTTTCCTTTTATTAAATTTTCAGGCAGATTATTATATAATTTTATGGACATTGCTAACGGTCCTGGCGTTATATTTGGTTTATTATGAATATGGCCTTGTACCACAGAGATTATATTGAGATTATATATCTTTGTGTATATGACGTAATGCAAGCAGATTTATGCAACTGCGAAACTCATATAATATGCCAGTATTGTTCTCATTCTAATAGCTTTTTGAAATCTATGCAGTCAACTTTTAATTTGTTTTCTTTGTCTGAAAAGGTTACATAAATGAGCTGTTTGGTAACCTTTAGACACACGCGTTCATAAGTTACTCAATGACTAAGTAATGGTAATGATCAAGTGGAATAACTTTTACGTATATATTTCGTAAAATTTGTTACTCCACTTTGTTGAAAGTTGGAACGTATCATTGTGTTTATAATATTTCGTATATCCGTACACAAAAGGGTAACCAACGGGACCCTATTATTAAGACTTCGCTGTCCGTCTGTCACCAGGCTGTATCTCATGAACCGTGATAGTTAGACAGTTGAAATTTTCATGGATGATGTATATGCAAATTTAAGATTTATATAGTTTTCTCATGGATGTCATTGTCAGAACTGGATTAAATTGAAATGGGACCACACGGGAAGGACCAGCTTTCAATAAAAAAAGAATCATCCAAATAAAAAAAAACGTCGAATTGAGAAACTTCTCCTTTTCTGAAGTGGGTTAAAAATTACGGCATTATCTAAAATGCATATTTATATTACTTTAATATTATTTTTTATAGTAATTATTAATTAGTCTTTGGCATACTATTAAACTCAATATCCTTAGCATAGAGTTTCATTTAATTATATAAAAAAATTAAAACTCTGAATAATAAAATATAAGTTCCTGCGTAATTTAAAATACAAATATCTTGGTACAAACAAACAACATTAACGTTGAAATGTAGTATTTTCTGCCCTCCCATACAAAATGCACCACTGCACGTCGCCGTTACCCGCCGCAGCAAATGTCAAACATCAAAAAGATATGTTGCAAGATGCTGGCAAGATCTTTTTTCTCTTTCATTTGTCTTGCATCAGTATCGTTTTCTCCTTGTTCGGCAGATCCTTCAGCACAGTATCGTTAACATACCCTTACTTCCTCACCTTTTAAGACAAAGTGACCTCATTTTTTCAGGTGCAACAAACAGCAAGTGTCCTCTAGAATTCGATCGATCGTTGAAACCGTGATTGATTCTGATTTTGACCTTCCGCCGACATCGGCGGTGCCCTTGTGAAACCATGATTGTTACTTTCATTGTCAACGATTAAAGAGCTGTCATTGTTTGCGAACTTGTTACTCTAAGAATAGAGTCAGGGTCATGTGTTTGTTATCCTGAAACTGAAACATCCAAAGTTAAGTCTAAAAGAGTTGACCATCACGATTGATACCGATCTGACGCTGCCGCTGCGAAGCTGCAGACTCGTTCAATTCATAAAAGGATCAGCAACTGTTGTTTTATTAAATTCTTATCTGCGTAAACATAATCCACTACTCGTATAGGACACCACATTATTGAGATAAAGCCCAGCCGAGTAAATGATGTCATTTTTAGGGTTCCGTAACTGAAAACGAAAAAAGAACACTTATAGGATCACTTTGTTATCCGGCTGTCTTTCAAGACTCTGTTTCTAAGGAACGAGCTGTAAAAAACCTACTAGGTCAATGCAATAACATTGTCAAAGGATTCAAAAACTATAGGGTACTTTACGTTGACCAAGAATCCTTTGTATTATGTATAACAAGTTTACTAAAAGATTGGACCTCGTTGGCGTTGTCATGCTTTCCCACTTCCCCGCCCACCTCCCCGTGTTCGTCCTGTAGCCTCAGTACGGTTCGCACACCGTACCCATACCACAGGATTAATGTAGTACTAGAACAGACGTTCACCGCCTCCCGCCGATCCGCGATACCTCACTTCCCCCGCAAGATACTGGCGAAGAAAATGACCGTTACGTATGGCGCGTGCTATTTACTCACACATGTGTATACAAACGTCATCCGTTCGATGTGTGCCGATATTACGATATTTGTTCGAAGTGTGCCGCGGCATCGACCGGCGAAGTCCCAAAACAAATGATAAGTGAGGATCAAACTTATGGTAAACGGATTGTACAATTCCGCATGTGCATCGGACCTAGTAGTGATCTAGGTAAAGATCTACAGTTACCTCAGCGTTGACTCATGCGCCCACGCACCGCACTGCACCGGTCCGTTCCCATTCTGCCCGGCTGCTCGTGACTTTCACTGAGCCTCACTTACATTATAACTAACTAACACAGTTGATGGTGACGATGTGATGATCATACTTTACTTACGCTCTGATTGTCTCACCGTAATTATCAACTAATTAACGGGACTTGATTTGGTTGGTGGTAAGCCGTGGTAGCTAAGTTGGGTAGAGCGTCAGTCCTAGAATAATCGATTTGGGTTCGATCCTGGCTCGAACCAATGAGCTCCAATTCGTTATTTGGAATTTATGTATGAATGATAAAAATCATTACTGTGGGCTTTTCGGTGAAGGAAAACATCGCGAGGAAACCTCCTGAGAAGAAATTCAAAGGTGTGTGTGAAGTCTACCAATTCGCACTGGGCCCGCGTGGTAGATTATGTCCAATAAATTCTCTGTGGGAGAGTAGACCTGAGCCCCTGCAGTGGGGACATATATAGGCTGTTGATGATGAGGCTGGGATGCATCGAGGACAAATGGAGCACAATAACCAGTGCAAGTGAAGCGAGCGTGCGGGACCATCCACACTCACCAAACATACGCTGTTTTAAGCTTATGTGACCCTAAAAACCCTTGTGACGATTTGCTTCTAAGTCCCTATTTCTCTTCTATATATAAGAAATATGAAGTCCCGTATCATGTGTTCTTTGAACATTCGTTGAAAGAGCGACATCAGAAAACTTGACAGCAATACTTGTGTAAAGGCAAGTGAATGAATAATCTTCCTAAAATATTTTATATTACTAAAGAGGCTTGTCCTCGTTCCCTAGATAGTAATGGTAGAAAACATCCGCTTCATTCCGTGTGTGAAATAACTTGAATTGCTCCAAGTTGTTTTGTAACTTAATTGGCGGTCTTTACACAACTCTTAAACTTAGCTTTAATGAACTTGACCCCTAATCTATTAGACTAATCTAGCGCTTTGGAAAAACCGGAATTGGCAATATAATATATTTTTTAGAAAAATTAATGATTTTTAGGGCTCCATACCCAGTGGGTAAAAAACGAGATCCTATTACTAAGACTTGGCTGTTCGTCCGTCTGTCTGTCCGTCTCTCACCAGTGCGTCTACCATGAGTTTACGCAGGCAGGCAGTAACGTATATCGAATACTATCGGAAATGCTGCTCAGTCGAGATGCGGGTGACAAGGACAGAGCGATAGTTAACGTTATCGCCTGCGAAAACTCATGGTAGATGCAGAGGCTGTATCTCATGAACCGTGACAGTTGAAATGTTCACAGATGATGTATTTCTGTTGTAAAATAAATATTTAAGGGAGCTTACAACAAACGTGATTTTTTGCTGTTTTTATAGATAGGTAATGGTACGGAACCCTTCGTGCGCGAGTCCGAATCGCACTTGGCCGTTTTTTTAAACTACACTGCATAGTAATCGATGTCTAGTTGATCTGTAAAGATTTTTATAACATTTTTATAACATTATAATATATTGGTATATTATATATGTATACGAGTAGTATACTCGTACATATATTATATTTCCGTGTATCGATCCAGGAATTAACTAATTGTTCTTATTATTTTCCGGCCGCCGTTATGGTGTCTATTAGGCTATCGTTTAATTAATCCATTGTTCAAATTCAATGACAAAGGACAAACGTGTGGCGATTCTACGGTGACATGTGATTGATTGCTGCAATAAAACTTTTAAATATATATGGGCAGGAATTTTTAAACATTGGCAGGAAAATAAATTAAAAAGTAGTGAGCTGATAATTACTTCTATCATATAAACTACTTATAATATCGCTTACCATTTGGCTTTGGCACTTCGCCGGCTGATGCCGCGGCACAGGCTGGACACTTTAGTTATAAGTTTATTTAAATCGAACATGTACATATAACGACAGTCAGAAAATTTTAGTTTCTCATGTTCCACCTTTAGAGGCATGCAACTAAACACGGTATTTACAGAACTATGCATATTATACTACAACTATCATGTTCTCAACTGCTATCCAGGAATTAACTGAATATAAACTTTATTCTCATAGCCAATCACATAATTCACGCTCAAGAAATTCTCGGCAGTTCTCTAATATAATTATATAATAATAATTGTTCCTAGGGATACCTAAATAAAGAGGTAGTTCCTACATCGGGTCGGTTTGGTTTGTCGCTCCCTCGGGACGGGACCTCGTCGCAATTCGGATAACGGGACGATATTCAACACGGCGGCACTCGGGTGCATTGACCGCTCCATCGGTTTTGTTACATTTTTTTATTTCGCTTTAATTTTAATGATGTGGATACAAAGTATTACGTGTTGAGGTTGTTTAATTTTAAAAAAGGAACTCAGGGAGTCGTTAAAATTTTTTGTAGGCTTGGATTTTGCGTCATAAGTCTCCGAAATAAGCGGATTGTAATACAATCTTATTTTGTGAGTGCGTATGTTTGTGACTCAGTCACGCATAAAACGACTGACTGGATATTGATGAGAATTTCGTGTACGTTTATTACCCCAACAACGACCAATCAAATATCTTGATTTGAACTGCTATCAATTAGAAGTAGTACGCGGAAGTATGATCTCAATTCAGGGAATTGGCAACATTTGCCTAAGTATAAAAAATTCGGCCAAGTGCGAGTCGGACTCCCGCACGAAGGGTTCCGTACCAATATCTATAAAAATGGCAAAAACAAAATGTCTATTGTATGAGAGCCCCCTTAAATATTTTTTAAATTCAATTATATATTTTTAAAGTCATGTAGCTTAATATTCTGTGAATATTTCAACCGTCTACCTGTTGCCGTTATCAATATCGACAAAAAATTAGCAAAAAAATCACGTTTGTTGTATGGGAGGTCCCTTGTATTTTGATTGTTATTATTGTTGTTATAGCGGCAACAGAAATACATCATCTGTGAAAATTTCAACTTTTGAACTATCACGGCTCATGATATACAAGCTGGTGACAGACGGATGGACGGACGGACAGCGAAGTCTCAATAACAGGGTCCCATTTTTACCCTTTGGTTACGGAACCCTAAAAACATCTAATTGCAATCACCATTCCGCCATGTTAAAAGTGGCTGCTATGAGAGTCTTAGCAGTAATTTATGTCCAAACTTCTACTTACATAGTACGGTCTGAAGTTGTCGTTCCCGCATTATTGGCGAAATCTAGGCCTTTGACCCCGTGATAAGCTAAGAAATACCATGGAAAATAAACCAGCTGTAACCATTTAATAATAATAATGCAACTGTAACGAATAATTATTAAGTTTGGAACCAAGTCATACAAATCACCACAAGTATACCTGTTCTCTCGCAATACCTACGTGGAATTTTATTGCAAAGAAACCTACTTGATGTGTAAACTCTTTCGTATTTGGGTGCCAACGAGATTCTATATGAGTTCAATAAAATTATGGTTGGCAACAGTTGGCAACATTGCTGTAACATAATGTTATGTTTACGTAACCGAAAAGATACGTTTGCTCTTGAATTGAAATATCAACATTATTACACAAGTTTACGTAACTAGCCTAATATATAAGTTTTTCCTATCTTATTTGAATAGAATTGGTTAGTCTAGCGTTGGTCTAACCGAGCTGATTGATGGACCAGCTGATGCCAGCGATGGCAGACTACACTCTTCTGTTAGATCAAATGACACCTAATAAGGTCTGCACAAAACTCTTTTGATGCCATTAAACTATTTTGAATTTATATTTTTTTAAAAGCCGCAATTGTCCCGCGTGGTAATGGCCCATACATTATCTGTAGGAGAGTAGGCCTAGACCTGCAGTGGGGACATATATTAGGCTGTTGTTGATGACGATGAGTTTATATAAAAGCTAATTTGAATTAGAACAATAATAATTTTATCGAACAAAAACAGAGTACCTACATTAAGGAGCAAAAAATCGATATAAAATGCCAAATCCACCAGCGGGTGTACAAATTAGCGGCATAATTTGAGTTCCAAATCTTCGTTTGATTAGAAGCGGTTTGTGCCAGGCGGTATATTTCAAAGGCGACACTATTTAAACGAACGGCCTCTACTGGTCCGTACTTGCATGTCGCAATATTTCGGGAGTTAACGGTGCATCAAGTGCATCGACCGGCATGCAGTCGTGAGGGCCCAACCACCGCTGCGGGACGTTCCCCGGTCCCATGATCTGACTTGTAAACAGTTGACCATGTGATAACGTGATTTATTACGTTGTATTTACTGCGTTGTTACGTGATAGAACTGGACGATGGTTGTACTGGAGGACCAAAACATTGCTAAGGTAATAAAATAACTCTGTATTTAATACTATGCATTTCAACATTTCGTGATTCTGCTAAAATGTGGTGTGCCAAGCTGCCTCTTCAGCTTGGTTGACAACGATTGGCGGCATGGTCTTTTTGGGGTTCCGCAGTCAAACCAGGAATCCTTATAGTTTCGTCTTTCCATCTGACCGACCTGTCTGTCTCAGGCCTTAATCCTCAGCCATTCTTACTCTATAAATCTGTAATTTGGAATGGGTATAATCACGCCAACAAAGCAACACATTACAATCTTTTAAAAAAACCTTTTCATATCAATGAAATGAGATAAAAACATGTATTTCAAAAACTTAATTAATAAATTATACCAATAAATTATACCAATTATCTCCCCATAAAAACGGTATTCGGCCGAAATAATAGCACCCGAATAGACCGAATGCCGAATAGTAACCGAATATTCGTTGTAAGCCTATTGATACCTACCTACCTACCTACCTATATGAAACCAATAAATTATCTACCACTAAAGGTAAAATTCTATAAAGTCTAAAGCTTTATTCGCAGCTGGTTCCAACAAAGCGCTGCCTTATATATATAGTTTGTGTCAAGAAACCATTTACCTTATTAGCCACAACAACCAACAACTGTGTTTGCATTACAAGAATATATTTGAATAGCAGGAAATCGCTATCTCACGATCTGGAAACTATGTTCTGTGGTGCGCGAGAGTTGAACTTGGTTCCACTTAGTACTGCAGTTGGCCAAGTAACTTAACAGGATTGTACTTGTTGTTGTTCAATTTTATGGCCAAACAGGAAGAGGATGGTATATTTACTCATATTTTTCATGATCATCCCCAAACTATACAGTAGCCAGGAAACACCCACTGCTTATATTTCACCCAAAACACACTTCAAAGTTACGTACTTCTCACGTGCTTCTCACCGTTTCAGTCACTTCACTTTGGTTATTTTACAAATACAAATAATTTTATTGTATGAAAAAAGTCACTTTGATGCACTGCGGCCTCCACACTAGGCTGAGCCTGTGTCTTTTATTATTATTTTAATATTTAATATTATTTATTTTATTATGACACTTTTCATTAGAGGGTTTGATCACTTTTAATACTTTGGAGGACACTTTCTCCGAATAGGTTGAGTTGGGCAGCAAAAAATCTCGGCTAAAAATACTCACTCCTCTTTATGATGATATCATTACAAAAATAAAAATGATTTCCATTCAAGTTTAAGACGAGTACATTAATTTTCTGTACTAAATACCTCCCTGTACTGTAATGCGTCAAAGAAAACTGATTTCAAACCCTACAACCTGCATTCTACGGTATAAAATCATATCCAGCAAAGTGACATAAACTTCTTAGCCTACGCTACGCCGTTGGACTCCAAATTGTTTGATAACGATGTCCATTTGAATATAAAGTTGTTCGATTTACACTTTGAGATTGTTCATGCTAAGAGCTGGAACGATGAACAAATCGTAGGAATATTTTTCCTCTCGGCGCATAATGTCACGTTCGCAAAACGTCACATCGTGGTGTTTTACTCGCACAGTATCACGTTCGCAAAATGCCACTTTGTAATTTTCACGTCACATCACGGTGTTTTACTCGCACAATGTCACGTTCCCAAAATGCCACTTTGTCATTTTCACGTCACATCACGGTGTTTTACTCGCACATTGACAGGTTCCCAAAATGCCACTTTGACATTTTCGCATAATGTCACTTTTCTATACAAAAAATCAGCGTTTACGGTTCGAAATCGGAGTTATAAAAAAGCGTAAAGGCTGTAGAACATTGGGCCATGCTGCACTTACATTGCGCTATTCTAATCACAGGTTGGGAACTACAGGTCTAGCACTTAACTGAGTCGGTTCCTGGGGTATGGTAGCGGCACTTGGGTATTGTAATGTGAAACGACGCAAGTTCTTCAACTTTGAGCAATATGGAGCAATACTAGCGAATGTAGTAGCATATTATTAAAAGATTTCTGCCGTAATTGCTTCAGATTGATAAATCACTGTTCAACAATCACAATAAAAAATTGCACAAAATTTTAAGCGCAGCAGACAATGCTAATATTGTTAAAAATGAAAGTAAAACATCTAGAATCGTAGACAAATATGATGACAAAGGCAACGATTTTAATTCAGTTGTCAATTTCCTGTAATTTGACGTTTTCGGTCCAACGAGTTGGTGTCATTGTATAATTGTTCGAGGTTTATACGCTGTATATACTCGTATTATCAGATCTAATTTAACTATTATACAAAAATACTATTTATATGGTAAAATCTTATCATTAACCAAGATATGAACCAAAATGTGAGAAACGGCCAATAAACACTATCGGCCCATAACAGATGTTTTGTGTATTCCCTTTGTACCATAAATTGATAACAGTGTGTGGACATACAGAGCAAAAACGAAGCCTAAATTTTCCCATAAGATCGACAAAGAGAGGGGTAATATTTTGTTTATTTCGAGAGGGTATTGAGTTGCCGAACGTCCGTGGGTTGTTAGGATAGGCTATACGCAAAAGAGAACGGAAGGACTTTGCCAGTAAAGATATGAGATCGCTACAAAAACCTGTAGAATGACGCAAGCCCAGCTATCTACGATCATAGGGCTACCAAGCCACTGTGTCACAAGTTTACCTATTCGATGCCATGGCGTAACTTGAAGTACCTAGAGAGCTGGTTAAGTTAGATATTTGCAAAACTTAGTGGAGGTGTGTTCTTGCTTAACTATGCAGTATTTCCTTAACGCAATCAGCTTTCCAGTTTGCGCAGACTTTGCAGTATTTCTTGTTTTATAAATTCTGTCAACATTCAAAGTTTAGATTTTCATAGATGAAAGATGTTACCGAAAAGTCAGTTACTATTTCGTTAATCAGAGCAGAGCAGAATATATATCCTTATTAGACGGCATCTCGTCCTGAGTCACTTACATCCAGAGGTTCTCCGCCACATTATATCTGTCTTGGCATGCATTACTACTAATACATGAAAGATATACATAGAAGGATGTAGCTCCACGTATGAAGAAGGCAACTTTTGTATGCCGTGGTTATAGCTGCCACCATATTAAAGTCTGGCGTCAAACTGGAGTATTAGTAGCAACATTTTAAGTTTAGTTTATAATAAAAAATAGCTTGTGATTTCAGGGTCATTCATTATCGTCACTTCCTCAAGTAAAGTGCATAAAATAAAACAAAATTGAAATAAAATATTATATTCTACAAAGTGATAAGAAGCTACTTTAAATAATTTCCGGATTATCGATACATACCTCTACATACGCATAAACAATTTGTTAAACATCAATTTTGATTCTTCTTCACAAGGAAGAATCTGTTGCCTCGCTTTTCCAGCAATCCGAAATCTACCGCACACCGCAAGAAAGCTCCCAAAGACTTTCCAGTTTTTCTGGGGTCGTTGGCAACTCGATAATGCTTTTTAATGAAATTGATCACCCTTCTAGAAGTCAGACCATCACTAGATGGTATTTTGTGGAAGGCCCACAGTATGATTGCGGCGGGAATAGCTCGCTTTAAGCCATGTTTGATTTTTTGATAGCTTCTCCTTTTGTCGATACTGTCGGTGCTGGATGACTTCGACGCTGATACGCTGGTAGCTGTTGAATAGCTCTCCGCAGTCCTCTCGCTCTCACTCAAGCTGTAAGAGCTCTGGGGAGGAGGGGGTGGCTTTGGCTTGGCTCTCAGCTTCCGTTTCACCATCTTGCATTGTATCCGCAAGGCGCTAGTAGAAACTTTCAGTTGAATTGTAAATTTAACGATTCACATTTTATAATTTCCTTTAAAAAGAAATTCTGCATCCAAACTGACTTAGCAAAACCGTAATGTCAAGTAAATGTCATGACAATGCAAGACTCACTTGTTTTCTCTCTAAAAGTTCATATTTGATTTTTTCCGGTAGACTTGCGAAATGAGATTACGATCTTAATTAAAAACTATTCTATCTATACTATGAAGTAAAATGTAGGGGTTTGGTAGGTGGATAGACTAAGGCTGGGTCCTACTGAGCCACCGACCACAGCCACAAGTGGAGCTAGACCGCCACTTTTATAACAGCGATGGTGACTCGAAATAGCCTCTCTACTCCGAAATAGTGTTCAAGTGGCAGGATTCGGATATTGCTGTAGATGGTGTCCGCCATCGCCCACACGTGTGCAAAGCAACGATTCCCTAGAATTGTATGAAAAAGCGTATTAAACGCTTGTTGCTGGCCACCCGATACTGCGGCCTGTGGTTCGTGTTTAGCCTAGCCTAAAACAGCTAATTATTTTACTTAAATCGTATGTTTTTAGGGTTCCGTAACCAAAGGGTAAAACGGGACCCTATTACTAAGACTCCGCTGTCCGTCTGTCTGTATGTCTGTCATCAGGCTGTATCTCATTAACCGTGATAGTTAAACAGTTGAAATTTTCACAGATGATGTATTCCTGTTGCCGCTATAACAACAAATACTAAAAACCAGATTAAAATAAATATTTAAGCCCCCATACAACAAACGTGTTTTTTGGTCGTTTTAGACAACGGTCACAGGTAGACGCTCGAAATATTCACAGAATATTTAATTATATATTATCTTGAGAAATAAATAATTAAATTAAAATAAAACAAATATTTGAGGGGGGCTCCGATACAACAAACGTGATTTTTTGCCGGTTTTAGGATCTAGCGGAAGCTAGTAAAGTGGCGTCCGTGACCTAGTAGCTACGTTGGACACAATCTGGCGGTCCCGGGTTCGATTCCTGCGGTGGTACTCGGTTTGGTTGATGGGGTATGTGGTAAGGAATTTTTCCAGTCCGCTTCGCTAGCTACCATCATGTTACCTAAGTCTGTCGCTAATACTGACATTAAAACATTGTGTATTATCCGCTATTTATGTGGTACTAATGTAGTAAGCAGCCTAAAATAAATTTCGTTGAATGACAAAGTATGGCTTGCACTGGATCTCTCAGTATCTCACAAACTATCATATTCCTTACTCCACAGTCTGTCAACATGGAAAGTCTGCCAGTGAAAGCAGAGGCAGGTTTGAAGGTCAAACCGCTTGCGCGTCTTGAATACTAATCGCTATAAGTCAAGAGCACGACGATTATGTAAATCTGTCTAATAACTATATTTTAAGAAACGTTGCGTGATTAGTGATTACTTGATTACTAATTATCTTGGCATGATTTTAAAGAGTTTTTCGGCCTTCGGTGTTTTGATTTGCGTTGAGTTTTTGTTTTAGCATTAGGGATAGAGTCTTTTTTTTGTAATATATTTATCCTACCAGGAAAAGGCAAAGGCAAAACACCATACAGCCATGTCTTTGATAATGATATTATCTCTTAAGGTTATAACAATTAGGCCGAAGCACTTTCTTCAGTTTTCGCAATAAAATGTGTAGTGTGTACATTCTATCGCTTGTTTTGACGATTCTTGACGAGAATTTCAAAGGTCAGCCTTGGTTTCAACATTATTCGAAAGAATCCATGTGCCGAATGTACTCGACATGATAAACCCTTTCGATCGCATCGAAACCCTCACAATTTTGCGTAATTGATACTATAACACCGTTTGCACTATATCACACCATTATAACACACATATCAGTAGTATAACCAATTAACAAAATTGCAATGAACCACCATTTTTCAAGTTCGCACCAAGAATAACCGGTCATACCATGGACATGGATAAATAATGCTAACAGCGCCCTCTAAAAAATCTACTAAATAACTAGTTCGTCGGGCGAAAAATAATAATAGTCCCGTGCGAGATGTAGCGACATCTAGAAATAGTTTTTTTTTGCTTTTTCGGGTTACGTTTTTTTGTATGGCGTTGGCGATCCTCTAGTACTTATTTATCCATGCCATGGGCAAGGTCTATGTACAGTAGTGGACATTTCCCGGCAGTTGATGTTGACAGTTGATTGTCTTGGCTACCAATGCGAAGGCCCGGAGTTTGATTCCTATCGGTCCTTGTTTTTGTTGGTAGTAGGACATTTTCTATGTCACGCTTCGTTGATACATCCTTTATGGTAACTTATCATCTGATGAGATAAAAAAATGTGGATATCATGTCATGAGGATGCCTGAATAAATCAAATATTCATTTCCAAATTAAAAGGCTAGTAAATTCAACGAACGCCTTGAAGTTAATATATAATTCAGGACGTAGTATGTCAGTATAGTGTTTGAATATAATTAAGTTGTTATACAGCTGAATGCCGTAATAAATCAATATGTTTCTACAAAAGGCCTACGCAGGGTCACATTTTAAGGGCAGTTGTTTTGTTCCACTGTACGTGGAGGCTGCTTCGAAATTAAACGTCGAACCATTTAAAATGTATATCTATCACGTGATTTTAATTTTTTGAAACGTGTCACAGTTTTCAACCGATTTTTTAAAAAGTTTTAAGAAGTTTTCAATTCGACTGTATGTTTTGTTTTGTGTAAAAAAAGTATGTTACGTGGTAACTCTGCTAATTATGAATCGATTTTGACGATTTTTTATAGAGCATACGTCAGTCCCATAGACCCATATAAATTTTATCGAAACTGATTCAGCGCTCCAAGAATCTACCCAGATAATTCTACCGCTAAGGGTGACCATTTTAGGGGATGAAGACTTTTAGGGCAGTTGAAGTCGGTTTCTAGTTTTTTTCACTTATAATTTTAAAAGACCATTATCAAATACAAGTGATTTAGTTACCATTTTTGTATATTTTGGTTTAGTTTGTTTGTACAAAAACACATAAAACTCTCGAATCAGGTAAGACTTGACGTTGAAAACAAAGATGGCGTCAATAAAATGACATTTGACGCTCTCACTTAGTACAAAAAGAATGTTTTTGTACATATAAAATTAATGAAAAAATGTAATTTTGGTATTTTTCTATACGTATTTAAATTATTACTTGATTTTTAAATAGTGTACAAGTGCAGGCCGAATTTGAAACAACTCTGTTAGTCTTTATATTTAGATCTTGCGTGTTTGTGATCGCGTAGCCGATGCGTGATGCGGTTGCGTGAGTTATACAACAGTTTCTATTTGGATTATAGATCGCAAACGGCTCACTATGTGCATGTGGGTATGCTTATATAATTCACACTTCCTGTTTGATTTACTGTCCTACTTTGAGATGAATGCAGGCCGCGCTTGACCATTCCAACAAGACAAAAAATGACTAACAAATCATCATTACTAATCAGCTTCATAAGTGCACTTTTTGATTATTTATTTTTAAAATGATGCTCCATATCCCGACCTCCTTATCTGTGGTTCGACGTACCGACACAGGTCAGACACTTCGAACAAATATCGTGATATCAGCACACATCGAACGGATTGCGTTTGTATACATGCGTGTACGTAGATTCCGTGGTAGACCACGTTTAGCTAGTGGCGTAGAAAATATAGCATCACGAATCTACAGTACTCGCACACCAAGTTTGCCCCTCTGAAGTTAGCCACAAAAGACGGCGAAGTATCAATTATTAACGTATAAGTGGGAGGCAAGGCAAGTTAGCGGGTGGAAAGAAATGTCCTAGTGTTTTATGTCATCTAGAGATAGTTATTATCGATAATACACACACATTCCGTGTGTACATGTTTGAAATTGCGGAGAGCTAACTTCAGAGGGGCAAACATAGCGTGCGAGTACTATAGCTGATAATTGATCGTAGTGAAATGTAGGTGCTGCCGATATTTTGTAGAAAACGCACAAAAACTAATGTTTGCCAGCAATTTTCACTACGTGGATTCCAAATATTACTCCATGGTAATATTTCACTGGAATACAAAGTATCATTTGTTATTTAATCCATACAATATTCAATCCACCAATTTTCATGTAAATCCGTTTAGCTGCTTAATTATGAGCTTTATTGAAAGCGTTAAATTTATTATTTTTACAGATATTCCAAAATGGCGACATCAGTCTTGCAACCCGAAGAATGCCGACAGCACGAGCCCAAGCCGGAAATAGCAGAGTCACTCCGATTGACAGATGACGAACGAATGCAGATCTTGGAGAACAAAGAGAGGGAGACAGGAGAACTTCCTCAAGAACTGAGGGAGATGGCAAGAGTAGAGATGAGAGAAGAACCGATGCTGAAAGAAGAAGCGCTTGCGCAAATGCGGCATTTCATTGAGAAGCACCCGGCTATTAAAAAATGTAGAACAGGTGGGATGATTTTTTATATAGCTAACCGTAGGGTAATTAATTTGTGGTGTTAGGTCACAAGAACACGGTAGCCAAAATTCATGAGACAACTCTCTACTACTCAGACCGTCTCATTCTTCATTCATGAAGGTTTCTCCATATTTTCCTTTACGTAAAAGCAGATTGGATTGAATGTAAACTGCTTTGATTTTCAATGGTTGTTGTTATTTATTCTGATCATGAACGATTTTTTTAACAATGCAAGTTCTTTGGACTTAATAATTAACATTTTGCAACTTACCGCTCCCATAGCATTGCCGCAATTTCATCTACTACCCAGAGCGGGAATCACTGACCTTTTTCCAACGGTGATTTTAATAAAGGTATTGAATAAAAGACACAAAATCATAACCGGGCTTTGAACAAGAGTATTCTCAGTTCTTGAATCTATCCAACTGTTAGATACTACCATTCATTATAAGCAAAAGCGTCCATTGCTCAACATGGGCTACGTCCGACGTCCACGAACTCTCTCTTTGCCATAAGCTTCGTGAGTGCCAAATTTTAACTTATCAGCTTAGGTCTTCAGTCGTTAAAAGGCAACAAACCAAATTCCTCTCACATTTATGACAAGATGTGAGGTGTGCTACATACTTTAATAGTAATGTTATATTCCAGATGCCCCATTCTTACTCCGATTCCTGAGGACGAAGAAGTACTCTATACCCCAAGCGTGTTCCATGCTGGAGAGATACCTGACCATCAGGCAGATGTACCCTCACTGGTTCCAGAAGCTGGATCCCTTGGATCCCAAGATTGCTGCAGTCATCGACGCGGGGTATTTAGTACCCTTGCCGAAGAGGGACTCCGAGGGCAGAAGAGTGGTTTTGTCTTGCATGGGTCAGTTATTCTTGTCTTGATGCATTAGCGTATATAACGAGAGCCACTACATTTCGAGCTAAACCTATGCATACGTTCAGGGGGAGTAGCTATAGCTATTCTGATTTTAACCGGCACCTTGTCCTGGGCATTGATTAGCAGTGGGGGTACGTAGCGGTACTCGGTTTAGTTGGTGGTAGGTTTTTTCGCAGCTCCGTCTGGCTAGCTACCTCCATGTTACACTGCTGTGTTTCGGTATAAAAGGTTGCAGAGCCAGCACGTCTTTAGCTTGAGACTTCTGGGTGCACAAGCTTACCATCCAAAGACGTTATCGTCATTTACCCTCTGATAAGTTTAAGGCCAAGTGTTCCGCGTTCGCCCCAGAGTAACTGGAGATGAAGGTTCAAATCCAGCTCGTGTCGAAATTGCTCACAATTTTCAAAATATTATGTCTTTATGTTGCGAATGCACTGTTTTGTATGTGATTGTGTGGCCACTGATGATAATGTTTCGTTTCAGGTCGCTTTGACCCTCACCTGTACGATAGCTGCGTGATGGCGCGCGTGCACTCCATGATCGTGGAGCTGCTGCTGGATGAGCCTCGGTCCCAGCTTCTCGGGTACTCGCACGTCAACGATGAGGCCGGCATGCAGATGCCACACGTCAGCCTATGGTCACTCACAGATGTCAGGGTCATGCTCAACTGCATACAGGTTTGTATGAAGACAGGTCAGAACAGAACCAAATACTGAACCATGAAATATACAAGGATCCTGGTTGCGACATGTTGTGGGATTTCATCAACAGCCTATATAAGTCTCCACTGCAGGGGCTCAGGCCTACTCTCCTACAGAGAGTGTATGGGCCATAGTCCCCCACGCGGGCCTAGTGCAGATTTGTAGACTTCATACACACCTTTTTGAATTTCTTCTAAGGAGTTTGCAGGTTTCCTCACGATGTCCTTCACCTAAAAACCAATGGTAATGATTTTTATCATTCGTACATAAATTCCAAATAACAAATTGGAACTCATTGGTTCAAGGACTGAAGCTTTACCCAACCATGGCTTTTTGTGGGATTTCGTTTGAACCTGTTGAACTAATTTCTGACAGTCTTCTTCCTATCGTATAGGTTGTAAGGTCGATGACCGACCTCACAAACCCTAGTGTCAGAGTTGTTGATCCGCCATAGTCCTCTGACATGTCTCATGTAGCTACTACCTGTCGTAGATAGTACCCGGGACCAACGGCTTTACGTTCCTTGCGATCCAAGTATCGTCGAGTGATTTTTGACGATGTCCCCACCGGGAGTTCAACCCGGGGCCTTCCGAGTGTGTTGCTCAGACAACTGTACCATGGAAGCCGTTTATTTTATTATTATTTCTTTTTTCGTCGATTCATTTCTGACACTGGGTATCCATGTCAACCATATTGATTCTTGACATTATTTCAGAGTCCCCTTTAACAGATCACATATATTTAGGATTTTAACTACTACTTCATACATAAATGACTCTCCATTTTTTATTTTTTATAGAGATAGTTAGGCCTATGTCCAGCAGTGGACTGCCGCAGGCTGTACATGATGATGATGATGATGAGAGATAGTTAAGGGGGTGAAATAGAACATAGGCTACTTTCTACTCCGATCGAGCTTACGTGGGGTATTTTCTGAAGTTCACGTGGACAAAGCCGCGGGCAAAACCTAGTAAAGAAAATGAGACTATCGTTAAGTATCCCCCAAAACCTGGTCGCAGGCCCGATTCCCGCGGGGGTGTCTACCAGTATTTCTTCGATTTCGTTACTTGGTGGTAGGACATTTTCTATGTCCGCCTGGCTACCTACCACCATGTTTTTTTATTAAGCATTAGGTCGGTTCATGACCGAGATTGGCCTTGGGGAGGTGACATGATCCATAGGGGACTGTCTCAATAGATCTATACAGGTCGCAGTGACACGCAGGACGATAAGATTGCGCCCCTCATGCCCAAAAAAAAATGTTACCTAAGTCTGCCGCCAGACAGCTGTAATACATATTATCACGGTTCTGTTCCGGTATGAAAAGTAGCAGAGTCAGTGCCTCATTACCTCGAGGCTTCAGGATGAGCACGCTTTCCACCAAACGGCCAGCAAATACACATACAATTATATCTCCTATCTCGTTCACTCATATGTGAATAGACAGCCTGTAAAAGTAAAGAAGCGATGTTTTTTGTTTCTTTAAATAAGGCAGGTTCTAAGAAATTAAAGTCTAAACGATGCATGAGCCCTTCAAAACATAAGGCCATAGCAAATGAGCTTAATTACACACTAAAGTACTATGAGATTAAACTAATGTTTGGTTATGTTTGTTTCCGCAGAACTCCACACCTATGCGACACAAGCGTACACATTTCGTAAACATTCCACATTATGGCGTCCGCTTCTTCGAATTTGCTGTCTCACTACTCAGCGATAAGCTAAAGGACCGAGTCATGGTAATTTAAATTGTAATTCATGTTTACTGTTAAGCAACATTACATTTTTTATAAATACCGCTAAAATATTTGAACGAAAATCATATTTTTGAACTGATATGAAGTTAGCTTCAGGGTAATACCAACCTAATCATAAAAATCATAGAACGTAACGTTTCAGTAAAGCTAAAAACGTAAAAAATGATGTTTTTAGAAAGTAATGACTAGACTACTCTTTTGACTTTTATTTGTGATAATAATATACTAAATCCGACGCATCCATTTATATTCTGATAATTATTTCTTCCTTTTTTAATGTAATATTTTTAATTGATGTTGTATATCATAAAAAGGATCTAGTTAAAATTATGAAAGATCAAATAATAACATATTTTGCTACACTAGTAATTAAGGCAGCTCTTACGTTATTACCTTTTATACGTTTCAATGATGAGTTAAGAGGCTATGTTGGTAAGACCACGTGGCCGCGTTCAAGGTTGCATTGTTTTGTAGTTGTCCCTCTCCGAGCCCTATCCTACCCAAGCGCGTACGGTGAGACAGCATACACTACGCGAAGTTATCCACCCGTTATTTGGATGTTTCGTAGTCCAGGGATCATTTGAAGGATACAGTATATTATGTAGCCATTTTTTCAATACAGAATATTAATAAAATTTCAGATGTCGGTGGTTTTTCCAAATTGTTCTAAATTGATTCATACTCTTGTAAAACAGGTTCAAAGTTGGGGCTTTTTATTACCGAAAAATACAATACTTTGACGCCCTGTAACTCTGGAAGTTTATATTTAAACGAAAATCTGACTCACCACCGACACAGATATTTGTTTCTAGATTGTGTCTTGAAAATTTCATAGATTTTCATAGCTTAATACTCAAAATATGACTGGACTACGTTTGTATGGGCGCTTTGACAACAGCATACCCTCTTAAAATGTTTTTTTTTTTCAGTTTCATCGTACGTGTGAAGATCTGACAAAGCACGTTGATCCCGCCATTTTGCCGAAAGAATACGGTGGTACAGTTCCTCTTAGAGACATGATTGAAGAGTTAAAAAGAAACCTACTAAAACACAGAGACGATCTGCTGGCGCTGGATGAAATGTGCATCGATCTATATGCACTGGGAAAGAATGATTTAACTCAAGATATACACTCAACTGCTGGGTCTTTTAGAAAGCTTGAGCTAGATTAGGACCTTAATTAATATCGTTTCGGCCAACTTTATATCTAAGGAAAGCTGCAGGCTTATAAAATAATAGTTTAAGTATACATTTTGTTTTGTTTATTCAGAGTAGGACAGTAAATGTAATATTTTTAAGTAATTGTTAAGATGTAAGTACTTAATTAAATTCCAGATTTGTGATGGTTTAAGTTTAAAATAGCCTATTTTATGACAATTACATAGATCTCAAAATCAAAATGTTTTAAAGTTAAGCAACTTGTAATTTTGCCTAAAAATTTTAAAATTGTTTGGTCTTCGCGCTGGAACTTAATAGTTTTTAAAGATCTGTGTTTCTTCTGTAATGTAAGTGACTTAGTGAGCTAGTGGCAGCCGTTGGTGGTGTCACGTTACCATTCTCTGCTTGAAATTATCATTGCTTTTTGACACTGTGACGACACATAGTGTCAAAATAATATTAAGATTTATTGATTTATCATCAGCAACATGACAACCTAACTGCTGCAGTATGTTTAAGTTTTCAGGGCGCTAGTGATGCATTGTCTGTAACTATAGGCTTCTGCTTTTATGTCAGAAAAATGATATAATTCACAGCTATTTACATTGTTTAAGCACTAATTTAATTTGTATAAAATTGTAGTTTACCGTTTTTCACGTTGGAAATTAAATTTTTCGGAAAATATACTTTTATTTTATTTATCCCGTAGTTATTACATAAAAAGGTTAAGAAATTGAAGTTGATAACTGCCTAGTTTTTTAAAATGTCCGAGTGAAAGGAAAACAAAAATTAGGTACCAAGGTACAATAAGTTCAAATTAACCGCTCTTGCAAGTTACCTTCTAAGTTGGGTGAGAGGTGTTCTTGCAGTAGGTTACCACTTATCAACCTGAAATATTTTAATACACTCAGCTAACAGTAATAGTCTCACGAAGACTTGAATTTATTAATTTAAATCTCAAGAAAAATTAAAAAATGACACAATGCATAAAAAACAGCTAAAGCGAAAAGTTTTAGGAAAGCTCAACCATACATAGACAAGAGAGGACACATAGACCACGTCAAAACCATAGACTGAAGAACGACCTTGAATTTCCGACACAAGTGCAGCTAGCTTCATAGTAGTTTTTCCCGCAGTTTGGCGTCTACACAGGCTGATAAAAAATTCTTACAAAATTTTTCTATGTATTTAGATCAATAGGACATTTCTCTGCCCTCTACATTTGTTTCCCAGTGATGTTCTGACGGACGTATTATGTTGTTTCTGTGATCGTTTAGCCCGAGTTCGAGTGCGCTGGTGGTTTTGTAAACATCGGGAGCACGGGACCACGTCTATGAATTCACGTACGTATTTTACCTGTTATCGACTTTTATGTATATTTTCACGCAAATAAAGTGAGAAGCTTGTGTATTTTGATTGTAATCGAAGTGTTCGACGTGGATTAACCTCGAAACTTTCGCGATGTTTGCTTGGTCGTAAAAAATTGATCTGCCATCGGTGACAGTGTATTGTGTGTACAAATGTCGTGTTCTTGCACACAACACACATATTTTCTCATTCCAAACACAATCACTTCTTACACAGACGTATTGAGTTTATGCCAAAGCTGGATTTAAATGTATGTTTCTACAAGATACAGTAAGATCGCAAATAAACCGTGTCGCATAATTTTTGTTTTACAATATACGCACAGGAAGTAATTCGGTTCAGAGAGCTTCTATGATAATTGATTACAATGGATATATATTAAGCATCTAGTATAGCAGCTTACAGAGGCTGATTTGCTTACAAAAATTCACCAAATGTTAGAAATCTGATAAGAGATGTTAATGACCTGGAATTGTAAGCATACTGCCCTTATTTTGCTGTTATATGTCTAAGTAAATCATTATTAGCGTCTGCTGTACAAGGGACAAGTTTGTTTGGGACAAATAGGAGTTTTTGTTAAAGGAATGGACTTTAGAACGTATATATTAATTTTAAGGTGCAAACGTTCCCAAACTAAAATGACTGTACTGTAAAAACACTAACTACTAGTTTACTCTATGACAAGTTTTTTAAAAAATTCCCCATATTCTAATGTCATTGAGTTTTGGATTGTATTTATATTTCCAATTAAAAGTAAATCTATATTAGATCACTGTAAAAGGGTAGTTAAAAATGAGAAGCCATACTTTATATATTATTTAATTATTATTGATAAACAACCATTGGACAGTATTATTCAACATCTAATTCTTTCTTCTTCTTCTTCAAATCTATTGAGATGGGGTTTCTTATGTAGGACAACAATAAAAATATGTGTATAGTAGTAATCTAACGAATATAGTACTGAATAGGAGGTCCCGAGAAATGGGATAATAATTTTATGCCTATTTGAAGATAATAAACCTCTTCAGACTTTCATAGTAATTATGTTGGCCTTACATACACCCATCATTCAATTGAAAATGTACTTTACATTTGTGACAAATATGTATCAAATATGTTTACAGATTGGCAGCATGGCGGACATAGTGTACCCGCAAGGCTGCCGGCCTATTACCGATGACCTCGGACCTGATGAACTCGTCAGGAGACTCAAGGTATGGTCCTCTGTGAATCTCAGCGCAGATAGGTTAAAGAAATGTTATCCATCCCGATCAAAAGATCTAACTAATGTATTTACACATCATCATGATGTGGGTTATGTTCTACTGGCTGGACATAGGGCTCCCTGACCAGCTCTGTTAGTCCACTGATTAACATGGAATTTAAATTACTAGGAAGCATGAGCTTTTCTTTGCCTTTTAAAACTATACTTTTCAGGCAGGATGGAGCAATCCGTACTTGGTTGTTGGAGGCATAATGAAAGGGGCACATGTTACGAGCTGAGTGGAATTGTGTAGTTAGACGGTATAGGTAGATAGACTAAAAGTCAGGCTACAAGAAACTGATATGGGAACGTGTGGATTGGCATGGAAGCATGCTGAAGAAAAGTTTGTGAACCCCTGGTTCAAATCGAATTCCTATCCAAGATCTATCTCAGACATTAACGGGGCGGTTGGTTTGAATGTCACATCAGTCAGGAAACCTGGCATGCAGTTTGAAAGGAGTGCCTGTGGTAGGCTTGAAAAAATCACTTGAATACTCTGAATCTCAGTTGATTATAACTTATTCTGCAACTGCAAAGGTTACAGATACTGTCAGAGGAAGGATAAAATACCCATCCACATCTTCTGCTACTCCATTAGATTAAAAAATAGACACTTCAGAGAGCATGGACTTGAGGCTTCTATCAGAACTCATTTTTGATGAATACCTTTATTTGACTAGATTTTAATTGTGAATTCAGTAGGATTTTTAATTTTATGCTCAAATCAAACAGCAGAAATATTAATCAAGTTACAATTACAGCAGAATGTTAAAAAATTTCTTTGTATCATAGTTATCAATGTTATTGATTAAACTTTTGTGATTGAATGTCGATTGTGTCGACTATTAGCACAGAATAGTTCTATGTATAGAAAAGACATTCCCTGCCTCCCACCGATCTGCGATACCTCACATCTCACCGCAAGAGTGACCCGCTCAAGGATTGGTACTATTGCGCGCGCGAATTTACTCACACATGCGCGTGTATACAAACGTCATCCTTTCGATGTATAGAAATAGCAACCGATATCACGACATTTATATGAAGTGTATGTCCCATGCTGTTAGAATGAAGGTGTGTGTAACTCAACTTGATATAATCTGAAACATTTCCATTCAAAGAACCTATAGACTCACATCAATTATGAAGAAAATCCCTAGTGGACCTAAACCTGTTGCAAAAAGAAGAGGTCTCAAATAAAGCCTAGATACCAGGTTTGATAATCTAGGATCTATTAGCTTGGGGTAATGTTGCAAGGACTTTACCCCAAGCAACAAAAACATAAGTGGATTTTGAACTATTTTAACCACCATGTAGGAAAGTGTGTAATTCCATTATGCAACCTAATTCCACCGTCCCCTTTTTAAAATCGGACAACCAGAAGAACGTCTGGGTTCTGCCCCTACTCGGTTGACATTCCACCATATCACACGAATCACTTATTATGTGTAGAACTAAGGAGTGGAATTCCCTGTCAGCTTTTGTGTTTCTCAAGTACAACCTAGATATCTTCAAGGCCAGAAAGAATAGGCTAATTATAGGCAATCGTGAAATATCCTAGACCACATCATCACATAACATCAGGTGATATTGTGGTCAAACAGAAGCCAAGAAAAAAAAGGAAAAACAGAACCTTTATCAGAGTTTTTTCTTTGCCTTTTTTATATAGAAACTTGAAGTTGTGCATGTGGAGGAGGTCAATTATTTGATCCTCAGCTGTAGATACTCGGCTTGGTTGATGGTAGGGCATTTATCTATGTTCCCTTGGCAAGCTACCACCATGTCCACGAAGTCTGCTGTCATACAGCAGTGTTAATAGCACTGTTGTGTTCCAGTAGTGAAATATAACAGAGCCAACGCCTCATTATCTTGAGGTTTCTTTATGAACATTCTCATTGACATCAGGAGAGATAAAGGCCAAATTCAAACCAGGCATACATCAAAAAAATTTAGAACATTTTTCCATTATTATATACAGTGTTATTATTTCACTAAAAGTGTTATAAATGAACACAAGTGTATCCAAAGTGCAGACCTTGATTTAGTATCATTTGCATAATATGTTAAACAGGTGTGCAACATACATTACATCCCAAAAACTAAATGCATTCACACAGTGACACTTATTACAATGTAAGAAGTAATAACTGCAGTCCATTCGGAACTCACGAGATCGCTATTAAAGAGGTATTCAGCATGCTTGCTTAGGTATTACTTGCATGAATTGTTCAGCTATTTTCCGACGGACTTTACAAAAGGTGGACATTCTCTAATTGACCGATATATTTGTTTGCGTTGAAGTCAAAATCATTTATTGTTCTAGGTACACATTGCAACAGTTCTTAAACTTAAAATGCAAAATCTTATATATAAAAGCTAATGTTAGTACGTCAAGACAGAATTTTCTCTATCACCACTGACTCCGATCAACTTTCCGTTGGGGTAGGGAATACCCCTTGGTCTCCTGATGAAAGTAAGGGAGTTTGGTTGCGATCTGTGGAAGTGGGTGGCATAAATGTAAAAAAATATATATCTGTCCTTGTCTAACTCATGTGGACTTCACATGAGTGAAGAAGTTCTATAGAAGTAGAAGTAAATATAGATTGTCAGTATCAAATTAATTACTATATAGTTTCCAATTGTGTTAGTATTTATAAAATCATCAACACTAGAAACATTTGACAATTAAAACATTTGATAACCTTCTCTTTGAACACTGAAGTGTGTGTATGCTATTTTGTATTTGTAAGATTTTTGATCTTATATATTTTGTGTATGTTACACCCATGTTAGGGAATTTCTGCTATAAAGCTAAGTCTGCCGCCAAACCGCAGTGTTAATGGCACTGTTGTGTTCCGATACGGTAGCAAAGCCAGCGCCTCATTAGATTGAGACTTCTGGGTGCGCCTGCTTACCATCCAATGGCCTAATCGTCACCGTCAGGTGAGATGAGGGCCAAGTGAAAAGTTTTACATAAAAAACCACCACAAAGGAAGTGATTTCCAATGGGGGCAAAGTAGTATACCATAACACACTGTATTAGCCTATGGTTACATCACTTTTTAAAAGCTTTTATTATACTTAAAACAAATGAATATACCTACCTATATTTATTTTCACAGTGAGAATAATGTTGGAGCCAGAATAATCATTGCTATTTTTATACTGCTCCGAAAATAAATGTACACAAGTGTGTCAGCAGTAAAATAGCTTAGATAAACATTAAAATAGCGTTGATTGTCCATTTTGTGGATGGATGCCTTATCAGTAGGTACTTATGTATTTATTTAATCGCGCGGGAGTTTATTTTTGCTGTGAAAGTACGGCAAACCAAAGGTTGTTGCTCATTTACCACCACCCATGTAACACGTACATGGTACTGACGTCATGATGTCAACTCGTGCGCACGTGATCAACACCATCCCTGGGACACAGTGCATGCAGTAGACTTCACACACACCTTTGAATTTCTTCTCAGGAGTGTACAGGTTTCCTCACGATGTTTTCCTTCACCGAAAAGCCAATGGTACTGATTTTTATCATTCGTACATAAAATAACAAATTAGTACGAGCCAGGATGGAACCCAGACCTCGATTGTTCAAGGACTGACGCTCTACCCAACTGAGCTACCACGGCTTCAATTATAATATATCTAAATATCAATATCAATATGTTAAACATGAATTTAGAGATAAATATAGCAAAAAATACAAATGATAAGTTATCTGTCAGAACATATACATATTTACATTCTAACATAAAAATGTATTAGGTCCAGTTGTTTATGTGCTGCATTAATTAGTGTAACGGGATTCTATTCTAGGACTGTTGAGAGCGCACCGTCAACTTATGCGGGATCAAACGACATTATACTTTCATAAGTAGAGTCAGACGTAATACGATTACAGCTTGTAAAAAATACTCCTCCGGGTACACGAATATCCTATCTTGTGTGCCCAATTTCATATAAATGTCTCCAGATGTTATGCGAGAAAGAGTCACAAACAAAGACTCTAAATTTACAAAATTTCACGTTTATAATTTTAGTTGGAATGATTTTTTTACACTCCGCAAAGGGAAAGGAAAGCTAAACGTAAATTTTAGGGTTCCGTACCCTAAGGATAACCTACGGGACCCTATTACTAAGACTCTGTTGTCCGTCCGTCCGTCACCTGGCATGATCTCATGAACGAGGATAGTTCTACAGTTGAAGTTTTCACAGAACGTGAAATTTTGTATTTCTGTTGTCACTATAACAACAAATAATAAAAAAATGAATAAAATGTCGAAAAAAATCAATGTTTTCAAAATGTTTTTGTGGTTGATGTACATAACTCTAAAAATATGTCAATGTTCATAGTAATCGTCTCTTCTCCAGGCGCTAGCCCACACACTGCAAGGTCTCGGTCAAGATGAGGGCATGTACCAGGCTTACATACCCCTCGCCCTGCACCTGGCTGATGACTTCTTCCTGTCGCACCAGTCGCGGGATGTCCAGCTCCTCATCGCGTGCTGCATCGCTGACGTGCTCAGGGTATACGCACCTGAAGCGCCGTACAAGGATCAGGAACAGGTGATTACAATCATAAACTTTACAGACGATCCCTTCGCTTAGATACGCTTGTCTTTGTTAAATGGCTCCTCGGAACACGCTGCCTCTAATCAAAGGATAACGACGCGAAATCAAAGCAGGCCGACTGCAGCGTACATCCACTGGTCAATTTGTCATTTTTATGTCCAAGCAACGCAGTGAGGAGCAGGCCACTGTGTTTATTTTTATGCTTCATAATTATTTTGTCTGCCTAATATTTAAAAAAATGAGTTGCATCCTAAAGACAGACAGACGGACGGACAGCGTACCCTCAACAATACGTCTCTGTGAATCCTTCGTATTCATGCCAATAATAACACAATATTAATAATGGACTATCCTAATGACCCACAGGTGAAGACAATATTCCTGTTCCTCATCAACCAGCTCCAGGGTCTGCGTGACCCCAAGGACCCTGCCTTCAAGCGGTACTTTTATCTGCTGGAGAATCTGGCCTACGTCAAGTCTTTCAACATGTGTTTCGAGCTTGAGGACTGCCAGGAGATATTCTGTGCACTGTTCTCGCTCATGTTCAAGATTGTCAAGTGAGTGGTCGTTGTAATCTTTTTAATGTTCTACTGCAGGGACCGCTAGAACTGAAATATATTGCTTTCAAGCAATATATTTGCACGAGGAGTTGACCTATATCTAGTTAAATTATAGAAACTTTCGTGAGACATTAAATAATAATTCTTAAAAACGTCTAACTCACGTAAACTCAGTATCTCAGTCTCTCTCTCAGTTGGTCTGGAGCTCGTTTATTTTGTCTTGATGTGTACTCTTGAGCAATAGAACGAGCTATGCTCGGAATTTCTCTACGTGATTAGGTCCGGAATGAGGAAATCCGTAGACGAACGAAGGTCACCGACGTAGCTCGACGAGTCAGTGAGCTGAAGTGGCAATGGGCAGGCCACATCGCTCGAAGAACCGATAACCGTTGGAGAGTAAAGGTTCTCGAGTGGCGATCACGTACCGGGAATCGTCTACCAGGCCGTCCCCCTACTAGATGGACCGGCGACCTGGTTAGAGTCGCAGGGAGTCGCTGGATGCAGGTTGCTCGAGACCGGTCGATGGTACCATGAAGGAGGCCTATGTCCAGCAGTGGACGTTTCCCGGCTGATGATGATGTGTAATCTTAGATCCAATGAAAGTACCGTCACTAAAAAAGCTTTGTATTAAAAATGAAAATGTTAACAAAAACTTATTTGAATTCAACTATCCTCTTTAGCACGGAGCATTCCTCGAAAGTGAAGTCATTCATGCTGGACGTCCTGTGCCCCCTGATCACGGAGTCTGACGTGGTCTCCAACGAACTCCTCAACGTGATCCTGATGTATCTGGTGGAGCCCAACAAGAGGGAACACAAGCATGCTTACACATTGGCCAAGGAGCTGGTCGTGAAGACCAGTGAGACGCTCGAGCCTTACATACAAGCGGTGAGGTCTTCCATTATGTACTTTGTGACATCATATAATACAGTACATTATGATACAAGCGTCGGTGGCACAATGGATAAGGCGCGGGACTCTCAATCTGAGGGTTCCGGGTTCGAATCCAGCCGTGTACCTATGAGTTGTTTTTCAATTCAAGTACATTATCCGATTGCTTAACGGTGAAGGAAAACATCGTGAGGAAACCTGCATGTCTTGAACAGGCATGTGAAGTCCACCAATCCGCACTGGGCCCGCGTGGTGGACTATGGCCCATACACTCTCTGTAGGAGAGTAGGACTAAGCCCCTGCAGTGGGGACGTATATAGGCTGTTGATGATGATGATTATTATGATACAAATGAGCCTAGCTCATGAGTTTCATGACGTTTTTCCAACACATTTGCGTGGAAAAAACAACTTTTATTGCTTACCTCGTTAAATTATTTGCCACACAGCAAACGATAAAAACAAAATATGAAAATTATGGGAAATGGCGTATTATTACACACTCGAGTGAATTACGCCCTCGCCTACGACTTGGGCTGCGACCCACAGCTTCGTGTGTAATGAGAACTTAGCTTACTTGATCATAACATGTGGTCCTATTTCAATTTGGTTTAGTTCTGACAACGACATCTTTGCCTTAGTAAAAGTAGACTTTTAGGGCAGTTGAAGTCGGTTTTTATTTCTTTTTGAACACGTTTATTAAACTCTCTCTCCTCCACCGTAAATCTGTAAGTTGTGTTCATAACAGAAACGTGGCGATGCATTCACCACGGGGTTTCCCCTCCGTTAGTAAAGCACTACAACACGTCATTTAATAAGTAAATGCTTTCAAAAAGAACTGGAAACCGACTTCAATTGCCCTAAAAGTCTACTTTTACTAAGGCAAAGATGTCGTTGTCAGAACTGAATCAAATTGAAATAGGACCACACGGGAAGCACCACCTTTCGAATAAAAAAAGAATCATCCAAATCGGTTCACCCAGTCAAAAGTTCTGAGGTAACAAACATTAAAAAACATACCCGTCGAATTGATAATCTCCTTTGAAGTCGGTAAAAAACAACAGTAAAACATACCAACCATTCTTCTATCGTGTAAAGGTGATCAGCAACCCAATTGGTCTTGTCAAATTCTACCTACATAGTGCCTTGCGACCTTTATACCTCGGGGAGTAGCCAGTGCCAAACCAACCATAAGAGAAAGAAGAGAAAAGATGCTGAAGTAGAGAGAAACATAATTAGGTAAAATGATAAAATGTAAGCTAATGTCAAATATTTGTTCACAGTTCTTCAACCATGTCTTAATCCTTGGGAAGGAAGAGAAGAACCTGATGATATTCTCAAAAGTGTACGAACTCATCTACGAGCTGAACCAAATCTGTCCATCCGTGCTAATATCGGTACTCCCACAACTCGAATGCAAGCTGAAATCCGCACAGTTCCAAGAGCGTCTCAGCGGAGTCGCCTTACTTGCTAGAATGTTCTCTGAACCTGGCTCAGAACTAGCCAAGCAATACCCTGCTCTATGGCGAGCGTTCTTAGGACGATTCAACGACATCTCCGTCTCGGTCCGTATCAAATGCGTGCAGTATTGCATGCACTTCTTGGTGCACCACCCCGAGCTTCGTAAGGACATAACGGAGACATTAAAAATGAGACAGCACGATGCCCATGAACAAGTCAGGTATGAAGTAGTTATGGCTATCATAGCCACAGCCCAGAGGGACTTCCAAGCTGTAGCGGAATCAGAAGATTTGCTCCATTTCGTTCGAGAAAGAACACTCGATAAGAAGTTCAAAATTCGCAAAGAAGCAATGTCGGGATTGGCTATGATATACAAGAAATTCTTAACGGAAGAGTCAGTACCAGAGGCTACAGAGAGAGCAGTGCAATGGATTAAAGATAAAATCCTGCACGGGTATTATATGACGGCGTTGGAAGACAGATTGCTGGTTGAAAGACTTTTGAACACATCGCTAGTTCCGTACACGCTGCCAGCCAACGTTCGCATGAAGAAGCTGTACTACCTTATGTCTAATGTGGATGATAACGCTACTAAGGCGTTCATCGAGCTGCAGAAACATCAGCTGGTGGTGCGGAGGACGGTCGCTGAGTGGGTGGAGTTGCATAGGAAACCGCCTACGCCTGCCGTGCAGAAGGAATTGATCGCTAAAGTAAGACAATCCCTACTTATATTCCCTACTTATATAATATTATAAATGCGAAAGTAACTCTGTCTGTCTGTTACGCTTTCCCGCTTAAACCTCTCAACCGATTTTGATAAAATTTGGCACAGAACATCTTTAGACCCTGAGAAAGGACATAGGCTACTTTTTAATGCGAAAAATAAAGTCCACGCGGGCGAAGCCGCGGGCAGAAGCTAGTTAAACTATATGACAGTAATATTATTAATTCGTAAGTTTGTTTGTTACTGCTTAACGCCTCAACGACACAACCAATTGTGATGAAATGGTAAAGATATAGCGTATGGAATGGAGATTATCATAGGCTATTTATATCTTTGAAATTTAAAATCACACAATAAATGTGTTTAATTTTGTGTATTTGTTTGGCCTTTCACGACCAAATGTTTGAACAGATTTTGATGAAATTGAAATGGCTACTTTTTATCATGATGAAATATTTTGTATCGCAGCCACTTTTGGTTTTACATTCTTTTAAAAGAATCCGAGTCTCGAAGTCTTAAGAAACGCCATTTAATGAAACCAGGTCCTGCACATCAGCTCCAAGTTCCTCCCGGAGTCTGTGAAGGCTCAGGAGTTCCTCAACAAGTTCTCGCAGCACATGAAGCAGGCGCCCGAGCTCCTGCAGGGCATGGAGACCATACTCAACCCCAATGTGAGCTGCGAAGTCTGCGTCAGGACCACTGTAAGTTTCTAATACTGTCCTTATACTATCATTAACTAAAGTCCACGCCATAATTTCATGGACTACTTTGACAGTTGATCGGACATGAATGCTGCCACAGTTCACCCTCCAGTGTAGTTCTTATCGGTTTACAATTTCACTGTCTCAGCCAAAATGAAATGACATATTGTCATGAGTACATCATTATTTCAAACTTTTTTCTACACACTAAATTATGTCAATCTAAATTGTGAAATTCGGGCATCGACTATCGACATCGAGTAAGTTTTCAAAATAGCTTGTAATATCTACCTAACTAGTAAGGTAACTCACATCAACAGCCTATATATGTCCCCACTGGAGGGGCTCAGACCAGATGTTTTCCTTCACCGTTAAACAATCGGATAATGTACTTGAATTGAAAAACAACTCATAGGTACACGGCTGGATTCGAACCCGGCTATTTAGCCGAATTCTAATTTAGCCATATGAAGTGTAGCTGACCTTAACCCTTTATTTTTATTACGATCGAATTGTGAATTGTGAAGTTGATGTATATATAGTCCTCCTCGCTGTGTCTGGCGACGACGACTCCCTCAATTATCCAAGTCCAGGTTGATACTGGGACTGACTCATGACTTATTTTGCACAAAATAGTTATCAAATTGATCTTTTAATTGTGTATGGTCACTATTTTGTAGAAGAATATTTAAATTATCAGCTTTCACATGATGGCTGAATTATGGCATCTCAAAATTAGAAATTCTCTAACATAAAATAAATAATGGAAGTAGCCGTGGTAACTCAGTTGGGTAGAGTGTCAGTCCTTGAACCATCGGGGTGTGAGTTCGATCCTGGCTCGTACCAATGACTTCCATTTTTTAAATTTATGTACGAATGATAAATATCATTAGTACCATTGGCTTACCGCTCATTGCATGGCGCTGTCCGTGGTGTATTCCAAAACCGGCCGTCCTCTCATAAGTAGGTGACCTTATGGTTGATTTTCGATTTTGCGCTATCTCCCATTTACCATGGGGGGAAGTGGGAACGTCTTTACCACTCCACCCTATTTCTTTATTCTAAACGAGTCTGGGGTCCCAAGATAGCTTTAGAGTCTATGGACCTTCAGTGGACGCGTTTCAAGTGTACCGCTGTAGATCCTGGCTAAAATAAAAAACAGGAATAACAGTGGGGGCGGAGAGGAGGTGGAGATGTGTCTGTAATTTCTGTATCAACTATTTTTGTGTTCACTTTCAGTCCGCGGTTCTGAAGAAGCTCGGTCAACCGGTGATGACTAACCTGTACTACAACACTGTGAAGATGCTGCTGGAGCGTGTCAGCTCCGTGATGATCGACCACGAGTCCCTCCTCATCCTGGTGGGATACGTGGAGGGGTGCGTCAAGGGAAGGGACGCTTCCATCGCGGACGAGTGTGGTGCGTACACTTGATTTCAAGTCCTAGAGAAGCTCCATTTTCTAATCTACTCTGTATTCTCTTTGACCACCTTCCTGCACAACCATAGATCGCCCAGTCTGCCTGTATTGCCAGTCACCATATTCTATGCCTGTAATATAACTAGATGCCGATTGATACGCAATCTCTGTTTCCATCCAGGTATTAGAGCTGACGTTTCAATCATAAAGAAAGAAGATTCTTTATGCCTCAATAGAAATGTCCATAAACAACATGAAGTGTAGAAACAAGTTCCATCGTCCGACACAGAGGGCGCTATCACGCAGTCTGCAACAAATATAATGTCACAGTTGGATCTGATTCAAGATTTTGATAAAAACGTAACGATATTTTCGAAACACGTAAAGATAACGATAAGATAAAGACGATAAAGATAAAGATAGCTAGTGTTAGTCAAAAAAGTATTAACGTAAATTATTGTAAAATAATAAATATTTTTAAATGGGGATGAATTTGTTTCCTCTCGTCTATGCCATGGGGTTGGAATAGTGGGGTAGGTGTGTGTGTGGGTTGTCGTTGGATAGATTTGTAGTATTACATGCGTGACGTCATCTGCGATTTTTTTATAATATAAAGGTTGTCTCTGAAGTCACTATTCAGAAAATTCTGAATTTTTTTTTCGTTTCTTGAGATTAAACATATTAGTGATTTTTGAATCAGATAAATTTTAAATATTGCAACTCGTAGTACAAACATTTGTCTTAAATAAATTTGGAATTGCCCTTTGATGATTTAGTTGGAATACAACTGAAATGATTTTTCTTAATTCCACCGTCAAGAGGATGACGACGGGAAATGAGAATGTCAATGTGCCGTTTTGTTTCGATTAAAAGTTCAAATAATTGTATAAACGCCAATGTTACAGGCACGGACATCAACACGGCGGCGGAGCGCGGCCTCAAGCTGCTCGTGATGCTCTCGTTCGTGTTCCCCGCGCACTTCCTGCACGAGGACGTGCTGCACCGGCTCACCTCGCTGCTGGAGATGGACGAGGAGAGCATAGCGCCCCACATACTAGCAGCACTCACCTTCCTAGGAAAATATAGACCTCTGAGTGAGTACATCACACATATATCACACAGTGCATTGCTCCGTCAAATACTAGATCTGTGTATAAAACTGTCTGTAGTATTATAAGTCAGTCTGTCAAATTAAAGGTCAAACAATATATCAAACATTCTGTCAAATTATAGATAAGTCTGTCAAGCAGTATTTATCAGACCAAGACTTAACCTGTTAAACATTCCATCAAAAATTCAATTCTGTATTCAGGCGAAGCTTGTCCGGCGCTCTTCCCCAAACTGATCCAACTGTGCAAGGCGTACGCTGAGGTCGGGACTCCGAAACAAGCCAAGAATGCTGTCAGGTAAGCTCTACATTATTTCTTTACAATACAAGTGCAGTTCTCCCAATTTTATCATCACTTATTTGGTTTTTAACGCCCTTTTACAATTCAAATGAAATAAATATAAGCAAAAAGTAAGCTACACGATATGAATCATTCAGGTCCGTCGGCCGCCCAACCATCCACACAGGAACATTTTACAAGGGTTTATTTAACTTGAATTTAAAATCACTTCCTCTTATCGTATTGAGTTGAATGTTTTCATGTTGGTTCATTCCGATAATTATTTTATGGTACTGTCGAATGTTGCCATAGGAATTCCTAAACTACCCGTAATGAGTCCGTCGTGTTTGGGGTCGTTGGTTTGTCCTTGTGGGTATTCTTATCTATTCTATTCTTAAGTAGGTTCAGTGTAATAACAAAGTACAGTCAACAAAAAGCTTGTAATGTAAATTAAATTTTTATTAATAACTTGTTACATACGTAATGCTCGTGGGATCGCTTTGATCGCGGAACAACATTCATGTTCTAAATTCAAAACACATTTACTGCCATTTTATATCGTGTCAGGCCGTCCTGTCTACTACATGGACCGACGATCTAGTTAAGGTCGCGGGAGTCACTGGATACATGTACCTCGGGACCGGTCAATGGTGCATATCGTGAGGGAGGCCTATGTTCAGCAGTGGACATTTTCGGGCTGATGATGACGACTGGTTCGATTTGTAAAACTTGTACCCTGTCCCTCAGATGCCTGTTTGTGAACGTCCCGGAGCAACGTTCTCAGATCTTCACCGAGATCCTGGACACACTGAAGGCGACACTGACGCCCCAGTCGGAGCACTACCGTACCGCCATCGTCACCCTGGGGCACGTCGCACACAACCTGCCCGATATATTCCCCGTGCAGATCAAGAACATTGTCTCAAGGAAGGTCAGTATACAGCTACACTGTACAGTAGAGTAGACATGTGTAAGTAATAAGATTGATGCATCACGCGTGATATTACCCGACCGTCAACTATCGCATCACACATTACTCGACCAACTCAAACAGTACGCATCACTCATGGCATTCCGCGCGCATGGCTTCGTTCTGCACCGCTCACTCGCAGATTATCTTGTACTTAATATTTATATGATGGGTCCAATCACCAGTCTCGGGTCATTATTTTCGACCTTTACATTTCTTTCTATATTCTCAGAGTTCTCCAAAATGTTTATGTTCCCAAATTAAACTATATTTTTCTGAATTCTCAGATAGTGAAAGAGCTTCTAGTACGGGAAGGCGGCGGAGGTCCAAACGCGCCGGACGGCAGCTGGTGCAACGAAGATGAACTGCCGGAGGAGACTCGCTGCAAACTCGAGGGCCTGAAGTGCATGGCTCGGTGGCTGCTGGGGCTGAAGAAAGACGAGCTCTCTGCTCAGAAGACCTTTAGGATGCTTAACGCTTTCATTGTGCATAAGGGGGATCTCTTACAGGTATATTTAATTATTTTGGGGGGAATCGGGGTTTGGTGTAGCAACTTACAATTCCGAAAAGAACAGGTCAGATGATGGAAAAAAGACTTGAAATAGGCTTATGTGACATAATTAGGGAGGCGAATGTTTCCTGGCGATGATAGGAGAGAATGTATACGTGAGACTCTTTATGGCTCGGGGGCTGCTAGGACTGAAAGAAGATATATCTGTCTAAAGGACCTGCTTAAATTGTAATAAAGTGGATCTTCTAGAAGGTCGATATTTTTTATATCATTTTTACTTAAATCGTTAAGGTTCTAGGCGTGCTTTAGAATTTGTTATTTCTGTAATAAAAATTTGGATTTGCGCTCCTATTCCTCATTTGACTTTTTGAATGGTGCCAAGTCTCCAAGCTTTATCCGAGTCGATCAACCAAGTAGATGAAAGCAAAACAGGTCTTCGATTTGGTTGATTTTCGATTGTAATTTAAAAAGGTAACCAGTTCAAGTGCGCCATGTTCCAGCAAAATCAACTGTCCAAAGCGGAGATGGCCCACCTTAGACTGGCGGCGGGCGCGGCCATGCTCAAGATCTGCGAACAGAAGGGCGTCGGCGACCAGTTTACTGCGGAACAGTTCTACAATCTCTCGCATCTCATGATCGTAAGTTGACTTACAAGTTAGTTTTTTTTTAACTTGTCTAAATTTAATCAGTTAAAATATTCACATGTCAAATACACAAATCTCAAATAAAAAAAAATCAAAATTCACATGTCAAAAAAAAATTAAATTAGGTTTGCTAGTACACTTAGCCTAGATTAGTATTAAAATTAAACCTACAACCTAAAGAGACACGTAACCTAACTTAACTAGCGTGGATCTGGTCCCGATCCAAAGGTCCCCATCACGCTTGCGGCATTGCGCATTGCAAATTAGTTTGATATCAGAGACATCTATATTCTGGATCTTGTAATGTTTTCTTTTGAGGCCAAACTTTTACAAGGATTCGTTTTAAATAACAATACAGTATGTATACATTTATTTTCAGGACGATGTGCCACAAGTCAGAGAAGCCTTTGCAGCGAAATTACACAAAGGACTTTCAAAGGTATTTCTTACGATATCGTCATCAGCCTTGAAATGACCACAGCTGGACAAACGTCTTCTGCATGGTGTGCAACAATGACCGGCCCAGAGCCACTTACTTCCAGCGACTCTCTGACAGCTTTACTAAGTCGTTGGTCCATCTAGTAGGGGGGATATACTTTTTTAGTACAACCCGCCCAAAAGTAATTCTAGTCACGCGGCGCTACAGCGCTCCATATAAATCGGGTGACATTTGTGACGTCACACGTGTTTTAGAGCGTTAAAATGTATGGAGCTTGTTCGATATTTTGAGTTATCTCGTAAAATAATGTTTTATGTGTTATACTACTATAATAAAATGTTCAAAATGCAATGAGAAAACTAAATCTAATAAGCATTTTACTATTCGAGGAAGTAAATTTTTGAGACGTTAAATCCTTGCAAAATCCAAATAAAAAATCCAAATTATTGCGTATTTTGATTTTGATTGGATTTCTTTTAAAGTCCGTAGTGCTATAAAATACAATTCAACCCAATCCAATTTGTTTGCATCTTTCCTATTGGACAATTAGGAAATCACTTTACAAATCCAAACTAAGCTATTAGATAAATAGCAATAGATAGGATACCTTCCTCAGTAAATGACTATTAAAACACATTGATACATGTTTTCCACAGGGGATACCCAACAAATGTCTGCCGCTGGACTTCATGGGTATGTACGCGCTGGCGGGTCGGGAGCCGGACCGACGCATCCGCGGTCTGGTGCGCCAGTACATGCTGGCGGACGTGGTGCGGCGCCGCGAGTACATTAGAAACATCACCGTCGGTACTAAAGGTGAGCACTAACTAACCTAGTGACTTCACACAGTACATACAACAAATGTACAGAATTGGATAGATAACTGCTAACTAAAAGTTCAAAGCTCTATATTTTTTTCTTTCAAAAAAGCTAAACCCGCTGAAAAGTGATTCTAGTCACGCGGTGCTAAAACTCTCCTGATAAATCGCGTGAGTTTTGTGACGTCACCTGCCAGTATTGGAGCGTTAAATGTATGAAGCTTGTATCAATATATTGTGCTATTTCATAAAATAATGTTTTATGTTTTATCTCTACCCTTATGAGAAATTGTTCAAAATGCAATGAAAAACTAAATCTAATAAGCATTTTTACTGTTCGAGGAACTATATTTTTCACAATTTCTGAGACTTTTTTGCAAACAACAGCCAGCAGACAGACAATTCTTGCATAATCCAAATAGAAAAGGATTTTTTTTTATTTGGGGGACTTTCTTTTAATATCCATTACGGTATAAAATCAAATTCAACCCGGGTACACCGTAGCCCCGAAATTGCGTTACCTTACCCGCAAGAAAGTGATCGGCTCATGCATCGTTTGTCAGGGCAGTTTCGAGCGCTTTGCTATCTTGTTTCTGTGAAAACGGGAAAGTCTTGTGCCATTTCACTCGCACGTATATACAAACGTCAGCAAATAAATATAGAATATGGCCGTGTTTTGTCCCAGGTAATAAATAATATTGTAATTTGTATTGTTTCAGTGGAGCGTGCAGTGAGCCAACTGCCTCACATCCTGCCCGACTACATGCTGGTGTTCGCAGTGCCGATCCTCACGCACGACCCCACCTTCACCGCATACGACAACGTGGAACAGCTCAAGGTAGTAAACATGCGCAAAATAGTGATTCTTAAAGTAATGTGATATGTCATTACATTTAGTGCCGTGTAATATTACATCGTACCATTACACATCACTCTAAACATCACCTAAAATACGTGCCGTGCGCTGCCCTACGACAGCTCTTTTGCTATTGTAATATTTGTATTGCCATGCTCTATAATTAATAACTAATTGCTTATCGTCCTAGTAATGCATTCCAGCAATATATGCGCGTTCGATCCCACTTTATGGTTTCGTCGGAAGTTCTGAGCCCGCGCAGCGCGCCCTTTCGCTCGCGCTGTGCTAAACGTGAATGAGCGGTGCAGAACGATGACCTGCGCGATGCCATGAATGATGTTTTTAATGGTCGAGTAATGTGTGCTGCAATGTAATGTGTAATGTTACGCGTAATGCATTACTTGCATTACTTACACAAGTCTACAAGGTAGGTCCAATCAAACACCGACTACAGTACTTTGCCACAGGACCATAAACCTGCATGACAAGTGTGGTGAGAATGCTATCGTTCACGATGGGAATCTATACAGACAACGATGGAAGATGATGGCGTGATGGCAAACCCCCAAAATTAACGATTAACCGTTTGACTTCCTGGCGAAGTTGAGGTACAGTTTTAAACATTTCGGGCAACCGGGAAATGCTGATTATGCCTACGCCGCGCCATTACAGTGGCCGATATACCTTATGTTACTTGATAACGATGAATGTAGGTTGAACATTGTTTGTTTTAGATTATAAAGCTATGCCTGTGGTTCATACTGGAGCCATTGATAACGCGGAACGACTTCTACTGCTACGGCTTCTACAAGAGCCTCGTGGAGCGCATGAAGAACCACAAGGACGCGCTCAACGAGACCGACGACAACGTCAACTATGTGAGTTGAATGAACAGAACCCCCTATCTGGTTTACATATACCATGTGTCCGTTTGGAGTGTTTTTGTGATGACTAAAGTCGTGCAACGAGTCACATCAACAGCCCATATATGTCTACACTGCAGGGGCTCAGGCCTACTCTCCTACAGAGAGTGTATGGGACATAGGATTGGTAGACTTCACACACACCTTTGAATTTCTTCTGAGTGTGCAGGTTTCCTCGCGATGTTTTCCTTTACCGAAAAGCCAACGGTAATAATTTTATCATTCGTACATAAATTCCAAATAACAAATTGTAACTCATTGGTACGCGCCAGGATCGAACCCAAACCTCGAGGGTTCAAAGACTGACGCTCTACCCAACTGAGATACCGATCCATTGCTTTTGTAGAAAGTTCAGTAGAAATTCCACTCAATAATTGTCTTTTCGATACTAGTGTTAAATAAATCTGGATTGAAGTCTAGTGGAACCAGAGAGATTTAAATATAGTAATAGGTTATAGAGCGGGCATTGGGAAACGTTTCATATAAACATTTTGATCTCAAAACTCAACGGTATGTCAAATGTCTTGTACGGCCGCGTGACGTGATGTGACAATAGATTGAGTAACTTATTACCGATTGGTAATAAGTTTAGGATCAAAATTTCGGTTTGCTTTGTCCGGTCTATTACTATTAAATGTATTTGAGTGGAACAAAAGAGTTGAAGTTGTAACTTGCCTGATACAGCTAATAGGTTCATGTTGCGTTTTATCCAGTTATAGTTAATTTGTCTGATTAATGTGTTATTTACAGAAAATGTGGGCGGTGTGCGACCTGGCCATGTCAGTGATCTGGTCGCGCTCGTCGCGGTTCGAGATGCGCGACTTCCCGTCCGACGCGCGCATACCCACCATGTACTTCGCGCCCCAGAACGAGTTCTTCGTCAACACGCGCGTCTTCCTACCGCCCGCACTACAGGTCACTCACTCACTCACTCATTCACTCACTACTGTCTGTTATTTATTTTATTGGAAAACTTACAGCTACCACATTTCAAGTAATTTACCTTAAACTATGATCTAATTAATAGTTTTCGCCTATAGGTTTAACCTTCTAAGAACCTTGATTCATGAATTTAATTATTATTGTTTTGTTATACAGTTCCAACCAAAGAGATCAGAACAAGCGGACACGACTGCGCGCGGCAAGAAGCGGCCCCGGCCGCTCAACGATCGGGAGAACACCAATGACGTAGAGGTGAGTCACGTCCAGGATTACATGTCTCAATTCTTTGTTGCTATGACGTCATCATCCATTACTTACTAGCACTTCTTTTTTGTGCAACAGAGAGTATTGCTTTGCTGCTACGCATCATTGAAATTATCTTTGTTATTTCAATACCGAAATGGTTTTAAAAAAATATTATATTATATTTTAAAAAAAGTTGTGATATTCTCTTTTTTACCTTAATGAATTCCACATAATTTTTTTTTATCCACCAGTGTCTTCTCTTACATGTATATTAATCACACAGAATTATGTATTGAATTGAACATGACTTTAAAATTAAATGTGACACATATTTCCATCACACTGTGTCGACTCACATATTATTTGTTCGTAATCACCCATGGTCCTTGTACGTATGTGTATTGTGTATGTACCTGTGTTTGTGTGTGTCACGCAAGCCTGCCTTGGGAGTCGTGGGACGATCGGGGAGTATCGATGTCAAGGTAATGAATACCTACTACTAGAGATAGGTGTATGAGAAGTTGCGAGGACATTAAAGTACATTGCGTGCTCGGCTTGGCCGCCGTAGATAAACTAACTCATGTATCACGTAATGGTTGTCGAAATGTTGGTGAATCCTTGAGGAGATATACTGAGTAAAATTTTGTTTGTTCGCTGTTTACTATAGCGTGGCAACAAATTGATGATTTTGAAAAATAAAATATGCTTGTAGACAACTTTTTCACTCTAGCAGAGCGTAAAGTAGACGGAATTTAATGCTGATAAATATAGTAAGATTTCCTATATGAAGGTTAACATTAGCCATGCAACTTGGCTTATGGCAAGTCCATCCAGGTAATGTTAAATTGCAATTAAATAAGCAATGCAGAATATTGTTTGATAGTGGCGGCCAAGCTTTAAACCATGGTTCTGCGGCACGCCATCTGTTTTTGTATTTTGCAAATAAAAAAATATAGTGTAAAATCAAAATATCTCCAAACGGATTTTTTATTTTCATGACTTATAAAAAATTTTACATACTCAATTGTGCGCAGCCTACTTGAAAAAAAATATCAATATGGCGGCCGATCAGTAAGCCAAAATCTTCCTTTGTTTCCGCATAATTCTTCAAGATGGCGGCACCTCATCCATTCCTGTTTTGTCTATACAAAACAATATTTAGGAATGATATTGCAGCAGAGTTGTTTATCGGAAATTCCCGGGATTTAATAAGTAAATCACCTAAAAATAGGACATTGGATTGTAATGGCGGGAAATGAATTTTACGAATGTACAACTTTAGTGCAAGTTGCAATTGCCGTTACGCGGCTATTGGACCCTAGATGGCGCTTTGAACAATAATAATCGAAGAAGTTTAGATGATTACTGCACAAAGTCAGCTATCCTATTTTTAAAGTTTCATCATCATCAGCCTATATACGTCCCCACTGCAGGGGCTACTCTCCTACAGAGAGTGTATGGGACATAGTACACCACGCGGGCCCAGTGCGGATTGGCGGACTTCACATGCCTGTTCAAGACATGCAGGTTTCCTCACGATGTTTTCCTTCACCGTTAAGCAATCGGATAATGTACTTGAATTAAAAAACAACTCATAGGTACACGGCTGGATTCGAATCCGGATCCCTCAGATTGAGAGCCCGAGCCTTATCCATTGCGCCACCGACGCTTAAAGTTTGCAGTAACACAAGTATACTACTTATGTAACTTTTTTATCGTTAGAATTGCCCAAAGCTCTTTAGTAATGTTATAAATACAAGTAAATATGTATTTCCCACACCATATCAACAACGTTATAAACTAAAAAACGTTGTATCCACAGCCATCAGAAGCATCGGACACTCAGATCCAAGTACCAGGGCTGGAGCAACCGCCGGAGACAGAGCTCGACGAGCCGCAAGCAAAGCGAAGCATCAGCGAGGAGTGAGATCCCGGTCAACGACAAATTACATTTAAAATTATGTGAGTTAATGACAAATCATTGAGATCAGAGATGGAAGCAGTAGCGGGGGTATTTGTATTTTATATTCGTTTAGGGACTTGCTACATTTGTCTGCGAGTGATTCGGCTTGAGCCGGCCGCGAGTGTCTAGTTGTGGTTTGAGTTTATCGACCACAATGCGTTTGTTTTATTCGTTTTGATTGGTTTCTTAAATTATTGATATCAAATGAAGTATAAATTTGTATAATTTAGTCGGTATTATCGATATTTGAAGGAAAAAATATATTCGACGAAGGTCGATAGTGATTTGAGCTGATGTGTATTGTCATTAAATAAAATGATTTTTAACGATGGTATTTTCAAATAATCTAAATCGTTGTTTGAATCTTTAATTTTCCGCTGCTCTTTCCATCAAGAAAGAAAACCCAGTCAGGTTAACAATACGCTTACAATATTGAAGACTGGCAACATTTTTCTAAACACCACGTATACCTGCCTAACATCGTCGATTCATACAAGTATTCTATTTATCGATTGTTCTATTGTGTAAAATCCCTGTGGTTACTTTAGTAACGTGTTTTATGAGGAAATGCATTTTGGAAATCCTATTTTGTATTGGAAATTTCCGAATGTCAAATAAAGGTAACATAATGATTGTTCGTCGTATTCAGACGATTTTAGCTATCGTTTGGGAGAATATTGCGATGCGACTCGTAAATAAAAACAATGCCGAAAATGGCTTGTGAAACAAGGAAGAGTAATTTATAGTTTTAAATCAGTACGTTTGTTTTGGTACACAAATCAGTGTCAGTTTTAATTTTTAATATGACGAATAGTAAGATAATCACGAATTGAAATAGCAATATTAATCAAGCGCCTTACCGATCCATCAAACTTGAAATTATTTTTTTATATAGAATACTATGTCAAAAATTATGTGGACAGATATCCTATTATTGAACATGTGTGTGGAATCTAGAATGATGAATTGTACCTGTAGTTCTATCCTTGAAGCCGTAAGATTCAGGATGTTGAAGGAACTATACTATAGAAATGATACAATTTAAAATTTTTACTTTATACTAAAAATGTTATCCAATGTTTTGGAATACTACATTTTGTCGCAAACTTAACTTTTCATGTGAGGATCCTAATATGACGTAGCTATGTATATGTTACACACATTCGTGGCTGGCGTTCTATTTATATTACTGACCACATGATGAATCTCTTTTGTTGAGCTCAAGCTATTGTGGATGCGTTTGACCACAATCTCACCTGATAACCACATTTCGTGACGATGTTGCCTAGGATGGTACACGCATGCCTAGATCACCTATTCGCTCTAAGAACGAAATCCAGATTGTCGGGAAATAAAGAAGATAGCAGGTGATTACACATGATAATTGAAGAAGTGAAACGCTTCGTGAGGAACGGTGTAGCTCCGCCGATCTTCTGGTTGAACAACTGTATGATTCACCAACAGTTGGAGACACTTTTGCGAGAGGACACCCACCCCAGACATATGTCTGGTTTTGATTTTGATATAAGGTATCTCTTGACTCTTACCTTGTCATAATGCGCGCTGTCAAAATATAGTTTCATTCATACAACAAAAGCAAAAAAACCTCGTCGTTCAAATGTTTTATATAACGGATCTGTTTAGTAAATCAGCTAGCTGTTATGTAAAACAGCTTAAGCTGTCCAAATGCGACATATATGTTTGTTTATGAGCGAAGCAAAAGAGATTCAAACCCTCCAGTCCTGACATTTTATATATTGACTTGAGAGACGAGTCTGTATTATAGATTTTAGTCGTAAGATGAAAATTGTTTGCCCGTTGTTTTTAGTTTTTAATTTGTGTTGCCCGTCGATTGATTCTTTTTAATTTTATTTTTTTATATTTGAATTCGCGTTTAGGGTTTGGACATCATTTCCATAGAAGGTCTCGGTACATTATTCAATATCGATTCAGCTTGAGGCGGACTAAAGTCACAATAAATGCAGCTAAATATAGCGCCGATTTTTGTTGAACGGCTTAAGCCGGACCGCTGTTGATAAATGTAGTGAGACCCTTATTGAGTAAAATACTTGTGTCTCTAGTAAAAAGCTTTTTAGTTCATTTCATATATTATGTATTTACTTTATTTTTATTGGCATTTATTATTTTAACCAAAAATTGTATTGACTTTAGTAGAACAAAAGAAAACACATCGGTGATATTGGAATATCGTCAAAGCGGTACGAGTAGGTTAGCGGGATCCTGCTCCATCCAAGTTGCATACAAAATTTTTAAAATAGAATAGCTGGCTTTGTGCAGAAAAATAATGTTTAAAATGAAAATTGTAATTCACAGTGAAGTTGTATGTTAATGATACTCATTTCGCGACATAATAATCCGAATTTTTAGAGTATTACTGCACAAAACCAATTATTCTATTTTAAAAGATGGCAACAGAAATGTAGTATGAAACTTTTATCGAGCGAATAACTTTAAAACGAATTCTGCCGATTAAAAGAGACTGTTGCTGATGTACCTTTTTGTAACGGTACTTGTGCTATCTGCAGCAGTGGGGGGTTTCCCGTGCACATGGTGCAGTCGACCGAGTGACTTAATGACTATTTTTTTCGAATTCATCTTCTAAAAATATTAATAATCTTTAACTTTTTTGAGAAATATATTGTTTTTTTCTTATCTTCGTCTCTTCATTTATAACTAGAAACTATAAACCAAGCAATTTGTTATAAGTGGACACAAGCCTATTCAAGGTGAATGTGACATGGTTCAAAAGTGGATACATATTTTTGTACTCTATTGTACAATAGGAAGCTAAGCTTGATATTCCATTCCCGTGACAGCTGGGTGAATTCACGGGACAAACATATGTCATCAGCTGCGGTCCTCGGTTCTAAAACTCCTAAATTGGCAGCACTGATCGTGACGTATTGGCCAAGCTTGTCACACTTTCGTAAAGAACGTACCTTGTTTCATTGTACAATGCATATATTGACATGCATTAAGACACAAGTATTTTACATTGTTTTAAGTTATTCACAAAATTGGTAAGGCAATCGCAACGTAGACGAGACTGCATTGACTGAGGGGAAGGCGTGTACAAAATAGACTGTTTCGGAATGTTTAGGAATGACCATAGATACTGGGATACCTTCCCCGCGCGTTCTACGGCCTTTTGGACTACGCAGCGGTAAAGTACATATTAAATGACGAGGCTTCAATATTAAACCTCTTAATCTTAGCAAATGTATCAATTTTTAAAGATTAAATACAGCCCTAATTAGGATTTTCATGAAAACTTTCGAGTAGACGTCACCCCATGCCAGAAATACGACTCTTTTCCGAACTCTTCCCTTTTTTATGATGCGCTCTGTGAAAACATTCGCATTATTGGGATGGAAACGGAGTACCTCATATAAAAAGGTCATATTTCTGGGATGGGTGAGGTCTTCTTGTCGAAAGTTTTCGTGAAAACTCTCTTTGGTCAGCCTTTATCAGTATTGCCGCTCCGCAGTCCACAGAAGCGAACGTTCGCTGGTGATAACTTGATAAGTTTATATTTTAATTAATTTTTCGTGTCGATGTAAGTGTACCAAAAACAACAGGAGGCGTCGCGTGCGCGCGCAGTGATGATTCTCTGTAGTTATGTATTGAAAATAAATAATAAATAAGCTATTTAAGTTGTTTTATTGTCCACCGCTGGACATGACGCTGCAATTATACACCGCAACGCCACACATGCTGTCCATATGGCTGCCTTAATTACTATTGACTCAAAACCGCAATGGCATTGTTTGACTAAGGACATCGGGCAAAATAATTTTTGTCTGATTTTCTCAGTCAAAAGTGGTTTTGACTGGTTAACTTAGTCTGACTGTAACTTATATAGGCCACGGAGGTGGTTGCATTTTCTCAGCTTTCCAATCTGCCATAAATAACCCTTAAGGTAAGTTTAATATTTTTTTATTATACCTTATACTTCTCATCAGAAAATCGAAACACCTTGCAAGTGTATGTTTTGTTAGGATTATCAGAAAATGTGTATATTTAGGAACATATGTCAAATGTCGTTTAATAGTGAATAATATGAGGTTTTCAAATCCCAATGTCTAAAATAAAATTTTTATAGTTTTTTCTGAGAAGTATATATGTATTTCAAATACGTGTTATAAAAGGCAAGGCGTCATAATCGTCTGCAAGAGTCTACTGTTGGACATAAGTCATAGCTCGCCGTATTGCAATTTTTTATGATTTGTTACTGATTCGTCGTAACTATCCAACCATTAATAAGATTGAATAGAGTGTCTGCACTTAAGTTATCGTTTTTATATTTATTATAATATATTAATATGATGACAAGGGTCTCTAAATAAAAAACAATACATTCTTATTATAAATCTATAACTTAATATTTATTAATACAATATTTAAATTAAAACAATAAATATTAATCTCAATATACACCATGCCTAATAAAAACAATACAATGCATTAACGTTATCCCTCTCCTAATGCTTCCATACTAAATTTCTGTTGCCATAATCTTTTAAAAATAGAATAGCTGGCTTTGATAAGTAATTACCTACAAATAGGAGATGAAATTATAGTGTCGCGAAATAAATATCATTAATTTACAACGTTATAGTTAGCTACAATAGCAGTTACGCAGCTAATGGTTCATAGATGGCGCTTTGAACAAAAATCTAAACGTGTTTAAATGAAAATTGTGATTCACTGTGAAGTTGTATGTTAATGATACTCATTTCGCGACGTCACAATCTGATGTCCTATTTTTAAAAAGTTACTGCACAAATCCAGCTATTATATTTTAAAAGATTATAGCAATAGAAATTTAGTATGAAACTTTAATGGAGGTGGATCGCCTAAGTACAGAAATCACACAAAAACCGGTCTCGGTTCTGTGTCTGGTTTCTTCCAGAACTCCTGTATCTCGCTCAGGGACTTCCCTTTGGTCTCCGGTACGAAGAATATCGTATAAATAACACCGAACAGTGTTACAGCGGCAAAAAAGAAGAACATAATATATTCTCCAAACTGGTTGGAGATGCGAGCGAAGAATAACACCGTCATGGAGCTGCAGAAGAATGAGAAAGCCATGGAGACGCCGGCCAGACGAGCTCGGACCTGGAAGTGATTACAGTTTATTATTATTATTCATCATAATCAGCTGCACAAGTCACTGTTGGGCATGAGCCTTTTCTTGAGGTAATGATGTCACAATCATCATTTGTCATTATCTATGTCCTAGGTAACAACTTAGCTATTATTTTTACATAACTATGTACACTAACATTCAAACTAGGCCGAGCCTGTCTTGTGCTAGATTCTTCAAATGACGTATTTAACTAATTCCAATGTTTGGCAGGAGAATTGGTGATTCCAGTAAGACATTGCTAAAAGTCACTCAGCGAGCATTGGAACGAGCTATGCTCGGAATTTCTCTATGTGACAGCTCAACGACATAGCTTAGTGAGCTCAAGTGGAAATAGGCAAGCCACATCGCTTGAAGAACCGAACCGTTGGGGAGTAGTTCTCGAGTGGCGACCACGTACCGTGAAGCGTGTAGCGTGCTGTCCTCCTACTAGATGGACCGATGACCTGCTTAAGGATAAGGATTCGCTGGATGCAAGTGCCATCCAGGAGGACGGTTCTCGGCTGATGATGAATAGGGAGATGCAGCTTTCCATCTCCTAAATAGTTTTTAGTTGCGTGAATCGCGGGATGACATGGTTTAGTAATTCTAAAACAGACCCAACCTTCCAGTTCTTTACTTCGAAATATCTGGGTAATTTGCTGCTTTAGGCAACTTTATACAATAGTCCTCTATCGATATCATCAGCCAGGAAAAGTCCACTGCTCCTCCTCCGCCTCCTTCATGCTACGCCACATCGACCGGTCTCGAGCCACCTGCATCCAGCGACTCCCCGCGGCCGTAACCAGATCGTTGGTCCACCTAGTAGGGGGACGGCCTGGTGACCTGGCACTCGAGAACCTTTACTCCTTACCGGTTATCGGTTCTTCTAGCGCCGCTGACTTGAAAGAAAAAAATAAGATGGCTTTCGGTCATTATAAGGCCAAAATCTTCGAACCCCTTTGGAACTAACAGAGCCACAGTGGGTGAACTGTGGCATTCGTGTCCGGTGCTCTTTCGGAGTAGTCCGTGAAATTATGGCGTCGACTTTGAATATAAAAATATGTACCTGATAAGTGAACACCTCAGCCATGATGACCATGGGTACGGGAGCCAGCCCTAGCCCGTACGCGAGCACGGCGACGCAGACGGCTGCGACGCGCGGCCAGCTCGCAGTCGTCTCCGCCAGGAAGCACGAGGCAATCGTCGTCATGCAAACACATACCACCAAAGAACTGATGCCCAGCGGGACCTGGGAAACATAATGTTCATTGAAACCCAGAGATATTTATATATATTAATAGGTTATAGAGCGGTCATTGGGAAATTTTTCAGGACTGTCTACAAACAGCCGAGGAAAAGATTAATTGTTCTAGGACCTTACCTTTCTTCCAAACTTCTCCACGGACATGGTAGTGAAGAAGGAGCCAGCCAGCTGTAGGGACCCCATGAACAGAGCTAACGTGTTGGGGCTCCACTGGGCCCCCACTCTCTGGAACACGTCAGCTGCGAAGTTCATGAGCGCAAATGCCCCTGACAAGGTCTGCATGCCCATCAGAACTAGTACCATGCGGAGAGCCGCGAAGGAGCCGCGGTCGCGGACTGAAACATAATTCATTGTTTGAGTATTTCTCACGCAATGACGCATTTTTCAACAAAAACGAAAATTATTTTTTTGATACATCAATGGAACAACCGTCCAAGGAACCTGAGTGGACATAGGGCAAATTTTTGGGTTTATTTAAGATATTTTACAACTTTTTCAAACGTCATTCCTGCAGGCCGAAGGTCCCTTTGAACATACGGGGCTCCGGGGCACTGCCTTATCTAGCCCTACGGTAGCTACGCCACTGCAACTGACGTACCAACGGTAGGGCCTTTGTACGGCATTATTGTTTTCTAACGGTGAAATATGTAAAAAAACACGCAGTATAATAATGGAGGGTGCGTAAAACTTATCAGTTATTTACCCACGCTCAACAGGGTGACCTTGGGATGCTCGTCGAACGCCTTTTGTTCGTCTTTTAGTTTTGTAATTTCTGCTTTAACAACATCACTGTTCGTCGGCACGTTTCTCAGCCAGGAGATTGTTTTCGCTGCTCTCTGAAACGTCACATTACGGTACAAACGGTTTAAAGATAAAAACACCATAAAAACATAGCGCGTGGGACCATATTGTGTATGATTTATATGCTTATTAACACAAAGTTGTTTAATTGTGAAGAGAACGAAAATACTTCCATCGTGTACAATTGAGTGTTTTTCTGTTTGTGTATCGTATCAACAACAACATAGTAACACATTCTCTATCAATTACAAAGAGTATGTAATATACGTACACTATGTAATAAGAGACGGGACTCCATATAGCGAAAATAAACCTACCAAATCTCAAACGGGGCAAAATCAACATCCATTCTCTACCATACATAATGTAGGGACAGTGGCGCCAACAATGCGCTAGTAGCGCCTTTGATGCTTTGCCATGTTTCATATAATGTGTCGTGAAGTTATTTGGAACTAAGTTGCGTCACACTGATCCATTATTTGGTCATCACACACCCCAATAATATCATATCATACACACGAAGGTTTGCTTATTAAACTGAAATTATAAAAGCAAACAACATTTATGTTCTAGACATGCGCTAAACAGTGCTTCTTAAAGTAATGTGATATGTCATTACATTTAGTAACGCGTACGTATTACATCGTACCATTACACATCACTCTAAACATCACCTGAAATACGCGCCATGCGCTGCCAATCTCTTTGATTTTATTGTAATGCATATTTGTAATTACTCTTTTACGTTTATTCATTTTTAACTTTTTAAATATTATTACGAGCCTTAGTATATTTTCAACCGACTTAAAAAAAGGAGGAGATTCTCAATTCGACTGTATTTTTTTTATGTACGTTACGCGGTAACTCCGCCAATTATGAATCGATTTTGATGCTTCTTTTTATGTTTGGTAGATCATACTTTAGAGCTTTTTGAGAAAATCAACAAAAACAAAATATATGCCCAGATGAGGGCCTCTGAGGGTGAACATTTTAGGGAAGAATGCTGTAGACTTTTAGGGCAGTCGTAGTCGTTTTCTTAGTTATTTTCGAACTCGTTATAAAAAACACAAGATCTACTGGCTAAGCTAGGCGCAGTAATCAGGTTTACACCAGCATAAGAATTAATTAAATACACAATCAGTATTAGAGATAAGATAAAATATGTATTAAACTCACGTTCTCTCTGTCTATCTTCAACAAATAGTTGGGAGATTCGGGCATAAAGCAAAACACCAGCGCGTGTGCTGCGCTTACGCATAAATAGACCCACTGGTTCCCTTCGTAGCTGAGCAACATGCCGACAGCGTAGACGAATATGACGCCAACTTTGCAGATAGTCATTGTGAGGGAGGCCAGGGCTCCTCTCCACGCGTCCTCGGAGATCTCCTTGATGTAAGCCGGCACCACGACAAAGCACCCGCTGGCAGCCAGACCTCCAATGATTCGGGCAATCAAAAGCGTTGTCGGTGTTACCGATGCAAGTTTTATTGACCATGATATCTGGAATGTGGGGGTTTGTGTTGAAGAAAAAGAATTTTCCGCGTCGACCACCTCCGGGGCCCAATGGCTGAATGTTGGACTTACAATACGTAGGCTCCGGGTTCGATTCCAAGTGGGGGTTCGCAGCGGTACTCGGTTTGGTTGTTGGTGGGAAGTTTTATGTCCGTCTCATGTCACCATGTTACCTAAGTCTGCCGCCAAACAGCAGTGATAATTTTATTTTATTTATTTGGTATGTCAACAGCTGTTACATCAAATATTATCAAGAAAAGTAAAGTATACATCTTAAACTAAATGCTCAGCTAATTACAGACACACACATCATGCGTTTAGTGTTAAGTATGCTAATGTACTATGGTAGGTAATTACACGAAAACTTTGAGCGTACGTTCGGAAAACAGTTAACAATACAAATGTAATAGACATAGAAAATAATAGAAGATAGTTATAGTCACTTGAGGCTAGCGTGGTAGTTGTATTATATTTATTTATGTATTTATAATTAGTTATATATACCTAAAAAGTAGTATTGTTTATGTAATATTTTTTCTAAATTTTGTTAAAGGCTCGAAATGTAATAAATATCACAAACATCACTCTTTTGTGTAGCACTGTTGTGTTCCAGAGCCAGCGCCCCATTAGTCTGAAGCTTCTGGGTGCGCACGCTTACCATTCAACGGACTCTATTATCACTTACCATCAGGTGATATGAAGGTGCAAAACCTTTCATACATAAATACGAGCTATGACCGGAATTTCAAGTGGCAATGCTCAGGCCATATCGATGAAAGAACGGATAACAGATACGGAGTAAAAGTTCTTGAGTGGTGACCACGTACTGGCAAACGTGTTCCGAGCCGTCCTCCTACTTGGTGGACCGACGACCTTGTAAAGGTCACGGGGAGTCGCTGTGAATGCAAGTAGCTCGGGCCCGGGCATTGTGTCATATCATGGCGGGAGGCCTATGTTCAGCAGTGGACGTTTCCCGGCTGATGGTACTACTTTACAAATACATGGCCAAAAGGGGATCGGCATCATCATCTATGTAACAATAGCATCCAAATATGTCATCAGCCGCAAATCCGTAGACGAACTAAGGTCAAGGTCGCAGGGAGTCGCTTGATGCAGGTGGCTAGGGACCGGTAGATGTGGCGTACCACGAAGGACGTGCCTATGTCCAGCAGTGGACGTTTCCTGGCTGATGATGATGTCTTTAGATTTACGCGACGGCAAGTAGAACTAAAATTATAAATAATACAACATTTATAGACTGTGAAGGCAGTATACCAATGTGGATAGGTAGAGTTCCCACATACCTTCGAATTATTCTCAAGAGTTTACAGGTTCATGGGTTCATGATTCCTTTAACCAATAAAATGAAATGCACAGTAAAGAATATTGGAATTGTACTCACACAATCCAGAATAGATATGGCTATGATGCTGATCTTCCTTCCGAAGTGGTCTGAGGAGTAGCTGAAGAACGGTATCCCCAGGATTGCTGCGAGGGGGAAAGCCGCCGCCAGCCAGGAGATCACGTTGTCGGTGAGGGGCTCCGACGATTGTGATGACGCGGACTTGAGTATGGCTCCCATTGGGGACAGCCACCCGATTTGTATGCCATATGTGAAGTTTGGTATGGTAGCTGCAATTGATATGTATTATAGACCAACCGTTTTAATGAGACCACGCCCGCGCGGTACAGGGGCGCGGGGGTACGGCGACACAGGGGGCGAGAGAGGAGAGGAGGGCGGCAGGCGCGAAGTCTCATGCGGTCTACCAATAATTTATGCTTTTGGGAAGGCTTTGGATTACACAATTCACATTAATAATTTTAGAGTTATCCTAACATCCAAATTACGAAGCAACGCACGCACGGCACGAGGCTCGCTGGATGAAGTCACCCTCACCGTGTTGCATACTGCACCATTTCTTTGTAAATTGTTTTGGTCAGTAAACATTTTTGTATTGTTATGGTTCCGTACCCAAAGGGTAACCAACGGGACCCTATTACTAAGACTCCGCTGTCCGTCTGTCGCCAGGCTGTATCTCATGAACCGTGCTAGACAGTTGGAATTTTTACAGATGATGTATTTCTGTTGCCGCTATAACAACAGATTCTATAAAAACAAAATAAAATAAATATTTAAGGGGGTTCCCATACAACAAACGAGATTTTTATGAGACGTGCGTTTTAAAGTATTAGTAACGCCATCTAGTGACGAGTAGCAAAACTAAATTGAAAATTGTGTTTAGGCGCATTTGTTAGAGGATTGTTCGGGGCATATTGTTTATGATTTTCCGTATTTTAACTATCCATATTCTGTACGGAACCCTTGATGTGCGAGTCCATCTAGCACTTGGCCGTTTTTTTAAGTTTTTTTTTACATCGTCATTGAAGTTTTGAAATACTTTCAGGATAGGAAAATAAACATTCAAATCTGCCAAAAATTTAGGACAGGATATGTATATGATCTACTGCCAATCTACTGGCCTAATATTTAAAATACAATAATAAATTACAAAAAAAAACTCTCCCAACACAAGTCATCTGTACTTAAGAGGTCCTGACAAAGACATTTAATATTAATAGACCGGACAAAGCAAACAAACATTTTGATCCTAAACTTATTACCAATTGGTGATAAGTTACTCAATCTAGTGTCACATCACGTCACGCGGCCGTAAAAGACATTTGACATACCATTGACTTTTGAGATAAAATGTTTATATGAAACGTTTCCCAATGACCGCTCTATATCCTATCATCATCATCAGCCGGGAAACGTCCACTGCTGGACATAGGCCTCCCTCATGGTACGCCACATCGACCGGTCCCGAGCCACCTGCATCCAGCGACTCCCCGCGACTCTAACCAGGTCGTCGGTCCATCTAGTGGGGGGACGGCCTGGTAGACGTTTCCCGGTACGTGGTCGCCACTCGAGAACCTTTACTCCCCACCGGTTATCGGTTCTTCGAGCGATGTGGCCTGCCCATTGCCACTTCAGCTCACTGACTCGTCGAGCTATCCTCCTATTACTATATTTAAATCACTATGGGTCCTGACCTGTCCTGACCATCCAATCTGATAATCACGATACGTCAAATTTGAAATTAATTATCTTGACAATGTTTGACATTGTCACAGTCGTTCATAGACAAGCTTACTGACAGTCACGTTCGGATAATAAGATGACTAAAGTTATCTTTATACAATAGTATATTATATCCTCTTTGTTATACACCTGTTTATATGAACGTGGGGTCAAATGAAGGTCGTTGTGTTTTTTCAACGAAATAATAATAAAGGTTAAAGGCATTGCCCATATTAAAACTCATTACAGTTCTCGCACGCTATGTTTGCCCCTCTGAAGTTAGCTCTCCGCAATTTCAAACATGTACAGTCGGAATGTGTGTATTCTTTTCGATAATAACTATCCTTAGATGACATAAAACACTAGGACTTTCCACCCGCTAACTTGACTTCCTTCACGGTCGTTTGTAGCTAACTTCAGAGGGGCAAACTTAGTTTGCGAGTACTGTACAGGAAATGAATTAAACTACACTAAATTAAATTAATTTTTACGTACATATATTGTACATATACATAGTTTATAACATTTATTCGAAAAGCAAATTAGAAAATATCGCCAAAGGGACTGTTATTATGATGCCCTAAACCTGTATGTACCCATGCAAATAGGCAAATTACAGACGGCGCAGAGGGCGTGGCGTGTTTAACATGGCAGCTTATAAATAAGGCCATACGAAGTTTTTTAATCATGGCCCATAATTAGCCGCCTTCGTGGCCTAATGGCTACACGCTTGGACTAACAATCCGTTGGTCCCAGATTCGATTCCCAATGGGGTACTTATCGGTACACGGTTCGGCTGGTGGGAGGTCATTTTCTATATCCGCTTAGCTAGTTAAGAACTATTGAAATCCGGTATGAAAGGTTGCAGAGTTAGCGCCTAATGAGAAGCCTCAGTGCTTTTGCTTTTGGGCACGCTTACCAACGTGAGATGAAGGACAAGTCCAAGCACAAAATAATTGTAGAGTAAGTTCGACAAATTTTTATAATTTTGAAATAGATTTTTTGCCTTCAAATAAATGATTATATTATTATTATTTTAAAGAGGGAATGTGAAGGTACGCACGGCTACAGGTCAAGCTATACACTTCCAGTATACGCTGAACCGGTATCGTGTCGCGAGTTCATTCAATGCGAGTTCATCTTATACTGGAAATGTAGAGGTATAGCTTGACGTGTAGCCGTGTGTACGCGGTCTTCGAATTTTGTTGAATAAATAAATATATTCGTATGATCTAAAAAATAAATAACTATAATTTTAGATCTTAGAGTTTTTAACTTCCCGTTAGATAATTTTTGAAGTCCACGCAAAAGTTACATCCTAAAGCTAGTAAATTCTAAACACACCGTTACATTAATCTAAAATAGGTATCGCACTCAGTATACCGCGGTCTTTTCACCTACATACCACTACAGACACGGTCCCCTATCAAGCGTGAATAATATTACAAAATAACTCTTAACGCAACCATACAAAAGGCCTTGTTAACATCTAGGCTCAGTTAACACACCTGTAGCTTTCACTTAAATTAAGTGCGTTTTGTTGAAAGAAGTAGTGCCTCTGACAATTGATGTTGGTTTTCCACGGCGATACATAAAGAAAACTTCTTTGGAGTTTCATATCTTGCAAACTATGCGTTTAAGACGATCCATCTCCATCGCAGTTTCATACAAAATTTATATTGACATAATCTTTTAAAATATAATAGCTGGATTTGTGTAGTAACTATCTAAAAATAGGACATCAGATTGTGATGTCGCGAAATGAGTGTCATTAACATACAACTTCACAGTGAATCACAATTTTCATTTTAAACACTTTTTTTCGATTATTGTTCAAAGCGCCATCTATGAACCATTAGCTGCGTAACGGCTATTGTAGCTAACTATAAAGTTGTAAATTAATGATATTTATTTCGCGACACTATAATTTCATCTCCTATTTTTAGGTAGTTACTTATCAAAGCCAGCTATTCCATTTTAAAAGATTATGGCAACAGAAATTTTGTATGGAAGCATTAGGAGAGGGATAACGTTAAATGACACATTACTCCCAACTTTGAATATGCGGTCTGTCCCTCTGTCTGTCGTTCCGTCCATCTGTCACAGGGCATCTATTGTATCGTAATAGGTAAATATTTGAAATATTTCTAGAATAGCCGCTATAACAACAACAAAAATAGTTAAAAATGAAAGGGCTCCAAAACGTGATTTTCTGGCATTTTTTGCACGATCTTATGTTAAATATATTGAACGGTGTTACGGAACTCATCGTGTACGAGTCCGACTCACACTTGACGGTTTTTCACCTAAAAGCGAATAATGTTAACGACTTAGAAGTGCCATTGTCTCATAAATTACCCTTTAGAAATGTAAAATGACACATTATCTTTTCGGTTGCGTTATAAAAAATTTAAAAAACATAACAAATTGAAATGTTTTCGTTATTGATCTAATATATTGATAAATTCAAATTATTGATGTAAACGGGAAATATGCTGAGAATACCATATATTAAATCTAAAAATATATATCTAAACAAGTAAATGCGTTCCAAAATAACTGGAAACTGACTTCAATTTATAAAAGTCTACTTTTATTAAGGGAAATTTAAGATTTATATCGTTTTCTCATGGATTGTCAGAACTGGACCAATTTGAGATGGGACCACACGGGAAGCACCACTTTTCAAATAAAAAAAGAATCGTGCAAATCGGTTCACCCAGTCAAAAGTTCTGAGGTAACAAACATTTAAAAAAACATACCCGTCGAATTGATAACCTTCTTTTTGAACTCTGTTAAAAAATTAGGAAAAAGGAAACACTTTTCCTGCAAAATATTATAAAAGGACACCATAATTTTTATATATATTTGACTTGGGTATATATTATAACGCGTTGAAATCTATTGAACTTACCCAACAGTGCAGTCAAAATCTGCTTTTTAGCGCTCCCTTCAGTTCTTTTCTTATCCATAATTTTAATTTCAAACGTTTATAGGTTATCCACAAACAAAACACTAGCACACAATTATATTTAATTTAACACACTCAAGCAAGTTGTTCCACGAATTTCACGTCATTTCGTACATTGTTTTTAAATTAAAGATCGACAAACAATGCGCGTGCGACTCTGTCAGAGCCAAACGCGTAACTGTACACACATAACATAACCTCACAATCGTTGTGTACACTACACTGACAACACAGGCGTCAGTCATGGACTACGTTATAAAAAAAGTAGGTATATACTGTGACTACACTTTGTGACTGGGGAAGTCGCGCTCGGACGCCTAGCCGTTGATAAGCGAAATTGAACGAAATCATTAATCATTGTAATACATAACAGATGTTTCTATCTATTGGTGTTTTTTGACAATAACATTGATTTCTTTCAAGGGAAAACATATTTGTTCGCTCAACGGGAATTCTCTCAGTATGCTTCTGTACAAAATTTCTTTTACCATAATCTTAAGAGCGCTGTGCTTGCTTTGAGAAATAATAATAATCAAAAAATAGAATGACAGGAAAAGTATGTACAACTTTTATGTAAGCTACAACAGCCGTTAACAGCTAATTGTCCCTAGATGGCGCTGTGGACAATAATCCAAAAAAGTGTGTAAAAATGAAAATTGTGATTTACAACATATTTACAACGGAGTTGTACGTTAGTGATACTCTTTTCCCAACATAAGCTGATCTATTTTTAGCTAAGTACTGCGCAAAGCAAAAAAACAATGCTATTTTTAAAGATTATAGCAAAAACAATTTCGTATGAAACTTTTGATGGCGAATTCGCCTCACTTGCCTGGCATTATATTAATGATTAGAGCAAATAAAGCAACTGGTAATCGAAATTAACGAGCTGTACTTGTACATATGATTTTAGACACGATTCGAATAATTTTAATGATTTTTTCTAATGGGTGTTCAGGGTCGATTGATTGATAGATCAAGGTAGGGGCCCGCTGTCAAACAAAGAGTCCACAAAAATTTTACTCGCAAAGCTCAGGCACACAGATATTTGTTATATAAGCGTGCATTTGATATTCTTAATTTAAATAATTCAGGTTTATTGTAGCAAAGTTACATGGTTAGACCATTTTTTAATATTTGACCTGGTTTAATTGTTAATAAATAATAAATATTAAAAACCTCAGATTAAAAACTCACAAAACAGGCAAGGCTTGACTTAAAAAACTAAGATAGCGTCAATGAAATGATATTTGATGTTGTTCCTTAGTACAAAAAGAATGATTTTGTACAAATAAAAAAAATTATTTTAATTTTTTCTTTAAAAAAAATTATTTAATCATTTTTTAAATAGTGTGCAAGCGTAGGCCGGATTTGAAACATATCTTTTATAGTATGTAACCGAAGTGCTTCGGGCTAGAGTGTCTAGACGAAGGTATGTGTAATTGTCTATTTAAAGGCTTCTCTGTCTTTCATGTTGATCAGTTATTTACACACAGATATAGTTAGTAAGAATTTCTTTCAACGGTACGTGTTCCAAGCTGGTACTTCTAACTGTACGCTCACGCTTCGCCGAGACGTTTTATCGCACCGCACCGCTTATCCTATCTAGATAATCATGTACATTGAAACTCGTATATACAGAATCTGTCGTGATTGTTTCATTGTCAACTTTCATCTTTATCAATTCAGTAGTTTTTAGATTAGAAACAAAACATCTAATCGCCTACACTCTATACACTCAAAGATGGAATCGATACTTTTTACCATTACCTAGTAAGTAGTCAAGGACTGTTTTTGCAAGTTTATTTGATGCCAATAAGATGCATACTCGAAATCCAAGTCACTATCGTCATCGGGATACAGCCTAGTTCGATGTCTGGTTTGCACTTGGTTTTCAATTAGGTATGCCATTTTGACTGCTCCCGAGCCACCTGCATCCAGCGACTCCCCGCGACTCTAACCAGGTCGTCGGTCCATCTAGTAGGGGGACAGCCCGATACACGTTTCCCAGTTTTTACGTCCCATCGGTTATCCATTCTTCGAGCGATGTGGCCTATCTGCCCATTGCCACTTCAGCTTACTGACTCGTCGAGCTATGTCGGTGACACTAGTCTGCTAGGGATGTCCTCATTCCAGATTTTATCACGTAAATTCCGAGCATAGCTCATCAGCTCAAATACAAGTTTATTAAACTATAATTTGTAATATATTTTGTCATAAAAGATTTTTTACCTTTTGATTTCATTTGAAAATAAATCAATGATATATGAATAAACACTCATTTAATGGACGTATGATGATGTCAGTCGTGTCTGGAGTCTGGGGGCGTGATCTCTTCGAAGTGGTTGAGGGGGTGCGGGGAGTGGTCATCTGGGTCGATCATCTCGATGAGGTTCGGTTTGATCGAGGGCTCCACGTCTCTGATCGCGTCCACCAGGTCGTCGGTAGACTTGTACGCTGCTATTGTCTCTTTCACGAAGTCTCTGTGGTCAAGAAAGTGGACGTGAGGAGGTGGAGGTTCCCTTAAAAATATCCCCTAAAATGTAGCTCACATTTGAGGGGATATTTAGTTTAATTACCCAAAGCAGACTACGGTTGCGTCTTAAGATTTTTTTGTGTAGTTGTAGATGTAGTTTTCCTATAATTTTTATTACGCCTAGTGATTTTGTTATAGCAAAGTTGCCTTGTGATTTTGTTGCAGTCAATTTGTATTCAGTAGCCAAGAAATATTTTTTCCTTTAATTTTTTTATGTCACAATACATTGTATACGAACCTTACAACTATTTTTACGTTACACATTATTAAAAACTAAAATTAAATATACTTACTAAATTATATAACTTGCAATAATATTTCTGAATTAAAATAATTAAAAACATAGCAAATCTAAGTATGCATATATAATAATTTATATTATCACATGAATTGAGTGTTTGTTGTTGCTTTTATTAATGTAGCAATTAAATTTAAATATTACTGCAATTATATAATAAATTCATACAAATAAACTTAATCATAATTATTTCCCCCAAATATCTAAACTTCAGCACTAGACGATATATGACGTCACGAGGCCAGTTGATGCACTTTTTTGCACTCATTTGAGTTATTAAGATTTAAGAGTTAAGGTAAGATGATCTAGGGATGTGAAATGAAAGGTGAGGACTAGCGATGTGTTTGTGTGCGGTATCATCATATATGTCACGCCATGTGTGAATGAGACAGAAATCAAACTGACATGACGCTGGAAACATCACTGATGACAACTTATAATAAAATACTCGGAACTAATGTAAACAACAACTATCAAGCCAATTACAATCCTTTACGAGACGACACTTTTTAGTTACACCGTCCATTTTACTAGAGAGTGCATTAAAGTGACAAAGTTCCTTCGAATTTAGCCATTTTCGAACTATGAATGTGTCAGAAATATTGTTAATAGGTATCGTCAGATTTCACCAATATATATATCAAATATATTGGATGAACGGGAAGGGGACGAATATGTGACGTTATAAATACCTGAAGTAGAACGCCTTGATGAAGACGGCGGGCTGGCTCTCGTGTCCACACCTCTCCGGGCCAAAGCTCATGATGCCCATCAACATGTTCTGTTGAACGGCAGGTGCGCCCGCGTCGAACTGCGCAACGAATCATATTAAACAAATACGTAAAAACTACAGATCAAACTAGTTTGGACAGGTAATTTTGAAGATTAGTTTGTGGACCTTGTTTTTCTTCAATCCCTCGAACTTGGTAGCTCGCAACAATATTTAAAAAGGGGACGCTGACGACTGCGTAAAACTACGAATTACAGTATGTCGGTCGGGCTTCCTAACAACTAAACGTTGCGTAAAATGCGTAAAACTACAGCTCAAACTAGTTCGGACAAGACGCGAAAATAGTCGATACTCAATTTGGAGTGGAGTGGATTTGGAGTGTATTGGAGCGATAACATGCATAAATACGGCACTAGGAAGGTTGTTACATTACCAGACAAGCGTCCCTGGTGCCATTACGAAGCGAGGCGCAGAAGAAGTCCTCCGTGAACAAGAACCCGTTGACTCGCTGGTACGCATCCTGGCAGTAGTGCCGCGTGCGCACCTTGAGACGCGCTGACAGCAGCTCCGGCGTCAGGTCGCGGAACGCTACCTCGGAGCCCTGACGTCAGCACACACACATTTACCTACACGACCTCACATCCACTGTTCTATGTCGCGCGCGAACTCACGGTATAGATACATTCCCAATCTCAGTTTGGTAGAGCGTCAGTCCTTGAACAGTCAAGGTCTGGGTTCGATCCTTGCTAGTGCCAATTAGTAACAATTTGTTATTTGGAATTTATGTGTACATACGAATGATAAAAATCATTAGCATTGGCTTTTCGGTGAAGGAAAACATCGTGAGGAAACCCGCACACTCCTGATAAGAAATTCAAAGGTGTGTGTGAAGTCTACCAATCCGTAGTCCGCGCGGTGGACTATGGCCCATACAGTCTCTGTAGGAGAGTAGATTTGAGCCCCTGCAGTGGGGACATACAGGTTGATGCTGATGCTAATTACCATGACAAGTTTACGATTGACGAAAAGAAACACTTTGACAATCTAAACCACTTTGTCACTCTAGTTGAAATAACTAATCTTAACTTTCATCTCAGGGACAGACACCATCAGACTGTTTTCACATCGGACGCTCGGAACCTTAAAAATATGTATCCACTTTTGTACCATGTCATATTCACTCTTGCTTGTTCCTATGTAGTGTGTTGAAGGAAATGTCAATTAAAGATGAACGTGACCATGTACCCTGGTGGCGCCCCACCCCGACACCACGACGAAGCTCTGTGCGAAGGGCTCTCTGATACCATCGTAGATCTTGATGAGGTTCACGTGCTTGCTGTACGCTGTCAATAAATAGAACACAATGATTTATCCGCCTCCGTGGCAAGGGTACACGGTTGTACCTATTCATAATCCGGTTCAATTATCAGAAGTAGGAGTGCATTTTTCCCTAATCTCTCTCGATTTGGTTTTATCGTATTTTTTTGGCCACCTAACAACACTGCCGTGTTCCGATATGAAATTTAGCAAAGCCTGTGACTCACTAGGCTAGGGATTCAAAAATGCATAAAAAGAAAAGAAACAAAGAAAAACCCTCCACCGACGACTAAGCTGTCTATGCGTTTGTTTATAGTTACACATGACCAGGTGAAATTCCTTAAGGATTTTATTCCTTCCTTCACGGTTTTCTTGGCAGACGATATCTGTAGAGGTAGTTTCCTAGGCAACGAGGATCAATATCGAATGACGTCAGCAAAGACATCCGTGAGCCGTGAGGTTGTAACATGGTTCTCATGATGTTTGGCAGTGAAAGTAAGACTAAATCGATCCTGTATATCATTACTTATATCGTCGCTGAGCTTGAGCAAGGCTACGTCAGCGTGCGGAACGGGCTCCTCCTCGAACTTGGGATGCCGCACCGCTCCCACCGCGTCGAACAGCTGCCCGCCCTCGTGCGCGCGCGGGCTGCCCACGCGCACCTTCACGAACTTGGCCAGCGTTTTCACCGGCGACACGTGGATCACGCTGAGGGAGGTAACAACTACCACTTAGCAAATTCACTGCATTGCACATGTGGTACGGAAACGCCCACAGTAAGGGACCACGTTTCGTTTCCGTATGTCATCACTGGTTAAAGACTTTTGCAGCTGAGAAAGCATCATAGTACTTACTAATTCAAGCAATGTGCCGCCGTCACCACCCAGTTCTCATCGACTATTGCGCCCGCGCACCACATCCTCCCATTTATAATAACAGCAGCCATGTAGGGGAAGTTGAGGGTGTCTGACACGTTGCTCCCCTTAAGCCTGAGCGCGCTGTTGGCGTGGTTCACGGGGTAATGGTTCTTGATCCGAGCGATGGGTTTCTTGTGATGTCGACGGCGGCCATCTTGATTTACATCTTCGTTTCCCCTGTCGTGCTCCACAGCTAGCGAGTCCACGCGGAAGTTGACTTTGGGGAACTGGATATTAAATTCTAAAAAGATGGACACGATTGATGAATCGAAATAGACGCTGTCATGATGATTCATTGAATCGATGCTTACACGTGATGATGGATCGAGTTAAATGTTGTTATAATAATAATGTGAGTTAGATGCTATCATGATGATGAATCGAGGTAGATGTTGACGTGATTAGGAATTGACCTAGATGAGCTTCGTGATGAATCGAACAAGATGCTGTCATGATGATTCATGAAATCGATGCTTACCCGTGATGATGGATCGAGTTAAATGTTGTCATAATAATAATGTGATTTAGATGCTATCATGATGATGAATCGAGGTAGATGTTGACGTGATTAGGAATTGACCTCGATGAGCTTCGTGATGAATCGAACTAGATGCTGTCATGATGATTCATGAAATCGATGCTTACCCGTGATGATGGATCGAGTTAAATGTTGACGTGATTAGGAATTGACCTAGATGAGCTTCGTGAAGAATCGAACTAGATGCTATCATGATGTTTCAATTCATGTAATTCAAACGATGCTTACACGTGATGATGGATCGAGTTAGATGTTGTTATAATAATAAAGTGATTTAAATGGTATCATGATGATGAATCGAGTTAAATGCTGACATGATTAGGAATTGACCTAGATGATGAGCTTCGTGATGAATCAAGTTAGATGCTGTCAAGATGACAAATCAATCTAGGTGCTAGTATGACGATGTTTCGAGTCAGTTGTTGCCACGACTAAGAATTGACCCAAATTCTGACACGACGGGGAATAATTGATTCGACGTAGATGCTGATATGACGGTTCGAGAGAGATGTTCACATGATGGTGATCCGAGTTACATGCTGCCATGGTAATCCACTTACCTTGTACATCTTCTATTCCTTCATTTGACTCAATATGAGCGCATAATACACATAGATAAAGTAAAAATATACATCCCAGCTGCGTAATAAACATGTCTTCTGCATGAATTCAAATGCTTACAGTTTCTTTGTAAAATGTTTACTATATATGTTATCGACCCTTGCGAAACTTCAATTGTTTTTTATATGTTTACTATTTCATTTATAGGTACTTACTACTTTGTAGATTACATGGCAAAAGTTAATAGAGATTTTTATGATCAATCCACTATTTGAGTTTTGTTCGTCTGCTTGTATGCGGTGCAATTCACTAATCCCATACACACAACCTTACAACCTCTCGTGTCTTGGCTGATGTCATTCGATTTTGATCCTTATTTCCTTAGAAACTAGAGATATCGTCATTAAAGACATACGTGAGTGAGGTTGTAAGGATGTTTGTCCTTAGTGAATAGCACCCCTGATTACGTCATCATCATGCTCTTTCTAGCTTTCACTGCTGGACATAGGACTTCACATGGTATGCCACATTGACTCTCTTGACCGACTGATTGACACTCCTAGGTAGTCGGTTCATCTAGGAGGGGGACGGCCAGGTACCCGTTACGTGGTCGCCACTCGAGAACTACTCCCCGTCGGTTATCGGTTCTTCGAGCGATGTGCCACTTCAGCTCACTGACTCGTCGAACTATGTCAGTGACTCTAGTCTTCCTCATTCCTAATTTTATCACGTAAAGAAATGCCGAGCATAGCTCGGTTCCATTGCTCGCGGAGTGACCGTTTGTTCACACGCAATGTTTAAAAACGGTTACGTCATGCTTACTTAATTGTTAATTTTATTTATTTTGTTCGTTATAGTTTTTTTAGGTAATTCATTTTTTAATAGAACCTTCCTGGCGGTGGCAGAGTAGGCTCGGTCCTAGAGAGAGGCCATATTAGGGCGACCAATTTGAAAAAATTCCAGAGTTAGCTATATATTTATATTTTAATTATGTAATTACTTTTTATGTAATTAATATGAAATGGCTTATGTTTATTACTATATTACAATAAATGTAAGGTACAAATAAAACTTAAACGGAGTCTACAAAATAAAGTTTAATGTCAAACACTGAGACACACCTATACTAGTAATACCAACATTTAATCGTTAATAATTCGTTAAAATATCACAATCGGGGAGCAACAGGCACAAAATACCACAAACTATATTTACGTGCAGACTTAATTTAAGGCGAAATTTTTTGCGTTATTTCGAATGTGTTGATTCAAAATATCATACCACGATAAACTTTTATCGTGATAAAAAGAAGCACATGTACTTCCCCATCTCATAGGCTACGTGTGTGCCAAATTTCAACGAGATCAGATGAGTTGTAGAGTCGTGAACAGGCAATAAAAGAACATAGAGGGAAGTAATTATAGAGTTACTTACGAATTTATAATTTTAGTGTAATAATTTATTCATCAACAGCCTATATACGTCCCCACTGCACTCTCCTACAGTGTATGGGCCGTAGTCCACCACGCTGGCCCAGTGCGGAACGGCGGACTTCACATGCCTGTTCAAGACATGCAGGTTTCCTCACGATGTTTTCCTTCACCGTTAAGCAATCGGATAATGTACTTGAATTGAAAAACAACTCATAGGTACACGGCTGGATTCGAACCCGGAACCCTTAGATTGAGAGTCCGCGCCTTATCCAATGCGCCACCGACGCTTCATTCGTTATAATATATTATAACAATGAAAATAGTTGCGTTTCAGAATCAAATCAAATCAACAACAAAACTCAATAAAGGAGCAGTTACACTAAATTGTGAGGAACGCGTAAAAAAAGACACATACAAATCTTAAACAGGCACACCGGGAGAAAAAAATCCATGTAACGTAAAAAGGTAGATTATGTCTAATCCACTTCTAATGTCACATCTCATGACTATTTGTATTTCTCAACGTAGAACTTCTAAATATAAAAGTCAGCACGTAAACAAGTTTTCAGGAACCCTGTCGAAAAACCTTTGAGGCACAGGGCATGTATATAAAATATTCGTCTATTACAGGCACAATTATCACAGTGCTTATTGAGAAATTTCTGTGCTTCTCTGCTGTCGATAAATTTGAATAATAATTATCAAATTATTGTCGCCATAATATATTTATAAACTAACAAATGGTCACACCATCTCATTGTTGACGACAAGCCACCAGCCAAGGTGACCTTCCAACCAAATTTCGTTTAACCTTCCAACGCCCTTGGTGGCTAGAGTTGCGCTTGCGACCAAGGACATTTAGAGGACGTTGGGGTCGTCTTGGCTGGTGACTTGTAACAGGCACTTTAGTCAATAAATACATGATTTCGATTTGTCAATGAAAGTTACATCTATAAAATATGAATAATAAGAAATGTTTCAAAATCGTCTATCAAGACGTGGTTACTTCTAAAATTTACAGCATATCAAAATGGCTACTTCACGTGAATACAAAACAAAATGAATTCATTCAAAATTTATTTTAACATAATATTTTAAAAATAGGATAGCTGGCTTTGCAATGATTTAAATAATTACCTGAAAATATGATATCTGGTAACACTGACGTGAAATACATTTTCGCTAAGCTAGAACTGCTCCTAGATAGCGCTTTGAACAAAACCTAAATCGTGATTCAATATGAAGTTTTACGTTAGTGATATTAATTTCCCGTAAAAATAATCCCATGTCATATTTTTAGATAATTATAGTACAAAGTCAATGAGATTTTTGTATAGTTAATTTTGTTTGAAACTTGTTTTTTTTGCGAATCACATGCCGCCATATTATTGCTATCCAAATATCACTTGAAACACTGCAATTCTGCACAAACATCAACAAAGACTCATAATCTGCTAACTTCTTTGCCGCTCTCAACGTCTTTCCTCTTCTCCTTCTGCCTGCCGTCTTCTAGGAGCGCGTATATTTCCTCCACGGACCTGTCCTTGGTCTCTGGCACCCACATCACCGTGTAGAAGGTGCCCAGGAAGCAAACCAGCGAGAAAATGATGAAGACCCAGTGTATGCCGAGAAGTTTCTCTAGGGGGTCGTACGCCTTCGTTTGCAGGAAATCACTGAGAGCGTCGACACTGCTCACAAATGAATTCACCATCCCACGATGCTGTGAAAGAATATATTGTACAGTAGTTTTTATAGCAATTGATAGGCTTTCCTTCTGACCACAATGTTTGCACAAAGCTCAAGAATAATTTTTAACTGAAAGACATAATTGAAGTCAATTTGGGTTCCCAGCACAAAACAAACGTCCTGCCGGTCTCTATCCAAAAATTGTTGGTCTGCACTTTAGAATAGGTCCACCTATGTCATCTCGAGTGTCATGGAAGGCGACTAAGGGTAGCATGTATGAGACGGCAGCAGCATCTACTTATATCAACAACATCTTACTGCGATGCACCGGTCTACGTTCGTGGTGATTATGGCAGAGTCATCCCCCAGGCCGTCCCCCTACTAGATGGACCGACGACCTGGTTGGAGTCGCAGGGAGTCGCTGGATGCAGGTGGCTCGGGACCGGTCGATGTGGCGTACCATGAGGGAGGTCTATGTCCAGCAGTGGACGTTTCCCGGCTGATGATGATGGCAGAGTCGCTGTGGCTCATGCAGCTGTAATGACGATGGATCGTCCACGATTATTAGGCCTTTATTGCTGAATAACTAAACACAAGTACAATCTAATAATATTAAAAAGAAGCTCTCTATTGAAAAGAAGTCTTTAGCTTTTCTAGGCCAGGTAACGCCTCCAATTTTTCTCATGTCGTCTATGCATCTCTTTGCCTGTCCTCCCCTTTTCCTTTTGCCATCGCGTGGTTGCCACTTTAAATTTTTGTCCATTTTAGCTGACTCTCTCGTCATGTCACAGGATATACTCACTTGAAAAGAGAACAGTTCTGAAGTGATGACGTAGGGTACTGGCTGGTACCCTGCAGCGTCAGAGAAGATGCAGAGGCACATGGCAAGGACTGGGAGCCAGCCTGGCAGCCACACGTCCAGTGACGTCACGTAGAACCACAGCCCCAGAGACAGCATGGACACGCCAGTAGCGCAGGCTGTGCCCGCCAGCAACCACTGGGGGATACAAAGATCGAACAAGTTGTATCATTATTCACAAAGCGACAGTGGCGCCCTCATTCGCTCTTTTCTAAATTTCTCCGCAATTATACAATAATTCAAAACCAAACCGGACTTAATGTACTTATTGCTGGTATACATGTTATCGATACATCATGTATTGATATATCGATTGTGTTCAGTTACTATCTATAAAACAGTTAAAAGTGACCGCTGTAGACGGTTCAATTTATACTAACTATACAGAATCTAAACATGAATCCATAATGTATCGATAAACCGTAAAACCAGCAATGAGTCCGGTTTGGTTTTTGAAAATATTGTATAATTGCGGATAAGTGTAGAAAAGTGCCACTGTCGCTCTATGGCGTCTTAAATAATATAGAAGACATGATTCAAATGCTACATGATCCATAATTAAAATTGATAACTTGATCGGCAACTGTTCCTTTATAAAAAATTGGCCAAGTGCGAGTCGGACTCGCGCACGAAGAGTTCCGTACAGAATATAGATATTTAACATACGGAAAACCAATCTAAAGAATGCACCTCGATTTTTGTTATGAATTTAGCTTTGCAGTAGCAGAAGTAGACGAGTACGACACTAGATGGCGCAGGCTGTATGTTACATCGTACGTCTCAAAAAAAATTTTGTATGGGGCTCCCATACAACACAAAAATATTTATTTTATTCTGGTTTTTAGAATTTATTGTTATAGCCGCAACAGAAATACATTATCTGTGAAAATTTCAACTGTCTAACTATCACGGTTCATGAGATACAGCCCGGTGACAAACGGACGGACGAACGGACGGACAGCGAAGTCTCAATAATAGGGTCCCGTTTTTACCCTTTGGATACGGAGCCCTAAAAAATCAAGTCATTCTGATTCGCCATTACGATGTAAAAGAAGTACAAACTTACTTTCGTATTTAAAATTTTAATATGCATATTCCGGTTTATTCATGGTAAATGTTCCAACAGATTAACATTTGAAACAGGAAAGTTTTTTACAAAAACAAACAAAACCTTGTGGCTGATTTAAATGAGTCCATTTTAAAGGTTAGCTGTTTTTCCTTCCTTTAAATTGGCTTGAGAGGAAGGTAATTTTTGACATATGACAAAGATGACTGAGGGAATGATATTCAGAAGATGTTCAGCGGCATCTATTGACAAAACAACGACATCTTATGGCGACCATTGATCTGACTGCCAAGCTAGGTGATTCTGGAAAATAATTTAAATGAAAACTTAAAGCACAAGTTGTTGCATGAACAACATTAATATGTTCTCGAGTCTTTGTATAATTATCTGATAATCAGACCTTTTTATGACCTAAAAGAATATTTTATAAAAAATTTGATAAATAAAAAGATAGGTAGATAGATATTTAGCGTAAATTTAGTGTAAGTATTTAAATTATTTTGTACAGTTTTCTTTGTAAACTTTATGAACAAATAAATGAATATGAATCACGTGATGGGAAATTCCTCACCTTCCTTCCAGTCTTCTCGACAATACAACTTGCAACGATAGACCCCAGCAACTGTATAGCTCCCACGATGATGGTCTGCTTGTTAGGGCTGAGGTTCAGGCCTATGGAGTCAGCAGCTCTGTCGAATATGGAGCCAGCGTACATGAGCACCACCAGGTACCCGCAGGTCTCCTGGGACAGCATCACGTTCACTGATATCCTGAAGGCTTTGAAGGTCGTCTTGTCTTGCACTGGAATGGAACGCCGTAAGTTTATGTTAATTTGTTCAAATGTGGACTAACGCTTGGACTTAACTACCCAGAGGTCCGAGGTTGGGTTCCCAGTGAGGGTATAGTTCCCGGCAATCAACTTGAACAATAATGGGCATAGTGGGGATGAGTTCACGCATACCGAGTGACAGGGGGGCGCAAGTTCGGCCAATCACGCGTCTTAATGCGTTCGAAATGACATTCCCTCTCGCTCCCCGCCAAAGAGACCCGAAATACGTTAACTGCGCAGTCAAGGCTTTGTTCAAGTTGTTTGCCGGGAACTATACGTATCGGTACTTGGTTTTGTTGGTGGTAGGACATTTCTTATGTCCGCCTGGCTAGCTACAACCATGTTACCTAAGTCTGCCGATAAACAGTGTTAATAGCAGTTGTGTTCCGGTATGAAAGGCACTAGAGCCAGCGCCTCATCAGCTTGAAGCTTATGGGTGAGCACGCTTAATTCAACGGCCTTATCGTCAATTACCATCAGGTGAGACGAAGGCCAAATGCAAAATACATTAAAAAGTTACTAAAGCACAAAATCGGACTAAACGGTTATGTATTTTTTTTGTTTAGCAGTAAAAAAGCAACTTCTATGCTATGTAAATAGGGCCAAATTTCAATTACATATGTGCAAGTGTTGATATTGGCAGAAATAAATAATTACTGTTAGTACTGCAATCAAATTATACATTGATAACTGGTTTTAGAGCTAAACTTGTTCTTTTTAAAACATATAGCAATAAAATTAAGGATGTAGGACAACACGTTAAGATGTCAATTTTGTCACCATTGAAATAGTTTTTTTTTGTTCTATAATATTCACTTTTATGTGGGTGTCTAGGAGAAACATATATAGGAAATGGTCAGCCTCCACCTATGCAACAACATCTTGCTGCGATCACCAATACGCCTGCTAAGCGTTGTGATTATAGAAAATTTCGTCATGCAAAATCTGTCGTGTAGACCGACCGTGGATTCATGCAGCTGATTATGATTTTTATTGGTTATACGATTTTACCCTAGATGACATAAAACACTAGGACATTTCTTTCTATTCGCTAACTTGCCTTGCTTCCAATTTTTACGTTAGTAATTGATACTTCGCAGCCTTTTGTAGCTTTGTAGTTTTGTAGCAAAGGGGCAAAGTTAGTTTTCGAGTACTGTAAACCTGGCAACCTTGCACAAGCAGCAAATTTTTTGCCTTTGAGAAATTCTACTAATATTATAAGTGTGAAAGTTTGGATGTTCGGATGTTTGGATGTTTGGATGTTTGTGACGCTTTCACGGAAAAACTACTGAATGGATTTGAATGAAACTTTACAATAATATAGCTTATACATCAGAATAACATATAGGCTATAGTTTATAAAGACATATTGTGTAAATTGTACAAAAACACACTTATAATATTAGTGGGATTACATGGGCAATTTGGGCATAACAAAAACGCGTTGCCTAGCAACCGACCATAGAATATGTAATTCGTATATGCAAACTTTCGCGTTTATAATATTAGTGTGAAGACTATTTGAATGTACTACGTCAGATATTGAATTTTCTTTTGTTTCTTTAAACTATTAGCCTACGTAACAGAATAAACACTATTTTGTACCTTATGCTGGAAATGGAGATAGATGCCTTCTATGCCTATCGAATAAGTAGAATAAATCCTGAAGTACACGCGGACAAAGTCGCGGGCGGAAGCTAGTTGTTCATCAATTAGTATACAGCGTGTATATTTCATACGGGCGTATAGTTATTCCAGATATAGAGTACGACTGTACAAATCATATGTAAGAGAGAATTTTTTAAATTATTTAAACAGTTTGCACACGGAAAATACAAACATAACACAAAAACAGAAAAATATACATATACAAAAGTAACAGCTTATTTCTGTAAAAAATAGTAGGGTCAGGCGAGAAGTAGTGAAGAGAGGAGGGCAGTTAGGCGTGTAATCCCTACTAATCCCTACTAATATTATAAATGCGAAAGTAACTCTGTCTGTCTGTTACGCTTTCCCGCTTAAACCTCTCAACCGATTTTGATGAAATTCGGCACAGACAATCTTTAGACCCTGAGAAAAGACATAGGCTCCTTTTTAATGCAAAAAATAAAGTCCACGCGGGCGAAGCCGCGGGCAGAAGCTAGTTCGATATAAATATAATATACGATTACATAGATACGTTCGAAACAAAATTCGCCGTAAAGCTGACTCCTACAATAAGTATTTTAGACTCGGTGTTGAGCTAAGCGTAAAGTATGAAATATCACCCAAGTTGAAAGATTAATGCTGTGTTAAACAAGCTCCGACATCGGAGTTCCGCGAACGGAGACATTCGCAAAACTGGATTTAGTTTGTAACGGCATCAAGATTTTTGTAAACCAATGCCGCATTTTTTATAGCTGTAAGGTTTTAAATTAGGAGTGTTTTTTCTTTCACCGCCACGTCACCTACACTGCACACTTGCTCAATACTTTCAACTGCTACTACAAACACACGTATCTAGATGTTAACACGTCCATGTACACTCACACATACACTTCTTTTACACATATATTTAACATGCTTTACATATTAGAGGGCTTATCTGAAAACCAGCGCTATGGCTACTGCCATAGCAGATGCTGAGATCAGTCCTGTTTGACGACACATTACAACACAATGCCTATGTACATCAATAATGTATTATTGTAATTGTAGGGAATGTATGTATTAATTGTATCTTTGTATTGTGTTGTGTGTGTTTTAGTTAAATAAATATTTTTCTCTTTCTGTTTCTTTCCCGCGCCTCTTGCACCCATAACGGTCCACATCTCTGGTTGAAGATGTCTCTACACCTATTGCTTTGTCTCCTTATGTTAAAAGTTTTGTCCATCTGTTATTCACCCTACAGACGAGTTCTGCCCAATGCCATTTGAGTAATCTTGATGTTTTCCTTACATCTATTTTTTTCCTAATGTTGACGTTATTATCCTTGTTAGATAGTTTGAGACTGAGCATGCTTCTTTCCATTTCACGTTAACAAATGATATGTATTTTTGTTTTATTAAATAAGGAGCGGAGCATCAACAGTCTCTCGTATTGAATTTCTAAATTTATACATTAAAAAGTTCTTAATCTGATACGAGAACCAATTACAGATGCACACAACATTAATGTATCAAGTTACATATTAAAAACAAGGAAATTGAAATTCATAGAAAGTTATTATAATGCTAGATGTAAAGTCCGCTTGAATTTGTCTTAAAAATGTATTTAATTAATAATATGCTCTTTAATATACGTCTAAAGACAGCTCTGCCAAAGCCTCATCAACTTGATTCGAGTAAGAACCCTTCTATAACTATCCCTATCTTCCTTACCATCAGGTGAGACGGCTGCGCATGAAAAATATCAGGTTCTCCTACCTATACTCTTCCACGTGGCTTTCTTCATGGACCTCGCGTATTCCTCTTCTCTCTCCAGCTGCTGGACCGCCTCCTCCAGGTTCTTATCCTCGATGGTCGTGTTCCGCAGCCAGGCCAGGGCGGTGCGAGCCTCCTGGCAACAGAAACACATTCGAAAGTGATTTTGGAAGTCAGACTCGTAACTTTACATATTATGTCCGCGACATCGTCCAAGTAGGACTGCAGAAATCATGCCACGGTAGCACTTTATGGGGTTAAAAAGAATCTACTGCCTCTCATAAATCTTTGTAGAGTTCCGTACCCGAAGGGTAACCAACGGGACCATATTACAAAGCCTCCGGTGTCCATCTGTCCGTCCGTCCGTCTGTCAACAGTCTGTATCTCACGATTCACAATAGGTATATTTATAATAGGTAGGTATAGTTAAAATTTTCACAGAATGTATATTTATGTTGCTGCTGTAACAACAATTAATAAAACTAGTACCAGAAATTCAATCATAAAAAATTATGCATAATTTAAAAAAGTGTTAGTAGCACTTAAGTTTGGGAAGTGTTGTACTCCTCTGTCCGCGCAGTTTTCCGTAAAAAGGGGTACACAGTTTTTGCTTCACGTATTAATATATAAAATATGAAATGAAATGAAATCATTTAATCCCAGACCATCAGTCCATATTTAAAAAATAAAAATAAATTATAATTACAATTATGAATGATGACAAATTTGTAACTTAAATTGTATGTCAAATTTAAAATAGTATGTCAAATTCAAAATTTAAAATAGTATGTCAAATGTGATGTAATACTAGAATTAAATTAAAAATAATGGGGCTCCCCTAACATAAAAACGTGGTTTTTGGCTTTTTTGGAGAATCCTTCATGCGCGAGTCCGCAAGCAAAATACCAAAACGGAATTGTTTTTCCGGACTGTTAGGTTGATCGAACTAACAGTAACGATCGGAATAGATGGTAAGTCTAACCCTGTTGCCACTATAGGCTTCGGAGGCGGTCTTTCCTGTTTTGTTATGACAATTTGTGCAAGAGTTAGGCTTAGCAGTTTACTTTACCACCATGATTGAATGGATTGCATTGTATGTTCGAGGAAAATCGAGGTAAGGTCATTTCCTCATATTGATAGACTCTTTTGTCCAAAAACCGGTCTAGAGTGTCGGGCACATGTCGGGCGAGATATTTGTCTGTCATTTTAACGCCAAGATCATCTCTTCGGCTTCCCGAATTTTTTCAACAAAAAAAAAACTGTTGGAAGAATACCCAATAAAAACACTACCGCTAAGGTACATCCATCAACACCATAGTTTACCGGCTCTTAGCATCATTATTTAACTAACAGTATATGCACGAACAGATAAAACATCCGTTGTTTTTGTGACAGGCTATTTGACAACTCATCCATCCACATACGAGTAACAATGCACGAGTCAATACGAGTCAAACAAATGTAACAATGCCGTAACAATAACAAACCCATAATTATATAAATTGAGTTCTTTTTCTTCTTATTAGGATTCATAATACCTTGATGGTTCTGACGGACCTATGGAAAGTACGAGTAAGTATGAGAAAGTCATCATCATCAGCCGGGAAACGTCCACTGCTGGACATAGGCCTCCCTCATAGTACGCCACATCGACCGGTCCCGAGCCACCTGTATCCAGCGCCTCCCCGCGACTCTAACCAGGTCGTCGGTCCATCTAGTAGGGGGACGGCCTGGTAGACGTTTCCCGGTACGTGGTCGCCACTCGAGAACCTTTACTCCCCACCGGTTATCGGTTCTTCGAGCGATGTGGCCTGCCCATTGCCACTTCAGCTCACTGACTCGTCGAGCTATGTCGGTGACCTTCGTTCGTCTACGGATTTCCTCATTCCGGACCTTATCACGTAGAGAAATTCCGAGCATAGCTCGTTCTATTGCTCGCTGAGTGACTTTGAGCTTGTTTATTCGGCCCACAGTAAAAGACCACGTTTCGGTTCCGTATGTCATCACTGGCAACACGCACTGATCAAAGACTTTTGTCTTTAGACGCTGAGGTATTTTGGACGAGAAGATATGCCGTAATTTCCCGAACGCTGCCCAGCCGAGTTGGATTCTTCGGTTGACCTCTTTGTCGAAGTTGGACCTACCTAGTTGAACGATCTGTCCCAGGTATACATATTCGTCTACAACTTCGATTGTAGTGTTCCCAACCACTACCGGCATAGGTGCAACATGGACATTTGACATGATTTTCGTCTTGTCCATGTTCATTTTTAAACCTACCTGTTGGGAAACTCTGTTGATGTATTATTATTACCAACAGGTATGAGAAAGTACTGGCTGAAAATTATAATTTAGTATTTGAAAGAGTTTTTAAGAAAAAGGTTTTATACATTTTGCGATAACTTTATTCATAAGTCGATTTTTACCAGACTTATCACTCTAAATTTCTGAACTACGCGCAGACGAATGTGCGGCCAAAAGCTAGTATTTATTAATTTCCTCAAACATTTTCCGGTAAAACTATTGAGAACGAAATTTTATCGATCCGGCTCTTTCTCGACGCTCGCAGTGTAAATGACCAGCTCCATGAATATGTATGAATCTCTAGTTCTCTACAACCTGATCATACTGAATCGCACATTTTATAGTACAGATAGGTGGAAAGTACCACATTAAGATGTAGTTTTATTCGTTTTAAAATATCTTGGTGATTCCCCGAGCGCTTTGCAATCTCCGTTAAAACTTGATACGTATGTATGCTCCTGTTAACGACGACGCAGGGCAAGTATGACTCGGTGGTAAGTGAAACACGAGTATAAAAACGAATGGACTGTATTATCTATTTTAAAACGATATTTTTACATAAAACGAAATAAAGCTACACAGCGACACACAAAAACCAAAAGAAGACAGACATTTTTGACATAACATTATTTTCTAATAAAAAACAAAAACTGCCAGCAACATCCTCCAACCCCCTGGCGGAGCCACATCAGTCGCAAGGAGCTGGAGCTACTGAAAGTTTCACCAATTTGGTAACAGGTCTTTTAAGATGGCCACCGCCCGTGACGACCTCGACCACCCGTACAACTCCGTCCTTCCCAGGATAAACGGTGGTAACTCGACCCCGTGGCCAAGTTCCCCTAGGAAGGGTGCCATCGAAGATGAGGACGAGATCGCCGACGCTAAAATTCTGAGCGATAGCCCCCTTACAAGATCTCCTCGGGGCGATTAGAGGAAGGTACTCCTTCACCCAGCGGTTCCAAAACATGTCAGCCAGGTGCTGGGACTTCCTCCAGTCGCTCCTGGACAACAAATCATCATTATCAGTTACTTTTATGGGGTGATATGGTGATGATGAGCCAATGATGAAATGAAATGGAGTGAGTGCTTCATCAGCGCCAGGTTCCGCAGGGACGTCAGTCAGTGGTCGGCTATTGCACAAGGCTTCTGCTTCTAGGAGAACGGTGTGTAAAACTTCCTCCCGTGGGGCGCGTTCTTTCAACACTGCATGCAACGCTACCTTCACCGTTCTCACCATTCTCTCCCATGCGCCTCCCATGTGTGGTGCTGACGGAGGAATAAATCTCCATTCTATGTGCCGGTTCGCACACACCTCTTGCATTTTAGACTGGTATTCCTTCAGTATATTATTCGCACCTACGAAAGCAGTCCCATTGTCGGACAATATTCTTACAGGTGTGCCCCGTCGAGCTATGAACCTGCGCAGGCACAACACAGCTGCATCCGCTGATAAACTATTTACAATTTCTAAATGTACCGCTCTCGATGTCATACAAGTGAAAAGTGCTACGTATCTCTTCTCTCGTCTCCTCCCTACAGCAACTAGAAGTGGGCCCATGTAGTCCAGACCGACGTATGTAAACGGGCGTCGGTGATGGGCTAGGCGTTCTGCGGGTAAATCGCCCATAGGTGGTGGAATGGGTCTGGACCGACGAATCACGCACAAAGTGCACCGCTGCGATAGTGATCGTACCAGTCCTCTCAAGCGAAGAATCCAGAATCTCTGTCGAATTTCATTGATCACCAACTCGTTCAGACCATGTGCAGCTCTCTCGTGGTGGAACATTACTAAAAGACGAGCGGTGCGATGTCGGCCATCTAATATAATTGGTCTTCTGGCGGAATCAGGGACATCAGCAGCTGCGGTAGTCCGTCCGTACAAACGAATAATTCCATCCGAATCTAGGCCAGGACTCAAGTGGCTCAGACGGCTTTGACGACCAATCGGTTTAGACATACGGAGTGAGAGCAATTCTTCTGCGAAAGATTCCATTTGACTGCGGCGAATTATGTGTGACTCGGCACGGAGCATATCATCGCTATTTAATGGATTAATGATAGGTTGAATCGATGAAGAATGAGATGATTGGTGATGTTTTTGTGATTTTAATTGATTAGCCAAATTATGTAAACCCAATTTTGAATTTATGTGGTTGCGAATAACAGTAACAAACTGATGCGCACGAGCGGTCGCACGCACCATTCGCAACCAGCTGCTGAAACGCGACGGGTTTGCCGCTATTGGTTCCAAATAAAGTGGCTGTGGAACACTTATACTGGAATCGTCAACGGCATGAATGTTAACACGATCTCTCGCCTTGAACTCTTTCGTGTATTCATCATGAGAACAATCTCCTGGGGAGGATTCTGAAGGCCACGTGTCCTGGTCCTCAAACAAGAAACTAGGGCCAGATATACAACGAGGTGAAACAGTGAGGTTTGTACGAGTAGCCTCGTCAGCTACGTTTAGAGAGGTAGGAATCCATCTCCACTCAGAAAAATCCGTGGTCTCAGAAATCTCGCCAACCCGATTGGCTACGAACGGTTTAAAATAACGCGCTTCCGCTCGAAGCCAACCCAGAACGTTCATAGAGTTGATCTTGGAGCAAAATCGCCATTGATTGATTTTACAGTCATACATTTAAAACATATTTTATTATTTCGAAGAAACGAAACTCTTTCGTCGACGGACACGGATTTAAAACTATTGCAACTAGTAATGTCATGATTTTGACATTTGCAAAAAAGTCAAAAACGTCAGTCAATAAAACGGAATGTTTTCAGTATTACTATTGCAAGCGGTATGAATTTTATTTACAGGATCTGAATTTTGAATCACTAAGCTGAATTTGATATGATTTGACGCCTGAAGTCTGAGAGAATCTGAAAGTTTTTCTAATTTACAAGCCTTACCGGTGTCTGTAGCGGCCATATCGTGTCCACAGAGTGCGCAACAATGGTGTCAACTTATTTAGGATACTGTTGTACAGTTCCGGTGAATAAAGATATTCTGTATGATCCAAATGTTTAATTGTTGCTTCTAAATTGTGAACACGACACGCAACTAGGTTGAAATCCTTGTAGTCACTCTGCAGTCTCGGCAGAGTGCGCACTGACGCCAACTCTTCCATTACTATTAGCTCGGGCCGAGCGAAGCGCTCCTCCAGGGCCTGTACTACTTCCTCGGGCTCTGTAGACGTGAGGAGAAGCGCCGCAACAGCCTGGGCCGCCTCGCCGCGGAGCGCTGTGCGTAGCCGAGCTAAATTTTCACTAGAAGAAAAGTTGTCGTTGGTTTCAGTGTAGGTTTGTTTAGATGCAAGACAATCTGTCGCCTTGCCACTGAATGGCAATAGATCCAACCGTCTCGGCCTACTGATACCAACAGCACCGATAGCCTTGGCTAGCTGTTTGGTTCCGTCGCAGTGGTGAGACGACGACGATGCAACATCTTCATTTTGAGGCTGACAAACTAAACTTGGTATTGAAGCAGCAGCCGCCGCGCTCGCGCCGGGTGCTGTCTGTTTACGTGGAAGCGTAACTATGGGTCCGACTGCTTCAGGTATGTTCGTGACAACTGGTGCATCAAAGTCATGGGGTAAGCTGCGTACCCATGAATGCACAGACGAATGTTGAGAACGAGACCGACTATTTATTGCAGCCAGTTCAGCCGCTAACAGTCGATGCTGCGCCTCAGCCCTCAACTCAGCTAATTTATTTTCCCTTTCCTCGGCAATTTTTAAAAGGGCCACAGCGTGGCGAGCCTCGGCCGCCAAACGCCGCGCTACGACTGTGCCGCGTGTAGATGTAGAGAGTGGTCCTGTGGTCCCAGGCCCTAACTTGTAGGGAAACGGTCCTGGAACCTCAGTATTCGACGCTTGAGTTCCGGGCCCTGACGAAAAGGGCACCTGTCCCGGAACTGGCGGCGACAACTTACTGCGACCACTATCCGCAGCTGACGTACTTACCTCTGCATACTTACTCTTACTCCTGGTTTCCATATTTTAATCCAGGCTCGAAGGACCCTTGTTAACGACGACGCAGGGCAAGTATGACTCGGTGGTAAGTGAAACACGAGTATAAAAACGAATGGACTGTATTATCTATTTTAAAACGATATTTTTACATAAAACGAAATAAAGCTACACAGCGACACACAAAAACCAAAAGAAGACAGACATTTTTGACATAACATTATTTTCTAATAAAAAACAAAAACTGCCAGCAACAGCTCCGTTATTTATCCTGTAGTTAAGAGGCTATGTTGGTTAGACCACGTGGCCGCGTTCAAGGTTGCATTGTTTTGTAGCTGTCCCTATCCGAGCCCTATCCTACCCGAGCGCGTACGGTGAGACAGCATACACTACGCGAAGTTATCCACCCGTTATTTGGATGTTTCGTAGTCCAGGGATCATTTGAAGGATACAGTATATTATGTAACCATTTTTTTAAATACAGTATACTAATGAAATTTCAGATGTCGGTGGTATTTCCAAATTGTTCTAAATTGATTCATACTCTTGTAAATCAGGGTCAAAGTTGGAGCTTTTTATTACCGTAAAATACAATTCTTTGACGCCCTGTAACTCTGGAAGTATATATTTAAACGAAAATCTGACTCACCACCGACACAGATATTTGTTTCTAGATTGTGTCTCGAAAATTTCATAGATTTTCATAGCTTAATACTCAAAATATGACTGGACTACGTTTGTATAGGCGCTTTGACAACAGCATACCCTCTTAAATACATCCTCTCGGTTAATCTAACATTTATGGAGTCTAGTTTTTGTTACAAGATTATATGAGTTTCCACAGCATTTTGTTATTAATTTTATGTCTAACACTATCTGTGAGTAATCTAACGTGATGCGTTTTAATGAATGTTTTTGTCATTATTACTCGACACGACGAAAAAAGGTAAGGTTAGTGACGTTTGCGGCGAGTTGCGGAAGATTGATAAATTCCTGTTACTCGGTAAACAAAGGCGAGAGAGGGATACCGGAGTGGTTTTAGCTGGTAAGAATCCAGCATAGTCTTTTCCCCGAAGCGAAGTGTATCTTTTGAAGATTTGCACCTCTTCAAAAATAAAAAACCGGTTAAGTGCGAGTCGGACTCGCGCACCGAGGGTTCCATACAGAATATGAATTAATGACGTACTGAAAATCATAATTAATAGCTAAGGTAATATGCACCCAACAATGCTCTACCGAATAGTAATTCTGATTGAAAACCAACTTAACCTTATAGCTGAATCACATGCCAGATGTATGGATTTCAACTACAAAGTTAAGTTTGTAAATGTAAAAAAGCTATTTTACTGTGTTATAATTTAAAAAATCCTGGTTTTCCGATTTATTCCTATGGTTGTGCTGTAAGACCTTGCTTCTCGACAAATTTCAGGATTCTAGATCAACGTATGCTCCAGGTAGCTGTGGAATTGTGCAGCTCTCCAGGCGCACATAATTTCCTAAAAGGAGATTTCGCGCACTGGAAAATGTAACATTAGTATTAGTATTTTATTTGAATTAAACAGTTTAAATTTTTTTTAACGGGAAGTACCCTATAGGTTTTTGTTCCCTTCCATTTTGCATGGAAATTGTGTAAAATACAGCTATATCTTTTTATTGCGTTGACCTATAAGTTTAATTTTTTCACAGATCCAAGGGACTTCAGACTTGAGTATTCGATATTAATTTCAAATTGATATCTCCACGCGTTCCTGAGAAAAAGGGTCTTGACAGACAGACAGACGGACGGACAACAAAGTGGTTCCTTTTTTCCTTTTGTGATACTGAACCCTAAAAAGGTTAGTGGCGTTTCAGTTGCCCTTCATCTTGCATTAATTTATTTAGCGTTAGTTTGAACACAGATAACTTCAGGTCGGAAGGACTGTCTTAGACAGAAATAACATGAACTTTCTTCAAAATATTTTGTAGAAGTCTATCTGACAACAAAAGTTCGCAACGAAGTAACTGGAGTTTATATAAAGCTACGGGCACCAAAAGTAGTACATTGTGAACTGATAAGTGATTGAATAAGGTAACACGAGCCATGTGAGATAATTTTCTAATTTTAAAGGTATCTTGGCTACTAAGTCTATAAGAATCAAGTCGGCTCTTCGCTTGTACATCTCCAACTGAAGGAGTCCCAGAAGTAATGACTCTACGAATACCTAGTTCCCAGGACGAGTTAATTTATTGGTTTTTGGTTGGTAGTGAGAGAAAAGTGTTGTATAAGATACATATACATATGTACCTACTGGTATGCGTGATGCTTAGGTATACACAAATAAACCTCCAAAAAGATTTGTATGGAAAAACCAAAACAGGAGAAATACATCGCTGCACCACTATTAAAAACTAAAACCGAGGTTTTTGGATGGCATACAATAACGTTTTTTTGATATGGAAAAAATCGATTTTTATTGACTATTTTTATATGCGATATAGTCGCCCTTAAAAAGTTATGCGCTCAACTTAATGGGATCTTATATACAGTTCTTAGAGGAAGGGAGCGATTAAAGGTTTAATCAATGAAAAAACTAACCTTAAGTTTCCCTTGCTTGACCAGGAATACAGGAGTCTCAGGCATCGGCAGGAAGGCCACCAGATGTAGTACCGGGATGGCGGTGCAGAGCCACATGACGGCAGCGAAGGACAGCAGGTCCCCGGCCACGTACACCACCAGGTAGCCCAGGTTTTGAGACAGGATGAACAGGGAGCCAAGGGCGCCGCGGATCTCATCAGACGCTATCTGTAAAGCAGGTCATGCATGAAAGCTAAGTTGAACATTACACTCGGGGGGGTTTCTGCCCGAGCGGGAACGAGGGCGTAATCGGTGTCAAGAGTGTAACAAGTTCGGTGACAAGGGGTGCGAGGTATCAGTAGCGTAGATATTTAATCTAAATCAGGAGTACTACGCAAAAACATTTGTGGTTAAATATATTCTCAAAAGAAATTACATTTCACTTTTTTTTCTTCAAAATTTTCACAGGCAACATTCGGCAATAAAAATTATGAGATTATATATACATATATATTTTTAGAGTATACAAGACAAAAACAAAAAGAAGTCAGTAAAGAAAACACCTAAAGAATTTTAAACAATAATAGCAAATAAATAATTAGTAGATAATTTTTTTTTATTAGTGGGTAGGTACATACAACAAAATGAACAAGACGCAAAATAAAACAGTCGACGGGTATTAGCGCGGGAATTGCATAGCAGCGGCCCGTTTAGATGCATGACAGAACATTATGCTGTTTCGGTGTACGTACCCTTTAACTGAGTTGAATTGAGGTATGGGTATTCCTGGCATGTGCCTGATTGCTTTAGGCGTGTAGTCATTTGTGCTCAGCTGTTGCACACACTTCCCTATCCTACTGTACCAATTTCGTGTGAAACTACATAGTTTAATCAATATCTAGAATAGGGTTTGACTTAAATCTAAACCATATTTTGGCCGTAATATTCGGCCGAACTGAACAGGGTTTTGGTGGTCTAAAATGCAAAACTTATACTCGTTCTATTTTCTTTATAATAGCATTTCAAGAGTCATGAACTAATTGAAGACTAAGATCTATCTCATCTTATTATATTTGCCAAATTGTATGATGATGCGACGTGTTATTCAAAAATAAGGACGTAACTGCGTTTGTATGGAGACTCGAGCTTGCTGCATACATACCTCTTTCAAGTACAGGGGAGTGACGACATAGCAGCCTGCGCACGCGAGCCCGGCCACGGCGCGCGACGCGATCAGCGCCCAGGGACGCAGGGACACGAGCATGATGGTCCAACTTATCTGAGACAAATAGTACATCCTGAGTGGGTTCCTGTGGTAGAGTATGATATGCTCCACTCCGCTCTAGATAAGATCTAATTTGGCATTAACCTGCGTATGTAAATGTGTCCTGCTTTCGCACACTTAATCCGCCAATGGAAAAAACAAGACTGCAACATTTTAATCAGTGCGTCAATTTTTACTTTGTTATAACACAATCCGTTACAAACTGGCAGCTAATGACGAATAACTGAAAGAAAAATAATTAACGCGTTCAAAAATAGCTAAAAACCGACTTCTTTAAAACTTTTAAAACCCTTAGTGTTAGATACATATTTTGTTTGTTTGTTGATTTTCTTAAACAGCGCTCAATCAATTTCGATACAATTTATATGGGACCATCTCTGGAGTATACTCTAAAAAATAATTATCAAAATCGGGTCACTATTGGCGGAGTTCTAGCGTAACATACATACAAAAACATACCCGTCGAATTGAGAACCTACTCCTTTTTGAAGTCGGTTCAAAAAGAAGAATTTCCGATCGACAGCGACTGCTGTTACGATCGTTGTCAGAAATGATCAAAATTACTACTGAGCAAGTAATATATATATTAATACGTGAAGCAAAAACGTTGTACACCTTTTTACGAAAATTGCGCGGACGCAGGAGTATTTCGCACACTTATAGTTTATATAGCGAAAGAGTGCAGAATGCTAATAATTTTTTAAATTAATTATGGTCGAATGGCGACTACTGGGCGACAAGTGAAAATTACTATCTGGAACTGATCGCATTGCAGAGATATGAAGGAGTCATTTGCCCTGCAGTTCGAAACAGCAGTCTAAAATAATTACAATGAGTTTTAAATTGATTGCATACGTACAACCAGCATGAGTGACGTCATCATCGTTGTGATCTTCCTCCCCAATCGATCAGCGAGGTCCCCCACAAGGAATCCGCAGAAGATAGGGGGAAAGAATGTGACGGACGCCATCCAGGATATGTGGTCGTCAGTGATGGGCTCCGGCGCCGGGCCCCCCTCCTGCTGCAGAATGGGGGTCATGGGAGACTGCCACCCCATCACCATGCCGAAGTTCAGCACTGGGATGGTCACTGCAACAAGATACAAATGAAAATTAATTTCTTAATTTATACAAATAATTATAATAAGTAAAAGAAGAAAGAAGTCTGCTTCTTCACATGATAGTATAAAATAATCCAAATTATCATTTGAGACTTGAATATCAATGGATGGATGGTTTAATCTGGAGGTCCCTTGTTCGATTCCCAGTGGCGGCACGATCAAACCGTGATGAAAGTCATGCCTAGCCTATGATATAGAGAAAGACATAGAAATTAGGGTTCTTTTTTTCACATTTACATTAAATTACAGTTTTTGGGACACTCCTTTTAAGTTAAAAAAACTTGTATTAGGAGGCCCCGCTCTTCCGCTAGTTATTTAGGAATACAAATACATAGGTCAGTCATAATACAGTAGTGCAGTAAATATTAATAGTATAAGTTATAAACTAATTATACATTTTGACGTGACAACGTCTTATAAATTGGTTTGCCGGGTGACACTTCAAGAAACTGCGTTACGCTCCGCTCACGTTATGCGCTCACAATGAGAGCGAGTGAGAGGCACGCGTCCCTTCCACTCGGGCATGGTTAGCCCGCCTAAGAGCGAGAGAGACAGACATAAAAAGTGAAAGGCACGCGTCCCTTCCACTCGAGCACATTTTACCACTCAAAGTCGTTGTCACGTAAAACTTTCGCCCGTATACCGACTTTACAGGCAACCAATTTTTTTAAAAGAAATTAGGTTAGTTGTGTGTAAGTGTATATGTGAGTGTGTGTGTGGGGGGGGGGGGGGGGGGGGGGCTGATGATGGTATTGAGAGAGAGGATACGCGCGTCTGCTAGCTCAATATGTTCAACAAAGATTCCGTGTTATCGTAGGTTAACGTTTAAAATTTATGTGTTCGGTCAAAAATGTTGCCTCTAATAAAAGGGCCGTCTCTTATGACCTCAAGCATCTCAATTCAGTCATACAATAAAGCTAATGAGGCGCTGGCTTTGCTACCTTTCACACCGGAACGTAAATAGTTCTATTAAGGTATATATTTAGGTAACAGGCGACGTAGAAAATGACCTACCACCGACCAAACCGAGTAACGGGCACCTGCATTGGGAATCCAACCTGTGACCTTGGACCTCTATTTTTGATTCGCTCTACGCGCCGCGAGCGTTTGATTTCTACTGATTTTCGTTCGACTTATGAAATTTGGTATTTTTGAATCGCTCTTCTGCAACGAGTAGTCGCGACCACTCTTTGCGGAGGCGAGCGATAGACTAAACGTCATCGTCGAACACTGACATTACCACTTATTGACATTGACAGTAGGAACTGTTCTATGAACTTTGCGTTACGTTTTCCTTGCATGAATTACCGGTTTTATTTTTCTGCGTCAAACGGATAAAATTAAACATTTTAAGTTATATTAGCAAAACCTGAGGCGAATGATTCTAAAATACGGTTAAACCTGTTTTCATGCGACTTGTAGTCGATCGTGACTTAAGTCGTGTGTGACGAAGCTATGTCACACGAGCGAATCAAAAATAGAGCCCCTGGCTTGTTAGCCCTTAGACCTATTATACCGCTGAGGAAGTTAATATTCATAGTACTTCAATGATATTTGTAGTCGGTTAATGGGCGCCGACATTCATAATATCAGATCGCAAATGAAAATCGTCAAGAAGGCATAACGAACTTTTATCGTTTCTGTAAACAGCACTTTAACGGCTTAACGACCGTATTCATTCCATGTTTAATGGTGGATTGTGGTCGATTTAATTGCTCGCTTGCATCCAGCGTTCACAGAAACAAGTCGGGGATTGATAAATGCGTCATAGCACCAATTACTTGTCGACATTGTGACGTCACAGTATATGTCAGTGCGATGAATGACCGGTGGAGTGAGGTTAATTTTAAGACCCGCTCAAAATGCCAGGTTTTATATGTTTGCATGTATGTGTGACTGGTTTGTTAGCTTAGATAAGATGAAATATATGTATAGTGGGTTCTTGAGTATTATTTTTGTATTTTTATTACTTTTGTATATTTGTATGAGGCATATTTTAGATAACAAAATTTTGTTAAGTAAACATAACACTGCTTTCCATATCATCAACAGCCCATATACGTCCCCACTGCAAGAGCTCAGGCCTACTCTCCCACAGAGAGTGTGGACATAGTCCACCACGCGGGACCAGTGCGGATTGGTAGACTAAACACACATTTGAATTTCTTCTCAGGAGTGTGCAGGTTGCCTCACGATGTTTTCCTTCACCGAAAAGCTAATGGTAATGATTTTTTATCATAGGTTTATAACATGGTACGAGCCAGGATCAAACCCAGACCTCGATTGTTCAAGGACTGAAGCTCACCCTACTGAGCTACCACGGCTTTTTTTCTGTACGTAAAAAAAATACGACCTCAAAAAGAATTACACAAATTAAACTAGAGAACTTATACAATAATAATTAAAATAATTTATTTTATAAAATAAAAGACTTTTAGTGCATTCATCACTTCCATCTTACGCCCTTATCGCTACCATGAGGTAATAAGGAAGCCAAGTGCGAAACTTTTGTGAAAGTTAAGAAATTGGTCAAGTGAAACCGTTATAAGAGACGTTCTGTAGAAATATATGCTAAATCTTTTCATTCGTGTAGTTGTGCAAACCGTACCCTGGGAATTCTCGTGGTCAATCATCTTGAGCTACCTGCATTGCTTTTCTTTTCATATGATATCTCCTGAAACTTTTGTAGTAGGTGGTATCATGGTAGTACCCATGGGTGATTCTTGTCTAAAATAGAAGCCACTCAGTTGCTTTAATCCATCTACCTACGGAACACAAGGTTGCGGTCGGTTGACGTTTCTCTACGCTTCGACGCGTCTAACCGCGTCGCGTGGGAATCAGGGCTACCATTGCACCTTAGGAATCCCCAACACAGAATGTTTTTATGTTCAGCAAGCCTATGACTAGAATATCAGTTGATGTTGAATGATGAAGTGATCGAGATTCATATAGGCTTGCCCAGACGTTACTTTACTCATAAATTGATTGAGGCACACTTGCAGCTCTCGAGTTAGATTCCCCTCGGGGACATTTTGGAAATCATTTTATAAGACTTTCCCCAGATTGGTTAGTACATTGTAGGCTGAATCACCTGATTGTCTGAAAAGTAGGATGATTTCTTACCGGTTCTTATCTACGACAGGTAGTAGCTACATAAGACATCTGAGTCGGAGACATACGACATTTCAACAACTCTGACACTAGGGTTTATGAGGTCGTACACAGACCTAACAACCTGCACGATAAGATGAAGACTCTATACATATTTCTCTTCTCGTAGGCTGGATATAGCGTATGTTCGATGAGTGCTGGCACACCGCACGCTCTCTGTAATATACTAAACGCAAAAACTCGTGGCAGACGGAACAATAAAACGTGCAAATGAAACAGCGCATATCATGTTCTCTCTCGCACTTACACGGGTTATGGGTAACGTCACAAGGATGTAGAGTTGCGTGTTGTTTGGTTGCGTATGTTTATCGATAACAATGTGTAGATCGCGAGGCTTGTTGAAGTCGAGTTCTTTTAATTTGGATCTTCTTTTAACTCCGTTAGAAAATTTAAAACATTTTTATTATGACACGACTTTGTTGTAGAATATTATATTGCTCCGTTATTACTGATCATGCGTGAAGTACGACATGTCTCATGTCAGAGATGCTGCGACCGTCTCGAGACATTAAACTTTATTAGCTTCTTATCAGCGTCTAGCGAACCGCATCGACCTGTATCGATTTAAAACGGTGATCTTGCTGCGACAGACTTGACTTTCAATTTAGTTTCATTGCTGATGTATCATTATAACACTAGGTGATGTCGGTGGCTTCGTTCACTTGAAACCTTCCTAATAACTCTAACCAATGCTAGCCTAGAAGTAGATACCCATTGGCTGGTGCTTTAGGGCACTTTCTATGATCGCCTTGGCTAGCTACCACAATGTTACTTAAGTCAGTCGCCAAACAGCTGTCCGTACAAAAGGCATCAGAGGTATCGCCTCGAAGCTTAAAGTTCATATACATAAAAAAAGATTTTCAACTGGTACAAAATCGGCGGAAATATGAAGAATCAAACACAAAACCCCATAGGGGTTGAATGGACAGATTTCCAAACACGTTACAAGAAATTTGAAATAGATGGCGCTGTCTATATACTTTCAGAATAAATTACAGTTTGGGCAATAAGGAACCGTAAATCGGTTCGGTATTTTCGTAATATCACTTGAGAGAGAGATATAAACTATTCTCTACGGTTACGTAAGAAAAAAATGCTGTCGTTTATATTAGCAGGAGACAAGTCGGGAAAAACAGTGCGCCATCAATGTTTTTAATAAATATATGTTTTTGTCGATATTTGAAAAGATAAGTTAATACAATAAAAATGAATCCAATAGTTTAACAAGGTGTAAATAAAATAATGTTGTATATATTTTGGCTTTGGAAACGAGACGGCTATATGTGTTTAAACCCGCTCCCTATGATGCTCTATTAACTAGCTAGTAGCTAGCTAGCTAGAAAGACAAGTCCAAACATAAAATGTCATTTAAAAATAGAAACTTGATCAAAAACTTTTTAGATACTGTGTGATATAAAAGTCCTTGTTCAGCGCCATCTATTTGAATTTTGTTGTAACATGTCTGGAAAGCTGTCCATTGACGAACACATACTTTTTTACAAGTAAATGCGTTCAAAAAGATCAAGAAAGAAAAGAAGAAAAGAATTTAAGATTTATATCGTTTTCTCATGGGTGCCGTTGTCGGAACTGGACCAAATTAAAATGGGACCACACGGGAAGCACCACCTTTCAAATAAAATTATCCAAATCGGTTCCCCCAGTCAAAGGTTCTGAGGTAACAAACATTAAAAAAACATACCCGTCGAATTGATAATCTCCTTTTTAGAAGTCGGATAAAAAGTCTGGTGATAAATATAGCACACTTGATTTTGTTACAAATCTCGGTATTTACATTATCTATTTGCTTATCGGTGGACTAGTACAGGCACACGGCTATAACACTCTTCTAGGCCCAATCCTAACAGTTTAGATTCGGTCCACGTTAAGTTTCTGCAATCTAAAATGAATTGATATGCAAACCACGTCGGATTTAGCAACCGAAATGTGCCGGCGGTAAATCTATCTTTAGTCTATTTCCGATGTCACTCGGATATCAGTGTGTCTACCATGAGTTAACGCAAGCGATAACGTATATCGAATACAATCGGATATGCTCCTCAGTCGAGATGCGGGTGACAAGGACAGAGCGATAGTTAACGACACACGTTATCGACAGCGTAAACTCATGGTAGATGCACTGATGACTTGATCGTAAATTATGGTGCCTTGGAAGGTCGCGAATAGTGTAGGTACTACTGTAAGACAGAGATGGAGAATCAAGGCACGCGCCATGGAGCTCCGCAAGTTTATTGCCCGACTGCGCCAGAAGGATAGTTATGTTTTTCGAACTAATGTATGTATAATTGTTTGGCAAGCTCTGCGGCCTGAACGGCTCGATGGATTTTAGCTTGAGAGGGGTCGTTAGATTCGTACTGTTAGAGTGACACTGGGTATGTCAAAATAAATAAATTTATGTTTCGTAGAATCACCTCTCGATAAATAACGCATTCTAAAATAGCTTTTTAGTCATTCCATATGAGTTCAATATTTAATCTAATATAAAACTAATATACAAAAATATTTATTGAGTAAAAAAATTGAATTAATATGGTGTAGCCATACAGTCTGTCATGGGGAGCCCTGTGCGACGGTGTAGGCTCTCTTTCTCTACGGATGACATTTTGTTTTGTTTTGTACAATATATATTGTATTAGGTAACGTAACTAATAGATTTTTAAAACATGTTGGCGTTACTATGTAGGGTGAGAGGGAGTGCGAATTAGTGTGTGTTTGTGTGAGAGAGATATATATATCCCTACGACGAGTGCATCTTATATAATATAGAAGCAGGATGTAAAATGATATCTCATTTATCAAAAGTGAAACCTACAATTGCGCTAAAGTAATAATTAATCAACTCGTTGTTCATTGCAGTCATTAATTGCACTCATATATATATATATATATATATATATCTGGTCGTAACTGATTGTCAACTGCAAGGTCCAGATCAAACAAGTAGAACCAGATCCGTGGCACGTTGCTGAGCGCGGTTCCTTACTACAGCTTATCGTCATTCTCCATGAATAAACTAGATTTTATGACACTAAAATGCAAGCTCAATTGTATAATTGTGTGTACCCTGTGTCATACTTATCTCCCCGCGCCGCGCTCCTGTATTGTCTGGAGTTTGAATTTAGGTATCTCAAAAACTGTACATTAAAATTGGATGGTGTAAAGGTTTATTATGTGTATAAAATGTTCAAGGTAACTAATTTATTTAATCTGATAAGAATTAATACTGTACCAGTCTAAAGCTTTTGCAAGTAATAAATTTTTCTTGATCTTTTTTGGGGGGGGGGGGGGGGGGGGACGACGACTTAGCATGGGTACTGCAAATTGATAACGAAAATTGAGGCGCATTCGTTAGAGGATTATTGTTCGGTGCACATTATTTATGGTTTTCCGTATTTGTAATATCCATATTTTGTACGGAACCCTTTGTGCGCGAGTCCGAATCGCACTTGGCCAATTTTGGTGGGGAACTTTGGTTTATAATAACGTGATGTGATGAATGTTATCATGAATGTTTTGCATGTCAGTATTATCCATAAGACCACGATTGGAATGATAACGTCCTCGTGTCAGAGGTTAGGATGATTCACAGGGCGTACGTACATGTTTTGCGGCAAACTAATCTGTTTCGGCTTTTTAATTAAAACAATAATGCGTTCAAAAAGAACTAAGACAACGATCATTTTTCACGAAGCCTTATGGATACTATTCACAGGTTTTACTTAAATCGGTTTCCGTCCAGTATTTCCAGTTCAGTTTCAGTAGTTCCGTATTATATTTAGTAACTATATACAAATATTTAATTAAAAAAATTGTATTTGACACGTATATATTCTTATAACATGCTTTGTATTAAAATTAAATTACATAATGTCAAAAATAATAATTAAACAAAATGACTTTTGATCTTATTGTGACGGCCAACCACGGAACCCTACACTGCGCGTGGGCACGTGCACTTGACTGCTTTTTGAATATTTTGATCTAGTTTGAAACTTGAAAAACAAAGATGGCTTCAATGTTATGACGTTTGACGTTTTTGCTTAGTACAAAAAAAGAATGATTTTGTACAATCAAGATATACACAAAAATGTAAATCTAGTATTTTTCTGTATATCTTTTGATTATACTTGGATTTTTAAAATAGTGTACAAGTGCAGGCAGGCAGATTTGAAACATGTATTTTATTGGCATAGAATATGGTTCGAAATAAATTGTTCACCCCAATTTGTATGTGGTCCAAGGTCATAGAAATTAAAATAAACATTGTAATTATAGAAACAACGTCAATCTGAGTAAATGGTCAATTGACATGGATTAAAGTTATGTACTCGTACATTGCGAGGCACAAACAGACATCGCCAGGCGGTACTAGGACTTTTCGAAATCAACCAACTCCGTGTCGTAATGGCTAAACGTTGGACTTACAATTACGAGGTCCTGGGTTCGATTCCCAGTGAGGGTACCTATCTGTAGTCGGTTTGGTTAGTGGTAGAGGTACCCACGTGTGCGCAGTGACGTCATCGACGCCAGGTACAAACTTTTAGTAAACGGGTTGAACTATACACACTGTTCTTTGTTCATCTGTTGTCTTTAAGTTACACTCAAACAGAACAGATTCTCTGCGTAATGAAATAACACTAAGGACACTTACACACACACACACATACATACACACGCACACACATACATACACACGCACACACACTCACTCACGCCGCCTTAGAAATATTTTAATAAAATTTATCTCATAATCTTTTTTGTTTATATACAATTAGATTTGTCTGCAGGAACATTTATAAAAATTATTTGTGCAACAGGAAGGTAGCCCTCTGTGACACAGGCTTTGCCTACAACAGAGGTCGTTGAATATTTAGTAATGTATAAATTAGTTTTGTTCGATCTAAGTTTAAATATGTATAAGATGATTAATGAATAAACTTTGTGAACGACTTCACATTTCGAATTATGTCAAGAGAAATAATTTTATCTCTTTTTAAAACAATATTGTGATGAAAAAAGAAAGCAAATCCGCGTCCGTCTGAACGCAGTTGACCTCACGAGGCATGCATGCTCCTTAGCGATTTAGAATCTGTAGTAATGAAGGAACCAATGGTACTGACAAGGGACGATATAGGAGAGAGAGCAAAAAAAAAAAGAAACTTTTCTGGAGTCAAAAACTATACCACTTACAGCAAAGACACGAATATTTTAAACTACGAAACGAATAATCATTCCATGTGTTTTTTTAATCGAAATATAATGTTGTATAGGATACGTGCTTGCAAAATTCCATCAAAATCAGTTTAAAAGCACCTTACACATAACAAAATAAATTGTTTAAACAAATCAAAGTATCAATTTCCTTGACCTATTGTCCTAAATCTTCTTCCTAGATACTTTTTACTACCATACTTTTGTGTGTGAAGGGAGATGAATGCAGGAAGACCTAGTCGCATTCACTTCGATATAAGAATTACAAAAAACACAAGGAAAAAGTTAATGTCCAATCAGAACTAAGCTCATTAGTTAGCTTATCAGAATAGAAGATCAAAACGAATTTGGCAAAAAATTACGATGATGTTGCGTCCTATACACTTTTGTGTTTGGTCCACGTCCCGGGTAAACACGTTTCAAGATAAATGCTCTGATGAGTCATCGGGTACCTGAGAGGTGACCTGGCCCTCCTCGACCACTTGCTTCGGAGAAATTATGCAAATCACTTTTAATGGACGAGGAACGTTCAATGATACAGCAAAGATACATTGTCAGAATAAGACAGCTCGTTAGCTAAGTCAGTCCCCTTTTTAACCGACTTCAAAAAAGGAGGAGGCTATCAAAACGACGGGCATGTTTTTTTTTTAAATGTTTGTTACCTCAGAACTTTCGATTGGGGGAACCGATTTGGATGATTCTTTTTTTTATTTGAAAGGTTGTGCTTCCCGTGTAGTCCCATTTCAATTTTGTCCAGTTTAACGTTATAAGTCTTACATTTGCCTTAGTAAAAGCAGACTTTTAGGGCAATTGAAGTCTGTTTCCAGCTCTTTTTGAACGCATTTACTTATGTCATTGTACATTTCATTAGAAAATTTATTCTCATTCAACTGATGTGCATTCAATAACAAACTTAGGTCGCCTTCAGGTTTTAAATAAATATATTTCAATAACTGTCGATGTGTCGCTTTATTTCAAGACGTAATGCACATCGACAAACATTTATTCGGATCAAATCAAAACACACACAGAAAAAAGAAGTTTCATTTTTTCACAGCTCCAAGGGATTGCAGACTTGAGTATTTGACATCAACTTCAACTTGATATCTCGTGTTCATAACAAAAAAGATTTAGATAAACAAGCAAGTGATCTTATAAGGGTTTCTTTTTTAGGGTTCCGTAGTCAAACAAGGAACCCTTATAGACACTCTGTCCGTCTGTCCATCCGCGGCTTAGCTCAGAGACCCTTCACCATTCTCATTTAAGTCCAACATTGACAATATTAGAATTATATTTTAGTGCACAGTTCAAAGAATGAGGTCCCAATACTTTTAAATCTTAGTCACAATATAGTTAAACATTTGTGTGAGCCATTGATATGGCTAACTGCAGTACCTTTGTACTCACTCAACATCTTTGCTTCCAATCCACTGCCACATTTACCACAATAAATGGTTCTATTCTAGTCTAGTATTGTAATTATACGATAAGGAGGCCCGGATTCATAGTGTAAAATTTTGAGCTATGCTTGGGTTGAGTCATTGTTGAGTTCGATTTATTAATAAAGTTCTGACTTCGTTGTATATAAGTTACAAATAGCTTTTTACACTTTTGGGAGATCTGCTAACCGATTCGAATTTCGCTAAACAGTCAAAAGGTGGCTTCATGCGTAAACGGCACAGGCAAAAATATTTCAAGTAAATATAAATTTTTGTGAGTTGTGTGATTTTTCGACGTCTGTTTTACTTCCCGATTGGGATAACATGTTGTTGGATCGTTTTGCACATTGGTTTATTTTGGTAAGTTCATTTGTATTTTTTTCGGTACACAACAAATAATCTTCGTTTCTTTGTATATTTACTTTTTTCTTTTCTTAATTTTTATTTTTGTGACATCTACAAAATGGCTAATTCTATTGAATTTTTAAACTTCTAACTAATTTTCGCACAATTAAAAAATCCATTACTGTACTCAGTGATTGTGAAAGAAATGAAATTGTACTATTTCAAATTATTTAATGTAAGTGATTCTAAGTATATAATGTTACTATGACTCACATACATTCTTATTAAGGAAGGTCGCGACTTGGCTATGAATAATGCATGAGCTTGAACAAGTCTTGACTATGAACTGGGGCCCTTTTTGTTGTTTATATGTTAAATGTTACGCCATAGTCCGGTATGTGGGTCAGGTGCCATTACGAGAGGCTGGTTAAGTAACCTGGTGTATGATGGTGTGATGGTGTTCGACAGGTTGTAGCGTGTTCTGATTGGCTAGCTCAGCATGGTATCAAGTAAAGTCCACATGCCTTCTTATATCGATCAACATGAAGTGAAAGTGAATAAAATCTTCTTGTTGTAAAGGTACTGGATGGAAGCGTGCTCATCTGAAAGCTTCAAAGTAATGATGCGCTGTGTTACCTTTAACAACCGGAACAAAACGGTGCTAGTAAAACTTGTTTGGCGGCAGACTTGGGTAAAATGGTGATAGCTAGTTATTGAGTATCAGTATTTCGATACAATCGAACGAAAAATGCGGTTATTATAATAAAAAACGGTTCAAGTATGAGTGTGACTCGCGCACCGAGGGTTCCGTACAGAATATGTAACCGATTTGGGTGATTCTTCTTTTTTGAAAGGTGGTGCTTCCCTCCAACGGCATCCATGAGAAAACGATATAAATCTTTAATTTGCCTTAGTAAAAGTAGACTTTTAGGGCAATTGAAATCGGTTTCCATTCCTTTTTGAACGCATTTACTTGTTACCTCTCACTATTAACTCAATATTGTGAGTCCATCGGTGTTGTACTTGGGCATCCAATCCCGCGGGATCGATCATTTTCAACCTCACAAGATCCCGCATGTATAAATGAAGCACGCAGTGCTGTTTGAGATATAAGTAGAGTAGATAGTAAATATGCGCCTGTCCGAGTTTTAACATAATTATATGTGAATATTGTGTATATATGTAAAAGTATAGCGTCGGTGGCGCAGTGGATAAGGCGCGGACTCTCAATCTGAGGGTACCGGGTTCGAATCCAGCCGTGTACCTATGAGTTGTTTTTCAATTCAAGTACATTATCCGATTGCTTAACGGTGAAGGAAAACATCGTGAGGAAACCTGCATGTCTTGAACAGGCATGTGAAGTCCGCCGATCCGCAATGGGCCCGCGTGGTGGACTATGGCCCATACACTCTCTGTAGGAGAGTAGGCCTGAGCCCCTCCAGTGGGGACATATATAGGCTGTTGATGATGTAAAAGTATTGTCGACTAACTTCTGATTAACATATCAAGGGCAAACCACGAATAATCATCAAGATTAATAATAATTAACAAATATAGCAGAAGATCTGTCGGAATTATTGCATATAGCATAGGTTTGTGGAGACAGGACATTGCAAATGCAATCGTTATTACTTCAGCAAAACCATTAAGTGGAAATCGTGGAGGAAAGGAAATGAGTTGCCGTCTCTGTGCAGGTGACGGTCAACTGTTTATAAACATGGGAGAAACAGACGGCTTAGTGTTGTGGTGGGCGTTAGAGGGGGGCTATGTGAAGCATAGGGGGGCCAGGGTACCTCTCGCAGTTTTATTTTTACAAGCGTGAATCTGTGTCTGTATCAGAACAGTACAGAAAAAATATTTATTTAACTAAAACACACACAACACAATACAATTAATACATACGTTGTGTACAATCACAAATATAGTACATTATTGATGTACATAGGTATTGTGTTGTAATGTGTCGTCAAAAAGGACTAACCTCAGCATCTGCTATGGCAGTAGCCATAGCGCTGGTTTTCAGATAAGCCCTCTAATGTGTAAAGTATTAAATATATGTGTAAAAGAAGTGTATGTGTAAGTGTATATGGACGTGTTAACATATAGATACGTGTGTTTGTATGTACAGTGAAAGTGTAAAGGCTTTAAATATGAAACTTCGGGTCGATTCATTATGTTTTATGGGTGTTTCTACCTCTAAGAATCCTCTTATCTTTTATCCGAAAAGGGATGAAAAGTAAAATAAGAAGAAATAACACCAGAATTAGTCCCATCATTGGAATTACACGAATTAAAATGTTTGGTGGTAGGGCATTTTCTATGTCCTGCTATCTAAGTCTGCCGCCATACATCAGTTTTCATCATTATCTCCAAGCTTCCGGGTGCGCATGATTAACATCCCCATGTCCTATCATCATTTAACACAGAATATAGGTTTTTATAATTATTTTATGTGTATTAATTGTATCTTAATTTATTGTATTATACTTTATATATACTATGGGTCCTTGTTACCTGATAATAAAGAAAAAAGACGTGTGGCACTCGGGGACTGCCGCGGTAAAGCTATTGCATAGCATTTTGTATCAACTTATGCAATTATAATTATTTATTTATTTTATTTATGATTTTTGATGATTATAATTATAATATTTAGCTAACATAACGGATTTGCTTTGCTATATCAAATTACATACTATTATACTTAATAAATTATAAAACAGTAATACGTCTAATCGCACGCACACAACGCCGTGTCGAAGACTGCCGAACTGAAACGACGCTAGACGATGCACGGCCTTCAAGCCACACCTCCGTGCCCGTCGGAGTGGGGAGCGTGAGGTTTTTTCGTTACGGAATTTCTCGATTCGGTCCCCGCGCTCAAGGCCCGCCATAGAAGCTATGCAATAGCTTAATAATAATAAAAAATAAATAATAAAAATTAACATCAGGTGAGATTAAGGTCAAGTGCAAACCCATTATACAAGAACTACCTACTCACACATTCGCGCGTATATAAACGTAAACCATTCGATCCGATATCACGACATTTGTTCCAAGCGTCCAACGTGTGCCGATACATTAAAAGTTCGATAAATTTTGAAGTCTACGCAGGCGAAATTTTGAACAAAATAATTACTGGTACAGAAATAAGGTGGGTCATTGGGACCCCCCTCGATAGCAGTACATCTCTAGCATCTGTCCCGGTCGTGAGGCTTACTGTACTTTAGTATTTATATTTACGAGGATTTCACAGTTAACGGGTCGGTGTTTACGAGATGTCAATTGCAACAAGTTGTTGTTGCTAACAATAAGTTTCACTGGGAAGTAACTGTGACACTTGTTTTGTATTGTACGTTTGTGAAGGTGACCTTTGCATCGATTCTCATAAATATTTGCTTTTTAAATATAGTCACTTTTAGAAATATTTACTTTTATTATTTCTACCAGAAATTTCTGGATGATATCGTGATTTGTTTAAATTTTTGTTTCTGGAATTACTTTTATTATTATTATTTAATTTATGAAACAAACAGTCATCCAATATACATGAAAACAAATATTATTATTAAATAGACGTAGAGTTTCAATACAAGTTTTTAGTTGACAATGGTTATTTCCAGATATCAGACTTTGGTTTGATTGATTTGTTTTGATTGTATTTTTACGGTCTGTATATTAGTTTCGCTTGTAAGTAAAAATAATCCAAGTTTGTAAATCATTTACTATGTACACACGGCTACACATCAAGCTATACATTTCCAGTATACGCTGACCTCGCACTGAATGTACGCACGATGCTGGTTCAGCTTTCACTGGAAATGTATAGCTTGACCTGTAGCCGTGCGTACATAAACAAATTAGTAGGACAACTTTAACCTACTTCTAATTGTCGTATAGATTTGAGTTTTGCGATTGTATGTAATTCGGATGAACAACAAGGAGTTGCCGTTCCTGTAAATGAAAAATTAAAAAAAATTAAAAATTGTTTATTTCATTTCATTTTTATACTACAACTAGAAACAAAGTTGAGACCTTCTGTTAGGTATGAAAATACCTGTGATAGAAGGCCTCGCTCTTCCATAGATATCTTAATGTTATTTATACATATATATGAAAAACTTTGAACAAAATTAAAACAAGATTACTCAAAACAAAATAAACAAACAATTAAACAAAATTAAAATAAGATAAATAAAAACAAATCATACCTACCTACTTTTGTGACGGACATAGTCATTTCTCTCTCCCCTTTATAAATACATAGTTACGTGTATACATATCTAGATGCATATATGTACACAAGCTAGTTAGTTGAGTGTAACTGGTTCATGAGTCAAGAAATTCTTCAGATTATTATAGCTTACATGCCAGACACGATCGCGTCTTTGTTTCAGTTAATACAAGAGAATTATCAGGAACAAGTGAATGAAAAGTAAATAATTTAAAAAAAAAACCACCTGTGTCAATTACATTTAACTATTTTAAACACATACGTTAAATAAATTTTGGTAAGACATTTATTAATTCCTTTATTTCGATATCACTCTCGATAGGTTTTGAATTTTTGACGAAACAATTTTTTGGCACCAAAAATCGGCCATTTTAATGTACACTCGGCTACGCATCAAGCTATACATTTCCAGCATACGCTGACCTTGCATTGAGTGTACTCCCGCACGATAATAGTTCTACACAGTACATCTTATACTGGAAATGTATAGCTTGACCTGTAGCCGTGTATACAACTACAACTAAAGCAGTGTTAAAGACCATGAAAAGCATAACTCTTTATCTGTCATAGACGGGTAAAAATATGATAGAAGATAACTGTCGAAGTTATTTGTGTCAATAGTGTACTTCACAGGGAATAATTATGTCTTCTGTGGCTAAGACGAATCAAACGGCACCTCATGTGTTAAATTAAGTTCAATATATTTTTAGCTACGTGCGTTCATATTGCTTTGTCCTTGTCGGTTTAAAATAGGGAAAATTAGCAGGAAAAACGTACGCACCCATCAGAGCCATGAGGAATTGATTGGCGATGCCGCCATCTTGAAACCGGGCGAACCAACGCACCGGAAGTAAGGCGAGCATGGCGCGAGCGCAGGTCGCTTCCGGTTAATTGAGCCGCTAGTGACGCATCCTCTGAGGCCTTGTGCGCAACCTGAGAACAAAATATTAATTTGTTTTTATTTGTTGCACTGAGTTTTACAATGTTTGAAGCCATGGTAGCTTAGTTGGGTAGAGCGTCAGTCCTTAAAGCATCGAGGTCTGGGTTCAATCCTGGTTCGTACCAATGAGTTCCAATTTGTTATTTGGAATTTATTAGCACCTGTGGCTATGGCCGGTTGCTTTTTGAGCCCAGCCTTAGATGCACGAACATGCAGTCCACTGCATATCGCCGTCTTGCTGTCGAAGATAAACAAGTAATTCAACTCAAATACGTTCTTATATGTAGGGGAAAATAAAAACTCCTGCGCAATACAATTAAACAATATAAACACTGATATTTAAACAAGTACATTTCAATTTGACCTTATATTCATAGAACAATAATCTGCGACTCCATTACTGTCCAACTGAAGCAAAACAATATTATACAGCTGTTTAAACTCTATACATAAAGGCCGTGTCGGAAGCAATACACGGTCTTTGATAGTATGTGCTCGATGTGACAATAAGGTCAGGTATTAATTAACGTAAACACTTAGACCTCTGCTTAGACTGTAATCAAAATAGACACCTCCGAACAAGAAATAATTTCATTTCATTAACAGCGTATATATGTCCCCACTGCAGGGGCTCAGGCCTACTCTCCTACTGAGAGTGTATAGGTCATAGTCCACCACGCAGGCCCAGTGTGGATTAGCGGACTTCACATGCCTGTTTAAGACACGCAGGTTTCCTCACGTTGTTTTCCTCCGTTAAGCAATCGGATAATGTACTTGAATTGAAAACAGCTCATAGGTACACGGCTGGGTTCGAACCCGGAACCCTCAGATTGAGAGCCCACGCCTTATCCGTTGCACCACCGACGCTTTTCAAGAAACAGTAAATCGCACTATAATATTGTATATGTGTAAGTATGTATCTCTAACTACCGCATCTGTTATATTGTACGAATCACCTGGGAAACGTTCACTGCTGAATTGTCCTCCTCCATTGCACGCCACCGTCCGGGTCCCGAGCCGCCTTCATCCAGCAAATCCTTACGGCACGGCACACGGATGTATTTGCTGGCAATATATTTCCTATACAACGAAGATCAAATTCGGATGACGTTAGCAGAAACATCCGTGAGCCGTGAGGTTGTAAGAATATTAGTGAATTGCATCCCAGGTCATCGGTCCATCTAATAAGGGGGTTTCCCGGTACGTGGTCACCGACAGAACTCTTAGTCCCCATCGGTTATTATTAGAGACCGGATTATATGCAACATAAAAAGCTTGTTATATGCATGCAAATATGCATGAAAAATGCATGAAAATTGGCAGAATTTGCAAAATTAAATGATAAATTTTAGGAATCCCCCCATAATTCTGTCTCTTTCATTTTATTATCGTAACTGTCAAACAAAAGACGCTCGCGGCTACTGACTGCGTTCCGAAATGCAGTAAAAAGTCACAATTATTACTCTATAGCCCTTATATTTTGTGACTGTTATTATATTAAATTTGGTCGCATTTCGGAACGCAGGGTGAGTGAAAAATATTGTAAATGTACCGATAATATGCATCATAACTAGATCTTGGGTAAAATATGCTATTACCGCTGAGAATGGCTAAAATATGCAAATGCATATAATCCGGTCTCTAGTTATTACCAATTCTACGAGGGAGTCTCCTGCCCATTGCCACTTTACCTCGCTGTCTGCTTGAGTAACATATTGCCCTTAGTGGTTGTACGCACGGCTACAGGTCAACCTGTACATTTCCAGTATAAAATGATCTAGCGTCGTGTGGGAATTCATTCAATGCGAGGTCAGCGTATACTGGAAATGTATAGCTTGATGTGTAGCCGTGTGTACCACTAGATATTCTGGAACGTGGTTAATAAGATATGTAGCTTGGACAATTGCAACACTTTACGACTTTATTCCCAGCTGGTAGTATAAAAAGCGGCCAAGTGTGAGTCGGACTCGCGCACAAAGGGTTACGTATCTTTATAAAAACGGCAAAAAAATCATGTCTGTTGTTCGGGAGACCCTCGTTAAATATTTGTTTTATTTTAATTTAATTGTATATTTTAAAAGTACATAACTAAATATTATGTAAATATTTCAAGCGTCTACTTATTGCCGTTATAAATATACAGCAAAAATCACGTTTGTTGTATGGGAGTCCCCTTAAATATTTGTTTTCTTCTGTTTTTTAGTATTTGTTGTTATCTGTGAAATTATGAACTCTCTATCATGGTTCATGAGATACAGCCGGGTGATAGACGGACAGATTGGAAGACACAGACGCACAGCGGAGTCTTAGTAATAGGGTCCCGTTGGTTACCCTTTGGGTACGTAACCCTAAAAATGTAAATTGAATCTTTTTTTCTTGAATTGATGCTGTTGGTCCTGCAACCATCTCTCAGATAGGGTTATTGCTCGTCTTGGAGATGGTGTGTAATTTACGTCTCCGCTGACAGAGACGGTGTAATTCAATCGAATGATATTGTTATATAAGGGCTTGGTGATATCGAAAAGTTAATAGGTAAAAAACAATAGGTTTTTATTTTCTCTCTACAAAACGTCATATATCTAGTTACATTTTTTTAATATTTTATACAAGTAATATACGAGTAGTAGTTGTGGGAGAGCTGGTTCCCAAACTAAGCTCGAGGCCTGTGCTATGGGTAACCAGGTCTCGCCACACGGAATTCTTGTCATAGTCATATCGTTTATTGCTCTCCATGAGTTTGATTGAGGTGTTAACATTTAGGTGTGCACATCATGGATCCCGGGCAGGGTATTGCAACATTGCACGCTGTACTTAAAACTAAACATAATATTTACTTAAAATAATATAATTTCATTTAAAAAATGTCTCTGGTATACATTAGTTAAATTTAGGGAAATAAACGAATAATATAATATTGCACTGTGGATGGTACGTTACGAGAGAGTTAGTTAGTTAGTTGATCGAGCTTAGTTGATCGTAATCACTTTTTGTCTTAACATATCAAAATACGTGGTCAAAGAAGTGCAGTGTCCATAGTTTTTACGTCTAAGTACACCATGGAAGTCTACCATTCACTGACATTGAATCTGGTTATTACAAATAGTTAATAAATACTTCACTTAGAATGCAGAGAACTTATCGCAAATCAATCCAATAGTCGCAACAACACTCGACCAGAACAAAAGGCACCATCTCCACGGAAGAGATTTCTCTCGTGTCTTTCATTGAGTCAAGATGACACCGAATAAGATTGGGGTTAAATTGTATTTTAAACCATATAAAGGGCATTATAAAACTCCCATAAAATTTAAAATCTTTATATTTTCTTTACCTTTACATTTTCTTTCCTCTCCTTCATTTATCTTTACGTAGTATATAATTAACGCGTCCAAAAAGAAAGAAAAATCGACATCAATTGTCTGTTTTTGTTTGTTGATTTTCTCAAAAAACGCTCATTCCAAGCTCATTCAATTTCGATAAAATTTATATGGGACAACCTCTGAAGTATTCTCTACCAAACAAATAAAAATATAACAATCGGTTTACAGTTGGCGGAGTTATCGCGTAACGCACATACAAAAAAATACGAATTGAGAACCTCCTTCTTTTTTTAAGTCGGTAAAAAATGGATATCTCAGAAGATATTTCAGAAGATACCCATTTTAATTAAATGCTGTTAACGTTACCCCTCTCCTTATGCTTCCATACTAAATTTCTGTTGCCATAATCTTTTAAAATAGAATACCTGGCTTTGACAAGTAATTACCTAAAAATAGGAGAGGAAATTATCGTGTCGCGAAACAAATATCATTAATTTACAGGAGGTTATCAATTCGACGGGTATGTTATTTTTATAATGTTTGTTACCTCAGAACTTTTGACTGGGTGAACCGATTTGGATGATTCTTTTTTTAATTGAAAGCTGGTGCTTTCCGTGTGGTCCCATTTCAATTTGGGTTAGTTTTGACAATGGAATCCATGAGAAAACTATATAAATCTTAAATTTGCTTTAATAAAAGTAGATTTTTAGGGCAGTTTCCAGTTCTTTTTGAACGCATTTACTTGTAATGGATATGGAACAATATTGTATGGCGCTATAGAGACAGTCAAAAGCCGGCTTGACGCAATTTCTACTGCATTGTAGCCAATTTAGGCCAGTTTCAATTCTGTTCTGTTCCAATCTACTGATGATGCCCAAATTTTGAAGCAAATATTTGTTAGCTGACAGTAATTTTATCTGACAGTGATTTTCAAGGTTTATTTAATTTCTGACAGTGTTGCAAGCGATAAGAACACAAACACAATGGCTTGAGTTTGACAACGACTGACAGTAGTATTTTTAACACTTTCCGGTTTAAATTATTTACTTTTGAAACTTGATAGACTTATTATGACAAAATCATACACTTAATAAATACATAAATAAGCAGTTTTGTTTTAAAATTAACAATTTCATATACACTTCTAACTGTAATTCCCTCAACAGATCGCACAAGAACAAGAGGGATTGAATGTGACATGGTACAAAAGTGGATACATACTTTTATACTTGAGTGTACATACTCGTTCTCGTAAAGCGATATATGATTTTTATTGCGTCCGGAAAGCTAAGAATTTCAAGGTATTTTAAGATGCAAAATTGTGTTGTTGTCATGTATTTGTGCATATGTTTTCTTTATATATTTACATACTACTTATTCATACTTATGTACATATACTATCAATATATCATTTATAGTCTATAATTGTCTTAATACTTACAAAGATTTGGTGTGTCTCTGCTGCGTTGGACTTTATCTCACGTGAAGTCATAAGCAAAAAGTGATGGCTTAGACATTTTTTTTCTCGAAACTATGCAACTTATTTTAAAAGAAATTCAGTCTTAAATTTCCCATATAAATCACCGTACGTTAACAGGCGGATTTTTGAAGAAAATAATATTTTACCCAGTTGCGTTCGTTCTATTAATTTGTTGATAAGAATCCAAAAGTTTTATGATAAATAAACACCAAAGAATCTATATAGGTAGAACCACCTTCTTTTTAACAGACTTTAAAAAAGGAGTTGGTTATCAATTCGACGGGTATGTTTTTATTTATTTTAATGTTTGTTACCTCAGAACTTTTGACTGGATGAACCGATGAACAGACGGACTGACAACAAAGTGATTCTAAGGGTTCATTTTGACGTACGTTACACTAAAAATGCAAATTGAGAAATTTCATAGCGTGATTGTGCATGCTTTATTGACGTCAACACCTTATATTTAAATACATATGAAAATTTACATAAATTCGTTACGACTCGCTCGTTTGTAAATACGGTTTATTTTGGCGTGAATTTCTATTTTAAACTGATATTGTTACAATATAATAAAAGAAGTAAATATTACAGGACAAGAGCAAATTAATACAACAATATCATGAAGCGAGACCAATCATTCTTGGCAGCTTATAATAATTGGAGATGTTTTGCTGGCGTACATAGCAGCGTTTCAATCTCAAAAACTCCTGTCAAATACATTTGAAATGTGTACACTAAATAAAATGGTTTGAAGAAGTTGTTTTGAGAGTCAATTTTCACACTTGTGACTAATCCACCTCCATCAAAGTTTCATAATAAATTTATGTTGCCATAATCTTTTAAAATATAATAGAGGAATTTGTGCAGTAACTATCTAAAAATACGTAAGACATCAGATTGTGATGTCGCGAAATGAGTATCATTAAGAGGGTATGCTGTTGTCAAAGTGCCCATACAAACGTAGTCCAGTCATATTTTGAGTATTAAGCTATGAAAATCTATGAAATTTTCAAGACACAATCTAAAAACAAATATCTGTGTCGGTGGTGAGTCAGATTTTCGTTTAAATATATACTTCCAGAGTTACAGGGCGTCAAAGAATTGTATTTTTCGGTAATAAAAAGCCCCAACTTTGAACCTGATTTACAAGAGTATGAATCAATTTAGAACAATGTGGAAAAACCACCGACATCTGAAATTTCATTAGTATACTATATTAAAAAAATGGTTACATAATATACTGTATCCTTCAAATGATCCCTGGACTACGAAACATCCAAATAACGGGTGGATAACATCGCGTAATGTATGCTGTCTCACCGTACGCGCTCGGGTAGGATAGGGCTCGGAGAGGGACAGCTACAAAACAATGCAACCTTGAAACCGACCACGTGGTCTTACCAACATAGCCTCTTAACATGTGGATCACAATGTTCATTTGAAACTTTTTTTTGCAATTATTGTTCAAAGCGCCATCTATGAATCATTAGCTTCGTAACTGCTATTGTAGTACTACAACTAACTATAAGGTTGTAAATCAATGATATTTATTTCGCGACACTATAATTTTCTCCTATTTTTAGGTAAGTACATATCAAAGCCAGCTATTCTATTTGAAAAGATTATGGCAACAGAAATTTAGAATGGAAGCATTAGGATAAGGTTCATAAATTACATTTTTGTCTTGCTTTGGAACTAAATTCTCGATTGGGGATAAAAAATAGCCTGTGTTATATTTTTCTGGACCTTTAACTTTCCCTGTGAAGTCAAGTCATATATGAATAATTAAGTCATACTGACTCTCCGGTACGTCGTAAAGGAACCGCAAACAAATAAACAAACTAACAAAACTAAGTCGGGTTTGTCCGAACACTTATAACTCTCGAACGTCTAGACCGATTTTCATGGTTTTAGATTTGTTGTATTTGTCTCCGTCCCGAATAGCAGAATAACTATTAAAAATAGCGTAACGTAACAGAAAGTTTTAAATGACTTGATTTTTTGTAGAGGGATAGTTGAAAGGCCAAGGAAGGACATAGACTACATTTTATCCCGATCGAACGAGCAGTTCCCACGGATTACATTGTAAAGTCCACGCGGGCGAAGCTGCGGGCAGAAGTATATTACAGAAAAACAGTATATTGCAGAAATGATTTTTTAAATGATATATATGAAAAAACGTATTCTTAACTTATTCTAAATATGAAACCCAGTGAAGTGGGAGTCGGCCTCGCGCACCGAGGGTTCCGTAAGGAATATAAATAATTATTCTCAGCGTTACCCGACAAATTAAAATTGACTAGAAACAACAAAAGACGGTAATAGTTAAGTAATTTTAGATACGAATTTTCACATTGCAATGACAAAAGAATTGTCAAAAATACAATCTCAAAAACAAACAAACACGGTTTACGATATTAATGTACGAAAATGGTTATTTTAATGTCGCTTTGGTTTTAATTGCTTTGATGTTTTGGAACGCAAAAAAACATAACAATAAATTACGTACTTTAGCGAAACGTTGAAAATGCAATGAAAAAACTAAATCTAATAAGCATTTTACTATTAGAGGAACCATATTTTTAGCAATTTTTGTGACTTGTTAAATCCAAATAAAAATAAAATTATTACGTATTTTTATTTATCTTTTTTAATGTCATTTATGCTATAAAATACAATTCAACTCAATCTAATATGGTAGCAATGCAAGTAACAAAGTTGAATGTAGGGCAAAGTAAGGCTTTCGAAGGAGACTAGGCGCTCGGTCGAAGGCGGAACTGCATGGCCTTCATTACGTAACGATTGATTGTCGCCACTCAGCAATCAATGAGAGATCAAACCAATTAATCAATTCATTGACTTATAGGTAGCTGAACATAAGCGGCAGTTTTTACATCCTATTGTTGCCTATTGTATTGTAATGGGGAGCTGGCGTGGTTTTTCACATATTTTAATTGTATCGCATGCTAGTGGCTCGCCTTCCTAATAGTCAAACTGATAACCATAGAGGGCGCATCAATGTCGGAATAAATTTAAGCGTCGTACTTTAAGAAAGAATTAGAAAGAGAGAGAAAAGAGAGGCGCGCTTTTTTGGTAGCAAACCACGTGCGATCTACTGAAGAAAGTTGGGTAATGTTTGTTACCACGGGCGCTCTACTGGCTATGTTATAATTACTTCAGAAATAAGTGTTTGGTCCCGTTCAATGAACACTTATTATCTTTATTTTATTATTCGTAGTTTAAAATGAGATGATCTCAATTCAATCCTAGAGCCAACCTAGAGCAATCAATTTGAAGCAACTGTTTTAACATGGCTTCGAAGATTTTCCCGCGCGTTGGACAAAAGTGTTCTTTGCGTTTTGTTTTCAGGGTTGCCAACATCCAATGAAAAAACGGAACCATTATAATTCACTCTGTAATATTTTTTCAATATTTTTGAGGAATACCGATGTTCGATGATTATAATATTACCTATTATTAATCATTTCGAACACAATTAATTTAAATTAAAAAAAATATTAGTGTTCTGTACTACACCTCCTTATAAACTATAACTGTGCAAGCTTTCATCCTCCTCCGTCCGCGCAATTTTCGTAAAAAGGGGTACAACGTTTTGGCTTCACGTACGAGTATATATAGATTATACATCGAAGTTTCACGTGTCTAAACCCTAAACTCAAGCGGTTAATTTAGGAGCTCTGACAGCCGTTTCGGTGCGAACCGACTACCTCTGGATTCCAGCGGTAGTACGTCGTGGTGGTCTCGCTGCAGCCCGGAGCTGCCGAGCAGCGGCAAAATCAACTGACCACTTCGCCGCAAAGACGGTAAACTGCGTCGTGACGCTGCTCTCTGCCGTGTTGAGCGTTACGACCTCAAAGTTACGACCAATAAACCAAAGCTTAACCCAGCTTCTGTCGCTAAGGTTTCGGATATCTTTTAAAGATTTCCCCTTTGGAAAAAGAAGGGCTGGCAGCTGGCAGTTTTTCATATATATGTGAGTCATAAAAAGTTCTATGTTTATAGACAATATCCATACTGTATACGAGTAATTTGCCTCTTTGTCACGTGACGCAACCTTGGCGGTTAGATAATCGTCTTAAGATTTGGGTTAAAATAACATGGCGGACATCAAAGGGTATAATTTTGCGGTTGAACGCCGCTACTTTGTTTAGGTGCTTAGTTTTAGATTCTTAAACCGATAATAGTCTGTATAAATAGAAACCGAAATGACTTATTTTACTTTGAGCAAAAAACGAGCTATGCTCGCAATTTTTCTACATGATGAAAATCGTCTAGAATGAGGAATATTTAGACGGTCAAAAGTCACCGACACAGCTCGACGAATCAGTGAGTAGAAGGGGCAAAGCCACGATTTGTTAGACATCTTTTCTGGAATCGTTACTTCCTTATATTTTTATGTCTATTCGCGAGGAAGGCCATCATCCGAGAATCGTCCATCGCTGAACATATTCGTGTTACACCACAATGACTAGTTCCGAGCCGTTCTTCGAGCGTGTGGCTTTGATTTGTTTCTCGGATGATGATGATGGCCTTCGTCGCACTTGATGGTCTGAATGATGAAACAAATAGCTCATCCAGGCATCCAATGCCTAGCCGACTTAGACCAAGGCGTTGTGGTAGTTAGCCCAGATAAAAGTGCCCTGGCATTGACCTAAACAGCTTTTATCCATTGCCAGATAAGTAAAAGTTGAATTGGCAATTAACGTAACTATTTTAAAATTTACTTGTTATCTACTGAAGTGATTTTATTTATGGCGAATTATCTAAAAATATTATTTACGTCGGAATTAAGAGGCTAAGGTCGTAAGTTACGATTGAAAAACGTGTCAAAAATGATTGGTCATGCTTACATTATTCTCTTCAAAATTCATATCTGCAAGCCTTTGAGGAAAAAAAGAACTGAAGCAACTACGCGTTCAAAAAGAACTAAATACTGACTTCAACTGCCCTAAAATTCTACAGCATTCATCCCCTAAAATGTTCACGCTTAGAGTTCATCATAGAGTATCATATATGGTACCTCTGAAGAGTGGTCTACTAAACCCCAAAAATTAAAAAGCTGCCAAGTGCGTGTCGGGCCACGCGTTGTGTAGGGTAGTTAGTAGTAGTAGGTAGTAGTAATATATATATATATATACACACACACACATAATACACTGTCATAATAATCACATTTTTGCCCCACCACACACTGTACAATCTAATATATACCAAATTCATTACATACATCCAAGTGCACAGATAATGATTTGTACAAAAAAAATTCTTCTTCAAATGGTATGGAATATGCATGTCTTGTACATGCCATTCAAACTGAAAGTTGTACGTTTATGTTGCTTTATATAAGTTTAAAGGTTTTTATCGTAAAAATTGAAGCACATGTTTGTAAATGTGTCTCTAATAATGTCTCTTAATTCCGGTTCAAGGCTTAAATATTGTTGTTACTTTCAAAAGGAGATTTCTTCGAAGGTGGCTGGGTAGATCAGAACAGCAAAGACAGGTGTGTCCCCACGCTTATTGCCTTATCATCTTCATCAGTCGAGACACGTCCACTGTTGAAAATCTCTCCATGATAAAACACAATGACCGGTGCCCTATAACGGAAGTTTTATGTCTAAATATAGCTACATTAAGAGTTACGAATATTTATGAAGTGGTATCTTATAACTAGTTATAATTTATAAACAACTACCTAACCTATCTGTCGACGTCATCACCCGCGCGGAACTTTGTTTTTAATAATATTATCTAATGTTATTCATTATTGTTCTGAACGACAGGGAGCCTTCTCAAGTCAATCTCTTGTACCTTAAGCTGTAGGTTTTATTTCAGCTACATTCAAATTTTTCAAAATTCAAATTCAAAACTGAAATATAATCACACTAATTCTTTACATAAATTACAGATGGAAAAGTAAGTTTGAGCAAAGCCATGATAACTTATAATTATGAGTGAGAAATGAATTAGGAGTTCTCTACACTTTAATTTAAAAAAAAACGTGTTAAAACTAACTTAAAAGACGAGAAGATCAGGTAGGATTTAATTTTCATTTAGTAACAATTAAAAAGATTTTTTTTCACTAAATATAAAATTATTACATTCCATTATAATAAACTAGCTTCCGCCCGCGACTTTGTCCGCGTGTACTTCAGGATTTATTCTACTTGTCCGATAGGCATAGAAGGCATCTATCTCCATTTCCAGCATAATGTACAAAATATTGTTTATTCTGTTACGTAGGCTAATAGTTTAAAGAAACAAAAGAAATTTCAATATCTGACGTAGTACATTCAAATAGTCTTCACACCAATATTATAAACGCGAAAGTTTGTATATACGAATTACATATTCTATGGTCGGTCGCTAGGCAACGCGATTTTGTTATGCCAAAATTGCCCATGTAATCCCACTAATATTATAAGTGTGATTTTGGACAATTTACACAATATGTCTTTAGAAATTATAGCCTATATGTTATTCTGATGTATAAGCTATGTTATTGTAAAGTTTCATTCAAATCCATTCAGTAGTTTTTCCGTGAAAGCGTCACAAACATCCAAATATCTAAACATCCAAACATCCAAACTTTCACATTTATAATATTAGTAGGATGTCAACTTAATTTTTAACCGACTTCAAAAAGGAGGAAGTTCTTAATTCGACGGGTATGTTTTTTTTGTATAACTCCGCCAATTGTGAACCGATTTTGATGATTCTTTTTTGTTTTTGTTTTTTGTAGAGAATACTTCAGGGGTGGTCCCATATAAATTTTATCGGAATTTTTAAGGCATTGCTGGTTTTAGTTATCTAAATTAAGCTAAATTAATCTTTAATTTATTTGGGACTTTGTCTTTCCTTCACGTCGACTTTAATAAAAAGTGAAAACATGGTGGTAGCGAGCTAGGTGGAAATGTAAAATTCCCTATTGTGTCGTATCGTATCGGATATACGAGTATTAGAGCTAGTGCTCAATTTTTTATAATAACGTGGTGGTAGGCATAGCACACTGACATAGAAAAATGATCTACCAATAATAACTACTTTGTTATTGCCACCTAGAAAAAGACAAATTACACAACTTTCACTCAGTAATAAATAACAATTTATTATACAGCACTGGTCTGTGATGTTTAATTGGTGAAGAAAGAGAAAGTGGGAGAATGTGTTTGTGTATTGAGTTAGTCATAACTCAAATAAATATATAAATATCCTCGCTGGAACAAAATAAACACACGATTTTTTTTAAAAAGTGCCTTTATAATATGTCAATTCAATATAGCTTTATTGGAGACGAATATACATAAACATGTAACTGTAACGCTAGCAGCGATCTCTACCTTTAGGTAGAGGAAATCAGACATAAAATTTTGGATGGAAGTGTAACACGAGTTAACGCGTTAAAGAAATAGAAACCGACTTCAACTGTCCTTAAAGTTTACTTTTACTAAGGCAAATATATATCGTTTTCTTATGGATGTCAGAACTGTCAAATTTCAAATAAAAAAAGAATAATGCAAATCGGTTCACCCAGTCTAAAGTTCTGAGGTAAAAAACATAAAATAAAAACCATACCCGTTGAATTAAGAACGTCCTCCTTTTTTGAAGTCGGTAGAAAATAATAATAAAACACTTGAATAATATATAAGTAAATAATAAATACGGACAAATTAAATTTTTAATACGTTATTATACAGACACAATCCTACTATGACATAAGATTAGATTTATCGCATCATCCCATAGGACACGAAATGAAACTAAAAGCAAAGAGATGGGCAATAATTAGGTAGGCCTAAAGAGATTTAAATATATATAGTAGGGTAGGCCTAGGTATTGACATCTTCATTACCAATACGCCTGCCTATTTTGGTGATTATGGCATCATATGACCCCTACTCTCGATGAAGTCATAAAATTATGAGTATGTGTCTTTCTAGATTATAATAATCTTGTCAAGTAGAGTTTCTTTCGCTCTTTCTTCTGCGCGAGTTCCGAGAGTGGCAGTGGAGAAGCGGTTAATAAAACTTTATTTATTTATTGTCGATTTTCTTTATTCTCCTTATCAAATTAAACAAAAATCTCGCATATAAAATACTTATTTCCAATTTCATTTCGTAATTCTAAAATGAAATTTAGAAATGTATGTTAGCTTAACTACAAAACTTGAATCTAAACAATAGTGTAACTGTTTAGTTTTAGATAATATTGTTTTATGCCAGCATTGTAAAACCAATTTAAATCTGATTGTTGCTAACCAATTTATAGGTACCCAAATAAATTATACCCAAACAATAATAAATCAGAAAACAAAAACTTTACAGTCATACACAAATTACATTGAATTACTACTCTAACCATGTAGAATTTTTTTATGAATGAATGTGTGGTGTGACCTCGAGTCATTCAAGTCGATGTAAAAAAAAGTGTATATCGGCATTACATGCTGTTAACTGCGGTTAATAGCGAAAGTGAAAATGAAATGAAATTATAAAGAAAAACTCTTGTAACTAAAGTGAGTTAATTTTGAGAACTTATGGTTAAACGCTTAGACTACGCTACGGGTTCGATTCCCCGTGGAGGTACCAATCGGTACTCGGTTTGGTTGGTGGTATGTCATTTTCTATGTCCACCTTGCTAAGTCTGCCGCTAAAGAGCAGTGTTAATAGCACTGTTGTGTTTCGGTATAAAAGGTAGCATAGCCAGCGCGAATAGTTTGATGCTTCTTGCTGCGAATGCTTACTATCTGACCGCCCTGTTATTATTAACCAAGTGCAAAAATATATTTACAGACCCAAAAAACGGAAGGCCTGCCTTTAGGTGATTTACAATAGCGCCTTCAAACTTTTTCGCTTGTAGAACTCATCATGCAAATCTATCCGATGGGATTTCTGCCCTGCACTCATCTCCGTGTCTGTATATAAAAACATAACAAACATAATCTATCCGATGGGGGATTCTTGGCGCGAACTTGAAAAATGGTGGTTCATTGCAATTTTGTTAATTGAATAATAATACTGTTATGTGTGTTTTTTGTGTTATAATGGTGTGATATAGTGCAAAAAATGTCACGGACGGTGTTATAGTATCAATTACACAAAATTGCGAGGGTTTCGACGCGATCGAAAGGGTTTACCATGTCGATTACATTCGGCATATGGATGGACCTTTGAAATTCTCGTCAAGAATCGTCAAAACAAGCGATAGAATGTACACATTATACATTTTATTGAGAAAACTGAAGAAATGGCTTCGGCCTAATTTTTATAACCTTAAAATTCTAAGATAGAATATCATTATCAAAGACAAGGCTGCATGGTGTTTTGCTTTTGCCTTTTCCAGGTACCAAAACAACAACTATCCGATGGGATTTCTGTCCTGCACTCATCTCCGGGTTTGTAGTCACCAAGTGCAGACGAGCCAAAAAAAACAAAACAATATGTCTTTATTTACGTATCTTTATTAAAATAAAATTAATCCTCTCACGCCGGTTATGAATGATCGTAATAGTGAGTGAGTGGTATATTCGGAGTCGTTTCATTCATAGATATAAAACCGTTATCTTCATTTGTGACACTTAAAAGTAATGCAAGTAAATGATTTGATTTGAACTAAGTATACAGTAACACTTTTTTTTCTATTACAAGTATATGGCCCGCAAATTTTAAATACGTTTATTCTACAGTTAAATTACTTTTGCCATATATTATTGGTTTGCTACAAGAAAACCATGTTACAGGCTACATGCTTGCAAAATTTCATCAGGATTGGTTTAGCCGTTTAGATCTGAAAAGGCAACAAATCCAAGCAGCAAACAGACCGAACGTTATACAGACTTTGACTCAAAAGTGACTCAAAGAACACAATTACTCACAGCTTTGACTGACTGGTCTTAATACATTCCTAATTCAATTTTCAAATTTAGAAAAAAGAACAAGCTGCTATCCACAGAGCGATAGCCGAACATTTTTTATTTTGGGGGAAGAATACAAGCTCATAACATGGATGGTAGGTACTAAAACGTGTTTTGATGTGAAGGCATCAGCTAACAAGAATGTGGAAGAAAAAACAGAAAAGGTCGAGGACAGATGCGAAATAAAGTAAGCTTATGTTTGTTTATATTTACATGTTTAATTTAAAGCCTTATTAAGAGGGATTTAGGTCTAATTTGTGTCTTATTTCATTTCGTTAAAATGGGGAAAGTTTTGTATCTGCCGATTTTTTTATTGTGACGAATAGTTAGGAATAATCTTTTATATGAAACGTTTCCATGGTCCAAGGTTCGGCAGCAACAAAACGAAGCTGAGCAATCCTTGTTAGGTACGTTTAAATTATGGCTAGTTTTACACGTAAGAAAAACTATAAAAATACCGATAAGATGTAAACGAACAGAACACGTTTCTTAAGAACTGTAACTATTGTTTTAAATCCTGTCCCAATATGTTAGCCATAATAAATTTAAGGAATATATTTATTATTTAATCATTAGTTGTATTTAAAAAAAACGTAACGTATACATATGTATAGTTAATTTATCTACGTCAGACGTTAGTTGAAAAACAATGAATATTTGAATAATAGTCACCTGTACTAATTTATTCCGGAAAAATATTTAATTTCAATAAATTTTATACGTGCAAAAAATAGAAGCATAAATTTATCGTATTCAATTAATATAAATACTCACAATTCAGACAACAACTAGAAGTCGAACAGCTTACTGCACATTGTGATAAATGAATACACAAATGTTTGCAACTGAATAAGCACAAGCCACTGTCTCTAGACCTCTAGGTTCGAAACGTCTAGAACTATACGCCTACTTTATTCAACAAATGTGATTTTATCAGTTATTGCACTTTTCTTAGATATCACAGTTCGAAACACTATAAAACACTGGTCGAAAATAATCATAGAAACACGAAAAAGATTTAAATCACTCAATCACTTTACAAAAAGAATTTGCTTAATAAATGTAAATTGAAACAGATTTTATTCAATTTCAAATAATTAAACACAGCGAACTTTTTCGTGTATAAGATCGATGTTATAGTACCGGAGCGCACAGCGGATATTACGTGCGCCTCTAACAGAGTTCGTCCATTCACTAGCTTTGCATGCGCCTTGTTCGTTTTATTTATCAAAACAAGAAATGTAAACTCAAAACAAACGGAAATAAGTCAAAGTGAAATTGCGATTTGGTATTTGAACTGACATTTCCCGTTGTTGTGGTTTTTCGATTTTTAATTAGGTACTAGTTATTGAGAATTGCTTCGCTTTTTTAAAATCATTTGACTTTTCATGAAATAATCTGCAATGACCACCCTTGGCAGGCAGATTGTTAGTCGCAGTTAGATATTGTTTTCAACCAACTTCAAAAAAAGGAGCAGGTTCTCAATTCGACTGTTATGTTTTTTTGTATGTATGTTACGCGATAGCTCAGCTGATGAATCGATTTTGATGATATAAATTTAATTGAAATTGATTGAGCGCTCTTTGAGAAAATCAACAAAAAACAAATGTGTACCCAGATAATTCTACCTCTAAGGGTGAACATTTTAGGGGATGAATGCTATAGACTTTTAGGGTAGTTGAAGTCCAGTTATTTTTGAACGCATTATTTATTTCTTTAGTTGTCTTTTAAAACACCTACGGGGACCTACATTCTAAAGCTGAGATCACAAAAGTGTGTTAAGACAATTATGACACATTCTTAGAGTTATTGGTTAATAATAAAAAACATTGACTTTTAAGCCAGCCAGTAAGTCGAGGACTAGTAGATAATTAATGCCCTATCCTTTACCTATTTGTCAATCGGGATTGGCTACCTAAAAATCCATGGTATTGCTGTAGGTACCAGTTTTTACGGAAGTGATTGCCATCCGACCCTCAAAACCATTAGCTTAATTCATCATCATCAACAGTCTCTGCAGGGGCTGACTCCTACTCTCCTACAGAGAGTGTATGGGACACAGTACACCACTCGGGCCCAGTGCGGATTGGTAGACTTCACACACACCTTTGAATTTCTTATCAGGAGTGCGCAGGTTTTCCTTCACCGCAAAGCCAATGGTAATGATTTTTATCATTCGTACATAAATTCCAAATAACTAATTGGAACTCATTAGAATTTTATTAATAAACAATATATGTATGTAGACATGTAATGTATGACATGGATCACATGTGGAAATATAGCTGTGTATTGTAATGGGACGGGTCCCTAACAATAAAATCTTTACAAAATATTTTCAAACGTCGGTGGCGCTTATTAGTTTAAAAAATTCCAAGCAAAGCCATTAGTTAAATTTGAAATATGCGTGCAGTAGTAGTAATAAAGATGATAGAAACTAAACAAAGCACAAGTCGTAAAACTTTGAAAGGAAATAATAGGCATCTGTTAGCACATTAAGATAGCTGTTAAAGAAATCCCACCAAAAACATTATGTAAAAAAACTAGCCAAGTCTCGATGGAGCTGCTTGTTTATCTCAAAAAAGTAATGAAATCTAGACAAAGTCGTGCCAAGTTACTTACTGCTATTTCTTTATTATTATAGTTAATGTTAATCAAGATTAGATTAAATTAAAGTACCTAAAAGTGTACAAAGAAGCGGTCTTTCAAACGTTTTAGTTTCCATGAGGGCCCGTGGTGATTTAAAACGAATATGCTATTTTTTATTAAACACAACCGCACAGATTTAGGCTGGTTTAAATTACATTCCAATAAATATCTCTGATACCACGCCTCATTGATTTAAGGGTCGGAGTTACGAGAGCGAGCTCCTAACAGTGGCCAACGAGAGAGAGGAGCGGCGGCGAGCGGCCATTGGCGGCCATCCTAAGCGTACCTAACATCACTGGGAGATGTGCAGGCGTTGCCGGTTGACACGATCTTCGGTCATTATAGAGTAGAAGCGCCTTTTAAAAGCTATAGTTAGATAAAGTTACCCAACCCAAGCTTACAAGTGCGCACTATAAACATAATTATAAAACCCTGATGACGTATGGCTAAAGGCTGGGCGATTGAACACAACCAACAACATCAAAAAGGGTACGCATTTTACAAGAAACGATCTAAGAATCGATGTGCAGATCGATGCCTCCTCCTATTCCAAATCCTCATGCGCTGAGCTTCGGCTCAACCTGTCAAAGTCTGTACGGTGGCCACTATCGCTTGGCACGGACGCCTTGAGAAGATAGCCTCGGACCAAAGACATTTAATATTAATAGACCGGACAAACCAAACAAAAATTTTGATCCTAAACTTATTACCAATTGGTAATAGGTTACTCAATCTATTGTCACATCACGTCACGCGGCCGTACAAGACATTTGCCATACCATTGACTTTTGAGATCAAAATGTTTATACGAAACGTTTCCCAATGCCTGCTCTATATCCTATTACTATATTTAAATCTCTCTGTATGAAACGTTTCCCAATGACCGCTCTATAAAATATTACTATATTTAAATCTCTCTGCCTAGGACGCAATCTAGATCTTCTGGGCTTATCTCGAACAAAGTAATGTACTATTTTACATTTCAACTTATCTCACAGTAATACCAAAATTGACAGGTTAGAGGGATTTAACACCAGACTGGTTAAACTTATCTAGACGATCACGAAAGTAAGAGGTCACGCCAGCCCTTCAGGCCACAGGGGCGGACACTCATGGGATAACATTAAAGGGTTACAACGTCCATCAGTATGCAGCAGCAGGCAGGCTGGGGACAATCACAGTCTTCAAAAACTTTTTTAAGTTAGTAAGCTTTTGCTTTTAGATGTATGACGAGATTCTGACTAAAAATTTAAAAATACAAAACGTGTGACATATTAGTTAAACAAATCATAGTTAAGCCATTTTGACACATTGATAAAAGTGCAAAAGGCTGTTTTAATATTGTTAGCCTCATGTGCTTCGAATTTATAATGAGCATATATATCGCTTGAAAGGAGTTACGAGTAAGTCCGCCTATTTTGTTAACTCAAATGACTTTATGTTCAATGTAGAAATAAACGATTTGGCTTGACTAGGAGTAGGGAGTCAACAAGAGTGTTATCAGTCACTTGGGCGGCCCGGTATACATTGGGTTTAATATGTGTCATGATTTATGGACGCCCCCGAATGTAAACTGCTGTCACAAATGACAAAATGGTGGAAATACCTACTTTTCAAACACGATGACTGAATGGAGAGCGGTTGAAAAATTGATGGGGTATATACACTATGATTGGTTGGTGGTAAGTCAAGACAGCGTACAACGTACAGCGTTTGATTCAAACCCAATATCATTTGGGAAATTTTGGGAAACTCTTCGTAGATATGAAAAGTATAGAGAGTGACACGCTCTTTAAATCGAGACTCCGGCGTCTATTGTAGGAGAAGTGTTATCAATCAATCATTTATTTGTGAATATTGGTAAATGTTACTACAGTATAAATAAATTTGTATCCAACAAAACAAAGTGAAACTACTCTTAATGGCTCCAATTGTTTGTTTTCAAATATGAGAATATTTTACAGCGTTTAATTCAAACCTAATATCATTTGGAAATTTTTGGGAAAATTGATACATCCCCGAAATTCCGTATAATAATCGAACTTGCTCACAAAATTTCACAAGAGTCGATTGAGAAATATGACTTATATAGGAGAACAGCCGGACATCAGCCGTCCTACCAAAGCATTGTTACCCAAGCTATAACGGAGACGCTTCAGTCATCATCATTATCATCATCAGCCTATATACGTCCCCACTGCAGGGGCTTAGGCCTACTCTCATTCAGAGAGTGTATGGGCCATAGTCCACCACGCGTGCCCAGTGCGGATTGGCGGACTTCACATGCCTGTTCAAGACATGCAGGTTTCTTCACGATGTTTCCCTTCGCCGTTAAGCAATCGGATAATGTACTTGAATTGAAAAACAACTCATAGGTACACGGCTGGATTCGAACCCGGAACCCTCAGATTGAGAGTCCGCACCCTATCCACTACGCCACCGACGCTTTGACGCTTCAGTCGCGCTTCGAGAAATTACTTATTTGTTTGATTGATATGATATCAGTGTTTTATATTAACATGAAACAATGTGCTTGACTAACGATTTCCTCATAGCTGGAACACACCAGATTTCGAAAGAAAAAAAAAACATGGTAAAACCTTAGATTTTTCGCACCTTATAAAATGTTCATGTTGATTTACTCCACCTACGCAGAACTAATATTTGTTAGTTATAATGGACAGCGTTATTGGAATCATGTACAGGTATGGATTCGGTTTATCTGGGACTGCAAGTTATCTTGTTTTGTCCCAAAACCTACACTTTAACTTTTATATTCGGTATAGTGGCATGACGGAAATGTATGTAAACATTATTATTTATTTGTTAAGGTGAAACAAGTGAGTTTATTAGTCAATAGATGTTGCCTATCTACGTGATAAAATCCGGAATGAGGAAATCTGTAGATGGATTAAAGTCACTGACATAGTTCGACGGGTATGTTTTTTTGTTACCTCAGAACTTTTGACTGGGTGAACTGATTTGGATGATTCTTTTTAATTTGAAAGCTGGTGCTTCCCGTGTGGTCCCATTTCAATTTGGTCCAGTTCTGATAATAACATCCTTGAGAAAACTATATAAGTTCCCTTGCCTTGCCTTAGTCAAAGTAGACTTTTAGCGTAGTTGAAGTCAGTTTCTAGTTCTGTTTGACCGCGTATTAACTTGTTATAATTAACGATTAACTGAACATTAAATGTTAACTTATCATATTTTGATGAAAACCGTTTTAGATTAACATAAATGTTCACGATATTATTTTGACATGATTGTTATGCTGAGATTTTTCAGAAAAAATAAAGAGAACTATCGTAAATTGAACCAAAAGTGCAGTTTTGTAAATTAAAAATCTAAAAGCGATGGACGGTTGCAAGTATGTTGATAAATAACTTGAAGCTATGAATATATCTGTCTATAAAATCAATTTGCCCAAATCGTCCATCCAATACCTCTCTGTGCTGAACTGTACACAGATTTACATTACACATGTTTTTAAAATTATGTAAACTGTTACCTACTATATTCTTTGTTAACTTATGAACGGTGGTTAATTTTTGGTTTAGATTTGTAAATGCTGAATGTTTCGACAATCTGTGGATCGAATACAATTAAAAGCGCCGAGGAGCAATTGTAGCAACTGTTGGCTCTATCTCACCGAATAGTTTCTAGTCAATCATGTCCCCACTGCAGGGGCTCAGGCCTACTCTCCTACAGAGTATTGGCCATAGTCCACCACGCGGGCACACTGCGGATTGGCAGACTTCACACACACCTTTGAATTTCTTCTCACGAAGTTTTCCTTCACAGAAAAGCCAATGGTAATTATTTTTATCATTCGTACATAAATTCCAAATTGGAACTCATTGGTACGAGTCGGGATCGCACCCAGACCTCGATTGTTCGAAGACTGCCGCTGACCCAACTGATCTATCACGGCTTTTTTGCGTATTGGCTCTGACATAGTGAGCAAAGTTGCGTAATAAATTGGTTGCATGGTGTTGTACAGAAATAAAAGTCGAAGAAATGTACCTCAAGTAAAATATGTTTTGTTGCGGTTTTATCGTGATGGCTATCGTTGGAATTTCGTAATATAGTCGTTGCAACACTTTATCATAGAAATAAGGTAAAAACAAGCTGTGTAGCTAGGTACGTGACGATAATGCGACGATATAATGATTTTGTCTAAGTTACATAATAACTTTTATATTTTGTTGACTTTCTACCAGGTGTATCTTATACCTTTAAACTTCCTTTATGCGAGGAATTGTTGAGTATATAGTGTAGATATACATCAATTTTTGCTTTTTAATACGATCAGTGAGCTGAAGTGGTAATGGGCAGGCCACATCGCTCGAAGAACCGATAACCGGTGGGGAGCAAAGGTTCTCGAGTGGCGACCACGTACCGGGAAACGTCTACCAGGCCGTCCCCCTACCAGATGGACCGACGACCTGGTTAGAGTCGCAGGGAGTCGCTGGATGCAGGTGGCTCGGGACCGGTCGATATGGCGTACCATGAGGGAGGCCTATGTCCAGCAGTGGGCGTTTTCCGGCTGATGATGATGATGAATACGATAGGATTACGATTACGTTTAAACCATGGTAGCTCAGTTTGGTAGAGCGTCAGTGCATGAACAATCCAGGTCTAGGTTCGATCCTGGCCACCAATGAGTTCCAATTTGTTATTTGGAATTTATGTGCGAATGATAAAAATAATTACCATTGGCTTTTCGGTGAAGGTAAACATCGCGAGGAAACCTGCACACTCCTGAGAAGGAATTCAAATATGTGTGTGTGAAGTCTACTAATCCGCACAGTGCCCGCGTGGTAGACTATGGCCCATACACTCTCCTACATATATAGGCTGTTGATGATTACGTTACAGTTCCACAATTACAACGAAATAGGACACCTGTTGAAGACGTTATTTTTAAGATTAGTATAATCTTAGTATTAAGAAAGCGCCTGTGTAATATATTAGAGCAATAGTTTTTGAGTGCGCAAGTCATGCACAAAATGTCAAGTGTACTATTGTACTCACTCTCTCATTATAGTTTGAAAAGGAAGAATCGATTTTTATTTCATCCCACTTACGGCCATATACATGGTCCTTCGAGCCGGAGTCCTTTGAAAGAAAGAGACGCCTAATACACAAATGTCACGTAAGTGTTATTGCTTAATGGAAAGCCGCAGGCGTTTTCTATGGAGCGTCCATAACCACGTGACGCAAATAGGCTCAATTTTGACTCCCCGCGCAGCATCCTGACGGCACTCCTGTTTAACTCGTCTCCCATGTCACGTGACTTCAAAAACATTGTCTTTAACAGGAGTTCGCTTAGAATGCTTCCATACATATTTCCATACTGTTCTGTTTATAATAGCTGGTTTTGATAGTTTAAACGAAATGGATGTAATTACAGGTCTAACGCATAACTGAGTCTGTTCTTGAGATGTTGGAGGGTGTGTTTGACGTACCGTAAATACATCCTCCCTTACCGCTCCCATACCTCATACGTAAGACGTGTAACATACAACTTTGTTGTCAGCTACAATAGCCATTATGCAGCTAATGGTCCCTAGATGGCGTTTTGAACAATAAATAAAAAGTGTGTAAAAATGAAAATTGTAACTCACCATGAAGCTGTATGTTATTGAATGACATTGATTTCCTGATATAATGCAATGTCTTATTTTATATGGTTACTACACAAAGCCAGCTATCCTATTTTGAAACAGTTCTTAACGTTATCCCTCTCCTAATGCTTCCAAACTAAATTTCTGTTGCCTTAATCTTTTCAAATAGAATAGCTGGCTTTGATTAGTAATTACCTAAAAATAGGAGACAAAATTATAGTGTCGCGAAATAAATATCATTAATTTACAACTTTATAGTTAACTACAACAGCAGTTACGCAGCTAATGGTTCATAGATGGCGCTCTGAACAGTAATAAAAAAAGTGTTTAAAATGAAAATTGATTCACTGTGAAGTTGTATGTTAATGATACTCATTTCGCGACATCACAATCTGATGTCCTACTTTAAGATAGTTACTGCACAAATGCAGCTATTAAATTTTAAAAGATTATGGCAACAGAAATTTAGCATGAAACTTTGATGGAGGTGGATCGCCTTAAGAATATCTTGAAAGTTGACGTGATATTGATTTGGAAACCACGAATAACTTTAAATAAAAACAAGTATATAAGATATCAACAGTTTATTTAAACAATCCTAGATTTTATCAATGTACTTAATATCTATTTATCACAATTCATACTTACAAAATAATATTGTTAATTTATGATATTTGTACATTTCATTGTCAGCAAAGCAAAAATATTACAGAAAAGACAAAGGTTTTAAAATGTCATCAAAAAATATAAACAATCGAATTTAATATACACAATTTGTAATATGTATTTCCCATACAAATTACTTGAAAAATATTGTTAGTCTAGTATTTTGTTCATTCTCAATTTACATAGTAATAAGAATAATCCGAAATTTTATAGTAAAAATTGACTTTGAAAACATACTTTCAAAGATTCCATTTTAAAATATGTTCTTTGAATATATGAAAACTTACATTGTCAGAAAAATCAATCATTTTATAAATTAAGTATGTACGTAAGCCTATTGCTTAAATACAAGTCTTGTAGATAAATAAAATTATCATCTACATTTTTAATTAATTATAAAATCGCATTCACACTAATTATTATTTAATTAAATTGATTATTATATATCACTCTCTCGTAAAATATATAAAAGTAATATATATAAAAGCAGATATCGAATTAATTATGCTGCAATGGTAGTAACTAGATAAAATTATTTGTCACCCACAAATTTTGTTTCTTACTCGTAATATACATTTCTCACTATAGACCATGGGATAAAAGACAAGTGTTAGCCTTTATCTCACACCATGACAAGTGATATGGCCATACGATGGAAGCATGTCTCCCAGAAGACATAGTTACATATATTACCTAATACAACTAAAGATATAAAATCATTTTTACATTTAGCAACTGGCCAAGCCAAAAAACAATTAATTATCTAGTTATAATTTAAATTAGTAGAATTAGGAACCAACTGGTTTTGCCATGTCAGCTAATAAGTCACAACCTTGGTTAAGAAACCATAAATTGTTAATATAATAATAAGCTATTGAATTATCTACAGTTCATTTCAATCCGATAGGAAATAATCGTAAACAGAAACAGAAATCATATTTACTTCTACATAAGTAAGCAAATATGGACCCACAACAGCAGTTCAATAAGGAGTTTTTCGTACGTGGCTAAAATCGGAGCTAGGTAGAGTTCCGCCATCTTGTTAAATATAAGTTATTGCTATAAATAGTCTGCGAAATAGAGCAACAGAGGCGCCTCCAATCGTTAGTTTTCACATTTTTTCACAATCATACAATAATTACAGATACCAAGCAGTACATTCTGGTAGTCATTGCTGATTTACAGTTTATGGAGACAAGACTTATTCCTGTATAGGGTATGTCTGAGAAGCTGCGTCTTGTGTGATTTGAATCTTCCTGATTGATAGTAACTACACAGAATTGAAATATAAATCTACGATGTATCGATAATCCGTAAACCGTACCGTAACCGTATGATTGCGAAGAAATGTTGACAAGTGCGAATGAGAGCGCCAGTACGGAGTCTTGATTAAGATCAAGTCAAGTCCTGTCAATGTCATCCACGTGCCAAATAATCCTTGTGACACTATACTTCCGATTCTAACGCATTTAGCTTATAAGTCTTACTTTGCAAAAGCTTTATGATATTGAAATCATGTTTCAGTTTTTGTTTACGTTAATTTATATTTGATTGTATCGAACTTTATTTTCAAATATGTGATTCTTGAACGAAAGAGCTGCTGCACTCAAATCTGAGAAAATATCAAAACTATTCAAAAAGGATATTCATAAATATCATACAGATTTAGGTTCATATTAATAGATACTTAAAATTGAGCTGATCTCAAAGTCAGTTCAGAATCGAAATTTTCTGACACTGTCAGTTTGAGAGCTATATCAGGATCAGTTCAATCTTGAGTATTGTACGAAACAAAGAGGACATACGTTTTTCGCTAGTATCAGTTGTGATACTTTATTATTTAGCAGACATTTCTAAGAAGCTCTTTCAAATACATATGTCATTATTTAAAAAATATAAGGTACAATTAAAATTGCTGTAAGATTTAATTTATGGCATTACCAAATAGAATTTGCGAAGACGACATAATAAGGCTACGTCCTTTATGTCATAAGAAGTGTCAATCAGTTTGGATCCGTCTGATTAATTATTCAAAGTAATTGAAATCGTCAAGCAATGCGAATCGCAATGTCTATCGATTTTACTATAGAAATCCAACATGGCAACAAGATATAACCTCAAAAACTAAGCTAAAAACTAAGGTACACTATCACTTTCATTTTTGCACCTTCTTCTGGATAATTTAGCGTAGATCTCGTCCACGGTCTTCCTTCTAGTCTCGGGGAAGTCTATGACAGTGTAAACACACGCTGAGAAGCAAACAATGGAGAAGAAAAGGAAAGTCCAATGGATGCCTATTAGTTCATTGAGCGCTGTGAACCATTTCATCTGGATGAAGTTGCTTATTTTCGCGCAGATGTTGGCAAATGATGACACTGTGCCGCGTAGCTGAAAACAGAAAGTTAAGGTTTGGTGAGGTTAAAAAAGAGATCATCATTTTATTATTATTATTATTTACATAAAAAACTTAGATTTACAAATACCTATCAATATAACCATCCGACGTGATAGAGCGTAGTAAATAAAACGTCATTTATTATGAACTTCTTTGAACTTTCGTTCCCTGAAACTCATTTGATATAAGCTTCTTCTTTTCGTACGGTATTTAATTAGTCCCTAGTTGTCAATTTTCGACATCTTGTGTAGTTAGGAGGTTAAAAACCACAGTTGATAAAAATGTTGCAATCTTTTTCTTTCATTCAGCGGTTTACGTGTGCGAAAGCAGGATAGACTTACAGACGCAGGTTTATGCTAAATTAGTTTTATATCTAGCTTTTGTTTGTTTACCTGGAATGTAAACAAGTCAGTGATGATGATGTAGGATATGGGTTGGAAGCCGGCCGCGTCAGCGAAGATGGCGAGACACATGGCGAAAACCGGCAGCCATCCGGGCAGCCACACGCCCGCCGTGGTCAGGTAGAACCAGGCGGACAGGAGCAGCATGCCAGTACCCACGGCGAACGAAGTGCTCACTAGGAGGAACTGGAACAGGGGAACAACTATATAAGTATTATCCCTAAACCCCTCTTTCTCCCCGTTCGAGACACACAACAAAGTTTCAAGTTATATTGGATTTAAGTTGTATGTTAATGAAATTCATTTCCTGGCATTGTAACACCAGCCAAACCGAGTTGCGATAGGCATCTACACTGAAAAAAAAACCTCCATAATTAATATAGCCATTAGGCCCGGAGGCGGATTATTCGACTAGTCCATCTATTTATCGTAAACCATTTCCCACGGGGGTGATTTATATCCATCTATTGCTCCTCGATTACTTAACAATAGCTTGGGCTGTAATTAATGTTTTAAAGATAGGAACAATAAATGGAAAAACAACAGCACTACTTTCACAAGTGAAATTACGTAGTGGGCCGTTCGATAGAAAGCATGCTGTTCACAATAATATCTTTCATTACTGGAACACAACAGTGCTATTAACACCGTGCCGTTTGGCGGCATACTTAGATACCAGTCATAGCCAGGCGGACTTATAAAAATGACCTACCACCAAACAAAAATATATATCAATTACTGTGTGTCCCTCTTTGGCGAAAGGCGTTCTAGACAAAATTTAGCAAGCACTTGTAGCCTATGGAATGTACGTACAGAGCTAGACAATTAGACTAGGAAAACCTATACCATGTCATGAAACGGCCTCTGTGTCGCAGTTGTTTGCGCGTTAGTCATACTCGTATTCATATTCTTGTCATTAGATCTCTTTGTGAGATTTTCCCTAGTTTCTAGGCCGAATCACCTGATTGTCTGAAAGTTAGGTGATTCCGTGCCTCGGCAAGCACGTTATTCCGTTGTCACCGGTTACTATCTACGACAGGTAGTAGCTGCATGAGACATGTCAGAGGACTGTGGCGGATCAACAACTCTGACAAGGATTTGTGAGGTCAATTGTCGACATTACAACCTCCACAATAAGTTATCATGAAAAATTTATGGATATATACTGTAAGTAGATCAAACGTACTAACAATATCTTTACTGCAACCACCAATCCACCTGCTAAAGAGGCTCATGTCAGACAAAGGCTTTTGGGTGAACACGATTGTTTTAACGGCCTTGCCATGACAAAAGGTAAATAGAGACTACATTACCTTCCGGCCAGTCTTCTCAACAAAACAAGTCCCTATCGCCGAGCCCAAGAGCTGCACCAGGCCAACCATGATGACTTGCTTGTTCGGGCTGAGGTCCAAGTCTATATAGGCAGTCGCTCGCTTGAAGATCTGACCCGCGAAGATCAGCACTATCAGGTATCCGTCGAACTGCTGCGTGATCTTGATCACCAGGGTGATGATGAAGGCTTTGAAGGTAGGAGCGTCGTGGACTGAAAGTTAAGTTTCCTATCATACATAAAAGGTAAACCAACAAGCCTTCAATCTCACCTGATGTTAAGTGACGATGAGGTCGACGATGTTACGCGTTGATCTGAAAGGTGCCTATTTACTCTTCGTTTGAAGATTCCCAAGTTGTAGTTTTGGGGGAACACGGAAACCGGTAGTGTAGTCCACATTTTAGCTATACGTATGATAAATGTAGAAGCGAAACGCTTGGTGTTAGCTGAATGAATATCCCCAGTTTACGGATGGAGGCCTGCCGTTCTATGTTTGATCGGCCTATCAGGGGTGCCACGATTATATGTTTCTCAATTAGTTCTAAAAATATCAAAGATGTCACTGGAGGCGACCATCAAAACACGGAATAAATTAATAAATGTTTTTGACGATGTATTTGAGCCAAAAATAATATTTCCCTGTTTCTTAACGTCAACTTAACTCATAGAGCTGTTGTCGTCTCGCTCGCATAAACATATATGATCCACCGTTCATTATATGTATATCTCTATCTCTCATAAATACGAGTATGTATTCGTCGCGCTCGCATAGTGTGTGAGCGCAACAGACGGAGATTAGGGTCATTGTACGAAATTCTTCCTTCTCCGCGACCATATTTAAAACTTTCTTCCGCTTAGTTTAGCGCTATCCTGAGAAAGAAAGCAGCGCCGCTGCTACGTAGAGTTAGGGGCAGCGTTCTGAGGGAGATTGTTTGGAAGATTCGATTGCCCACTGATGTGGCATATTATTAGAATAACTAAATCTGTAGTAGAAATTAAATTCTAAAATAGCTAATACGATATTACTAACAAAAATGGATCATGGCTGTCTGAATATTTAATAAATAAAAATAAAATTAGTGTAAGAATATAAATACTTACATATGATACTCCATGCTGACTTAGCATCGGCTTTGGACTGTTTCTCTGCCATCACAATCTTGTCCATCTCGGCTTCTACTGCGCGGTCCATAATGGGTACACCCTTCAGCCACGCCATCACGTGTCTAGCTTCCTGAAACCAAAAAAGGAGACACTTGTTCAGAATAACAGAGAATGAGGGTCATCAACTCAATTTTAGTATGTACTTTAAAGTCTAAAAGCGTCGGTGGCATAATGTATACGGCGCGGGACTCTCAATCTGAGGGTTCCGGGTTCGAATCCAGCCGTGTACCTATGAGTTGTTTTTCAATTCAAGTACATTATCCGAGTGCTTAACGGTGAAGGAAAACATCGCGAGGAAACCTGCATGTCTTGAACAGGCATGTGAAGTCCGCCAATCCTCACTGGGCCCGCGTGGTAGACTATGGCCCAAACACTCTCTGTAGGAGAGTAGGTCTGAGCCCCTGCAGTGGGGACGTATATAGGCTGATGATGAAAGTTTAAAAAAATAATAATTTTTATTTTTAAATTTAATAATAATAGTCTGTATAACGGTCCACCTAACCCCCGTCTCTATAGCCCAGTCTCTCTACATGTCTCCTCCTCATGCAAGCCTTTTAAAATACCGGACACTTCGCGAAAAAGTGACCTGAGAAATTCAAAGAGATGCATAATAACAATCATACATTCATTTCAGGTTAAAAAAAACATGCGGATAACATGATAAACCCATCGTGTTTGGGCTCGTTAGATTGTCTGGACCAACACTATAACCTAGTGTGATGACCATCTTTATAAGACAGAGAGAGAAAGTGCAACAACAATAGTTTCGTCAATGAAAAATCTTGTAAATGAAATTTTAACCAACGCTTATTTTCAAGGGACATTAATATATTTATTATTATTATTCAATAGTGTTAATATATGTTTTTGCTGTAATGTACAAAACTAGATCGTTATTTTAAACACAATAGGTATTTACCAGGAAATTTATGGGGGAACTGTCGTGTTACAGGTATACAAAGCACTTCACACGAACATTGTCAATTCACAAAAGAATTTTTGTATTCTCTATTTTGGCTATTTTTAGTTATCTTAGTGATGAGCAGAAAGATCACTCATTCATTTGACCGCTTCTATTCTATTTAATAGTAGCGACTCAATTTATCTTCATTATGCAGAAATTATGAAGCGTAAAGTCGCATAATAAGATAGTCTGTTTGTACAGGATCAAGCGGCGGAATTTTTACGGGCGCAATGAATTGCTCCGTGTCGCAAAAAGGGTCGCTATTTATTTAAATACTAGCGTTTGCTCGCGACTTTATCCGTGTGTATTTCGCCATCACATGGGAACTACTTGCTCGATCTGGATGTAAATATGTTTTCGGATTTTCAAATAGTCCTATAGCAAAAATCAAGTCATTCTGTCTCTCCGTTACGACGACCAAAGGCCCCGAGGTTGCCGTAAAAGGCAACTGGCGAGATTAATTTGTTGTATGGCATTTATGGCAACTCCCCAATGAAAGTCCGGTACGACAATCTATGAAGCAGGCAGTGGTCTTATGGAGATGATAACGAAAGTATTCCTTGGATATACTCACATCGACCTTCCCCTGCTTGACGAGGAACTCTGGGGTCTCTGGCATGGCCAGGAAGATGAAGAAGACAACCGTAGGCACCAGTAGACCCAGCCAGAGCAACGTGTCCACGCTCAGCATGTCCGCCCCAATGTAGCTCATCAGGTAGCCGATATTCCTGAAGAATAGTTATATGTAAAATTAGTATAGAGAGATGACAAATTATATGTATTTATAAATGGTAAAATGTCACAAGGAGTACAAGAAAAAAAAACGGTTTAGTGCGAGTCGGACGTGTGCGACACCGTGGGTTCCATGCAGAATATGAATAAGTAACCACCGAAAAATGCCTGACCAAAATCAACGAGCAATGTTAACTAGATTGTCATCTTTAAGAATGTAACAATAGGGACTGAAACAGTTCGTAATCGTCGATAGCGAATCTGAGTCGTACTTGACCAATATTTTTAAAATTACTTGTTTCATTTTTGTAGTCAGTTAAAAGGGTACGCTTCGCTCGTACTAAATTGAACGTTATCTACTTAAATATGAGATTGAAAATACATATCTGATTATCTGCATACAACTTATTGAAATGTCTTTGTCTTGTCTACATATCATCATCAACTACAGTCTATATATATCTCCACTGTAGGTGCTCAAGCCTTCTCTCCTACAAAGAGTGTATAGTAAACCACGCGGGCCCTGCGGATTGGTAGACTTCACACACACCTTTGAATTACTTCTCAGAAGTGTGCAGATTTCCTCACAATGTATTCCTTGACTGAAAAGCCAATGGTAATGATTTTATCATACGTACATAAATAACAAATTGGAACTCATTGGTACGAGTCAGGATCGAACCCAAACCTCAATTGTACAAGGTATACATTGCTAGTCGAAGGTATTAGGCCACGAAGGCTGTTATTTGATCACTGTAGGCGTGGTGCTTACTTTAGCGAGGTTAATGTTTTTTCGAGAATTTTGATGTTGTAACGGTAAGTCTAGAATAATCATTAAATGATAAAACTAGAAATACAGGACCATGGCGACGAAAACAAAACTATTTGACTAATTTTATACGCAAAACGAGATTTTTGAACATGACCTAAAAATTTAAGTTGCGCGTTTTGAGCTGCCAAAGAAACATCGCACTTCAGATTGAATAAGTTTTAAGAAAGATGATTATCTATAAAATAATTGGAAGAGGACACAAACAAAACCTGGATAATATTCGCACAGGGCCGTTATGAATGTCATGAAAATGAATAGACCTAAACATCTTGAGGCTGCTAAAATGTTCCTGTAGCAAAGACATTTAATATTAATAGACCGGACAAAGCAAACAAACATTTTGATCCTAAACTTATTACCAATTGGTAATAAGTTACTCAATCTATTGTCACATCACGTCACGCAGCCGTACAAGACATTTGACATACCGTTGACTTTGAGATCAAAATGTTTATATGAAACGTTTCCCAATGACCGCTCTATAACCTATTACTATATATAAATCTCTCTGTCCTGTAGTATCATTTTTAAAGTCATAATAGACAATGCGGACAAAAGTTGAAGGGATGGAAAAGGACATACATATATAATACTTTTTAACCCTATCGGACTATTAAATACCGTGGGTTTATTTCTGACGTCCACACGGATGAACGCGAAACGCGTGTAGGTATCAAATTTTAATTAATATCAAAATTCCTTTGATGTGTGAATGATCATACGCCAACGCATTAAAAGATCCGACTGTTTATGTTGCTTATTTTGACGACTTCCTAAGCAACCTCAAATAATCAAAACCTTTATGGTACTTCTTATTGACTTCTAGGAGCATTTAATCACTATTGACTTGGCACCTTCCAATACAAGTATAGCAATAAATCTTAAAAGTTTTTTTTTAAATCGCCACTTTACGATTACACTGTTGGCACTTGTCACCTATTGTTATTATACTTCTGTGCTGCATCCTCGAGATATAATACCATGTAGTCCGTTATTTCTACGTACTGCACCGTCACACTTTTTAGATTCTAAAAAACAATAAAACAAAAAAAAATTTCCAAACATTCTTATGAATATCTTGCAGGCCGCTAGAGTTGGCAATACTGTCTTTTAGTTCAGAGTGGTTTACCTGCGGACATCATTCTGGTCTGGGCGTAACTATTTAAAAATAGGTAAATAGGTACTTAATGGGCAGGGTGGGACATTAAATCTCTTCGGATGCAGCACCCCGTATAATATGGTTGAACTTCACTTAAGGTAAGTTCGATTAACCACTAATAATCTTTGTGTGTTTTTCAGTATGTTAATTATTCATATTCTGTACAGAATCTGAAAGAATAAGAAGAGATCGACCGGCACTTGGCCTGGCTTGGCTTCCCGTGGTTTATGATGTCCACGCAGACGAAGTAGCGGGCAAACGCTAGTAAATAAATAAAAAAAGAGCCATAAACTATTCTCACCGGTTTAATATGAGCATGGATCCCAGAGCACCTCGAAGGTCTATATCGCTGATCTCCTTGAGGTAGATGGGTAGGATGATGTAGCAGCCGGAGCAGGGTATGCCGGCGATGGCGCGAGCCAGGATCAGAGCCCATGGCTTCAGGCTGAGCAGCTTTATTTGCCAGTAGATCTGCAGATCAGAATTTTACAACAAACTGAAGCCCCGTTACAAAAAGTTCGTGATGGCCTTGGTTGGATATGACAGGTTACACGTTAGACGGAAATCAGCTCTCCTGACTTGTGTTTACAACTATTTTGTTGGTGATGAAACAAATACTCACAATAAGCGATAGCGTAGTGATGAGCGTCATAACTTTCCTGCCATATCGATCAGTGAGGTGTCCCATGGGTGCTCCGAAGATGATCGCGGTGATGTACGTGACCGACGCAACCCACGAGATCTCGTGGCTGTCGTAGGGCTCCGGTGAGGGTGTGTCGTCTGACTGCAGGACTGATATCATGGGTGACAGCCATCCTTGGACCATGCCGAAGCTTAGCAGCGGGATAGTTACTGGAATAGAAGGACCAAATATAAATGGATGGCCTATGAGTATTTCACTGAAAAAATATTTTGGTCAAATTCGTCAGGCCATGTAAAAAAATTCTAAGAAAAGACTAAGGTTCTAGTCACGCGGTGCTTAGAACGCTCAAGATAAATTGGGCGAGTTTAGTGACGTCACATTATAAGCTTGTATCGATATTTTGGGTTATCTCGTAAAATAATATTTTATGTCTTATATACACTATAAGAAAATGTTCAAAATGCAATGAGACTGAGACTTTAAATTAGTGCAAAATTCAAGTAAAAAAGAAAAATTATGAAAAAAAAGAAAAAAAAAACTTTTTTAGGTTTGCTTTTTTAGGTTCGTTACGGTATAAAATGGAATTCGATGCCAATCTAATTTGGTGTCAAGTAACCGATAGGTTCCCGGATTTCGAATGATGGTAAAGTTAACAGCAACCATTTGGGTTTGGGATTTTTATCGATGTCGACATATCGGTATTTGTGTCACAGCACTATCTTGTAAACTAAGAGCCTACTATTATTTAATAGTGGAGGAAAAATGTGGTAAAAAGCTAATGGCATACTGTAAAAGAGGTACCACAAATTCTCACATGTTTCTCACCGTAAACAATGCAAGAAATTACAGTAAAGCTTTACTTTTAGTTAATTGTGTGACTAAACTCAAGAAACAAGGTCAATATAAATTATTTACGGTGGTACAAATGATATTTAGATTTTCAGATATCTCTAAAATTTATTATCTTTATTCTCTTTATAAAATGTACGTGTTTCCTAACTTGATATTATTTGTACTGTTTTATAGTGCATTGAATTTTCTGTTTATATCCGTCGTCCTATAAAAATACAAAATATACCAGACTCAAAATGGGCAGTGGACTTGGAAGAAGCAAGGGAAATGACATCTATGCATAAGACGAAGTTAAAGAAACTAGTTTTAATGTGTTAAGTATGACGGCCAAGAAGTTGACTATCCGGACACAAAATGGATTCAGGACGTGTAAAATACGAGGAAAACGTTCAAAATGAAACAAAAAGATAAAAATAAGATTTCAATGAATTACAAGTGTTTATCCGGCAGTCCTATCTCTACATATATAATTGTTATCGTCATCAAATGTACATAGATAAATTTTTTTTAATGCTTCGAGAGTTGTTATTTAAAATTTACTTACTAACTTAGGCTAGAAATTTACTGACACATTATGGAATTTTTAATTCTGATAAATAATTATTGTATTGATTTGATTTGATAGAAATTAACAACGACGTGATAATACCTCTATAATGAGTTTCAATAGTAACACTGTTTATTTTAGTATCCACGGAACCTGTTGGATGATATAGGCGGTTCTAAATACATCTCGAACCAAATAAGGTTGTCCAGTCCTACACATTGTAGCATCCGACTATTAAACTGTTTCATGTTCTCATGAAGCTAAAGATATTTTACTGTGCCCTGCGAAAAAAATTTTACCTTTATGTTTATACCCTTCTAGCCTTAGTCTTATTTGTAGAGTTTAGTACCAAAAAGGTGCCCAATATGCTTTACTTTCACAGGGCTTTTTAACCGTAACATGTAAATTGAAATTTTCACGGCGAATGTATTATATTTTATTGTTGTGTTGTTTTTTTGCTATTGATAGCGCTATGAACAATATTTACAAAGGTATTGTTTCAATCATCCACTACTGTACTTCGTTCTGTAAAGCTGGTAAAGTGACATTAGTTGACAGTAAACGAGATTGGGGTTAAATTGTATTTTTAACCGACTTAAAAAGGAGGAGGTTTTCAATTCGACGGGTATGTTTTTTTTAAAGTTTGTTAACTCAGAACTTTTGACTGGATGAACCGATTTGGATGATTCTTTTTTATTTGAAAGCTGGTGCTTCCCGTGTGGTCCCATTTCAACTTGATCCAGTTCTGACAACGGCATCCATGAGAAAACTATATAAATCTTAAGTTTGCCGTAATAAAAGTTGACTTTTAATGCAATTGAAGTCGGTTTCCAGTTCTTTTTGAACACATTTACTTGTTAGTATACTGTATAATGTATTTAACCGCCTCCGTGGCCTAATTGCTACACGCTTAGACTAAAAACAAGTAAAATATAACGAATAGCACAGCACGCTTTGAGATGATTACAATACCAGGCAAAAACTACAAACAAGAATTGAATGGAGCTCTCCATCATAAATAATTACCAATATCGTCTAGTGCCCCATAGCACGAGCACAGATTTAATATCGCACTAATGCAGTATTTAACAGCCCTTACTACTGTGTATTTTTTCTCTCCGATCCTCTCACCACAAAGCAACATTGCGAAAGTTCTATACTGCGATGTACGTTACTGCGAAAGTTTATCATCGCGACGTACGCTGCCGCGAAAGTTCTTTACTTTTTATTTACATAGTAAAACGACAATTTTTATGAACAGTTAAAGCGGACAAAAATGATGACCAAAATAAAAGGTTTTATGTCTATAGCTGCCCCAATAAGCTTCTAGAACAGGGCTTCCCAAACCTATTTGTACTGCGACTCCCATGAGAATTTGTCATTTTTTTGACGACGCCCCCTCAACCTAAACACCTGTTCTAGAATATATATATTGAATCTATGTACTGTGAGACTTCTTGTGGTAACATATTATACAAACGTGGAGCTAGTTCGAACTAGAGAACTTTCGCAACAACGTACTTCGTGATGGTGAACATTCGCAGTAAGGTACATCGCGATGGTGAACTTACACAGTAACGTACACCGCAGTAGAGAACTTTCGCAACAACGAATTTGGCGATGGTGAACTTACGCAGTAACGTATATCGCAGTAGAGAACTTTCGCAATAACGTACTTCGTGTTGGTGAACATTCGCAGTAAGGTACATCGCAGTAGAGAACTTTCGCAACAACGTACTTCGTGTTGGTGAACTTTCGCATTAACGTACATCACAGTAGAGAACTTTCGTAACAACGTACGTCGCGATGGTGAACTTTCGCAGTAACGTACATCGCGGTACTGAACTTCGCAACTATGATGTACACCCGTTTTTTCAGTGTGATAAGATTTATCCCTAAACTTGTGTTTCCTCTTGCCAAATTTTAGGATTCTAAATCGACGGAAAGAACACTGTAGGTTTTCATTCCCTTGGATCGCAAAGGATTGCGTTGACAAGTTTGATTATTTCACAGCTTCAAGGGATTGCAGACTTGACTCGATATTAATTTCAACTGGTAACCTTCACGCCTTGAGAATTGATGTACGGAGCCCTCAAAAGTAAACTGAAATATATTTTCCATCTCTAAATCTATTCTAAGTGTCTGCTCAATAAAATGGACACTGGATACAATTAACGAACATTAGTGGACTATGGATAATTTCATAGCTAATGGCTGGAATCACGCGAGTCTCTCGTACTCGTAAATAGGTAAACAGCTGCCTAGAATGCGATGCATGTTTTGTATCGTCAATTCAGAAAAACGTACGTAATATTATCATCCGTCGCTATTGATCATGAGCCCTCACAGATTGGCATGGCCATGTTATTTTAATGTATCCTGGGTTTGAAGGAAAGTGACGATAAACCTCAGTTGACGTTGGCTCTGCTACCGGAATATAACAGTTTGGCGGAGTACTTGTAACACAGTGGTAGCAAGGCGGAAATAGGATATGCCCAACCACCAACTAAATCGAGTAAGGATAGGTAGTCTGGCTGGGAACCGAACCCGGTACCTCCGGGTTGTTAATCCAAGCCATTAGGACACTGAGAAGATCAAAAGAAAAGATATGAACACTCGAAGAATAGATACAAATAGATAAACTTATCATTACAACTATTTTTAACCGTCTTCAAAAAAGCAGGTTATCAATTCGACCTGTATGTATGTAATATTTCCAGAACTGACCAGTTTCATATATGTTAGTCTATATGAGCTTCTAAACAAGTGTGCCAAATTTCAAAAGTTTATGTATGTGTGTATATTTGTATGTTTGTCCTCGTATATCTCCGGAACTACAAGTTTGATTTAAATAATTATTTTTTGTTTAACTAGGTATCGTTCAATTTAGGAAAGACTGCAAGTTTCATCAAAATCGGTTCAATAGTTTTTGAGGTAGGGAATGTTATGTGTGTATTAATTCATATGAAGGAGCTATTTAGTATAACAGCTAGAGGTTATGTAAAACAGCTCATAATACAATCCAACTGCGACATACACGAAATCCAGATCACCAACAGCCTATATATGTCCCCACTGCAGGGGCTCAGGCCTACTCTCCTACAGAGAGTGTATGGGACATAGTCCACCACGCGGGACAAGTGCGTATTGGTAGACTTCACACACACCTTTGAATTTCTTCTCAGGAATGTGCAAGCTTCCTCACGATGTTTTCCTTCACCGAAAAGAAAATGGTAATGATTGGAACATATTGGTACGGGTCAGGATCGAACCCAGACCTCGATTGTTCAAGGACTGACGCGCTACCCAACTGAGCAGCTAAAATCCAGATCGGCGCTCCATATATTCGTAGAACTCTAATTGTAACTGTGCTTTTAATAACTAAATTAAAATGTTATCACGACAATATAACGAGCTATTTTAGTTCATCCCTATCAAGTTATCGTGTCTACTGGCTGTTCTAACAATAACTCGTTTATAGTCTAAGAGCTGCTGACCACATAACTTCATTACGCAATCACCGGTCCGCCGAAGGTGCGCTCTATCTATTTTTATCTAAATTTAATAGTTAAATAATACAAAGTTAAAGAGTTACCGATCAAATGTCAATTAACTTTCGTTTTATACGTATACTCGTTTAGAAACTTCTTGTTCAATTTGGTTCTGCTTTAGTTACTAATAGTTTCATAATGATGTTTTATGATTCATCCCGTCACATTATAAACTACTTATTCACTGTATAGTACTTATCACTAGCAAAAGCTAGTTTGGTATATAAAGGGTATAGTTACGAGTATACTACGGTATCTTGTTAATTTTAACACGTACACGCACGCAAACGTGAAATTTAATGATACCGCTTTGGTTTCTTATGCAAATTATATATTCTTATTGTCAAACAGCATAAATAAATGGTTAAGGCATGTATAGCGCAATAAAAAAATTTAAAATACAAATATTTGATAGACTACCAACTTTTTTTCTTCATCTAAATCTTCTTCTGAAAAACAGCATAAATAGCACTATTGTTTACCGATTCGGCAAATATTACAGCTATATAGCTAGCTTCCGGGTGTTTCCATCTTATGACTTTATAATTATTATTTTATAGGTATTGTCTAAGCATCGGGCGAGGTTAAGAGGGTATGCTGTTGTCAAAGCGCCCATACAAACGTAGTCCAGTCATATTTTGAGTATTAAGCTATGAAAATCTATGAAATTTTCAAGACACAATCTAGAAACAAATATCTGTGGCGGTGGTGAGTCTGATTTTCGTTTAAATATATATGCTTCCAGAGTTACAGGGCGTCAAAGAATTGTATTTTACGGTAGTAAAAAGGCCCAACTTTGAACCTGATTTACAAGAGTATGAATCAATTTAGAACAATTTGGAAAAACCACCGACATCTGAAATTTCATTAGTATACTGTATTAAAAAATGGTTTCATAATATACTGTATCTTTCAAATGATCCCTGGACTACGAAACATCCAAATAACGGGTGGATAACTTCGCGTAGTGTATGCTGTCTCACCGTACGCGCACGGGTAGGATAGGGCTCGGATAGGGACAGCTACAAAACAATCCAAATTTGAACGCGGCGTGTTCTAACCAACAAAGCCTCTTAAGTGCAATTTTTTAGTGTTAAATTGATTGAATTTTATCTATCTTGATCAAAACTCACACTTGGCCTACTTTTAAAAATTTTGATCGACAAGAATGCGAATTATGCATTTCTTATCAAAAACAAGATAGTGTTTAATCCTAGATTTCACCGTCGCCTCTTGACCTATCATAGATAGTGAATTGAGAGTACACTATTACTAAAGGATTAAAAGAAATTTAGTATCAATATTTAGGGTCCCGTAGTCAAAAAAGGAACCCTTATAGTTTCGCTCTGTCCGTCTGTTTGTCCGCGGCTTAGCTCAGGCTCCCTTACTACTAGAAAGCTGTAATTTAGTACGGGTATACATATTAATCAAGCCGACAGTGGTAGAATAAAATTTCGATTTTTTGTGTGTGTGTGTCTGTACACTTGGGGATAAAACTTTTTTCACGCCTACCCAATTGTGTGGGGTATCGTTGAATAGTTCTTTCAAAAATATTGAGGGTCTAGGAGCAACACTTTTCGATTCAAGGATCCATTTGCGAAATATTAAGCTTTAAACTGTTAAAGTGATAATTTTTGACAGAGCTAACATCATGTTGCGTTGTGTGGGCGCCAGTATGTCGCGCAAGTGTGGATGCCTCGGAGGAAATCAAACCAACTAATTACAAATCATCGCTTAAATAACCATTAGCAGTTACTGAAGTACTAAAAACGAAGTCACATGACAATTTGCTTTTGTGTCTATCTTGTTTTGGAAATAGCTACGTCGTTAATTGAACTATAGCGATTATGTCTTACACAATCCAACCAAACATGATTTGACGAACTAGTATTTCTAGTATTTGTCAAAACAAACTTTAGCAAATGGGCAAGCGCGAGATTAAACTTTGCGCGGAGAGTTCCGTAATGTCGGCGCCAGAAAGGAGTTCACTTAAGTGATCACTTAAGTGTTCACATGTGAGGCAGAGGCATTTGATGCGATTGTCATAGATTAGATATTAATACTGCATATAGATAGGACAGTCTCCACCTCCCCCCAATTGGAGATACCTCACCCCGCTGTCAACGAGAGCGTCGCGAGGGCGGAACAAAACACAAGACGCGCACTTGCGAACGATCGTTTGTTCTGTGTACGTGTTCGATAGTTTAAAGAATAATTTAAACTCTAAATCATATAAAATAAGATGCAGTAATAGTGACGTTTTGAAATTAAACGAATTGTGCGAAGTCCAGGCTGGGGCTACATGACATTGGCGGAATATTCTTTGCGTAGAAGTGTCTGTATTCGATAAAAAATTGAGCCCTCCGGGACACCCGGCATAAGATAAATATCAGAACTATTTTATATTAGAATGCACGAAAAGATGGTTTATTCAAGAAATTAAATATGGTATAGTACAAAATTATAGCATAATAAATAAGAAAATACTAATACGTAATCAATAAAAACCATTCTTGCATTTATATGGTAATGATAAAAAATGAATCATTATATGTGTGTCGCATCCACGGGTGACGTGATTTTCTTTCGTTTGATCGTAGCTCGGCCTGTGGCCATATAACTGGGTTGAGAACGCGGATGAATTACTCGATGAATACATATATCTTTATAGATGGTCATACACTAGATTCGTTTTCTCAGCCGCGATAAGGAACACCAATATTCTGTTTATGTTATTATGTAAAGTTTGATCCTAAACAATTCAAAAAATGCCTAGGAATGACTTAATCATGTAGATTTTATGATGTAAACAAAACCATTTTGGGCTTTTATGAGAGAGCGTACGAAAAATGCGCTCTCACCCAACATATGCTATTTCTAGCTTCATCAACATCAACAACCTATAGGTCCCCACTGCAGGGGCTCAGGCCTACTCTCCTACAGAGCGTGTATGGGACATAGTCCACCACGCGGGCCCAGTGCGGATTGGTAGACTTCACACACACCTTTGGATTTCTTCTCAGGAGTGTGCAGATTTCCCCACGATGTTTTTCTTCACCGAAAAGACAATGGTAATGATTTTTATCATTCGTACATAAATTCCAAATTCCAAATTGGAACGAGCCAATATCGAACTCAAAGCTCGATTGTTCAAGGACTGACGCTCTACCCAACTGAGCTACCACGGCTTAATTTTCACCATTACAGCTTTCATAGCTATAAAAGGTGTGATTAAAATTTTTTAAATAGGAAGCAGAGGGCCCCGCGGGCAAAATTTGTGAATAAAAGGGTGGAAAATAATCACTTTTCCTTTTGACAAAATGTGTTTTAGAAAAATAATTTTGACAAAAAATACAAATATGTAAAAATGTAATCTTTTTTTCTGTCTTGACTATGGCTTATTAATCTTTTGTTACCATCTGTTTGCTGCTGTGTATTGGCAAATATATAATTAAATCTCTTTGATTGGCAAAAAAATTAATATAGACAGTGTATCTAGCTGAGCATGCTTCCATTCAATGAATTAACGCCGCCAATTTTTTTTTATGGATTCCTTAGTTGTAAAGTATATTTTGCGACCTAGCTTGTTTTATTTCATTGGGCTTCCCAAAAGTAAGTACGTGCTTTCAATGTGAATTATTATTGAGTGATTTCAAAAATATCTTGATTTTAAAGTTTTTATTAAAGACTTCAGCCATAAGGTAGATGAGGACCAAGTGGAAGCTCATTATTTCGGATTTATATTAAATGTTATTTAAAAAAAAATCCTTCGACCATTATATTAAAAATACGCGTCGAATACAGAAGAAAAGAATTTTTTAAAGTCATTTAGAAAACAGCACCATATCTCTTTTCATGTTCTTCATGTTTTTTCCCTCATTCATCAAAACAATAATTCGAATTTAACCATCAGAGTTGATAACGCATTCAGTAGTTTTGGAAAATTTGGTAATGAACAAAAAACCATTAAAATATGCAAAAACGGTAATATAATTTTAACTACTTGACGTTGAAAAACTAGTTTTTACGATCAAAGGTTCAAGATAGCTCAAAGTCGCCTATATAGACACATGGACTGTTTCAGATGTTTGTAGGTTCGATTCTCGGAAGGTGAAAGGTGAATTTCAAAATGTATGGAGCCTGGGTCAGGTCAATGTACACCAAATATAATAATGACGTTTTTAAAAATTAACCGTTTTTGATCATCTATTTTCAACAAATCTAACCGAATGCCGTGTACAAATATGTTTTACCTGTTATAGCAGTGATTTAGCTTGATCGTTGATTTTAATTCTACGATATAATTATTCAAAATTACCCAATAAACGAACGCTTCGTTTCCTTATCGTAATTATTTACGTATACGTATGGATTTGACACTGGGACAGCTCGATCGGATTTCCTATCGGCCTTCAGCCGTCCACAGAGTTCAGGTCTCAGGTTTTGTTCTACCGGTAAACTCTTTTAAAAAAAAAAGTAATAATTCATTTTTTAGTCACATACTGTGATTTTGAAAGTACCAGAGTTCGCCTTGTCCGGAATCCTTCGATAACTGGAAGTGGTTGAGAAATATAAAGGAAACCTTTTCCTTGTCGATGGTTCCTTCCGGCTTTATGTAGGAATCATCCCATGTACACTCGTATGGGTGTTCTTACAAGGCTATATGGCCTGCGCAAACTAGAGTTATATCGGGATATTTTTCGACCGACTTCGAAAAAGCAGAACTATGTTTTTGTGTATATGATACTCAATATTTGTTGTTTGTTACGATTTTTACTGTATTTTCGCTTCTTCAAAAAAATGTTTAAATCCGATATTTTGTCCAAAATCTGTTTTCTGTGCAAAATTGTGTTTTAAGTTTAAGAATCTCAGCTCAGTTAAATGTATTTTCTTTTGAGAATAAATATATTTAACCAGAACTGTATAAGGGGGTTCCCCAAGCTTGCTAGCGCTGTATTTATATGTAGTTACACATTTGCTGTGCGGTCTCGGTTTTATAATATGACCACTAGGGAATGCAATCCCGATCCCGCGGGGTCCCGATCTCGCGAGATCTCGTGTAATTTTTCGGGATCAATTCCGACGCATCATATGACGAGATCCCGTTCGAGATTGACGGGGTTGGGCGGCAGTGGTCAGCGACGCTACACACGTCCACGTTGAATTTACGTGCTGCACAAAGTAATAAATCGATACAAGAGGATATTTTTGCAGTTGCAGTTTGCATATAATTGCTTCGCCACGCTGTTGCCAACCAGTGTTTAGTCCTGGAGGGCATTCTCAGCAGCGGGGTACATTGCAACGTACATTAGATGCCGTTTAGCAGATGACACTATTAATACCCTTTTTTTAAGGAGTCATTTTCAAAATCAGTCGTAGGTAACTACTTCCTAATAGGCTAGATGACACCAAATCAGATTGGGGCTAAATTGTATTTTAAACCATAAAGGTCATTATAAAGCTCCTATAAAATTTAAAATATCTAATATTATTTAATTTTTTCTGGACTTTTACACTTATAAAGCCCGCAAAAATTCCAAAAAATCAACTTGCTCGTATAAATTTTTTTATTTTACGTTTTGTAATTACATTGTGAATATTTTTAGTAATTGAATGGTCACATAAAAACATTATTTTACGAGATAACTCAAATATTGTTAAAAGTTTCATACATTATTTGTACTTCAATACTTAACCGTGACGTCACGCCTGGGTACCGATTTGTATGGAGCGTTTTTGCACCACGTGACTAAAATCACTTTTCGACGGGTTATATTAGGAAAACTATCGGTCGTATCGAAAAATCTTTGACAAGGCCATTTATCTCTTCACATGGTCTCTCGAATGAGGGAATAAATTTTTTTTGTCATCATCCCTATTCCCTTGAAATATGCTTATTGTTTTGATCACCTAATTTACCTATGTTAATTTCCTTAAAACCTGATAATTATTTAGTTGGTAAGATTAAAGAATAAAGGTTTTTATTTTCTTTCGAGTAATATGTAATTTTAGTTAACCTCACTATCACAAACAAGCAGTTATTAGCTTTTTCAGTCATCCGAATTTAACATTTTTTAAACGAAAATTCCGGGATCCCGCTGGATTAGGAATATCAATCGGAGTCGGGATTGCATTCCCTAATGACCACCCCTTTCATACAAGTGCTATTTGGCGGCGGACTTCGAGAACAAAAAACCCACTATGCCTATAATGGACCTAAAAACTGGCTAGAAAGAATGTTGACTAGTTCAAAGAGTTCTAGAATAAAAAACAAGCATAAAAACTTTTTGCACAGACACGACCAGTATATCAAATTATAAAGTGTTTTCCTTCGAGAGGTTTCTGAGTGTTTAATTTAATTCTGTGGTTCAGGTCCTGATTGATAGAAGAATATATAATATGAATATAATTTTAATGTCGAAATATTATACAGTTTGCCATTCTGTGGTAAATGTTTTATGTATGAGCTTGCACTTGGCCTTCGTCTCAACTGATGTCAAGTGACGATAAGGCCGTCGTATAGAAAGCATCTAGGAACATCCAGAAGGCTCAATCTAACGAGCCGACTAGCTTTGCTATCTTTAGTACCGGGACATAAGTGCTATTAACACTGCTGTTTGGCGGCAGACTTAGGTAACACGGTGGTAGCTAGCGACGCGGATGTAGATACACCATAACCACCAACTGAAACCGACTACGGATAGATACAATGAAATGAAAATTTATTTGCAGTTAATATGGTGCTAATTTTTAATATCATCATCATCAGCCGGGATACGAATCCAAACATTAGAGCTTTGTTTATTATAATCATTGATTGATCACAAATAAAACTAATCTCTATTTAAATTATACATTATTTTAAATTAAAGAGAATAGAGTCCACTTTACATCTAGATCCAAAAATTAATGTGTATGTGAGGGTAATTTTAATCTCTGTTTAGTTTTCTGAGGACTAAAAACTTTCTAGAAATAAGCTATAAAATAAAATAAGCGTATATGGTCTATTTATATATTTTTAAACTGATTACTAGATCTTTTGAATATAATGTTTAGTAAAAACAACCAATTATTACTATAAATATAACTAAAAACAAGAATGAAAAGCTTACTGATAATAGCGAGTATATACTGGTTGATCCTCGTTCCATTTTTCCACATAAACTTTGTAATTAAGAAATTCATTTTTTAAAATTTCCGATCTGATTATTTGCAAACACAACTTATTTTTGCAGTCACAGCTGCGACCGCTTCAGAGACTCGCGTCGCACTGACTCGCGCCGTTGTCGAGTCGATCAGACACTATACGACATACGGCCGGTGCATGCGCAACCAGTTTGTAAATTACTACAAGTATAGAATAGTGCAAAAATATGCCCAATTTTACTTTAAAAAAAAAAGTTGAAATGGACTTTACGCGCTCTGTGAAAGACGCAATCACTTATTAAAGTTCGGTATTATATTAAATCGCTGGTTAATAAATAACTATCAAAGCTATGAGACACCTGTTTCCTAGATAAAATACTCTTACAAAATATAACCGCCTCCGTGGCTTAACAATTCGGAGGTCCCGGTTTCTATTCCCAGTCGGGCTACCTATCGGTACTGTAGAGCAATAGGCCTATGTGGTTATAATCTCCGTGGCTGCGTATGCTGGTTGGCGGGATCTCTGATTTTGAATGTTTTAAATATAGAACGCGGAATAGGGACATTGTTAGAGTTGAGATTGGACTTCGATGTGTCCGCTGCTCGGATATAAAGTTGGTTATAAAGAATACAGTTATTAGAAGAATCCTGTAGCCACCCAGTCTATGTATCCGTAAGCTGTATCATCCAATTTATTATACATATTATATGCGTTTACTCTACGTATTTCGGCCTTTTCTTGGTTCGAACCCCATACGAGTACCTATTGCGCCCTGAGCTACATCCTTTCTTTACAGTACTCAGTTTGGTTGGTGTTAGTTATTTCAAAAGCAACACTATCTTAGCGAACAGACTGTAACTATCTAAGGGTTTCCAAAACAAGCGATCTATAACTAACAGTGGACTTATACCTAAAGATGAATAAGCCCAAATTAGTCACGTGAGTTTTAATACCTAAACCTTCGTCATCTAATGATTTACGCTATTAAGTAGGTAGGTGTTATTTATTTATAAATCGGTTCGGAAAAATTTACAATTGGGTTTTTAGTCCAACATCATTAGAGTATTTGCTTAACGATCTCAATAAGGGCCATATCCATGAGAATGTTAATTTACCTGGCGTCTAATATATATCAGAAAAAACAAAACACCTTGCAAGTTTATGTTTTGTAAGGATTATCCGAAAAATGTGTATATTTAGGAACATATGTCAAATGTCGTTTAATAGTGAATAATATGAGGTTTTCAAATCCCAATGTTATTGTTCTACATTCAAATTAAATGTTCATTGGTTTTTCTGATAATCCGTACAAAACAAACTTGCAAGGTGTTTCGATTTTTCTGATGAGAAGTATAAGCGCGTTAGCACATTTCTGTTAGCGTGGGGACACACCTGTCTTTGCTGTTCTGATCTACCCAGATCATCCGAAATCCCATAATGCCATAAAATATACCGATCGCGACACACTTGTCTACCCGCACCGTCAAACACTTGCTCAGCAAGCAACCGGCCAGCATCCCCGGAGAACGTGCTGGCCGGTCAGAAAGGCGCGAGTTACATGCAAACTACACATGTGTGTGTGTGTGTGTGAGAGAGAGAGAGAGAGAGAGCAAGTCCGGCAATCGGTAAATGTGTCGCGATCAACCCGGCTTCTTTTCTGATCTAGGTCATTCTAGGTATGTATATTAAAACAGCAAAGACAGGTGTGTTCCCACGCTTATAAAAACAACGACTTACCGAACCCGGGACCTGCGTGTCTTGCATCTGAGTGTAACGCTCAGCCAACTGCACCACGGAGGCCATTTTCTGCTTAGCTGGAATGACTTATCTGGTCTATAGGTATGATGCTAGGAAAGATAATTAACGCATTCAAAAAGAATTAAAAACCGACTTCAATTGCCTGAAAAATTTGGTTTTTGTTGATCTTCTCAAAGAGCGATCAATCAATTTCGATAAAATTTACATGGGACCACCTCTGAAGTATGTTCTACCAAACAAAAAAGAATTATCAAAATCGGTTCACTATCGACGGAGTTATCGCGTAACACACATACAAAAAAAAACACGTGTCAAATTGAGAACCTCCTTCTTTTTGAAGTCGGTTGAAAAACAACAGAAAAATAAAAGAGAAAGTATTGCGCTTATTTCGTTTAATTCAAGCACCATTAATATCTTAAATAATATTTTACACTTGTATACAACAACAAAATGTGTGCGTAATATTTTTCTAAATGGCATACAGTAGTAAGTAAATTAAATATATACTTTGGTTCAAATATAAACGTAATATTATCTATCTAAAAAGAAATGTATGTTATTACATAAAACAGTTATCCTACAGGTGTACCGCCTGAGTCTGTTTCTGAGGTACGGGAGCGGTACGGAACTTCAAACGGTGCCCGAATATATAAACATTATTTGTACGTAATATAGTTACATAGGAAGATACGCCAAAGAAAAAACAATCTTGTTTACACCGGATACAAAGAAAGAAACAAAATTCTTTTATATGTACAAACGCGGACGAAGGGATAATAGCAACGTTCCGTAAACCGCTCCCATACTTCAGGAACACTCATTGATATAGAAACTAAAAATATGTAACTTCGACGATGCACTTCTATTTTCTTAATGGCTTTCGGTAATCATCGCATTTCCGAATACAAACGAATATTAATTGCCATGCCCATTAATTGTTAGATATATCACGTATAATAATTTGAATTCAGAACGACGTACTTTATTGTTGTTTTTGTTTTGATTTGCGTGTGAATTATATAGAGCTGTAAAACTACTTACGAGATTTTGTGGTTGTGAAATTAACGCATAGATCTAAAAGCCAGGAATCAATTTTTACACATTAGATTGTTTACGTATTTAATTTAGTTTTTGGACTTTTTGAAAATAACATTGCTGTCTTTTTTAAAATAAAAAGCCTTCTTATATAAAAATTTAAGTACACGCTGAAAATTATCTGTCGTGAATGCGATTTTAACAGCCATTCTTAAAATAAATTAATAATAAAGAAAAAGGATAGTAACAACTCTATATACTTCCAAGTCGATAGATGTCCGACGACAGCCGAAACACGAAGCTTGCCGAGAGACATTAAAAAATAGAAGCACTGTACTATAACTATTCGCTACTGGCATAAGAATCTAAAAATTCAAGTATAGAAAAGGGGAATGGAAACTCCTTAGTGTGCCACAAACCTCGCCTCATATACCTACTTCCCCTCTCACCCCGCATCGCCCACGCTAAAGTCTGTATTTTAATTAGATGCAAAAAAAAGAAGATAGTGTTACCGTAGTAAAATATATATTTATACACAGTAGATTTTTTTCTTCTTATACAATGATTTATGTGAACAAAAATAGCATTTATTATATATATTAATATGTGTTTATAACTATAAAAGTAAAATTCTTTAAATAACATTTACGTACACCACACAATTTTTTTTCTCGAAAATAAATTGGTAGAATATTGTTTTCACGTACCGGTAACATCCAGGTGTTTGTAACTTTTGGATTATTTTTGATAATAAGCTATTCATTTCATTATTGTCAATATAACCAATACGCAGGGGTTTTCATTTCATAGTTAGTGAACTTTTGACGTCAGTGATGTTTAAGTTTAATATTTAAGCAATATGTATATTATTGGAAAAAACAACACGATAACTTTTTGAATTTATGGCAGTCCTAATAAAACTACGTCCTGACTAAAAAAGGATTACTTCCCATGGACGTCAATGTCAAATGTCAAAGTGACTTTTTGACGTGACAACGTCTTATAAATTGGTTTGCCGGGTGACACTTCAAGAAACTGCGTTACGCTCCGCTCACGTTATGCGCTCACAATGAGAGCGAGTGAGAGGCACGCGTCCCTTCCACTCGGGCATGGTTAGCCCGCCTAAGAGCGAGAGAGACAGACATAAAAAGTGAAAGGCACGCGTCCCTGAATGAATATTCACATTAAAATTATTTTACCACTCAAAGTCGTTGTCACGTAAAACTTTCGCCCGTATACCAACTTTACAGGCAACCAATTTTTTTTTCTTCTTCATCTAATTAAAAGACAGACTTTAGAGAACATATACGTTGACAGACACGCACGGACGCAACGTGTGCAAGCGAGCGAGAGAACGCGCAAGCCCTTACTCACTTATTGTTTATGAAAACGTCAAACATGTTAGGTTTACTATCGTGACCTTTGCGATTCCTGAATATTTCCGGGCGATGTTTGCTAGTCAGATAAATATGTTATGTCACTAAAATTTGGCAAACTACATTTTGGCAAATTGCGAGAAATTTAACGAAAGTCATGCATAATAAATACACAAAAATAGCTTGTTCCCAGATACCGCTAAAGTACTTATAACACAATTAATTAATCTAACTCTCAAATTAATATTATTGCTAATGACTGCCTCATCAAATAGGCTTATGGGTATGCACGCTTACACCTTACAGACTCATCGTCAGTTGCAGGTTGCAAGATCAAGCTCAAACCTTGTAACCACGAACACGTCAAAATTTACATAGCCTTGTGCCTTGTTCACACTGCGAGCTTTTGTATCGAAACATGGCTTCGCAACACTGTTGCGAATCAAGTCGCTTTGTTGTTGATACCACGCTTGACGTAGGGTCGAAGATTGTATATCCTAAAAAGAAAATATGAAGTTCGAGCAGCGAAGCCGCACGAAGGTGTGAATGAATCCATATGTTATTCAAAAGTTTGATATTAATTTGACATTATAATTCTAGCAATGGCAGAAAAAAGTCATTAATTTTACATATTAACTAAAGGGTAAGCTGTAACAAAAAATAGCTACTAATTACTAGTATATCTTGTACGTGATAGTTTAATTTTTTATATATCCTCTGGTAGCTCTAGGTATAGATCTAGGTAGATCAGCCTGCGTAGCATAGACATTTGACGTACAAATATAACACTCTCACCGCTCTCACGCGTCTCATGCTACGCAGGAGAACAGAATCGGTAGGTGTGGGCCCACGCTTATTGTTACCTTTCTACGACGGCACTTGCTTCGCAACATGCGTTGCAACATATTTATTTAGTGCAAATGTGTCGATATAAATGTCCCCAGCGCGGCGTGGGCAAGGCAAAACGTATTGTCTTGTAAATAACATTTGATAATGAAGACTATAATATGATTTCGTGCTTGAAGCTTCTCGTCAGATGTTTGTGCGGCAGGACTATCGAGTTGAGCAGAATTGTCTCGGCCGGGACCACCACTCCCGCCCCTGGCAACATTGCATCGCGTCAGGTATTTACATATCAAACAGATCCAATATTACAAAAAGAAGAAGGGTTTAAGACAGCAGAAAGATCAGGTCAGAACTGGAGGAAAGTAAAGAGATGCTCCTCATTAACCGTAAAGTTTGAGGCCTCTGGGTACACTTACCATCAGGTGAGATTAAGACCAAGTGCAAATCCATCATGTATCGAGGAAAGGCAGAGAGAGGAGAAAGAAAAAGAGAGAGGGACAAAATACATCATATAGCCGACAACTCATTGAGAAAGTTGAGACGACATCCATGTGTAAAAAGAGAGAGAGGCAAGAGCGTGGAGAGGATAACTTCACCCTTAGAGGTAGAATTATCTGGGTACATATGTGGTTTTTGTCGATTTCCTCAAAAAGCGCTAAATCAATTTCGATAAAATTTATATGGGACCACCTCTGAAGTATGTTCTACTAAACAAAAAAATAATCATCAAAATCGGTTCACAATTGGCGGAGTTATGGACGCTGCTGGACATAGGCTTCCTCCATAGTACGCCGTATTGATTACGAGTAGGTCGTCGGTCCATCTAGTAGGGGGACGGCCCGGTACACGTTTCTTTCTAGTTTAAATACTTACCTAAAATAGTAATGGACGGGTTAAGTCTTCCGTCAGTGTTGAACAGGGGGGTGTTGTCCATCTTAGCGAACGGTTTGTTGGGGTCCGGGTCTGACGGGGTCCCCTCGACGCGCGCCCACTCTCCCACCGAAGCGTCTTGACCCACTGAACACGGAGTATACAAACATAAGAATCATCATCATCAACCAGTGCGTCTACCATGAGTTTACGCAGGCGATAACGTATATCGAATACTATCGGAAATGCTGCTCAGTCGATGCGGGTGACAAGGACAGAGCGATAGTTAACGATACACGTTATCGACTGCGTAAACTCATGGTAGATGCACAGGTAACGTGCGACTATTGTTGAACATAAGAATATTTAAGCTTAAAAAAATGAAAGATTTTGTGGCGAGCAGGAATTCTTCAATAACGGAGCGAGCTTCGTCTTAAATTTTTATTATTATTTACATAGAGTAATAAAGGAAACATCGACTGTAGCAAACGAATGACAAATTGACATAGAAAACAAAAACGGTGAACAAAAGTAGATACCTATACGTGTCCACCGAGGTGCGACAGAAATACCCGAAGGAGTTTCGTCTTTATATAGCTGCGTCTTGCTCTGGTTTCGCCACGACATTATTTTGGCACAAACTAAAACTAACTAATTTAAGTAAAATAAACAGTGGCATGCCTGAAAAAGGTCCGCTCAGCTTATTGCCGCGGGACGGAGAATTCTTACTATATTAAATACAAGAATTTTAGAGTGCACACATTTTCATTTTCAATGTGATAATAATTAAATATTAATAATAAACGAGGAGACATTTTATGACAATACGTCAATACAAACACGTCAATAAAAATAGATATGATGAACAAGTAAACACGTTCTACTAAGGCAAATTTAAGAACTGGACCAAATTGAAATGGGACCACACGGGAAGCACCACCTTTCAAATAAAAAAAGAATCATCCAAATCGGTTCACCCAGTCAAAAGTTCTGAGGTGACAAACATTTAAAAAACCCCGTCGAATAGATAACCTCCTCCTTTTTTGAAGTCGGTTAAAATAGACATACAAAATACACGAACAATAACTTTTGTAATTGCGAATTTTTTAAAAGAATAAAATTTAAAATTAATTAACTATTATGTATAAATAAAGTCCTGCAAATAATCCATATCAATAGTAATATTATAAATGCGAAGGGCAGTTTATTTGTCCTTCTTTCACGCCGTAACGTAACCACTGCGACAAGAAGCGTAGCCAAAATATCCAAAGCCAAAGATCACATATTTAAGATAATTTTCCTGAGCAATGTTTTTGTAATGTGACGTCACAGAGTTAATGTATAATTTCCGTACAAACACCATTTAAACTTTTTACGTGAATCTATAAAAAAAGTTACTAAACCGAAAATAATAAGCTGACAATACCCTCTCGCAATTGTATAAATATACTCGTATTATCAAAATAACATTATGCGGGCCACAGTGGATGATTTTAACCGTTTCATAGTCGGTAACTACCTACAAAAGAAAATGTAAAATCATAATGACTCAGTACATTAAATACTAATATAATATATTTAGGTTAGATTAGATTAAGGTTAGAAGGTGTCTATTTACTCTTCGTTTTAAGATTCTCATGTCGAACTTTTCGGGGAACACGGAAATAGGTAGTGTATTCCATATTTTATTTGTACACATGATACAGATGGTGACAACTAGCCAGGCGGGCATAGAAAATGATCTACCACCAAACAAAGCGAGTATCGATAGGTACCACCCGGGAACTCTGGATTGTTAAAAGGGGGCGGTTAAAAGTTCCTTGTGAGTGCCGATAGCTCTGCCGGGAATCGAACTTGTGACCTCCCAATTGTCAGTCTAATTGTGTAATCACTAAGTTCAGCCGGTGAAAAGTCCTTATAATGCGAAAGCGTGTTAGTTTGTTCTTCCTTCACGTCGCAACGGGTTGTCCGAATGATTTGATTTGGTATCGTGATTTATAGGATGGATGGCACGTGGATCTTTGGGAACTCGTCCTGTCGCATTATCCCCTCGGTGAATTGCACTCGTGCCATTTCTTTCTTACACAACAAATGACTTACCAACAGAATACATGACGAGCGCGTGCTCGTTGATGATTGCGTTGTTGAGCACTATGGATTCCTTGATTCTGACGCCCGCTTTGATGGTCACTCCTGCGCCGATCGACACGTTAGGTCCGATCTGGAAACAGAACAAAGCATACAACTTTTTATGTATGTATGTATGTATGTGAGCATAGCTCGTTCCATAGCTCCACCTCCGTGTACTAATGGCTAAATGTTGGATTCACAATCCGGAGGTCAAGGATTCGATTCCCAGTACCAGTACCTATCGGTACTCGGTTTGGTTGGTGGTAGGGCATTTTCTACGTCCACCTGGCTAGCTACCAGTTATCTAAGTCTGCCGCAAAACAGCAGTGTTAATAACACTGTTGTGTTTCGGTATGCAAATGGTCACACTTACCATCCAACGGCCATATCGTCACTTACCATCAGGTGAGATGAAGGTCAAGTGCAAAGCCATCATACATAAAAAACTCGCCGAGTGATATTGAGCTTGTTTATATATAATCATAAGATCTGTTTACAACTGTACAAGCATTGTCGTAAATGAAATTTGACGAAAGAAAGATTTGTCGAAAAGAGAATTTGAGGAGCAGTGACTTAGATGAACAGTGAATTTGACATATGTAACTTGAGCCAAATTACCACTGCTGCTTCACGAAAGAAAGACTTGAAGAAAAGAGAATTTGACGAGCAATAACTTAGATGAACAGTGAATTTGACATATGTAACTTGAGCCAAATGAACAATGCTGTTTGACGAAATAAAGACTTGACGAAAAGATGATTTGACAAAAAGAGAATTTGACGAGAAATGACTTAGATGAACAGTGAATTTGACATTTGTAACTTGAGCCAAATGAACAATGCTGTTAAACGAAATAAAGACTTGACGAAAAGATGATTTGACAAAAAGAGAATTTGACGAGCAATGACTTAGATGAACAGTGAATTTGACTACTATATTAATTCTGTGAAGTCCACGCAGAAGTTGCAATCAAAACCTAGTAAATAATAATACTGACCACAGCTGTGGGATCGACGGTGGCGGTGGGATGCAAGTAGACGTCCTGTATGATCTGGCAGGGCGTCGCGTCACCTGCGCCCGCGCACGACACCCTGTTCTGGCCGCGGTTCAGCTCCAAATAGTGCCTGTTCGCGTATATAGCCGACCCAGCTGTCTTCACTTGAGACCACCAGTTCGTCACCTACAAAATAGAGAAGAGTAAATAAGCACCTTCATAGATCTAGAGCATTCCCACCTCCTCGCCGCTCCCACTGTTATTCCTGTTTTTTATTTTAGCCAGGATCTACAGCGGTACACTTGAAACGCGTCCACTGAAGGTGGATGAATTTCCTACGGACTCTAAAGCTATCTTGGGACCCCAGACTCGTTTAAATAAAGAAATAGGGTGGAGTGGTAAAGACGTTCCAAACCCCCCAATGGTAAATGGGAGATAGCGCAAAATCGAAAAATCAACCATAAGGTCACCTACTAATGGGAGGACGGCCGAGTGAAGCCCGACCGCCCGGTTTTGGAATACACCACGGACAGCGCCATGCAGTGAGTGCGGGTAGCTGAGGGCTACTTTAAGTAGTACGACCAGTAGTACTCATGGCAGAAGCGCTTGAATGCTCGGAAGTTGCGGCGCGTTGAGACGAGATCGCCGTAGTAGACCGGATGACCACCCGAATCGATACCGTCCAGCATGAACTCGCGTTCCTGACTCCACAAATTAGATCTAGAGCAAAGAATACCCATCTCAAGTAGATTAGTATGGTAACAACTCTAGTATGCCATGCTGTTTTACCTGCATCGCGTACAGCTTGTTTGTGCCGGCCAGTGGCGCCAGCACGTCCTGTTCCCACGACATGTACTCAGGGTGTGGGATGCTCTGTCCGTTCCCACTGAACATAAACATGAATAAACTTCAACATTACAGTCTTCTACATAATAATAATAAGTTTATTCATTAATCATCTTATACATATTTTAACTTATTGATAGATACGAGGGGCATACCGAAAAGATCGGTAATCGAGTACTTTCGATTTAATTAGATTAAAAACTCTTTTTGATGAATAAACACTGGTTAGTTGAAAATCGAATACAATTGACAGAATTTAAAAAAAAATTTTTTTTAAAGAACAATATCAGTTTGAAATTGATAGGTCGATAAAAAAATGGAGCTTACAAGAGAAAGTTTCCGTGCCATAATTTTTTACAACTTTCGACGAGGATTATCTCAGGGACAATGTCTCGCTGAGCTTATATCTATATTCAAGAGTGAAGCGCCTAGCCAGACGACAATATATCGCTGGTATTCTGAATTCCGGCGTGGACGTGCTTCTCTTGGCACCGTACCTTCCACAGGCCGGCCAAAAACAGCGGTTACACCAGAAAATGTCGCTGTTGTGCGCCGAATGATACAGGATGACCGACATATTACATATGAGCAGATTCGGGCTACTTTAGGGATAGGTATGACTGCGATACAAACTGTTTTACATGGTGAACTGGGAGTGAGAAAGCTAGTTTCCCGCTGGGTGCCCCATAATTTGTCCGAAGAGCAAAAGGCGGCTCGTGTCAATTGGTGCCGGTCTACTCTGCAACGCTTCAACGGAGGAAAGTCAAAAGCAGTTTATAACATTGTCTCTGGTGATGAATCATGGATCTATTCATATGAGCCAGAAAGAAAGCATCAGTCGGCTGTCTGGGTCTTCGCAGGTGAGATCAAGCCAACAAAAGTTGTCCGCTCTCGCAGCGTATCGAAGAAAATGGTCGCTTCGTTTGTCGCGAAAACAGGACATGTAGTCACAGTTCCCTTAGAGGAACGGAGAACGGTTACCGCTGATTGGTATATAACGGTTTGTTTGCCACAGATGATATCCGAACTCCGTAGAGGTAACCCGAAACGACGCATAATCCTCCATCACGATAATGCGAGCTCTCACACCGCTCAGAAAACAAGCGAGTTTTTGAAGCAGGAAAACGTTGAATTAATGGATCATCCTCCATACAGCCCTGATCTGAGTCCCAATGATTACTTTACATTCCCTAGAATCAAAGATTTATTGCGTGGTCAGCGGTTTCAAGGTCCAGAAGAAGCAGTGGAAGCATACAAATCGACGATTTTGACCATGTCAACTTCGGACTGGAATTGCTGCTATAATAATTGGTTCGAACGAATGCAAAAGTGCATTAACTGCAACGGAGAATACTTCGAAAAGCAATAAAAATAAATTTAGTTATTTCCTGTATGTATTGTTTTATATTCCCGATCATTTCGGTATGCCCCTCGTACTATAGAGAACATAGATTGACACGACGGAGTTTCTATGTCGGGATTTGCTATAATCACCGCGCTCGGCCAGCGGATTTGTAATAGCAGCTTAGAACATCATCACCAGCCTATATACGTCCCCACTGCAGGGGCTCAGGCCTACTCTGCTACAGAGAGTGTATGGGCCGTAGTCCACCACGCGGGCCCAGTGCGGATTGGCGGACTTCACATGCCTGTTCAAGACATGCAGGTTTCCTCACGATGTTTTCCTTCACCGTTAAGCAAACGGATAATTTACTTGAATTGAAAAACAACTCATAGGTACACGGCTGGATTTGAACCCGGTACCCTCAGATTGAGAGTCCTTTTACGCAGCTTAGAACCGTACAAATGGCAAGCGCAGATGGCACTAAGCCAGCTAAAGTTTTACGAGAGACTAGCCAAAGCATAAAGCCTATTTGTCGATTCTTCACACGGATATTTTAAACTCTGCAAGTGTTTGTAGCCCTTTCGGCTAAATCAATCTTTATGAAGATTGGGATGCATGCTTAGTCTATAGCAATATTATGCACTTAGGTAACTTTTAAAATGTATAATAGTATGATCATCTCACCTGATGGTAAGTGACAATAATGCCGTCAAATAAATAAATAAATAAAAAAAAGACTGCAATCTTTTTATCAGTAGAGTCTTAAGGCTTTCGGTAGCGCACGCTTATCATCCAACGGCCTTATCGTCACTTACCAGGAGGTGAGATGAAGGCCAAGTGTAAACCAATCATACTAAAAAAACTGGCCACGGGCGCATCGGACTCGCGCACGAAGGGTTCCATATCATTATCTATAAAAATGTCAAAATAATCACGTTTGTAGAACTTTCATATTTATTTTATTCTGTTTTTTAGTATTTGTTGTTATAGCGGCAACAGAAATACATCATCTGTGAAAATGGCACGTTCCGCGAATGTATGGACCCAAGGCCTGGTCTTGTACATTTATAATTTTAAAAGGCCAATATCAAATAAAAGTGATTTAGTTTGTATATTTTGGTTTAGTTTCATTGTACAAAAATATATAAAACCCACGAAACGGGTAAGACTTAACGTTGAAAACAAAGATGGCGTCATTGAAATGACATTTGAGGCTGTCACTAAAATAAATGCAAAAATGCAAATCTGGAATTTTTCTACACATCTTTACATTATTACTAGATTTTTTAAATAGTGTACAAGTGCAGGCCGAATTCAAAACCACTCTTTTCAACTGTCTAACTATCATGGTTCATGAGATACAGTCTGATGACAGACGGACAGCAGAGTCTTAGTAATAGGGTTTTTATCCTTTGGGTATGGAACCCTATAAATGTACTTGAGTTGATTTTTAGCTTTTTCACTGTATTAAGAGTATAAATCTAATAACCTGTAGAAGCCATCTTGCTTCTTCTGGAAGGCGTCTGCCATTGTGTGGAAGACCTGTAGCGAGCAGACGTACACGCCGCAGTTGATGAGGGTGGACACGTAGCTGTTGGGCTTCTCCACATAGTGGGTGACCGCCTTGCTCGAGCCCTGACGAACCATGCAGCCGTAGTGGACAGACTGTTGACGAGTCGCCTCCGTCCCCATTATTGTTACCTGAATTTAAGTAATTCATAATCAACAGCCTATATATGTTCCCATTGCAGGCATACTCTTCCACAGAGAGTGAATGGGACATAGTACACCACGCGAGACCATTGCGGATTGGTAAACTTCACACACACCTTTGAATTTCTTCTCAGGACTGTGCAGGTTTCCTCACAATGTTTTCCTTTACCGAAAAGCCAATGGTACTATCGCGTTTGAAGAATCACATTTTCGCAAACGTGCCGCTAGAGGCGCTGCACAACTCTTCATACAAATCTCACGTAAACGCAAACGATAGTATCGGTTAAAAACTCACACTAGAAGTAGGTGTGTGTTTCAGTATGAAAGGTAGCAGAGAAAGCGGTTCATTAAGCTTGAGGCTTCTGGATGTGCACGCATACCATCCAATGGTCCTATTGCAACTTACCACCAGTAGATTTTCAGGTCATCATACATTTTTTTAAACGAAGTCTGCTTGGGCAATTACAATCACGTTTTGTTGTACGAGCGGGATTCTAACCGGTCTTTAATCTCGGACGAAGGTCTTGCCAACGTACCAATGCTGCAGACCTCTCCTCATGGAACGCCCACAGCTCCTTCAAAGGGAAGTCAGCGCAGACATCTCCGTTCAGCAGGAAGAATGCAGCCGGGTTCCCCGCCCGCACCTGGTCTCTGAAGTGGTACAGGCCTCCACCAGTGCCCAAAGGTGCAAACTCTTGCAGATACCTGAAATAAATCAAAATCAAAATAATATAAATCACAATAATATAAAAAAAACCACATAAGAATGGATACGGACTCCTAATGATAAGGATATTTAGCTTTAAGTAATTTGCCGTGCTCTCAATCTGAGGGTTCCCGGTTTGAATCCAGCCATGTACCTATGCGTTGTTTTTCAATTCAAGTACATCCGAAGGAAAATATCGTGAGGAAACCTGCATGTCTTGAACAAGCATGTGAAGTCCGCCAATCCGCACTGGGCCCGCGTGGTGGACTACGGCCCGTACAATCTCTATAGGAGAGTAGGCCTGAGCCTCTTCAGTGGGGACTTATATAGGCTGTTGATGATGACCTTGGGGCCAATAAGTGGACTGGAAATGTCATTACAAACATTACAGATAAAGATTATGGAAATAAATTAACGCCAGATGTAAGATATGTATTTGTTAGCAGGCAGGTGTCTACAACTCAATGTCAGATGTGTGTGTTTCCATGCCATGTCATGTCAAGCCACCTCAGACAGACCATTAGTGTGTTTGTTTCTTTGAGGCCTCTGGATGTGACCTAAGTGAACTGGCCCCAAGGTAGTTCATTAAAACTATGGCCTTTAATAGCCAAGTGACTCATACCTTATAATAACGTGGTATTCCTTCTGCATATCGCTGACAAATTGTGCCATATGGTTCGTTGTGTACGAGCCTATGATGAGGATCTCTTTACACGCAGGCAACTTGGCACATGCTGCGATGTGGTGCTGTATAAGAGGCCGCCCGGCGAGCGGGAACAGGGGCTTTGGTGTGTCCAGCGATAGTGGGCGGAAACGTGTACCTGGGTTTGGTCACAAATTACATACATGTCACTGGATATATTGAAGAATCTTATCGGGATAATCCGATCTAATAGTTTTAACTACCTCCATGGTCTAGTAGGGACATCATTGTATGTGGAAAATGCAACCAAATTAGATTGGGTTAAATTGTATTTTATAGCATGACAGACATAAAATAATATTAAAAATAAATAATATTTTATTTTATTTTTTATTTAGATTTTGCAAGGACGAATGTCTAAAAATTTAGTTCCTTGAATAGTAAAATGCTTATTAGATTTAGTTTTCTCATTGCATTTTGAACATTTTATTATAGGGGTATATATAGATAATTCAAAATTTCAAACAAGCTCCATACATTATAACACTCTAAAAATAATTTTCCATTCATCTTCCCCATTCACAATCTGGAGGTCCTGTGTTCAATTTCCAAAAGTAAAATCTATGGTGGTAAGGTATTTTCTCCATCAGGCTGTTGTGTTTTTCTATAAAAGGTATCAGAGACAGAGACTATGAAATATCTTGGGGCTTCTAGGTTAACATACTTTCCCTCCTACTGCCTTACTGTCACTTACCATCAAATATAAGATCCTTATATATTTTAACTTTAGTAGTACACTTGAAATTTGAGTGTGTATTACTATGGCTGCTTTAACAAAAATAATAAAAGTTAAAAATTAAAGCGGGTCTCCTATCAAGAAATATGTTTTGGGGCATTTCTTGCTCAATCATGTGGAAAATATTGTACAGTATATAGCCCTTCGTGTGCGATTTCGATCCGCACTTGGCCGATGTTTTAAATAATATATATTACATACTTTCAATAAATAGAAGTACTTTGCAATGTAAAGAGCTTGAGTAAACCAAAATTAGCATTCAAAAATTTTAATATATATATATCAGCCTATAAAAAATCATTCAAAGCTCTTATTATTAAGTGCTGAATATTTATTTAACATGTTAAATAAAGTCTAAACATAAAAACTACATTAATAACCTATAAACTTTAAAAAATAATATACGTGGAAAAATATAGCATTTAAACCTTCAGAAGCATGTATAGCAAAATTACAAGTTAAACAAATTTATTACTATGAAATGTATGCGTAAATAATTTGTATTTTCCACACGAATAAAGATAAAACCGGTGACGTATAGCCATTAAAATTTTTATACCTTTTTGTGGTCCTCCAATAAGAATTACAGCTTTCAGCATTTTGAAACAAATATTTATATTATCCCAAGAAAAACTGAAGATAAATTCGGGGAATTGTAAGTAAATTTTCAATTATTCGTAGCTTGTTTACGGTACAAACATTCCCAAACAACACGTCAGCCGACATAAATGTCACTGTCAGTCAAGTGTCACATTTGTAGTAGTTTAATTCTCCCGAATGGGAAGGCAAAGGAACAAAGCCATACAGCCTACTCTGAACATATCTTTTCTTCAGTTTTTTTCAATAAAATGTATAATGTGTTGCTGGCCTGGTTTCAACATAATTCGAAAGAATCCATATGCCGAATGTACTCGACATGGTAAACCATTTCGATCGCGTCGAGCCCTTGCAATTTTGCGTAATCGATACTACAACACCGTCCTTGGCACTTTTTGCACTATATCACACCATTATAACACAAAAAACACACATTATAACACAAAATTGCAATGAACCACCATTATTCAAGTTCGCGCCAAGAATCGTGTCACACTTGTGTCTTCTAAGTAGTCTGTGGTCATGTCAATAAAAAATTTTTTATTTATCCTGTACAGGATAGGCAACAATTGTTAGCACTTACAGTCACATTTGTCCTATATCCATTCCACAGACCACGTCCGGGATGATTGATGAAGGAGACCATTACGATTGAGTATACAAGAGGTAGCAAAGAAACGAACTCACGTTCTTAATAAATTATTTCTCTTTATTTCTTCTTTTCTTATTTATTTTGACGGCCTCTTTGTCCTTACGGCTACATGCTCGGACTAAAAATCCAGAGGTTTCAGGTTCGATTCGGTTTAGTCGGGCAATTCATTTATCCGCCTGGCCACCTACCACCGTGTTACCCAAGTATACCGCAAAACAGCAGTATTAATAGCACTGTTGTTCCTGTATGAAAGCAGAGCCAGTGCCACTTCAGCTTAAGACTTTTCTGGGTGCGCACGCATACTATCCAACCAACACCACCAGGTGATTTTAAGACGCGTTCAAAAAGAACTAGAAACCGACTTGAACTGCCCTAGAAGTTTACTTTTATTATGGCAATGCTTATAAATCAGCTGTCTAATACACACTTAACATTCAAATGTATCTCAAAAAGTACTGAACCGATTTTGATGAAACTTGCAGCCTTCCCTAAGTTGAACAATACCTAGTTCAACAAAAAAGAATTATTTAAATTTAACTTGTAGTTCCGGAGATACATACATACGTACATTACATAGACTTTTGAATTTCGGCACACTTGTTTAGAAGTTGATAAACGAAAACTAGGCAGTTCTGGAAATATTACATATGTACAGGTTGAATTAATGACCTCCTTTTTTGAAATTGGTTCAAAGCCGCGACGACGATCGAAATTATTCTCCAGTCTACTTTTTGAAGGTAATATGACGCTCTCTAAGGGGCTGTTGTCTTATGTAAAAGCCTATAAGCACATACTGTACTACATAAACAAGGACGCGAGAAAGTAATCTGCCAAAGGTACATTACCTTGTTGCGGGTTAAAACTAATTCATATGTAAGTCGAAATTTATTATTAAAAATCTACTTCCATTTCGATGACGAATTGCCTTTTTAAATAATAATATCAATTCTATAATATACAATTGTATTTACACCTTATTTTTATTTTTCTGAAAAAATTATGTACATTTTTAGGTCTGCTCTGTCCGTCTGACTGTCCGCGGCTTAGCTCAGAGACTCTTACTACTAGAAAGCTGTAATTTGGTACGGGTATACATATTAATGACGACAACAAAGTAGTAGAATATGTAGATTTTTTGGGTAGCACATAACGTGGGGATTATACATATTATGGATTATAATGCCAGAAAACGAATTTTTTAAAGACGTGCCGGCGCCTTTTTTGCACAGCGGCTTACACCCATATTCTAAGTCAGCCTCGCCGTACAGCGAACACCATGCCGCACGGACTAGCCCTAGACGAAGTGTTCACTTTGTAAATATACGTTTTTGTTTTTTATTATTAGTATTGTATCAGTTTGTAATTGTAAATAAGTTTCTATTTTGTTCAGAAGTTCATTCAAACAAGAATAATAATAAATTTTTGTAGATAATTCCTACTTACCTACCTAAAACCACTTAAGAGGATTGTCTGTTTAGAGCACGTAGCCGCGTTCAAGGTTACATTGTTTTGTAGCTGTCCCTATCCGAGCCCTATCCTACCCGAGCGCGTACGGTGAGACAGCATACACTACGCGAAGTTATCCACCCGTTATTTGGATGTTTCGTAGTCCAGGGATCATTTGAAGGATACAATATATTATATAACCATTTTTTAATACAGTATACTAATGAAAGTTCAGATGTCGGTGGTTTTTCCAAATTGTTCTAAATTGATTCATACTCTTGTAAATCAGGTTCAAAGTTCAATTCTTTGACGCCCTGTAACTCTGGAAGTATATATTTAAACGAAAATCTGACTCACCACCGACACAGATATTTGTTTCTAGATTGTGTCTTGAAAATTTCATAGCTTAATACTCAAAATAAGACTGGACTACGTTTGTATGGGCGCTTTGACACCAGCATACCCTCTTAAAACCTATCAAGCCAAATTCTTGACAAAGTTTCTTATATTAATGGTAGCAGAGATTCGTATTTACTTTATTGAATCTATTTTATTGCACCCGCTTAGTTAAAAGAAGGTGCGAACCAAAAATATCCTCAATATTACTAAATATAAATAGACATAGTATGAATAGCAAACACATGGTTATTAATAATTTCACTGACTAATTATACATCACAACAAATCAAGTCGAGGACGCGTTGTAAACAACCTGTAGCGACATCTAGTTGAGTCAAAAGACAACTAATGCAAAAATTTAAATTTACCGCCGGTCACATATCCGTTTGGATTCAATGCTTCTTTTATATGCCTAGAATGTTTATAATATAAAAATTATCATACAAATGGAATTGTAAAATAATATTGATTTGTATTCTTAAATGAATGAATAAAATCTTTAAACGAATCGGGCAACAGTGCAGTAGCAGAAAGAGAGCGCAGACTTTCAACCGCCTCTACCCACTCAAACTAACAATTGGGTATGTAAAGATTTTTAAAAGGCATGAAAATAAAAAATCCATTTGGAGATATTTTGATTTTATATCATATGTTCTCATTTACTTTTCGAATTAGTTAAAGTTATAATCTGAAAAACACAATGACATTCATTTGACCCCACATTCATACATTTCGTAATGGAACAGATTTCTAAATACTCAAAACTTGCAAAGTAGGATTGACATTGATAGTTGACACTTTTTTGACATACTAAGGACACCAATTTCATGTTTTATATTATTTTTAATCAAACTAACTCGTGGGTGGTTCGCTTCCAAAGAGATTTAAATATATATATATGTCTTTGTTCGCTTCATAGCGTATGAACTTATGACGTCATAAGTTCACGCGGTGTCGTGATCAGGGTAGAACCAAAACCAATGAATAAATCTTATATCCAGTGATCTTAGAAGCAAAATATTCAAAATAGTTTTTAGTTTTTCTTAGTGTTTTCATCCAAAATATGACATAATATAAACGCGAATAATTTTTGGGCATACCCAATTCGGAAGTCCGGGATCGATTCACAGTGGGTCGCTACTCGGTTTGGTTGGTGGTGTGGCATTTTCTATGACCGTCTGGCCAGCTACCACCATGCTACCTAAGTCTGCCGCCAAACAGCAGTTTTCTGTTCCGGTAAGAAAGGAAGCACAGCCAGCGCCTGGTTGAGGCTTCTGGGTGCGCACGCTTAAGCGTTACCATCCAATGGCCTTACCGTCACTTACCATTAGGTGCGATGAATACCAAGTTCAAACCCATCTTTTTTTTCCTTCCTGGGGTGGTTTCCGCACTTAGCCAGGTGGTGGCCATTGTGCGTGGGGGGATGGAAGTGGTGGCGGCTACTCCAGCCAGCCGATTTCTTCCCATAAGCGCACGAGACGCTTGATGTCTCTGCACGCCTCCTGGAGTGATCCCGGATTGTTCAGGATCGTCGCCCGTTGTGTGGCCACGCTGCTGCAGGTCGTGACCACATGGGCGGAAGTTTCCTCGGCGACCATGCACCCTCGACACAGGGGGCTGTCTGTAATATTCATGTTAAACATGTGTGTGTGTGCAAACCCATCATATGATCATACATAAAAAAGTCAAGTGGGAGTCGGCTTCGCACACCGAGGGTTCCGTATGGAATATGAATAATTAACATACTTAAAAGCATGCTCTATCGAAAATATAAGTCTGATTGAAGGACCAACTTTCTTTTGCGGTTACATTACATACCCGATGTATGACTTCCAACTACAAAGTTAAGTTTGTAAACATAGCATAGCTTTTTTTATGTGTTATAATTAAAAAGTCCTGGTTTTTAGATTTATTCCTATGGTTGTGCTGTAAGACCTTGCTTCTTGCCTTATATCAGGATTCTAGTCAACGGGAAGTACCCTATAGGTTTTGGTTCCATTGCGTTTTGTATGGAAATATTCTAAAATACAGCTATATAATATATTTTATTGCGTCAGATCTAAGGGACAGCAGACTTGACAATTTGATATTAATTTCAACCTGATAATTCTCCACACGCTCCTGAAAAAAGGGGGTTATTGATTAAAGCTCAATATTTCGCAAACTGATCCTTCAATGAAAAAGCTATGTTTACAGACCCTCACTGTTTTCAATCCTCAAGATATAGATAATGAATGGGGGCCACTCTTTAAAAAAAATCCATCCTTTTTTCCACCTCTTTGTCGGCTTGATTACTTTGTATACCCGTACCAAATTACAGCTTTCTAGTAGTTGTTTGACTACGAAACCTAAAAATGGGGAACAAGGGACAATAATTAAACATTCATTTGAAATAGTACTTCAAGGACATTAAAATTGCATGACGTCGACCAAAATCGTTCACAGAACTATTTTAAGACGTTTTAGGCCGTCGGAGCTAGAAATAAATTAGCTAATTCACTAAAAGGGCCGAAGGAGTATACTCGTAGCTTAGAGAATTAGTAAGAAGGCGCAGTTAGTGATTCCGTGTTCCATATCTCTTGAATGCAAACTAAATTGGAGGAGACGTTTCTTTCTCCTTTGATCTGGTATATTATTTGTGTACAGGGTCGAACTGAGTTGAAATGTGAGGGGGTCACCGCTTACCAAAATGTTGGTTGATATAATCGAGAATTAGTTTCAGAACCTTAATTATAATGATTTATCTCAAGTAATTAGAACAAAAAAGCCACTAGTCTCTATGAGTCCGAATATCGTAAGCTGAACTAACCCACACAAGCTGCCAATAAATTAAAACAAGAATCAAGCATACATTTTAAACCACGCATACCTGAATCTTTTTCTTTCATCATAAATTAATTATCTGATTGTCCATCGGGCATACAACACTAAACAGTTTCGTGACGGCTTGTCCCCTCTCTAGTATTCTTTGAGATTACACTGTTACCCATGAGGGAATAAGGTCCACACAGGTGGTCTGGATTGGTGGACCACGGGGAAGCACATCTTTCACCAATACTTTAATCATAGATCAAAAAGTCACGTGCTAAGTATAAGGGAGTTCACACTTACGGCACAGCAACAGTTGAATTGGAGCTTCCCATACTAGCTCATAGCTTTTTAATTCACTATAAACTGATTGGCTTAGGGAATAATCGGTCGAGTACATATTAAAATAATATTGAATCGATAAATTATAAAACATACAATGTACATGAATAGTTACCTCTCTTATATTGCAGTGCCTTCAGACAAGGTCCATAACTGCGTCATATTCTGTAGCAACTACTGCAAACCTATGGAATGCAATAAACAAATTGAGTATTGAGTACTTGCACCCAAGAAAATACTTGTTTGGCTTGCGATTCGAATTGCTATCGGGGGGTCTCATACACGTGACCCTCTACTTAATCCGTTTTATTCTAGCCTCGCCAGAAGGTAGGACTCAGACGCCTAAAGATCGATATTCGTAGCCAGTCCTTATTGAAACGATATTGCCTTTGATTTCTTCTTGTTGCTTCAATCTTGGAAGAGAATCGCACGTTAAGTGGATGCTTGAATGTCGAGATTTTTTTATTAGAATGGCTTTCATTTGATTTTTTCATTCGATTGTTATTCCGAGTCGTGCAATTCTCGATTCATAATGGGCTCTGCCCACGTTTTGTCCGTGGGTGTCATAAAGGAATTGGGTACTTAAATAACAATTATTAACGACGAAGTGACGAAATTTTTCGAAGTGGTTTAGCTGTTTGTTATTTTAAATCGAATGCAATTTAAACCAGAGCAAGATTTCGTGAGTAATGAGCTCTCATATTATCAAAAAAGGGCCTCATATTTACTACGACTATTTCGAGAATTAAAGATTATCGGCCGCCCTATATTGGGGGGCGGGCGGCACAGTAACATATTTTTAGCTTCATGATTTCAAGAGACATGGTAGAGCATGGCTAATGCTGACATTGTCGGGCAGCGACGCCTTTATCACATGACAATACTCTGTACTATAGTGACTTCTTGTTCTTAATGCCAAGTGGCTTAACATTTTCTATGAGGAACACGCAATGAACAGCTATTAAATAAAACCTCATCTGTAACGTACTCGAACTGCTCAGACGATATTTGACACGTTATGCACTGAGAGTATCTGTCATACTTATTGGATGAAATAACATAAGACAGAGTGAGATAAATATACATTCCATTCGTCAAAACGAAGCAAATGGCGCCACTTGGGTTAATATTTTTCGACAAAAAGCTTTTCTTAAGAACTGTATTATTTAACCTCTGGACAAGTAACAAACATTTCAATTGTCAAAAACCGGGTCGCTGTGTTACCAGACGTGCAAATGTTGCTATTGTCATCTCTTTTTAACCGACTTCTAAGAACGAGAAGGTTATCAATTCGACGGGTATGTTTTTTTTTAAATGTTTGTTACCACTGAACTTTTGACTGGGTGAACCGATTTGGATGATTCTTTTTATATTTGAACGTTGGTGCTTCCCGTGTGGTCCCATTTAAATTTGTCCAGTTCTGACAACGGCATCCATGAGAAAAAATAAATCTTAAATATGCCTTAGTAAATGTAGACTTTTAGTAGAAGTCGGTTTCCAGTTCTTTTTAAACGCATTTACTTGTAGCATCTATAACAATAGCAAAGTGGTGTAATGTTAATAGCCTTCATAGTACAGTGGCTGCCAAAGTTTAATTGAAATTTCCATCAACACACTACATAAAATCAAGCTAGAGTGAATGTGACATGGTTCAGAAGTGGATACATATTTTTGTACTCGAGTGTACCTATAATATACTCGTAAAACTTTGACGTACAGTACACTCACGTGGACAATACAAATTGCACTCATTTTGCAATTGCATGCGTATAAGCGTAGTAGAGGCAATTTAAAATAAGAGAAGAATGACTTATCTAGTTTCTCGCTCACACCACGTTGTTTTGTATAAAGACGTCACAGACACAGTGGGTCAATAGGGTTCCATTGTTCAATGGACACGGAACCCTAAAACGAAACATCACGCTTATTTCAATCGTTTTACAAGTTGAACAGAACATGACTTGTTAAGTTCGCACAAATGGCGGTCCCGTGTTCACCTAATGCGAGTCTATTGTATCTATTGTTCGCTATGTAAGGGAAGTTCAACGGCGCTTGTTTGAGGGCCTCCTTTGATAGCCGATAGAAACAGTAAATGATTGATTGAGGTGTCTAAAATGAAGTTGGTTCAGTGGATTCATGTTTGATCTTATGACGTTTTGTTTGTTTCGTGATTAGATATTTTAATCCGTCTAATCTGTTTAGCATTACACGGTTTTTTAACCTCCCAATAACAACGAAAAATAAATGCTCATAGAAAATTTTAACGTAATAGGAAAGCTTTATAGAAATAGAAAAATTCACAGTTCATGCAGCCACAATCCTGTGCCTGTTTCCACTAATAACAAATTGATTGGTTTATAGTTTCTAATTATAAATGAGGAGACGAAGATAAGAAAAAACTAGTATATTTCTCAAAAAAGTTAAAGATTATTAATATTTTTAGAAAATGGATTCGAAAAAAATAGGCATTAGGTCACGTGACAACGAACACGAAGAACGCGTCGCAAGAAAGTGTGACGTCACGCCTCGCAAAACATCATTGTTGTTGTTGACGTTTTCATACCACAGAGCAGGTTATTTCGCGGGCTGTGACGTCATTCAAGACGCCATGACACTATTCAGCGTTTTCGAGGGAAATATAAATTGCTTTTTTTAAATACAAAATACGTAATGTAAATTTTGCTTTTTCTTTAAAATATAGCTTTTTGGGGATATAATATAGATTAAAGTATATAATTAACCAAGTTTTCAAATTTTGTCAACTAGCCTATTGTGGAACTCGTTGCCCCGCACTGTACGCGACAGTAAAACTGTTTATATTTTAAAGAAAAACGTCAAGGAACATTTATGTGTCTTACAAGTAGTTCATAAGTTATATTATTGTATGTATGTATGACTATAGATATATGTAAATATTTTGTATTTCGTATTTATGTAATCGTATATTGTATTTAAGTATATCAAATTAACACGCCTGACGGCCCTCCTCTCTTCACAATGTCTCGCTTGACCCAGGACTGCTGTAAGAAATTTCTTATATGTATAAATAAGCTGTTCCTTTTGTGTATATTTTCTCTGTTTTTTGAGTGTTTTGTATATATTTTCTGTGTACAGTAAAATGTTTAAATAAAATAAATTAAAGTTGACTATTCAAATACCATTAAAGTTTTCAGTTTCAATTGTAAAAAACCGGGTGGCTGTGTTACAAGACGTGCAAATGTGGCTATTGTCATCTCTTTCTAATCGATTTGGGTCTACTAACTACCGTTCTACTGGTTGACCTTATTATATCAGTAAACACTATCAATATGTTTACTATAATATGTTGCGAAGGCTCCTTTTCTCGCGAGCTCTCATTACGGACAACGAGGTCGAGAGTGTGGTGGAGAGGCTCTTCCTCATGCGCTACCGTCCCACGCACACAAATCAAATTACCCTCCCGTCCCACAGTTGACCGCCCCTGCATTTAGACGTAGGTAGTGTATGGGTGGTATATTAATCTAATTTCACATGCGTGCTAGATAATAGACTGAATTAGAGCATCTGAATGGCCTAATGTACCCAAAAGTTTGAGGTTAGCGCTAAGCCGTTACATTGCCCCGTATTTCTTTATAACACTGTTCCAATTTGAATTGTGAGATTTTTCGTCGAATTAAAAAACACGGCTAAGTACGTGTCGGTTTCGTTCTCGACATCCGTATAGTACTCGCACAATAAGTATGACCCTCTGAAGTTAGTAACAAAAGACCGATGGGAGGCAAGGCAAGTTAGCGGGTGCAAAGAAATGTCCTAGTGTTTTATGTTATCTAGGGATACTTATTATCGTAAATAATACACACACATTCCGTCTGTACATGTTTGAAATTCCGGAGAGCTAACTTCAGAGGGGCAAACTTATTGTGCGAGTATGTATCGCCGTACAATATTTAACACAAGATCGAGTTAAAAACTCCGACAGTTTGTTGTAGATATAAAAAGAAGAAGAAAAAAACAATCATTATTTTGTTAAGGCGATTTGGACGATAAAAGTATCATACTGCATTTTTTACCCGACTGTGTCAGGAGGAGGGTTATGTTTTTCGAGAGTATGTTTGTATGTACAATTGTTTGGCACGCTCTGCGTCCTGAACGGCTTGATGGATTTTAGCTTGAGAGGTGTCGTTAGATTCGTATTTACTGTGAGAGTGTCACTGGGTAAATCAAAATCATAAAAAGTTAAAAAAATTACGCAGTCTGCTTTTTAAAATTTACTTTTCATACACTTGTTGTAGACGTGGAATTAACAATCGTCAACCGTATATTTCTGGCATGGATACACCTTACAAATACCATCCACCATTTCGAAAGGTAAAACACCGGCCAAGTGCGAGTCGATCTCACGTATAGAATACAGCACCGTACATAATATGAATAATTGACATTGAAAATAGCCAAGGTCACCGAACAATGCTTTAACGAAAATATAAATCCGACGGAATAATTTAATTTTTTTGGTGTGATATAGGTACTTAAAAATTATTATTTTTAGATTTATTCCTATACTAAATAATAAACCTTGCTAATTTAATTTCGCCATTTTGGATTTTTTTCTTCAAGATGGCGGATGGAAGGTATTTTAAGCTCCATATTCAAATGTACCCTACCCTGTCCATGTCGAGAAAAAAAAAAGTTTATATTATAGCCAAAAAATTAAACAGTATTGGTGGCCGAAAATCTATTTTAAGCTTTGAAGCTTGTAAGAGGTTTCCGCTCTTCCGTTAGCATAAAGGGGTTAATTACAATAAGACGACTTATTTACTAACAAACACAAAAATATAATTGTGTGTGTGTGTTATTGGGTGTGGGGTAAAATTAAGTGATAAAATGTATAAACGATTCAGTCTCATCATAAGTTCGGGTTTTTAGCCATATAGTAATCATAGATACCACTAATAGATGCTGAGATAAGCAGTTTGTAACAGAAAGACCTTAAGAGGCTATGCTGTTGTCAAAGCGTCCATACAAACGTAGTCCAGTCATATTTTGAGTATTAAGCCATGAAAATCTATGAAATTTTCAAGACACAATCTAGAAACAAATATCTGTGTCGGTGGTGAGTCAGATTTTCGTTTAAATATATACTTTCAGAGTTACAGGGCGTCAAAGTATTATATTTTTCGGTAATAAAAAGCCCCAACTTTGGACCTGATTTACAAGAGTATGAATCAATTTAGAACAATTTGGAAAAACCACCGACATCTGAAATTGCATTAGTATACTGTATTAAAAAAATGGTTACATAATATACTGTATCCTTCAAATGATCCCTGGACTACGAAACATCCAAATAACGGGTGGATAACATCGCATAATGTATGCTGTCTCACCGTACGCGCTAGGGTAGGATAGGGCTCGGAGAGGGACAGCTACAAAACAATTTAACCTTGAAACCGACCACGTGGTCTTACCAACATAGCCTCTTAAGGATCGGCCGCATTTTGGTTCGGAATTCTAAATAGACAAAATTTCACGAAATCTGGGCAAAAGTAGTATTAGGTAAAATTAGATTTACACTTTACCTACTTTTACCTAATTTACCCTTAGGAAATAGCCCCGAAAGATTCGTCCCCAAGACGCTATTGATAATGAAACGTTACTTTACCCGGTCCTACCACCTTTCACCCGGGCCTAAGAAAAGGTTCCGTATATTTTCCCGAATGTCTTAATTGCGACTCGTGTGAGTGAAGTATTCATGAGTCGGCCGCTAATGGCTGCCTGAATAGGTTTCGGCGTGAAACGGGAATGGGGAAATGAGTTGGGTCGGGAATTTACCGGGGTTTAAAGTTTGAAGAGCGGTTCGAAAATTGAAAAATAGGTATGAGTTGAAATCAAATCAAATTACACAGAATAAAAAAAGGTTTGACGAACGAATGCAAATTTTTGAAGCAATATGTGTTGAAGTCAAACGTGATTTCACAGTCAAAAGTAGGTTATACGGCTCCGTGCCCTAGTAGCTACACATTTGAATTGGCGGTCAGTCAAGTCAAGGTTAAGTGGTTTGCGACATTTTTTATGTCCGCCTGACTAGCTACAACCATATTCCCTCAGTCTACCACAAAACCGCCGACATGGCAGGTAGCAAGCAGCAATGATACTCGTTTTCTAGCGTTTTAATTTGATATAATACTTTGACGTATTTAGTTATCGAAACCAGCTATTTTATTTTAAAAGACAATGATACAAGTAATTCACAATCATTCTAACAGCCTGCACAATTTCGGAAATTTCTTCGCGCTAATATCCTTGACATTTTACTTTTTTTCTCGTCAAGCAAAGAAATCTCCGCATACAGTCTGCTTCGTTATCCTGTTTTAGTTTCACGGTGTTGTATCACAGGGCTGTAAATAAAAGGCATCATTACTTGACTAACGAACGCACTTCGGCAGCCGTGCCCTCCCTCCCTCGCATAGTTACTCGGCAACGGCAAAATAAATATTTGCCAGCTTATTCAGCCTGGAACGAGGCTTGAATTTCGTCGTTTTGTGATGCTGCAGCGCTGAAGCGATAAGTGGGGGAAATGAAATTGGAAAATGCAGTATTTTCTCTTTTTAGGGTACCGGATCTGAAAAGGTAAATAGGAACCCTTATAGGATCACTTGGTTGTCCGTCTGTCTGTCTGTCAATACCCTTTTTCTCAGGAACGCGTAGAGATATCATGTTGAAATTGATACAGAATACTCAAGCCTGCTGTCCCTTGGATCTATGAAAAAATCAAACTTATAGGTCATCGCAATAAAAATATATAACTGTATTTTTGACCATTTCCATACAAAATGCAAGGGAACCAAAACCTATAGGGTACTTCCCGTTGAACTAGAATCCTCAAATTTGGCCAGTTTTTTTTTATTTTTACAAACTTAGCTTTGTAGTTGAAAGCCATACATCGGGTATGTAATGTAACCGCAAAGTAAAGTTGGTTGTTTAATCAAACTTATATTTTCGGTAGAGCATGATTTTAGTACCTAAGTCAAGTATTCATATTCGGAACCGTCGGTGCGCGAGTCTGACTCGCATTTTACGTTTTTTTTTTTAAATTGATACACTTTATCAGAAGAAAAATTCATACGACAACATGTGAATGAAATATTTAATGTAGAATCGTCTTTATTAGATGTGTCCTATATATTTAGAAAGTACCTATCCTAGACTTTGTACTTGACAGCGTATTACCAAAAACGTCATTCAATTTTTTTTGGTTACCTGAAACTTATTTGACCAGTTTTTCCCGTTCCGCTTATTTACAGCTTTTTACAATTACTTTTTTTCACTTTTGACAGATTAATAACGAGGTAGAAATCGACGTACTGATAAAAATGTTGCAGTCTTGTTTTTTCATTCAGCGGATTACGTGTGCGAAAGCGAGATAGAATTACAGATGCAAGTCGATACTAAATTAGATCTGATCTATAGCGGAGCGGAGTAAAGTTATTGAAACTATAAGATTGTCTCTTCTGGAAAAGGTAATATAATTTGTTGATTAAAGTGTTATAAGCACAAATAAAAGTGCTAAAACATACCAAAATCGGGAATAGAATGAGTTAATAACATCTGAGATTCACAAATACATCGAACCGACTTAACCCGTTCTAATAACGAACAAGCATAAACCAGAGAGTTAAGCAAACGTGAGTAATCTAGGGTATTACTCGATGCCGACATTGATATTTTTGCTAACGCCCCCCTCTCCGGCCCCCCAAGGGCTCGGCTAAAAGCTTGTATTGTAATGGGATTACAGACAGATGCTATGCTGACGGGAGACTAGAACCGGGAACGACGTTGTTTAGTCTATTATCGTAAGCTTCCCCGATTGAATGATTGAATGTAACACAAGCTTTGAAGTTTAAAAGCCCGGCCAAATGTTGGACTCATCCAACAAGGTATCCGAACTGTACATGTGTACAGTTCGGATACCTACCTTTGTTCCCTTGAAATAAGGTTCGTTTTCTCGAACGCATAACTAAGTTTATTTGTCAAAGGTTTCTGATGATTTCTCCATTCGCTTCTAGTTCAATAATTTCTAAAAATATGACTCATCATCCGCATTGTGAGTAGCAAATTTTATTTTTATATTGTTTTTGTTCATCATCAACAGCCTAGAGTCGTCCCCACTGCAGGAGCTCAACATGCCTGCTCTCCTGCAGACAGTGTATGGGCAATAGTCCACCACGCCGGACCAGTGCGGATTGGTAGACTAAAGTTTAGTGTGTAGGTGGCGTCAGTCCTTGAACAGTCGAGAACTGTACCAATTAGTTCCAATGGTTTGGAATGTATGTACAAATGATAAAAATCATTGCGATTGGCTTCTCGGCGAAGGCAAACATCGTGAGGAAACCTGCACACTTTTAAGAAGAAATTCAAAGGTGTGTGTGTGAAGTCTACCAATGCGCACTGGTCCCGCGTGGTGGACTATGTCCCATACACTCTCTGTAGGAGAGTAGGCTTGAACCCCTGCAGTGGGGACATATATAGGTTGTTGATGATGATGATTGTGATGATACAAAGTGTGTAAAACATTTTACTAGAGATACTTTTTCTCAACGTGTATTAATTTTCGTTCGTGCCGTCATGTGTATCGTCACTTAAAGGGATTAATCTTTAAATGAACTTTGGTATTTAGGTGGCTTAAAGTAAAATGGGTGGCACGCATTCAGTTGGGAAACTTAAGAAGATTTTGTCAATACGATTTAAAAGAAATGAATGCTGAATACTGGACTGGACAGCTGGTGAAATAACGCTGTCATCTGGAAAACCACCATATGCTTCTCAGCTTTAGAATACTATATCCCATGTCATCCTGATCTTTGTTGTTCATCCCATAAGTCAAGGATTGATAAGTAACGTTAAGAAGATACTCCTTGATAGATTATATAATAAAATTAAAATAGACAATCAGTGTAAAAAATATAGTATGTAAGCTAGGTTGTCAAACTGGGTAGCAGTTTCTCCAATGTATACACTAGTTATAAATAAATTTAAAAAGTCTGTGGGTACCGTAAAACCATAGTCTAATGAAGTTCTGTAGAAAGGTGACAAGTGTCCCTATTTTAGGGTTTCGTAGTCAAACAGAACCCTTATCCGCGGTTTAGTGGCAGAATAAAATCTTGAAAATATTTTTTAAACGTGGCTCCCATACACGTAACTTGGGATGAAATATTTTTTTCGAATCTACCCCAATGTATGGACGTTGAATAAGTCTTTTTAAAAGATTGAGGGTCTGGGAGCCTTACTTTTTGATCTAGGGATTCGTTTGCGAAATATTAGGCTTTAAAGTGATAATTTTTATCAGAGTCCCTCTCTATTTTCTAAACTATTGCTTTTAAAAATCTGAAAAATTCACAGTAGTAGTAAATATTCTAAACTTTAAAGGAAAACTATCACGACTAAGGTGGCTTCAAATATTAACGAGTAATAGGCGACCAAATTATAAAATGTACTTGGAGTGGTCAAAATTATTATTTTCGTACAAATTTTACTGAAAATTACTATCTTTTAAACTATTCAAACTACGGAACCCTACACTGCGCGTGGCCCGACACGCACTTGACCGGTTTTATTATTATTATGAGTTTTGTGTACGACGAAGCCTGTAGATATACATTAGTCAATTTTTGCAGCCAATCATAACTAGTCGGTTTATATGGACACATAGAGCACAAACACAACGTTGTCTCCTTTTCACAAAGCGCATTCGTTATAAGAGCGACAAGTACAGCTTTATGTAGTCAACTTCATCGTCAATCTAATGACATATTATCTTTGCGTTAAAAAGTGACACATGTACTGCCTACCTCCAACTTTCATGAACACCTGTCAGAAGCAAGCTTTTTCCCAGGCAAGTTATGAAGTTTTCACTTGGAAATAAATCGCTTCTATACACGCGCCGACAGTTCCACTTTATCTGAATCTTTGGAAACTGAAGAAGCTTTGAAACGAGGTCACCGCTTGTATACAACTTTTTGTTGTTTGAATCTGTTATCTGGTTTGTATATCGAATCGAACCAAGCATAAGGAGTATCAAGATGGCGTGTTATTCCTTACGACGAATAATGCTTGATACTGGATATTGGCATGCTTTAAAAAGTTTTATTAAGCTACATTGAAACCCTAATGGACGTGTCTTTTTAACCGACTTCAAAAAAGGTGGAGGTTATCAATTCGACGGGTATTTTTTTAATGTTTTGTTACCTTAGAACTTTTGACTGGGTGAACCGATTTGGATGATTCTTTTTTTATTTGAATGGTGGTGTTTTCCGTGTGGTCCCATTTCAATTTGTTCTAGTTTTGACAACGGCATCCATGGGAAAACGATATAAATCTTAAATTTGCATTAAAAGTAGACTTTTAGGGTAATTGAAGTCGGTTTCCTGTTCTTTTTGAACGCATTTACTTGCGTGAGAATCCAGAACTCTAATATTAGAGCTATAGGGTCGGGAATGTCATGCTCCGCGTGAGCTCTTATGTTCAAAAACGCGACACAACACATTTCATTCGTTTAAAAAATAACCGCGAGGATTAGAAAAAAACAGGTTGAGAACTAACATTACTATTGCTACCTATTAATTAAAGCAATTTAGATTGCCGTATCTTATGTTGTTTAACAATAATCAGAGGAAATATGATTTTAAGAGGTACTTTCGAAAATAAAATATTTCGACCCAAACTCATTGAATCACGTTTCTGGTAAATGTAAAGTGAAGATAGAGCCATAAAGAAATACATACTTTACTGAAATTCTCCTCCTAGCTAGTTCTATAGCATAGCATTAAACCAAAAAGTCAGTTTATTTCAGAAAATCACCTTAAGAGGCTATGTTGGTAAGACCACATGGTCGGTTTCAAGGTTGCATTGTTTTGTAGCTGTCCCTCTCCGAGCCCTATCCTACCCGAGCGCGTACGGTGAGACAGCATACATTACGCGATGTTATCCACCCGTTATTTGGATGTTTCGTAGTCCAGGGATCATTTGAAGGATACAGTATATTATGTAACCATTTTTTAATACAGTATACTAATGAAATTTCAGATGTCGGTGGTTTTCCAAATTGTTCTAAATTGATTCATACTCTTGTAAATCAGGTTCAAAGTTGGGGCTTTTTATTACCGAAAAATACAATTCTTTGACGCCCTGTAACTCTGGAAGTATATATTTAAACGAAAATCTGACTCACCACCGACACAGATATTTGTTTCTAGATTGTGTCTTGAAAATTTCATAGATTTTCATAGCTTAATACTCAAAATATGACTGGACTATGTTTGTATGGGCGCTTTGACAACAGCATACCCTCTTAACGGGGCTCCGTACTTTTGAGCGAGGAAAACTAAGACTTGGGCTTTCTATCTGGCCTACAGCTGTGCTCATTGGTGCCCCAGGTCTACCAATGCTGTGGCCCACAGCAAATGCACTGAAGGCCATTTGTAGATATCTACAAATCAGGGCACCTCTTATTTAAATGTATAACGTGACATGTAGCCGATACGATACGATTTCAACGATAATAAATTATATTGCAGTGCCTTCAGACCATATCCATATCCACCAGGTCCATAAATGGGTCATATCATTCTTTAACAACTACTGTAAACCTATGGAATGCAATAAACAAATTATTATTATTTATTTAAATCAGACATACATCCATAGTGTTAGTAATCTTAGTGCTGTGTTAGTAATTAAATATATCGTCAGACATGCTACTGGGACACCGGTGCATGTAATGACAGCCAGTGTCGCAGCATCGGTGCGTCGTGTTTTTTGCGTATTGAGTAAATATTGGCACTGCAAAATGTTCCTTAAATGGCAATAGGTCTCACTTCTCTATTCGCGGGGGAAGACACCAGAGTCCCACTTCTTCAGTGAAATGACACTCAAAAGAGATACACGTCTTCATCTGTGGTAAAATAACACCATAAAGTGTCTACAATCTCCACCAGTTATTAAATAACACAGCAACGTGTTCCACTTATCCACCAGTGGTGATATAGCGCCGCTAAGTATCCCATCTCTCAGTGGTGAAACGACACCGAAAAGAATCCCACGTGTTTATCAGCGGTGACATAACACTATACAGTATCTTTATTTTTTTACCAGTGATGAAATTGCACTACATGGTGTCTCGCTTCGCTGATAAAACGTCAGTTCTTCGCCGGTCTGTATAGATTTTTCAATGAAACTACATATTTATTGCTTTAGGATCTATAAGAACCGGGGAATCGTTTCTCATGCCCGCGTCTGAGCGGGAATTTTTCAATTTTCTACGTGCCCGATCCCGGTTGCATGGAAATACGGGATTTTGTCGTTTCTTATTTACCACAATGTAGAAACACATGTCTGTCTGTGTACATTGGCACCTGGATCAATGGCTTTATCATTACCGGGTCACCAATGCGGCTGCCAAACGATGTGACTATGGCCATAGATTATGTATGGCAGTGTTTTTCAATCTTTTTGATTTCACGACCCCTTTACAATTTGAAAAAATTATGGCGACCCCCTTTACTATGTACATAGAAATAATTACTTTAGAACACTATATGCGTTAAAGATTTTACATATTTTGATACATCTATTCATTATTAGGATCTTACACTCAGCAAGAAGCCGCGAGTTTTAAAAGTACGAGGTAAGTCGGTCAAGAAGAGAAATACACTTCAGTTAGAAAATGATTTGATTAACATTTCAAAAATATCACCACGATTTGACAAACTTTTGAAAAATAAACGAGCCCATCCTTCTCAATGACATTCTGTTTTTTATTGTAGTGTAGATAGAACTTTGCCTTTTTCTTCTTGCCCGCGACCCCCCGATCAAGGCTTCGCGACCCCCTTGGGGGCCGCGACCCACAGGTTGAAAAACACTGATGTATGGCAAACCCCCAAAGTTTATAACCTCAAAATTTGTTGACCTAATTTTACTCGTCATTGGCTAGATAACCACAGGTTAAAGCCATTATTTAAAAAAAAAACTATGCCGAAGCCATTTCTTCAGCTTTCTCGATAAAATGTATAATGTGTACATTTTATCGCTTATTTTGGATTCTTGACGAGAATTTCAAAGGCCAACCTTGGTTTCTACATTATTCGAAAGAAACCATATGCCGAATGTACTCGACATGGTAAACTTTTCGGATCGCGTCGAAACCCTCGCAATTTTGCGTAATTGATACTATAACACCGCCCGTGACACTTTTTGCACTATATCACACCATTATAACACAAAAAACACACATAACAGTATTATTAACAAATTACTAAAATTGCAATCAACCACCATTATTCAAGTTCGCGCCAAGAATCCTTAAAAGGTCAATCAATTGTTATTTTCTTTCTTTTTCTTAAATTATGTCATTTCGCACTCTACGGAGATCGCGTCCGTGGAGGTTGGACGCCGTGACAACAGTGAACTTTGAGGGGGGTAGGGGCTTCACTAATGTCACATTTATGCAGGCGGTAAAGATGATAAGTGTAAAATAAAATTAGCGAACTCAATTTCAAATCTATACTATAAATAAAACAACATATCTTAGTTTATACTATACAAACACATAAGTTCGTCATGAAGCTTTTATGAACCCGTGCTTTTGTACAGACACACAGTAGACTAGAATAAATGGTAGACTGAGTACATATATCCAACATTTTAGGGTTCCATACCTCAGAAGGAATAAACCGTCCAAGTGCGAGTCAGACTGGAGCACCGAGGGTTCCGTACAGAATATGAATAACTAACGTACTGAAAATCATAATAAATAGGTAAGGTAATATGCACCGAAAATTTAAAACGAATGCGCCTGACGGATTCAACGAGCAATTGTTAATTTATACATTAGCATATACATAGTATAGAAATAACAAAAGCAAATAATGCCTTACTCTACGCACTAAAGTCAAAGTGGAAATGGGCCGGTCATATAGCGAGGCTTAGAGACAACAGATGGACCTACAGCACCACCACATGGAGAGGACCTCAAGGAAAAAGAAAGAGAGGAAGGCCCTCTACACGCTGGGAGGACGAAATTAAAAAAGGCGCTGGTCCAAAGTAGTGGCAAATAGCACAGGATAGAGAGAAATGGACATCATTGGAGGAGGCCTTTACCCAACCTGGGGACCTTGCTAATTAAACATAGTGTAATAGAAAAATAGTGAATCAAGCAATAGGATCAAAGAAAAATTTTATTTTAATTTTATTTATTTTATTATTATATAAATGATGACAGTTACTGGAACAGTTTGTAAAAGTCATTTTGTTTGATTTCTTCACAGATTAAAGAGATTGCAGATTTGAGTACATGACGATAATTAACATTTGGTGCCTACACGCGTTTCTGAAAAAAAATGGTATTGTCAGACTGACGGCAAACTTCATTTATTTTTTTCGTGCTGAGGCACAGAACCCCATAAAGGAACCCTTCCATCCGACCACCCAGGAACAGTGTGTTGTTCTACTAGTCTCAGGTTGTATCGAACGGCAGCAATTAATCACCCAACCTGAGTCCGGGCTTAGTTGACTTTGGATGTAGACAGCACAGGCACGGATTAAGGGTCGCGACCTAATAAGATTTACCGTCCATCATTCTTCATCATTTTCAGACGGGCAATTGTAATTAACGAGTACGTCTCCCAGACCGATGCAGCGAATGTTTTTAATGTGTGGCCTTGGCCTTTATCTCACCTGATGGTAAGTGGCGATAAGGCCATTGGAAGGAAAGCGGGCTCACTCAAAAGCCTCAAGCTAGTAAGGCGCTGGCTATGCTACAGTTCATACTGGCATATAAAAGTGCTGTCAACACAGGTGTTTGGCGGCAGATTTAGGTAACATGGTGGTAGCTAGCCAAGGCCAAGTATAACGTTTCCTACCACCAACCAAACTTAGTAGCGATAATCAAACCCCCGGTACCCCACCGAGAATCAAATTCGGGACGTCCGGAATGTTAGTCCAAACGTGTGTTGTTTTTACATGAGGGTAAAAGGCGAGTATTGAAACTTTGCGATACTTATGTCCAAAATGAAAATGTCCAAAGACAATGTCCAATAGTAAAATGGTACAACTATAATAATGTCTAATCCAACTGTAAAAATGACTAACTGTATAACATGGAGACTTTACGTGAATGGCTTTACTTTAAGAGTATAACCACAGGGATTCACATAAAGGTTGAAATTTATTACCTACTTATAATACATGCAGAAGACTATGGGACGAAATGTTCTTAATACGTCCCTGTGTAAAGGTCTATTCGGTACTTTAATCACGTAACGTATGTTTATTTAGTAACTTTACAAACTAAGTAGAGACTTTACAAATTATCCTCCGAAAGGCCAGATTTAAATGGAGCGATTACGTATATACATTTAACTAATACAGAACATAATTTATCACCTCTGAAATAGACTTGCGAGTATGTCTGGTGATGCGGGGTATAAAATTTAGTGGACTGTATTTTTTGCGGGTTTTGAGTTGACACAAACACCTCATAAGTAAATGCAAATTTGGATTGCAATTTGTGCAAAATTTTCATTTAGACCACACCAAGTATATTTTATAGTTTGGCCGCCTCCTTAATCATAATAGTTTTCCTTTAAAGTTCAGTATATTGTTCATACTACTGTGAATTTTTACAGATTTTTAAAAGCAATAGTTTAGAAGATAGAGGGAGGGGGGGGGGGGGTGACTTTCTAGTAGTAAGGGTTCCTTGTTGGACTACGGAACCCTAAAAAGGACGATTAAACGTCAAATCAAACCCCGCTGTTTTATTATAAATTTTCAATGCTTTTCAGCGCTACCAATGTCTAAATAAAATATTAATCATCATCAGCCGGGAAAAGTCCACTGCTGAACCGCTTGGATACGGCGACTCCCCGCAACCGTGACGAGCTCATCGATCCAACTAGTTGAGGGACGGACGACTGTACGTTTCCCGGTACGTCGTCACCACTCGAGAACTCTTACTCCCCATCGGTTATCCGTTCTTTGAGCTATGTGACTTGCTCGCTGCCACTTCAGCTTACTGACTCGTCGAGCTATGTCGGTGAGCCTAATATTAGGTATAAATGTTGTTTTCACATAATATGTGTGCAGCTTATAACTTTTATTTGGGCCGTTCACTACAATAAGTCCTCTGGATATAACTGTGGAGGACTAACAATAACAAATGATTTATATTTGGGTAGAATTAAGATTACAAAATAAATATATATCAAGTAATCAACTGGTTACGATTTTGACTTATGACTTGACTGTTTATTTACAAGCGATCGTAGCACTGTCTACGAAGAATACACGGCGTAGCAGCATCGTAGGCGTTCGTATTCGTTGTAGCGTTCATATTTCCGCAACTCGAAGTCCAAGTGGAAAACATTTTGCGATTTGACTTTCCTCAATTATGACGACAGATTGCGTCATACACTTGCAAACCTGTCCATTATTATACAAAAATTGTACTTGTATTGCGTATGCCAAGCCTGGTGACCACAACACAGGAAATTTAATTTTAAAATAGTATAGACGCACCGTCTTTTCCACAACTTCTAAATGTATTTATAATTTATGTGATCTAAACCCACCATAGGATATCCAATTACCAAGAAAACATTGAATATTTTGATCACTGTATAACTAAAATAACAAGCACACAATGAGATCCAGTTGCGTCCCTACTATTGTCGTGGCAGCTACAATTAATTTCAGTCCATTGTCTGAACGGCTAGCGTCTTCTATTGTTTTCTGTTCACTACTTGATAACAATTAATGGAAAACAACGCTTATTCTCCATTTTAATTTGTAAAGATTTTATAGTAATAACTACTTCATTGTTTTATGGTTTAATAAACAAAATCTTCCAAAATTTGACATCACTTAGACACGATTTCGTATCGTTGGTTTACTTAGATGTCTGTTAATCGTGCATCTAAATAATTCCAATTACAATTTTCGTCATACTTCGTATCGTACCTCCCTAGCCAAGCTTGGACTACCGATCCGAAGGTATCGGGTTCAATTCCCAGGTATCAGTTTGGTTGGTGGTAGGGAATTTCCTATGTCTACTTGGCTAGATACCACCATGTTGCCTAAGTCTGACACCAAGGATGCAAATCCAGCGCCTCATTATCTCCATGCTCCCACGTAAAGTCTCCATGTTATACAGTTATACATTTTTACAGTTGGATTAGATATAATTATAGTTATACCATTTTACTATTGTACATTGTCTTTGGACATTGTCTTTGGATATTGTCTTTGGACATTTTCATTTTGGACATAAGTATCGCGAATTTTAAATACTCGCCTTGTACCCTCATGTAAAAACAACACACGTTTGGATTAACAATCCGGAGGTCCGGAGTTTGATTCTCGGTGATGTATCTATCGCTACTAAGTTTGGTTGGTGGCAGGAAACTTTATACGTATGCTTGGCTAGCTACCACCTTGTTACCTAAGTCTGTCGCCAAACAGCTGTGCGTACGCTTTCTATCCAACGGTCTTAGCGCCACTTACCATCAGGTGAGAGGAAGGCCAAGTGTTATCCAAAGAAAAATAACATTTCTCTGCAAATAGATTTGTATCTACAAGATACCGTTATTGGCCTGTTTCCACAATACGTGAGATCGTTATTTCCTATCTGTTGTGTTCAAACGATCGTGTATTACGACAAATGTAATTTATTTCAGACAAGGCTTGGGAAATTGAACGATTTCTTCAGGCATCACACATTTATCTCAGCATCAGCAGGTCAGCGTTTTGTTTTGACTCATCATTTAAGCTTATATAATCCACACTAGGTTTTTTTAAATGTATGATGGTTTTGATGGGCCTCAACCTAATGAGGCTCTGGATCTGCTACCTTTCGTATCGGAACAACGGTACTGTAGAGCAATAGGCCTATGTGGTTATAATCTCCGTGGCTGCGTATGCTGGTTGGCGGGATCTCTGATTTTGAATGTTTTAAATATAGAACGCGGAATAGTGACATTGTTAGAGTTGAGATTGGACTTCGATGTGTCCGCTGCTCGAATATAAAGTTGTTTATAAAGAATACAGTTATTAGAAGAATCCTGTAGCCACCCAGTCTATGTATCCGTAAGCTGTATCATCCAATTTATTATACATATTATATGCGCTTACTCTACGTATTTCGACTTTTTAAACCATTTATTTGTCACAGACAAATACAAACACACATATATACATATATATAACTAATTCATATATTTACAACATTACGATAAATACACATTAAAATGAGAAGGTTCTGTGGCAGGAGCTGTCTCAGTACCCGTTATGCTTTTCTGCTGAAAATCACAACACTGATTTTCAGCCAGCCCCTATTCTAACCAAATTTTAACAACTTGCACGCAGCGATACACAAATATAATTAACTAACTTACGGATAATTATACACACACCACTAATTAATAACTAAACTAATTAATAATAAATTTAGAGACATAATGAACAATATGAAATAAATAAGAAATTAAAATAACATAAGACTATTTTCTACGGGTAGACTGAAACTGAAACGACCTAATTTTTCAAGGGTTTACTTTTTTAAAGGGCTTTCTTGGTTCGAACCCCATACGAGTACCTCTTGCGCCCAGAGCCACGTCCCTTCTTTAGGTAGCATGGCGGTAACTAGCCAAGCGGACTTAGAAATTGCCCTACCACCAATCAAACTGAGTACTGATGATCTACCGGGAATTGAACCCGGGACCTTCAACAATAGTGTAGTATAAATGCGATAACGAGTGTGATTGTTTGTTCTTCTCTTACGTCGTAACGGGGAGTAATAATAACTAGATGTTTTTGTATATGTATGTATAGTTAAGAGGAGGTTAAAATGTATAGTAAGAAGGTCATCATCATCCATCAGCTGGGAAACGTCCACTGCTGGACATAGGCCTCCCTTATGGTACGCCACATCGACCAGTCCCGAGCCACCTGCATCCAGCGACTCCCTGCAATTCTAACGAGGTCGTCGATACATCTAGTAGGGGAACGGCCTGGTAGACGTTTCCCGGTACGTGGTCGCCACTCGAGAACCTTTACGCCCCACCGGTTATCGGTTCTTCGAGCGATTTGTCCTGCCCATTGCCACTTCAGCTCACTGACTAGTCGAGCTATGTCAGTGACCTTCGTTCGTCTAAGGATTTCCGAAGTCCGGACCTTATCACGTAGATAAATTCCGAGCATAGCTCGTTCCATTGCTCGCCGAGTGACTTTGAGCTTGTTTATTCGGCCCACAGTAAAGGACCACGTTTCGGTTCCGTATGTCATCACTGGCAACACGCACTGATCAAAGACTTTTGTCTTTAGACGTGAGGAGGTAAAGTTCAAGTAAATTAAATATGGTTAAAAGTCGGACCTGGAACAGAGTCTTTCCAGTCATCTCGTGGATGCCATAAAATAAATGTATTTGTTAAGAAATTTCAAGTGAGAAATTGAGTGCGCACATTATTACAGCTTAAGTAAATTCCTTTGTGTCATCGCGTTTAGAAATGTTGCCTTCGAGATAACTTTGCGGTTTCACAACAACACCTGCTAATGACGTTTCAGGTAGATAGAGGCTGTCAAAGGTAATTTTAATTAGAAACAAGACACGGGTTGATGTAGGGAGGGGATGATTGTTTCTGCTTTTGTTTTATCATGTGCACAGCCAGGGAACTGATAGTTTTTAGAACAAGCAGATATTTCAGCAGATATTCTGATAGATACAGCGCAAAGAGCGTGTATGCGAGATGAATTTTCAGAAATCTATGTAATTGAGGTTTCAGCGTTATGTCTGTCTGTCTGTCCATATGTCACAGCTACTTTTTTAAACAAAACTATAAGAACTATACTGTTGAAACTTGGTATGTGGCATTAAGATTTTTACACACAAATAGAAGAAAAAACCAATAAATTTGGGGGGTTCCCCATACTTAGAACTGAAACTCAAAAAAAATTTCTTCATAAATTAACCCATACCTGTGGGGTACCTAGTTTGTAGTTTTTTTTAATACATCATAAATCGTAAACCGCAATTTACCTTTCATTCAATCAACTCAAATATATATGGGTGATGGGTTTGCACTTGGCCTTCATTTCACTTAATGGTAAGTGACGATAAGGCCGTTGGATGGTAAGTGTGCACTCCCAGAAGTTTCGAGCTAATGAGGTGCTGGCTCTGCTGCCTTTCATACCAGACACAACAGTGCTATGAACACTGCTGTTTGTTGGCAGACTTAGGTAAAATGGTGGTAGCTAGTTAGGCAGACATAAAAATACAGTACGGCTTACCATCGAATCGAATCCAGGACCTCTGATTTAAAAGTCCAAGTGTGTACTCTCGAAGATGCGAAATATTTTTTTTTCTTCGGAAAAACAAGGTGCTTATTATATTTATCTATTTATAGAAGATATTTATTTAAGCTGCTCAGTGTCATATTCTTTTTACATCATTGTCTTAAAATGATATTGATTTCTTGACAGCTAGACTTTGATTCAAATTATAGTTAGATCCTACTTTAAAATAAAGCTGTAGCTGTAAGTCCGTAGTTTGTCGGATTTTGATGACATCATTATCATCAGCTAAGAAACGTCCACGGCTGGACATAGGCCTCCTCCATGGTACGCCACGTTGATCGGTCCCTCGTCGCGACCTTAACCAGTTCGTCGATCCATCTAGTAGGGGGACGGCTAGGTGGACGTTTCCCGGTACGTGGTCGCCACTCGAGAACTCCATTCTTCGAGCGATGCGGTATGCCAATTGACACATCAGCTCACTGACTCGTCGATCGACTTTTATGTATGAAGCCGTAACGTGGACGGCTCACTCCTAATTTAAAAACTTTTTTGTATAAATTTGCCCAGCTGTTTAGTACAAAATTATAGAATTCATATACACAAATATGCCAATTATACTTATAATAAAAATAACGATGAAGCTAATGGTTTATGTATGGCTTCGCTTTGGCGATACAATTAATCGATAAGAAAAGATTACAACCAATGAAAAGTCTTCCCAAAAAAGTGTCTTTTGTTGATAAGGCATTTATTGTCTCTGAACCACTCGGAACCCTGTGGAACATTTTCAAACAAAAGGGTCCGGATATGGCTCGTTCCCCGAATTTGTTTATTGGAACATTGATAATGATTGAGGTTTTACGATTTATTGGAAAACGTCATATGGATGAGGAATTATTATTATTCATTTATTTCAGATAACAATGACCCATAAGTATATATACAATACAATAAAATACATTAAAATAAACTACTACACACTACAATAATATTCTACACAATTATTTACTATGTCACGTTGGTGCCGCTCTGGTGGTGTTGGTCGGTATCTTCCCTCTGAAGCGACGGTACACCACGCTCGTCGGCCAGAAGTCCGCCCTCATAATGGTATCTAGCTTGCAGGTCGGACTTGCACCACGAACGACTTGGAAGTGTGTGGCCTGGCGTGGCTGTTCCACCCTCAAGAGGTAGTTGGCCTTCTTCTTTATGTACTCTGTGACGTCCTGCATGGTGGTAGTGAAAAGCAGGCGGGTTTTATTATATCTGAGGGTTTTCCTTAAAGGCAAGTTCTTTCCTACAAGTTGTAACGGTATTTTATAGGATACATTTTGGAGAGTGTGCGCAAGAGCTATTTTTGTTGATTCCACCTTCGCCGTTCAAGTACCGGTCAAACAGAAGAACGGCAGACCTTCACCCGTACACTGTAGATATTCCTACAGCTCGCACCAAGCGTTTCGCTTCCACATTTATCGTGCGTACTGCAAAAATATGGAATACACTACCGGTTTCCGTGTTCCCCGAAAATTACAACTTGGGAATCTTCAAAAGAAGAGTAAATAGGCACCTTCTAGACCAACACGTAACATCGTCGACCTCATCGTCACTTACCATCAGGTGAGATTGAGGTCAAGTGTTGGTCTATCTTTAATAAATAAAAAAAAACACGTCTGTTTAGTTGGCTATGTTCAGTGACCTGTTAACCCAACTACAGTGAAGACAAAAGCAACAAGAGCAGGGTTATAATTTCAACAAATGAAATATTACATTATGGAATCGAACCCGGGAGTTCCAGGTTGTGAATCCAACATTTAGGCCACGGAGGCGGTTCAACTTGCGAGTGGTCACCGCGTCTAGTGGCCGGGCTGAGTGTGGCGGTGCAACCCTCCCTTAGTGATTTTATGTAAAAAAGAAAAAAGTACTTTAAATATTCGCTTTTCATATAAATTCGCATCAAAGTCGTAAATACGAAAATTCCGTACGTATTATAGTAACATGTGTAATAATAATAACCTAATAATAAATAATCCGGTAGTAAGTAAGCTAGTAAGCTGAAGATGACATTTGATCCTATTAGCCCATGACTGTCACAGCTCAGATTGAATGTCAGCGTGTAATGGCATCGCAAACAATAGTTTGACGGTCTTTCTTTACAGAACTCTACACTAAGCTATAGATGAAATCTAATTCAGCATAAACCGGCTGTGAATGTATTCTGCTTTTGCACACTTAATCCGTCGGTAATGTTTTGATTTCTTGCGCGCGTCAAAGTATGCGGCTTACACTATTGTATCTTTTTATTGAATTGACTTAGAAGTTTGAATTTTTTGACAGATTTAAAGGAATGCTTATTAGCGTATTTAATATTAAATTTCAATTAATTACACTACGAGTTTTCAAGAAAAATAAATAATTATCATAATGTAATAGAGCACGCTTTCCGAAATATCCAGAGACAAATCTTAGTACTAAGTATTGCGGATTTCCAGTGAAGATGCCTGTTTTGAATATTCATAGACAAATATAAACAGGAATGAAATCGAGGTCGGGTAAACGACTGCTCAATTTCGTGGAAATTCGTAATGATAAGGAGCGCCGTTCATTTACATGATGTTTGTGTTGTGACGACGACTTGAGAGAAATGTCACAAAAATCAGGCCACGAACTGTTAGTGAAATGATATATGTATAGACTCTGTGACGTAAAACATCTGTTAAATATCTTGGCTCAATGGTATGAACCATGAAGTACAAGTAAATGCGTTCAAAAAGAACTGGAAACCGACTTCATTGCCCTAAAAGTATACTTTTACTAATGCAATTTAAAGATTTATATCGTTTTCTCATGGATGCCGTTCTCAGAACTGGACCAAATTGAGATGAGACCACACGGAAAGCACCACCCTTCAAATAAAAAAAGAATCATCCAAATAGGTTCACCCAGTAAAAAGTTCTGAAGTAACAAACATAAAAAAGAAGAAGAAAAAGTAGAAAAATAACCATAAATTTTTTGAAGTAGGTTAAAAAACTACAAGAAGGCTAGCCGAATGTTTTATTTAAATGTATGATGGATTTGCACTTGGCCGTCATTTCATCTGATTGTGAGTGACAATAAGGCCCTATACCTATCGGTATCTAGTACCCCCACTGGGAATAGAACCCGGGTCCTAAGGATTGTTGGACCAAGCGTGTGGTCATTAGGCCACGGAGGCGGTTAGTCAAATCTGCCCAAAGTGAAATAAAAAGATAGAGAAGATAAGATAAGATCTGGAGAATGTATTCTATCTCTGATAAGTTAGAATACATTCTCCAGTTTAATTAGTTAAATCCTTTTTTTAATGACATCGTGTTTTAATGTTAATTATGTTAATTAACTTGTAAAATAAAGTTCTCTTTTTATATTATGTAACAATTCTAAAAGATAATACGTGTGAGTGTTCGCTATTTTTTAAATACTGACAAATTTGTAAATTAAACATTAATGAATTTGACATTTTAATTTTAAAATTTTCAACACGCTTGACAAATCATCGATACAGACTGACAATCATCCAAAGAATTGTGTTTTTTTTTGCGCATTACTCGAATTGACAAAATTGTTGTGACGTATTGAGAGAAATAAACATCAAAGCGTTAATATTGAGCAATAAAACACACCTCGTTTCCCAGCGTTAACTCACAACTTATTTCCTAACGATTAGAAACATGAAACCCTTCGATAATTAATCCCTTTCATCCGAGTTCATTTTAGTCACGACTACACGTATAAAATTCAAGCGAATTTCAACTTGTTTCATGTACATAATACAGCTTTCGTTCATAGCTACATAGAAAGCTACACGGCACATAGAAAACAAAGTTAAAGAACACCGGTCAGGTAGTCACAGGCTGGACACTGCATGTAAATGTCATGATATACCTGCGTGCAATACTACCGACCTTTGACATAGAATTAATACAGGGCAATGAGAGCCAAGTAGAGTATCCTCGGTGAAGGGAGAAAGGAGGAAGGAAATGAGGAGCGGAAGTCCTTGGCGGCCCGAAGACATGGCAGCACGTGCGCGAGAGCTGGTGACTACCTCCTGATTAGCCATGGTAGCTCAGTTGGGTAGAGCGTCAGTCGTTGAACAATCGAGGTCTGGGTTCGATCCTGGCTCGTACCAATGAGTTCCAATTTGTGATTTGGAATTTATGTACGGATGATAAAAATCATTACCTTTAATCATTGCTTTTCGGTGAAGGAAAACATCGTGAGGAAACCTGCACGCTCCTGAGCAGAAATTTTAAGGTGTGTGTGAAGTCTACCAATCCGCACTGCTCCCGCGTGGTGGACTATGTCCCATACACTCTCTGTAGAAGTAGGCCTTAGCCTCTGCAGTGAGGACATATAGGCTGTTGATGATGTTAATGATGGTGACTGCCTCCATCAAAGAATCAGCCTTGCTATTTGTTCATCATCAAACCCTATCGCAAATTAAAGGTTTGTGATAATGTTTGAAACTTATAAAAATAAATACAATAGTAAGATTAAGCTATAGTAAGAAAGCGAAGTGAATACCCCTTACTCCCCTATAAAAAGCCAATGTTGACCGAAAGTACTTCCATTTATTGGCTCTTTACTTTCCAATGAAAATACCTCTTTAGGTCCATTGTGTAGCCTCATCAATACTCGTTACAGATTCCATGGGCGTGTCTATGAGGTAATGTATTTAGGCCCTTAAAGCAGTATTGGGGTAAAATATATATTGAATATGTGTTGTTGTAGTCATTTTTTTATTTGCCAGTTGATACTTTTCGAAACTAGTTTTCGCAACGTTTTTACGGCGTAGTCGCCATTTCTGAATAGAATTACTAACTAGATATAATATGATGTAGTGGAGAGACAATAAAAACGTATTTATTATTATTACTGCGTTCCGTCACTAAAAGGTAAAAGTTGACGAAGTTCATTAACTTGTATATGTATGCTTACTATTTTTGATGAGTTTGCACTTGGCCTTCATTTCACTTGTGATGGTAAGTGGCGATAAGACTGTTGGATGGTAAGCGTGCGCACTCAGCTTCAAGGTAAGGAGGTGCTGGCTCTGCTACCATTGATACAGGAACACAACAGTGCTATTAACACTACTGTTTGGCGGCAGATTTATGTAACATGGTGGTAGCCAGGCAGGCGGACATATAACTGACCTATCACAAATCAAACTGAGAACCGATTGGTAGGATTAGTCCAAGCGTTTAGCCATTACGCCAGAGGCGGTTAAATTATGAGATAGCATCTGATACCGATTACTATTTACAACATTACCCACTTCGGTCTATCGGCTGTCGGGAAAAAAAGGACAATTTCAAATCACACTGACCCAGATACACCGAATTTATCACTTTACCATTGTAGCAGTTTTCGTCGCAGTCATTACTGATAAACAATGGTTTTTGAGGCCACAGCGGTTCCCAATGGTTGCCTATCCCGGCTTTTGTTTCGGAAAATAATTTTCTCGACTAAAGGTCTTTGTTTTAAGGAAAAGAGTAATCAAATGTTGATCCGTTTGGGGAAAAAAGTTTTTCTCTGTTTTACAAAAGAAAAGATCGCTTTAAATAAGTATGCTTTTGAAGACACGCGGCTGTTAGATTATGGCCGATAAAGGCAAAGATGAAGAATGAATGTGTGAGGTATTTAATTTGGCAAAGGAAGAGCTTTCCACGGTCTTCTACAGGACTATTTTAGGGAAGTGCTCCAATCATCAACAGCCTACTCTCCTACAGAAAGTGTATAGGTCATAGTCCACCACGCGGAACCAGTGCAGATTGGTAGACTTCACACACACCTTTGAATGTCTTCTAACGATGTCTTCCTTCACCGAAAAGCCAATAGTAATGATTTTTATCATTCGTACATAAATTCCAAATAACAAATTGGAACTCATTGGTATAAGCCAGGATCGAACCCAGACCTCGATTGTTCAAGGATTGACGCTGTCGCAAATGTAGCAAATAAATTCTACTAATTTTTTACACAATCAAGAATCTAACAATTCCAGAAATTATTTTATCATTTTTGTGTTCAGTTTTCAAGAAATATAAGTCTTTTATTATACTGGGGCAACGAGGCATGGCGATATATGTAGGCGTCATTTATTGTACCTATCTTTCTGCTACGCGCACTTGACCTTATAAAAATCAGTAGGTAAAGAGTTCTGTGAACGAAACCTTTCAAGAAAATAACATCGTGAGTGATTTCAAAATATACGACCAACTGAGGTGAGAGGCTAGCGAACTGGAATCACTGGAATAAGCTATACTTTAGCAGAATTACTTTAGTAACGTAATAACCTCCGTAATGGAGAAAAATATCGTCAGAAAATCGTGGTCATTATATGAATGTCCCAAAATCAGTGGACAAATACATTGGCTAACATAAACTATAGACCTACTACAGACTAGGTGTCAGTCTATGCATCTATCATGAGTTTACGCAGTCGATAACGTATATCGTTAACTATCGCTCTGTCCTTGTCACCCGCATCTGGGATTGAGCAGCATTTCCGATAGTATTCGATATACGTTATCGCCTGCGTAAACTCATACGTACACGACGTACAGATAAGTCAGGTTGCAGTACGCGCATTTGCTGCGTCAACCACCCTGCAATACTGTTTATATATGTCGCAGTTGACCAGTATTAGTTTTACTAAACAACACCATTATGTAAAACAGCTGAGCAAAGTTAAGCGTTTTTTAATAATAGCTGCACTTTAACACGCCGAATAGATTGAACGTTTTGCATTCATCAATGGGTACTGTCATGGCCTTGTAGCTTGAAATAAACATCAAAAAAACTCACAAAACAATGTCACTGTGCAAAACTCAATTGCAAAGATTTAAATTACTTTGTTTAAATTAAATAAATAAATAATAAAAAAAAAAAAAAAAAAAAAGCCTTTATTTTGATCTTGCTACATTTAAACGTTGCTTGATTTCATACTTTTCTAATACATATATTTAATTAGCAAGGTCCCCAGGTTGGGTAAAGGCCTCCTCCCATTTGATAGATGTTGAAGCCTTGGATGTTCATGTTTAGTACAGCGATTCGTTCCGTCATGCCAATAAAGCTCTCTATCTTGTTTTATGTACTTTGTTTACTATAAAGCCTACTCCACATAGGCCGGGCGTGTGACCCACGTAACAAAATATAAAGTTTGTATGTTCTTCTATGTTGGTACCCAGCCGTCTTGTTTCAGATATTCGTATAACGTTGTATTTTGTTTCTTGTGTTGCTTCCTCTAATTATATTATGCGCTCGTATGACGATAAGGTTCATTTTCTTGTGGTCTTTCTTTTTTGTGCTCTGTCTTTGTGGTGTCTATTTTTAGGAGGGTTATGGTCGTACTCTTCCACGGTGACCGGCCGGATTGGAAGATTATTTTGTTAGTTCCTTGTTTTTAGTTGTGTGTTTGTTTGTTCTGTGTCGGAGGAGGGTTTAAATTATGAACATATTATTCACAAAATATAAATTAAATATAATTAGTAGAATATCATTAGTCATTATTACGCAAGTGTTATTTCCTGAGAAACTGTGAACAGCATGTTGGCGAGTAACTCTTCGTTTCTAATAAAATATTTGAAACTTTATGGAGATCTGTCAATGTTTAATATTATTTCGGATAGTATGTAGAATAGAGTTTCTATTGTTTTTATAAGTCAATGGCCAAGAGGTTGGCGTGCCGCAACGCCATACTGCACATTAATCTTTCTTGAAGGAAATATATAGGGAAAGCGTTTTCTCCTGAACGGGCGGTCTCTTTATTATAAGTATAGAGCAGGATGGCTACTCGCCTTAATCTCATCCGTTGCAGGGGAAGCAGCTCACCCAGAACCCTAAAGTTAATGGAGCACTGGCCATGTTATCCATAGTGCTAGCTAGCCAGGACAAGGTACTATCTTTTCTTCTTTTTTTCATAGAGAAAATAGTGTGAAAGAAAATCCCAGTACACACGAAGTTAGTACATACTCAAACTTACTTACACTAGGTACATTTGAAGCGTAATCACGGCGCCGCGCCGGCCGCTTGTGTAAGGAATTATGAAATTCTTTTGTGAAGCTTTTTGTCCGTGAAGTCCTGCGATTGAATGAGTTCTTATAAGCCGAAGAGGCCCAGTCAAGTAGACAGATTATCCGGACCGGGCGCTGTTGGCCACGTATCCTGTAATGATGCGGTTCTCAAACTTGTGTTATAGAGGGACGGACTCATTCGAAAATTGATACACCCAGACAAGATATTTGCAAAAAATTTCAATTGGGTCGCATTTTTTGGTTGGTAGTAAGACATTTTCTATTTTCCTTTGTCTTGCTAACATAATCTCTGCCACTAAACAGCAGTTTTAGTAATAGCATTGTAAAGGTATGAATGGAAGATATAATAAATACGAGTAAATCACCCTACCCTTTCCATTGATATCGTAAGTATCGAGCGAGTAGTCTAGAAGAGGGTCTTTGTGATCCCAGTTTGAAAACCACAACATATTGAGGTCACAGGAAATGGGGAGGAAAGGTAATAATATCGAATCTTTGATCTGTTGTAATACTCGTTAGGGACCAAGGTTGATCCGAGATCGACCGGAAACCTGACGAAATGTGTGCATATTACTTGAAATGATGTGGGTCAGACAACTATACATACATGATTGCTGTCTAAGCTACTAGCTTTCTCCCTTAAAGAAAAGAAAAGCTGAGTGGATTTCCGAAACATTTTAGAAGTTTGTCCCCAACGAATCACACCGTCTGGGGCAATACTTTATGGCATACGACACTAGATGGCGCTAGTTGTATGTTACATCGCACGTCTCAAACAATCACGTTAAATAATTATTTAATTCTGGTTTTTAGTATTTGTTGTTATAGCGGCAACATAAATAGATCATCTGTGAAAATTTCAACTGTCTATCACGGTTCATGAGATACAGCCTGGTGTCAGACGGACGGACGGACAGACCGCGTATCAGAAATAGGGTTCCGTTTTTACCCTTTGGGTACGGGACCCTTAAAAACAAGTACAAACATGGGGCAATTTCGTTTTAAATAACTTTTAGTGGTATATTAATATAGTTGAAAAAAGTTAACGGGTCGGGTAATGCAGAGCTCATAGGCTATATCAAATTCTTCCTACATTTGAGTCATCATCATCAGTGAGTCAATGTCCACTGCTGGACATAGGCCTCCTCCATGGTGCCAGATTTATCGATCCCGAGCCACTTGCATCCAGCGACTCTCCCATTTAGTGCTGGAACGACCCAGAACACGTTTGAAGACATTTGAACATTGAGAGTTTATTTACTACTCACTAAGGGTGATTTATATCTGTATATCTTACGGTTGAAACCAAACTAAAGAAATCAAACTAATTCGTCATTCATATATTTTTCATTTATTACATTTCCAACATTATTGAATCACATAAATAGTTCATTTTGCTGTCGAACATCAAATCAAACAAAGGAACACACTAAATTTTTTAACAATACAAAGAATGTGATTGGAGACATACGAAATTTAAAAAATTATGAAATAGCAACAGTTTACATTTTGTTTTATCACGCAGAGATATTTCGGGCAAAGCTTGCTCTTCCAATACATGGATTAAATGGATTCCAAATTTTACCATTTTATCGGTCGATATTTTCATAATTTCAAAAGTGATAGGTTGGGTTGCCAAATTAGACGTATCTCAGGTGATGTTTAGATAGCATTGCATTACTTACAACATCAATAGTGATAGTTGATCTGCCGCACATCAGCCGCATGGCAGCGTATGGTGACGTTTTGAGTGATGAGTAGTGGTGTAACATAATATTATGCGAAATGCGGCAACTATGCAAAATATCATTTGAACCTGTTTTTAGCCTTTGACGCAAAAAGATGGGTGTTATGAGTTTGACGCAAATGTCTGTCTGGCATCGTAGCTCTCTAACGGATGGACTGATTTCGATGTTTTTTTAAAGAGTTTCCTTGCTATATTTGGTAAAAATCGATTCAGCAGTTTAAAGAGTATCAGCTGATGTTAGGCATTTTTGGCATAAAATTGAATATTTTGTTATGATTATTGAGCAAGGTTTTGAAAATTTATTCTTATGGATCAGAAGGGATTTACTTTAAAAAAAATACGCGGACAATCACCGAAGCTACTTTTAATCATTAATTTTACAAAGACACAAAGACAAATAAACAAACAATCAAACATCAAGAAGGCAACCAAACGTCGTCGTCGTTGAGCGCGGTGCGAGCAAGTGAGGGCCGCGCTTTTTTTTTTCTTTTTTTTTCGAATGGACTTGATGCTGTTGGTCCTGCGACCTCTACAGCTTCACCCGAACAATGGCGAGCGCGGAAGGCGCTCAACCGGTAAGGGTGAGGGCCGCGCCGGCCTCTGCTTGTTTATATACCTGCTCCCCGTCAAGCAGGTCGTGACGTTATCGCGCCGCACACCTGCTGCACAGTCTTGTCGAGGGTATTCTCTAAGATTATAATAAAACAAAAATATTTTTGAAACAAAACCTTTGATTTAAATTCATAATTATTATTATTTTATGGTCTTAAAAGTCCATTTTCAGAGAGTTTTGAGCTATTGTAGTAGGTTTCATATTTCTCTGTTTCCAATCACATAACACGTTGCTACTAGATATCTCCTACCTCTTATTTAACACCTACATTGAAAATTCTCAGACTTTGAAGTAGATAGTTCAAATGATACAAGTGTTAATTAAATACATAACATAAATTATTTTGTGCAAACCATCATCGTGTTCCAAATAGTAAGTTGCTAACACGGATTCTGAAACGAATATTTTAAGCACTTTAACGATTAATGTCTCTTCACATATCTTTAAAATGTCAAATTTACTTATTTCCACAATAATTATATTTAAAATATAATTTAATAATGATATTTAGGTTGATGAAAGGAATTTTTAACTCGTACTAATCTGCAATAACGAAAAAAGAAATTTATTTAAACATGTGTATTCAGTACATTAAAGCTCTCATTTTGATGTAAAAATATGTGCAGATCGCCTTATCTGTTTGTTTTTGAAAGCATACAACGCCACAGAGCCTAAAGCGTCGGTCGCATCATCACTTACAAAAATATGTGCTGACACTTTTAAATTTGGTACTGTACGCTTCCAAAATATGCAATTTTTTGAACTCGTCAGTAAAATAAAGGGAAGGCTTTTATTTTCACAGACGAATTTTTTAAAGATCGAATAAACCATTTACTTCCAATAAAATAGCTACCTTTATTCCTATCTAAAACCGATTAACGTCCATACAAACAGTGCATGAAATGAATTTGACAACATTACAAAATCGAAGACGTCTCTTACACCGAAAGTATTTTTACATACATAGTTATAAAATACTACAAGAGAAATTTTATTTAGTATCATTCAGCAAAGTTCTTGTACCCTATGCCAATCAGCTCATTAAAGCAAGAATAATAAAAAACATGATGAAAAGTTATTTTTTTAAACATCCCAAATCCATTATTACCTGATATAATGAATGGTTTTGCATTTAAAACGTTTTTTTTCTTCTTCAATAATGACAAGTTACTTACTTCAAGGCTGTAGGATAGAAAATTGCTCACTTCCTACTATGCTGCAGTAGCTAGATAGGTTGACATATAAAAGTTCCCAACCAACCCAACCTTATACTGATTGTACCCAGGACCTACGGATTGTTAGGCCGACTAGGTAACTGTCAAAGGAACTGCTATTTGGCTGCAGACTGATAATGGTAACATAGATTTAGTTTTAAGCAGTCGGACATATATAGTAATCGATTTAGACATCGTGGAATAACCACTGCTGTTTGGACTTACGACCTCTTCTTTATGCTCTACCAAGCAAGTGCGTTTTAAAACGCATAAAAACATTACTCTTAGTGACGGTATAACAAACAACATTTATTACTATTTATATACGTTCTAAAGCAACGCTTTTTTCTCTGTGTCGAAGACTGTCCAAGTCGAGTATGTTTTGTAATGCGTGAGAGTGTACTGAAACATACATTGCGAATGATACAAAACAAGATTTCGGAAAACAGTATATTGTAAAGTCGTAGAAAGTCTTGTTTTAGAAAAATATATTATAATAGTTATCTAATAGTAACATTTAATAGTAATCTTAGCAATATTTTTATACAAACAGTAAAACGAGCGTAGTTTTTTTGTTATTACAAGTAACTTAATACTGACAATTATCTAGTTTTAAACATGTATAGCTACTTATTTCTAACACATTTACTATATCAGATCATATTTATTTAGTCTCAGACCTGAAAAAGTAGCTCAGCTGGTTTTAAATTTGACGCGGGACCCCAATTTTGTCTTTGACGGTTACAATGTTGGTACTAAGTAAAAGTTAGTCTAAATAGTCATATGAGTAATAAAGCAGGGGTGCAATTCACTAAACTAAAACCAACGAGATGAGATTAAATACGTATACAATCGGACCGTTACTGAGTTACATTGCGATAGCGAGCGATTACTATATCTGTCCTTATCTTTCATGCGCAATTGTGGCATCATTTGGTCGACGACAGCTGTCGTTGCGTGATTCATGGTACAGGGAAGCAGTCGGTACCAGTGTAGTCAACATTTGGTTCACTTGTTTAATTGTTGGTTCGTTCGGTTAGAACGAGTTCATTCTTGTTTGGATTGCGATCGAAGTGATACGTATTTTTTCGTTTCCGTATTTGCTTAGTTTTTTTTTATTACTCTAGGTTTTTGTATGACTCGTCCGACGAAACATCTTTGCCTAATACAGACGACAACGATTAAAATAGGGTGTTTATTACTTGCATATAATTTATTCAAATAAATAATGTTTTGAACCCCTGACAGTTTGTTTACATTCTTTATCTCGTATCGTTGACCTTACTTTAATTACAAACTTTCTTAAAACCTCATGGCTTACGAATGTATTTGCTTATTATACAGCCTATGTCCCTGTCCATAACATAGACAACGTTCATGCCAAATTTCCTCTCGATTGGTTGCGCCGTTGATGCAACAGGTGGTAATAAACATGGTGGTGGTGGTGGTAGGTTGGTTGCTACATATGAATGCTCACACGCAATATCGTATCCGTAGATAAGTAAGTTTTGTCTGTACGGACCAGGCAAAATAAAATAAGTACAAGATTTTAAAAACTTCCGTTATGTTAGTAATATTCGTAATTTTAACCGCTATTACCCAGATTAATTGGGACGGGCCCATTGGAGCGTGCATTTTGCACGGGGAATCCACGGGAGAATTTAGTCGTAAATAATTTTATTAACGGCTTAATCGAGGACCGATGATATCAAATTAGTCGGTTGGGTTTTACAAGCCTATCGATTTTCAATATGTAGCTTTTGGAGTAATTTTACTAGACGAGTAGTCTTGAATTTTAAGAGGGTATGCTGTTGTCAAAGCGCCCATACAAACGTAGTCCAGTCATATTTTGAGTATTAAGCTATGAAAAGCTATGAAATTTTCAAGACACAATCTAGAAACAAATATCTGTGTCGGTGGTGAGTCAGATTTTCGTTTAAATATATACTTCCAGAGTTACAGGGCGTCAAAGAATTGTATTTTTCGGTAGTAAAAAGCCCCAACTTTGAACCTGATTTACAAGAGTATGAATCAATTTAGAACAATTTGGAAAAACCACCGACATCTGAAATTTCATTAGTATACTGTATTTAAAAAATGGTTACATAATATACTGTATCCTTCAAATGATCCCTGGACTACGAAACATCCAAATAACGGGTGGATAACATCGCGTAATGTATGCTGTCTCACCGTACGCGCTCGGGTTGGATAGGGCTCGGAGAGGGACAGCTATAAAACAATGCAACCTTGAAACCGACCACGTGGTCTTACCAACATAGCCTCTTAACACTCTTTTGTTTATTCTATCAATGTGCCAAGGTTGTAAATAATCTTTGTAACGGTTTGAGCAGAAATTTGACGATAATTAGGAAACAATATGTTGTATTTTTACATGATCAGCAATTTTTTGGGTACATTTACTACGTGAGTAGTTTTAAATGTTAACATTTTTTTAAGAATATTGTAAATTAAGTTTGAGCATAAACTTATAATAATAAATTAATCAGTTTAGATTTTCCAGACCAGAATTTTTCAAAGGCCAAAGATGTTTTAAGGCCAATTACCGTAATGGAGCAGTGTGTGAAGCTGGTGCCTGGTAAGGTTGCCCCGTGTTTCAGGACACCAGGTTCTCACCTCACAGTAAGAATTATTATATTATATTAGCATATGTATTTTTAAATAGGCTTTGGTGTTAATTTAATTTGTCGAGAAGTTTGAAAATGTTTTAAAAGAGTATAAATTGTATATTTCAGAGTTATTTTTAACCGACTTCAAAAAAGGAGCAGGTTATCAATTCGACGGGAATTTGTTTTTCTTCGTCTTTTTTATGTTTGTTACCTCAGAACTTTTGATTGGGTGAACCGATTTTGATGATTCTTTTTTATTTGAAAGGTGGTGCTTCCCGTGTGGTACTATTTCAATTTGGTTCAGTTCTGACAACGGTATCCATGAGAAAACGATATAAACCTTAAATTTGCCTTAGTAAAAGTAGCCCTAAGCCATTGAAGTCGGTTTCCAGTTCTTTTTGAACGCATTTACTTGTGTTAAACAGATTGTTATGCCAATGAAGCTAGAAAATTTAAATGCTGGAAGAAAAGGTGAAAAGGTATTTATAAAGTGATCTAGAAATCTATATAAAATAGCATACAAAATCAGAATCTCGTATAAAATTGATTTTAAAATATAAAAATTGTTTTCACTAAATTATAAGCAGTAAATAAATTATTATATCAGAGTAAAAATTAATTTAAACGTATATAGGAATTAATTCAAATCTCATTTACTTGGAGCAGTTGAGTAATAGCTAAGTATAATATTATGTCGTTAAATAATTTCTTTATATTTTACAAGGATTTCCATTACCAAAAATTAAAATTGTTTGTATTGTTGATAAACACATAGAATTCATAATAAATAGGCCCTAGAAGTCGTATTACCGTGGCTATTAAAGTGTCACCACACATGTGCCGGATACGCCACCAAGCGCGCGTTGTATGTCTCGAATCAACAGAAATAAAAATGTCTAAAATGTCATTTTGCAGCAAATCTAACCGCAGCATATCTTCAACAATTTTTAAAAATTGCAAATGAGAATGGGCACTTTTGTATGGAGCGTGGGCGGTCCGCGGCCACACATGATTTTGTTGTTTAATGATGTACTTAAGTCCGACTATTACTGGTGTAAAGTTTCACTGCCGCTAGATTCTTATATAGTGATGAAATACATTTTATATTTTAGCCTTTTTTAAGAGTTTTAAATAGTTTTACTACGTTTTTTTACTTCTCAAACGAGTTTTTAATAGTTTTACTAAGTTTTTTTACCGCCTAATGCAATAATACAAAGGAAAAGGGAAATAATAATAAAAAAAAAGATCTTCTCAAAAATAACGTTTATTAGAAAATATGCAATAAAATCTACTCCCGGTCTACAATAGCACTGAGTTCCCCTGCTGGTAACCTAATCTCTTCGGGTTGGTTTTTAGCCCATCCTAGGTACCATACGGTGCACATAATATGTGCGCAGCATCCGACTGTACGTCTTCCACTTAAGCAGGAGCAGTAATAATGCGTGATAGCTTCCCGACCGACTCTTTGTCGGTCAATTATAATGTAAGAATAATACATTCTTGACCTCACATGTCTTGATTGTATGCGGACACGTAATAACCAAATGTCTTCTTCTTCGATATATTGGCTTAGATTTCTTATCTGTTGCTCTCGGTATACCTCAATATTATACAAGCCCTGTACAAGGTGCTCGGCATAATAGCTGCGGGCTAGTTTTATTTGATATGTACCGAGAGCAAACAGAATAAGGTCATCTTCGGTAAGATTTGGGAAATCGTCGAAAAAAGGCTGGTCAGCTGTGATGCTCTCGAATACTGCTCGTTGCCTGTTCATATTGTTGCGAACAACATAGTCTGCCAAATGGTTTTCTAAATTCATGCGTGCGTTTATGATCTCCACAAACGAGGCTGCATGGATGCTATCCGATATTGTTGTATGAAACGCATTAAGTAATGCAGCTGCAATCTGAAAATCTTTAAACATGTGACTTAGGGCTCTGTTAAAAAAATCTTGTCGGAATAGCTTGAAGTCGCGCTTGAATCTTCCATTGACCACTTCAACCATCCAGCGACTTATTGTTACTAATCTTGTCCTATTCGCTTGTTCTGTGGTCAGTTGATCTGCATTGCGGTCTTTTGTTTCAGGCATATAAGCTGAATAACCATATGCTTCCAGATCGGGAAGAGCATCTCGAAAGCCTCGATCCAAGATAAAAATATCGTCAGCACGGAAGAACCAATGAAATGCTCCATCTTCATCGTTCAGCATTCTTTTCAAGATATTAGCATCTGAGTCAGTAGCTGCATATGGTCCACAAACATCAATAATATACCCATCACAGCTTATAATTATGAATGGTTTCAGTAGGTTGCTGAATTTATGTAGACTGTATGTCTCTCGTTGGAACGAAAAGTTCGAGCTCTTTTGAATGTAGATGTATGTTCCATCCATTACTATGATAGCTTTCCGTTCTTCTTCAGATGAGCTGGGATTTCCAAATAATGCGTTGGGCACGTAAAGATTGCGTTGAGCTATCAATCTTCGATTAGTGTGATCTAATCCCAGGTGCCTGGGCCTGAAGTCTCGATCTAAACAATCTCTTGCTTTATTTAGATGCCTTTCAAGAGTTCTTCTACTCATTTGAAAGAGAGTAGCCAACCTTTCGTTGCTCTCACCACTCCTTAGTTTCATAAGGTAAATGGCAAGAGAGTTTTTGTTGTTCGGCCCAGATAGGGAAGGCGTTTGTTCTAAGATTTGGTGAAATTCTTCTCGGCTACGACCCAGTCTAATGTGTATCTCATTAGGATCCATATCGTCTATATTGTTGAAATCAAGTACAACGCTCCTTGATACAGCTTCTTTCATAAGACTCATCATATGTAAAAAATGAGTACTATTAAAATCATGTCTAAGATTTGGACTGTCAATAATCTCATCCCAGTCGTTGGATCTTAAGTGTGTTTCACAAATTCTGGCTTCACTGGGTAAATACAAGTTTGATTCCACCAAAAGGGAAATTCGGATATTTTCTGGAATCCTATGACGTGTGGTGTTCCGACATCTGTCAAACATACAGCGCGCTGCATTGTTAGGCACTCGAGAATATTCTTCAATCTGAAGCGTACACACATGGGGTGCCTCACGATCACGGTTTGGAGCAGGCTGTACAGCACGTTGCACTCGTTGCCAACATGGTCGACAAACGTATTCGTGGCCATTATATTCAATCTGGAACAAAAAAACATACTGACTTGTGAATGTGAAGAAATATATCATGTCACAGTAAGATAGATATTAGGCGTCGTATAATCATATCCCTAGCGATAGATATATTTTAAGTCTAGTTATGCTCACGAGATAGTTGTCGAACATTAAAAACAAGTACTTACTTGTCGTGGCGCAATAGCGTCAATAATATATTGCGCATTCGCGGGATTTTCTTCGAAAAATGCATGTGTTATCTCGAATCTTCTTCTGTTCACCACCGACCGATTGCACAAAACACAAACAGGTCGATTTTCAGCCATATTCAACAAAATCCAGATCACAAAGCACAAAACGAAGTCCATGAACGTATCCAGTTGTCGAGTTAGCTGATCACAAAGTCCGGGAAGCAGAAACGGGTCAAAATGTTTATCAAAACGCATAAAATCGCACAGTACACAACGACGCAAGCGCAAACGAAGGACTGCGCAGAGGGATGGCATCGCACGCGTCACACAACGCCGACACCTTTTGTCCTTGACGAACAAAGACGCCTATTGGTCCTCTGCGTAAGCAGGTACTAAAATGAGCTAGGACCGATTGCTTCGCGGTGCTTGGGTCGCTTTAGTAGAATGATTTTTGAAAGATAAAATATTTTTAATAACTTGACTAATGTTAAATATAAAGTAATACATTAATAAAATAGTTATTATGCATTATCATAAAATAATATACAATGTTATAGTAGTCATGATATAATAAAAACCGAGGATATAATAATTATAATGTATTTTTTTATGCAATATTGCTTTAAAATATGACAGTTTATATCTTTTTCTGAAATTGTAATACAGAGTAACGACTGCTGTAAAAGTGTTCGTTAATAACAGTACTTTCATCTGATAATAAATTTATCAGTGGCCGCCATGCGCCCAAAAGTGCCCATTCTTCTTTTCGGTGATTGTTTTTTAATGCTAAAATGTAAGAGGAAAGAGCATTGATGAGCAATGAAAGGCGACACACATTCCCCTTTTTTGATTATTTATTGGATTTCTGTTAAACATGATCTTCGAGCTCTCTTCTGTTCGAACCACGATTAAAGCGCGCACGCGGCCGCGTTAAAAATACGAAAACAATTTCAGAAACAAACTGAATCGTTCTAGAACTCAAGACATCTTTCAAATAAATTTAGAGAGTTGTAGAAAGTTATGATTCGATTTGGAAACCCCTGAGAAGATAAGGATACACGACATGCCTTAACTAGTTGCTTTGGGGCTGAAACAATTCACAAGAAGTTTTATACTTAGACAACACTAAGAAATGTTTTTCTCAGTTCTGATTTTGAATTTTTAAACTAATTTATTAGTCGAATAGAAGACTTGAGCTTAGTTAAAGATATGGCCTTTGAAATGCGTTTTTCTGAAGTTCGTAAAACTAATAAAACAAACATCGTTCATTTTAATATGCATTAAACAACTTGAAATAGACCACCGTACCATTCTACCATCCGCCACAAAATAGCATTGCCAAATCGATAGATGACATTTCTGACGCCATCTTGACTTAATTAAAAATCAAAGTTACACATTGATTTAGTAAGAAGCGATGACTGACTACCATTTTTCGTGTTTTAAAATGGCGGAAGGTAGATAGCTAAGCTGCACAGTAAAATGTACGAGTACCTTGCACTTAGACAATAGTTTTTGAGAACAATAATCCACAGCTATGTATAATGTAAATCTAATATAAAATTGTATAAAACTGAATATCCCGTTAACCTAAGCTAACCAACATCCCTCACATCTGACAGCGTTCACATCGCACGTGACGTAACTCCACTTCCTGAGTTCATCCGCACACAACGTTTGCTCAGTTACCGCATAACTTTAACCACTTAATTTAACTTCAACGGCTTCATGCTTGAATTAAATTTGTTTCACATGTGCTCTAGAGTTAATCTGTTTGATATTAAACTCAAATGACATTGCCGGCAAAGGTAACATTGTCAAACTATATCAGTAACTCATAAATATGTGTAGCACTTTTAGAACCGTTCCGTGGCGTAATTGCTACAAGCTCGGAATTACTATCTGGGTTTGATTCCCAGTGGGGGGTACCTGTCGGTACTCGGTTTGGTTGATGGTAGCTAGTCAAGCAGATACATAAAATTTAACCGCCAACCAGGTTCAGATAGATGACCAATGGGAATCGAACCCAGGATCTTAGGATTGTTAGACTAAGCAAGCAGCCATTAGGCCACGGAGGCGGCCCTATACTTTCGGAAAATAAATAAATTGGCCTGTTGGCATGTTATTTCCACATACTTATTGGGATTCGTTTAAAACGTCATAATAAGGTACCACCCGAGTAATTAGATTGTTCGCATTTATGGTACCTTTAATTCCTGGAAAACTTCTTAATGTCCAATGCGTCCTTATATGAAATAAAACGGGCTTTAAACACGTGAAGCGTGATTTTAACAGCTTAAAGATTACATTTCATTGCCTTGTACATACTATTTTTTTTCTTCAATAATTATATAAATATCTTTATATTTTTTTCAATTAATTGGGGCTTTTTCTGACTGAATATTCAGTTTCATACAATTTTTAAAACATGTTCTGTAGCAAAATATATACTGTTACAGACGTAAATACAGCATATTTCTTTTTAGGGTTTGGATTAAGTTACAACTATTAATAAATGGCTGAAAACCAAAAGAATGACATCTGGATTTTTATATTGTTTAGATAGATATGTATAATTTGCAATTTTGTCGCACTTTGGGAGAGCCCTATATGTCCAGAAATGTACTATCGCAGGCTGCAAAGTCAAAGTGAAATAATCAAACATGTATTCTGATTAGAGCAAGTTAAGAGGAAACACTGATTTGATGGGTCGTGAAAATCTATTTTCTCACTAACGGTAGCAGATAGAGACTTGATACTCGTATTAGATCAATGATATCTCGAGGACATCTGCGAGGAATAGCACAACCAGAAACATGATCTGTGAATATTTTCTCGATAGATTTATTTTTCAAAGTCTGCTCTTCTAAAGTACTCACATTGTTTTAGGAATCTACTTAAGATTATCAGCTTATTTATAATAATAATTGTATAAACAATTATGAAGGAAATTATGGTTTCTAAGTTTATCACAAAGGATTGTTGCAAGCAATGAATGATTTGTCGCTTACGTTGATTTTCTTGAGACAATGTGATGCTATGCATATATCTTTCTGCCGCCAAGGAAGGTATCGCTATCGCTCTCTCGCGAGCCAACGAGAAAATGTTCAGTGAGTCGTCTTAATTGCTGATTTCATTTATTTGCCATACAAATGCATCTTCTCTCATATCTTGAGAATTGTTGTTGTATTACAGTTGAGTTATTATAACAGGAAAACACAGCATTGTAAATACATCTACCTTCGGTATTACGCCAAGATCAAAGTCGATGAAGTTACAGAACATGTAGGTTTTCGCAGGACTTTGACTTCGAGATGTCATTGATGCAGATTTTCTGCAGCAACTCCCGCGCAATACTCAGAGAGATGTGGGTCCGGGAACTCGCAAGTTTCGCCGGTTTTTCCTGTGAACAGGGAATTAATTATTTATCCTATTACGATAGTTAGATGTAGCAAGATCTGTGCAATGTGAAATTTGCTTTTCTCTCTTGTCTCATGACCTCATCTCGCTTCAAAAATTACATAGGAATGTTAAATTCGGTAGTTTCAAGTCAAAAACTAGATTGAAAACTTGAAAGTTTTAAATAAACTTCAAAGTAACAGAAAAATTGAAAGATGATAGAAAAGTCATCAGAAAAGCGGAAAGTTGATCGAACAGTGAAGAGAAAATTTGAAAGCGGAAACAAAAATTAGTATTAAAATGTATGTTGTTAGAAATATTGCTAGTCATTCAGCAATGTTGTACTTGCTTTATAATGTGATGACAGTCAGTCGATGTCATAAAAAGTATATACATGGAAACACGAGAAAAAAATCCCCGCTTTTGTGCCATGTCATATTCGCCTTTTATAGACATTTCCCTCAACGAACTGCATAGGAACAAGAAACAGTGAATATGACATGGATACAGAAGAGAACTCACCTGTTGCTTCCCAACTTTCTTCGCCTGCTTCTTGTCCCTGCTCTCCTTCAGTCGTATCTGCTTCAGAATCCCAACCAGCAACTCGTCAACGTTATGTTGAATCCCCGAAGATGTTTCTATGAACTTGCAATCCTTTGTTGACGCCATGGCTTTGCCCTCTGTCGGAAAATTAAAGGTGTGTACATACACAACGCAAACACAAGTATAGGACTTGGTTGGATAGCCCATTAATAAATATTCTACTAGCTTTGCTCACGACTTCATATGCGTAGACTTCAGAAATTCCCGACATGCGATCTGGAGACCTTCATGAGGGAGAACTTCTGACCGAAGGGCGATGTGGACCGTCGCTTCCAAGGGAGGATTGAGACCAACACCAAAGCGGAACCTGGGACCTCCGGAAGTCCAAGCGTTTGGGCCATTTGGGCACCGTTTGAATCTTACCGTTGGTAGACACCTGTCTCGCTCTCGCCAAGTCTGCCTTGTTCCCCACCAGCACCACCGTTCTCTCCACGGTGAAGAGCTCCCTCGCGAGATAAGCTATCAGCTCTCCCGCTCTCACGAAGGAACTCTTCGCCACCACCGAGTAGACCACCACACATGCGTGGGGCTCGTACGTGGAGAGACAGTTTTCCACCTGTTTGTAACAGTGAATAAATACTAGTTACTTTTATTGGTTACCAAACACGAGTGAAATATGCGAGTAGTGGAGATATTATTGCTGTGCGGAAGTGTTACAAAAAAACGGAAATTATGAGGGAGGATTCCTTATCAACCGGGTTTATAAAGCTGAGGTTAGGTTGCTGTGTACTGTATATGTGAAAACATCACAGTAGTTCTTCCCAGAGTAAGTTCATTTATCTTTTTTGACACCCACGGTCTCCCATTGATAAAGACACAGCTCAGTAAATGGTGCGACATCGTTACATAAAATATCTGTAATATTTAGATATAATAAAACCGTAGAGGTAAAACAATTTACACTGAAGATATCTGTGAAAAATTCAAGACTAACTGAATATGTTAAAACATTACTAAATCATCTAAATCGCAAGCTATGTTCACCCATGTTAAAGTCGGTAAGACATGTAAACCTAGGCACTCACCGACATTTCAGTACTAGGATGATCAATGAATATCAATTCTGATTCTTCTCCATCGAGCAACACTGAAACTGACTTCTCACCAAACTCGTCGTCTGAAACAACGAATAAGTCACGTCTTAGAAACAAAGTAACTGCTACAAATATTTAAAAGCACGACTCACAAATGCATCACATATCACTGTTACAAATGCCGAATAACTAAATATAACAAGCGATATAAAAGCACGCGATATTATAGTTTTAATGGCATTCGATCGCTCTCCGTACAAGTTTAAATTGATTCTAGCACTGATAAAGCAATTAATAGCAATAAAATGTTGTAGACACTATCTAGAACCTAATATTTTGTGTCCGTGGTTTGTCGGATCTTCGTTGCGTTCGATTTGAATAGCGACAACAAACCAGTGAGACGTTTTCTAAATTAAGTTCAACAATAGTCCTATAGATAGCGCTGTCCAAAAACTGTAATATTAGATAGTCTTCCTGGCAAAACATTTCCACTAGGAAAAAATCAATTCTTGTTGAACCTAGTCGAGTGTGTATCAAGTGCATTGCAGTTTTAACCCGCCCCGAGTTCCTCCAACGTGCGTTGACCCAAAAGGGATCGAACTGTTTACATAATGTATTAAATGAATCGCCAAATACATAGCCAGGTCAATTCCAACGCGAGCTGGGAAGAGTTCAACATACGATACGCGTTACACACTTTAATGAGTGATTAATAACGTGATATTTTGCTAAAGGTTTAATGAGACAGCTATGGTGCCAGGGAGAAATAATGAAGGGGAATATAACAGCTATCCAGTATTGAATATAATTTAACCGGCAGAGCGCTACCCACACACGATAAATTGTCCAGGTGAAGCTGTAGTGGTCGAGGAACCAACAGCGTCAAGTACATTCGAAAAAGAACGAATTTAATTTATTAACATGCAGTATCTGGGGCTTCGTATACCATATTTTGTGCATAAACATCAATTTAGGTATTTTGTGGGTAAAATATATAATAACGGGTTACCAGGAAACATTGGCAAAAAAATATTTTCAGTCGTGAATTCAATAAAGCTCTTTGATGACAGAATTAAAAACACAGCACAGATACAAAGCCCCAAAAATATTTATCAAACGAAATCCCGGGCAAAACGAATTCACCTATAAAATCCATTACAAAGCAAAAACGACAGAGCATAGGTTACGGCCAAATGCGGGGTATTACACAGTTCGATAAAATAGCTCATAGTAGAATGGACTGAGCATCGAAACCATTTATTGGATATAGTCGGGAGCGAAGCCTCCTAGAATTATTCTGACCCTATGTTGAAACTAGAGATGAAACGGATAGTGATTTGACCGGATTCCGCATATCCAGCCGATTCATAGTTCGGATATCCGGATATCCGGTAGGACATTTTTCGTTCATTCTAATCATAAGACACATAAAAATCCATACACATTTCAAGAATTTCATCAAAGGAAATTGTGTTAATTAATGTCATCATTTACGATATGATTCATCGATATTGTCAACATTGAAAGGAATTCCTATCTTCAGATTTGCTCCCAAAAAAATCTTTTTAAATATTTATTTTGAGGATTCAATTCAGAGATGATAGTTTCCTAAACTTAACTACCCTAACTAAAAATGATATGTGCGTTTGTTTGTCGCATATAGTCCATTTATCGTAAAAGATATAGAGTGCTATTTCCGTTTACTGCAGCAATGAACATGACTTTTTAAAAGACGCTAATTATTAACATCCACATAATAGCTTATTCTTTTTTTAACTTATCATCCGTGAAAATTAATTTAGTATTTTTATTACAAGATTTAATATTTTTATTATCCGGTACCCGGTCGGATATTAACTTACTATCCGGTATTCAACCCGATAGTAAAATATGGCCGGTGGTAGGCCGGATACTTACTGGATATCCGTTTCATCTCTAATTGAAACCATTGAAACATAAAAGCTGCAAACATGTCACGCTGCACTATACATGCGACATATAAAGTAGGTGTGCTGCTAATGACGTAGCGGTGTGCTCAAACCTACATCAGCAGTTGTATTAAAATTGAAATAATTTAAAAGTTCTCATTAATTTAATTTTAATAAAGTTTACAGTTGGATGGTTTTACCAAGAATAAAAACTGCTTCTATATAAAAACTATCGGAAGGACGGATATGTTGTAGAAATATTACAAAACAGTCAAGTCAACTAATGATCAGTGAGTGCCACTTCGTCAGAGTTTCGTTTGGTATTGACTATGATTTACAAACTACTGCTCTTATTCATATCAAGTATATGGTTCTTATTGTCTGCTTAATACGAAATTAAACCTGAAATTATGATTGTTTGCATTGACCCTTGTGTGTTCTATATCAACTGATGTATAACATAAAATTCAGTGCCGTATCCATAACATTTATATCGTTTTTGAATTTAGTCGGATTCAATAAACGAAATGGAATATTACGAGAACTATCTTTATTTGCTCTATGTATCGTAAAAAAGGTGTACACAGAAAAAGTGCTTATAATAAAAAATATATTTTTATTTCATAGAAAAACATTAGAATCGGCTCAAATCTTTATTCCAGCGTTACAGTTGATCTTTACAAATTGAATATTCTCCAGTTATATATTTGAATATTTTAGATGTTTTCGGGCGTAAAAAGGCGTGGAACCATTTCTACTTTATGGAAACGTTAATTGGATTTTTCGTTTATATAAGCAATTCTTGTTTCAAATATGTGATTATTCTAACTCTTAGAAATCTACTTGGGGGATTCAGGGCACTCACTTCTTATTACTTTGAGTAAGAAACCCTATATACAGTTTAAATAAATAGAATTACACAAGTAGTACATACCTAAACAAATAATAAAAACTATCAATATAATTAATAACACAGTATACTATTATACTTTTTAACTGAAACGTTAAAATATTGATAAATAATTGAGTATTCATTGGAGTAATTAAATCCATTTTTTACAACGACAAAGTGATATAATGTTTTTTAAAGAATAGATATCAACACTTGACCTCAATCCTGATGTAAATATATACGTCGCAATTGGATTGCTTAATAAGCTGTTTTACATAACAACTAGGTGACATACTAAACAGCTACGGTATTTAAAACTGCTCAATGCCGTTACGCGTTTTTTCATGATAGCTGGACTTTAACAAGCGGAATTGAATGAACGTTTTGCATTCATCAATATAGCGGGTCTTTTATTTTACGATGCTTTAAAGGCTAGTTGCCTAGACTGTGTAAAGGCAAGTTTCTCTATATATCATCAGCCTATATAATTATGTCCCCAATTCAGGGGCTCAGGCCTACTCTCCTACAGAGAGTTTATGGGTCATAGTCCACCACGCGGGCCCAGTGCGGATTGGTAGACGTCACACACACCTTTGAATTTCTTTTCAGGAGTGTGCAGGTTCACGATGGTTCACTTCACCGAAAAACCAATGGCAATGATTTTTATCATTCGCACATAAATTCTAAATAACAAATTGGAACTCATTGGTACGGGCCAGGATCGAACCCAGATTTCGAGTGTTCAATGACTGACGCTCTACCAAACTGAGCTAACACGACTTCATCATCATCAACAGCCTATATATGTCCCCACTGGAGGGGCTCAGGCCTACTCTCCTACAGAGAGTGTATGGGCCATAGTCCACCACGCGGGCCCAGTGCGGATCGGCGGACTTCACATGCCTGTTCAAGACATGCAGGTTTCCTCACGATGTTTTCCTTCACCGTTAAGCAATCGGATAATGTACCACGACTTACAGTTTCTGAATTGTTTGCACATAAATATTAATCGATTGATTTATCGATTAATATTTATGTGGAAACAAACACTAAGTGAAGCGTCGGTGGCGCAGTGGACAAGGCGCGGGATTTCAATCTGAGGGTTCCGGGTTCGAATCCAGCCGTGTACCTATGAATTGTTTTTTAATTCAAGTACACTATCCGATTGCTTAACAGCGAAGGAAAACATCGTGAGGAAACCTGCACACTCCTGAGAAGAAAGTCAAAGGTGTGTGTGAAGTCTACCAATCCGCTCGGGGCCCGCGTGGTGGACTTTGGCCCATAAACTCTTTGTAGGAGAGTAGGCCCTAGTCCATGCAGGGGGGACATGTTGATGATTGATAAAATATTAATAAATGCATACGCCACAAACGCGCGGAGTATTTAATTAATTGTTCGTAGCATTAGTAATGGGGAACAGGAACTGGTGAGACAGTATTATATTGTATTTCTCAGCATATCCTGTTGCGTAAACTCTTCTCACAACCTGTAATTATATTAATGAGGAGGTTTCGTTCGACTTACACGCGCCGGGTACGGATGTAGCGAGAGCACGGACCTTGAGGGCGTACGGCGACTCGTGTTTCTTAAGAAATTACTGTCAGTTCTAATTGATTTAGATTATTATTTGACATTCTTTGTTCGCGTGTTTGTACGTCTTTAGGCTAGGTGGTTCACAATTTTTGAGAGAATTTTTTTATTTTTTATTTGTTGGAAAATTAACAGCTTATAGACAGTACATATACAGACAAATATAGAGCACAAGATATCAAGTCTTTAAAAAATTTCTCGAATAGTACAGTTACGTAGAGCTAGTTTTACGATTTAAGAATCAAAGTAGATATAAATAATGGTAGGATAAATTTGGCACGCGAAAGATTAAGACGAGAAAGTAGGATTATAGATGCTCTGCCTAGGCGTATACCATGAGTTTACGCAGGCGATAACGTGTATCGTTAACTATCGCTCTGTCCTTGTCGCCCGCATTTAGACTGAGCAGCATTTCCGATAGTATTCGTTATCGCCTGCGTAAACTCATGGTAGACGCACAGGCGTATACCATTCGATCACGTCCGATGATATATTTTAAAGGTGTTATCGAACGATTTTATTCGATTATAGGATGGATATCAAAACTTCGTTCATATTTATACGTCAATTAGTGTCCTGTAGCTGTGGTGTCTCCCAAAAATTTCCTATAGAGTAATTTACATGTGGCTGTAGGTGCCCAGGGTCCAAAAGAAAACCCCATTTCACAAGTACAAAGTAGATTACAGTTTGAAGTTTACTCGAAAAAATAAAAAGTAAGTTTAGTCTGTAGTGTACTTTAATCGTTACTCGACAGCGCCAGAAGGAGGGTTATGTTTTTCGAGTGTATGTATATTTCTCTTTTAACTTATTAGGTGTCGTTAGATTTGTCTTAATTATTATAGTGAAAAATGTCCTGCCAAATTGTTTTCATTGTTTTTCCTCTCTAAACCTACCGGGATTATCCAAAACATTGTTTTAAAAATTGTTTACAAACATATATGCAACATTTATATCTAAATTACGCAGTCTGTTTTTTAAATTTCTTTTTTTCTTGAGTTTGTTTAGATAAATATGTCTTTATCTTTAAAACCTTCTCTTGTTTTCCTGAAATAACATTAAAAATGACACACACAAATATTCTAAATTAGGGATCGCACATTGATAACAAACACATAACTTACCGCGTTTAGCTTCACCGACCGTGTGCAAGCAAAAAAGAGTTAAGTTATTTACAAAAGAGTTAGCAATAGCCAGCCGCAAACTTATATACAGTTAAGTATTAAGCGAAAGCGAAAGGAAACAAAAACCGCTATTAATTCAACTTAAAGAAGACAAGTAGTTTAAAGTCATTAAGTTACCTATCACTTGTAAATAAACCCATTGGTTATATATATTTCTGACAGAAGCTTCAAAACACCTCCCAAGTTGTGGAGAAGAGTTCCTGGGACATACCGTCACCCTGTCTTACACCTTTCTGCACTTGGATCGGTTTGGATCTCTATTTTTGATTCGCTTGTGCATAGCTTCATCGCACACGACTTACGTCACGATCGACTACAAGTCGTATGAAAACACGTTTGACCGTATTTTTGAATCATTTGCCTCAGGTGTTACCAATATAACTTAAAATGTTTAATTTTATCCGTTTTACGCAGAAAAACAAAACCGGTAATTCATGCAAGGAAAACGGAACGCAAATTTCATAGAACAGTTCCTACTGTCAATGTCAATAAGTGGTAATGTCAGTGTTCGACGATGAGGTTTAGGTCTATCGCTCGCCTCCGCAAAGAGTGATCCCGACCACTCGTTGCAGAAGAGCGATTCAAAAATATCAAATTTCGAAAGTCGAACGAAAATCGGTAGAAAACGAGGGCTCGCGGCGCGCAGAGCGAATCAAAAATAGAGCCCCTGTACTCGGACGGATATCGTGGCTTTATTGTATAAACATTTCAACACTTCGATATAGGAATAGTCAGTGTGGCAAAATGTGTACCAGGCCGTCTCCCTACTAGATATACCGACGATCTAGTAAAGGTCGCGGAAAGTCGCTGGATACAAATGGCTCGGACCTGTCATTGTGACGTGCCATGATATCCCACGGATGTAGTAACAAACTTACTAAATCAAACAGTTCTGGAGTTGGGCAGCAGCGTCTTCCTACGTTTCAATTATCTTACTGCGATCACTAATCCGCCTGTCAAATGTGGTGATTATGGTATGTCTCACGTGGATCTTCAAGTCCACCATTGTACATATGAAGATTAGTATTATTATTAGTATCCTTAAAACATAATAAAAGAGCGAAAGAGAGAGACCGAGAACCATTACAATCTGACATAAATATGATTGTTGAAGAAAAACATTTGAAAAATCAGCACTTTGTCGGAATGAATTAAATTTCAAGACTCAATATGTAACTTATTCACTTCAACGGTGAAATTACTAGAAAAAATATTGTTTCATTCGAATATTTGTATTGGACAATTTAAATACACCTTTATACACATATACAGCAGAAAAAAAAAGTAATAAAAATAGAAATAACATGATCCAAATAAATACAAGAACACAAAATTTACGACATACAAAAATGTTACATCTTCATGCTATGAAAAAACAAATCTTAGGGGACCTAGAATAGTCAAATCTAATTAAAATAACGTACATTTTACGTCTGTAAAAAGCATATTATATATAAGAAGCATATTACATTTAAAGTTGTACAATAAAGGGCAACCTGAAACTTTTCGCTTCCTATACATTAATAGCTCGTAGCATTTTCGTAGCGCGTGCTACGAAATCCAACACTGGCCACGTTTACACCGAATTGATATCTTATTTGAAAACCCTAAATAGTGGAAAATATTACATATGATAAGGCTAAAATGTACTAAATATATACGAAATAATGGTAAATAATATTTATTTTTACCAGTGAAATAATTTTTTGGACTAATGAAATTTTGGGGGTTACCCCCTACATCAAAAATTATAAACTTTAACTCTATTCTAACTAAAATTCTAACGCTTTTTTAAGTCCTGTCTCTGTCTTTGTGTTACCGTCTAAACGACTAACCGGCTGATCTATGTCTATAAGAATGACTTAATAAACTTCAATAAAGCGTAGACGTGGGATAGATTTTATACTGCACAACTACGCCACTGTACGCCACTCCGTATAATTGCGTTCCCATACAGAAGTTAGTGCACATTGCCAAGCTAATTATATAGTATTTTATGCCACAAGGTTCATATTCAGTTAGTTAATTGATTTATTATTTACATGTAAATCAATAAAATATGAGCTTACATGTAATTGCTACTATGTAATTATATTATTTAGATCAAATTACTTATGTATTGCCGTAAATCATACACAAATTAACCAACATTCGTTACGTTTTTCACGTATTTGTAAACCGTTTGAAATTTTCACAGACTTCTGCATGGGAACGCCACCGTACGCAACCCCCTTGAATCAGACAACGTCGGGGGCAAAAAACAGTTTTATAAGCTTGTAAAACACCGACACATATAGTATAGAATATCCGCCTAACATCTAACGTTTCCAATTCACTGTACAATTTCATTCCTCTTTCACCACAACATAAAAGAAAGAGACAGCAGTTTGTGACGTAAATTAAGGGCATGTAGCAATTTGTTCAGGGACCCATTAAAGGGAGGGAAGGGACACGTGTCTACTTGCTCTCGTCTATCCTAAATACCCTAACCAGCGTTAAACTACGAATGGTAAAGTCTCAAGTTGGGCTTAGAGACGTGTTTTAGAGATCCGTAACTCAAAAGGAAAAAAAGCAGCCAAGTGCGTGTCGGGACACGCGAAGTGTAGGGTTCCGTAGTTGAACTGGTTTTATAAACAATAATTTTGTATGAAATTGGTACGAAATATTCGTATTAACCAGTCTAAGTATATTTTATAAATTGATCGACTATTACTCGTAAACCTGTAAACCCAACTAAGTCGTGATAGTTTTCTTTTGAACTTCAGTATATATACTACTACTGCATATTTTTTCAGATTTTATTTAGCAGATAGAGGGAGGGGGGACCGTCTAGACTCTGACAAAAATTCTCACTTTAATGCTTAATATTTCGAAAACGGGTCCCTGAATCGAAAAGTGGTGTTCGTAGACCCTCAATATTTTAGAAATACCTATTCAACGATACCCCATACAATGGGATATAGGCGGAAAAATATTTCATCCCCAAGTTACGTGTTTGGGAGCCACCCTAAAAAAATCGCTATTTCATTGTACCACTTTGTCGGCGTGATTAATACTATTATGTATACCTGTAGCTGTGCTAAGCCGCGGACGGAGAGAGGGACAGAGCGACACTATAAGGGTTCCTTGTGTGACTACGGAACCCTAAAAATGAAATACTGTACAAATATAACATGAAAAAGTCATATATTTTGTAGAAGCACTTTCCGACAAGCAATTTTGATCTCGAGCCATTAAACGGAGGGTTCAGATAATATTTGCAAAGGGACCGTACGTCTGTCCCACACTGCTTACCCTTAACTCATATTCAGAGACGTTGTTTGAAAATACTTGATTCCAAAGGATCTAAAGACAACATAAAGTTGTCTTCGATGTCATCTATTATTAACAGACTAATTATCTTAGGATGGAACCCTAATACAAACACAGTAATTTTAATACAAAAACTTAGCACCCTAATACAAATTACAACAAAACAGTATATAGCAATGTCTTCGTGGTTTTTAATCGCCTACACTTATGCTAAGCTATGAGCCCATTCATCATCAATATATGTGGTTATAGAAGTTTATTTATCTCAAAAGAAATTCAACGTCAAAATGCTACGTCAGTGAACATTCGAGAGGGTATACCTCTACAGTAATAAAGTAAAGAGTTCCAGTTGAATACAGTGAAACAAACAAAGTTCGTTTTAAAAATGTTAAATGGGTAGTTAGACAAAATGCATTGGTGAACTAAAATAATTATACAAACATGATACTATTTGAGCAGCACCGGATTCAGAATATTACTTATGTATTTTTTAATTTCTTTCTTGTAAATGTGCAGTTTGGAAATTTATTTTAATTTCTAAAAACCACAAATAATATATTCGATGTTTAACAGATGATTTTAAGAAATTGTGGTAATGAAATCTCTTTATTTTTTTATAGTTTAACAATGCGTTTTAAATGAGTTTATATTTTAATATAATGCGATAATAATTTTATATTTTAATAATAAACACGCACTTGACTACTTTCTCCAGAATGGTGAAGTGTACAAAAAACGAGAAAGAATTGCCACTTTGCCACCACAGAGTCTTTATAACTCTCTAAATGATTGAAGTAAACCATTCATTCCACAACTCAACAAAGACCAAGTAAGTTAAGTAAATGAGAATGACAGGTACACGCTCCCTTAAAACATAAATTAATTTCGACCGGTAAACTTCCAAAGTTCAATTTGCTCACGAAAAAGAAAATTACGAGAAAAAAAGAAATTTGCCAAGAAATAAATTATAGGGCTGAAGCATTGGTTTGTATAATCATGGACATGCTAGTCTGTGAAAAAATACCGTTGAACAGTAGGTCCCTGCCTGGCACTTAGTTTTTACTTCACTGTTCGAAGCGTCGAAAGAGCATAAGTACAGCCAGTGATATTCTAATAATATTTTCAGGCATACCATCACTTTGAAGATTACTGAGACCAAATCTGCTTCTGATGTATATAATTTGTTGTTTATTTCTGGTATTTGGTGGTAGGGTCACGGTCTCAGAAAAATTCTCTTACACCAACCAAAGCTAAAATCAATATGTACCCGCTAGAAGAAAACCTGGGACCGAGGTCACCCACGGCTTTGCCCCGGGCGGCGCCATCTTTCTTTTTAGCTCTGGGTCTCCGCGAGATGTTCGAGGGCTCCGCTAAAATAATATCAACCCAAGACACAAACCACAACATGAAGCATTGTGCTATGTAGAGTAATAATTATCAAGTGGTATTCATTTTGCTTATTTCAGTGCTCTGTTAAATATTTACCGTGTAAAAAGGGTTCCGTTGCAAAAAAAATCAAAACAAGTACTCTAAACCGTCTTAAGGTTCTTGCTCTATAGGTTCGCATAGATAAAAAAATTCAAGGGAAAGTATTTTGAAAAACCCTCTGTGGCCTAGTGGAGGTAGTTGGTACTCATAATTCAGAGGACACGTTCGATTCCCTCTGGGGGTAGCTATCGATACTTTGGTTGGTACAGCATTTTATTTGCCAGCCTAGCTGGCTTCACCATGTTACTACCTGCTGTCAAAAATCAGTGTTAATAGCACTGTTGGTATTCCGGTAATATAAGGCAGCAGTGCCAGCGACTCATTAGCTTGAGATTGAGCATGGCTTCCATTCAACGGCCATATCTTCATCATCATATCTCACTCATTCACTCACTTATTTTACTATATATTATTATTTTAAATGTAATTTTTTAGACTAGATAATACACAAATATAATATTTCTTGTTACTTAAAAAATGTCCGGTGGTGGAGACCTGGTTCGTGTAGCACAGTGTATCCTAGTTCAGGAGCCAGTCTTCACAAAGTCACGAAACCATAGAATTAAGTGATTTTATAATTAATATGTACTTTGCGGAGAAAAAATAAATATGATTTTTAATAATGAGAGTCAAATGTAAACCCATGAAACATAAAACATGGGTTCAATGTAACAATTGTCATATTTCTCGATAGATTAGGTTCAAATTTGTTCTGTGCACCGATAAGTAAATTATAGATTATATAGGCCATAGAAGCCTTAAAACGTAAATACAGACAGTTTATTTTGAAAGTCGGGAGAAATCTCTCTTTAGGGATAGGCATCTCGATTTGTGCAACTTAATTTATGTTTGTCTCTGTTATTTTTTTTATATACAATTAATAATATATTATATGAATCAGGATCCAAGAAACTATATTGTAGCCTTTCTAACATCACTGAATTGACATAAGACAGAATGAGATAAATATACAGTCTCAATTACGTGTCAAAATTAAGCGAATGGCGCCATTTGGGTTAGCACTTTTATATAATAATACAAAAACTGTTGGCATCTCTTTTTAATACACGAAAATTAAATGCTCTCATTAAAATGACGAGAATATACAGATTGAGTTTTAACATGATAACTCCATGTTATAATGTGTCATGTCATGTCAAAAGCGAGTTCTTTTCTAGTTGCTGAACATGAATATCGACAGTTTTCACTTCTCTCAACAGACCCGAGCCACTTTGTGTCATCCCGCGACCCTTGTCAAAGCTAAACGACCTGTGAAGGCACTTTGGCATTATAGTTTTTTGAGTCTTTGTCTAAATCATAAAAAAGCACACTAGGCACTTTAAAATACAATGCAGTAAATCATGTCAATTTCATAACATACAATTCGCAACCGTCATTCAATTTTTAACCTACTACGGCGGAGTCCAAAAAGATAATTTCTTTTATCAGCCTTCGTATGTTGTGCTCATCTGTTTTCTACTTCCTTAACCACTCGTCATATTTTGACTAATGAGGTATATGATCTTATTCCCTCCGAAACCATCGGTCTACTTTCCCCGTCGGTCTACTTTCCCCGTCGGTCTACTTTTCCCATCGGTCTATTTTCTCTATTACTCTATTTTACCAAACAATACACTTATTTCCTAATCCGCCTATATCCCCAAAACGTATAATATTTACTTTCGTTATATGCTGTGGCAAATTAAGGGATTGTTTCATTACTCAGAAACAAAAGAAACATATAATTTCGAAAAGGTGGTCATCAACAGATGAAATAGTAAGTTATTACTGATATTCTTTAAATTATTTGCGATTGGAAGCCGCGTGTTCTTCCGCGGAATATACACATATAAAATTTGACATCTCATATCATATCGTGTTGTTGTTGTTGTTGTTGATACGAAATGAAAGGTAATGAATGAGTAAAATTTTATACATACAACTAACATACATAAATTACATATATGTACACAGGTACATAAGCCCCCAAAAATATTTTAATTGTAAAAAAAGAAGTGAGTGAGAGCGTGTGTGTGTGTGTGTGTGTGTGTGTGTGTGAGTGTGTGTGAGTTTGTGGTTTTAATATATTCTAGTTTCAGAGGGTGTAACCAAGGCTTCGGTATAATCGTAGTCCTTTGTGAGAAGCAAATTTGTAATTTTGCTTTTACATTGGTTCTTACAGAGCGGATATATATTTAATATTCTGTTAACTGTATTGTAAGCTTTAGGGCCTATGTGTGAGCTAAATTTTCGTGCAAAAGTTGTTTTAAATAGATGCTTTAGATAGAATGCTTCCATACAAAATTTCTTTTGCCATAATCTTTTAAACTACAATAGCTGGCTTTAATAAGTAATTATCCATTAATAGTATATCGTATTATTGTGTCGCGAAATTCGTTTCATCAGCGTACATCTTTAATATCAGCTACAAGGCGCCATACATTCACCTTGAAATCACCTTGTGACCGTTAATTTCAATGATATATTCAAAATGGTTAACAGTGTCCTCATCATCGCGTCTGGAACAGATGTCAGAATGACAATACTATTAGCATTACGTCATTATCAATTCTGACGTCATCGCCTTGAATTGACAACCGTCCCGCCCGCCCTGACATTTGTGACGTGACGTATTACGAGTAGGTCACACTGAAATGCCATGAATGACATTGAGTTCTTTGTTGTAGTTATGATTAAAATATGATATTGTTAGTTAAGTGTGTCTTCAACATTTAATTTCAACAAGAATTACAAGTATAAAAGGTTTTTAACAGAAATACTACAACAACATAATTATAGTGCCAAGCTATCCAACATATTGCCTAGCTAAGATACACTCGAGTACAAAAATGTATATCCACTTTTGAACCATGTTACATTCACTCTTGCTTGTTCCTATGTAGTGTGTTGGAGGAAATGTCAATTAAAGGTTAATGTGACATGGTTCACAAGTGGATACATATTTTTGTACTCGAGTGTACAAGTGTAAGATCTAATTTAAGTTTTATGTATATAAAAAATAGGCAATTCAAATTACACAGTATTTATATCATATTTGTCTGCTTTCTATCTTTTTTTCTCTAATGTGTGTGCAATAAACAATAAACAAAAGCTTGGCGTTAAATTCGTCGTTCGTAAGTATTTATATACACCCGCAACCTGTGATGTGCGCTTTCCCTACAGAAAAGACATTAAAAACATTTGATATTAATATTAATTAAAAGCAGCCAAGTGCGTGTCGGGCCACGCGCTGTGTAGGGTTCCGTAGTTGCCTTTAACAATAAGTCCAAGCGTCTGATGATAGAAGTAATTTTGAAAGGAATTTGTACGAAATTTTCATATTGACATCTCAATGTATATGTCATATTTTGGTCGACTATAACCTGTAAAGCCAATTAGTCGTGATAGTTTTCCTTTAAAGTTCAGTGTGCATACTACTACTGTGAATTTTTCAGATTTTTATAAGCAATAGTTTCGGACGTACTGACAGGACGTTCAATTCTTACAAAAATTATCATTTTAAAGCATAATATTTCGTAAACGGATCCCGTAATCGAAAAGTGATGTTCCTACACCCTCAATATTTTGAAAAGACCTATTTAATGATACTCGCCACAATGGGGTAGAAGTAAAAAATCATGCCCATGTTACATGTGTGGGAGCTACCCTTAAAAATATTTTTCAAGCTTTTATTCTACCACTTTATCGGCGTGACCAATATGTATACCCGTACTAAATTACAGTTTTCTAGTAGTAAGAGTCTCTGAGCAAAGCCTCGGACGGACAGACAGACCGAAACTATAACCTTGCTTCACTACGGAACCCTAAAAATCAGCCCGAGTATCCATTCCACTGAACCTATTTCAAATTACTTATTCTCAAACAAATGCGGGAGTCTATATTTTTTGCGGGAATCCTCATAAAGTTGAGTGAACTTTTCTCATTAGACTTCATGGCCCATTCGGTTTGGGTTCGGGCCATACACAACATTTGCTGATTTCACGGTAATCTATACGTTATACCTAATAGAAATGGCTTCAGTGTTGAAGTTGATTTTCATATCTAAAGAAAATGACTTTAGTTTTTTTTTTACATAAATTTTGTTAATTTTTTATAAAGTTATCAACTGATTGACGGTTCTTTTTACACTTCATATCATGAAAGCTCAATAAACCGTTTATCCTTTGTCTCAAGTCAATTTGGACGTAATACATTGCTGCTCGGTCGTACTTTAAAAAGTGATGAAACTATTTAATAACTAAGCTATTTAACAAAATTGCTCTCACGTATGATTTGTACAGTCGTAAACTATATCTGAATAAATTATACGCCCGTATGAAATATACACGCTGTATACTATATAATATGTGTGGTCTAATACACATGTGTGAAGTATATTTCTATTGTATATTTATTTAGATTTACGTGGCTAGTCCGAGCTCTGATATGTATTGCTGCGGGGCTTTCAAATATATGTAAAAACTTTCTGAAATAGAGATATAGGTATATCTAGACAATATTTAGGGATCGCTAGTGGTCTGTGAACCGACAACCGATCGCTTTTTTTACCGACTTCAAAAGAGGATGTTATCAATTCGACGGGTATGTTTTTTTAATGTTTGTTACTTCAGAACTTTTGACTGGGCGAACCGATTTGGTTGATTCTTTTCTTATTTGAAAGCTGGTGCTTTCCGTGTGGTCCCACTTCAATTTGGTCCAGTTCTGTGTTTGGAATCAATGAGAAAACTATACTCGTAAATCTTAAATTTGCGTTAATAAAAGTAGACTTATAAAGCAATTGAAGTCGGTTTCCAGTTCCTTTTGAACGCAGTTACTTGTTATATATGATGAGTTTGCATTTGGCCTTCATCACACTTACTGGTAAGTGATGATAAGGCCTTTGGATGGTAAGTCTGCGCAACCAGAAGTCTCAAGTTAATGCGGACCTCAAGCTAATAAAGCGCTGGTTTTGCTGGCTTTCACACCGGAACACAACAGTACTATCAACGATGCTGTTTGGCGGCAGACTTAGGTAAATGATAGCTAGCACACGGACAAAGAAAATGCCCTTCCAACAACCAAACCGAGTACCGATAGGTCCCACTGGGCATCGAACCCGAGACTTCCGGATTGTTATTCCAAAATTTAGTCACTAGGCCGCGGAGGTGGTTAATGCAAGAGGCCTATGTTCTACAGTGCACGTATCCCAGCTGATAATGATGAGAACATAAATATTTGGTTTGCCGTGGGTTCGTACAGGGCGATGAATTGGTAACTGGCCTAGATAATTCATTCAACGTCTATTTACGAGAAGACTTCGAGATGTCATAATGAAAGTTTCGTACAAATTCCATTCAAAATTACTTTACATCATCCTGTGTGGAACCAACTACGGAACTCTATACTACGCGTGCACCGACATGCACTTGGCTGTTTTAAAAAATATAAATAAATTCAGTAACTTAATTAGACTTTTTAAGTCTTAAGAAACATTTACATACAATAACACAGCAATAACTAAAAACTAAATTTATAAAAGAAAATCATAAATAAGCTTTTATTTAAATGCTCTAAAAAGAAGAAAATAAACTTTAAAACTTTAAATTAAATCAGACCCATCAATTGATTACTTTGCACAATTTATATGATATAAAAGCTTGTTGCGTGAGTTAGTGTAGATGTGTGTGGATTTGCCTATTTTATAAAATAAATAATTTTTTCTCTAAATCATAATTATCGTATTCTAGTTTATCAATACATAGGCCTCCTTCATTGTCATCGACATCAAGTAAAATCACTCAACAAGCTTTTATAGCATATAGATTGTGCAATATAATCAATTGATGGATCTGATTTAATTTAAAGTTTATTTTCTTCTTTTTAGAACATTTAAATAAAAGCTTATTTATGAATTTTTTATATTTATTATTGGCAGCTCTTTTAATTTGCATGATTCTTTTAGAGCCACTAACGAAGTTCTCACCGACCACCGCTAGGGGACCACCACAGATCTGGTGGAGAAAGAGGAGAGGATTTCAGTCCATAAGCACGACTACGAGTAAAAACTCAGAATGGATTTAAAAAGTTGAATCCCGTTTGTCAAGAACACAAACAAGTCCGTAGCAATATTCAAACGTCAATAGAACCCAATTCCCTCGCAGATGTTTATTTAAATTATTTATCCAAGCCAAACGAATCGGGATAAACCGAAAATATTAAAAGATGAAACAATATTCCGTCTATACTCATTATGTTATGTTTTAATCTGGAAACTCGGAGAAATCTGAACAGGGAAAACAATATTCGGAGAATTTGAAACATTTCTTGTAAACTCAGCGAAGGTGAGGAATTCTTTCGTTAATCTTATTTAGTGATTGGTTGTTCCTATAATAAATGTGATCATTGCTTCATCGCCATTTTTAACCGACTTCAAAAAAGGAGGAGGTAATCAATTTGACGGATAATATTTTTTCTTTCTTTTCCTTATGTTTGTTACCTCAGAACTTATGACTGGATGAACTGATTTGGATGATTCTTTTTATATTTGAACGTTGGTGTTTCACGTGTGGTCCCATTTTAATTTGGTCCAGTTCTGACAACGGCATCCATGAGAAAACGATATAAACCTTAAATTTGCCTTAGTAAAAGTAGACTCTTAGGGCAATTGAAGTCGGTTTCCAGTTTTTTTAACGCATTTACTTGTGTAGTTACACCACGGGCGCAACAAATTAGTGAAAAGTAAATTTTAAAATACCCTGCGTATATTACATTTAAATATATACTTACGTTGTACATATTTTTTCATGCCGCGCACTCTAGTGATTATCCCTCTCCTAATGCTTCCATACTAACTTTCTGTTGCCATAATCTTTTAAAATAGAATAGCTGGCTTTGATAAGTAATTACCTAAAAAATAGGAGATGAAACTATAGTGTCGCGAAATAAATATCATTAATTTACAACTTCATAGTTAGCTGCATTAGTCGTTACGCAGCTAATGGTTCATAGATGGCGCTTTGAACAATAATCGAAAAAAGTGTTTAAAATGAAAATTGAGATTCACTGCGAAGTTGTTTGTTAATGATACTCATTTCGCGACATCACAATCGGATGTCCTATTTTTAAAAAGTTACTACACAAATCCAGCTATCATATTTTAAAATATTATGGCAACAGAAATTTAGTATGAAACTTTGATGGAGGTAAGTAACAATAATAGGTAACTTATTTCAACATATGAACAGATACTTAACCGCCTCCAGGGTCTAATGGCCACCGATTCGATTCCCAGTGGACTCTCATTCCCCTATTGGTACTCGGTTTGTTTTGAAAGGCATTTTCTATGTTACCAAAATCTGCCGCCAAACAGCGGTGTTAATAGCACTGTTGTGTTCCAGTATGAAAGACAGTAAAGCCAGTGCCTTATTAGCTCGAGGCTACCTGGGTGTCCAAGCTTACCATCCAACGGTCCTATCGTCAGTTTCTAAGTCCAAGTGAAAACCCTACACCTAAAAAAGAGACGGGATATTTCAAGATCCTGTTCAATCAATCTGCTGCTTTTATGTAATCCTAAATTACCCATAATCCTACAATAGGCCTGTTTCCACTAATAACAAATTGCTTGGTTTATAGTTTCTAATTATAAATGAGGAGACGACGATAAGAAAAAACTAGTATATTTCTCAAAAAAGTTAAAGATTATTAATATTTTTAGAAAATGAATTCGAAAAAAATAGGCATTAGGTCACGTGACAACGAACACGAAGAACGCGGCGCAAGAAAGTGTGACGTCACGCCTCGCAAAACATCATTGTTGTTGTTGACGTTTTCATATCACAGAGCAGGTTATTTCGCGAGCTGTGACGTCATTCAAGACGCCATGACACTATTCACCGTTTTCGAGGGAAATCTAAATGGCTTTTTTAAAATACAAAATACGTAATGTAAATATTGATTTTTCTTTAAAATATATTTTTTTTGGGATAAAATAGATATTAAAGTATATAATTAGCCAAGTTTTCAAATTTAGTCAACTAGCCTATACAATAGATACATTGACAAGCGACATTGAATGGCGAAACTATCAATTTGCGAAAGCCTTACACAGATCGAAATAGTGCATAGATTTGCGTCTTTTGGAAATGCAACTTTAGCCAAGCTTAATCGCTTATTTAGTCAGCCGTAACTAATATTAATTTGTAACCATCTACATTATTATATACAAGCAACTACGGCAGGTACTGTAAGGCTGGCATTGTAAGTTACTCACCTAAACTAGCGTCGTATGTGTTCATGTATTCTGACGTCATGAACTGTGAGACGAGAGCCGTCTTCCCGACTCCGGCGTCGCCGAGCAGCACGACCCGGTACTTAGGTATCTGAAACGAAGACAAAATTGACGTGGTTTAATTTTTGATAATGCGCTAGTATTTTTGCCCGTAGCTTCAGAATTTGTTCCATAGGAACTGCTTAAACGCCGATGACCTTTTCGACAGCCTGGGCAACCTGCATGCTAAACTTCTACGCGATTGATGGTGCATTTGAGGCACTAATTGGTAACAATTTGTATGTTCAAAAATTCCAACTGGAGCTCGATTTTTGATTAGCTCGTGTGAAATTAGCTTCGTCGAATACGTCACGTTACGGTTCCATGAAAACAGTGCGTCAACCATGAGTTTACGCAGCCGGTACCACTACCGGTACTATCGGAAATGCTGCTCAGTCGAGATGCGGGTGACAAGGACAGAGCGATAGTTACCGATACACGTTATCGCCGGCGTAAACTCATGGTAGATGCACAGGATTAAACGTGTTTTCGAATCATTCGCCTCCGGTGTCGCCAATATAACTTGAAATCCGTTTTACACAGAAAAATAAAACCAGAAATTATAGCAACGAAAAAGTTACTAGGTACAAATTTGAATTGACTACTTGAGCCTATTATTAGAAAATAACAAAACTTTAAATTGAAACCAACTATATTTTTATCATTCGCTTGAATTGATAAAACTGGTAGTACACGCAACGAAAACTCAATGTCAATCAATGTCCAGTGTTCGACATTGACGCGTAATCTATCCGCTCGCCTCCAGTAAAGAGTCGAGACCACTCGGTGTATAAGAAGGGTACAGAAATATCAAAAAGCGGAAGTCGAACGAAAACCATTAGAAATACAGCTCCTAGACATGAGCCTCCCTGCTGCTGATGACGATCCCCTGATATTTTCCTTTACATATTCAATGAGATGATGAGACTAATATATATATTTGGGCGGGAGCGAGAGAGACAAGTAATTACGGGTCAACGTACAAAATTCTTCCTGTTCAGCGTCCGCCCTGTGAAAAGTAATGAAATTGCAACTTACCGGGTCCAGTTCATCCTCGTCAGGCGTGGTGAGGCTGGCAGAGTCCACGGGCCGGTATCCTGAACAGCACGATCCATCGAAGGGTGACCTGTCAGAAGCTCTGCCAACAAACAAACAAAAATTATGTGTTTTTCCACTTGATGAAATGGAAAATTACCAAGATTCTTATACATATAAAGACCGTTACTTTCAACAAGTTTTTACGTATGTGAGTCAGTATACATATACATTATTTGAAAATTTCAAATGTTCACTAGTTCAAAAGATACAGCCCTGTGAAAGACTCATAGCAAAGCCTTAGTTATTGGGTGTCGTTAGCAACTTTTGGGTAGAGACACAGAGAGAGTGGTAACCCGCACCTGGGACTCGAACCCTCGATCTCCGTTCTGTGGCTTGTATCTATATAAAGGCGGTTCGCTAAGGCGTCTTCGTAACTTCCTTCCAACTAGCACTAAAATTGCCCTTGCACAATCGCTCCTATTACCCATACTTGATTATGCCGACGCATGTTATCTAGATCTGACTGTGGAGCTACTTGATAAACTTGATCGCCTTCAGAACTACTGCATCAGGTTCATATTTGGCTTACGTAAATACGACCATGTCTCTGAATTTCGAGCACAGCTGAAGTGGCTCCCAGTCCGACGCCGTAGGGACTTGCATGTACTCTCACTTCTTTACTCAATCCTTTTTAATCCTCGTACTCCTTCCTACCTTAAAGACCGTTTCTCTTTCCGTTCTTCAAGTCTCACTCGCCCTCTACGTTCTTCTGAGACCCTCCAACTCGACTTCCCCTCTCATTCCTAAAAATTTTACTCAAATTCCTTTTCCGTCCAGAGCGTCCGACTATGGAACTCTATCCCTGAACCCATCAGACGAGCCCCTTCCTTACAATCCTTCAAATCTAACCTAAAAACATATTTCCTTGAGCAGATCGTTTCTTAGCAGCCTTTTTCTTCTTCTTTCCTTCCTTCCTCTTCCCTTCTTCTCCTTTGATTTCTGTTTGTTTATTCATTATCATATCATTATTCATAATCGTGTATGTATTTTGTGTATATATATATATTATTTATTTATTTATTTATATATATTTAGCACCACCTACTTACCCCTTCTTAATCACACGATTATTCTGCCCCAAGGTTGCCTGGAAGAGATCGCTTTTAGCGATAAGGCCGCCTTCATTGTACCTTTTATGTTCTTCTCTTTTCTTTTCTGTTTTTTTATTTTGTGTGTGTGTGCAATAAAGTTTATTTGAATTTGAATTGAAAGGCTGATGAAATATTCAAAAAATTTGGCCCCAATACTCGGCACGGTAAACCCTTTCTATCGCAGAGAGTCCTTCACAAATTTGCTTAATTGACATCACAACACTGTCTGTGACACTTTTTGCACATATTACACCATTATAACACAGAAAAACAGTAACTAATTTATTACTAAAATTGCAAATAAACCACCATTTTACACGTTCGCGCCAAGTATCCACAGGGACCAAAGCAAATATTATAACAAGATACACAGGGTATAAATAATATTACACATCAATGTGTGGCCATATAAGAAAAGTGACGAATAAAGCCGATCGTTCGTTACAAAGCAGTTTGTATAGCTTTTAGAGGTCAGCTGCAAGGAGATTGTATCCTTTAGGCAAGGGCTTAAGGTTTTTTTTTTAAATAATGGCTTTAACCAGTGGTTATCTAGCCAATGACGAGTAAAATTAGGTGAACAAATTTTGAGGTTATAAACTATGCCGAAGCCATTTCTTCAGCTTTCTCAATAAAATGTATAATGTGTACATTTTATCGCTTAATTTGGATTCTTGACGAGAACTTCAAAGGCCAGCCTTGGTTTCAACATTATCCGAAAGAATCCATATGCCGAATGTACTCGACATGATAAACTCTTCGGATCGCGTCAAAACCCTCGCAATTTTGCGTAATTGATACTATAACGCTGTCCGTGACACTTTTTGCACTATATCACACCATTATAACACAAAAAACACACATAACAGTATTATTAACGAATTACTAAAATTGCAATGAACCACCATTTTACAAGTTCGCGCCAAGAAGCCGGCTTAAGGGTTATGTTGCAAGGACAAGAACTGCATCCACAGAAATTTAAATAAATACCTACTAGAAGTAGCTTATATGGAAGTCACGAGTTCCATTTCTAGTAGGTTACCGTCTTTTATTTGGATGGTAAGAACTTTTCTCCTCTTGATACTGCAATGTTATTTAAGTATTGTTCCGAACTGAGGTTATGTTTTCGAGCCTTCGAATGATAACAATGTTCAGGAGAGATAAATTACACGTTCAGATGATTATAAATAAGTCGCAAATCGGACTTAAAGACGATTTATCTCATTGATCAGTACCGAATCAATTGTATTATATAAATCCGTTCCAACGGCCCAGTATCAGATAGACGTGAATTCGTTAACGGACGTCCTGCTTCCTATTTCCCGGTGCGAAATTTACTTTTGTTTTACTTTGTTTTTATGTAAATAAATTTCCTAATAATTTTAAAAATTTCGAAATATTAGTTATGAATAAATGGTTACTTACTCGAATAAACCTGTTTTTTGAAAGCCAGTAGATCTAATAAAAACGCCTTTTCGGTCTATTCTAATCCAAGACGAAATTAATGGCAGGGAAATAAAATATTCATTGTAAATCGCCAAATCTCTCCAGAACCCTACAATTTACAAGCACTTTACTCTTCAACGGTTTTATTATTTTCGCCCGCGAAGGTACATTGTTACAGAGGTATAGAAATCAAATTAAATAAGTAATAGAAGTGTTCAGGGACGCTTTTGATATCATCACCATCAGTCTGACGAAACTTAGTTCCAAATTACTTCTCTTCAAATTGTATGAAACATGGCAAATCATTAAAGGCGCTACTAGCGCCAAAATTGTTGGCGCCACTGTCCCTACATTATGTATGGTAGAGAACGGATGTTTATTTTGCCCCGTTTGAGATTTGGTTGGTTTATTTTCGCTGTATGGAGTCAAAATTTATGCGATTTCGCCGACAAAAGCTTCATACATTTTTTCCCGTAACCTTTTAAATATGATAGCTGACTTTGTACAGTAATTATCTAAAAATAGGACGTCAGATACAATACACTAATAATGTAGTTTATACTTTTTTGTTAAAAATATAAAATTTAGTATAACCTTAAATAACATTTATAAGTATTAACCACAATATGGTGGTTAAAATAAAACAAACTGAAATTACGGTGTGACAAAAGTATCATATCGACTGAATAAAACATGAAATTTGGCGTCAAAATAAAAAAATTAAACCTAAAAATACCGGCAACGAAAAATTTTAACTGATTTACGAAATATATGTAAAATGTGTTGAGTCTTCAACCGTGCCCCATAATTTCAAAACCAAATGTCAAATGTTATACAGATAGTGGTTATCAATTATAATGAGTTATTTCGATTACAATATTGAGTATCTTGAGTTCAATTAATAACGGGCCTGTTGCAATGCTCATCGCATTATCGCATCGCATCGCGTTTAAATTCAAACAAAACGAAACAAATATGAAGTCTGCGCCATTTCTATTGACTAATGTATGACTTCTGTGTATCGGTATAACAATTTTACGGCGCGGTGATTTGTTTCTTGTTACAATGGAATAAAATTGAGTGTCCCTTGATAGTCGTTTGGGCTATTGTATAGATCAGGCCGGGTAACGACCTGTGATGCTATCATCGAATTAAATCGTTATCGAAATCTCGATGTTCGATACTCGCTGTAATTCAGAAATAGGTGGTACGTATTTTCAGGGGCTGTAGGGTATATTTTCAGTGTTCTTCAATATTGTCCTACAATATTTATTTTTAATTATTATGGCTATGATTATAGAAGGTATACTGTATAATCAGTATACTGTATAATCACCTCACACACACACCAACAATTATTTTTTCTTTAAATAAATGTTTAAAATTGAATGTCTGTCGGTTGTATCAACGTGCTAGCCAGTGCTTATGCTACAGGACTTACAGTCCTGTTTTAAGCACTGGCCGATCAATAATTTAGTATGATTGTTGTTGTTTTGTATCTTAATGCATTAATCACTGGTGTAGTTTTGGACAATAAATCATTTTACTTTTTAAAAAAAAATCAGTATACCGTATACACAATGAATATATACAGTTAGTGATTATAGGGTAATTTAACTTTTCAGTATTATTGAATATGCTTACAGAGGTCTTGTGGTATTGAGTAAAATAGGCATCTTCTAGACCAATGCGTAACGTCGTCGACCATATCATTACTTCACATTAGGTGAGACTGCGGTTAAAGCGACATCTCCGCGACGATATAAGGCGTAACGCAGTGAGAGAACTTTTAGACAACACATAAGACTTATTTGTCTTATACAGTTTAGCTTCAACCACTTACAGAATGGAGAGAATTCGAACCGGCCAATAAGAGAGTACTTCTCTCGTGTTGTGCCCAATCATTCTTCATCACAGAATATATCCGCACACTTCATTTCAGTCGCTGTCCTTCCTCAACAGCCTATAACATGTCTCCACTGCAGTGGTTCAGACCTACTCTCCTACAGAGAGTGTATGGGACATAGTCCTCCACGCGCAAACAATGGTAGACTTCACACACACATTTAATTTCTTCTCAGGAGTGTGCAAGTTTCCTCACGATGTTAATGATTTTTATCATGTCATTCGTACATAAATTCTAAATAACAAATTGGAACTCATTGGTACGAGCCAGGATCGAACCCAGACCTCGATTGTTCAAGGACGGACGCTCTAACCAACTGAGCTAACATGACTGTCAATATCATGACTCAATTTGTACTAGACATTACGCACACTATCCGTTTCCACATCCAAGATCTGAATAGAGCCTCATACGTAAATCAAGCCTGATTGTTCCCCAAAGCTTTTACGTAACTCTCAGTATTGATTACAATTAAACCAACTCACAATTCCCAGCGTAGTTAAATGCGTGAGTAAATGAGGGTATCCCGTAGAGCTCACAGCGCAATTAGAAATTAAGTGTTTTATTAGATTATACGTCCCAGTAGAACCCTCAAACGTAATTATCTACTGCAGTATCGTATCCCATTTGTTTTAATTATCGTATAATAGACTTTGTTTGCTAAATCGTTGTGTTTATAAATTAACCCGCGACAATTCTATACGGAATAGAAAGTAGCCAATGTGTTTCTCAGGTTCAAATGGGAAACGTGCGTGCCAAATTTCGTATAGATTTGTTGAGAGGTTTAGTGCTGATATAGCAAGAAACAGACGGAGAGATCGATCTTAAGACGGCCCAAAAAACTGTTTTTTGTGTGCAAATAACCAACTAGATAGAACTTTAAATTTTATAACAGCACTACCCACAATTGACTTAAAAAAGCTTTTATTCTGTTAACGATTTTAGGGTTCCGTAGTCAAACAAGTAACATACAAATTTCATTCAAAATTACTTTTTATAAAAACCAGTTCATTTACGGAACCCCACACTGCGCGTCGCCACACGGTCTTGGCTGCTTATTTTAAAGATTATTTTGTCCATGCAAAGATTATATTCGAATGTAGTATGTAAATTTAATAAATGTAGGTACATTTCCATGCTAATATTATTGGTTAAATAGACTTGAACTCTCTACTACTGATTGTCAACTTATTATGGTAATATAATTTAAAAAAGGATTGACTGATAGACTTCTTATTACTTCAAAGATCACAGAATAAAAAACAGTCAAGTGCGGGTCAGACTCGTGCACCGAGGGCTCCGTACAGAATATGAATGACATCGGATGTATACAACTAGAATAATGTTTTCTCCTTTTAACAAAGTGTAATCGTTGTAAGAGCGAAGAGTATAGCTTTATGGAGTAAGCTGTATCATAAATTTTTACTATCTAATGATCTAGTATATAGTATTTGATGCCCAACGTTCATACAATGGTCCAAGGTTTCGTGGCGACTTTTTCCCTGTCTAGAGTTATTTACTCTGTGGTCAGAATCGTACGAAATGTTACAAATGAGATTTTAATCGCTGTCCATTATATGTTACTGATAGAAATTAAATGTAATTTCAACTGACTGTATGAATAATTAAATCATAAAATTCGATAACTCCTTCATAGCCCGACATTAGTAACTACAGGGTAACATCAGGTAGAGTTCGTTCCAGTCCAATATAAGTAACCGTAAACAGACATAAATATCACAATCTTAGTGATAAACATATATAGTATGTAGTAACTAGTCCATGCAAAGTTGCTAGTGCATGCGTGCGTGTTGCCAGTGATGACATACGGAACCGAAATGTGGTCTTTTACTGTGGGCCGAATAAACAAGCTCAAAGTCACTCAGCGGGCAATGGAACGAGCTATGCTCGGAATTTCTCTACGTGATATGGTCCGGAATGAGGAAATCCGTAGACGAACGAAGGTCACCGACATAGCTCGACGAGTCAGTGAGCTGAAGTGGCAATGGGCAGGCCACATCGCTCGAAGAACCGATAACCGGTGGGGAGTAAAGGTTCTCGAGTGGCGACCACGTACCGGGAAACGTCTACCAGGCCGTCCCCTTACTAGATGGACCGACGACCTGGTTAGAGTCGCGGTTAGTCGCTGGATGCAGGTGGCTCGGGACCGGTCGATGTGGCGTACCATGAGGGAGGCCTTTGTCCAGCAGTGGACGTTTCCCGGCTGATGATGAACTAGTTATAGCAATAGTCCTTAACGTTACCCCTCTCATAACTTTTCCATACTAAATTTCTGTTGCTACTATATACTAAATACTAAAGATTATTCTTTTAAAATTTTATTTTAAAATTCACTAACGGTGAAGGAAAACATCGTGAGAACTTGCATGTTTTAAACAGGCTTGTGAAGTCTACCAATCCGCACTGGTCCCGCGTGGTGGACTATGTCCCATACACTCTCTGTAGGAGAGTAGACCTGAGCCTTTGCAGTGGGGACATATATAGGCTGTAGATGATGATGATGATGACGCTATGTTTGCCTCTCTGAATTTAGTTCTCGGGAATTTTGCGCATTTATAGTCGGAGTGTGTGTATTATTTTCGATAATAACTATCCTTAAATGACATAAAACACTAGAGCATTTGTTTCCACCTGCTAACTTGCCTTGCCTCCCACTTATACGCTAATAATTAATTGATACTTCGTAGCCTTTTGTATCTAACTTCAGAGGGGTAAACATACTGTGCGAGTACTGCACTGTGACCTTGAAGGAGTTCTGAGGGTAATGTATTTGTATATAAATAACAAACATAAAATGAGACACGTCGTAGGGTTTACTGCTTTCACCTGAAGGGAGAAAAACGTAATGGTGAGAGTTTTTTTACGAAGGCATTTTCATTTCGCTACGAGTATATTTGAAGCACACCCTAATACCCACATGCATACATACACAGGGTGCTACATTCATTACCTCTGGTTGACTTCGTCGTTGTCGGATAATGATTAACGCGATCAAAAAGAACTAAAAACCGACTTCAATTGCCTTAAAATTTTGGTTTTGGTTGATTTTCTCAAAGAGCGATTAATCAATTTCGATAAAAAAGAATACTTTTCCGAACGTGACTTTTCAGGTAGTTTTTAGCTTACTTTTCTGTTTGTTTTAGTTTTCGTTGTTCAGAGTTTGAATTATAACACAAGTCAAATATCTACATCAGTATCAATTCAATAAGCTCGCTCAAATACAGACCCGAGACATAGCTCTTCGAGGTTCGGCCATTCATCAACTTCAAGCAAATTGCTTCTGGCAGTCCAACTTACATTTGCGGTTACTAAAAGAAAGGCAACGTTCTATAAAAAAACTTCGAGATTGGATGTGATTTCTGTGTTCATGTTTTGTTTTAATCCATGGTTGATACCAGCCATAAAACCTTTAAAAATGTTATTACAAGACAAATTAGGTTTGTAATTATTTTAGAGGTATAAATTACTGGTAATTTCGTTTCATTTTTTTGTACAGCGGATTAAATTTAAAATCGATTTCATTTAAAAATCATTTGAAACCTTCGGACGCAAAAAATTTCTTTTATGGTCTTAGAAATTAATCACTTTTATGAAATTTATATTAAAAATTCATGGGGTTTTTTGTACTATTTTAAATACATCGTAACGGAAAGTTATAATATCTAGTTTTTTGGTGTAAAGATAGTAGACGTGTCGGAAAAAGGTCTTACGCGACTTTGTATCCAGATCGAGCAAGTGGTTTCCGTGGAAACATTTTTGAAGGTCACGCGGCAACGCCCTAGTCATTACACATTATATTCACGACCTCTTCCTCAAAATCGAAAATGGAACATATTCAAGTAATTTGCAAACTCCTTGCGTTAATTGATACATTTTTTTTTCTTTCAAGAATTAACTTTTAGCTTACGTTTTCAACACACAAAAACCAGTCATTTTTATATGCGTCATATTAATATTATGTGTGTAATATGTATCAGAACAGAACATCACAATTCTCGCATGTGAACCCAGTGTGTTCTACTAATCGTATGGATTTTTTCACTGTCCAACGGCAAAAGTAAGTTTGTCAAGAAATAGGTCAGCGGGCGTCACGCCATATCGTAATCAGTCACAAATCTGTAGTAATCTGATTATTCGTGACCACTGAACCAACGACCGCTGTCTCAGGAATTCTGACAGTCGTGTAATTTCTTTCTGAGGCCAATTTTTTAATAGCTGTCTTACTCGTATGTTTTGAAGTTAAAATTCTCAATTGTTTATATGTGTATGTTTCTCTCATTACGGATTTTATTTCGTCGAGTGAAATTGAGCTTGTTTATTCGGCCAAAAGTAAATCACCACATCTCGGTTCCGTATGTCATCAGTGGCAGACGAACTAAGGTCACCGACATAGCTCGACAAGTCAGTGAGCTGAAGTGACAATGGACAGGCAGCATCGTTCGAAGTATCAATCTCGAGTGGTGAGAGCGTACCGGGCCGTCCCACTACTATACAGACTGCCGAACTAGTAAAAAAAGTCGCGGGGAGTCGCTGGATGCAAGCGCTTCGGGCCCGGTCATTGTGACACACCATGGAGAAGGTCTATGTCCAGCTGTGGACGTTTCCCGGCTGATCAAATCAAATCATTTTATTTGTTAATTTGGGTATTACACATGTAGGATCTTAATTATATAAAAGTCTCTCCAAATTAGGCTGATTGGGCTATACAATATTTTAGCATAAAACATAAAAATTAATACATGCCATTACTATTAATACATTGTCACAATAAAAATAATAAAAATACAAAATATTATGCTCATGTCATCTACTTATTCCCGTCATCCCAAAACTCCTTGATTGAGTAGTAGCATTTATCTATTAATAACTAGCTTCCGCCCGCGACTTTGTCCGCGTGTAATTCTGGATGTATTCTACTTGTTCGATAGGCACAGCTGACGTATATGACAAATTATTATACAGCATAAGGTACAAAATAGTGTTTATTCTGTTACATAGTCTATTAGTTTAAAGAAACAAAATAAATTTCAATATCTGACGTAGTACATTCCAATAGTCTTCACACTAATATTATAAACGTAAAAGTTTGTATATACAAATTTACATATTCTATGGTCGGTTGCTAGGCAACGCGTTTTTGTTATGCCAAAATTTCCCATGTAATCCCACTAATATTATAAGTGTGATTTTGTACAATTTACACAATATGTCTTTATAAATTATAGCCTATATGTTATTCTGATGTATAAGCTATATTATTGTAAAGTTTCATTCAAATCCATTCAGTAGTTTTTCCGTGAAAGCGTCACAAACATCTAAACATCCAAACATCTAAACATCTAAACATCCAAACATCCAAACTTTCACACTTATAATATTAGAAGGATTTACTTACTTTTGATGATGATGATGATTATAATCATACCTGCTGTTTGTGGAATTGACGGAGGTGTTGGAGCGACTCCGCCGGTTGCAGATGGAGTCGCCGCAGTTGACCACGCCTCCTTTGGTGGTGATGGAGAAGGTCCTCAGACGGTAGAGGTCGTCGGAGATGCGAGGGTTGTACGGCTTTTCTGGCAGAGAGCACACCCTGGGGCGGGAGTGCTCCACCACTGAAACACAACAATGGTTTGAGTAATAAAGTTGACAACCTCCGTATAAGAACGATTTGATTTGCATGACACCCAAAAGCCTCAGTAGTTTTTCCGTGAAAGCGTCACAAACATCCAAACATTTAAACATCCAAACATCCAAACTTTCACACTTATAATATTAGTAGGATATTTATTATTGATATGTATAATTTACGATCTTTAGTAATATATTACAATAACTAGCTAAGATTCTTAAGTTTACTAGTATATTAAAGCCAATTAAAATTTTCTGTATATTTTAATAACATATTTTTTATAAATATTTCAGTACCCAATAATCATCACAGGGGTCACAAAATATTATTATTGAAACTGGACATCACCAAGATCAGTTAAATACAAGACATACTATTAATTTTATGTAAGATTTTATTAATCTAATAGTACCAGAATATACTATTTTTTTATTTTAACTTCTTTTAACGCTTAAAAAATCGTAATATTTTATTTTATCATTATGCCATATTTAGTTTATATCGCAATCTGTTCTTTTCAATCATATTACTTTTACAAAATAATGTCGATGTTTCACATCTGCCAGGCGTCCCGTGACGGATCACAATTTTTTAATGCTTTTGGAATAGAATCGATTTTGAAAAGGACTAAAATACTGTTCCACTTATTTCTCATAAAATTCCATTTTACATTTCCAGTTAGCTAATAGTCCTTTATCCGTGCGGTCTCGGCTTTAGAATAGACCCCATTTACATTTTATTACATTAACATTTCACTTCTTCAACACTTGTGCCCCAAAAAATTGTAAACGCTTTAGGCAGAGGCCGGGTACTTCATATACGTAGAAATGTCGTGATATCGGTTCTCTGTGTTGATCTATAGACCAGCCCGTCAAGATAAAGCCTTGTAATATTATGTATTCATTTTAATTACTACCTCTAAACCCCTAAAGTTAATTAATACAATCCTAGCATCGAAGACAATTATAATCTCATTTGAGGGTTTTACGTGCAAACAAAATGTAAATTAATATTTACATGGGAATGAGATGTGAGAAACTAAATTAACATATACTGCTGGGTGGAGATAATTTCAAATAAATTGGTGTTGTTTTTCTTCTAGAACATTCGCAAATGTAAACTCAATTCATATACTTTTATTTTTCGAAAAAATATTTCCACTTTCATTTCCATCATACCAAACGCCTCCTTGGCCTTTTTTTACAGCATATAGATCAACGCTTGGCCACGATCTCACCTGATGGTAAGCGATGATGTGGCCTACGATGGTGCGCGTTGTTCTAGAAGATGCCTATTCACCCTCGACTTGAAGACCAAGTCATGGTTTTCAGGGAATACAGACACCGGCAGCGCGTTCCACTCCCTGGCTGTGCGCATGATAGGGAATCGTATCATATCATCATATAAAAGGTAAACGTAAATCTCTATATAGTACAGTGAGATGTGATTTAAAACATTAAAGTTATCGAGAAAATTTACATCAATCATGATTTCATTCTAATGTTTACTCGATAAAGCCCTCTAGTTTTCTTTGCCTACATTTGTTACGTGTAGCTTTCAATAAACGATGATAAAACAAAGCCCAAAGTTACTCGTATCTGCGAATCTCTCTGTTACATATTTGAAATACCAATTTGATCCCAAAAATATTTCCAATTCAAATCCTTTTGAATTAGAAAAGTTCTGGCGTAACCTCCGAAGTTGGTTAAAAGATGTGTTAACTTGGGAGCTTATGCCAGATCCGGGAAATGTAAGAAATTTAATGGCGTTTTTGAGAAGTTTTTCTGGTTGCAAAAGATGTTTTACAATGGGTTCTCGCTTGGACTTTATCTTACTTTACGGTAACTGAGGATAAGGAATGAAAGCGTGCTTACCCAGTAGCTTAAGCTCATGGAGATTGCTGTGTTATCAATTACGCATTGTTGGAACACACTTGAATAACATTATAGCAGCTAGAGCATATCATCATCATCATCACCAGCCATTAAACGTCCACTGCTGGACATAGGCCTCCTTCATGGTACGCCACATCGACTGTTTCCGAGCCACCAGCATCCAACGACTCCCCGCGACTCTAACTAGGTCGTCGGTCCATCTAGTAGGGGGACGGCCTGGTAGACGTTTCCCGGTACGTGGTCGCCACTCGAGAACCTTTACTCCCTACCGGTTATCGGTTACTCGTTACTTCGAGCGATGTGGCCTGCCCATTGCCACTTCAGCTCACTGACTCGTCGAGCATTGTCGGTGACCTTTGTTCGTCTACGGATTTTCTCATTCAGGTCATATAGAATTATATAACTAATCAAACTAAGTAGACGAGTGCCTTGCTGAGAATCAAACCCTCTAGCCTGTATTTTAAGTCTCTTCTATGTTGCTACTAGGCTACGGAGGTTTGTTGGTTGTTGTTACTTTCCGTCGAAATTTAAATTTATTAAATTTATATATTACTAGAAATATGTAATTTGGTACGGGTCTAATCTATGGTACGGGTATTCATATTAATCGGTTAAAGTGGTATAATAATATGTGGAGTATCGTTTAATAAGATATGTCTAAAACTATGTCTATAACATCACCCTCCTCCCCTTTATCTTCTAAACTATTTCTTTTAAAAAAACTGAAATATTCACAGTAGTAGTATATTGTCACGGAGCTTCTCGAAAAGTCTAGAAATAAAGAAAAGAGAGCGTCGGATCCATCTATCTCCTTCGTGTCGGATAGCAAACAAATGACTAACGTTGAAAGCTCTCGAATAATCGCATAAGGATTGTCAAGTGAGAAAGGGAGAGTGTTGAATAGCAAAACTAAAAGAAAGCGTGGAAGGCTCTCGAATATTCCAGAAGATTCCGAACGTTGAAGGTCTGCGAAGGATGTAGAAACAATACCGGGTATATATAGGCGCGAGCCGAGCTTCGAGGACAGTTCAGTTTTGATTTGAGTTGAGTTCACAGCGATAAAAAGTGAAGAAACGGAAACCGGAAGAAATTGTAGAGCAAAAGTACAGTCGAGGTGGGAAAATGTTAGTATACTAGTGTGTCACGTGGTGTCAGTATCGACAGATCGGCGTCAGTAGTGCCAAAGGACTCTGTACGTAGAATCCAGGGACGGACTCAGTGCAGAAGACTTGGAACCAGTGAGACAGGGTCGTACTCTATTTGGGGGGACCTGTGATTTTGAAGATTCGTTTGTGGACTTGTGGTACCTATAAACTCCGGAACTTTGGACTCGTGTTTCTTTTCAATCCAACGAACTTGGCAGCTCGTAACAATATACTAAACTTAAAAGGAAAATTAAAAGGAAAACTAGCACGACTAAGTTGGCTTTAACGAGTAATAGGCTCCCAAATTATAAAATGTACTGGCAGTGGTTAAAATGTAAATGACCTACAAAGTTCATTCAAAATAACATTTTATAAAACCAGTTCAGCTACGTAACCCTACACTGCGCGTGGCCCGACACGCACTTGGCTTCTACACATTCCTGGGCTCTGTTACTCTAACAGATAAAAACATTCAAAGCATCTACACTAAAGCTTCAATATGAAACCTTTTAATTATGTAACGAAGCTTGGGAACGGATACTTGAGGAATCGACCGTCGTCGTTACAATTAAAGCACAAGTTCCCGAATTAGCCGTAATTTGTAAACGAGCTCGAAACACAAGACAACATTAATTAAAACCGGCAAAAAGATTAAATTCAATTTTAAACTTCAGATTGAGCTGATTAATTTGAAAAACTTTTATGGCTGTTTCTCGATGATTTTATTTAATTTAAATTTTCCTAAACCTAAGAGTCTTATGTATAGTCCTCCTCGCCGTGTCCGGCGATTGCAACTCCCTCAATTACGAGTATCCAAGTCCAGGTTGTGGTGAGCTCTGACGCGCTTATAGCATGGAACAGAACTGACTAAAATATATTTCTAAAGTGTATTAAATTTAAGGTTTTTTGTATATGTACTGTTAAAAATTTCGACACGGGATTCGATCCTGGGTCTCTCGCCAGTCCGTGGCGAACGTTTTGACAACTAAGCTATCGAGTCGTATGCCACTAGTGTTAAAAATTTTCATTGTAAGAACCGCCTAAAGCGTAAACGAAATCTGTCGAACATTGATTTACATCCAATAGTAATTGATCAGCAGCCTGACGGATAGTCATCATCATCATCAGCTTGGAAACGTCCACTGCTGGACATAGGCCTCCCTCATGGTAAGCCACATCGACCGGTCCCGAGCCACCTGCATCCAGCGACTCCCTGCGACTCTAACCAGCGGAGCTCTGACGGACAGTAGCGGCAAAAATCCGCTAGTAGCGCCTTTGATGCTTAGCCAGGCTTCATACACTTTGTCGTGAACTAAGTTGCGACAGAGGTTGACATCTATTGTATAGTATAACAGCTGAGCTACCGTTTAGTATATCAACGTGATGTATAAATCGATAAAATGTCAAATGTCAATCAGCTACATTTAGCTGAGGCAGGGACGTTTTCAGACACTTTGGGCCAACCAACTTTACGCCCTTTTCGTTTCTGTATACATACATTGTTCACTCTCTTATTTTCTTGGGTGTGTTTTATGGTTCCCAAGATTTGTGTTATACTAATATTATATGTACGATGTCTGAACAAAACCTTTTTATTATTAAGACACTTCAGTGCAATCAAATATTTAAACGGGATTTTAAGTGACGATAAGGCCGTTGGATGCAAAGCGTGGACACCCCATCAAAGCCTCAAGTGGAAGTCAAGCCAAAGTGCTATTAACTAATGTTTACTTAACCAGCAACCAAACCAACTATTGATAGATACTCTACTCTCACTGGGAATCGAATATGGGACACCTGGATTGTAAACTGACCTTCTAAGCGGTACCAGGCAAATATGACTATCCCACCGCCACTTCAGCTAGATATTTGAATTCGGTCACTTTTATGCTCTTAACTTCGTATCGTATGCGGCTTATCAAACAGATTCCATGCGTAGTTGGCAGCGTGATTTTGGCATTAACGTACGACATAGGTTTTAACTTAATACCTAAGTTGGTATACCTGGCAGCTCCAGAAAGTTGGACGTTCGCCTCTGTCGGCCGCGCATCGTGTTTTGAAAGTTTAGCGGACCGATGTCCTCCACCGAATCGCAGTTGGACACCGTAGACTCCCGCGACCCTCTTCTACTGGCCAGATACGCCAGACCTCCCTTCATTGACCCTCGTCTCATAGGCGAGCAGGGCCTACTAACGCTGGTGGATCTCGTTTGCGGCGTATCTTCAGTCAGATCTGTCAGATCCGACGTAGACTTCCGACAGAACCTCGATGACGTAGTCGTTGCTTCATCGTCGGCGTCATGAGCTATCGCTGAAGGAGTCCCAGGCATGGCATCCATTGAATCGTCAGTATGACTGGAAACTATGCTAGGGGAAGTTACTAGTCTTGGAGAGCCGACAGTGGACGTTGAACTGCAGACTTTCCTCGAACGGTTTGGCGATACATATCCTGGATTCGTATGAATATGTACAGGGGGAGGTTTGGGGGAGCGAGATTTCTCTCTGCGACTGTGTTTCAAGGACATCGTGTAGTGCAGGGATCTGTGCTCTTGGGGAAGTCTATCGAAGTTGCAAGGGCTCGAGCTACGTGATGGGGATTTTTGTGGGAAATTAAAATGTCTAGGGCTCATGGGGCTTCTGTGGCCATGGGCGATGGGTGACTTAGGGGGCTGCTGCTTCTCATAGCTGCAGCCGGATTGAGGTGTGTAATACCCTGACGAGGAAGTACTGGATGTAATTGATGGACTTTTTTGAGGGAAGACGAAGTGACGGGGGCTTTTGGGGGTGTGGGGCTTCGGTGAGACGGGGGGATAGCCCCCCGGACTGTTCACTGCCATTTTCACTATTACACTGTTCTCACATGCCACTACACTTTATATTTGTACCTGAAAATAAAGAAAAACAATGTTATTTTTGCTTTCTACTTCAATCAAAATACAATTTGTCGAGTAACCTGTATAATAAAAGCTATTTGATGTTTAAAGTTTATTTCAGACTAAAAAAATTAAACTTTGTCAAGATCAAGGCAATTTCGTAATTAACGGGATCCTATTCAATCAAAGGTCCATACATTATTTATGTTGCTATAATTAATATATTAGACACAAAGCCAGATATTCTATTTATATAAATTTTTATGAAAAGAATAATCTATGTGCAGTAATTATCTAAAATAGGACATCGGATTGTGATGTCGCGAAGTCAGTATAATGCAACTGCACAGTGAATCACAATTTTCATTTCTACACACTTTTTATTATTCTTGTTCAAGGGATCATTAGCTGCGTAACGGCTATTGCAGTTAACTATAAAGTTGTACTTTAATGATAATCATTTCGCGACACTATATTTTAAACTACTTTTGAAAATTACTTATCAAAAGCCAGCTATTATATTTTAAAAGATTATGGCACCTGAAATCTAGTAAAGAAGCATTAAGAAATCCCGAAAAAAGAATAAAGGTGTCCCGATAAATGATACATATTATATTTATTAGTTGTAACACCGAACACTCCTCGTTAACTTGTCACCCGTACCTCCGCCGCTGGTATTCGGAGCTGGAATTCCTCACTCCGCGGCATGTGTAACGATACACTGGACGTCCTACACGTCCTTCTGAATTACCAGTAGAGTTCACACAACGCAGACTTCACTGTAACTATAGACACGCTACTACCGACAAGGTGACTAGCAAATGATTATTTAACCATAAAACATATATTTCAATATTTTATTCCAGCACTTTGTCGGCGTGATTAATATTTACACCCTTAAAAAATTACAGCTTTCTACTATTAAGTCTCTGCGCTAAGCCGCAGACGGACAGAGCGAAATTAGGTTCGTTGATTTGACTACGTAACCCTAAAAACATATGGGTCTAATTAAAAACCTTCTCCTTTTTGAGGTTGTTCGAAAATATACACGTTTTATTTTAAAAAAGCAGCCATTAAATCGGTATTACAAGTAGGTATAATGGTTAATACGTAATGTTAATGGAAACAAAGGCACCCTGTCGCCGTGACAACCGGCTTAGAAGCTTTCTCGCGTAGGAGCTGGTTGGTACACGTCGCTCTATAGGTAGTGGCCAAATATTGAAATAGGCGCCAACGACGATAACAACTATGGACTCGCCACTGTGCCTTGAGTTTTAATCGACTTCAAAAACAAAACACAATCTTCTTAATATATAAAACAGAGTCGGGTTTGGTCAAACACTTATAACCCGAGAATCGCCGGACCGATTTTAATGGTTTTGGATTTGTTGTATTTGTCTCCGTCCTTAATAACAGAATAAGTACTAACACATGGGGAAATCACATTTCCTTTTTTCATACATTCACGACCTAAAAGAAATGACTTGATTTTTTTGTAGAGGGATAGTTGAAAGGCCAAGAAAGGACATAGGCTACTTTTGAACGAGCAGTTCCCACGGATTACATTCTAAAGTCCACGCGGGTGAAGCTGCGGGCAGAAGCTAGTCATCTAATATTAGACAGGCTAGCTATCTCTGAGGGAGAGAAAGAATTGACTTTTAAGCTGTTGAATTGGGATAGACGCCATCGCCGTTAAAAACCAATGAATTCGACACTACGCCAAATATTTTTTATAATAACAGTCTGACTGTATATTAGGGCAGCTCATTAAAGTATTTGACCATAATCTCATTATTGTATTTGTATATCTCATCAAATTTCAAATATAATTCGATGTCACAATCATCACCCTCAACGTCAAATGAACGCTATAAAAATACCGTAGTACGAGTACGAGTGCTTGGGGCCTACTTTTCACGGCACAGGAATATTATTTCTATGGAGGTGTTCAACAATTTTGTGTCGAGTGATGTAAAAATAAGCCATGAGAACCCTGCGAAGAGAAGTTCCAATGATATTTGTGCTTTTGGAATAACGTTTGAGACGATTTAAATTTTCTACAAAATGGCAATATTCAGTCAGTTATTATAAATCTGAGCGATAAACATTATTACAGAGAACACAGGCTGAACAATATACTCAACCAACGCAATAATAATACGAAAGTAAAAAAATCAATCGAAAACCAAAAATGGCTCACCTCAGCTGATACTATGCAAACGGCTGAATCGATTTTTGCCAAATATACGAGTAGCTAAGAACGACCGCAAAGAAACTTGCTTTTGCGTAAAAAAACGCATCAAAATCCGTTCATTCGTTCGAGAGGTTCCGGTCAGCTACGGCCACTTCCTTGTACGGCCACCACCCAAATTCCTTGATCGACCACTTCCTCGTTCGACCACAGGGAAGTGGCCGTTCAGGGAAGTGGCCGTTCAGGGAAGTGGCCGTTCAGGGAAGTGGCCGTTCAGGGAAATGACCGTTCAAGGAAGTGGCCGTTCAAGGAAGCGGTTGTTCTTGGGTAAGTGGCTGTTCATGGGAATTGGCCCTAAGTGACCGGATTCGTTCGAGAGCTACGATACCACAGACAGACAGATAGACACACAGACATTGGCGTCAAATTTATGTCACCACTATTTTTGCGTCGGAGGTTTTAAAAAAATCTTTTTTTATATACTATAGGCTTCCATCTCACCAGATGTTAAGTGACAATAACATGAGACACTGGCTATGTTATGATTCCCTATCGGAATATAACGCAGCTGATAAGACTGTGGTTTGGCAGCAGTCTTTGATATCATGGTGGTAGAGAGCCACACATATAAAAGTTCCCCTACCACTAATCAGAGCATCGGTTGTTAGGGACTCCACTGGAAATCGATCCGGCGCGGCGACCTCCAAATAATAATTTCAACTGTCTAGCTAGATCATTGTAACGTACCGCCTACTAGTTGGCGCTAAAGCTTTTCGTGGAGGCGGTAGCTGGTTCAAAGGCAAAGGGTTATGACAGTCGATTTATTCTAACAAATTGTATGGTCTTTGTCTGAATTAAATGTTTTTATTACAACATGTTTTTGTATTTTTAATGGATTAATAATCACGACGAGTAGCACGATTAGAGAGGGAGAGAGAGAGAGAGAGAATTGATTTTTAATTTGTAATTAGTAATAGCTAATAGACAGATATACGGGACGTTGGAATATTTTTTTCTTGTAAAAGCGGTAGTCCATAAAATATTGGGATTCTGTGAACATTACTTTTTCTTATTCGGCAAATTGGCTTTTGATATCAAACATTTAGATATTTATATATCAGTCTATAAATAGTTGAATTCCTGAAACTTGTTCTACGAATTGACGTATCATGACGAATTCTAATCGTTGTTTTGTTAGGAATGGAACGAGTGATCCCTCAATTTGCATTGAGCGTTCGGATTTATTAATATTCATGTCAGATACGTCGTTTATTTAGACGAAAATAAGTACTAAAGACTCGCCATGAACACTACGACTGTTTCGCGAAAAGTATAAATAAATACATATTTTTTACTTATTTATGTAGCACCACTTAACCCTTGTTATTCATAGGATTATTCTGCCCCAAGGTTGCCTGATAGAGATCGCTCTTAGCGATAAGGCTGCCTTTATTGTACCTTTTATGTTCTTTTCTGTTTTGTTTTGTTTTTTGTGTATGTGTGTGCAATAAAGCCTATTTGAATTTGAATCTTTCAGACAACATTGGCACTTTATGTCGTTAAACATTTAGAAAAAGAATTTACTTTAATAATTATTAGTAAGATACACAGTAATATACACGATAAAATTTTCTTTAGTCTTGTCAGATAGTTAAAATTTCGATTACCAAAATATTTAACAAGTAAATAACAAAAAAGAACTGTAAACAGACTTCAATTGCCCTAAAAGTCACAACAACATACAAACAACATACAAAAAAACATACCCATTGTTACCGGCAATAACATCCGGTGCAAGAGCTACCAGCGACATCTATATGAAGAGGCATAACATGCATCTACAAAAGGTGCCCGCGACGACGTCACATCAAATTAAGTTAATACAAGTTACTCGGATACGTGACTGAACGATATCTACATTTAGTCATAAATGTTTAAACAATAACTACGTTTGTATTTTGATATTGTATACTTGATTCTATGATTTATTAACGAGAAAGATAAATATTGTATAATATGTCGTAGGCAATTACTTCCGGCGAGAAGTTGATGCACGCTGCCTCAACCAGCACGGTTTATCTAATTTATAGGAATAATTATGTATTTAAATAATGTGAGCTTTTAGTAACAAATATTATATTTAATTATCCATTCTGGAATTTCAGTATTAACGTAATTGGTTATAGGGATTAATTAATATTGTATAACTGTGCCTGTTTTGATTCACGAAGTTGTTGTTTTTGATGTAGGAACTGACGATGGTGGTAGCTATGAGGATCATAGTATAAAACTGATGAACACTCATTTTGTAAACCATTCCTGTTGTGAATTTTGTTGAAATAGTACTAGTAAACGTTACTCTGTCCGACTGTGTGTTGAGAATATATTGAAGAATATACAATTATACATGCCTGATGGATTGAATCGACTAAGAGTTTTATTACTGAAAATGCTGATGCACACACAATGTACCTCTATGTAAAACCATCGAATTGATAACCTCCTCCTTTTTTGAAGTCATTTAAAAATTATATTGAAACGTCTGTAGCACATGTTGCTTTGATTGAGTCGTATGTTTTTTATACTTTTTGGCTAAATACCGTAGTTTGATAATGTATATTTCTGATTCTCAGTATTTGTTAGATACAAGATGGCGTGTCCAAGTTTCTGTTTGTATCTAAGGTCATGTCTGTGTTCTAGTTGAGTAATAACACCAAACAGTCGTCAACATTGCCGTCGCGTCTTTCACTGAAATAGCGAGTTCAATGTTTGTGTTATACGACCCAGCTCTGAACGGAATTAGGCAGTGTGGGACGAGCCGTGCACCCGTTCGAACAATACACGATTTACCCAACCTATGTTTACTTAGATCATCACTACTTTCTACGCTACTAAATTGTTTTGGGATTGTGTCTTCATTGGTGGTAGAACATAAGCACGCTTTCAATGACGTTACAAATGTCACCCGATTTATATGGAGCGTTGCAGCACCGCGTGACTAGAATTACTTTTTGGCGGGTTGTACTAAAAAAATGTTAGTCGTAACGAAAAAAAAAAATAGTGTTTTTTTATTTTACCTTTTTACATGGACTAGATATGGACAACAATATTTTTCAATGCATCTTCCCCATTCGGTTATCTACGAAAGCGTGTTTTTTTATTTTTTATTTTTTGTTTTATAAGTGAATCAAGGTGCCAATACATGGAGTTTACCATACAACGGGCCCTGTCTGAAGATGGATAGCTCAATAACTGTGGCTCCGTAGGCGAAGTGAAAACCCGCGTGATTGATCGCTCCACTCAAGGGTTTCGTAAATAAAGCCAGAGCGGGTTCGTTATCTTTATATTCCAACCGCGTTGCGCCAGTCGCGGGTGATTCTTTACATTTTATCCGACCAATCAAAGGTAGGGTAATGTATTTATTGCCCTTAAAATTAGTATCATTTTGCTATCGTTCTTTTAATTTAATAACGTTCTTATTTGCATGTCGTTGTTGCCTGTAAGTGGGATAGCATTTGGCTATACTGTTTTTGTGTCTTAATACTTATGTTAATGTATATCCTGTAGGTGACCTTGTTAAATAAAAATAAAAATAATACATGCCTTTCACAAGCACGTAAGACCAATCAATTTTGGCTAAATACTACAGTACAAGCATATCATATATTATTATTTTACAAGCTTTTATACAGGGTGTATATTTCATACGGGCGTATATTTTGATGGCAAATAGCGTTGGTCCTAAACAACATATTTACGTAAATTTCATTAATTAATTTTGCATTTTTTCCATATAAAATAATTGAACACTCAATGTATTAATTACATCTAAATTTATCGACTGACTGGCTGTACTTTTTACAAGTCATATCAAGACAATTAAATACACCGTTTAATATTGGTCAAGTCAATTTGGAAGCAATACATTGCTGCTCGGTGGTACTTTTAAAAATGATTAACTCTTTATTATTTAAGATATTTAACATAATTGCTCTCACATATGATTTTAACAATCGTAAACTATATCAAGATAAATTATCCGCCCGTATGAAATACACACATTGTATAACATGCAATGTTTGTATATAAAGTACATTCGCTAAGATAGTGTCGCGTTTGTGAAATCCCCGACGCTCCTCCCACCAACGAGACAAATGTAATATGTATTTTCACTTAGTCTTCACCTCGCCTGATGGTACGTGAAGGTAAATGAGGATGATAGAAGCGTGCTCACCTCAGAGCTATTAACGCCACATTACAGACTTAGAAAACAAAGGCGTTTGTTAATAGTAAAGAAGGAAATATACACTTTGCCTTAACGAGAGTTCTCTCATGCTTCCATACATATTTTTTTACCATAATCTCTCTTATATATGTAATTACCTAGTACATCTGATTATCACCATCATCAACAGCCTATATGTCCCCACTGCAGGGGCTTAGGCCTACTCTACTACAGAGAGTGTATGCGCGCGGGCCTAGTACGGATTGGTAGACTTCACACACCCTTGAATTTCTTCACAGGAGTGTGCAGGTTTCCTCACGATGTTTTGCACGAAAAGTCAATAGTAATGATTTATATCCTTCGTATCGTATCATCATCATCATCATCATCAGCCGGGAAACGTCCACTGCTGGACATAGGCCTCCCTCATTGTATCGTATCGTATAAATTCCAAATAACAAATTGGAACTCATTGGTACGAGTCAGGATCGAACCCAGACCTCACTTGTTCAAGGACTGACGCTCTACCCAACTGAGCTACCAATTGACATTATAATGACTGATTATAGTGCAAGTCGTATATCATATTTTTAGATCATTACTGCACAAAACCAGCTCACTATTTTAAAATTAGTACCAAACCTTTATCAGCAATATCCCCTTAAGAATTACCCCATCACTCGATACATTTTTCATAATAATACAAAGGTCAGGTCAAACCGATACTTCACCTACAAATTCGCACAATAGGATCTATATTTGATTGACATTCGCTTCGCCTGCCATTAACATTGCCTGACTTGCCCCAGTAATGGGCGTGGGGGGATCTCTCCGGAACTCAACCACTTGATCTTTCATTACGCACTTTAAACCGACCTTTTGAATACAGAATGTCCTCCGAACGGGAGAATTTACTGGTTTCTATTCTTGTACTGAATCGGGACATAAACAAAGATTAATTCAGAAAACTTGAAACTTAAAATAAGAATACTACTTTTCAACATCATCAAGCTTTTTTTATCCGACTGTGCCAGAGGGAGGGCTAAGTTTTTCGAGCGTTGTGTGTATATTTTTTTGGCACGTGAAGACTAAACCGCTTGATGGATTTCAGCTTGTGAGGTGTCGTTAGATTTATCTTAATTGTGAAAGCAATTTTTCCTGATATCCTACTAATATTATAAGTGTGAAAGTTTGGATGTTTAGATGTTTGGATGTTTGTGACGCTTTCATGGAAAAACTACTGAATGGATTTGAATGAAACTTTACAATAATATAGCTTATACATCAGAATAACATATAGGCTATAATTTATAAAGACATATTGTGTAAATTGTACAAAATCACACTTATAATATTAGTGGGATTACATGGGCAATTTTGGCATAACAAAAACGCGTTGCTTAGCAACCAACCATAGAATATGTAATTCGTATATACAAACTTTCGCGTTTATAATATTAGTGTGAAGACTATTTGAATGTACTACGTCAGATATTGAAATTTCTTTTGTTTCTTTAAACTATTAGCCTACGTAACAGAATAAACACTATTTTGTACCTTATGCTGGAAATGGAGATAGATGCCTTCTATGCCTATCGAACAAGTAGAATAAATCCCGAAGTACACGCGGACAAAGTCGCGGGCGGAAGCTAGTATGATATAATATACAGATATCGAATTTTTACGAAGCCTGGGCGGGCACTCGTATAATTACTACGTGAATAGTTGGCCAGCTATAAAAATTCTCGTTTATGTAATTCAACACAAGAGGTAAGAGAAAATATAATAAACTCTACCTGTCATTTTCTTGAGGCGGGACAAGAAATTGTTTTCATGTTGTTCTTATTTGAAAGCCACTACCAATGATATTTTCTCATGTTCATTTTATGAGAGGGCGCTGTGCTAGCTAAATCGTTCCTTATTGAGTCGTAACTAGAGTCCCTATTTATTTAAAAGCCTTTGTAAAACGAACCTTCTGTACTCCAGCGCCTGCTGCGTTTTTTCCCGACTACTGCGACACCAAAAGGAGGATTACAAGGGTTGTGTTTGTTTGTGTGTATTTATATAAGTTCATCTCCTTCAGGTGACTTTTTGAAATAAAGTGTATTTATGGTGTAATGCTGTAGGACGCTTAAAGATCATGATAACCTCGAAGTAAGGCGTATACTTCTTCATATCTTTGTCTTGACTCGTCAAGAACCAGAAACGTTATCCGAAGATTTAGTCTCGATAGACTTTAATTTCTAAATGACCCCTTAATATTGATATAAATGATAAGATTATTATTAAACTACAACAGGTCGAAATTATTAAATTAAATAGATAACTCCAATATTCACAATCGCATAGAAACCTTTTTTTCTAATTGTCACGGTTGTTTTATAAATAAATCAAATGTGTTTTTCGCGTTTCTAAACGTAGGACTCACGCGTAGTGACATTCCCGACCTTATGGCTCTAATATTAGAGTTCCAGATTATCATACATGTGCGTGTTTCAATACAGCGCCTTAATATCTCCTAATTCACTAGTTATATCTTGACGAGTGCTCGTCCGCGGATCATAGAGAATATGACGTCAATTAAATACAACATGGCGGCTCGCAGTGGACATAAAATGCTATAAAAATTAAATATTAAAATACCGTGATTGGTATCGAATGACAGATCTGAGTACACGCCGAACATATATTCCTGGAAAGCACTACACTTTCAGTATTATATTTATAGCATATAAAAATAATTTATTCCGGTATAAAGTTGTTGTAATGTTAAAATACTCGAAATATGCATAGTCGCATTAAATTAAACAATTTTGGTAAAATGGATAACAATTTCAAATAATTTATATGCTTCTAAAAGTGAAATGTGATGAATTTTCTGACCATTATAGTCAAATCATAGTTGCATATTCGATGCGAATAAATTTTATCTCATATAGTTTGAGTTGAGGCGTCTATAAATTTTAAAAAATCTGGTGATATTTGGTGGGGTGAGCAACCATCCTTCCGTGTCACTTGATATTTAATTTACGAGTATTCAACATAGTACTAAATATAAATAAAGTGTTAATTCCAAAGACATTTAACATTAATAGTAATAGACCGGACAAAGCAAACAAAAATTTTGATCCTATAAAATCTAATGTCACATCACGTCACGCGGCCGTACAAGACATTTGACGTAGACCATTGACTTTTGAGGACAAAATGTTTATATGAAACGTTTCCCAATGCCCGCTCTATAACCTATTACTATATTTAAATCTCTCTGGTTAAGTCTGAAAACTTCTATAGTAACACCGTAATACACTTCTTTCTGAATTACAAAAGTTGACGTGTCATTTTCATTTCGTTTGTCAAACAGCGTTCACGCAGAAATGCCACCTTAAGGAATCGGCAATCAATCAATACGCCACAGACCAAATAATCCAATAGAATAGTTTGGGTAAGGATCCGGTATCGACAGCCGGTAACCAATTCCACGGCACCTTTGTCGCTTTGCGACCTCCGCAGTGTTTGTACTTGCTTTGGCTTGACTTGGAACAACTTCCTGAATATTGATTGGCACTCGCTGTGTCAGTCGATGTACAGGTTGCTCCTGCTTGCTCAAGATAACTACACTAATGCGAAAGTGAAGGTTACCTCCGCCCAGAAAGTCAGTATGGACCAGAGAGATTTAAATATAGTAATAGGTTATAGAGCGGTCATTGGGAAACGTTTCATAAAAACATTTTGATCTCAAAAGTCAATGGTATGTCAAATGTCTTGTACGGCCGCGTGACGTGATGTGACACTAGATTGAGTAACTTGTTACCAATTGGTAATAAGTTTAGGATCAAAATTTTTGTTTGCTTTGTCCGGTCTATTAATATTAAATGTCTTTGGTATGGACATACACACTTACGCGCTTTGCTTCTAATTTTATCATGCGTACACCCAGGGAGTGGAACGCGCTGCCGGCGTCTGTATTCCCCAAGTTATACTTGGGTGTTTTCAAGTCGAGGGTGAACAGGCACCTTCTAGACCAACGCGCACCATCGTAGGCCACATCGTCGCTTACCATCAGGTGAGATCGTGGACAAGCGTTAATCTATATTCTTTTTTAAAAAAACTTGGGAGAGTACTCGCAAACTAAGTTTGCCCCTCTGAAGTTAGCTACAAAAGGCTGTGACGTATCAATTATTAACGTATAAATGGGAGGCCATGCAAGTTAGTGGGTGGAAATAAATTTCCTATCGTTCTAAGTCATGTAAGGATAATTATTATCGAAAATAATACACACATGTTCCGACTGTAAATGCGCGAAATTCCGGAGAGCTAACTTCAGAGGGGCAAACATAGCGTGCTAGAACTGTAACCATTGATATGCTATGGAAAAGTGGCGTCACCTGACACAGGTATTTTATACTTAATAGATGACTCCAAACTTTAGTTATAAGATATACAATTGTAAAACAAAATAATATTTTTTTTCTCTTACTTTTTTCTTTATTTTCATAACTCAAACAAAACAAAGCAATTATGGCTTACTTTGGCTAGATTATTATCAGGAAACAAGAACCATTATAAATTACAGTAAAATTAATCATTATCGTACAAATTTAAGGTCCGCTACAATAGCGAACAGTCCCTACAAGGCATTTCGACCCATAATTTTCTAAAAAGTGTATACAAATGAAAATAGTGCTTCACTTTGACGTTGGATGACAATGAAACACATTTCATGACATTATAATCTAATGTTGATGTCCAGGTATCATATTTTAAAAGATTAAGGTTAAAAAATTGGGATAAGACTTTTGTCACGAAAATTGCCTTAAATTTTATCATGTCCAGAAATCAATTTAATGCGTGCGTCAATCTTTATGCACTTACATGTGACTCCTTGACTATATTAATATTTATTACGTGACATAAGGGCAACCAGGACTGGCCCAACAGTCGTGACGATGGCAAACAGAAAATTTCAATTTCGATCTGTTGTTTAGATAAGGGATAAACATTTACTCTGGATATACATAAGTCAATGATGTCGTTTTTTATTAAAACGGACCTATATCCCATTCGTGACGGCAAATCGATTGAGGCTTTTCATAGAACTCCAAATAAATAGGAGCTAGAAGTCACATACCAGCAGAAAAAGTGTCTTCTAACATATGACGCATACGACACAAGCATGCAGTATTGATCTAAACATCGCTAACGAAATAGTGACTAAAATGATACTAATAAGGGCTTTGTATTTCACTGGTAAGTTTTCTGGCATGGTTTTAAAAGCAAGGGTGGGCGGAAGATGATTGGCGTTTTGTCGAAATTAATGTTAATAGACTTTACCTAACCTTTTTAACCGACTTCAAAAAGGAGGAGGTTATCAATTCGACAGGTATGTTTTTTTTTATGTTTGCTTCCTCAGAACTTTTGACTGGGTAAACCGATTTGGAAGATTTTTTTTATATTTGAAAGCTGGTGCTTTCATTTGGTCCAGTTCTGCCAATGGAATCAATGATAAAACTATACAAATCTTAAACTTGACTTAATAAAAGTAGACTTTTAGGGCAATTGAAGTCGGTTTCCAGTTTTTTTTTATTTATTTAGATCATATAAATTTAGATTTACATTATAGCCCTTGGGTTATATAAAAACTTCAGAAACCCGTCTATCCTATTTTAAAATATTATCGAAACTTTTCGCACCTAGACATATTTCGACCATTGTGCGTGAGTGGAAATGGAGGCAGCTAGTCTAGCCAGATGATCTCCTCCCAGAAGTGCGTGAGGCGCTTGATGTCCCCGCAAGCCTCCTGGAGTGGTCCTGGATTGTCTAGGTCCTAGACAATCCTAGACTCTAGGACAGTTGTACGTTGTGTGGCCACACTGCTGCAGGTCGTGAGCGAGAGTTTCCTCGGCGGTCATGCAGATCCGATACAGAGTGATATCTGTGATATTCATATTGGACATGTGTTTGTTAAGTGGACAGTGGCCTGTCACTACCCCTACCCTTCTTTTTAGGGGTTATAATAATAATAATAAATAAAAATAAAATAAGTTTATAAGTTCTAATAATAAGTTATAATAATAATAATAATAATATATAAATATTTATAATAATAAGTTAAAATATAGTTTTTTTAAATTTAATTAGTTAATTTATTTTTCATAATAGGACAATAATTTATACAATACTTTCAGGACCTCCTCTTAAGTACTGATGACTTGTGTCAGGAGGTCCTGCTCTTCCTAGTATTACTTCAAATACGTTATCATTACCTTATATTAATACATTTACATACAATTATTATAACTAGTTACTATTAATAAATTATAATTAAAAAATCTTTTTAACTGTTTCATCTACTCATATTTTACCTACCTACTTAGACTGAAAAGCTTGCGTGACAGAAGCTTGAAGAGCGATGGAGAGATCTCTATCGCTTGACATTTTGCGTTACAAATCACTGGAACTATCGCTCTGTCCTTGTCACTCGCATCTCGGTTGAACAGAATTACCGATAGTATTATTTACGTATTTTTTCGTAAACTCATAAAATAAATTGGGTTGCGTAATCAAAACGTACTTTCCTTAACGCAGCCATTGATCCACCATAGCGTAGCAAGTAAGCAACATAACAACAAATATGATAATAATATATAAATATGGTAATATAATACATAAGTAAATAAATACGTGGCTGTGTAAAAAATAAAATATGTAGTTAGCATAAGAATATACATATGAAATAAGTAATATATAGAGCGCCTATCGCCAACAAACTGTTCAAACAGTTTAGCGATTAATATATAAAATAAAAATATATATTCTTTTATATTGAAATATAAGTATTTTTTTTAAAAAAACAGACAAAACTAACTAACTTGCATGAAACATTTTATGTCGTTTTGCAAATATTTAAATTACAGAAAAATAATATCCAAAATGACTACTCAAATAGAATAGTCAAGGATAGGACTTAGTTATGGAAAATCTTAACAGATTTGAAATAACTAAGACTTAAATTTCCCGCATGAAGTATTTTTAAGGGCTATTTACAAGATTTTCAAAAAATCTTTAAATGGGAACTGGGTGGGATTCAATAAACAGGATTCGTCCCATAATTTTCCACACTTTAAGGTAGAATATATTCTTCAAATGTAACCCTTGAGTCGGCTAAACACATACAGTATACTTTGGCATGGCTACCGTTGGCAGTGGAGATGCGACTTCTACAAAAAATTTCAAAAATTCTGATTTCTATAGAGCTTATAAATTTTACTGTAAATATAATGATTGTATATGATAAAATGTGATCGAAGTGAAAATATATTTAACAATCTCAACAGTGAATAATTTCAATATTTCGATTGACATTTTATAAATTGATTTCGTTTCGTGATTGGCGTGTTTAACGATACGATATGCATTCAAATTATATCGAAATTTGAACTGTGGGAGTTTTTTTCTTCCAACAATAATAATTAACTTCATAAATCCACAGTTGGATCATTCATTCCATAGTATGTAACAACTGCAACACCTGGTCTTCATCTCATCTGATGGTAAATGAATAAAAGTTCGTTTGACAGTTACCGTGCGCATCCAGAAGCCTTAATCTTATGAGGCAAACTTAGGTAACGTGACGGTATCCGGTCCTACTTTAAAGTTTGTTTAAATCTATATAATCATTTAATTACATTAAAATGTATACTATTTTGTTTTATCCATTCCAATAATATAAATAAGATAGTGAAAAGTTTGTTTGTGTTTCCTTACTTTACGTCGCAACGGAGAGTCTGAATGACTTAATTTTTTAACCGACTTCAAAAAAGGAGGAGATTATCAATTCGACGAGTATGTTTTTGTGTGTGTTACCTCAGAACTTTTGACTGGGTAAACCGATTTGGATGATTCTTTTTTTATTATTTGAAAGATGGTGCTTACCGTGTGGTTCCAATTCGGTCCAGTTCTGACAACGGCATTAATGAGAAAACGATATAAATCTTAAATTTGCCTTAGTAAAAGTAGACTTTTGAAGGCAATTGAAGTCGGTTTCCAGTTCTTTTTGCAAGCATTTACTTGTCTAAAGTCCACAAGGACAAAGCCACAGGTAAAACTCTAGTAATGTTGTAAAGGTCTGGTGACAATAGATAAATCACAAATCAAAACTTCGCATTACCTACGTCATTTATAAGTACTCAGATAACAGTGTCATAATATTCACAAGATTATGTACGAGTATGTGTGGGTAGGTACAGTGTGTACATACACGTCGTGTGATTCATATGTAGTGGTGTTCAGTCAGACTCAAAATCGTATAGTTGTGTTACATTATTGAAGTGATTGAGTGATGCAACGGTCTAGGCCCTAGAGTCTTCTCTCTCACACTCTATATAAAAATAGAAGGAGAAAAAAATACTGTTTTTTCTTCTAAATAATACATATACAATCTACATTATCTACCGCACTAGGAGACCTGTGTTACGGGAACCTGATTTTGGAGAAACAGTAACTTATTTTACACGAGGAAAATTAATTAACTAACTGGATACATTGCAAATAAATGGTAGGAAATTCATGACATATTAGTGTGTATGAAAGTGTGTGTGTGTGTGTTGTTGAGCTATTATAACTATACAATACATTTATAAGTAAATTTTCACAGATAGTTTACATCAGTATCAATAAAACTTTAAATTTAAAACAATTAGCCGCCTCCATGGCCTAGTGGCTACACGCATGATCTTACAATATATAGTCTAGGATATTTTCAATGTCCGCCTGGCCAGCCCTAGCAACTACCATTTTACCTATGTATGCCGTAGCAGAGCCAGCCACCCATTAGCTTGAGCTTTTATGTGAAATTGGCCAAGAATGGAAAAGAGATGGCGAATGAAATTAGCAACATGTCTACTTATTTCGTGTAAAATGTATAATAAAAACAATTGAGCAACATCTGCTATAATAATCTTCGTGCCTACCAACACCTAACAATACCACTTCAGTTAAAAGGCTCAGAGCCTTACTAATGTCCCTCGTGGGCCTAATTCCAAGTTATTTAAAACACAACATAACTCCGGGACAATTTCCCCTCGTCCCGGCGAGGTCCCGGCGCGATGAATGAATAATTTGTCCCGCGATTTGCGTCCCCTGACATATCCCGGCTGTTACGATCGTGTCATTCCACAGTGACGTGGCTAGGGCCCACATATATCTCTTGAAATATTGTCGCGTGTTCCCGCGTGCCAGTCTAAGGCGTAAAATAAACACATCTCCTTCCCCTCGCCTCTTCTCCCCGAAGGGACGGGTATATTTCGAAGGTTTCCATTCAACCATCAAAAAAAGTGCAAACAGGAGGCAGGCGACACGCGGCGACGACTTTTTAGGGTTCCATAGTCAAACAAGCAGCCTCTATAGTTTCGCTCTGTCTGTCCGTCCGTCCGCAGCTTAGCTATTTAAAATTTGGTACAGGTGTACGTATTATTCAGGCAGAATTTTTTAAGGGTGACTCCCATGGGGATGAAATATTTTTTAAACATACCATAACCACAGGGTGGACACTTCAAACTAATGTCGTGGTATCGGCACACATCGAACGTACGACGTTTGTATACACCCGCATGTGTGAGTTATTCGCGCGCCTCCGATACTTGAGTGGGTCATTTTCTTGCGGGGTGAGGGTGGTAACGCGGATCGGTGGGAGGCGGTGAAAGTCCTTCTTTACGCAGTAGGGTAGTACTATATTAATTCTTTGCTAAAACGTCGCGGACAGTGATGTTATTTATGACCAACAATGGACTGATGTGTCTGTTAATTATGTCGTTTCATATAACTTTTAGGTTAGTTGTTTTCCATTTATTAAATAACTAACTTTTAATTCGTCATTTACTTGATCGGGGCAAATTGTCAAAAGTCAGTTTGTCCTTCTCTGACTCTTCATTTATCCTTAAACAAAAAGTCAAGTCATCCGCTACGACGTAAAAGAATGACAAATTATTCACTTTCGCATTTATATTAGGATGGATCGGTTTTCTATGACAAACAACTGAATTCTTTACTACATAAAACAAATTGAATTAGGTTTGCCACAGAAAAAATTAATGGTTTACGTAACTCAAATACACTACACAGTTTAAGAGGAAACACTGATTTTGATGGGTCGTGAAAATCTATTTTTCTCACTAACGGTAGCAGATAGATACTTGACATTACATCAATGATATCTCGAGGACATCTGCGAGGAATAGCACAACCAGATACACGACCTGTGAGAATTTTCTACATAGATTTATTTTTCAAAGTCTGCTCTTCTAAAGCAAAAAAATTGTTGTTTTAGGAATCTACTTAAGATCAGCTTATTTTTATACAATTATGAAGGAAATTATAGTTCCTAAGTTTAGCACAAAGGATTTTTTTACTTGATCTTCTAGTTTTCAAGCAACGAATGATTTGTCGCTTACGTTAATTTACTTGAGACAATGTGATGCTATGCACATCTCTTTCTGCCGCCAAGGAAGTAAATATCGCTATTTCTCTCTCGCAAGCCAACGAGAACATAATCAGTGAGTGGTCTTAAGAAAAAATAGTTTTCTAAACTTTATAAACTAATTCCGTCCCTGTGCCACGCCACGCCAGCTTCCAACTGGGAGAGTAGGGAAACAATTGAAAACAGATTTCGGTTTTCTGAGTATATACCTTTTATTTTGTATATAGGATTTTGTAGTACGGAACTTTGTGGTATCTACGAGTAACATTGTTTTCCGCAGTGTAATATTCCCTCCTAAATATTCGTCGGAATCTCAAAATGAAATACATTTTCTCCATCTTCAAAAGATACTTCGTTACTTTCTTCGTATTTAAATAACCGAATGACATTCGTTATTTTCAATTAGAATCACTTGTGTCGTCCATCCCACGGTGTTGTAAGAAGCTAATAATAATCGGAATCATTTTTTTTCTTCAATTTTCAAGTTCCTTTGCTTATCACATCTAAAAAGGTTGACTATTATAGACGTATTCTTAGTTGCATTGACTTTATGTCCCTAATAAATATATGCGATTTTAGATCTCGACATGATAATTATTACCTGACGTCAATGATACATATTGAAGTCATTTCATTTGATACTCCATTAAAAATGTCATTTTTTGCCTTTAGAAAGTTGTCGAATTTCCGCAAGGTGCTAGAAGGCGTGACAGATGCAGTAGTAAGTATTTTGGAATTATTGTTTCCCCTCTACCAAGAATTACACCGCTAAACATCAACTATTACAGGGCGTGGCGCTACAACAGACAGTAAACTGATATCCAACGTTATCGCTCACCAATCTATTAGATAAAGTTATTGATCAACTGCGCCCAACAGTGTAGATTAGTTGACAAACCGCACAGGCTTACAAAGCGATTAGCGGTTCTCGGAATTTACATGAGGTTATGTTACAGCGACCGAATGAAGCTTTCGTCGGTCACGTGATACTATCGTATAGTTTCATTCGTAAGTTACTTCGTACCATCGTAGCTACTTCCGTCGGTTTTGTTATACCGTAGTTTATATTGATTAGTCGGTTACTTCGTAGCATCGTAGCTTCATTAGTCGGTTACTTCGTAGCATCGTAGCTTCATTAGTCGGTTACTTCGTACCATCGTAGCTACTTCCGTCGGTTTTGTTATACCGTAGTTTATATTGATTAGTCGGTTACTTCGTAGCATCGTAGCTTCATTAGTCGGTTACTTCGTAGCATCGTAGCTTCATTAGTCGGTTACTTCGTAGCATCGTAGCGTCATTCGTAGGCTTCTTCATAGCATCGTAGCTTCATTCGTAGGCTATTTCATAGCATCGTAGCTTCATTAGTCGATTACTTCGTAGCATCGTAGCGTTATTCACAGGCTACTTCGTATCATCGTAGCTACATTTGTAGGCAACTTCATAGCATCGTAGCTTCATTCGTCGGTTACTTCGTAGCATCGTAGCTTCATTTGTCGGTTACTTCGTAGCATCGTAGCGTCATTCGCAGGCTACTTCGTAGCATCGTAGCGTCATTCGCAGGCTACTTCTTAGCATCGTAGCTTAATCTGTCGGTTAATTCGTAGCATCGTAGCTATGTTTTTCAGCTACGTCGTCGTATATAAAAACTGTTCATCCTTTCTTAGTATTACTTTCATATTGTTACGAGCTTTCGTGGTTCGTTTATTGAAGAGAAAGAAAGTCCAAAGTTCCGGAATTTATTGGTAACACAAGTCCACAAACCAATCTTCAAAATCGCGGGTCCCCCCCAAACAGAGTACGTCCCTGTCTCACTAGTTCCGAGTTGTCTGCACTAAGTCCGTCCCTGGATTCCACGTACAGAGTCCTTGAACACTACTGACGCCGATCTGTCGATACTGACACCACGTGATACACTAGTACACTAACACTTTTCCACCTCGATTATACTTTCGCTTTACAATTTCTTCCAGTTTTCGTTTCTTCACTTTTCTTCGCTGTGAACTCAACTCAAACTGAACTGTCTCCGACGCTCGGCTCGCGCCTATATATACCCCGTAGTGTTTCTAGATCCTATAGTCTAGAATCTTCTGGAACATTGTAGAGTATTCGACACGAAGGAGATAGATGAATTGCTTTCTCTTTCACACTTGACAATCCTTATGCGAGTATTCGAGAGCTTTCAACGCTCGTCTTTTGACAATATCCGACACAAAGGGGATAGATGGATACGCCTCTCTCTTTTCTTGAAGCTTCGTGACAATATCATATAAGCGGTAAATATTCCAAATTTCAACTCAAGTGTTTTGGGTTAGGCTTTCGTATGTCAATCAGTCAATCAGGGAAGCCTTTTATGTTTAGGAAAATTCGTTAAACAGTATCCATACCTATGTTCTCTAGGATTTTTTGTCAAAAGATCTCATTCATAAACATTAGACGTTTAATCTGAGCTTCAGGACAAATGTAATTTAAATTCATTACTTTATAATTATAACGAGCTCTTTAGGTGCCGCGATGAATCGAGAATTACAGACTCAGAGAATCTGATAACGATATCTTAAATGGCTTGGTCTGACCCAAAAAGCGATGGCGTTTTGAATGGCTGTTTAATTCTACTATTTGATATGAAGCTTCCTCATAAGATAGCCACTTCAGACTTTCTAACACTCTTATCTGGTGGATTGGCGGTTGCAGTATTATGTTAAATGTGATATAATTCTGATTTATTTAGATACTTTTTACAACAACCACTTCTATGAGACGCATGAAAGACGCTCCTTCTTAAAGAAACGCTAAGTATTAAGAAATTTGTAAAAGATAGGAACTAAAGCATTGAACTATTTATATCCCATCGGTTATCGGTTCTTCAAGCGATGTGGCCTGCCCATTGCCACTTCAGCTCATTGATTCGTCGAGCTATATCGATGACCGTATTACGTCTACGGATTTCCTCATTCCGGATTTTATCACGTTGAGAAATTCCGAGCATAGCTCGTTCCCTAGCTCGCTGAGTGACCTTGAGCTTGTTTATATAATATTAATAATTTTAATTCTCAAGATAAATTAAATTCACCGAGCCTCTTGTCCTCGAAGACCTAGAAACTAAATCCTAAAGCTAATGGCCCAAAATCCTTCTAAAAGAACTAAGTACTTAATTTACAATTCCTAGATTGCGATCTGTCGGAGTGTCCTTTGTGCTAGGGGTAAAAGAAATACTGGAACAAATCCCTCCACTATTTAAGCGGTCGTTCACTTCTGGCGTGAAACGTCGAGGATACGAGCAGAGATGTCATCATTAGACTTGCTACTCCACCAGTTATACAGGACACTAGCCAGTGCGTCTAGTTAAGTTTCCGCAGACGATATTCGTTATGGAATCTTTTCATACTCCATACTTACTAATATCATAGGTGCAAAAGTCTGCTAGCTAGACTAGCTACACTCTCTGTAGGAGAGTAGGCCTGAGCCCTTGCAGTGGGGACGTATAAAGGCTGTTGATGATGTAAGTGCAAAAGAGAGCGTGTCCGTTTAGACATCCTTTACGTCGTAACGAAGAGACATAATAACTTGATTTTTTGTGTGGAGATAGTTGCAGGGCCAGAAAAGGTTACTTTTTATCCCGGCACAATTAGTGGGCAAAAGCTGCTAGGTGGTGCATTTTTATCGATTATTTAAATTCTTAAGCAAGTGTTGTGCTTTGCGGGTGGTTAGTTGCTTAATAATTAAATGTTCTTCACCAATGTTTAACAAAAACTAGATAATAATTCAGAAAGTGGGCTTTTATAAAAACCGATAATATTAAATTCAAGGTATATTCATATCCGTATATTTTTGATTTAAAAACTGTACATAATCAAAATATTTATGATAAATCTAGATCTTCTTTAAAGTAAAAAATTGTTTTAAAAAACTAAAAAACACGTCACGTTTTCGGGTATAACTGGTGTAACAACTAAATATTTTAGTAGATGTCAAAATTGGGTCAATTCCGTATAAATTTTTCGAAGCCTTTCTAAACATGGATATCACTGGTTGGCAGTACATTTTGACCGTAAAAGAAACTGTTATCTACAGGGGCTGCGGGGAAAGCGTTTCGCATTAGAGCGAAAAGGGAAACTAGGGGACTGGTGTAAAGTTATAGTTTATAGTTCATATTATAGGAATTCATTTTATTTTATGGTATTACGTGAACGACTTTACTCTTTAACACTCTTCGAGTTTCCTTTCTTCTGAGCCTTAGATTTATGTCGTAAAATGCTCTTATACCATTCAGCTTTGAGGTTAGGGGTTCAAATGAAATTAAACATTGCTCCGAAACTTGAACCTAGATATCCATCCCATGGATCCGATGAAGCTCTACTCTGGTATTAAATCAGCGTCTTGGGCCTCATACCCCACAGCTTTCTTTGGTTATACCCCTTACGGGTTGAATTCGTCACCACTCCGAAAATTGAACTTATAACTGTCCTCAATGGCTGTCACTCTAGCCAACTAATAAGTCACCTAAACAGTCCGCTTACACAGTTTTGATCGGTTATACCCTTTAAGGGTTGAAATCAAAATAGCTTTAGAACTCTAACGTCAGTTCTAACGATTTGGTGACTGAACCTTTACTCAAACTAAGCTACCATTGCTTTATCCTGAACAATTTTCTTTCACGAACAATCCTGAGAAAACAAAGACTCCTCGAGTAAATCCATTTAAGCGAGTCCCGCTGGTTTCTACTCGCTCATACGCGTCATGGTTAAGTTGAGCTAAGTAGCGGCGCGGGCGGCGGGCAGGCCACTAATCTAGTCGCAATCCGTTGACTCAGTGTAATCTGATTAAGTCTTTAAAGTCACCCTGTGTGAATGACCACAGTATTGCTACAGAACAGGGGTGCCGATATATCACACGACTAACGAATCTTTGGTGACGGATTGCACGGGTGTCTCTTGTTTTCTATGCCACTATGATCGAAATCGAAGACAAACGTCGCGACGTAGGGAAGTTTGTAGTTAGTGAGTTGCACCCCTGACCTTCAAGTCATTTATTATTCTAAGTGTGTGTACATTCGAATAAACTTCACTTGAAGAAACAGTACATTTGAAGGTACGAAAACAGTAATAACTGTTTATTCAACAGTAATAACTTTGTTTCCAAAAAGGTGTCACTCTCTTGTCCAAATTAGTGACACTAAGTAAACTTTATGTCATAAAGTTTATCAAACGATAGGGTATCACGGGAACAATCTAAAATTAATTTAATAACATTTAGAACTGTGACGGGGCGCCGCCGGTAGCAAATTCAATCAACCTCTCTAATACACCCTTAGAATAAATGATACGTATAGAATGGGTCACTCCACAGATAACAGAATATTAGTAGACGTGGCAAGCCGCGGTTTGTACGCAGTCCGAGTGTCACAAGCTAAACTAAAGTACACAAATAATTAACGCGTTCAAATAGAACTAGAAACCGACATCAACTGCCCTAAAAGCCTACAGCATTCATCCCCTAAAATGTTCACCCTTAAAGGTAAAATTATCATATTTGGTTTTCGTTGAATTTCTCAAAAAGCGCTGAATCAATTTCGGTAAAATGTATATGGGACCACCGCTAAAGTACGCTCTCCCAAAAAAAGGATCATCAAACTCGTTTCATAATTGGCTCAGTTATCGCGTAACATACATACAGTCGAATTGAGAATCTCCTCCTTTTTTGAAGTCGGTTGGAAATTCAAATTCAAATTATTTTATTGTGACACACAGGTTATAAAAACATGATGTTAATATGAAAAAATAGTACTCCGTGGTCTACCAGCTGGCATACAATATTTCTAACATAATCCCCCGTCAATAATATACTCGTAATATATAATAATGTCCGTTCATTTATAGTCATTCTTAAGTACAGTCATTAAAAAATTCTTTAAGGTCATAGTATGCTTTTTCGATTAAATATTCGTAAAGTTTTGTTTTAAAAATAATACAATCTTTACGTTCCCTAATAATTGTGGGGAGTTTATTGTAGATCTTTGGTATCATTGCAAACACACTTTTATTGCAGAGTGCAATTAGAATTAAAACAAGAAGACCGGTAGAAAAACAATTAAGTCTCATTTTAAGCCTCTCAGCCTTTTAGCCATATAGTTATAATTTATTTACTCACTCAAATTCTGTATTCATTTACTGGCAGTTTTATTCATTTAGCACGATATTATCTTAAATTTGTGCAACTGCTAGAGGCTGATCGCCTAACATGATACATGACACTGATAAGGTACGCCACATACAGTGCTTTTGTTTCTGATTCCAACAAATACAACGTGTACAAAAAAGGAGTGATAATACTTAAAGGTGGGTATATATCCCTTGTATAGAATACACTGTGAAAGTAGCAGCGTTGTAAAGGTTAGTTTAAATTACCCTACATTTTTATTTCATAGGTGTAACGTCGTAATTTTTGACAACCCTAAATGTTTGTTTACCAACGCGAGCACTGGGGTCAATGATGAATGATCTTATCTTTGGTTTTAGGGGTTATTGACACATGTAGAACTAGGATAGGGAATGAAATTCAAAAATTTTAGTCAATATTTTAAATTCGTTTTTCTCCAGATTCGTACGGTTTACAGATGTCTACTACCGCTCCAAAGGTTACCTAACATATTCTAAACCTTACCTAACATATACCGCACTTAAGTTTTATCACTCCTTTTTTGTACACGTTGTATATAATTGATATTTCTTTTATCTTAATTATAGATACGAGTACTAACAATTTCACACAATTTTCCAGGTCAAAGCTGCACCGAACGGCGAGTCTATGCTTTTTGGAGTCTAAGCATCATTGTTGTCGTATTTCGTCTCCTCTTCACCAATACCGCATTGACGAGCAATAATAATGCTAATAAACAATGTTTAACGTAGTTATCTCGATTCTGCGACGACATGAGGTCGAGGAAAGGTCGCGGGCGTCTGTTGTGGAAGGCAGTCATATTATACAGCGTGTATAATTCATACGGGCGTATATTTTGATGGCAATTAGTGGTGGTCTTAAAAAAACACATTTACATAAATTTCGTAAATTAATTGCGTTTATAACCGACTTCAAAAATGGAGGAGGCTATCAATTCGATGGGTATGTTTTTTTTTCTTTTATTAAGGTTTGTTACCTCAGAACTTTTGACTGGGTGAACCGATTTGGATGATTCTTTTTTTTATTTGAAAGGTGGCCTTCTCGTGTGGTCTGTTCTGAAAACGATATAAATCTTAAATTTGCCTTAGTAAAAGTAGACTTTTAGGGCAAATGAAGTCGGTTTCCAGTTCTTTTTGAGCGCATTTACTTGTTTATATAAAATAATTAAGTACGCAATGTTATTAGTACATCTAAAGGTATCGACTGACTGACGGTTCTTTTTACACGTCATATCATGACAGTTCAATAAACTGTTTATCCTTTGTGTTAGTACAAACCTATTACATGCACTTTTTAAAAACCATTTACGACTTTGACTTATATACCCTACAGTTTGTTCTTGGTCTGTAAGAATAGCTGTCGATCTTTTTTGATGTTCACTCGAGTACAAAAGATGTATCCACATTCGAACCTTGTCACATTCACATTGACATATCCCTCAACACACTGCATAGGAACAAGCAAGGGTGAATGTGGCAAAGTGCAAAAGTGGATACATATTTTTGTACTCGAGTGTACCTCTATAATACTATAATTAATTGCGTTGTATAAAAACAGTCCATTTTGTATAGCTATCAGGACATTCAACCACTTACCCAGAAAAATGAGAGCCCTCCAAGGAAAAACTTTTGACAAGGAATTAAATAAATTTTTAAAGATTAAGAATTACTTTTCAATGAAGGAATATTTTGATGATAAATTTCAAAATTGACAAATTTATATTATGTAATGTACCTACTAGTGTTCCACTGTATTATATAAATATTATGATTATGACATGTTGCTACACCCTGACAGGGTACATGTTATTATTTTTAAGTACATGTATGCAATTAAAACAATAAACAATAATAGGTTTACACTTGGTGGAAAAAAAACGTCAACTTCCTGTAAGATCATGTTGTTCTACAATACTTTCAATATACAGTCCGGTTGCAACTCCACCAACATCGGAAAATGAAATGTTCCAGTTGATCCAGTGACTAGGGAATCGATCACATCACAATCTCCTTTCAAACGTACGAACCACAGAAAACTAAATGAGTAGGTGATAGATATGGAATCAACGCTCATCTCCTCAGAAACATGTGTCGTCATTCATTGCCTATTGCTCTAACAATTATACCAGAATATTTTCGTTAAAATAAATCACTAATGAATTATGAATGATACCGCAATTTGATATGTTGGATAGCACCATTTTAGCACTGTTTTGATATTTTCCGTCTATTTTAACAGGCTATCCCAACCCGATAGTCAATAGCCAACGTGTGCTGTGTCTTTCATAATATTATTCTTGCTAAAATATATAGGTTAGTTGGTCTTTCTTTCACGCAGCAACGTACCGACATGTTTTTAAGAACCTTGAAAGAATGTACTATTTGAAAGTGTTATTATCTATCTATACGAATATTTTGTTAGTGTATGTCAATGCAATTTCAAATGTAAAAATAAGTTACACGCCGCTAAACATAAATTATAACAAGTTATTAACAAAATTTACATTGTTCAAGAAAAACCAATGATGAATATTTATTCACTACAATTTAATTAGACTCATACTGTTAACTAAATGCCTATCAATAACAATCTATATTTATAGATTTATTTTATTTTACGTTATTGTACATGTATCTTAACAAAATCTTCAGGCTGTTTTTTAGTTATACGTCTCACAACAAGATCATCGTGGGCAAGCGACTTCTATTGCTTGTTTATTTAAATTTCTGTGGTACGAACCGGTGCCGCATGCAATGAAATGAATACAGTACAAGTATATCCATAAGGTGCAATATCCAAGCACGGCGGGATCCTACAAGGTTGATACGGTTTTACCTGTAGTATTTTCTATTGTATATTTTCTTGCAGTTTCGTTTAGTTTTAATAAGAATTTACCAGAAGAGGTACTTTTAGAGCTGGTATTCCGTTGAGCCAGACGAATGAATAGTTTTAAAGGCGAACGTGGAAAATGAGTTTTTTGAAGAAAATAAATTCTCATCTTTGAGACTAGCTTGGTGTGTTTGAGTTATTAAACGCTTTATGAGATTCTTAAACTACCCAGTGATTGCACGAGAGCTGCTTTCAGAAAAAATACCACGGGAGCTTTTTTCGGAATAAAAAAATTAAGTCATTCTGATTGTGAAAGAAGTGTGAGAGACAAACTCACTTTTGCATTTGGAATATTTATTTTATCTATAAAATTTTGATATTAAAAAAGAGAACAAATTATCTTGCTTAAAAATAAAAGCAATACCCTTCACTAATCTCATTAACACGGCGGCTTAACAACCTGTGGTTGCAATTTTCATTTGAGGGCCCTTGAAGGTTCGTGGGAGGCCCCCGGCGACGAGGGCCCTTCATCCCGTCTGCTGAAAGTAAAAAGCTCTCCAACAAGGCAGATCGAGCTGTATTGCAGGTGCTATGAAGGGCCCTCGTGCTTCATGCCTAATGATGCTCTTTTGTTAAGAAATATTGGTGAATGGAAGATAATGTAGTTATAACAAGAGGCCTGGGTTACAGAGGGTACCGAATCGTTTTTTCTTGCAATAGCTCAGCTTAGTTTAGGCTCTGACAGATTTTGTAGTCCCGGAAAAGTTCAAATTGGATGTATGTAGTTCAAACAAGATGTCAACTACATCGTCGTCAATCTGACCTAACTTGCAAATTTACACGTGATTCTAAAATTAAATAACAAAGTCAACTTGATTAATTTACACCATTATTTTTTGTTTAGTTAGTTATTGGCGCAGTTAACTTCAAAATCTTACGAAGAAGAAGCCTCTCTCGACAGTTCGGGAATGCAGCACTGCAAACTGGGAAGCTATCGGTCGTATACCGTTAGAGTCGAAAATTGTTTACCATTACAAGAACTGCCTTTAGAACATTGAATGACATAAGTCAACGTAATACTCGTAAACGTACATTCAAATGTAACCTGTAAAGATATCGGCTGCGACTTTGTAAACACGGTGACCTAAATAACATCCACGTGTTGAATCGCTAACGAATTTAGTGACTCCCTCAAGCCGCTCCTCGACTCGGGACGAGTCAAATCATTAGGGCTAAGCTCTCTGAGCGTTTACTTTAGTAAACTTCCAACCCGTGGTATTTATCTACAAGTCTGCAAGTCGATGTAGGTTATACAGCGTAGGAAAGCATCTGTTTGATGTTTACCACAATCGTATAGAAGTACTAAATAAAATTTGCTGTTTCTTGTAAAATGTTAAATTTTCAAACTTCTTCAAAAAATGAGGAGGTTCTCAATTCGACGTGTATGTTTTTTATTTCTTTGTATGTGTGTTGCGCGATAACTCCGCCAATAGTGAATCGATTTTGATAATTCATTTTTTGTTTTGTTTGGTAGAGCATACTTCAGAGGTGGTATATATTTTTATCGAAATTAATTGATCGCTCTTTGAGAAATTTAATTGAGAAAATGAAGGCAATTGAAATCGGTTTTTAGTTTACACATACACTCACACTCTTACACATACACTATCTATTTCTATATATTTTTTATTTACTATACAATGCTTACCACACCATACATATGCTAATATAATATACGCTTTTTGACAAATATAAAATTTTGACGGTTACTTCGTGACTTACTCTTATCAAAGTAATATATTTTAAGCGCTACAGATATTCTACAGAACAGCTATACAAAACTAGCAAACTCTTATCCGTCAGAAAGCTATATATACTCCATCTTATTCTTAAAGTCCATAGGTCCCTAGCGTTTGATCAAAATTTATTAAACATACGACGGAATGACATTGTAGCTCGTACACACTCGGTGCGAACAACTTTTGCTAGTCGGCAATACCCTTGTCAATCTACTTATATATATAACAAGGTAAACAGACTGATCAACATATACCCTATGCAAAGTTACACCTGCAAAAAAACGTTAATAACATGGCTCAGTACACTCTCTTACGAAGGAACGGAGGCTCTCTTATCAAGAGTGACATAAATATGGCTAGATTATGTAATGTAATGTCACACACAAACACACACACAAAACACACACACACACACACACACACGCGCGCGCGCGCACACACATATGAGCATAGCAAACTTAAAATAGGAACTAAGATTTTAAATAATACTGTGTAAATTCGTCTGGAAGACGCGGTGCACTTCCAACACAAGTGTCGAAAGACTACTTTCTGGAAGGCCCCTGCAAAACTCTGTAAAAAATTATTTAAGAAATAAACACTTTTTACTTTTTTTTTACTTTTACTTCGGTCTACATTTTGGAACTGTGTCGATTCATCATAAACAATGAGCAATACTTCAAGCGCATCGCGGATATCCCACGACGTCACGTCAGCCGCCGCGGAAACGATCTTGTGTTGCCAACAGCACGACTTGCGCTGTATAAAAACAGTCCATTTTGTATGGCTATCAGGACATTCAACCACTTACCCAGCAAAATTAAAGCCCTCCATGGAAAAACATTTGACAAAGAACTAAATAAATTATTAAAGACTAAGAATTATTATACAATGACAGAATATTTTGACGATAAATTTTAAAAATTGACAAATTATATAAATGAAATGACTTCTTAGTTTGTAATTCATGGACGGTTTACAAGACCGCGTCTTGTAGAATTTAATATAATTTGATTTCTTGGCATATTAGATAATATTAATTATTGACATTTTGTAAATGAAATTATTTAGTTTTAAGTGAATGTTATGTATAGTTTTAAGTACAGCGTGCAATGTTGCAATACCCTGCCTGGGTTCCATGATGTGAACACCTACATGTTAACACCTCAATCAAACTCATGGAGAGCAATAAACGATATGACTATGACTATGACTATAATCATTCTTACTGTGAGGTGAGAACCTGGTGTCCTGAAACACGGGGCAACCTACTCAGGCACCAGCTTCACACACTGCTCCATTACGGTAAATGGCATTAAAACATCTTTGGCCTTTGGATTAAATTGTTGGAATTATATAAATGTTATCTATGCTAAATAATAAGTTTTTGTGTGTGTTGTAAATAAAACATTTTGATTTGATTAGTTCTTTATATTTTTTGGTTTCCCTAGGTCATTTATTCCCCGCCTGATGATAAGTGAAGATAAGGCCGTCGGATAGTAAGCGTGCGCACCCAGAAGTCTCAAGCTAATGGGTCTGGCTCTGCTACCTTTCATAATGGAACACAACAGTGCTATTAAGAGACTTTGTTGGTTAGACCACGTGGCCCCGTTCAAATATGGATTGTTTTGTAGCTGTCCCTATCCGAGCCCTATCCTACCCGAGCGCGTACGGTGAGACAGCATACACTACGCGAAGTTATCCACCCGTTATTTGGATGTTTCGTAGTTCAGTGATCATTTGAAGGATACAGTATATTATGTAACCATTTTTTTAATACAGTCTACTAATGAAATTTAAGATGTCGGTGGTGTTTCCAAATTGTCCTAAATTGATTCGTACTCTTGTAAATCAGGTTCAAAGTTGGGACTTTTTATTACCGTAAAATACAATTCTTTGACGCCCTCTAACTCTGGAAGTATATATTTAAACGAAAATCTGACTCACCACCGACACAGATATTTGTTTCTAGATTGTGTCTTGAAAATTTCATAGATTTTCATAGCTTAATACTCAAAATATGACTGGACTACGTTTGTATGGGCGCTTTAACACCAGCATACCCTCTTAACACTGCTGTTTGCTGTCAGCTGGCCAGGCGGACACAGAAAATGCCCTACCACCATCCAAACTAAGTACCGATAAGGATCAGACCCGGGACTTCCGGACTGTAAGTAAGTCCGGTAAGCCACTAGGCCACGGAGGCGGTTGGAAGCCAACAAAGAAGCCTATAAAACTTAAATGCAACCCAAACACTTTTCGTTCTGAAATTGGAAAAAAACAAGCGCTTGTATCGGTCGATTTAAAAAAGTTTCAATGAGAACATTCTTAAAGTTAAACGGCTAACCTGCTATTCCGTAGATTGGAATACTTGTAGCTTCAATCCAGTATTATTTTTTACATGTTTTTTTACGCTCTTTACAAACCTAACTATGTATCTACGAGTAAACGAATCTAGCAAGTCAATTTTAACCTTTTTCTAACCGTCGTATTGATTTCATACTTTGCGATTGTATGTAAGTCGGATGACAATACAATAATTTTGTGACATCGAGACGATCTGACCCTGGATTCAGGAGGTGGAAGAATTCTACTGTGGACCCCTCGAGTTTGGGTCATCTCAATACCAGAATACCAGGTTGACATAAGTGCAAGGGAGCAATGATATCGCTTCTTTAACAAACTATATACCAGGCTATCAAAAACAGCAGAAGTTTTAATTTGACTCACATCACATGCATTGATCAAATTAAATTAAATCTGACTTAAATTTTTGAAAAAAGAACGTGTGGCTTCTGCTTTTAAAATCTATATAGATTGAACTCCAGCGCACTTTGTTAGTTATTTTCGATTTGTTTTCTGGTTGTTTTAAGATGTATTATTAAATTATAATTAAACTATTTATATTGTTTTAGTAAATTAATAAATCATTATGGTGTATCATTAATGAGTAATGACTTTTCACGATCAGAATAAATACAGTTGCACCATTTTAAAAGTAACAGTTGATAGGTTCTTCTCACATTTTTCTAGCCTACGTGGAGAAGGTGGCAATAATAAAATCATTCCGATTCCGTTACTCTACCATTATGTTTATTGTAAAAAAATTGTAATGTTATAGTATATTATGCAACTAGTGAATAAAAGACGAATTTAAAGCGAGGGCGTTAGATTAATCACGAGCGTAGCGAGTGATTCAAGTGTTAGACTCCTGAGCGACGCGAGTGATTCATGTCCCTCGCTTCAAATCCGTTTTATTTAAGAGTTTCGTACTACACTTTATACCATGACTACAAGAAAAAGACATATTTTAATGAAGAAAAATGGAAGGTTAAATTAATTGAAAGGCAACATTTATTATTAAGTAAAACTAAACATTGTGCTCGTAAAACTTACAATATTCAAAATAGCGCCAATGTATTAATAACAGCAAAGAACACGAAACAGTTGATATATAATAATAATTATATTTGCAGTTGTAAAGCGTCCAAGATTACACAGGCAAACATATTTAAACAAAGCCATAAACTAAGTAAATCAATGCGAACGTTCGTGTGTTCTTCGAAATGGACTTTACAAAGTTGTAAATTACCAGGATATTAAGTTTGAACGTAGTTCAACTATACTTGGTCAGTTTCGATTGACAAGCCAGACGAAAATTGAAACCAGATCCGGCCCCGAACTTAGTTTAATGGAATTGTGACAGCTGCGAAAAGTGACTTCCAGAGATGGCACTTTGTATAATAACTATTAATAAAAACGAGGTTTAAATGACGAAATGAAACCATCAAGCTAGGTGACATTTTTATTGAAGACTAGTTGGAGCCCGCGACTTCGTTCGCGTAGACTTTATGACCGTAAGAAACGTTCATAGAATTTCTTTATAAACAATATTGGTAGTTGTCCCTTCGGGGGCCAATATATAAAGTCCTGAAGCGTTTCTGACCCGCGAGAAAGCAACATAACGTTGGCCGTGTCAAAAGCAACCAGATCTCAGGTCTACACCGGCAGCTTTCAGCGTCTGTCCCTGGGACATCCCTGTGATGGGAATGAGTGGAATACGTGGTATAAATAGTTTCGCCTGCACCACACCCAGTTAGAATTTCAGCTTCGATCATTGAAGATAATAATAAAAAATTATATTGATTAAGTGATTTTTATCGATTAAATTTTTACTAGCGTGAGCAAGCTTTTTCAAAGATTCATGTATTCAAACCAAGAGAAATGAATATAATGCGCAGAAACTTTCTGATGGTGAAAGATATTCAGCCAGTGCATCACAAACTTGAAGCTTGTGGGTGAGCACGGCTTTATCGTCCCTTACCTTCAGTTTAGACGAAGGCCAAGTGCAAGCTCATTTCTCTTTAAAAGGTCTGGAAATAAATCACACCGTATCGTCACGAAACTCTGCTAGCGTTTTTATAAAGTTTTTTTAAGTTTTGACATAATAAATGATTACTTACCTATTTACCATGAAACTCTCACGTTCTCAAATTATATTTCGCAATCTGTCATCTCTTGACAGACCATCACTTCCACAAAATGTAAACTGATTACACGCAAAATATTTACTTTGTTACCTAATAGATGATAAGTTAGTGAAACTAATCTATTTTCAGGTGTGACTTTATATCATAATTAGCTTTTGCCCGCGACTTCGTGGACTTCGTAATGTATCCCACGGGAAGTACTTGTTCGATCTGGATAAAAGTAGCCTATATCATTTTCCGCACCTTCAACTATCCGATACAAAATAAAGTCATTCCGACGTAAAGCAAAAAAAGCCTTCTCCATGGCGTAACGGCGAAATGTTGGAGCACAATCTGGAGGTCCCGGATTCGATTCCCCGTGAACTACCTATCGTTATTTGGTTTGGTTGGTGGTAGGGCATTTCCTAAGTCCAGCTAGCTACCACCATGCTACCTAAGACTGCCGCCAAACAGCAGTGTTAATAGCACTGTTGTGTTCCGGTGCGAAAGATAGCAGAGCCAGCGCCTCATTAGGTTGAGGCTGGGTGCGCAAGCTTACCGTCCAACGGCCTTATCGTCACTTACCATCAGGTGAGATGCAGATAATCAAGCTATAGCACAGGTGATCTAATCTTGACCTAAATATCTAGACAAAAGAGCACAGTCTTTGACTGGCCGGCTGAGTCTTTAGACGTACTCAAGGCAAGTAATTAAAGCTGAGCTTTACTCGTTCGCGCAAGAAGCCGATAAGTGCTTTTGAAAGTGGAAACTGTTTGATCTTACGTAACAGAACCCCTTTTATAACGGAATGGCCGGTAAAGGTTAGTACGAGACGGGTTTCAAAGGACTAGGGGTGAAGTTCATACAAATGCACTGATTTTATTCATAAATTCATAATCATTGCTTGTTATTAATTCAAGCTTCATGATGCGTCGGTGGCGCAGTTGATAAGGCGTGGACTCTCAATCTGAGGGTACCGGGTTCGAATCCAGCCGTGTACCTATGAGTTGTTTTTCAATTCAAGTACATTATCCGATTGCTTAACGGTGAAGGAAAACATCGTGAGGAAACCTGTATGTCTTGAATAGGCAAGTGAAGTCCACCGATCCACACTGGGCCCGCGTGGTGGACTATGGCCCATACACTCTCTGTAGGAGAGTAGGCCTGAGCCCCTCCAGTGGGGACATATATAGGCTGTTGATGATGATACGCCTTACTTCGAGATTCTCAAGATCTTTCAGCGTCCTACAGCATTACACCAAGGCTTCAAATTATTTCAGAAAGTCGCCTGTCTTTCTTCATCTTGTAGGCTAGATTCGTGGTAAATTTTATTAAGATCGATTTAGTCGTTCAGTCTTGAGAAGGAAACAAACAGATGGACATAATTTTATTCTGAAAAAGAAACTGACTGTGAACTAGAAAGTTTCCTCAAGTACGCGTAATAAGGTAGTTTAAAAATATTGTTATCCGCCTCTTGTTATTTAAACTGTTTAATCTATGGAACCAAAGGCAGAGAGTTATGTTTTCAAGTAGTTTCAGATTATTTAGTATGGAGCTCGCTGATGGCGCATTTCTTTTAAAATAAAACAAAAACATCTCTTTTGCCGATTAGATAGGAATCCTTTCATACATTGGAACGTGAATCCCAGTTCCGTATGGCATTACAAATAATCTTCCTCTTTTCTATTCTGTGCTTTCACCTTTGAATACAGAGTTCCGTATACAAAAGCGAATTTTAATCACGTGAAAGCTCGCTTTTGATCCCGCCACCGGCATCGGGACGATATTACCTCTCTGTTTGCGTAAGTTAAGCACAATTTAATTGGGGTTTTAATCATCCCGTATTTTATTCGAGTTGCTTTGAGGTTTTGCCATTTACATACGACCTACGCGGAATCTTTGTGTGAGCTTTGCGAGTGTTTTACTAGGCGAGCATGGTTCTGTAGGCACGACGCGCATATACACCTACTGCCCCGACGCTCCAGGTGATTTAATTGCATTGGCGTCGTCAAAAGGCAGAGTTAGGCTATAGAGAGGAGGCCTTATATATATATATATATATATGTCGTCGTCATCATCAGGATGGGTAGGTGTTTGTCGTGTTCCGAGCGAAGGGGATGAGATTATTCGTCATCCGACATCACGTGGGCTGTGATTATCTTGTGGGCTTACACGTGGGCTATCAGGCAATGAAATGACAATTGGGATTCACAATAGATTGTAATGTCTCGGTTGTATATCACACACATAGATAGGCAATACTCTATTGAACACTGGTGACGTAATACTATTTCACAATGCGCACGCGACTACATGAAACGTGTGACAGTTCCCAGGCCCACAGGGCGACTGTTCGGCTCTCCCGCCGACTCCAGTCTCCGGTCCTAGACTCTGTCGTAGCGCACACCGACCATAGGTTATGTACTTCAGTCGGTGACACTGATGTTTCATGCGACATATATATATATAAGGCTTTGTTACACCCACTGAAACTAGAATAAATTAAAATCACAAACTCACACACGCACAAAATCTCTCTCACACACACTCACTCACTCCTTCTTTTACTATATATTATTATTTTAAATGTAAAACTATTTTAATATATAATTAAAAAACATATCTCCGGTGGTGTAGACCTGGTTCCTGTAGCACAAGTGTATCCTAGTTCAAGAGCCAGTCTTCACAAAGTCACGAAATCATAGAATTAAGTGATTTTAGAATTAATATGTACAAACTTTGTGGAGAAAAAATTAATATTATTTTATTTATAGAAAGAGACCGTGCAATTTTACAGTCGCAGCCTTAGATTATAGAAAGACCAATAGATAACCTTCCGAAATGACAGCGTAATACCTGAAACGTCATTACACGATTTTATCTTCTTTTTTGTCTCCTGAAACCTAATATAAATAAATTTAGTATGTCATAGATAGATTATATGGAGCAGGATCCAAATAACTATATTCTAGCCTTTCTAACATCATTGAATTGACATAAGACAGAATTAGATAAATATACATTTTCTGTCGCAAATTATGGGTCAAAATTATGCGTGTGGCACTATTTGGGTTAAAAATTTCGGGTAAAACCAGTTAACCTTCAGTACAACTAACCTACTCATACATTTCAGTTGTCAAAAACCGGCACCATGAATTAAAAATACGTGCAAATGTGGCTATTGTCATCTCTTTTTAATACACGATATGCTGTCATTAAGGTGACGAGTAAGGTGCATGTACCACAGATTACATATATTTTCCTGAAACTCATTCGATCTTAACTTCCTTTTTGTTCGGTTATTTGTCAATTTGTGACAGATTGTGTGGTAACGAGATAGGAATCAACGCACTTATAAAAAGGTTGCAGTCTTGTTTTTTCATTCGGCGTATTACGTGTGCGAAAGCAGGACAGATTTAGAGACACAGATTTATGCTAAACGAGATTTTATCTCAATTATCAAGTTCTTTAATCTATGGTCGCAGCGCAGCTTAATTGCGTCGAAGCAAGAGTCAATATTTATTTAAATGTTTTTAGAAAACAATTAATCTATAGTACCATATTTATTCTGTGCTATGGGCGTAGAATAAATAATGATACTACGTATATTCAGCCTTTGACAAAGTGCAATCAGGCAGGACCATGCCACATTCATTCCGACTTGATGGTCTTGAGTGTATCAAGGAAAATTGCTTTTAATACTAACATGACATGGTACTTTGCGTAAGGGAGACTTAGGAGCATTTTTAATATGCCTGACAAATTAAATACTTTCTTTGTTGTTGCGCAGTTGGATCAAAGCTAATTTCATCTAAGCGTATGCCTTTAAAGTGGCATGTACGCCTACATAAACGTAGAATAAAAAATCCGTTAAATACATAGAACCTTCGTCACAGTGATCTTTCAGGGAGTTGTCAAACGCGCCCAATTTTTGACCTCACTCCGTCAACCTGAAAATACATTAATCACCGCCATTGACTTACAAAAAGAATAGATGTGTCAGATTTAATTAATTGTGTCGTGGAAAGTAGGTGCTAGTAACAAAATTGTTTTCTTAAGTGAATTGGCCGCGATAAAATCCAAGTCAATATACAAAAGATTTGTATTAATCGCAATATGAATAAAATTATTCACACGATGTAATCGAGGATGTTACATAAATAAAATAAATTATAGTACTCAAAATAAAACTATTCTATCCCAAGTTAATTATTAGTAAGGCAAAAATATTGCAAACTGAGCGGACAACTGTTTCCCAAGCTAGACTGAATCTGTGTTATGGGAAACAGTGTTCTTCCGTGTGGTGCGCCAACTAGGTACAACAATTCTGGGTACTATTGATACATGACAATGTTAGGTGTGTGTGTGTGTGTGTGTGTGTGTGTGAGTGTGTGTGTGAGTGTGTGTGTGTGTGTGAAGGGGTGGGGGGAGGGACATGTTTGCTTGCATAACAGTAATTTCCTACAGACGCCATGTTTGTTTAAAATGCAGATATTTAACGCTTTTAATATAACGCCAAAAATTAAGGTGTAGGAGTTGGTCTTTACGACGTTCTCAATTCACTGGCTCGGCAATGCCCACGTGTTCGGTACGACTAAACTTCAACCCTCGCACACGGCTCTCATAAACTGTCCGTTATTGACACTTTGACACTGACGTTTAGAAAATCAAGCCATAGATACACGAGTCAGTATGAATATTCTATAACGAATACACTAAAAATGATAATAAAAGTAACGTGTGAACAAAGGCAATCCACAGTGACTATATCGTTCTTGGTATGAAGTAGCAGTGTACTGTAAGCCTTAGCACTTACGGCGTGCCGCCTCCTTGGCGAGCGATAAGTCCGTAGCTGGCTGGATATAATATTTTCAACACAGTTTTGAATTTAGATATTTTTCCGGTGGCACTGGGTCGGACCCAAAAAAGAATTCAAGGAGGCGGCATCCCATAGACTGTCATTCGTTATTATATTAATCAATCGTGCTTTCAGATTTACCAACTCAAAGCTTTTTACATTGATAGGTAGATTAAAAACGCTGTTATGTGTGCCTTCACTTTGTAATTTGAGCGACATTTTTTTAATGTTATTATTTAGATACTTTTTTTGTGTAAGCCGTAGTTGCCTATAATTGCGGCAGCATTTAGAACTAAATTTGTGTGTGTGTGTGTGTGTGTGAGAGAGAGAGAGAGAGAGTGTTCACTGTTCATGATATGTCTGTGATAGCACTGTGTGTGTATTCTTAAATAAATAGTTTGGGCATATATATGTGTGGGTTCACTTTAGAATAGGAACCATACGATGTTTTCTTGAAGATATCTTAAAAGTCAATTAATCAAAATGACACGTTCCACGAACGTATATATACGGCCAAGGCTTGGTCTCGTACACTTATAATTTTAAAAGACCATTATCAAATAAAAGTGATTTAATTACCATTTTTGTATATTTTGATTTAGTTTATTTGTAAAAAAAAGAAAAACGTATAAAACGCACGAAACAGGTAAGACATGACGTTGAAAGATGGCGTCAATAAAATGACATTTGACGCTGTCACTTAGTACAAAAGGAATGATTTTGTACAATTGAAATTATTGTAAATGTAATTCTAATATTTTTTCTACATATTTAGATTATTACTAGATTTTTTAAATAGTGTACAAGTGCAGGCCCTAATTGAAACAACTCTTTTGGAGCGTTGACGATAGCTATAACACTAAAAAAAACTTGAGAGGTGTCAAGGGAATCCCGGATGGAACGAAGTTCCTTTCGATTAATTAGTGAAGGAATTGTAATAAAATTTTACAAATTTTCAATAAGGTTTGAACGGATTTTTAACATTATATTTTAAATATGATTTTGTAGGTTTTTTCATTAAATTTTTTATGTACGTGATACGTTTTGTTTTTAGCGACATCTGTCATTGAGTAGCGGCAACTAATCAGAGCCATCTGTCGTCACATAGCTGTACTGTTGGTATCGTCTTACTACTACGTACGTCGTACTAACAGGTGACGCTAACTTACTATAGCAAAAAGTGTCGGTGACAACTTTTCGTAAGAATTTTTTTCGTCTAGCCCCCTTTCACAACGCGCGATAAGGAACTTCGAACAACCCTTTGGCATCACGCTTATCGAGAGTTTCTTGAAAGTCATCAACTTTGTTTATGATCTCTTTAGTTCACGTCACCTACTTCATTCGTCATTGGTGCGAGATCTACTGTCATGTCCAATTTATAAGTTCATTGATGACCGCCTTAATTTTGCTATTCGGGCCGTGCCCACCTACGGTACCGACTAACCGGGACATTTTCTTTTTATTATGATAGATAGCCAATAGACGGTCACTTGATGGGTTAATAAACGGGGACGTTAATTTACGACACCGAAATGACGCGGTGGAAGAAATGACCGTTATAAATGGTTATTCAGCTGTTATTACTTCTTGTACTGTGTTACTATGTCGAGATCCGCTCGTAGTAGCTCCATGGGTCACCGATGGGAAGTAAGAGTTCTTTAGAGATGAGCTCCTACGAAATTGACCGAAAACCTGAAGCTTGCAAGATGATCGGTACCGGTCATTGTAGCGTAAACCATAGGAATATGCATTCGGCAGTAATATTTCCTGAAGGGAATTATCATCGTGAGCCTTGAAACTTCTACTGCAGAACATATGCCTCCCCCATGGATCGCCACAATGACTGATCATCGCAATGTATCCAGCGACTCCACGCGACCTTTACCAAGTCGTCGGTCTATCTATTGGGTCCATCACATTTCCCGGTATGTGGTCGCCACTATATAGAGATTGTCCTTACTGACCCGTCGAACTATGTCACCGATGTACATCGGAACGTCGCGTAGGTCGTCTTCGTCGAATAAAGTCTTCATAGAGTACTTGGTCTCCTTGGCTGCGTGTACTGGCTGGCTGGAAGAATCTTTCTAACTTTCTATAATCACTTTAAAATTTCAAACAGGATTCGCGGCGTGTTCCAAATTTAAACAGATCCCACCAGCCAGTACACGCATCCATGGATATCTCAACCAAGTAGACCGGCTACTCTACAGTAAACATCTAAAAACTCTTTCCATAAAAGAAACCATATAAAAAAGCTTTTTATGTAGCTGTAACTGAACCTGCAATTATCCTTGTGATACACAGGGTACAATACCCATGGTGGTAATAACAGGTTAATAGTGTAGCACATTTATAACCGACATTTCAGTAACTTCCGTTTCTGTGCCCGCGTATACCGTGAGCTAGGTACATTGGCTCGGTCATTGACCCTTGTTTCATATATAAAAATTCCGTTCAGTTTAACTTCAATGCAAAAAGAATGCCGTCCTTCTCGTCACTGAAAAGGCAATGGTAATGATATTCATCATTCGTACATTAAAGCCAACAAAATTCTAATCTCAATTGTTAGTACTAGCGACCAGCCACTGCGTCCATGTGACAAATCGGCTTCTAGGCGTCGTATCAAGATGAAATATGCATCAGATATTAAATTCCTCTCTCTTCAGTTTCTTCGGTAATACGGATGTGAAACCGATTCCGATTTTGTGCAATATTTTATACATGATGCGTATACAGACAAAAGTACAGACAAAAATTAAAAAGATTATTGTTTTAGCTTCTTTTTCTTTTATAAAGACCTCTCATATTATTTGTCCGAAATATCTTCTATGTACTCCATCCCAGGGTCCGACTGAAAACCAACGCTGCGGTCTGTGCTGCAGCACATGATGAGTTCGGTTCCCAGTTGACAAGCTACCCAGGTGAGAGAGAAGACAACAGATAGGGAAGGCTAGAATGCCATACAAAATCGAAACACACCTGTCTACCGGCCAGCCTCCCCGGCACAGACTAATACATGTCTGTATACCTATCTCCCCGGACAACGTGCTGGAGCTGACATTGACATTACCACTTATTGACAATGACAGTAGGAACTGTTCTATGAACTTAGTGTTCCGTTTTCCTTGCGTGAATTACCGGTTTTATCAATTCAAGCGAATGATAAAAATAGAGTTGATTTCAATTTATAGTTTTACTATTTAGTAACAATAGGGTCAAGTAGCCACTAATTAAAAATATCATTGTTTAAATTTGAAGTAACTTTTTCGTTGCGATATTAATGGTTTTATTTTTCTGCGTGAAACGGATAAAATTAAACATTTCAAGTTATATTAGCAACACCTGACTCGAATCATTCAAAAATACAGTCAAACTTGTTTTCATGTGACTTTTAGTCGATCGTGACTTACGTCGTATGCAACGATGCTATGTCACACGAGCGAATCAAAAATAGAGCCCTTCACCGGTCAGAAAGAGGCGCTAGTGACATACAAACTACATATATCTGAGCTACATATCTATATTTGACTCAATACGCCTGCAGTAGTGCAAATCCAGAAAGCCCGGTCTAGGTCATCCTAGGTAGATCACGCAGTTTGAAATCCACACAAAGAAGCAAAATAACGAAGTATACGTAATAACAATAGTTATACGATGCTACCGCGCGCGCTCCGTGCTGCAGTAAAGTTATATTTAGCGAGACAGTGGTAACCAGTCAGTTTATTATTGTTGTGCAGTTAATGGTAACAGCATCCTCCTCTCCAGTGCTCACATTAATTAACGAGGCGGCGTACGACGGTCGTAATTGAGATGTACGACGTGGGAATTACATTTAACCCATTATACTTTTAAGCATTGAATAACGCCAAATTTTTAAGTAACATAAAACAAAATTTCGTAAGAATTATCAGGCCCCACGGAAGACCAGCGTCGCAGCAGGTTAGTTTCTTCGGCAATAAGCATTTTTCGGGTATGTCACAATTTATTTTATCTACATTAGTTAGTTTTAGTTTGACATGCCACAATAAAGTTTTTTCTTTCTTCCTAAAACTGCCAGTATTCGGAGCCATATAATGCACCACCACAGAACATTAAAAAAGCAGCCAAGTGCGTATTGGTCCACGTGCAGTGTAGAGTTCCGTAGTTATCCGGAACAATAAGTTCACGACTTAACGCTAATAATGTCTAAAAACGGGCCCAAACAGGACGATGTAAAGTAATATTGCATGGAATGTACCAAATAATTTGGTCGACTATTACTCGTTAACCCAAGGCCAACTTAATCGTGATACTTTTCATTTTAACTTCAGTATACATAATACTGTGATTTTTTTCAGATTCTGAAAAGCAACAGTATAGCAGATAGAGGGGGGAGGGACGCTCGACTCTGACGAAAATTATCATTTAAAGCTTAATGTTTCAGTAAGTCTCTGAGCTAACCCGCGGACGGACAGACGGACAGAGCGAAACTATAAAGGTTCCTTGTTTCCTAAAAATGACATTTAAAAACGACAAAATAAAAACACTTTTTATTAGAGTAGTTTCACGTTGTGTTGCGCGTTGCGCAAGCGGAGCGGTGTGATGTGACGTCTCTGAGCGGTCGAACATGGACGTGCATGTAATTGGGTAGTTGAAAAAAAGACGCTCTCATTCAAAAGACCGTATGATATGATAATAAATCCCTGCCAAAGATTTTTTTAACGTCAAACTATACGAGTATAACAATAAAATATAAGATTGTCACATGTTCCAGTTATCTCAAAGATCTATCTATCCATATCTAAAGTGTTGGTTTTATTTGATCTAAATGCAACATTAACTAAAAAATAAATCTAATAATAGTTTCATTAATCGAGTAAGTAAATTTTTCGCATATTTTAAAGCATTTAATTCCCGTAAAACCGATTCATATAATTCAATCCAACAAGCTGTAGAGCATTCATCGAGTAACGCCCTCTAGTCTATTTCAGTTGAAGACTGAAACAATGTAAACAAATGAGTGCTGAAAATTACATGTTGCTCCAGCCATACATAAGGAGATTAATTAACTGTTTATATTGTGTTTATATTCTTACGGTAAACTTTTTAATCAAATGTTCCTTCAACTAATTTCGGATTTTTTGAAATCCGAATTCTATATTGTCAGACGAAATCGTCGTTTTGAAATGAAATGAAAATCATTCACTCCTGACAATCAGTCCATATTTTTTAAATTACAATCATGAAAGAAAATTTTTGTTTGTTTAGAACATTGAACAATGGTTGACAGTCAGAATCATTTAAGTTTCTCACATTCCACCGATAGCGGGACGCAAATCCTTAATAACATTATGAATGCTGAGTTACTTAGTTTGTCCTTCCTTGCTGTCGTAACGGAAGGCCAGAATGACTTGATTTTTGTATAGGGATAGTTGAAGGGTAGGAAAAGCTATTTTTTATCCCGATCTAGCGTGTGATACATTACGAAGTACACGCAGACTAAGTAGCGAGTAAAAGCTAGTGTTTTAAATTCGATTTAAATCAGTGGTTCCCAAACGTTCATGTAACAAAAGCATGTTTATATGTTTTTATGTATGTTATTTATAATAAATTATAACCAATTTTTATATAATAAAGCAAACAATATGTTTTCTATTGGACAAAAATCTAAATATGAAACCAAGTCACTAGTACTCTCGTGGCTTCTTTCCCTGGACTACGACGACACGGAGGCGCTTCTACATCCTGTTTCATAACACAAAAACACACACACCTCACACAATACCAACATACCAACTATTCTTTTTTTCTTTAAATAAATGTTTAAAATTGAATGTCTGTCGGTTGTATCAACGTGCTAGCCAGTGCTTATGCTACAGGACTTACAGTCCTATTTTAAGCACTGGCTGATCAATAATTCTGTAGTATTGGACAATAAATCATTAAAAAAATCTTAATCAGAAACAAATGCATTAAACCGTATATCGTTATTACTTGCCGATTGTAATGCCCTCTCTATTATTGTGTTAGTCGCTTTTTACGACCCCCACGGGGTGCGTATAGGGTGGTCTTATTCTAAAGCCGAGAGTACATGGCACTCAAATATATGTATATTCTAAAAGAATTGTTTCAACACTCAGAAATGTCCTTGAATCCATATGTTGTAATTCCAGAATAGCAAGTGAAGTCGTAAAAATTTATAAATAATTCTGAATATGACGTTTTGAATCCATTTCTGATAGCCGCTAGATTTCAACTGTAAAATGTTTGCCAATAAACCCTGAGATAATGTTTTATGATATAAAGTACGGGGTTTTATTATAGCTTTAGTGCAAGTGAATAGTGCAGCCAGGTGCGGTTATAATTGACTAAGGGATTATCTTTTAACGTCGTTCGCATTGAAATTAAAATTCATAACTTTTAAATAGCTATCTCTCGGCAGAAAATTCTTGATACAATATTTCTAGCCAATCCATAATTCATATATAAAACCTCAATAAAAATCTCGAAATAGAAACTGAATTTTTAAACAAACACAAACGCCTTCGTTTCAAGTACACACACATACACACACACACACACACACACAATATTATATCTTTTTGTGTTTGTTAGTAAATAAGCCGTCTTATTGTAATTAACCCCTTTATGCTAACGGAAGAGCGGAAACCTCTACTACAAGCTTCAAAGCTTAAAAGAGATTTCGGCCTCCACTACTAATTGATTTTTTTGCTAAAATAAAAACTATTTCATTTATTTTATTTATTTAAGTACCATGTCAAAACAAAAATATGTGAAAACCTTTAATTCAAGCACTTTTTAAATATTTACGTCAATTTTATCATTTTTTGTCAGAAATCACTAGCTAACGCTCTATAGCTTCTCTGTTCTCACTTGAAATACACTACTTTTGGCAACATATGCATTAGCCCTCAAAAAGACATGGAGTAGTAAACTATATCTTAACTGGATAATTAGACTCAAACAGATTGGCTTAAAATATTTTTAGGATAGAAGGCTTTTTCTATAGTTAGAAAGAAAAAAAGTAACAAATTTGCTCAATAGAAAAAGTAACAAATTTGCCTCAAAATAGAATTTTAATCAAAAAATAGCCTGAGACCTGACCTGATTCAATGGCACTAGAATATGTAAAACACCTTTACTTATCGAATTATTGCTTTAGTTTTCTTGTGTTCATTCATAATTTCAGTTTTTTCGTCATTCAAATGAAATGAAATACAAGGATGGCTACAATAACTCCCTTGGCTATAATATCATTACCCTGAACGATACAAAAACCCCAGCTGCTGTATCGGCAGCAATCCACTTCAACATCCAATCTGTGTTCGAACAACTAAACGAACTGAAATGTTGGACAGGCATCCTCTCCAACGTGCTCGCAATACTGACAATATTGCTGACTGGGTCTATTTGAGGCTGCACTACATCTATAAGCACTGGATTTACACGTCTCATCAGAAAAATGAAAACACCTTGCAAATTTATGTTTTGTAAGGATTATCAGAAAAATGTGTATATTTAGGAACATATGTCAAATGTCGTTTAATAGTGAATAATATGAGGTTTTCAAATCCTTATGTTAATGTTCGAAATTTAAATTAAATTTTCATAGGTTTTTCTGATAATCCTTACAGAACATAAACTTGCAAGGTGTTTCGATTTTTCTGTTGAAAATAAATTTGTGCCACTGAACTGTTTGGAATCGCGACTGTAGGCATAACAACGAAGAGTTACCCCTTCTTCTCAAAGGCTATATGGTGTCTGACGCTTAAATTGAGCACTGAACTTTTTACAGCTTTTTCAAATTTTTCTCTTAATTTGTCCATCTTATGTTATTACGTAACAGTCGAATACTTTATTAATTATAAATAGTATGATTTTCTTTATATTACCTCATACTTTATGATGACATACACACTCTGTAGGAGAGCAAGCCTGAGTCCCTGCAGGGACATACAAAGGCTGTTGAAAAGGAAAAATGTAATCCTTATAGAATTACTTCGTTATCTGTACCTGTGTTTGGCCCTATTACTCAAGACCTCGTGGAGATATCAAGTTGGAATTAATATCGAATACTCAAATCTGCAATCCCTTGGAGCTGTAACAAAATCAAACTTCTGTCAACGTAATCAAAACATACGGCCGTTTAAGCCGCATATTTATTAGTAGTTTCCGTTGATACAGAATCATTCAATTCAATTCAATTCAATATAACTTTATTGTACACCATTACAAGCTTAAGTTTAAAAAATAAATAAAAAATGTACAAAAGGCGGTCTTATCGCTGACAGCGATCTCTAAAATTTAGCACCCACAAAAAGAATGCTTTTTAGCACAAGTAAAAGATAAAATTATAAAATAGTTTAGTTTGATCACATTCAAAAATATTTCTTCACAATTTCACACTGATCTTTGTAGTTGAATTGATTGAAATATAGACTGTATGGGATAACATTTTTTCAACTGCAAAGTTAAGTTTGTTCTTCAATCGGACTTACATTTTTGTTAGAGCATTCTTGTGTGTTTATTACCTTACCTATTATTTATGAATTCAGTATGTTAATTTAGCATATTCTATACGTAAACCTCGGTACGCCAGTCCGACTCGCATTTAGCTGGATTTTTCTAAGCTGATAAGTGTGTAGCGTCCTTTAATGTTATTCACATCTATTCAATCGTGTAACAAGTGAAAACATTGTTTCAGCATTACTCTTAAAAGGTTTTCATAAAAGAGCTTTACATATTTCATAACGATTTAAATTTTATGTGTTTGAAAATCTACATTAATAAAATAATCGGCCAAGGGAAGTGCTTTTAGTTGTGCCTGTGAGGTGAGATATTTTGATACGACCCGATAGCTTAGTTGGTAAAATGTTCGCCCTAGACTTACGACAGACGCAAGTTCGAATCCAACTCATGTTCACTATTTTCAACAATGAATTGTTTTGGTAAAATCTTATTATTTCAACTTCCATGCAGAAAATGTAAGGCAATTCGGAAACTCATGTTCAAGTGACGAAAATAAGACAAAACACATTTTTACATGGCATTTCTGGAAAATCTCAAAATACACTCAAACGCCTGAGGTTACACCCCACGACACGAGCGGAGAATTTTCAACTTCACGCACGCATATGTCAGTTCCCCTACCATGAATTCACGCTGTCGATACTCGCTAACGAATGGAACGAAATCTGCAACAAATGGGATTCGTTTAGCCGTGTATTGTAAGATAATCTCTTTTTTTACCTCATCAGAGTGCGTAAAGCCTCTTAGCTCTCTTGTTGTTAGGTAGTGGGCAGGTTTTGTGGTATCAGCTGTAAAATAGGATCACGCTACCTCTTCCTGTAGGCGCGTAAAAGGTGACTACATCTGCCTATCTTCTTATCGTGTAGGTTCTAATGTCTGTAACCGACTGCCGATTGTTGAACCGCCATAGTCCTCTGACATGGCTTATGTAAGTAGCCATTACCTGTCGTAGATAGTAACCGGTAACAACGGATTAACGTGCCTTCCGAAGCACGGAATCATCTTACTGTTCAGGCAATCAAGTGATTCAGCCTGCAATGTCTTAACCAAACTGGGAAAGGTCTCACAAAGAGATATTGACAATGTTACCACCGGGAATCGAACCCGCACTTGTAGCACTGCAGCACGCTCAGATAACTGTGCCACGGACACCGCCTGCCAAGGTTACTGCATATAATCCCCCATGGAAAGGCCTACGGGACGTAGTAATCTATGAGGGAGGTTCATAGCCGGACTTATGCAGATAAATATGATGATGATGAGAGCATCACGTGACGAGATTTATGATCTCGCTATGGTTTCGCGATGAGTGACTTTGACGTCGATGACCAACACTGTCAGAGATTGTTTTTTGTATGTTTAATCGGTCGCACTTGGCCTTTATTTCACGTGATGGTATGTGATGATAAGGCCATGCGCACGGAAGGAAAAGAAGACTCAACCAATTTGGCGCTGGTTCAGTTACATTTCATACCGGAAGACAACAGCTGTTTGGCGGCAGTCTTATGTTGGGTAGCTAGCCAGACGGTTTGACAAAATATCACCACCCAAACTAAACCGCGTACCGACAAGTGTTATTATTAGTTACGCTCTCGCTAACGACTTTCGACAACATTCATAGTAGGGAAGCATGGCTGCAGCAGTAAGGGCGAAACGCTCGAGGGTCAGCGAAGTGTCTCGATAAAGTGGTCGTTCATTTCACACTTGAGAATACGCCAGAGATTATATTTTTATGAGCAGTTAACAGTTTACAATAACGACTTGCCGTGTGATGCTTAACATGTAACGTAGACTTCAAGTCATGCACGTATTTTAAAAAAAAACTTAATACAAGTAAGATTCGTGAAACATTTATGGGATGAAAAAATATGTTGTCTGTAAAGTCGGTTTACGGACGATAATTTTACGTGATAACACCATAAGAAAAGACGCGTCACAAGCCGTACTCTTACTCTCTCTATCGCTTGTTTCGCTCTCGCTTGCACGCTCGGCTCAGGCGGAACGTGACACTTTTTCATGCGCGCAGCCGGCGTTCATCGATTTATATTACGTTATCACATCAAAAATTTAAACTGATACAAAAACTATAATGTTTTATTTTACCAGTGCATAAAAAATTCAAGTAGCCTTGGAACAGCCTTCTAAATAATTTAAAACAAATGAATTTTTAAAAAGTTTGTACAGCCTAATGTGTCTACTAACTATTACGATTAAAGGTAGGAACGGACCTAATGATCTTTAGTGAATTATTTCAAGGTTTTAAAAACCGGCCAATGGCGAGTCGGACTCGTGCACAAAGGGTCCCGAACGATGGAAAGAAACATACGGTTACAATAGATTTAGGACACAAGTGGTGATATATCCTCTTGAAATAAAGTACATTTTCTTGACGGCATAACTAAGTTTGTTTGTCAAGATTTTTTGATGATTCCTCAAACTATACAAAATGCGACCACGCTTTGTAATTATTTTAAAAAAATCCTGACTGATTATTACAGATTTTCACTTTTAACGGGGCTTCTCGAACGTCCCGGGTTCGGTTCCTATTGTGGTACCCATCGGTACTTGTTATATGTTATCTGTGTCTACCGCAAATGTAAAAAGCGCTGTTCCGTAATGAAAGGTAGCAGAGCCAGTGCCTTATTAGCTCGAGGCTTCTGGGTAAGCACGCCTACCATCCGACTGACTTTCGATCATCGCCACTTACCATCAGGTGAGATGCAGGCCAAGTGCAAATAAAATAGATTAAAGGATTGCAGTAATAAGCAATGAACGCATTGGGCATTTTTAAACAATATTTCCATTAAACCGTATCAACATGTTTTAAAAATCTATTGGTTACGTTACCTAATACAATATTGTACAAAACAAAATGTCATCCGTAGAGAAAGAGAGCCTACATCTGTCGCACATGGCTCCCCCTATGACAGACTGTATGGCTACACGTGGGCTATTCAATTGTTTTACTCAATAAATATTTTTGTATTTGTATTTGTTTGTTTGTGTTGTGTGTGTGTGTGTGTGTGTGTGTGTGTGTGTGTGTGTGTGTGTGTGTGTGTGTGTGTGTGTGTGTGTGTGTGTGTGTGTGTGTGTGTGTGTGTGTGTGTGTGTGTGTGTGTGTGTGTGTGTGTGTGTGTGTGTGTGTGTGTGTGTGTGTGTGTGTGTGTGTGTGTGTGTGTGTGTGTGTGTGTGTGTGTGTGTGTGTGTGTGTGTGTGTGTGTGTGTGTGTGTGTGTGTGTGTGTGTGTGTGTGTGTGTGTGTGTGTGTGTGTGTGTGTGTGTGTGTGTGTGTGTGTGTGTGTGTGTGTGTGTGTGTGTGTGTGTGTGTGTGTGTGTGTGTGTGTGTGTGTGTGTGTGTGTGTGTGTGTGTGTGTGTGTGTGTGTGTGTGTGTGTGTGTGTGTGTGTGTGTGTGTGTGTGTGTGTGTGTGTGTGTGTGTGTGTGTGTGTGTGTGTGTGTGTGTGTGTGTGTGTGTGTGTGTGTGTGTGTGTGTGTGTGTGTGTGTGTGTGTGTGTGTGTGTGTGTGTGTGTGTGTGTGTGTGTGTGTGTGTGTGTGTGTGTGTGTGTGTGTGTGTGTGTGTGTGTGTGTGTGTGTGTGTGTGTGTGTGTGTGTGTGTGTGTGTGTGTGTGTGTGTGTGTGTGTGTGTGTGTGTGTGTGTGTGTGTGTGTGTGTGTGTGTGTGTGTGTGTGTGTGTGTGTGTGTGTGTGTGTGTGTGTGTGTGTGTGTGTGTGTGTGTGTGTGTGTGTGTGTGTGTGTGTGTGTGTGTGTGTGTGTGTGTGTGTGTGTGTGTGTGTGTGTGTGTGTGTGTGTGTGTGTGTGTGTGTGTGTGTGTGTGTGTGTGTGTGTGTGTGTGTGTGTGTGTGTGTGTGTGTGTGTGTGTGTGTGTGTGTGTGTGTGTGTGTGTGTGTGTGTGTGTGTGTGTGTGTGTGTGTGTGTGTGTGTGTGTGTGTGTGTGTGTGTGTGTGTGTGTGTGTGTGTGTGTGTGTGTGTGTGTGTGTGTGTGTGTGTGTGTGTGTGTGTGTGTGTGTGTGTGTGTGTGTGTGTGTGTGTGTGTGTGTGTGTGTGTGTGTGTGTGTGTGTGTGTGTGTGTGTGTGTGTGTGTGTGTGTGTGTGTGTGTGTGTGTGTGTGTGTGTGTGTGTGTGTGTGTGTGTGTGTGTGTGTGTGTGTGTGTGTGTGTGTGTGTGTGTGTGTGTGTGTGTGTGTGTGTGTGTGTGTGTGTGTGTGTGTGTGTGTGTGTGTGTGTGTGTGTGTGTGTGTGTGTGTGTGTGTGTGTGTGTGTGTGTGTGTGTGTGTGTGTGTGTGTGTGTGTGTGTGTGTGTGTGTGTGTGTGTGTGTGTGTGTGTGTGTGTGTGTGTGTGTGTGTGTGTGTGTGTGTGTGTGTGTGTGTGTGTGTGTGTGTGTGTGTGTGTGTGTGTGTGTGTGTGTGTGTGTGTGTGTGTGTGTGTGTGTGTGTGTGTGTGTGTGTGTGTGTGTGTGTGTGTGTGTGTGTGTGATTTCTCTATGTATGCTTCTATGTTATCCAACGATGAATGAATGAACGATTAATGATCTATCTAACATATTTTTTCCTTTCTTCTTTCCTTCCTGATCTCCTCTGATTTCCTTTTCTTCCTCATCTACTATATTTTGTCTATTGTTTATCCATTAGATGTATGTATAATATATATATTTATGTAGCACCACTTACCCCTTCTTATTTACATGATTCTTCTGCCCCAAGGTTGCCTGGAAGAGATCGCTCTCTGTTCTGTTTTGCTTTGTGTGTATGTGTGTGCAATAAAGCTTATTTAAATTGAATTGAATATTTATGTTTAAAAAGAATAATTTCAAAGATAAATCCATGAGTCCATAAGCTCTTAGTTTGGACTAAAATACATTTTCTTTGCATTTCAGAGCGAACTTCGTACTCAGAGTTTAAATCTTCTTCAAAATACTCTTAAATATTTAAAAGCGTGTCTACGTTCAAGTTGTATTTGAAAACTTCTGAAAAAGACACTGTTTATTTATTTAATACTAGCTTCTGCCTGCGGCTTCGCCCGCGTGGACTTTAGGATTTATCCCATTGGATAAATCAACTTCATAACAAATATGAAACTGACGTGACGCTTTCCGGCAACGAATAATTACTTGGATATTATTCATGGTAAGAGGGTGCTAGATTCACACATAAAAATTGGTCAAGCCGTTTCGCAGAAGTGCGACCACAAAAACCGTGACATTTTTATATATTAGATTGTTTCATTATGTGTGAAACTACGTCACACTTAATTTTTATCAGTTAGGGTAACTACCCATTTTCATGCTGATGACTTCGGAAAACACAGAGTTCCCATACAAACTTTCAACCCCTATTCACCCCCATTAAAAATATGCGGAAACACGTATTTATCTGTTTCCACTCTATAACCACTGAAATTTTAATTTGCATCCTACAAAAACATCCGAGTTATCATACAAAATGAACCACCCCCATTAATAACCTGTGGAACACGTATTTCTTTGTTTCAAATCCAGCCACTTACTTAGTATCAATTTTCATGATATTGACTTCAAATACAACAGAGTTCCCATACAAACTTTCTTCCCCCCTTTCATCCCTATTAAAACTCCATAAAACACGTATTTCTTTATTTCTAATCTAACCACATATGAATTTTCATGGCATTATCTTCAAAAATGGTTGACTTTCAAATAATTTTGTAACCCTGTTTCAACTCTTAAGGCGTTGATTTTTCAAAATCGCTAAAACACGTCACTCTTAATTTTATTTCATAAGGCTGCTTATCAATTTTCATGATATTGACTTCAAAAACAACATAGTTTCTATACAAACTTATTTTTAAAAATGACGGACTTTAGCGGATACTTTCACCTTACAAAGAACGCAGCCTCCAAATTTCATGGCTATAGGACCAGTGGTTTAGGCTGTGCGTTGATATCTAAGTCAGTTAGTCAAGACTTTAAATTTTATATAGGAAATGACATCTCATGTACACCACAATACCTACTGTTTAAAAAATTATCTGCCTCCGTGTCTTAAAAATGGCAACACGTTCGTACTAACAACCCTTCAAATACTACAGAGCTCCCATACAAACTTTTCATTCATTTCATCCCCCTGTCATCCCCATTAAAACTTCGTGAAACATGTATTTCTTTATTTCTAAGATAACCACATATCAATTTTCATAGCATTATCTTCAAAAATGGTTGACTTTCAAATAATTTTGTATCCCTGTTTCCACTCTTAAGGGGTTGATGTTTCAAAATCGCTAAAACACGTCACTCTTAATTTTATTTCATAAGGCTGCTTATCAATTTTCATGACATTGACTTCAAAAACAACATAGTTCCCATGCAAACTTATCTTCATAAATGACTTATTTTACCCTGTTAGGGGTGGAATGTAGAGAAATCCTTTCTTAGCGGATACTTTCACTTTACAAAACACGCAGCCTCCAAATTTCAAGGCTATAGGACCAGTGGTTTAGGCTGTGCGTTGATATATAAGTCAGTTAGTCAGGACTTTGAATTTTTGAATTGTTTAAAAAGCTATCTGCTTCCGTGTCTATAAATGGCAACATGTTTGTACTAACAACCCAGAGGTCCCATGTTTTGATTGATTTTTTGTTGTTGTACATACAGTTTTGACAATAAATCCCAGTACCTATCGGTACTTGGTTTTGTCTATAACAGTTTGTTTTGTCAATTAAAATGTTCAGTTTTTCGTTAAAATTAGAGTAGTCACAATCCGGAGGTCTAGGGTTCGATTCCCAGTATCTATCGGTACTCGGTTTGGTTGGTGGTAAGCCATTTTTTGTCTGCCTGGCTCGCTACCACCATGTTACTTAAGTCTGCCACCAACCAGAATTGTTAATAGCACTGTTGTGTTCCGGTATGAAAGGTAGCAGAGCCAGTGCCTCTATTATTTTGAGGCTCCTGGGTAAGCATGATTTCTATCCAACGGCCTTATTGTCACTTACGACGTGCGTACAGCTAAGCAGTGGAATTCCCCGCCGGCTGTGTTTCCCATGCGATACAACCTAGATAGCTTTAAGGCCAGAGTGAATAGGCTATTTCTATACAAACGTGAACGATCCTAGACCACATCGTCGCTTAACATCAGGTGAGATTGTAATAAAACGGAAGCCTATCGAATGTAAAAAAAAACATGTTAGATGAAGGTCAAATACAAACCCATACAAAAAACAACTATTTACCAACTTTTTATACAAACTTACATCGCTAATTTTACCTTACATTCCGTTAGGTCTTAGTTGTATAAGCCTTTTTAGAAGATGGGTAGCAGAATCTAGCTATGTAACAACAACATCTTACTGCGATCACCAATCCGCCTACCAACAGTGTCGTTATATAGGGAGAGGGGCACTTGTCCAACAGTGGATTCATGCAGCCAACCAGGTTGTGGAGGGACGACCCGATACACGTTACACGGCAATCGCAAACTTTAACACAAACTTGCATCACATATCCTTTTTGCGGAACTATCATAAAAGGAACATATTGTCAAAATCTCATAACCCTACATGGTTTCGTCTCTCAGTCACTTCTAACGCTGAGGTAATGTTTCAAAAACACTTTTAAACATTAACCACTGAAGCACCTTCTTTTGTATTTGCTATTTGAAATTAGTCAGGCATTGTAGCCATTCTGTACAGAACCCAGTAAACTGGTTTTTGTATTCTGTTATACTACCTATATCACCCTCAAACAATTTTTGGCAAACCTTTTCAATGTACAGATAGACGCATCGATTCTCCATATACAGGTGAGTCGATTCTACAGGTTTTTTGAAGATATCTTTTTATTGCGTGAACCGATTTTGATGAAATAAAGCTTAGATGTTGCCTTGACCTATGCCTAATTTAATTGTGAAAACCGCATCAAATTTGGTTTTGTAATTTCGGAGATTAGCCGGTTCAGACAAACAGACAGACAGACAGACAAAATGTTTAAAAATGGTCCTATTGTGTTCTGTTACACTTCTTATGTCACCCTCAATCAGTTTTTGGCAAAAAAAATCAATGTACAGAAACCTCGATTCTACAGATTTATTATAGTATAGAAGATAGAAGATAGAAGAAGATTTTTCGAGCAGCTCTTATCTGTTATATCATCGACGGTAAAAAGAAATATCTCAGAAATAAATAAGGTTGGCATTGGACGAAATTCCTTCCTATTTTTGTTTCGAATTCGAGTGCGAATGTAATAAATATTTAATTCGTCCACAAAATGTATATTTACTTAAATGTCTATATTAACATATACTTTCATGTACTAGCTGCTAGCCGTGACTTCGCTCGCGTTGAAAACTTTCATCGAGTCTCAAGGGAAATCTCCTCTAATCGAGCTAAAAATATCATTTTGTCTGTCTGGTACAGCTTCGCAAGACATACCATATTTCATACAGATCGGTTGGTTAATTTAATACAATGACATTGTACAAGCGTTACATTTTGTATTTTGGTTGGTCAAGCCACGATTGATCGGTTTAGATTAGACAGACAGCCGCGGCTGCGTCCTTATGAACAACATTCATCATCAACAGCCTATATAAGTCCCCGCTGAAGGGTCTCAGGCCTACTCTCCTACAGAGAGTGTATGGGACATAGTCCACCACGCGGGCCCAGTGCGGATCGGCGGACTTCACATGCCTGTTCAAGACATGCAGGTTTCCTAAAGATGTTTTCCTTCACCGTTAAGCAATCGGATAATGTACTGGAATTGTAAAACAACTCATAGGTACACGTAAAAGATTATGGCAACATAAATTTAGTATGAAACTTTGATGGAGGTGGATCGCCTGAAAAAATATATTCAAAAACAAAACTCAGTGATGACCGCACATACAACAGTGCAGACGCTGAACTAAAAATATAATTTACATTTCACAACATTTAAAGCCAAGAAAAAAACCACATTAAAACTCATAATGTTACGTTACGACTTACTAAATACTCCCATCAATATATTACTTGTAACTAAACGAGTTAAATCCAAATATATTTAGGTTCCGCATTTTCTTAAAAAAGAGAATCAAATCCCAACCATACACACAACTTTTAATATTCACAACTCAAACAAAAACAATAAAATCCTCACCGACAGTCGATACGCCAAAAATACGCCACGTATCGAAGATAAAGAAACGAAATAATAAGAACGAGCCAAGGATACGTCCCTAATTGAAGACCCCAACAAATTGACATCCTGTGGAGACATTACCATCACAGCAGGGAAAAACTGCCGATCAATATCATATACCGAACCATATCGCTCCACGTGTAACCATTACTGCATATTACTTCATAACACCTAACAATGTTCACGTGAAACCTAAAATATTCACAACAATCAACCGCACTGTAAAACAGCAGCGCTGTACATCTAAAGAATTGCCGTAAAATGATTTGTTTGTACGGTGAGCTTCTGCTTCCCATCCGATTTTCAGGCTTATCTGAGCAACAGGTAGGTGTATTTTAAGCTTTATTCTGTATTGGAAATCACTTACCGAAACATTAATTCCTTTATAGAGCCCCTGGGTATTTGAATTTGATTACGATTATCCGAATTTCACTCAGTATTTCAATGTTTTGTACACTAGTTAGTTTGAGCGTTGGACGCGACGCGAGCACTCGCCTCGGCGGCTGGTGGGCGACTGAACGGGGATTATTTACAGGCTTCAGGGCAGTTCTGGGCGAAAGAAATAAGAGATTTATCAGTCTGTTGAATCCTTTGCAGGGCTCGACTGTATATGTGACGGCCGGCGATTATAATGAGATTTGACGCCGGTTGTGCCTTTTATTATTATTATTTCAGATATAATCCATATTTATTTGAGTAAATAAAATAATGTCAATAGTAACTTAGTAGTAACAGTGTTTACATTATAATTACAATTTTTGGAAGGCTTGAATGTTTTATTTCCTCGGATAGAGATGTTTGAAGTCAATTGAAGGCAGGTCCTTATTACTACTACGCAAAACAAAAACTATCCGATTGAAGTAATAGAGAATTCCCCTTACGTTACGTTAGGGTTGTGTTGGATACCGCATGAGGTAGAACACAAAAAATATGTTTTGGAATAGATCCAGTGGTAATGATTTTTTTAAAAGAACTTTTTTTAAATAAAGAAATCATTTATTGGTATAGACATAATATAGATTATTAGGTATTACAGATAATTTGCAATTTATATGTTAGCAAAATTCACTTTAATTTTTAAACACGTAAAACTTACTTAAAACGAGAAAAAATTGTACAGTAATTTTAGTGCTCTATGTTTGTCTGTGTTAATAATTGTCTGTAAGCAGTTAATTTTCCAATAAATATAATATAAAATAAACAAAATATGCCTAGCCTGCAGATGATGTGCAAAAATTTATAATAATTAATGTCAGAACAAGATTATTAAATGGAACTGTCAATTACGACGAGTGTTTAATTTGCTTTGTTGTTACCTGTCTAATATGTTTAGGTAAGTGATTATAAATGTTTAATGAAATTATAGAACAGTTTTTTGGGTTTTGATGTCGTTTGAAGTGGACCAACATTTCTCAGTAAATAGCATTCAGTAAGTAGCTTCTAGCCTCCGTGGCCTAATTGCTACTCGCTTGGCCTTACAATCCGGAGGTCTATGGTTCGATTCCCAGTGGGTATCGGTACTCGGTTTGGTTAGTGGTAGGGCCTTATGTAGCTACAACCATATTAACTAAGTCTGCCGCCAAGCAGCAGTGTTAATAGCACAGTTGTGTAGTGTAGCAGAAACAATGCCTCATTAGATTAAGGCTCCTGGGTGTGCACGCTTACCATCCAATGGCCTTATCGTCACATACCATCAGGTGAGATGAAGGCCAAGTGAAAACCAATATACATTAAAAAATCCATTTTTTAAATAAGGACGATAAAGTTATTGTATGGTCATGGCTCGAAATCAATAACACTGTTAACAGTAAAGCAGTTTAATTTCTTTTTGAGTCGTAATTTTTCATGTCAATTTAAAACGTCAGTAGTAGTTTAATTCTCCCGAATGGAAAGGCAATGGAATAAAGCCATACAACCTACTCTGAACATATCTTTTCTTCAGTTTTCTCAATAAAATGTATAATGTGTACATTGTATCGCTTGTTTTGACGATTCTTGACGAGAATTTCAAAGACCAGCCTTGGTTTCAACATTATTCGAAAGAATCTATATGCTGAATGTACTCGACATGATAAACTCTTCGGATCGCGTCGAAACCCTCGCAATTTTGCGTAATTGATACTATAACTATACTGGCGCAATGAATAAGGCGCGGACTCTCAATCTGAGGGTACCGGGTTCGAATCCAGCCGTGTACCTATGAGTTGTTTTTCAATTCAAGTACATTATCCGATTGCTTAACGGTGAAGGAAAACATCGCGAGGAAACCTGCATGTCTTGAACAGGCATGTGAAGTCCGCCGATCCGCACTGGGCCCGCGTGGTGGACTATGGCCCATACACTCTCTGTAAGAGAGTAGGTCTGAGCCCCTCCAGTGGGGACATATATAGGCTGTTGATGATGATGATGATACTATAACACCGTCCATGACACTTTTTGCACTATTTCACACCATTATAACACAAAAAACACACACAACAGTATTATTAACAAATTACGAAAAATTGCAATCAACCACCATTATTCAAGTTCGCGCCAAGAATCCTTAAAAGGTCAGTCAATTGCTATTGTTTTATTTTTCTTAAATTATAACATTTGTTGCCGCGGAGTTTGCACTCCACGGAGATTTCGTCCGCGGAGGTTGGACGCCACGAGAGTCTGCACAAACATAACTCTCAAAAACTAGTCTCAAATGTATTCAAGCACTCTTTTTTACTGTGACAATAACCAAAATATCCACATTGCCAAAATCAATAAGCTAGGCGTCTGAAATATAGGGCCCATTTCATAGGGTTGAGTGGCTTCGTTCAACCGCAAATAATGTGTGGTGATTCGAGATGGCCCGAAGCCGTTCCCATTCGGTCAAGAAACGTGAATGTCTTCAGGCGATGGCAAACTTGAAATATGGTGTAGATTTCACCACCTTTCACTAATAATGTTCTGTATCTCTGAATAACAGTACCATTGATGCCTAGAAAAGCTTTCATTGGTTTCAGAAATTATTTATTAAGCTGAGACATGAATAAAAAAGAAGAGAAAACAGGCCTCGTCGACCTCATCGTCATTTACCATCAGGTGAGATTGAGGTCTTTCTTCTGTAAAAAAAAATGAATTTGCAACCGAAAACTAGTATTGAAGTAAACGCAGTACCAAAGAGATTAAAATAGGGTTACAGGCTCGGGGAAGAATAAATATAAAGATTCGGAATTTTAAGGAAAACTCACTGCTCACTCATACTAAATGGGTATGATTGCAGCAGTATGAGTAATTGAACTTTTTGGAATAAAATTCCCAGCAGTACAGCCATGGAACAACATCAGTGGGTCAACTGGGAATATACGAAAAAATATGATCTAGACAGTCGTGTTTGATATGATACTACCGATTAGATGGCTAATGAGTGCGACTGAGAAAGCGATACTTACGGGAAAAACTACGTGCCGTGAAACCAGTTTGAAGCAAAGCAGCCTCCCCGTGGCCTCCAATATCTTGCTGTCAAAATACAACCTTTGTTTTTTTTCTACAATATTTCTGTGTTTGTAAAATGTGTTTTATATAATTTAAAAATGAAATGGTGTCGTATTCTGAACCCAAATAAATAGACATTTCACAGGTTAACACAAATTATGCAGTATGACTTCTTTATTTTTATTTTGATGAAATAATGACCCTTTTAACTACAGAAGGTATTATTTTAAGAAACTACCTGTTACATACATTATTGATCATCAGCCCTTCTCTCCGGCTTTAAGGCCAGCCAAGCGAACTGGGTGACGCTCAACCGGTTCTATTAATAGGACAATAAATCTTAAATTCTACGTATTTTAATTCCGAGCCATGGTAGCTAAGTTGGGTAAAGCGTCAGTCCTTGAACAATCGAGGCCTGGGTTCGATCCTGTCTCGTACCAATGAGTTCCAATTTGTTATTTGGCATTTATGTACGAATGATAAAATCATTATCATTGGCTTTTCGGTGAAGGCAAAAATAGTGAGGTAACACACAAACTGAGACGAAATTCGAACGTGTGTGTGAAGTCTACCAATCCGCACTGGTTCCGCGTGGTGGGCCCATACACTCTCTTTAGGAGAGTAGGCCTGAGCCCTTGCTGTGAGGATATATATAGGCTGATGATGATGATGAATTACGGATGTTCTATTTTTAGATAATTACTGCACAAAACCCGCGAACCTGTTTTAAGATATTATTGTAAATTATGGTAAACTTTTATCGGCAAAATAACCTTAAAAATGTCCGATGTTTACTGAGTCACAGGAGAAGCAATTTACTAGTTTTGGTGAAGCGTATTTGGGCACTAAAGGAACATAGTACAATACAAGGCAGTGTTGCCAACGTTCAATGCATATTTTCTCCCAAAACGCTTTAATTACATCTCTGTAATCGAACACTGGCCCTTAGATTACAGCCCGACCTCTATTAAGTTATTTTAGGGCCCTCAAAGTCCTGTACATTAAAATATTTTAATTAAAACACCCAAGGAACAGGTGTTCAGGAAAAACATCGAAATTAAAATAACAAGAGACATCCGACTACACTACATAGCTGTGCCGCACTTTATAGGTTCCAGAACTTCTATACTTTCATTCTATTATTGTATAGACTATCGGCAGAAGTCTTTGGCAACATCATCATCAACAGCCTATATATGTCCTCACTGTAGGGGCTCAGGCCTACTCTCCTAAAGAGAGTGTATGGGCCGTAGTCCACCACGCTGGCGCAGTGCGGAACGGCGGACTTCACTTCCTCACGATGTTTTCCTTCATCGTTAAGCAATCGGATAATGTACTTGAATTGAAACACAACTCATAGGTACACGGCTGGATTCGAACCCGGAACCCTCAGATTGAGAGACCGCGAGTTTGGACACAGCCAGGGAGTGGAACGCGCTGCCGGCGTCTGTATTCCCTGAAAACTATAACTTGAGTGTCTTCAAGTCGAGGGTGAACAGGCACCTTCTAGACCAACGCGCACCATCGTAGGCCACATCGCCGCTTACCATCAGGTGAGATTGTGGCCAAGCGTTGATCTATAATCTGTAAAAAAAAACACTCGACAAAAACACTTAGCACTCTCTGCAGGAGAGAAAGCCTGAGCTCCTGCCGTTGATGATGATATGATTGATGACGGATAGATGTTTTTAGATAATTACTGCACAAAGCCAGCTAACCAGTTTTAAGATGTTATGGTAAATTATGGTAAGCTTTTATCGGCAAAATAACCTTAAAAATCCAAGCTTTGTTCGCAGACCCGTGTCCGATATTTATCCAGTCAATGGGGAAAAGCAATTTACTTTTTTTGTTGATGTCATAAAGATTTCATTCGCTAAAGACTGTACGCCTACAAGTTTTATTGAGTAACTCAATTATTGCGCTCCGTAGTAAAAAATAAAAAGTGTTAAGATTTTGAATATGTATTATCTTGGCTTACAACGTAGAGTACGAGCGAACTAGAGGTATATGATGAAAATTTTTGAAAAGATTTCTACAAAATCTACAGAATATATTTACAAAAGTTTCTTTTCCGTCACGCATTGACTAAGCATGTTCTAAAACTTTTTAAAATAAACTTAATTCAACTTGATTTATTATTATTTTCCCAATGTAATTTGGGTATGTTAATTGCCGTGGTAGCTCAGTTGGGTAGAACGTGAGTCCTTGAACAATCGAGGTCTGGGTTCGATCCTGGCTCGAACCAATGAGTTCCAAATTGTTATTTGGAATTTATGTACGAATGATAAAAATCAATACCATTGGCTTTTCGGTGAAGGAAAACATCGTTAGGAAACCTGCACAATCCTGAGAAGAAATTCAAAGGTGTGTGTGAATTCTATCAATCCGCACTGGTCCCGCGTGGTGGGCTATGTCCCAAATACTCTCTGTAGGAGAGTAGGCCTGAACCCCTGCAGTGGGGACATAATATAGGCTGAAAACACTTTCCAACCAAAATTAAGGCCAAATGCAAACCCATTATCAAGTTATTTAGGCTATGATTTTTACATAGTACACAACAGTGGTATTAAAACTGCTGTTTGGCGGAAGATATACGACGTGATTGTCAGGAACAAGGCGGACGTTCAAAAAATCTGCCAACCAAAATAATCAAAAACACATAAACCTACCTCAACATACTAAAACTTGATGAGTCTTCCAACGAAGTAGGCCTGATCGCAGATAAAGAAGCCGAATATAGTGGAAGTACTGGAACTGATGCAAAACTAATTCGAGGTCATCATTGTTTGTACATTAAACACGGATTCTACTTAAGAGAATCAACATGCGCAGAGTCAGATCTAGAGCACGGATGATGAAAGTAACAATCAATTAAAGAAAACTCATTCAGAATAACAGAGGAGTATTTACAAACTTAATTTTACTATTTCGGAAATTCTAATGCGTGAAATTTAGTAAATTAATGTCTGCTACTGAATTAGTCAAATATATTTAAATGTCTCATTTAAGTTAGCCCGATCCTGGAACACGGGTACGCTACATACATAAATATTTAATAAACTATTCATAAGGGAACATACACATACTACGTGACCCATTTTTAATGAATTTCTAACCCCCTTCCGCCCCTCGGTGACCACCTGTAGTGTATGCCAAGACAGACATATACCCCCTGTCTCTTTCTTGTTTTCTTGTTTTGATGTAATTTAAAAATGGAGTTTTAAATCAATTTTCAAGCATACAGAAAGTTACCATTAGAAGTGTTTGTGCTATAAGAAAGCTTTGAATGAGTATACAGACAAATTTGAACTATTACAATAATTAAAAACGTTAAAAATTTTTACTACAAATATGCATCAATGTTAACCGTGAATAAAAAGCGCTGAACGTTTTGCGCTGTATTTTGAATACAGATGGAAAAAGCGCAATATTTCTCTAGAAGATATTGACTACGTGACTAAGACCTATCCACCCCACCCCCGTCACCAAGCGTAGTATTTTGACCCCCTCCCGCCCCTGAAGGGGTAACGTAGTATAGGTACGTTCCCTAACATTCATAACATTTCAATAACTATCAAATTATGTATTGTTTATCAATGTATGTGTGTTTTTCATTCGGTACACTCGAGTACAAAAATATTAACTTTTAAACCACGTCACATTCACCTTGAACTGACATTTCCTTCAACACACTACATAGGAACCAGCAAGGGTGATGACATGGTACAAAAGTGGATACATATTTTTGTACTCGAGTGTACCAAAAACCTTTGAGCACCTTTCTCTACATCACGATTTGTCCTACAGCCCGCGTGGTTTCCGCCTATTGCCTGAGTCCACTGCTGTACAGTGAGACTGCCTATATTTCTGGCACATTATACTGACGTCCTATATATGTCCGACAGACCAGATACATAATATTTACGAGATAACCGCACAATACCACGAACGACTACAAAATGTTTCAACGTATTGTAATAGCAATTTTCCTGCCAACTTCATGAAATAGAATATTAAAATACCTCCGGAATATCTTCGTTGGAAAGATTTGTGATTCTATTGATGTTGAACCAATTGAGGATATTGGTGGTCAAACAGAAAAGGAATTCATAGGGTTGAGTCAGCGTTGCTATCGCCTCTTTTCAACAAGAAGTAAAAAAAAACTAAAACCCTACTATAAACGTTGTAGCCGTAATATTATAATTACACTTATTTAGTTTTTAGCTAAAACTACAATTCTCTTTTTATTTTCGCTTAAAAAAAACTTGAATATATACAAAAAAAGTATATATGTACTTTGTGTCCGACCGGGATACGAACACGGACATAATTGTCAATCTTGCGACGTGGCCGCTTGACCACGACGCTTCATCATCATCATCATCAGCCGGGAAACGTCCACTGCTGGACATAGGCCTCCCTCATGGTACGCCACATCGACCGGTCCCGAGCCACTGGCATCCAGCGACTCCCCGCGACTCTAACCAGGTCGTCGGTCCATCTAGTAAGGGGACGGCCTGGTAGACGTTTCCCGGTACGTGGTCGCCACTCGAGAACCTTTACTCCCCACCGGTTATCGGTTCTTCGAGCGATGTGGCCTGCCCATTGCCACTTCAGCTCACTGACTCGTCGAGCTATGTCGGTGACCTTCGTTCGTCTACGGATTTCCTCATTCCGGACCTTATCACGTAGAGAAATTCCGAGCATAGCTCGTTCCATTGCTCGCTGAGTGACTTTGAGCTTGTTTATTCGGCCCACAGTAAAAGACCACGTTTCGGTTCCGTATGTCATCACTGGCAACACGCACTGATCAAAGACTTTTGTCTTTAGACACTGAGGTATTTTGGACGAGAAGATATGCCGTAATTTCCCGAACGCTGCCCAGCCGAGTTGGATTCTTCGGTTGACCTCTTTGTCGAAGTTGGACCTACCTAGTTGAACGATCTGTCCCAGGTATACATACTCGTCTACAACTTCGATTGTAGTGTTCCCAACCACTACCGGCATAGGTGCAACATGGACATTTGACATGATTTTCGTCTTGTCCATGTTCATTTTTAAACCTACCTGTTGGGAAACTCTGTTGAGGTCATTGAGCATTACGTTCAGATCCTCCAAGGATTCTGCCGTTATGACTATGTCATCGGCAAATCGAAGGTGAGTGATGTAGTCGCCGTTGATGTTGATGCCCAGTCCTTTCCAGTTCAGAAGCTTGAAAACATCTTCCAGTGCAGTGGTGAAGAGTTTCGGGGATATAACGTCACCCTGTCTTACACCTTTCTGCACTTGGATCGGTTTCGTGCATTCATCCTGTACTCGGACGGACATTGTGGCTTTATTGTATAAACATTTCAACACTTCGATATAGCGATAGTCAATGTGGCACCTTTGGAGAGACTGAAGCACTGCCCAAGTCTCGATTGAATCAAAGGCTTTCTCGTAGTCCACAAACGCCAGGCATAATGGCCGATTATACTCCTCGGTCTTCTGTATAATCTGCCGGAGCGTATGTATGTGGTCTACGGTGCTGAAGCCTTTTCGGAAACCGGCTTGTTCGGGAGGTTGGAAGTCGTCAAACCTGCGTGCTAGTCGGTTCGTAATGACTCTCGAAAACAACTTATAAACGTGGCTCAGAAGGGATATCGGTCGGTAGTTCTTCAGTAAGGCATTATCGCCTTTCTTAAAGAAGAGCACCACCACGCTTCTGCTCCACGCTTCTGGCGTGCAGCCTTCGTGTATGACGGACTGAAAGAGCTTCTGAAGGACTACAAGTATCGGTTTTCCACCCGCTTTCAGAAGCTCTGATGTGATTCCGTCTTCACCTGCCGCCTTGTTATTTTTGAGTTGTTTGAGAGCCATTCGAATCTCATACAGGCTGACGTCCGGGATATCTTCGGTATAGTGTCGGGTCAGTTTGGCTCTTCGGTCACTCACCGGGCTTGCGCCTGGTCTCTGTGACGATGTGTACAGCTGTCCATAGAACTTCTCGATCTCTCTCAAAACTTCCGGTTTTGACGAAACAATGCCGCCCGTATCGGTCTTCAGCCTCGTCGGTTGGCTCTGCCCTATAGACAGATCTTTTGCAAACACCTTGGAGCCTTTGTTCTGCTCTATCGCGTCTTTAATACGTGATGTATTAAAGTGGCGAATATCGTGTCGCATCGATTTAGAGATCTGTCTATTAAGCTGCCTATACTCTGACGAATCAGCTGGAGACTGCAAGCATATGTCGCGTCTATCCCGCATGAGTTTGAGAGTATGATCAGAGAGTTTCTGGGTTCTATTTGCGGGACGGGCCTTAAAGAATTTAGACCCTACCGCATGGACAGTTTCCACGAGCCGATCGTTAATATCGTCAACGGTTTCTATAGCGTCTAAGCATTGGAAGCGATTGTGTAGTTCGAGCTGAAAGCTTTCGGGGTTTGAGATGTAAGCATTTTGAGGCCGGAGCGTAGACTTCATCAGACGAGCTCTTTCCAGTTTGGTATTAAGCTTCAGTGTGCCTCGAACCATGCGGTGATCACTACCGGTTTTCACCCTGTTGATCACTGAGACATCACTGAAGGTCTGCCGCTTGGTACTCAAGATGAAGTCTATCTCGTTTCTCGTGGAACCATCGGGGCTAATCCAGGTCCACTTCCTGTGCGGCCGCTTTTCAAAGAAGGAGTTCATCGCAAAGAGTCCCTCCTTCTCCATAAAGTCAGCCAGCTTCTGCCCCCTAGGGTTCCGTTGCCCAATCCCAAATTTCCCCACTCTCAGCTCATCGCCGTTCCTTCTGCCTAGTTTCGCGTTAAAGTCCCCCATGACCACAGTGTAGTGTGTCTTTGAGGAGTGTATGGCTCTAGATATGTCCTCATACATGGCCTCTACCTCGTCATCTGGATGTGACGAGGTGGGTGCGTAAACCTGTATAACCTTCAGCGAATACCGTTTGGTTATTCTGAGTATAAGGTACGCTACCCTCGTCGAGACACTCTCCACCTTCACTACATTGTTGACCAGGGACTTCCGGACGATAAACCCGACACCGCCCTGTGACGTTTTGTCGCCTTCCCGGTAGTAGAACAAGTTGCCCGACTTGAGGATTATCGTGTCTTCTCCCTCTCTTCGGACTTCTGATAATCCAATAACGTCCCATCGCAACTTGTCTACTTCTTCCTCCAGCTCCACGATCTTCTCGTCAGTCCTCAGCGTCCGCGCGTTATATGTCGCCAGGTCGAGTCGTCGTTGGTGGTAGCCGAATCTCTTCCGGAGATTCTTCGCACCCCCTGCCCCGCCGTAACCGTGACCGCTACCGTAGTCAGGAATAGCGGGGCCGCCGGGGACTGGGGGCCGTAGTAATGGGCGTACTGCCATAAGGGGTTTTTAGCGTAATCACCACGCTTGCTAGACGGGTTGGTGATCGCAGTACTCGATTTAGTTCTTCAGGAGGAGGCTGCTGCCCCTCCTCCCGGTGTAGGTTTTCCCTTAGTCGCCTCTTACGACACCCACGGGAAGAGATGGGGTGGTTACATTCTAAGCCGGAACCACACGGCAAACCACGACGCTTATGTGTGAGAAATTAGCGACCATAATATTTTGTGTGGAATAATGCGAAAGAAAACCGCATGAAAACTCGAGAACATGCATTTTCCCAGCCATAAGACTAATCTAGATCTATTTTTCATATCGAAAACCCACACATACCAAATTTCAGCGGAATCATAGCCGTTTGAGATCGCTGGTATATATAAATATACAAGAATTGCTCGTTTTAAGTTATATACAACAACTACTATATACATTACTGATATAGTTCAAGATCATCAGTTCCTTTTATTTGATATTTTATATCATCATCATCAACAGCCTATATACGTCCCCACTGCAGGGGCTCAGGCCTACTCTCCTACAGAGAGTGTATGGGCCGTAGTCCACCACGCGGGCCCAGTGCGGATCGGTGGACTTCACATGCCTGTTCAAGACATGCAGGTTTGCTCACGATGTTTTCCTTCACCGGTAAGCAATCGGACAATGTACTTGAATTGAAAAACAACTCATAGGTACACGGCTGGATTCGAACCCGGAACCCTCAGATTGAGAGTCCCGCGCCTTATCCATTGCGCCACCGACACTTCACACGTACACAATACGTATTAGTGTCCGGCGGGAGACAAGGCTTCACTGAAACGCAGTGCTGCGCTTCATGCACTCCCGGTTGAAGTGCAGCTCATGCTGAGTGAAGACCTTGTCGGCGCTCACTGCGCGACACGGGTAGCGGCAAACTGACATCACATTTTTATTATTTATTTATTGAATTTTTGTGTATAATTGTTTATCTAAATTACTTGTTCTATTATTATCGTTTCAATTAGTTTATTTTTCCATGTTTCTAGTTTATAATATTTTTCTGTGTGTTTGTTGATGTGTGTGTCGTGTTGTGAAAATGCCGAATAAATATGTGTCTATGTCTATTTGATACCTCATTATATTGGGCATCGTATACCCCCTCCTGTAGTACCTACCTACCTACCTACCTACTCTGATGGTAAGCTATAAAATCGTTGGAGGCGTGGCTCTGGTACCGTTCACACCGGAACACAACAGTGCTATTGACATAGAACATTTTTTTTCTTCCATAAAGTACTGTTACATTACAATATTTTATCTCCTGCCAAACTGAAAAACAGTTTGTTAGCGATTAACGCTCTGTTTCTAAATTATGTACTTAAAGCTATTCACTACCTATACTTAATAATAATATCTTATAAACCTTCCAATAGCATACTTTAAGAATTTTGTAAAAATTAATGTTTTATTAATTAATAAATAAAATAAAATCTATATTCTATCTTTAAAAATCTGTTTTAGCTAATTTTTAAAATTAGTTTTAGGAGTTTGAGGAGCATTAAGTATTCTTGTCACTATATATTTATTTAGCCTACGTATAGTAAATGCCTGCTTATTATTGTCTTGTTCTTGGCGACTGCACTATCTCCAATTGTAATAAAACTCAACCGTTCTCGCGTTACGTAATAAATCGCGTCTGAATCAGCTACGTAACCACCGTATAATAACACCTTTTCCCGCACAGAAATATAAGATTCGCACCTATTTTTATCAGATATAAGAAACCCTCAAACTCTGCATAATTTCCGCATCACCAACGACCCCTTTCGCTGGAAAATACGTTTTTGGTGGATATTAAGATGAGTGAAAACATACGGAGCTGTATCACGACACTGAGATTTTAACATTTCAAATCCTCAGAATCCGTCGACTGTTTTTGTAAAGATTTGTCAGCCACCTAGGTTTTTTATTTTGTTTTTAAGTATGATGGGTTTTCACTTGGCCTTCATCTCACCTGATAGTAAGTGACGATAAGGCAGAAGAATGGTAAGTGAGCGCACCCAGATGCCTCAAACCAATGAGGCGCTGGCTTTGTTACCTTTCGTACCGGAACACAACAGTGATATTAATACTACTGTTTGGCGGCAGACTTAGGTAACATGGTGGTAGCTAGCCAGGCGGACGTAGAAAATGTACCCCCACTGGGAATCGAACCCGGGACTGCCGGATTGTGAGTTGAACAACATTAAATGTAATGTAATGCATGGTAAATGGCATTCGTGAAGCAAAATATTTCATTTTAAATATTGCACATCGGCAATCACCGCATTTCCGAATACAACCGAATAATAATTTGCATGCCCATGTATTATTTCTTATATGTATTGATTAAATAGAAAGTTTTACATTTATAATTACAAACTTATACAATAATAAAAACAAAAAACGTATATTTACAAAGTGTGCACTTCGTCTAGGGCCAGTCCGTGCGGCATGGTGCCCAGTACACTGGCGCTGTTGCCTCGCTGTAATATATAAATATATTCTAAAAACAAGCTATATCAAGAAGTAAGAGTAGGGTATAAATATAGGTAATTTAAATTGAAGTAATTAAAGTGGAACACAAATGGAATGGTCGCCCGTGTGTCACATTTTCCCATCCGTTTTCAGAGTAATCTCGCCGTAGAAAATTAAATCAGGGACTTATTTCAGTCTGAAATTCAGAGGTACGTCTCATTGAGTCTCCGGCCAGCTAAGATGACCTAAGATTAAATGTCGTGGTAATTACAGACCTAGATTCAAGTCTGCCCTGGGAGACCTAATTGAACAGGAAAGTTGGTTTCAGGTTCTACTCAAACGGATTGTAAAATTAAGTTGAAGTGCAGTTTCTTTGCGGTAGATTAAATTTAACAGTCTCAGTGGCTTAATGTCATAATCCGAAGGTACCGCGTTCGATTCCTTGTGGTACCTATTGGTACTCGGTTTAGTTGGTGGTCATTTTCTTTGTCCACTTGTCTAGCTACCTCCATATTACCTTAAGTCTGCCGCCAAACAGCAGTGTAAATAGCACTGTTGTGTTTCGGTATGAAAGGTAGCAGAGCCAGCGCCGAATTAGGGTGAGCTTTCTTGGTGAACACGCTTACCATTCAACGGCCCTGTCATCACATTAGGTGAGATGAAGGCCAAGGTGCAAACCCATCAAGATGACGATTACAAACCCGCCTTACAAAGCAATGTTCAGCAAATGACTTATGTTGCTGTATTGTTTTTTGATTCACCTGATGGTAAGTGACGGTAAGGCCGTTGGTTGGTAAGCGTGCGCACCCAGAAAGCCTCAATGAAGAGCTGGCTCTGCTATTTTTCAACCGACTTCAAAAAAGGAGGACTCAATTTGACTGTATGTTTTTATTAATGTTTGTTACCCCAGAACTTTCGACTGTGTGAACCGATTTTGATGATTCTTTTTTTATTTGAAAGGTGGTGATTTGGTCCAGTTCTGACATCCATGACAAAAACGTATAAGTCTTACATTTTCTGTAGACTTTTAGGGCAGTTGATGTTGGTTACTTAGTTATTTTTGAACACGTTAATTACCATACCGTAACACAACTGTGCTATAAACACTGATGTTTGGCGGTAGACTCGGTAACACTGTAGCTAGCTAGGCGGATCTAAAAAATACTCTACCACCTACCTGCACAAACTATTTTCCCGACTAAGGACCGTCTGCACGAGCGAGTGAATCGCGAGTCTCGACGTGCCACCAAAATATATACAAACTCTATGTCTGTCTCCACAGGGTGGTATTATCGCAGCGATACGGGTGGCTGAGTGCATGCGATACGTCATTAGATCACTGCGAGCCTGTAGCTGCTAGCGGCACGCTCGCCGAAGAACGTTGCGGTCTCGCTGCGAGCGCGCAGCGTGCGATATGCCAAACACAGGCGTTCCTGGCCGCGTCATTATGGAAACGCGGCGATTCCGTTACAGGCCGCGACGACACGCTGACGAAATACATTACCCGACGATAGAAGCGCGGAACCGTCGCGATCCTCTCGCTCGTGGAGATGGACCCTAATAACATATAATTGTTTTGATGCTGGTGAAGTGTTTTCGAGGATTTCACGAATTACATAGACAGCTGGCGATAATCATCATATGTCAAATGTTACCGCAAACAAAGCCTCAATTATTTTGAAATCTGGGTTAAATTCCATCATTATTTATATGTCGCTTATTTAAAAAAATCATTTAAACTCACCCGTTAAATCAAGCTCAAGCCTCGGTGTTCCACGTCACTGCTCAATGAAACCTTTTTACGGTCACAAAGCTCCTAATCTATCCTCGACACGACACCCGACTCCCGACACCCCGGCACCCCGGCACCCGAGGTGGATGCAAGCGGACACAGGTCGATGCCGATCTACAGGTAAGGTCACAGTGTACCGAAATTCCATTAGCATAATATTGATATCGATTGTATTCCTGTTACGTCATTGAAGATATATATATTTAGGCATGAGGGGTGCAGTCCGTGTGTCCTGCGTGTCACTGCGACCTTTGCAGATCTATTGTGACAGTCCCCTATGGATCAAATCACCTCCCCAAGGCCAATCTCGGTCATGAACCGTACGATTGGTCTGGGTTTGGAGGTCCTGATGCTGTCCGTTGTGGCAGTGTGGCCTCCGAGGTGTCTGTTCCTGCTGTGATGAAGAGCATCACAGTGGCAGAGGATAATTCAGAGTCTTTGAAGGTACATAATTAAAGAAAGAAAGAAATAATTTATTTGCTATGTTTTTACATTTTAATTGGTTCGATGTACATAAGGGAACATACCCATACTACGTGCCCCGTTCAGGGGGTGAGGTCTTCAAAATACCACGCTTGGTGACAGGGGCATAGGTCTTGGTCACGTAGTCAATATTCTCTTGAGAAATCTCGCGCTTTTTCGAGCTGTATTCAAATGACGGCGCGCAAAGTTTGCAAAAATTGATTTAAAAACATATTTTAAAATTACCACGTGAAAACTAAATTGCGAGTCATGGCATATACTACAGGTTTTCACTCATTAAATAATTTACAAGTCATCTAATTAATTTATGTCAAACTACCTCCTATAATTACTGGATGCTCATGATTCCAAATTGCAGGAAAGCTATACAATACAAGCAGTTTCAAGAAGCCAATCCGTAATTTAGACCCTAGTAGATGATTGTAAGCAATGATACATGTGTTAAATACATTTTTCTTATAGATGTACATGTGACATGTTGGTTGGTGCAACCGATCTACATACTGAAGCCGAAGTTGTCTTGTATTAGTTTGTTAAAGTACTCTGGGTGATACTTTACTATTAAACGGTTGAACCCCCCATATCTCTCATCCCTTATTTTACGAAACCCACGGGAAGCCGAGTTTATATCCATAACAATGTATGTATGTTGAAAAGTGCTTTGAAAGAGCTGTCTGTAGTCAAAAGCGTATTGTTTTCACACGCACTCTGTAAACTCAATTTGATATGCAAACGAGTCCCAACATCCTAAAGTCATTTTGAGCAACAGGTATATAAATACATCCTGTAACTCTCTTCGACGATTCTCTGTCTTATTCCAATGAAATAGAGTGCAGAATTGTAGTAAACAACGTACCTTCCCCTCGAAAAGTGTAAAGCAATATTTTCTGTAGCTCGCGATGTTTTTTATCTTTATTTTTTAAATGTATCTCCTCACGCAATGGAGGCATGACGTTCAGCGTTTCTTTCACTACAAAAGAGCGTTCGTTTTTATTAGCCCCAGACCATTTGAATATCTCTATGCACTATTAGACGACCCGACCATCGAATATTATTTTCCTAAGCAACTTTTCCCTGAAAAACACACATTAAACCTGAATTACCCCCTAAATAGGAGACGAAATTATAGTGTCGCAAAAAAATCTCATTAATTTACAACTTTGTAGTTAGCTGCAATACGAGAAGCAGTTACGCAGCTAATGGTTCACAGATGGCGCTTTGACCAATAATCGAAAACAGTGTTTAAAATGAAAATTGTGATTCTCTGTGAAGTTGTATGTTAATGATACTCATTTCTCGACATCACAATCGGATGTCCTATTTTTAGATAGTTACTACACAAATCCAGCTATTATATATTAAAGAAATTTTGATGGAGGTGGATTGCCTTAATAATAATCTTACATAATTTATAATTTTTAAGGGGATAAAATCTATCGATGCAAAATCATCAAATTACGTTTCTGCTTCTTGACGAGTCAAGACACAGATATGAAGAAACATATATGTCTTTCTTTGAGATTCAGTTTCACAAAATTCAGTTTATTTCAGAAAGTGGCCTTATTTGTAACTCGTACAAGTTTTTCAACAACTTGTATTATCTATCTATCTAGAATGTACTTCCATGTGTTTATCTGATTCGGTAAAAGTCGCAGGAGGTGGGGTTCCAGTATAATTTAAAAATTCATAGACATTCCGAATATTAATGGCGGCCGACCGTTGCCCAAAACATTTCCACCTCATTTTCTCGTGGACTTTAACACAAAGGATACCAGGTGTACAAAGAACCCTGTACAATATTTAGTATTACACTTAGAATATACTTTTTTCTGCATTTTACTTTCACAAGTTTACTGTCTAAAAATAGCAAGGAAACATTAGTGTTACAAGTAAAATAGTCACTGACATTAAACATTTAAATATGATTTTTATATTTATTTTATTGCCCGCAAATAAATATAAATTAAAGCAATTTTATTTGACACACCATAACATCAATCTAGATGTTATACAAATATTTCGGTGCAGCAAATCAGCAAATCGTCTGACATGTCTCAGAGCTCTATTAATTCACGCTGCTTAATCTAGAACTTAAGACAATCTCACCAGAGATCTCCTTAGCGTTGAGCAGCTGTTTGACACGCTGCGATTTGAAAATTCTCAAACGAGACCGAGGTTGAGATTCAGGTCTGAAGGAATATTTATTAATTAGAGAGCTATCTCTACGAACTCCTCAAGCAGCTACTCTATGAAGCGTTTATGAAATACGTACGAGCCTAAATGTCGCTGAGGCTGGGGAGTTCTGGTTTTCATCCACCGACGCACACATAGAAATAGAGTTAATATCATGCATAAAGGCATATCATGGGTTGTTAGGGGATGAATTAGGGATTTCTCATTTAACATAAATTAAGGTAAAAGCCACCCACAATTTTTTTTGCGTATGAGACAAACAGGCAAGCCATTTTCTTTATAAGAAATTTCGGCTAGTAATTATTATAAAACTACGAGTATGCGATTTAATAATACTTTATCATCTTCTCTATAAACATGTAAATTATAGGTCTAACGCATAAATAAGCTTTAGTTGCGATGCGAGTGTTTACAAACGTCATCTTTTTGATGTATGGAAATAGGAACCGATATCAAATTTGTTTGATGGTTTGAAGTGGGCTGTGCCGTCAGTGCCGTGGTATAGAACACGTAAGCGTGTCCATAGATTATTTGATCGAAGAGTTCAATGCTGTTTGATTGATGACCTACCCCACTTCAGGTCTCCACTCAAGTGTTCAGCCAATTAAAAGTTCGCTACACTGATTTCCTCTTTAGAGTTTGACTGTTGAGCTTTATTAAACAAACTCAGTAAGTTCGTGAGTGCACTTTTGTGTAGCTTGCGTACTGAGAAACCATTATTACATAACTGTGAGGCCTTCCTTTTTAGGGTTCAGTACCCAAAGGCACCCAATTACAAGTCCTTCTGTTCGTCCGTCCTTCGGTCTGTCAGCGGGCTGTATCTCATGATCCGTAATAGGTATACAGTTGAAATTTTCACAGAATGTGTATTTCTGTTACCGCTATAAAAACAAGTAAATGCGTTCAAAAAGAACTGGAAACCGACTTCAATTGCCCTAGAAGTCTACTTTTAAGATTTATATCGTTTTCTCATGGATGCCGTTGTCAGAACTGGACCAAAAACCTCGGGACCACGCGGGAAGCTCCACCTTTCAAATAAAAGAAGAACCATCCAAATCGGTTCACCCAGTCAAAAGTTCTGAGGTAAGAAACATTTTTTAAAAACATACCCGTCGAATTGATAACCTCCTCTTTTTGAAGTCGAATAAAAATAAATTGAAACATTATTTAACTATATCATATTAAAATCACCACTTTTCTATAGCATTTAGCGCATAATATGTAAAAATATTATTCTTAATGTTTGAATTAACAACCGCGCGGATCCATTTGTCAGGCGTTAGGGCTTGGTTCGGTAGGTGTTACCGCATCTATTATTTATGATTTTTAGTGTGTTAATTATTCATATTCAGTACGGAATCCTCGGTGCGCGAGTTTGACTCGCACTTGACCTTTTTTAAACCAACTGCATAAAAGGAGGAGGTTCTCAATTCGAATTCATGTTTTTTTGTATGTATTTTACTTTCGTCAATTGTGAACCGATTTTGATAATTCTTTCTTGTTTGGTAGAGCTTACTTATCTGGTCCCATATAAACTTTATCGAAATTGATTGACGCTTTTTGAAAAGATCAACAAAAACCAAATATGTCATTGTTTCTCTAAAGGTGGACATTTTTAAGGCAATTGAAGTCGGATTTTAGTTCTTTTTGAAGGCGTTATTTATTCAGCATGTTAATTATTCATATTCTGTACGGAACCCTCGATGCGCGAGGAAGACTCGCACTTGAACGGTATTTGCTCACCTGATGGTAAGAGATGGTAAGGCCGTTGGGATTGTAAGCGTACGCATCCAGAAGCCTCAATATAATGAGGCGCTTGCTTTGCTACCTTTACCTTTAAATTCCTTCTTGTTGCGCAGCGCTAGCTACTTCAACGACGTGTCAATGGAGCTAGACATTGATCTGTACTGCACCAGCACATCTGTAGTTGCTAGAAGGCTCGCTAATGCTTTCTTCCGAGATAAATAATAATAAAATAAAAATAGCCTACTGTTCAGTGTACATATGTAGGTATATATAAATTATTATTATTTGATTTATTTTAAGTTTCGTTTGTCTTAACAGTATTTCGTGCTCTCTATTTCTCTTTCTTCTAGTTCACTTATTTACATTTATATCTATATTTCTCTATACTTATTCACTATACACTGTAAAATGTAACATCATTATTTTAAAGAATAACGTTAGATTATGTAGACACCCATAGGTGGAAACTTGTAATTAGAAATAGTTTTAAGTTAGTTTGTAATTTTTATTTTTGTCATTAGCCTGTAAGTTTTCCAAAAACAAATACATAAAAAAATAAAAATACCGGAACGGTGCTATTAAATGCCCTACCACCAGCCAAATCGGTCACCGATAGCACCCCCACTGGGAATCAAACTAAGATATTGGGCCACGGACGCGGTTAAAATGTCGGTTTGATGTATCCATGTATTTTAGCTATGACCTAACGCCACATACCAGAGCGAGGTAAGAGGTATGTCTCCGACGTGAAACGATACCTCTAAGTGAGTTAGTGCGCTGCGCCCGGCAACCAACAGGTGCTCCCGGGAATCCCCCTGACACCCCCGCCAGCTCCCCCCAATCCTCCCAAGGTTCCTCCTTCCACTTCCGAAGTGAGACTACTTGGTTTGCGGAGTTGATGAATTATTTTCGTTAGTGGTCATGGATAAACAATTTGAGTTCCTCTCCATACCACATACTGCGTGATCGCCAAATTTCATAGCGATAACCAAGCGATAACAAATAAAATCAGTTTTGCTTTTATAACATTATTATGACATGCAAATAAATAAATGAAATTAAATGAGCAAGAACAACACTAGATCTACTTTTAAGTTAGATTAAGTTAGGTTGTTTGTATGATTCCGTACCTAAAGGATAACCAACGGGACCTTATTACCAGGACTTCGCTGTCCGTCCGTCCGTCCGTCTGTCACCAGGCTGTATCTCATCAACCGTGATAGTTAGACAGTTGAAATTTTCACAGATGATGTATTTCTGGTGCCACTATAACAACAAATACTAAAAAACAGAATAAAATAAATATTTAAGAAGGCATACAACAAAACGTGGTATTTTTGCTCGTTTTTGCTCGATATTCATAACGGCTAACGGATATTCATGGTTGAAATATTCACAGAATATTTATTTATATATTCACTTTAAAAAATAAATTATTAAATTAAAATAAAACAAATATTTAAGGGGGGCTCCCATACAACAATAAAGCAAAACATTGTGCAGTAATGAACAAAAAATTAGACCTCGGATTGTAATGTCGCGAAATTAGTTTTTACCCTCTTGATTATTGTTCAAAATTATCTAGAGAACATACGTAGGTAAAGAAACAGCTTAGCTTAGCGTAGCTTAAATTTAAGCTGTACGTTATCGAAAACCAGCTAATATGTACGGAAGACTTCTTTCGACTGAAGTCTAAAGTTTCATGGAGGGCCTTTGTCGCTCAGTAAATACGTTCCTAGACGAAGCGGCTGCATTCCCTATCTACGACCGACCACAGACTAACTAAAAAAGACGAATACACGGTACAGACGACTAAGATATGTAATTGAAAGGAAAATGTGTTTAAATTAACACGGCACTTTATTACGTATGTGAAAAAATCCATCAATATTCCCTAAATACCACGTGGAAATCTTCATACGAAAAGTAAATATAGGTATACCTTCTATAAGAACAAAAGATATTACTAAGTAAATCCATACTGATATCATAAATGTACAAGTAAATGCGTTCAAAAAGAACTGGAAACCGACTTCATTTGCCCTAAAACTACTTACGAAAACAAATTTAAGACTTATATCGTTTTCTCGTGGATGTCGTTGTCAGAACTAGACCAAATTGAAATGGGACCACACGGAAAGTACCTTTCAAATAAAAAAAGAATTATCCAAATCGGTTCATCCAGTCAAAAGTTCTAAGGTAACAAACATTTAAAAAATTGAATTGAATTGACAGCCTCCTCCTTTTTTGAAGTCGGTTAAAAAGTGAGTTTGTTTGTTTGCCTTTACTTTACGTCATAATCGTACGAATACACAGGCTTTTTGTATAAGGGTAGTTGAAGTGACGGAAATGGACATAGGCTTCTTTCTAATCTAATCCGGTTGATAATTCCCATAAGATAATTTTTGAAGCCTACGCCACATTTTGCTTGGCATATAATCATAGTTAATAATAATGACCGCTCTATCTACCATTACTTTAGTTAAAACAACAGTCTGTTTAGAGCTTTAAAGTTATTTGTCTTGCTCTTATGCCGCGCGGAGGAAGCTACCATCCAAGTAGAGTGCCTCTAACTTACTTTTACTTATTTGCAAAATAGAAAAGGACAACATCTGCCTAGCATTTGAGCGTGTGTTCCTAGTAGTTCCGATGAAAATCGTCAATAAAATTTAAGTCTGATTAAAGAACTAACTTTTAACTAACTAACTTTGCAGTTAACGAGTAATTCTTAACTGCAAATGATAGTTTGTAAAAGGATGTTTCATATTCGGCCTGAACTTGTACACTGTTTAAAAATCATGTAATGATCTAAATATGCATAAAAATAGTAGAAATACATTTTTGCATTTATTTTAATTGTAGAAAAACCATTTTTTTGTACTAAGTGACAGCGTCAAATATCATTTTATAGACGCCATCTTTGTTTTCAACGTTAATTCTTCCGTGTTTCATGCGTTTCATATGTTTTAATACAAGTAAACTAAAGCAAAATATACAAAAATGGTAACTAAATCGCTTTTATTTGATAATGGCCTTTTAAAATTATAAGTGTACTAGACCTGGCCTTGGCATCATTCGCGGAACGTTTCATTTAAGAGGCTATGTTGGTTAGACCACGTGGCCGCGTTCAAATTTGGATTGTTTTGTAGCTGTCCCTATCCGAGCCCTATCCTACCCGAGCGCGTACGGTGAGACAGCATACAAAACGCGAAGTTATCCACCCGTTATTTGGATGTTTCGTAGTCCAGGGATCATTTGAAGGATACAGTATATTATGTAACCATTTTTTTAATACAGTATATTAATGAAATTTCAGATGTCGGTGGTTTTTCCAAATTGTTCTAAATTGATTCATACTCTTGTAAATCAGGTTAAAAGTTGGGGCTTTTTATTACCGAAAAATACAATTCTTTGACGCCCTGTAACTCTGGAAGTATATATTTAAACGAAAATCTGACTCACCACTGACACAGATATTTGTTTTCAGATTGTGTCTTGAAAATTTCATAGATTTTCATAGCTTAATACTCAAAATATGACTGGACTACGTTTGTATGGGCGCTTTGACACCAGCATACCCTCTTAACACTTACACAGTCCCCACAGGCTGTATAGCCGCTAAAACCTTTCCGTGTAATCCCAATGTTATTTTTTCCAACAAGTGAGTGCGGTGTGGGACCCATGCGAGGTACCCCGGACTGTAAAAGTGTTAAAATGCTATTTTAATGTGATTTAATTTTAAAAACTGTTGTTTTTTTATTCCTACACTTGAGCTGTAAGACCTTGCTTGCCAAATTTCAGGATTATAAGTCAATGGGAAGAAGGTAATATAGGTTTGATGTACTTTCACGGGAAATCGTCAAAAGATTTGGAATAAATGGCTGTATATTTTTACTGCGGTGACCTAGAATTGACGACCTTTGAGTTTTCCACAGATCCAAGGGGCTGCAGGCTGGAGTGTTTGATATCAATTTCAACATGATACCTACATACCTTCTATCTTAGACCTACAACTCCAAGTGAGGTTGATAAACATATAAGAGACCTTAAAAACACGAACTCTTCTGGTCATGATGGTATCACATCTAAAGTCCTTAAAACAATTAAACGACATATCTCTTGTCCCTTAGCTTACATAATAAATCTCAGTTTTAAAACAGGAACTTTCACACATCAATTGAAAAAAGCTGTTGTCATACCATTATTTAAAAAAGGATCGAAGCAACATTTAACGAATTACAGACCCATATCGCTGTTACCAACTACTTCCAAAATAATTGAAAAAATTGTCAAACTAAGATTAAGTGGATTCATGGAAGACTTGCTATCAAAAGACCAATTCGGCTTTAGACAAGGCGTAGGGACGGGAGATGCTATTGCAAAGCTAACAGAGCACATAGTTATAAGCCACGACCATAATTTAAAAACAATTGCAGTGTTTGTAGACTTAGCGAAGGCATTTGATACCGTATCCCACAGCATTCTTATAAAGAAGCTTGAACTTTATGGTGTCGTTGGCAATGCCCTAGACTGGTTTCGATCTTACTTAAACGATAGAAAACAAATAACTCGTGTAGGTAACCAATATAGTGCTGAAAACTCAAATAACATTTGTTTTGGTGTACCTCAGGGAAGCGTTCTTGGACCCATTTTATTTAACATATATTTGAACGATTTTTGTGATGTGGTACCGGAGGCTCAAACAATCTGTTTCGCTGATGATACGGTACTTATGTTCTCGGCTAACACTTGGAAAGAATCTGTACAGGTAGCTGAGGCTGGTTTGCGCCGCGCTAAATTGTGGTACAATGACAACTTGCTCACATTAAACGAGGGTAAAACAGTCTGCATGTGTTTCGCTCCAACCAAAACTGGTCTACCTACCTGTCCACTAACTATAAAAATTCACTCGTGTTCAGACAAAAATAACTGTTTATGCAATCCCTTGCCTTGTTCATCTAACACAACATACCTTGGACTTACTCTCGATCAACACCTTAAATGGGAAGATCATATTACCAAACTATCTACAAGAATCAGAAACCTAGGATATGTATATGTAGACCTTAGAAATATCTTGCCAGAAAAAATACTCATGTGCGTTTACTATGCGTTAACACAGTCGCTAATACTGTACGGCAAAGTGGCTTGGGGAGCTTGCGGCTCCACGATATTAGATAAAATAAATAAAGCTCAAAAACTTAATCTTAAAATAATGAAGAAGAAAAATATTAGGTTCCCAACCGAGCGTCTCTTTCAAATATGCCCAGTAATGACGCCGCGCAAAATATATCTCTGGCAATTGTGTATTTATATGTGCAAACATATTGCGGACTTCCCGCTCGCAGAGCGCGTCCGCGACACGCGCAGGGGAACTGCGCGCAAGTATCTCGTGCCCTTCCGACGCAGCGCCTTCTGCAACCATCACTGGACCGCCATGGCCCCGCGACTCTACCACCTGCTTCCTGAACACATCTCACAACACATCGACACACCACACTCAAACAAAACACATATACTTACTTTAAAAACAAACATTAAACAATTCCTAATGAAGTGTACTGAAGCTGAAATTAAAAACATATGGGAGAAAATCTACATTCGATGCTGACTGATGAAAATAGTAAATAAACGCTACAACATTACTAACAACATACTATATATATATAACTACTACTAATACACTAACATGTTGTACCTACACCCTACACTAATCTGCACTAACACAAATTAAGTAACACGAGTACTCTAACACACGATATTACTAACTAATTACTATCTTAAAATCTTTTTGTGTACAAATGCAATGTTTGCAATAAATTAAACATTAACAACCAATATCCTACCCTAGCACGGGTATTTTTCCTATTTGGGAGGATATAGTCTCGCACCAGTCTTAGTCTATTGTCAAGTGCTTCGTTCTATAGGTGCAATGTGTAGTCATATTGTCAAACCGTAATAATAAAAAATATAAAAAAAAACATGCGTTTCTTTAAAAAGGTATTGACAGACAGACAGACGGAGCCAAGTGATCGTGTAAGGGTGGTCTGTTTTTCTTTTAAAGGGTCACTTTGGCACATTTAACAATTTCGAACACTACTCACTCAGCGAGAATTTTTGTTGTTGTTGGTAGCGCTAGTGAGCTTTAGGAAGGCCCTTAAAACCGTATTAGATCAGAACCCTAATGAATAAATCTAATACCGCATCTAATCGCGTAAATTATTTCCTAATATAACTCATTAGACTTAAAACCATTGTGACATCGATGTGTAATTTAATTTCGAACCTAAGACCGTAATCTCCCCGGGTTCAACTCGTAAATGAATTGCTTACAAACACGGTCTGGATGCGGCCCTGGATTATCCTGTTTTGATTTATGAACGGGAAGGTCTATGACAGATAACGGTACTTAGTTGTGAGACGATATTTTATGAAAGTGTCTAAAAAGTCACTACAGGAAATTCAATCATACCTCTTAAAATAATATTTACGCGACTGCGCCAGAAGGAGGGTTATGTTTCTCGAGAGTATGTATGTATAAATGTTTGGCACGCACTGCGTCAGGTGTCGTTAGATTCGTATTTAGAGAGTATTAACTTAATAGACATTATTATTTTGTATTTAGCTATTACATTTGACATGACACGTAAATTTGAAAAATTATTTGACATTAATTACGACTTAAGTTGTATAATATAATAATATTACAGTGCCCTGCCAGGGTTCATGTCTGCACCGATGTATTAGCCTTAAGATATATATATAATATATTATATAAAATAATTGAATTGAATTTACTGTGAGAGTGACACTGATCATATCAAAATCATAAAAAGTTTTTAAAAATTACGCAGTCAGGTTTTAAACTTTTACTTTTAATTCACTTGTTTAAAATAGGCACATAAGTTATTTGTTACCTAAAAATAGGCGATCGAATTATAATGGCGGAAAATGAATTTCAATAACGTACAGCTTTAATGCACTTACGTTGGGAAACTGTTACACGCAGCTAATGTCCCCTAGATGTGGCAAGGTGGTATGTGCGGTATTGATTTTAAAAAATGTAAAAAAATCTGTGTTATTATGCAGTTTCAAGTTAACCATATTTATTTCCCGTTATATTATAGCAACCGAACAAGAGTATAAATTTTTTCGCTACATCGATTTTTTTTCTTCAAAACCACTTCTAGCAGTTATTTAGCAAACCCTCTCCGTAGGGGTGTTAAATAAGTAAAATTATATTATCAACGGGTGACAGTATTGCAATCGATGTGATTCCTATCACATACAATTTCAATGCCCCATAGTCATAATAACTAACCTGATCGCGCCTGATGCTTCTGGGTCTTCTTTCCATCCAATAGCCTTTCAACAATCGTTACATTCCTAGTTACGTTTCTTGTAGAAGTCCGGTTGTTAAATTTGTTCTTGTTATGTCTACAAAAAACAATTGAAATAGAAAAGGCGTAAATCTCTAGCAACATTCGCTGAACGACTTTAGGTAGATTACAATATAATTGACGTAAATCAATGTTAAGTTGGAGTTCCCGAGTGGCGACCACGTACCGGGAAACGTCTACTGGGCCGTCCCCCTACTAGTTCGACGACCTGGTTAAGGTTGCGGGGAGTCGCTAGATGCAGGTGGCTCAGGACCGGTCGATGTGGCGTACCATGAAGGAGGTCTTTATCCAGCAGTGGACAGCTAAGTTTTACGAATTGAATAAATGGATTTTGTATTTGAAAAGAACCGCCCTTCAGGCAATTCATATTGGCGGCGTATGACTCGATAGCTTAGCTGGCAAAGCGTTCACCCCGGACTGGGCTAGAGACCCGTTCGTGTCGAAATTTTTCTTTATCCCCCGACGCAAAAAGTGGTGTGTAACACGTTTAACGCCAATGTCTTCTGTGGCATCGTAGCTCTCGAACGGATAATTTTGATGCGGTTTTTTTACGTGCTCGCGGTGGTTCTTAGATATATTTGGTAAAAATCAATTCAGCAGTTTGAAGAATATCAGCATAAAATGGTCGCATGTTGATTGCGTAGTTTTTTTTTTAATTTTTTAATTTAACTCACATATTTTAGAATGTTATTAGCTTAACTGCGCCTTGGGCAGTGCTCAAAATAAGTTTTAAAATATGTTCTGAATTCAAACGAAAATCGTTTAAAAAATAAAACGCACGCTACGATAAAATCGTTCACTTTATTATTGCTCATTATGAATATGTAGATTACGGCACGGACTTATTACTGCCAACATGTCTTCGTACAAATGTACAAAAACGAGATTTTATGAGTGACAACATTTTTTAACATCATTCAGTGTACATTCAAAAATATACAAACATTCTAAGTTTAAAATAAATCCAGTAATTCATAATTAAAATAACTTCGAAACCAATGTGATATCTTAAAATTGCAGATGCAAAGAATTATATTTCTAAACTCATTCACGGCTGCGGCTAGAAATCGACTAAAATGTGTTGATAGAATACTTGTATACCTCTATATTTGAAACAGTGTTACAGTTTAAAAAATGAAGTTCATAATAAAATTCTTTGATTTAATATACACATAGGCTTATTAAGATAAGGTTGTCTGTCTGGAAGACATCATTTAACGTTATCCCTCTCATAATGCTTCCATACTAAATTTCTGTTGCCATAATCTTTTAAAATAGAACAGCTGGCTTTCATAAGGAATTACCTAAAATAACATAAAATTTTAGTGCCGTGAAATAAATCTCATTAATTTACAATTTTATAGTTAGCTACAATAGCCGTTACGCAGCTAATGGTTCATAGATGGCGCTTTGAACAATAATCGAAAAAAAGTGTTTAAAATTAAAATTGTGATTCACTGTGAAGTTGTATGTTAATGATACTCATTGCGCGACATCACAATCTGATGTATTATTTTAAAATAGTTACTACACAAATCCAGCTATTATATTTTAAAAGAATATGGCAACATAAATTTATTATGAAACTTTGGCCTTAAGTGAAACCCCGACTAGATGTACACTCGAGTACGAAAATATGTATCCACTTTTGAACCATATCACATTCACCTTTAATGACACTGTGCGTATAGAAACAAGAATGCGTGAATGTGACATGGAAAAGAATTGGATATATATTTTTGTACTCGAGTGTACATACAAACTTTTTAAATCATTTTTTATTGGTACTAAACAAAATGTTTTCCTTCAAAATAGCGTTTATCCAACTGTTATCTTTTAAGTTAAAATAGCTGAGAAGCTATTGCCTAAAATATGACGTTTAATTATGCCGAAATGAATTTCACTAATAGGAACTCAGAATGCTTCTATACTAAATTTTTGTTGCCAAAATATGTCATTCTTATCAAGCGAATAACCTGATACTTATGACGAATCCGTTTCTACCTTAACAATTTTTTGTTATTGTTGCAAACGCCATCTAGGGACCATTAGCTGCGTTACGGCTTACGTCACCTAAGTTGTACGCTTATGAACTAGTGACTGAAGTCTATCGCAAGCAGTATTATAAAACTAGATGTAGGCGCAACCCTGCTCATACTATCCGGCTGAATGAAGAAGTATGTGAATTCAAAGTAAACGCTCTTCTACTTAAAATCTTTTTAAACAAATTACTCAAAATTTCGTTTACCTTAATCTTTTAAAATAAATTAGGTGGCTTCGCTAAGTAATTGCATAAAATAGTGTCGCGAAATAAATGTCATTAATGTACAACTTTATCGCTATAACGTGCAGCTACAATAGCCGTTACGCAGCAAATGGTCCCTAGATGGCGCTTTGAACATCAATAATCGAAGAAAAAAAACTTTTTACAATTAAAATTGTGATTCAATGTGAAGTTGTATAATATTGATACTGAATTCGCGACAATACAATCCGATGTCTTTAATTTTTTGATAATAACTGAACAAAGCCAGCTATCCTAATTTAAAAGATTATAAATAGTAAAAGAAATTTATTATAAAACTTTAATCGAGCGAATAATGAACTAAATAGAATATTGAACTAGTGACTGACGTCTGTCACTCGTAGTATTATAAAACTAGATTTCGGCGCAACCCTGGACATGCTAACCGGCTAAATAAAGAAGTATGTGAGTTCAAAGTAAATGCTCTTCAACTTAAGTCTATAACACGCAGCATTATTATACTCAACTGTATAAAGCCGCAACCCTGAACATGTTAAGCGGCCAAATAAAGAAGTACGTGAGTTCAAAGTAAATGCTCTTCCACTTAAGTCTATGACACTCAGCAGTGTTACACTCAGACGCCGGGTATGAGGCCGGGTTTCCGTCCGGGCCACGCTTCCTTCGCGTACTTCTTCCTCTTGGGCTCGTTCGAAGCGCTGGGCTCTTCGGGTGCTGTGAATTAAATTTTTCGTATCAACTATACATGTCTCGTGTCATTTGCGGTGTTAAATCCCCCTACATATAGATATAAGTTGTATAAAACTTAGGTTAGTCTCGTCAGATGTTCCTAAAGGCCCCAACTCCATCCAACAAATCAAACAGGTGAAGTTAAAAATAAGCTTGTAATAGAATAGTGTATATAAAGGACGGATTTAATGCGAGGGCCATAGATCAATCACGAGCAAGTGAGGGATTCTAACGACCGAATCACGAGCGTAGCGAGTGATACAAGTGTGAGAAACCTGAGCGCCGCGAGTGGTTCATGGCCCTTGCTTTAAATCCGTTTTATTCCAGAATTGCATACTATACTTTATACCATGACCCGTGTCTACGAGAAATGTAAGGTTTTCATTGAAAATAGACATTTAATGTAGAGGAAAGAAAGGTTTAATTAATTAAAATGAATCATTTATTATCAAGTAACACTAAACTTTTTGGTCGTACAACCTTACAATATTCAAATTAACGTCAATTTACTACTGTCAGCAAAGAACACAAAACAGTTTTAATTCTAATGCTAAACTCTTTGTGGATATTGTCGACCAATCAAACCTCGAGGAGATTACGAAAGAGTTTTTATCTTTTATAGCATGGATATTAAGGTCGAATATAGAATAACACCAAAACAGTTATTAAAAGTGCTTATTACATTAAAAATCAGCTTTTTAAAGTGTGAATGGTATAAAACATATTTCGATGGTAACAATGTTAAGTGTAATATGGCTAGGTACTGACCTGAGTGTGGCAAAGGGGGGTGTATGTTGAGATGTGGCTCCGGACCCTCGAGTTCCACGTCCGGAGCTGGGTTTGGTAGTAACAGGCCCAGTCTATAATTAGAAGAAAAGAATTAAATCAGTCAACACCCTGTACACCAAGGGATACTGCACGCTGATTGGCCAGTTCAAATTCGCGCCGCGTCGTAAGTGGTCACAACTAAAGCATATAAGACAAATAGGTCTGATGTGCTGTCTGAAAGTAATCGCGTTACATTAGACGTGTGTGATTTGACTGAGTTACAAACAGATGTAATATTTTAGTATATTTCGACATACCTCGCTCCGATAAGGCTGAGATGTGAACTGGGCGCCGGTAGATCTGAATACAAGTTGTTTCCCCTCGATATCTCCTGTAGCCTCAACGAATGGTGATGGTGCGCTGATGAATAAACATATTTATAATCATCATCAGCCGGGAAACGTCCACTGCTGGACATAGGCCTCCTTCATGGTACGCCACATCGACAGGTCCCGAGCCACCTGCATCCAGCTACCCCCTGCGACTCTAACCAGGTCGTCGGTCCATCTAGTAGGGGGACGGCCTGGTAGACGTTTCCCGGCACGTGGTCGCCGCTCGAGAACCTTTACTCCCCACCGGTTATAAAGCTTGTTTATTCGGCCCACAGTAAAGGACCACGTTTCAGTTTCGTATGTCATCACTGGCAACACGCACTGATTAAAGACTTTTGTCTTTAGACGCTATATTTTTAATAACAAAATTTATTTAATTCTGGTGAACAAATAAACAAGCTCAAAATCACTCACAGCTCAACGAGCCAGTAAGCTGAAGAGTTCTCGAGTGGCGACCAGGTACCAGAAAACGTGAACCGGGCCGTCCACCTACTAGATAGACCGCCTGGTAAAGGAGGCGGGGAGTAGCTGGATGCAAGCGGCATCCCCTGGGTAAGGCCTAAATTCAGCAGTGGACATTGCTGGATGATGATGATATCACAGAACAGAATAATGCACCTCTACCGCTACTTGCTCTCTCTTTCCATCTATCCATCCCTCTCTATCTTCTCTCACCCTCCCTTTCGTATTTAATAGCTAAGCGTTGCCGCCTTGTAAATGTGCAGTTCTAAAGACTCCCAAATTATAATTATCTCAGTCTTTCCATTGACAGAAACGTTTTTAAAGTACTCACTGTCATCCGCACTCTGCAGTTTCAACTTCTTGGGCGCCATGTTTGGATTGGGCACGATGGTGGACTTGACGAGGTTCCTGAAGCGTCCTATTGTCGGATCTATGTCCTCGGGGTTTATTATGTCCACCTCTTCGTTGAAGGAGACGTTTCGTCTCTGCTTCTTCGCCACGCCCCCTGGCATCGGCTGGGTGCGCTTCGTACCCGTTGGTGGCTGTAAACCAGCGAATCCAACGTAGTTATTAAAGCTGCAAGACCGTCTACAATACTAGTAGGTCACCCACGGCTTTTCGCATGTGGAAATTCCTTCCTTAGCGGTACAAATATATCAGATATTCCAATATGTTCCGCGGAACCCGAGGGGTCCGTATAAAAGTCTCGAGGTTCCGGGGATCGGTTCGGTTACATTTGTCATTAAAAATGGTGAAAGACATTTAATTCATCTGGAGTGACGATACTGCCTCCGAAGGGCTTCTGTTAACTGTGATGGAGTGCATCGCAGTGACAGAGGATGTGGATAGGTATCTCTTCTTCCTCTTTTCAGAATCTGAGCCATCTATCACCCAAATAGATACAATGTTTAACCGCCTCCGTGACCGAATGGATAAATGTTGGCTTCACAATCCGGAGGTCCCGGGTTTGATGCCCAGTGGGGGTACCTATCGGTACTCGGTTTGGTTGGTGGTAAGGCATTTTCTATGTCAGCCTGGCTAGCTACGACAATGTTACCGAAGTCTGACGCTAACAGCAGTGTTAATAGCATGTTCCAGTATGAAAGGCAGCAGAGACAGCTCGGTAGCTTGAGAGCTTCTGAGTGCGCACGCTTACCACCCAACGGCCTTATCGTCACTTTCCATCAGGTGAGATGAAGGCCAAGTGCAAACCCATCACACATAAAATGAAATGAACAATCGACAAAAGTTTATTTAATTTTAGCAGACCCTAAATCTCACCTTCATAACGTCAGTCCCGTCGTCTGTTGATATTCCTAACATGGATATCCTTCGGTTATGCGCCGTGTTGAACTCCGTCAGGTTCTGAAAGACACATTTAGCAATATTATCTAGAAGAAGATCAATACAAGATATATCAAGACTTTGGTATTCTCCAGATCAAGAAAGCAGGCATCTACTAGACCAAGATTTCAGATTAGATGAGATTGTGGTCAGACATCGATCATCTACATAACAAATGATACTAGCGAGACTGCACGTCGAACTAGTAATATGTCAAACATATTTATTTTATATTCGAAGTAGGATAATGTTCCCGAAACCAATTTATATTGAGGCTTACAGGTCTAACGCAAAACTGAATCTGTTCCTGAGGTATGGGAGCGGTATATATGTTATTTTTATCAGTCTATATGTTCTATGTATGTTCAGCACAGTAGGTCATCTCGATTCAGAAGTGAACTATTTGTTGCTTTGTCTTTGGGTATGTGTAACAGCAAGGTAAGCAGAAACATGACGTCTCACATCTAACTCGGTCTGTGTTTCTGGTAGACCGAGCAGTGCCCCCTCGGTCTCCGTGTTCGGAAGGTCCTCCATGATACCCCGGGCATTGCCTGTCGGACGCTCTCTGAAATAGAACAACGTAAGGTCAAACCATAGACACTGCGTACAGACTCAAATTAGCACTAAAAGTGTCTTAATTACACGCCGATTGCGTTAACAAACTGTCATTGTAAAAGGTCCAGGTAGTAGTCGTGCATGCGACACACTTCCAGTTTCGACGTAGTTCTTGAAGTTATAATAGATGGCGCTTATTTATCACGTGTTACGAAGAAGGACTCGGTCATTCGGACTCTTATTCACAGTGCTCTTGAATAAGAATTTGAATGACTGTACACTTTTTACATCAAAATGTTAAAAACGATTACTGAGAAAATCTACTGATGTAAGGTCGGCGCCACAATTTCACGGACTACTTTGACAGTTTATTGGACAAGAGTACTGTCAAAGTTCACCCAGTGCCGTTCTTAAAATTTATGGCATGATATTAAATTACCATCTCTACGTACGGTGATAGTCTCACCGTGCTGTGCCACCAAATTCGATACAAAATCTATGACTCTATAACCACGGCGATACTACGAGTGACTCTGGAGGAGCATAACGTCACAACAAGAAACTGAACATCAGAATTCTGGAATTCTGGATGGAACTAACGACGCATACAAGCTCAAAAGAACGAATGTCCTAATAAACCATCTGCTGTTGAGGGACTGATCACCATCAACATTATCCGGGAAATGTCCTCTGCTGGATATATGCCTCTTCCATGGTATACCACAATGACCAGTCCCGAGACACTTGCATCCTGCGACCTTTACTAACTTAAAAAACCGGTCAAGTGCGAGTAACGTACAGAATGTGAATAATTAACCTACTAAAAATCATAAATAATAGGAACAGTAACGAAAATGTAATTCTGATTGAAAAACCAACTTTACTTTAAATTACATACCCGATGTATGCATAAAATAGCTATTTTTGCTGTGTTTTAATTTAAAAATCCTGGTTTTAAGATTTATTCCTATGGTTGTGACATTTCGTCTCTCCTGTAGCCCACTTAGTCCATTTTTGTTCAGGTTGTTTGCCGTAAACCATAACCTCTTACTGCAATCACCAATCTATCTACAAACATGGTGATTAAGAAGACTCTGTCTAACAGCCCGAGTGGACTTATGCAACTAATTATAAGACAGACACCCAGTGCAAGACATAGGGAGTCTCTATTCTAGTACTGAGACTACACAGTCATAATTCTCAACTAACCTTATAATATAATTCCTAGTTGACGCTCCAAAATGAAAGTTAGAGTCGATAGGTAGCTGTGTTGGTTTGTGTGGTTCCAATCTCATCTGACCAATATATGTGCCATGCGCTGAAAATTAAATAGTATATCACTGCTAGTATCAAATCAAACAAGCTTTGATGAAGTCTCAACATCTGTAAGGTCTTCAGAAATTATCACATGGAATAACTGATTTAAAATCAATTTGCACTGGTCCTTCATCTCGCCTGGCGACAAGGATGTTAGAAAGTGTGCTCAGCCAAAACCCTCATGCTAATTGGTAACAGTGGTAGCTAGTCAGACAGACCTACAAAATATAAAGTATCATACTTGTTAATACAGAAAATAAATATTGTTATTTCTGGGCCAAACTTTAATTAAATCACACCTATAACACTTCCTCTGTTAAAATCAAGTAATTGAAGGTAATAAATAGTGAAATAACAGCAGACAGTTGATTAGGAGGTTAAAAACCTCCCAAGTGTGAGTCGGACGCACACATGAAGGGTTCTGTAGCATTATCTATAAAACCGTCATAAAATAATGTTTGTTGTATGGGATGCCCCCTTAGATATTTGTTTTACAAATAATTTGATTTTAGTTTATTTATTTATATTTAAAGAGACTAAATATTTTGTAAATCTTTCAACCGTCTTCCTGTTGCCGTTATCAATATCGAGCAAAAATGAGCCAAAAAAATCATGTTTGCTGTATGGGAGCCCCCTTACACATTTGTTTTATTCTGTTTTTTATTATTTGTTGTTATTTCAACTGTCTAACTGTCACAGTTCATGAGATACAGCCTGGTGACAGACGGACGGTGAAGTCTTAGTAATAGGGTCCTGTTTTTTACCCTTTGGGTAATCCATAATTCAACAACAAACATGGCTTTCAGCTTAGCTGAAATTGAAAGTATGGCTATAACTACATTTTGTAGGCTGAAATTGAATCTTCATTCAGTAACTATTTATAAATTAATGTGACAAGTTACAAAATTACATATGTTGGAGCTGACAGTATAGTTTTTATAGTAGTCACTTCCTTCTAAAGTTACTTTTTAAAATATTAGTATGAAGGTAAAATAAATATACCGTTTGTCTTCCTTAATATTCCACATCGTAATTTCATCCTGTGTATACCATTTGTAATTAACTCTAAATTCGTTTCAGGCATATTTTTTTTACACCTCAACCACAATGAAAAAATCACTCAACTTTATTAACTTAGTTCAAAGCTCATTCTACAATTTGATATATCAAAAAGATATAAAATAATATTTCATTTTTATCAATCAATACACACAACTTTGATTGGTTTAAAATAAATACAAACTTGAAAATCCATTAAAAATAACATTATGTCACAACAAAACATAAAATAATATTTTTATTTTTTGTGGAGGATTATTAGTTTTTTTAAGAAGGTATGTTTAAGAACATAGAGAATATAACCACTTCAACTTCAAAATTATGGCTTCAGGTGACTGTCAATCTAAAAAGATGTTAATACTATTCTACTTCATGCTGGTGATATTTGCCATCTCTTTCATTCTAACCATTCTTTTCTTATTGAATGGGAGACAGCAAATATTTAGGCAAAATATAATTAAAATTAGTTAATTAGGAGTACTGTTTGTTTTATTCTAACGGGCCTCATTACTGAGATGATTAAAATTCATCTTAAAGTGTTTTATTAAGAAAATTTTGTTCAATAGTCTAACTAGACTAAGAACATCTGGGCAAGAGTAAGTATTTTTCATATTAAAATCGAATAAAATGCACACCTTTACTTGAAACTATGAAGGTTATGTTATGTCATCCAATGGTCCGATCATCACTTACCATCAGTTGAGATTATGATCAAATGGGAAGACATACAGAAATTCTTAATAGTACTACACAAGAACTACTTCGAAAAGACATATAGTTAAATTGTTACTCTTGCTATGATAGAATAAGATGCAATTCAGCTCGGTTCTATTGCGGCATTAAATTAATATAAATTACGACCATTGGTGGCCAGACGAAAGTAATATATTCAAGCATTCCAAGTGCCTGGTATCCCATGCCTAGTATTACAGAATGATAAATAAAATCAATATTAAGCTACAAAAATTCATACTTACTACTTCCCAAATCCACCAAAAAAGCTCTGTTCAGATGTTTATGGTAAACAAAGGCGGCATGTACTCTTGAACAGCTGGCGTGGTCAATACAGAAGTCATTCATTTGAGGGTTTCTTCCAAAGAGATAGCATTTCTTTTCGTCGAGCATCAGTTTTTGTATTAACTTGTCTCCTTTCAGCACGTCTAAGTGAAGACCTGTTGGCGGTTTACCGGCCCTGCAATGTGTATTTGTTTCGTTATGTACGATCTAATTTTTAAAAATCCTTTACCATACAACCAAGACAATTAAACTTTAATTTGGATTTGTATACACGAATAGTATTTCACACAAAGCTAGAAATGATTAAGCGAACAAATAGTGTAGATAAACGATTATAGGTGATTTTAGACGACTAGGTTTAGCGGTATAAGTCGGCAACGAGAATTCACCTAACAAATGAATAAGTTTCTTACCAATTAGGCACTTCATAGTGATTAGCCATGATTATCTATTTATTTAGTAGCTAAATTAAAAGACTAGGTTGCATTCTATCAAGAAAACATTGTAGAATTTGCAACAAAAATTGAAAATCTCAACAAAACAACCTCTTCCTCACTTCGATTTGACAGATTTTTTATTTTTTAAATTCTTCTTACGTATTGTTTCTTCATTATTTCCTTAGGTAGGCAATGGGTGCTAGAAATTACATCCGCATTATGGGCGTAAGTGAAATGAGATATTTGTCAGTTTATAACGAATTATATTTTTATAAAACAGGCCTCGGTGTCCAACCACTAGAAAGTAATCACTACGTTTTAGTCTCAGAGACAGAGTACCTTTTAGTCCAGACGTCGAGACCAAGTCAAGACTTCGTGACTGTGCTGTTGTATGTGTATTCAAAGATACCTGGCATTATCAGCAGGTCGTTAATGTGCAGCAGTTAACTTTTGCTAATGAAGATTATTGACCTGACAAGTAGTAAAAAATAAGCAAAAACAGCAAAAATATAGAACTAAATAGAAGGGAAATCTTGACTACCACAAATAAACAACTGTACAGTTGATTAGAAATAGGTTCATGCTTTGAATTTTTCAATTTTACTTTTAAAATATCACAAAACCTTAATTAAATAAAATTATAGTAGAGTTTTAGTATTTTTTTAGTAATGGCAGCACTTATTATTAGTAGGTTAATGAATTTGCAAAGGGTCACACTGATTGTTTTGTTATTCACAATCCGACTGAAGGACTTGTATCCATGGTCATGAATAAAAACTTATTAAAAAAAATTGTTATTCACAATCAATTTTTCACTTTTTATGTGTGATACAAATAAACATAATTCGCATGATTTAAGCATTAAAATGGTTTCAAGCGAAGAAGAAAACGAGGCTAAAGCAGGTGATACAATTGAATGGGACGTCGATATGGAAATCCAGTTATTTTACGCCATGGCTAACCATAAGCCGGTTGGCATAAATAAACATTTTCATATGGCTTGCATTTGGGAGAAACTGTCCAATTCTATTACAAAAGAGATATCGACCCATGGTATGTTAATAATTGTAGTTGAATTCTTTTATAGGATTAAAACAAATAAGGCAAATGAGGACTAACCTTGGAGTGCCAAAAAAGCGTCGCCATTCAAGTTTGAGTATTTTACTGAGCAGCTTTTTATCATCATTATCATATTATGTGGTATTATCACACTTTTAAGGAGTAAAAGGTCGTAGCGAATTTGTTACTTTTAGATTAGAGCGTACCGTTATCCATATCAATGAACAGAGAGGTTGCAGCTGATGTGTGTAAGTTCATGTCTGTACTCATTTCACTAGCAAAAGTCCACTGCTGGATATGAAACTCCATTATTCTGAACACTATCGCATGTGAGTGTGTCAAATATATTTTCAGGACCATCACCAATGCTTTTTGTCTTAACTAACTGAACAACAAGTTTTGGATTTAGTTATATTGACATTTAAAGTTTAGTCTGTGATGTCAACCCAATAAAACATAATAATTAAAGTAATCAAATTTATAAATAAAATACATTCTTTAAATATTATATTCTGAGATATCCTCCTGAAAGTTTTCATTATTCTCTTTACAGACATTTGGAAACACCTAGAAACATTATATGACATATCCATGCTGGACGACACTGAACGAATTCCATTTCCAAATCATGAAATGCCTTTTAGCCTTCCAGAGAGTGAATTTGGGGCTTTGATGAAACAGAAATGCAAGGATGCTGGATTAGGTGATGAAAATGAAGGTTAATGTGCTTTTAATTGTTATTTATTTTGCTCTGTGACTGTTTGACTCAACAATATGTCAGCTTAACAGCTTATATGATTTGATGCAAGTGTAACACAACATACATTTTTATTTTTGTCTATTATATGTAGAGAACAAAAACTCAATAGATGATCATTCATAATTTTTGTCTTTATACATATTTTAAGATTTTAAATAACAATGTGTGTGATTTTTAATTCAAAATTAGTACAAGTCTTTCAGTGAAATATCTAATGGTCTCCTCATGTGCTAAATTTAGTACATAATAAAAACGTTGTCATTGTTTATTATTGTATGGAATAGTCCCTAAAAATAAAATGGGTCACTGGGGACAAAAATATCATTTTTCATGCTACTATTACATTCATTTATTATTTGAAAACTTAGGCAGCTGACCAATAATTTAATGTCAGCTCATTATATAATTAGGAGATTGGCGTGCAAAACCAAAACTGATTGAATAAGAAATGAGAATAGTCATAAACTTAGGGATAAATATAAAATAAGGGACTTACAGTGGTAGTAATAATTTGCTTGACATTTATGATTTGTGTATTGCTTGAATCCAAAATGTGGCTTGTTAGGATTCATTTTTTTTGCTAAATACTAACGTTTTGTTTTATTTTTGCTTTACTAAACATTAAATTTAGATGGACGGAGCCATTCTCCTATGATTTCAACACCTAGAAGCAGCTCTAGGGGCACCACATCTAAAGATAACACACTAAAAGGTAGAATTACTAGAAAATCATGCAAAGGTAGCGGCATTTCAAATTTAACGGAGATAAAACTATAATATATGTACATACAGTATAATAGTTAGCTCTAAATATGGTGTAAATTTATACATATTTAGTTTATTTAATTTTCATTAATGGTTCATATTTCGTATTATGTAGTTATTTTTCTTTATTCTTTAAAATTTGTTACAAAGGTAAAATAATAATAAGCCCGCAGGGCAGCTTGTGGCGAGCTGTTCTGAGTCTGCCCTGAGTCCAGAGTCAGTCCAGGCCCTCATTCCTCTGGCTTGCTGTAATTGTACAGATAAATGGACATGTTCAAACTATGTGCTTGGCGTGGAAGTGTCTAATAACGTATTAACGGGGAAATTGCGTTTGAAACCGGTGTTGCACCTTTTAGTCGCTCATGCCAATGTTGCTTCCTTTGTCGCCAGTATTGGTGACTATTTTGGGTCCCATTCAGTGTACGGCAAGCCACCATCTGCCAATATATTTAATCCAAGGGAGTTGGCCAGACTGAAGTACGTTGCCTCCCCATAGTCTTGTCTAATGGTCCACCTAACACCAGTCTCTATAGCACAGATATATTAGTTACCTATCACAATAGTCGTCATACCCCACCAGGGTTGTCTCTGTGGAAACAATTATTTATTTGTTACTATCTTCTGCCTGCGACTTCAACCCATTTTATTTATCCCATGGGAATGACTTATTGGATCATGACTACCTTCAACTATTCATATACAAAACAGTCATTCTGACTTTCCATTATATTGTGTGAGAAAATGTATATTTTTAGTGAATCCCAATTTTTAATGGTAATTCTGCTGTTCGGCGGAGACAAATCCAAAAAATCAAAGATCATAAATATAGATCAAATCGTTCTTGAGTTATGAATGGTGTAGCTAACCCGACTTTTATTTATACAGGTTATTATTTATTATATTAACTAGGGATTGTTGTCTCAGCACCGGCAGCAGCTACTACAGCCAGTCGCAAAGATAGCGTGAGCGCGTTGTCAACCAAGACAAGGAAGGAGAGCGGCAGTTCTCACGCCTCCACGGACACGCCTAGCATTAAATCAGAAAAAGATTATGGTGAGAATCCAATATGCATTCTATTTTAGGATTCCAGCATATTATTGGATGTGGTCAGAGTTTAGGATGCCATGCTAACTTGCTATCTTACATCCGAAATCTCTAGGACGCCCCAAGGTCAACACCGGAGACCTAATTCCGATGATTTGTACGAGTTCCAGTTCAAGTACATTATCCGATTGCTTAACGATGAAAGAAAACGTCGTGAGGGAACCTGCATGTCTTGAACAGGCATGTGAAGTCCAACCAAACTGAGTACCGACTGGGACCAGAGGGGGCTCTGAGAATCGAACCCGAGACCTCCGGATTGTGAATCCAACATTTAGCCATTAGACCACTGAGGCGGTTAGGTACTGTACATTGGATTCCTTAGCTGTTATAATGAACGAAAATAGATGTGGCAACTATGTTCTAGTTCTATGAAACATGCTAAAATCGTTTTATGTTCCCCACTAGATCGTCGAAGAGATTCCCGAGATTCCAATGCTTCCGGGCCCAGAGACAGCTCTTCAAGTAGAAAATCAACATCGCAGCGAGACAAAGCTAAAACGAAAGTTAGCGGAGTGTCATGTAAGGGTCATATCATTCGTAAGAGTTTCACCCGTCCTTCCCGTCTTTTTTGTGCTAAGTGAAAACTTCAAAAGTCATTTAATTGCTGCCACCTTTGATTTTTTTTTGTATGAATAAACTAGACCGAAATATTCAATAATGGTAATTCAAATTATTTTCAATTATATATGATTATATATTCAAATTAATTCAATTAATTCGCGTCGGTAGCGCAATGGATAAGGGCGTGGGCTCTCAATCTGAGGGTTCCTGGTTCGAATCCAGCCGTGTACCTATGAGTTGTTTTTCAATTCAAGTACATTATTCGATTGCTTATCGGAGGAAAACAACGTGAGGAAACCTGCGTGTCGTGAATAGGCATGTGAAGTCCGCCGATCCGCACTGGGCCTGCGTGGTGGACTCTGTCCCGTACACTCTCTGTAGGAGAGTACCTGATGATAATGACCTGCTACAAGTTTTGTCTACGATGTTTAATTTAAGCTGTCTCTCTCTAACAGCTTGGGATTCACCTCTAATAGACGAGGACAGCGGTCGTCGAGGTCGCCGCCGCACCAACACCTCTACCCCACCAGCGACGGTCCCTGCGAAACGTCGCCGCACTTGACAAACCCACACGAACACCTACCACCGATACTTCTGACGCACGCAGCGCCCCTGGTACCCACCAGGCCGTGGCTACGGGCGCGAGTGTAGTGCTGTGAGGATGCTGTTCTCGTAATTGACAGTGAATCGATTCATTTTTGATCAAGTTCGAGTGGACTTATTTTTATTAACATTCACACAATCAAATAACTTGAACAAAATCCGCGTAGTGGGGATGATTTCGTGCATCGGCACAGAATTAATGTAGTACTAACTATAGAAAGAACTATGTTCACTGCCTCACGCCGGAATACGGTTTGCGTACCGGTGAAAGGCGCAGCCGTTCTTGGAATGGTTTAAAAACACTTCTCTCTCACCCAATTTTTTGGGGAGAAATCAGGTGTCTTTAATCCGATGAATTTCATATTCAGTAATAATCAAGTGTTTATCAATCATATAACTTGTAAATAGTCTCAAACTCAGGTATGTCTTTTATTGTTTCGACCGCCATGGTAAGGGTGTCTTGTAACCAGTTACCCAAAAAAAAAATGATCTCGTTATCAGTTACGAACGAATACCTTTTTGTCTGTTTTCGTAACCACGGTGTTTTGTTCTCAGTTGCCTAATAAGTAATTGTCTTGTCTCGTAACCAGTTACTAAGATGAAAAGTTTTAAAACACGGTTACCAACTTACCATGGCGACCGAAAGGTCTGAAACAGAAAACCGTATCGGTAAATAGGGTTAATGAATTATTATGAGAATAAATCACCAAGAAATAAGCTATAAATTGTGTGTAGTGAAATAAATTGTCAGTTTTGATGTACTTATTAATTTTTATGCACATTTAAGAATTCATTTATTTCAAGACTATTATACGCCACAACAGCGCTTTCTTGTGTCTGCTTATATACAGGTCTTTCAGACTTATGTGATTCAATTACTTAGATTTAAGATTTGCATTTCTTTGTTAGTTATACAATGTAGTGCAAGTATCTACCACAATGTACAATAAAATTGTTGACAAAAAGTAACTAGCTTTTTAGTTGACCTTAAATACATCATCATGATGATAATGACACCAACAACATAAAATCAATAAAAATTATAAGCCAATAAACATCAGGCCATGTAGTCGGCCATGGCAGCCTGACTGAAGAATATTCTTTTTATTCATTCAATTAACGATAAAATGAAATGAACACATATATTTTATTGAGAAAGTTCAAAAGTATATAATATAATCTATGGTATGATAAAACCGAAGAAACAGAAACAGAAAAATATTTGTTTAACTAAGGCACACAATACAAAAATACAATTGACACATAAATTGCGTACAATTAAAAATAATACATTATTAATGTACATAGGCATTGTCTAGTAATGTGGAGTCAAAAGGACTAATGACCAGCCGAAATGAAGAAGAAAAAACAACAGACATGGCTGTAAGATATACCAATCATTGCCTTTCATGTAAAGGAGCACTTGAAAAATTTACAACAAGAATAATATGTCATAATTGAGATTCCTGGCGCGAACTTGAAAAATGATGGTTTCTTTTCATTGAATCATTCATTTCACTTCATTGCAATTTTAGTAATTCGTTATATTTGTTAATAATACTGTTATGTGTGTTTTTTGTCTTATAATGGTATGATATAGTGCAAAAAGTGTCACGGACGGTGTTGTGTCGGCTTTACCATGTCGAGTACATTCGGCATATGGATTACGGACCCTTATTACTATGGATTCTTTCAAATTGTTGAAACCAAGGCTGAGCTTTGAAATTATCGTCAAAACAAGCGATAAAATTGCACACATTATACATTTTATTGTAAAAACCAAAGACATGGCTGTATGGTGTTTTACCTTTGCCTAGTGTTTTTTTTTTACAAAAAAATGTCATATGGATGCAAGCAATCAGTTGTTTTTACTTTTTGTAGCCAATTCCTGTAAAATTGTAAACTTAATTTAAGTCCGGTGAATTTAATGCACGAGAAACTATGGCCTTACCAACTGCCCAGCCCGCTGAAGTGCTCCGAGCATGGCAAAAGGACGATCTATACGAGCAGCAACTGGCGGAGTCGCTAGCTCGTGTTATGCCCCCTCACCACGCAAACAAAGCTGTACCTTTATCATCAGTACTGTACAAATCTTTCACCACACTGAAGGACCTTCAGACACTCGGAGAAGAGTACTCTGGCATCGTGCAAGTAGATGATACATATCACAAACTGCCTTCGTTTAGCAGTCGACTTTTAAGCATACTTCTATCAACATTCGGCGAAAATCTGACTCGACGATTGCTCCGACACGCAGAGAAAACAATCGAACAGAATGGAACTCTACGACCAGAGGCACAGAACACATTTTTAGTTGTTTTGAAAGCTATGAATAACATGGTACCGCAAATTGAAAGTATACACCGTGCACTCAGCTACATAAGTGGGGGACCATTGCAGATTGGAAAAACAGTGACTAGCATAGACTATGTGCATGTAAGACCAGCAGCAACGGCATTTTACGCACATTTAAGACTATTGGGGATCGTTACTTTACTCCATGCATTTATTTCTTGTGGACAAAGTTTGTATCAAGCTAAAAAACATATCGATCAAATGAAAGAGTATTCAACTGAAGTGGATACTAGTAAAGCCTGTGTTGCTTGTCTAGAAGAGATGCTTCAGCCTTGTGTGCTGCATTGTGGACATGTTTTCTGTTTTCAATGTTGTTATGGAGCTTTAGAAACTTGTGCTTTGTGTAGAACTCCTTTTACAAAGAATGCTGTTGTACCATTAATGAATTATTATCCTGGGAGTACTTAGGATCCATGTCGCAAAATATATTTTTATTATTTATGAACGTTGTATTGAATCCAATTGTAATATTTTAAATAATGATAGATAGTATATAAACTATTAATTTGTTAGGGGTAATATGTAACGATAATTTACTATAGTGGTATAATATTGTCACAATGGAGAGTGAGTCAGTGACTGGTTTTTTTTTTGATAAGGATAGTTGAAGTTCTGGAAAAGGCATAATCTACTTTTGAGCCCAATGCAATGGAACAAGTAGTTCCTGAGGATATTCCAAAGTACACAGGAATGCAAGCTCATAAAAAAGTTACCTAATTACCACTGGCACAATGATTAAAAAATAAATGGTTAAGTTTTTCTTCAAATGAACTGAATTTAGAAGAATATAGAATTTTTACATTACAGGATGTCAAGACTTAAATTTTAGTTAAGTAATTTAGAATCAAAATGGAAAAGGGTTATTAGTTAGTTTTAAAAGGATGTTGACTACTAGCTTGGGCTTTTATGTTCAACCAATTATTTATTTATTGTTGGAATAAAACATAAAAATTACACAAAACCGTTTTATTAACATCAAATAATTTAACATGCTATTAAGTGTTAATACCTACACCTAGCGAATGCTACACTTCATAGGAACTATTCAGTCATACAACCGGTCCATAAAAGCATTGAGGACTTTATAAATAATTAAAATTAAAACAGAATTTTTGTTCAGTTTAGAAAAGGGCACACTTTTTACTTTTTGTATGAAATTTTACATTGACACCTTAATGAGTTTAAACATTCTGTTAAGTTTTTTATGTACCCTTTTCTTAATAAGCGATGTATTATGCATTATCAATAAAAAGAATCATTTGTACAAAAAGATACCTTTGAGATTCTTGTATTTAGCAAAGCAATTAAAGTGAGTTTTACGAATAACGGGTCTTTAGAAAAGTTACCCATGGCGCCAACAGTTTGATGCTGTTTTTGAACCTATGGTATTGTTTATAAACGTTCGAGAATGCTTATTCACATACATCAATTTTTAATGTCTAAGTTTCGTTGTAACCCTCCATGTCTGAAAATCTTTAATACTCCAAACAACGACAGTGGCATTCACTCGACTTTGTCAATTTTTTTTCTTAAAGCTTAATATTTCACAAACGCATTGTGATGTGACACGTGATTAATATGTATGTACCAATTTACAGCTTCATAGTAGTAAGAGTCTCTGAGTTAAGCCGCGGACGGAAAGACTGAAACTGATGGATTTTATATGATGTCATAAAAAATCCACCATGGCAGCTCGTAGAGGACATATAGACCTTCTGATAAAGAGGGACAACAAAAGTTAATTGGTATAGACAGTTAGAGTTATTCGTGATTAGTACGTCTTTTTCAAACATAGAATTTTTTTCGTTGATAAAAATGGAGCTGCATTTACAGGAATATGCAAATTTTGTAAACCTGCAACATTTATCATATATAAAACACGATGAATTAAGGCTATAAGCTACAAGTAACCATGCATATAGCTTAATGCATTATGATGACTAACATTACGGCATCAGTATTTATAATAAATTACACGAATGAGAAAATACATTTCTATTTGTGTAACGTTAATAAAATTATTACTGAACTGGGTGCCCTGTAAACCATTGGTCATATCAAACTAGCTTTTATTTTACACTAAGGACATTTTTAAGGCAAGACGTGAATTAGCTTTAGTTTTTCCAGATCTTCACAACCTGGAAGTTTTTAAGGCAAGAGCTTAGCTACATAACTACTAGAATAGCGTTAAGTGTCTTGTTTTATTCTAAGGTGCCTATTACTTTTGTATGTTCATCCTAAAAAAGTTTCAAGTTACGATAAGGTATGATAACATTAAAAAAAAACGATACCTTTTTTAAACTGAATAAATTTTATGCTAGAACTTTGTCAATAAATGTTTTGTAAAAATGAATAATTGAGAGAAAAATATTCCTTACAGTCAATAATGAAATACTCTTCTGGTAATAATTATGCAAAACTTGTAATAGTAACAATAATAAATATAAATCACTGTTATTGTTTTTTATCTTTCACTTTATATTTGTATCTGGATAGTTTGCAAAATGCTCAGAATTGTAAGGTTTACAGGACACCCAAATTTAAGTCACAAACCATCAAATACTGAAACATTGGCATTATATTTGTGAAATCGCAATATAAATAGATAAAAACTATAAACCAAGACTAAACCAAAACTTTACAGTTTCTCATTTCTTTTGTAAAAGTGTAAAAAATTATCTGTCTTTGTAGGACTGATTTATTGCTGACTTTTTATGGACCAATTTATTTATTAGCAATATTATGAAACTGAATAAAGGTAGTTAATTTGTAAATAGTTAAGAGTATATTTTATTTTATGCTACATATCAGTCATATTAAGTCTGTTAAAATGTTAACTGAGGTAGACATAATTTCAGCTTAATTGTTCATTACTCCTACAGTACATAGACTTCACAGAACAGCTCAATCGAATGGGAATTTACACATCTATTACAATATGCCATTTAAAAATGACCAAAAATCAAGAGTCACAAGTTCATACAATTCATATGAACATCAGGTTTATTAAAGTTTTGATTTAGTAAAGGCTATATTAAAACAACTGTAAATATTAAATGAAGAACAAATATTATGAGAATTATTCAACACGTAACAGTTCCACATCAAATACTAGAGTAGCATTAGGTGGAATGACACCAGGGTGACCTCGTGGTCCATAAGCAAAGTCCGGTGAACATGTCAGCTTTGCGCGTTCTCCCACTGACATCTGTTGAAACAAACATAGGTATTGTTGGTTGCTAAAATGGGTCTAGTTGGTTCATTTATTTGTACTTAGATATAATGTAAAAATTGGCCATGTGAGAGTTGCACTCAATACGCCTCTGTGTAAATTTCATGTGTATATTTATTACGGTTCTAGAGATGTGCAGCCAACAGAGCAGTGATAGGGTCACATTTGTTCTCTTTGGAGAATCCTATAAAAGAGACTTTGCTATAATGAATTTTTTTATTTTTTATTTAAACAGTTTATTGTACACGGAAAATATTTACATAACACAAAAACAGAAAAAATATATACAGAAGGAACAGCTTATTTCTAAAAGAAATTTCTTCCAGAAATTTCTTCTTATTGGTCATTGTCTTTCATCTATGAAGTTTTGAATAGTATATATTTTTAGATATTTGAAATATTAAGAAAACCTTTTTTATATCACTTGATAGTAAATTACAATGTGGCCAAAATTTCTAGTGTACTTAAACAGTCACAGGAGCCACAGAGGAAGGTTGAAGCGAGGATGTGTCAGAGACATCAAAGTTCATTGTGTGTACTGGAGGACACGGAATGATTCAAGAAACATTGCACGCACATCCCAACCTCATATTTTATGTGTGGCTCACACCTTAATAGCTTTACCAAATACTTTCTACAGTTGAAAAACCCTATGTTTCTAACTATAAGCAAAAATGACTATATACTATTTTATTACAATTCAGTTGTATAGGAAAACAGGAATTGTAGATTTGTTATTTTTGTTGGGATATACAAATCTAATTTAAATACTATTATATTAGTATGTATACCATATAATAAATAATTACTACTTGCCTTAGCTAGTCCCTGATCCCATCCTTTAATAACATCACCCTTTCCAAGTGTAAACTTGAAGGGCTGACCGCGGTCTCTAGAGGAGTCAAACTTTTTTCCATTCTGCAGTGTTCCCGTGTAGTGTACGACAACAGTTTGTCCAGGTTTCGGGTAGGTAGTTCCTGTAGATTTGCGATAATTTATTATGGAAAACATACCGGAAAAAGTCTGGGTTAATTTTGGAAATAACATTAATTTTCCACATACCATTGCCAGGAGACAGAGTTTCGATATCAACACCCATGGTAAATTGTTAAAAGTATTATGTAGAAAATCTTGACTTGCTTGAAAATATTTTTAATAATATTTTCTTTTCGTGAATAGTCGCATGCAAATAAATAGACAGACAGACACAACACATGTAAACGCAAAATACGCACAACTGTCAATGTCAATTGTCAACCTTTTTTGTGTGTACTGTGTGTTCTCTTTTCGTTTCACGATTTTAAAAAATATATTTCCAGCTAATTTCTCTCGTAACGACACGTTTGCTCGACCGAAACTGGTATAGTTCATAGGTATAGTTACTTTCTAGCTTTCGTTCGATTATATTATAATTTGATCGTGTAATAAGTGCCAAATACTTAGTTGAAAATACTTTCTTGTCTATGGCTGAGTTTCTTGGCGCGAACTTAAAAAATGGTGGTTCATTGCAATTTTAGTGATTCGTTAATAATACTGTTATGTATGTTTTTGTGTTATAATAGAGTGATATAGTGCAAAAAGTGTCAGGGAAGGTATTATAGTATCAATTACTCATTATCAATTTCGACGCGACTGAAAGGTTTTACCATGTCAAGTACGAAACATTCGGCACAGAATGCTGAAACCAAGGCTGACCTTTGAAATTCTCGCCAAGAATCGTTAAAACAAGCGATAAAATGCCATTATACATTTTATTGAGAAAACTGAAGAAATGGCTTCGGCCTTGTTTATAACCTTAAAATTCTAAGAGAGAATATCGATAGCAAAGTCATGGCTGTATGGAGTTTTGCCTTTGCCTTTATTCTGATAGAAAAAAAACTTATTAAAAAAAGGAGCCAATCAAAAAATAGCATTTCATAAACAACCCATATGGGCAGAGTGACATGTGAGTGACATCGAAAAACAGTTGAAATTGAAACTTTACTATTGATTTCATTTTAGTTTTTAACTTTTTGACATATTTTGTTAATATTTAGAGGTCTTCAGACATTATATACGATTCGCTATCGGTTTCTTCATGTTTTTTTGACCTAAAAGATTCGCAGTACAAAATGGAAGTGGACGGCGTAGAAACTTATAGTCCAAGCGTTGCAGACAATGGGAAGTTCGCTCATTTGAAAGCTTTTGTGACCGCAGCTCGTGAATTTGAAGCAACACATAGCGAAAATGCCGTTAATTTGATGACCAGATATTTAGGAGTGAGTTGTTTTTTATTTTATCAGTGTTAACACCATAGATAAGTATATAGCCTGATTAAAACACTTCTGCAGAAAAACCGTCTCAGCGGGAGTTGGACTCAAAATACCGAGGGTTTCTTACCTTGGAAGGAAGCGTAATATTAATAGCACTAAAAAAAGTACATTTTTAGTTGGGATCCACGTTAGGGAGGCACTAAGGCGTAACTTTTTTAAAGGTTTTTCTCTCAGTGGCCCATTTTGTATTCCTTAATCCAGGAATAGTTTCTGATGGACATAGAAACATGAGTGATGTTATAAGAGTTCCAGGCTCGTCTGCACTTTAGGTGACTAAAACTAGCGCCTTCAAACTTTTTTACTTATAGAACTACTTAAAACAAACAACTGTGTAAAATCTCAGATTGCGGAAATGCGCCGTTTTAACGATATGATTTTTTAAAGTTTCAGAAAATTCCTTAGCACAACGCCATATTTAAGTGAAAACCAAGTGCACAGATAATTGTATATTGAAAACAGATCTAACAAAAAAAAACTAAAAAAAAAAAAACTTTTCTAAAGAGATTGCAATCACTGACAATGATGTTTAAATTCGCCATAAAGAGGATATAATAATACATGACTGGTAGTCAAAGATCTAGGACCATACAGCCTTGTCTAAACTGGCATTTCTTTTTCATCATGCAAAATATGTATTACGTGAATTTTGCTAGCGCCTTCAAACTTTTTTAGAATCAAATTTGTCCCAAATCCCAGATTGTGGAAACACACCGTTTTAAAGATAAGATTTTGGGCGCGCCTGCACTTTAGGTGACTGCAACAGACCCGGAGATGACTGTAGGGCAGAAATCTCGTCGGATAGATTAGGTTTGTTAGGTTATTTTTTTTATGCAGACCCGGAGATGAGTGCAGGGCAGAAATCCCATCGGATAGATTTGCATGATGAGTTCTACAATCCAAAAAAATTTTAGTCACCTAAAGTGCAGTCCTTCCAAGATTTTTTAAAGTTGTACATATTTTCCATAAAATATCGCAATTTTTAGTTGAAAACAAAGCTTAAGAGGGTTTATCCACAAAATATCTTCCCACTATCTTTTAGTCCGTTATGGTGAATTTTAGGCTAAAGCCGTTTTTCAGTATTCTCAATGAAATGTATGTAATACGGAGTAAAATAAAATATGGAGTTAAAAGTGTGGTTCAAGGAATCGAGTGGGTGAAATAAAACATCGTCACAAATAATACAACCAGGGCAGAAACACATGGTTATTCCAACCCCAAAGCACGAGCCGAGACGCGGCAGCGGCCGGCGAAGTGCCAGAAACGAAATGCTGGCGTTTAACTATCTCTACCCCACTCTATCTATCGTTTGTTAAAATTTTCATAGAGTACCGTTTCCGTTACTTGGACGAAAGATTGTTGTATTTGTAATACATATTTTGCATCATGAAAAAGAAACACGCAAAATAGGCGCATCTGACGTCGAGTTGCGGAAACCTGCCCCGATAACGAATACGAATGATGAAAAAGAAATGCCAGTTTAGACAAGGCTGTATGGTCCTAGATCTTTGACTATCAGTCATATATTATTATATCCTCTTTATGGCGAATTTAAACATCATTGTCAGTGATTGCAATCTCTTTAGTTAGATCTGTTTTCAATGTATAATTATCTGTGCACTTGGTTTTCACTTAAATATGGCGTTGTGCTAAGGAATTTTCTGAAACTTTAAAAAATCATATCGTTAAAACGGCGCATTTCCGCAATCTGAGATTTTACACAGTTGTTTGTTTTAAGTAGTTCTATAAGTAAAAAAAGTTTGAAGGCGCTAGTTTTAGTCACCTAAAGTGCAGTCCTTCCGAGTTCCATCTTTTCATAGGATGTATGGAACTCTAAAAAGGTTAATTTTCTCACAAACTTTTGTCTTTGACTATGTTACTCCCTGGAACGTATCAAGATGAAATGTAGCCAATGTCTGTCTCCATGCCATTGTTGTATTTTCCAAATTTTATTAAGATTGGAACAGCCATTTAGCTGTGGACAAGCAACAAACAGACAGAGCTTATAATTTCAAAATATTCTCATGTCGTTTTGTCCATGATGATACTACTGTGTATCGACTGATTATAGAAATGCCATCATTGAAAGCCTATGAATTTCAGAAAAAATATTTATCTTCAGTAGAAATTTTATCTTTAGTAGACTTACACCATGATATTTAAAAGCTGACATTGTATGCCAACTTTTATCACCTATCTGTATTTTATTTATAAAAATAATTATCTTTGACAGTTAATTGCATCATCCTGCGACCTATCAATATTCTCCCCTGGTCGCTCAGAAGTGTGTGCATTCTTCAGCTCTTTATGGCGAGTAATGTGCGATGGAAGGGGACCGCATTGGGCCGGTATCGCTGTTTTAGCTCGTGCCTGCATAGAACCCAGTGCCAGGCATGCTCTCACACACACATATAAGTAAGTTTTTCTAATATCTATACATTTTTCCTATCCGGGTGCTGTGACTGAAAAAAATGAACTATAAATACAGAGTGGAGTCTATAATTCCATAAACATCAGCTCAAATTTGAATAGCCAAAGAAGAAGGGAGGTAATATAATAATGTATTTCGGCGATATAATATTATAACAATTCATGGGTACATGAATGTTTCCAAGAGTAATCTGTCAAACTAATTGAAGCAAAAAGCTTCAGTTGTTCTGCCTAAGTCTTATGTAGATTTTTTTAAAAAGATTATTAATTAAAGTAACTTACCTAAATGTGACCAGGATGTATTTACGAGGTGAACTTCGGAGTGCTACAGCCTTATAATCATTTAGCCGTGATGACTTCCTTGCACCCATTATTACTACTATTATTACTATTATTATCCTGTACTGTCCTAATTCTGAGTAAATTCTTCTCTCTCAAAAGCCACCCATTATACATTAAAAAAATTTAACACTATTTTTAATATCCTGTACAGAGGGAAGAAATTACTTTTGACTTATTTTCATAATAAGTAATTTCTTCTTTAAACCATCTTTACAGCTATGTTACATTATAATTAATTTCTTATCTTTAAATGTTCCAGATTTATGCCACTACTGTCTCGTTTGATGAATGAAAACATGTCTTCAGAAAAGAAAATTAAACTTCTTTCAGTTATGCAGGTAATATTTAATAATTGTAAACATTTTCTTCTTCTATTATTTAAACAGAAGTCATACTCATCATAGCTTGGTGACATACTTCGTCAGTAATATTTTTCTGTATAAACATATGTTTTATAAGTAATTTGTGTTATTTAAATTTTATTTTATTGTATTTTGACCAAAAAAGGAACTGCTCAATAAAAAATCAGTTAAAATAAATCATAGCACAATTATCTGATGACTATTGATGGTGTATAGTTATATATAATTAGGATGTGTTTTAAATCATTTAGGGTTAAACTATCTGATGACTGATGCTTTACCCAACTGAGCTACCATGGCTTATCAAGGTCTGGGTTCGATCCTGGCTTGTACTAATGAGTTCCAATTTGTTATGTAGGTCTGAATGATAAAAATCATTACCATTGGCATTTCGGTGAAGGAAAGCATTTTGAGGAAACCTGCACACTCCTGAGAAGAAATTCAAAGGTGTGTGTGAAGTCTACCAATCCACACTGGACCCGCGTGGTGGACTATGGCCCATACACATTGTAGGAGAGTGGCCTGAGCCCCTGCAGTGGGGACATATATGTTTAGGCGTTTGATAATGATGTATCTGATGAAAAAATACAACCCTTATAAAACAGTTCAGGTGTCTGGCTTTCACAGCTTTTAAAATCAATGCTGCCACTATCAGAAAGGCACTAATACTAACACTCTAACTTTCAGGACATATCATATGGCATCAAAATTAGCTGGCAGGAGTCGTACCTGCCCAGCCTAATGAAACAGTTGACCGACTTCATCACACAGAAGATGTTGGACCCACAGCAACGCACAATAGGGCACAAGTCACTCACCGTCCTTGTCAATATATGCTATGGGAACTTGCCAGCTATTTACGCTTTGATGAGAACTATTGATACTAAGGATTTTGTTGTTCATCTTATAAGTTTGAAGGTAAGAGGTCCACAGCAATCTCTACATGTTCTTGGGAATAGTTGTCAGGTCGCTGACCTATGCTCGGAATTTCTCTAGGTGATAAAATCCGGAATGAGGAAATCCGTAGAGGAACGAAGGTACACCAACAGCTCGACGAGTAAGTGAGATGAAGTGGCAATGGGCAGGCCACATCGCTCGAAGAACCGATAACCGGTGAAGAGTAAAGGTTCTCGAGTGGCGACCACGTACCGGGAAACGGCTACCTTCGGCCGTCCCCTTATTATATGGACTGACGACCTGGTTAGAGTCACCATGAAGGAGGCCTGTGTCCAGCTGTGGACGTTTTCCCGCTGATGATGATGATAGTCGGAATGTGTGTCTATTATTTTCGATAATAACCATCCCTAGATAACATAAAACACTAGGACATTTCTTTCCACCCGCTATCTTGCCTTGCCTCCCATTTATACGTTAACAATTGATACTTCGCGGTCTTTTGTGACTAACTTCAGAGGGGCAAACTTATTGTGCGAGTACTATATGTGTGCTTCATATCAGGACGGTGGTTACGGCGGTGTGGAGGTGTGCCGCCTGCTGCTGTGTCTGTCGGGCGCGACGCGGGGCTCCGCCACCGTGAGACAGCACGACGTGCACAGCTACCTCTGCTGCACCATGAGGACCTTCAACAAGGCTGTCAAGTCAGTAGTACTTTCTTTATCTAATTCGCTGATACAAGATTCATATTACATTTGTTTCACCATAATCTTAACTGGATTTGTGCAGTAATTTTTGAAAAATAGAACATGGGATTGTAACGTCGCGAAATGAGTATAATTAACATACGACTTCACAGTGAATCCCAATTTTCAGTTTTACAAACTTTTTACTATTATTGTCCAAAGCGTCATCTAGGGACCATTAGCCGCGTAACGGTTATTGTAGCTGAAAATAATGTTGTTCATTAATGACATTCATTTCACACACTATAATCCGATCTATTCTTTTTAGGTTATTACTTATCAAAATCAGATTGTCTCTCTCTCTTTGTCTGTCCCTCCCTCCCTCCCTCCTATCCCCCCCCCTCCCCGTCTCTCTCTGTCTCTCCCTCCCCCCTCTCCTATCTCTTCTCACTCTCTCACCCCTCCCCCCCTCTCCCCCACTATCTCTCTCTGTGTTTTTGTGTGTATCATGAATCTCTCTAATGTAATCTGAATTATGTTTTATAATATTATAAGTTATCTCTGTTATGAATTGTAGTGTCCAGTCTTCTGTATCATCCAACATTATTGAGTATTTATTTATAATTATGTTGTTTATGACGGCATGTTACAGAGAGCGGGACTCCACTCAGCTGCTCCATGCGTACACTTTTATCAACGACTTGTGCACTGATTCCCTCAGGAATTACGTGATAACTTACTCTAACTTCGACGGAGCCCTCGGTGATGGTTTGAAGGTAAGCTTCTTATACAATTCTGTATATTCCTCAATTAGATTTAATTTGAACTTTGGAATGTACCGTAAGGCTTACAGAGGCCTAGCATTCCAATCGGGAAAATTAAAGTTTAGCTTTTTGTTTTTAAATCGCATGAAGTATTTGGTTGTAACTGTTACAGGACATCGAGGGTCTCTGTCACATATCCACGGAGGACATCACAGAGCCGGAGACCACCAACAACTGTCTGCGGTACGCGCTGAAGTTCCTCACCGTGCTCGTCGGCTTAGGTGAGACCCTACAGTGCCGCATTTGAATGATAGTCAAATCAGTAACTTTATAGGGTTCCAAGCTTCCGCTGTCCGTCCTCCCGTCCGTCAAAGAGCTATCACCTATCACGAACTTTGTTTCGTTTCGGATTGCTTTCGGATCGGGTGCATATTGGAATCCGAAATTCCAATTTTAAGTGTATTGCGATCGAAAGTTTTTCATTGTACACACGGCTACACATCAAACTATAAATTTCCAGTATACGCTGACCTCACATTGAATGAACTCCCGCACGACGCTAGATCAGCTTATACTGGAAAAGTATAGCTTGACTTGTAGCCGTGCGTACCAGACAATTTTTGGCTTTTAGTTAAATATTTTCTAATCATTTTTAGGGTTCCGTACCCAGAGAGTAAAAAACGGGACCCTATTACTAACAGTTGTCTGTCTGTCCGTCCGTCTGTCACCAGACTGTATCAAATGAACCGTGATAGACAGTTGAAATTTTCATAGATGATATATTCCTGCTGCCGCTATAACAACAAATACTAAAAACCAAAATAAAATAAATATTTAAGGGAACTCCCATACAACAAACGTGATATTTTTAGTCTTGCGATGCTGCTAGCGCCATCTATTGTCGTACTCGTCTACTACTGCTACTGCAAAACTAAATTGATAACGAACATCGAGGCGCATTCGTTAGAGGAACGGAACCCTTCGTGCGCGCACTGGACTCGCACTTAGCCAATTTTTATTTATTTACTAGCTTCCGCCCGCAGCTTCGCCCGCGTAGACTTTAGATCGTCAGATCAGGATAATATGTAGCGTGTGTCCTTCCTTGGCCTTTCAACTATCCCTCCACAGAAATCAAGTCATTTAAAACTTTATGTTAGGTCGTGAATGTATGAAAAAATGAAATGTCATTTCCCCATGTTTTAATAGTTATTCTGCTATTAGGGATGGAGACAAATACAACAAATCGAAAACCATGAAAATCGGTCCAGACGTTCTCGAGTTATAAGTGTTGGAACAGACCCGACTTTGTTTTGTATATTAAGATTTTAATTATTTTTTACATGGTGTTAATTATTATGGCCGTTATTTATTTATTTATTTGGATTCCCAACAAAGAAATACTTTATCACACAATAACAACAACTTAAAATAACAATAAGTGCTCCTTCAATGAAACCACCGCATGCAAACAATAACTGAAACAAAACTAACAACAACAAAAAAACTACTAAATAATATGGTAGGCTTTTTAAGGTGTATTGTACACTCCAACACAAGTCCGAATCGCACTTGGCCGGTTTATAGTCTTAGATTATACCAGATAATTTAAACTTATTAAAAAACCTAATTGACTGAGTGACTGATTTATTTTCAGATCTATATTCCCTTCGATGTCACCACTGTCAGCTGGTATGTCTGTGTATGAGAGCGACACAGACATGTTTGCCTGAAGCGTTGGAACTATTCGCGGCCATAGTGTCCCAGTACCGAGGTGAGGTTTGTGGTAGTATTTACGTGGACTCTAGTGTCCCAGCCAAGTGGCGGGACATATTTGAACCTTAGGTTTCCTGCACTGAATTTCAAGTAAGAATGTTGTTAAGTGAACGTTGTCTTGGCGCGAACTTGAAAAATGGTGGTTCATTGCAATTTTGTTAATTCGTTATTAATACTGTTATGTGTGTTTTTTGTGTTACAATGGTGTGATATAGTGCAAAAAGTGTCACGGACGGTGTTATAGTACCAATTACGCAAAATTGCGAGGGTTTCGACGCGTTTGGAAGATTTTACCATGTCGAGTACATTCGGCATATGGATTCTTTCGAATAATGTTTGAAATTTGACCTTTGAAATTCTCGTCAAGAATGTAAAACAAGCGATAAAATTTACACATTATACATTTTATTGAGAAAGCTGAAGAAATGGCTTCGGCATAGTTTATAACCTCAAAATTTGTTCACCTAATTTTATTCGTCATTGGCTAGATAACCACTGGTTAAATTCATTATTAAATAAAAGTGAACGTTGCATCCAATTGGCTTATCGGCTTTTACCATGAAGTGAGATGGAGAGACAGTGTGAATCACAACGATCCGTGATACCTCACCCCACTCTAGAAAGTGGTCAGGATCAGGCATGCGTAATAAACTCACAGGGATTATACGTCATTTTGCGCACAGTGCTGTTGATTGGTCGAAAAATTGAAAATGGCTGTCATTTCTCAGATTATTACGAATTGTAGTTTTATGAAACAGGCCTCGGGAGTCGGTAGGTCGCGCATGTGTGAGTACATGTATGGGAATATAAACCTATACGGAATAGAATAAGATTTATTTAAAAATCCAAATTTTGCTTAAACCTAATTGCCTAAAGTTAATACAGACACACAGTTAAAAAAGAACAACTTATAGAAACATATTAAACAAAATTTATAAGCTTTAAAGAGGTGACCAGCTTCTGCGGCAGGAGGCCATAGCGCTAGTTTTCAGCCGGCACCTATCATGTAGTTAGATTTATATATCACGATATTTGTTTGAAGTGTCTGCTTTGTGCCAATAGAACGTAATAATTAATATATTTTATTTTTTGATTTTATTTAACAAGGTCACCTACAGGATATACATTAACATAAGTATTAAGACACAAAAACAGTATAGCCAAATGCTATCCCACTTACAGGCAACAACGATATGCAAATAAGTACGTTATTAAATTAAAAGAACGATAAGAAAATGATACTAAAAATAGAATGATAATAAAAATAGAATATTGACAGTTTACTAGAAACTTGTTGTTACAGACGAAGGTCGACTGCCTCCAGAACTGATATCTGTGATAAGCGACGGTCTGCCAGGATTGCTGGTGCCTCCGTCGCTGGAGCCGGGGAAAGCGGGCCTACAGTGGGTAAGATTGATATCCATACTCAGGACCATATCCATGGTCCACTTATGAAGGAATTCAAAGACACATTTTCGTTTGTTAACTCAAGGTGTCAAGGTTTTTGTCGGGGTAGATGTTGCTTTTTTTGGTAATGCTATATTTACATGTATTAACTTTGTATATATATAATTTTGTTATAACAATATTTGTATAATATATCAGTTGGAAGCGGTCGCCGCGCTGTGTGAGTCGATGGAGACACAGGAGCGCGTGCTACAGGAAGTCACTCCGGAGAGCTTCGAGGAAACTCTACACGCCGTTCTACAGTATACCTCACAGGTATGTGATCATCGTTCTCAACTAGTATCTTTAACAGCCTACATATGTCCCCACTGCAGGGGCTCAGTTCTACTCTCCTACAGACAGTGTATGGGGCATAGTCCACCACGCGGGCCCAGTGCGGATTGGTAAACTTCACACACACTTTGAATTTCTTCTCAGGAGTGTGCAGGTTTCCTCACGATGTTTTCTTTCACTGAATGGCCTACGGTAATGATTTTTATCTTTTGTAGCTAAATAACTAATTGGTACGAGCCAGGATCGAACCATGACCTCGATTGGTCAAGGACTGACGCTTTACCCAACTGAGCTACCATGGCTGTCTCAACTATGAGTACATTCAAAAACAACACGAATCCAAAAGTTCCAAACGGTAGCGCTAATGTTGTCCATTTAAAGCTTATACTACCAAGCGTAAGTCATAACACAAAGCAAACACTTCACACAGTACAGTAGACTTATTTGTCTTAACGAGTTTGGTTCCGACCAATCACAACAGTTACAACAGTGTTTCGAGAATTTGAACGGGCCAATCAGAGAACACCTCTCCTATTGTGTCCAATCACCGTGCATTGCTATCCCCCTAATGATTTACAGGCCCAAAAATCATCTACGTACGGAAATTTTGGTTGCGTTTTCTAAAAACGTAAGAACCTGTAATTTTTTCTTCTTGAACCGTTATAATACAAAAGACGAATCATAATATTGGTGTAGCGACATTTAAGTTGGTTTATGTTTTTATTGCTTGTTATCCATCTGTTATTCTGTATCTCGACACAAATCCCTAATATATCTAGTCTTACATTTGACGGGTATTTCTATTTTTTTCTACGGAATATAACGTCCATCGAACAAAATGAAACATGTTCTTCCCTATTCGATGACGTCATATTACATAGAACAAATGGGAACTACCGCACTAGTCTAAAAGAACATGTGTGGATTTGATTTAAAAGTAAATAATTTGTTGTTATATTAACATTCTTAAAAACGTCAATATGTCAACGGAAATAATTCTTAGTAATAATAAAAACATTGTCATGAAATTAAATATGTTTACAATTCCTCGAACATATGTTCCTTTGTAACTCGCTATTCCAGACAGGCGCTGTTGGGTTGGAGCAGGCGCAGCAGGCGGTGGTCGTTGGGTGTCGCACGTCGCTCACGCTGGCCCCGCTCGCCAAGGAGTGGGAGCGAGTGTTGAACAGGCTGCTGGTACACCATCAGGTCAGTCACTAGCGTCGCCGGCGATTGTATGTCAATACGGAATGCCTTATCTTTGACAGACATTAAATATATCGTATACTTCTACAGGAGACATGCACAAAACACTGCTTCTTAAAGTAATGTGATATGAATATTCAACGATCTCTGTTGTAGTCAAAGCCTGTGTCACAGAGGTCTACTAGATGAGAATGTAAGCCTTATAGTCCTAGTAATACGGTTGCATTTCGGTAACATGCGCGTTCTATCCGTCCTCTCTTGCTCGCGCTGCGCTAGGTGCGAGTGAGCGGTGCAGAACGAATTAAGATATGCGTGCGGAATGCCATGAGTAATGCGTGATGTTTGAGTTGGTCGAGTAATGTGTGCTGCGACAGTACCCGGTCGGGTAATTTCACGCGGCATGTATCCCCTCTATTCTACAGCTTGAATAGTTTATTACTGTTCAGATACGCAAGCTGCTGTGCGCCGGCCTCACTAGCAGCAACGCGGTACGCAGGAAACAGATACTGCAGCTCGTCAAACACCACTACTTTCCGCCGGACCAAATGAACCAGGTATATTCGCCATCCTATTTCTGCACTAGGTTTTGCTTGACTTCGTACATGTGGACTTCAGGAATTATTGCTCGGTTGGGATTGAAATAACCCTATGCAATGAAGTTATTCTAACTCATTTTCGCATATATGTAATGTATATTTCTACTCTTTCTATTTAATTACCCCCTTTCGGGGCATTTGTTGACTGAACTAACTTTCGAAAATCGAACTTTCTGGACCTCGGTGCGAAATGACTCAGATCAGTACGGAATATTGTATGAAATTTTATTTTGTACTCGGTTAGGTTTTTTATAAGCTACGTTTGTCGAGACACTCGAAATTATTCCAGCGTACCTTCAGAAGTCTCGCTAGCGACACTCGCTTCCTACCTTTGGTAAGAAAAAGCATTACATATTTTGTACTCGGTACGAAATAAACTATTATGTTTTTACTACAGGACTTACAATTCTATTTTAAGCGCTGGCTGATCAGTAATATGACTGATAATATTAATAATACTGTCGTATTTTGGTAAATAAAATATTTTTTACTTTATTTTTGTGCGTGTAGAATATTTGTCGTCAGTATGTGAGATGCATTTGGCAAGTGCTAACTCTGTGTGCAAAAATATTTCAGGTGTTCGGGGAATCGCTTCAATTGTCGGATGTGCCCTCGGATCGTCTGTCGGTGCAGGAGCCGGAGTCCGGCGAGGGAGACAGCGCGTGGTGCGTGTCACAGAGACTGACGCCTGCGCAGGAGTGCGCCATAGACTCGCTCATAGCGAGACTCACCGACGCGCTACAACACAACAGGGTGAGAATATACATAATAGGGATGAAGACAAAAAAAAATTTTTATTCCCTCATTCGAGAGACCGCGTGAAAAGATAAACAGCCTTGTTAAACATTTTTCGATACGGCTCATAGTTTTCTTAATATAATCAGTCGAAAAGTGATTCTAGTCACGCGGTGCAAAAACGCTCCATACAAATTGGTAACTAGGAGTGACGTCACGTCTGCGAATTGAAGTAGATAATGTATGAAACTTTTAACATTATTTCAGTGTCTTGTAATTTTTTGCGTGGAAAAACGTTAAATGTCATTTCATTGACGCCATCTTAATTTTTTGGTTAAGTCTTGCCTTTTCAACCGACTTAAAAAAGGACAGTTTTCAATTTAATTCGACTGAATGTTGTTTTTAAATGTATGTTAGGTGATGACTCCGCCAATTATGAATCGATTTTGATGATACTATTCTTTTTGGTAGAGCATACTTAAAAAGTACAAAGTGGAGGATAATACAGCGCTTTTTGAGAAAATCCACAAAATCCAAATATGTACCCAGATAATTCTACCTCTAAGGGTGTCAATTTTAGGGGTCATCCTGTAGACTTTCAGGGCAGTGGAAGTCGCTTTCTTAATTGTTTTTGAACGCGTTTATTATCATTCAGTGTGCATTTTTGTAAAAAAAAAACTAGTCGAAAATGTTAAATCGTATTGGTAATGTCGTTTTGATTTTACCATAACCTTGAATTCAGAATAAAAAATACAGGCTTTTTTATTTTCGTTAGAGACAGAATGATTTTGCTAAGACAGGCACGGTCAGTCGGTCATTTTGGATGCTAGTGCCAATTCATTACAATTATATACTCTACTCCAGGGCTTCCCAAAATTATTTGTACTGCGACGCCCATGAGAATTTGCCATTTTTTTGCCTTTCCCTCTTAGGCAAAAAATACCCACCATCTTAATACCAGCCTAATAACCGGTTATCAGAAAAGCTATTTGGACATTTATAATTGTTAAAATTATTGTACTGTTGTCTTGATGATAATGAGGATATGCTTGCTTTTCTGAGCATAACTTAAAATTTCTCATGGACACACGACGCCCCTGGGACATTGCTGCGACGCCAAAGGGGGTCGCGACGCACAGTTTGGGAAGGCCTGCTCTACTCTATATGATGTAGGTAAATTTAATCAGTATTGTTTGTTTTGTCTTGCAGGTGTGTGACGTCGCCACGTCCAGCGTGATGGAGCTGTACGGGTACAAGATGACCTGCCTGGAACAGAGGCTACACACGCACTCGGTCGCGCTGCAGGTACTCACAGATACAGTGTGATCGTGCTTTACGGCACCTCAAAAGAAAAAAAAACCTTTAGGATTACTGTGCTATCCGTCTGTCGGTCTGTCAAGACCCTTTTCCTCAGGAACGCGTGGAAATATCAAGTTGAAATTAATATCGAATACTCAAGTCTGCTGTCCCTTGGATCTGTGAAAAAAATAAAACTTATAGGTCAACACAATAAAAAGATATGGTTGTATTTTAGACGATTTTCATACAAAATGCAAGGGAACCAAAACCTATAGGGTACTTCTCGTTGACCTAGAATCCTGAAATTCGGCAAGAAGCAATGCCTCACAGCACAACCATAGGAATAAATCTGAAAACTATGATTTTTTGAATTATAACACAGTAAAAATAGCTTTTTTATGTTTACTAACTTAACTTTGTAGTTGAAAACATTACATCAGGTATGTAATTCAGCTGCTAAGTTATTTATTTTTAAACTAGTTTTATTAAATCCTTTAATAATTTATTGATTGCTTTTTCTGTAGGAATTTATTATTAATATTTTAGTAAGGATGTATTTGTAAATTGTTACTTGCAGGGTGCCACAGAGCAAATGGCGTCTCTTCAGCACGCGCTGGCGATGCTACAAGCAACCAACTCTTCGCAACAAGACGTCTTATACACCACGCAGATGCAGAACGAAAAGTTAGTCTGCATATGTTTTATTACTTGAAATTATTAGTTTGTTTTTAACCACAGCGAAATACTTTTTGGTGGTAACCTACAGCTGTAGTATTTAGTGCTCGGACTCCTTAAAATCATAATATCTTAAATCAACAAGCCGTTAAAATGATGATGAACAGACGTCACGATAGATTCTAGTCTAGGGTTTTTCTATTTAGAAAAAATAAAGGCAAAATTTGTAAAATGTTCTTAAATAGCTGACTGGGGATGGAACCCATTACTATCAACCTAATAGAATAGTACGCTTTGAGTTAAACCACTGGTCAATTTTCATTTAAATCAGTCCATTTGTTTATCAAATGAATAGCACTGACATTTATCATTAGCACTACATTTCAGTGAGTAAATAGGTTCAATGATTTTGTCATTCTAAACAAATGTGCACCTTATGCTACCACAACACATGTCACTTGCCTTAAAGTAATAAAAATTTCTTACAAAGTGAGTCGAAAGATAGCGTAATCAAAATATGTGCGTAAATGAATGAATTACGCAAGATCGCCATTTTATACTTTAACTATCAGCTATAGTACATTAAATTCGAGGCTATCGGTATAAGCATCGGTGGTTCAGTGGTAGAATGCTCGCCTGCCACGCGGGCGGCCCGGGTTCGATTCCCGGCCGATGCATGATATTTTTGTGCTTTTATTTTTTAATTTTACTTGATGAAGTATTTTTAATTTAAAAATTACAATTTTTATTTATAAAATTACCGTTTTGTAAATGCTTAAATGCTATGCAATATTCTTGTTTGACCGTTTCATATCCATTCATTCTTCATAGTCCTATGCTCTTATTTATGTCAATAGGTGGTTAAGTTTTGTTTAGAATGATGAACAATGCTATTTGTATGTTTCAGACATAAGAAGACTATAGAGCAGCTACACAAGCAGCTAGAAGATGCGGAGAACACGCTGCGAGGTTTCCGCGCCAAGCTCGCCACCGAGCGCCTCGACAAAGAAAATGTGCGCGACAAACTGGACAAAGAGTTCAAGGCCAAAGTCGCGGTATGACTACATCTCTACTTACATGAGAATACGTGTGTATCAGCGCACAGCGCGGTTTAGTAACATTGATAATTTAGTTCCGCCAAATTGCCGATAGATGTCGCTGTGATAGGAATTCGGATTTCTACATGGCGGTGATGAGATTTTTGCTCGCGGATACACTACCGCGGGCGACTGTAATGAAATCATACTTACCTGGCACAGGGGACACCGTGATCAGAAAGGCGGTTCCCCCAGAGCGAGGCCCTTTCATTGCACTGCGAAAGGGTTGACCTCTGCGATTATCCCTAATGTGGATAACTCGGGTGCGTAATTTTTGGTAGTGGGGACTGCGTACGCGCCGTCCCCGTTGTAAATCATTGAACGTGAAACAAAGAAAGATAAATCTTGAGTTTAGTCGATTACTATTTGTTGCGAGATTGGTGGAACTGTGGAACACTCATTTTTGAAATTTGAAAAATCGTATTATGCAGAATTTTTAATAATAAAAATAGGATTGGTAGGAGTAAAAGGAACAACTTTATCAATGTAGCTTAATTCTAGTTTTTCTGACGACGTCGACGTTTCAACATGAAGTAAAAACGAACAATTCACTTTGCTTGGAAATGTCCAATACTCCGTGTATGTTTCCCTTCTGATGATGAATGCAAAATTGTATGGGTTGGCTCTTTGGTTTGACGCACCCGGAGTAAATGAAAATTATATCTTCACCCTTAATTAGGTATTTATTTACTGTATTTTATTTTCAGGCAATGGAAGCTGACTTCAGAGTGCGGGAAAGAGAGTACGATGAGAGAGTGAAACAGGCCGAAAGCGAAACCAAAAGTATGCAAAAGAAACTGGAGCAACAGGTATGGATGTAATGTCAATAATTAATTGCGGGTATAGACGCTTGTATCTAGTCCATGAGACTCGGGTTCACCACATATATCTTGTTAATGCACTGGTGTGTAAACTACTCGTATAAACTATTTTCATCAGATTGTTTAGCCTCTTTACATACTTTAAAAGGTAAAACATGCTGTCAAAAGTTAGTTCAAATAAAGCAACTCAAATGAAAGGCTGTCTTTCTCTCCTTACAAATATTTTATACTAAAAATAGTCTAAACATGGTCCAATAGAGCCGGATAGTGTGAAAACCAATTATTTTAGTCCTGTGGATGTTAAAATGTGGTGAAAATGCAGTGAAAACATAACAAAATTTATATGAAAATAGTTGACATATTACATAACCCGAAATTTGAATTTTGATTTGAAGTGACGTAAAAAACAAAATCGATTGACTGTATTTTGGACTGTATTGTTTTTATAGAAAGATTTATTGTTTTAACAAATAAAATATGGAAAACGTAGAAAAGCAGATACTCATTCAGTATGAAATCCTAGAAAAGGTAGAAAAAGCTCAAATAAATTTCAAAAAATCTCCAAAGGATAGGATCACATGGGGATACCTCCAAGGACGTCTGGAAGCCTTAGAAACATATTGGCTTGACTTCAAGGATAAACACAGTTCCATAATTATGAATGTTACAAAAGAAAAGAAAAAATCTATACCATATTTTTTAGACGATGTTTTTGACTCGTTAGAAGAACGTTTTTATATTTACAAAGGCGAATTAAAGACGGCGCTTCAGAAATTCGACTCTGTGACGAAGCAGCAAGGAACAGTAAGTCAACAAGACCAGTTAAATGAGTTAAGTACATCGAGTTCTGAAGTAAAGCTACCACATATTACCATACCAGCTTTCAGTGGTAATTATACAGAATGGCAGTCATTTCATGATATGTTTGTGGCACTCGTACACAACAACCAATCTTTGAAAAATGTACAAAAGCTACATTACCTCAAATGTAACTTAAAGGGTGATGCCGAATTACTGCTGCGTCAATTTACAATTACTGGCGATAATTATATTGAAGCTTGGTCTGTTCTGAAAAGGCGCTACGACAATAAGAGGTACATAGCGAATTGTGTTTTCAAGAAGTTCTTCAGCCAAAGGTCATTAGTTCAGGAGTCTGCCACCGCTTTAAAACAGCTATTGGATACATCCATCGAATGTATGAGCTCACTTAAAAATCTTGGATTGCCAACAAAAGAATGGGATGCAATTGTCAACTACATCATCGTGTCAAAGCTGGATTCGGGAAGTCACCGATGTTGGGAAGAGATGATCAGCAATGATAGTATGGAAGATTTGCCAAGTTTTGAAAGATTAAAATCGTTCTTAGAGACACGGTTCAGAACTTTAGAAATGATAGAACCGGCCAATAAGTCATACAAGCCAGCGAATCCGAAGACTTTCCACGTAGCTGCCAACAACACCAGCAAAGACATACAATGTATATTTTGTGAAGAAAATCATTACATTTTTAATTGCAAGCAGTTTTCCCAGATGTCTGTAGAAGAAAGATACAACTTTGTTCAAGAGAACAACCTCTGCTTCAATTGTCTTATACCGAATCATAGAGTTTTTCACTGCAAACAAAAATCATCATGTCAAGTCTGTAAAAGGAGACATCATTCCTTGTTACATCGAGAAACCATACAAGGAGAGAAAAAGAAGGAAAACAAGACAGCACAAACAACAAAGAAGGAAGAAATGAAGGTAGTAGCACATGTCAGGTCAAGGGAAGAAGAGGAAGAAAGCCAAAATATTTTATTGGCTACAGCACTGGTAGGCGTTAAGTCAAGATCAGGAGAAATACAAGTCTGCCGTGCCTTACTTGACCAAGGATCCGAGGTTTCATTTGTCACTGCTCGATTGGTCGATTTATTGGGATTAGACACAGCGTCAATCAGCGGGACAATCTCTGGAGTCGGTGAGAATAACAACGTGTGCATCACAAAGATGGTGGACTTACAAATCAAGTCGAGGTGTAAGATTGATTTTTCTGTAAAGGTAAATGCTTATGTATTAAAGTCAGTAACAGGTAGATTGCCTGCTAGGGAAATCAAGAGTTATTCTTGGCCTCAGCTTGATAATATAATGTTAGCGGACCCCACCTATAACAAACCGGGAAGGATAGATATTCTTCTCGGAGCTGACGTATTTGGTAAAATCATAGATTCAGGTTTCATGAGAGGACCGGGTGACGTAGTTGCTCAGTATACACACTTGGGTTGGATTTTGTCAGGAAATACTAATACACCTTTTTGCAGCTCACTTCGAAACAACACATGTTTTCATTTAACAAGACAAGTGGAGGAAGATAACAATTTGCTAAAGAAGTTCTGGGAGATTGAGACAGAACTTTATACAAATCAGAAAACTTGGTCCAAGCAAGAAGAGAAGTGTGAAGAAGTTTATAAGGAAACGACTACAAGGGACAGCACTGGAAGATATAACTTTCTCCTGAAATGATAGAAGAATGGATGACTTATCGAGAAGAATTACTTGAGTTACAATCAATAGACATCCCACGCTGGATTAGAATGACGTCGCACTGCAAAGATATACAGCTCCATGGCTTCGCAGATGCGTCTTCAATTGCTTATTCAGCTGTAACGTATTTGAGGGTTGTAGATGAAGAAGATGTGGTACATGTCACAATATTAGCGGCCAAGACAAAGGTGGCACCACTGAAACAGCTGACTATTCCTAGATTGGAGCTTTGTGGAGCAGTATTAGCAGCGAAACTTTTACGAGAACTAGCTGATATACTGAATATCTCAATGGACAAGATATATGCTTGGACAGATTCGATGGTAGTGTTATCTTGGTTACAATCTCAGCCAAGTCGGTGGCAAGTATTCGTTGGGAATATAGTTCGTTCGTTAAATAGTCTCGGACATTATTCAGCTTATAGACAACGATAGATGGAGACATATCTAGTCGGCAAACAACCCTGCAGATCTCGCATCTAGAGGAATCAAAGCAAGAGATCTTGTTGATAGTGACATTTGGTCAATGGAACTACGAAGCTGACGTACGAGAAGATGGCGACACTGCTAGCATAGAGGCGTGCCTCAATTCCCGTCCTCTTTGTCGTTTAAATGATGCACTGGATACGTTAGACCCGCTCACGCCGGGACATTTTCTCATTGGTGAATCACTCATTAATGTTACAGATGTCAATTATGAAAACAAGAATGTAAATCTGTTAAATAGATGGCAGTTAATTCAGAACAGGACACAAGATTTCTGGAAAAGATGGAAATCTGAATATCTTAACACGTTACAACAAAGATATAAGTGGCAGAGAAATGTGCAATCTCCGGCAGTCGGTGATATTGTACTTTTATTTATTTACCTCCTGCAAAGTGGTTATTAGGTAAAATCATATCTTTACACCCTGGCTCAGATCAGCTTGTGCGTGTAGTCACAGTAAAATGTAAGGGTAATCACGTCATGAAGAGACCACTTAACAAATTAATATTTTTACCAATAAAACCTGACGAGTAAGGTCAGCAGTAACAGTGAGTCTATGGTAGGTGGTTAGGTAGGTACTCTTATCAAGTACGAGTACAGAGTTTACAACTCATGAACGTAAGCATTTACCTATGAGTACATCACTATAGATAAGTTTCATATTAATTACAAAATATTGAGTTTCAATTATATTTAAGTTTATAAGGTAATGATTGTATATTATTAGTTACAGAATTAGGTTTATTTACTTTATTGTTTACAGTCCACTATTTCGAATTATAAGGTATTGAATTTAAGCTATGAATTGTTTTGAAAGTGTTGTACACTTTGGTGGGCGGTATGTTTAGCCTCTTTACATACTTTAAAAGGTAAAACATGCTGTCAAAAGTTAGTTCAAATAAAGCAACTCAAATGAAAGGCTGTCTTTCTCTCCTTACAAATATTTTATACTAAAAATAGTCTAAACACAGATGCCACAGCTGTCTTCTGAGCAGAACGAATATTTTCCTGAAAAGGAATCAGATAAACAAAAGATATGTTTCAAATTCGGCCTGCACTTGTACACTATTTACAAATTCAAGAAATAATCTAAATATGTATAAAAAATACTAGAATTACATTTTTGGATTTATTTTGATTGTACAAAATCAATCTTTTTGTTCTATTTGATTTTCACTTTTATTTGATAATGGCCTTTTAAAATTATAAGTGTACAAGACCAGACCTTGGCTCCATACATTCGCGGAACGTGTCATTTAAATTTTGGTTTTGACCTCAAGCGGGGACCCTATTTAGGGAAAAGTAGTGTAGGACGCGCTGTGGCCAGGTTGAACAACCACGTGCGTAGGGTAGAACCGAGTTCAGTGTCCTTGAGAGAAGTCTATCAAATAATCCAGCGATGTCACATGATGAATATTAAAAGTTATCGTAATTCAGTTAATTAAGTACGACAGATTAAGATTTTCCGCTTAGCTAAGTGGACGTTTTTATTTATTTTTTATTTGGGCATGAGGGGCGCAGTCCTGTCATCCTGCGTGTCACTGCGACCTGTATAGATCTATTGTGACAGTCCCCTATGGATCATATCACCTCCCCAAGGCCAATCTCAATCATGAACCGTACGATAGGCCTGGGTTTGGAGGTCCTAATGCTTTCCGTTGAGGCAGTATGGCCTCCGAGGTGTCTATTTCTGCTGTGATGTTGGGCATCACAGAGGATGTGGATGGGCGCCCTCGTCCTCCTGACAGAATCTGCAAGCTTTATTATCACTCAGGCCCATGTAGCTGAGGTGCTTGTTTAGCTTGCAGTGCCCTGTTAGGGTCCGTGTTAGGATCCTCAGTTGGTTCCTGCTTAAGGAAAGCCCTTCGTTTGCATACGAATTGTAGCCATTTAGGAGCGCTTTAGTGTGGTTTTGTCCAGGTGTGGCTTTCCAGAAGTGGACGTGGTGAAAACCCATAGCTGGAGCATACTCTACTGACCACAGCCCAGTGGTTGGGTTCAACTCTTATCTATGGCTTGGTTGACTTCAACCAGTCTTCGTGAATTGACATTCAAGTGTATGATTAGTAAAATTATATATTCCGACTTCCAACCAAATAGTGGATAGCATTTTGCCTGTGACTTAGTCCACGTAGATATATAGATCTCTAATATATCTATAATATCATTGTTTAGTTGGGACAAAAAGTAGCCTCTCTAATTCTTCAACTATCTCTAGAGAAAAATAAAATGATTCTGACTAGAAGGAAAGAAACAAACAAACTCATATTCGCATTTATATGTATATATTTTAGATGAACAAGAACAACGAGCTAGCGGGTGTTCTGATCAAGTTTGAAGAGCGCGTGAAACAGCGCGACAAGCGTCTGGAGGAGGCGGCCGGTGCAGACCTGGCGCTGCGCAAGGAGCTCGAGCAGAGGGAAGCGGTGAGTGACGTCAGGATGTCCAAGAATAGGTTCAAAGGCGAACGATCGTCGATCGAATTGGGAACGTTATCAAAGAGTACGTCCAATGAGAACGATCGTCGATCGAATTGGGAACGTTCTCAAAGAGTACGTCCAATGAGAACGATCGTCGATCGAATTGGGAACGTTCTCAAAGAGTACGTCCAATAAGAACGATCGTCGATCGAATTGGTAACGTTATCAAAGAGTACGTCCAATGAGAACGATCGTCGATCGAATTGGGAACGTTATCAAAGAGTACGTCCAATGAGAACGATCGTCGATCGAATTGGGAACGTTCTCAAAGAGTACGTCCAATGAGAACGATCGTCGATCGAATTGGTAACGTTATCAAAGAGTACGTCCAATGAGAACGATCGTCGATCGAATTGGGAACGTTATCAAAGAGTACGTCCAAGACGAACGATCGTCGATCGAATTGAGTAGTTTCTCAATGAGTACGGTACGATAGGAGACGTTCTCAAATTTCACATAATTTCGCCATTACACAGAATAACGAAGTTCCGTTTGCAATGCTCTATCTCCTTTCCACAGACTATAAAGCAACTAGAGAAGACGGTGCTAGAGCGAGAGAACCGTAACTACCACCTGACGACACAACTGGAGGAGATGAAGCGCGTGCAGGAGATGGTTGCCAAGCTCATGACCAAAGGGGTGAACAACACGCCAAATTCGTAGCAAACACCAACTGAAACTTGGTAACAAACTGTTGCATTTACTACTTTGTAATTTTTGTAAAAAAATATTTGTGAGGGGTTGCATAATAATTAACGCGTTCAAAAAGAACTAAAAAACGAGTTAAATTACCTTAAAAATTTGGTTTTTGTTGATTCTCTCAAAGAGCGCTCAATCAATTTCGATAAAATTTATATGGAACCACCTCTGAACTATGCTCTACTAAACAAACAAAGAATTATCAAAATCGGTTCACACTCGAATACAAAAATATGTATCCACATTTGAACCACGTTTATTCATGTTTAATCTACATTTCCCTCAACACACTGCACAGAAACAAGCAAGAGTGAATGTGACATGGTTCAAAGGGGAGACATATTTTTGTACTCGAGTGTACCATGTCAAACTGTATGAGATAATATTAGTATGGATTTATAATTGTAATAAATTATATTTTATTGTACTTTCAGATGTTCGAATGTCAGATAATGAAGATCATGAATTGTTCTACAAATGAAGTACTTGAAAATATCATGTTAGTTTATTACGATAAAGTTTCATATTGCGTATATGAGGTGTTATTGGTTTCACTTATGGAATATTAAAGAAAATTTACTTGTATAGAATTTATTGTAGTACGACAATGTAATAAAATGTGATGATGACATTGTGATTGTGATGGTTGATTTTCTACTAGAGTGCACGTTCGAGTGCACTTCAGACAATATCTAACGGGAACTTAATTGTTCGATCGGGATAAAAAAAAGCCTATGTTAAGGTAAGATGGTATTGGCTTTAGAATAGGATCACAACATGTCAGCCCGTGTTTGTCGTAAAAAGCGAGGCGACTAAATGAAAACGCATTCCAAATTCAAAATAGAAAAAAATGAAACTGTATTTATGGCCATTTATGGAGTTAAATTATAAATATGCTTACTCCTTCAATTGATGTACTACATGGTTTCTCCAGCATCTTGATGTACCGCAAAAACCTATTCAGCGATAGATGTAAGCACTAGCCTATTTATTGCCCGGGATGAAATTCTGCAAATAGGAAGTAATGACGTCATAGTCAACCTAGTGCCTAAAGCTAAGACCTTGAACTTTAGGGCTGCGTTTATTTCTGCTTCGCTGTACCGTCAGCAAAGAAACTCAGTGTTTTTGTTAAAAGTATGGTAATTCTTGTTTGGGAGCCCGGAGAAGGTTTATTTCTTAAAATATATTTCTTTTTGTAATTAAATAAAGATTATTTATGAGCACATATTTATAATATAGGATTCCTTGACGATTAGCTTAGCCAAGCTGCCAACAACGAGTATTATTATTGTGAAGGTTTATACGTTTGACTCTTAGATGGATAAACGGATTTCGTCGTTGCACAAATCTAAAATATGTTATGGATTATTGGATACTATTTATAATTATACTGATAACATTTTATCGTGATTTTATCCGTCTTGAAGGACCATGTTGACACTTGACTTATCAGCCCATGTCTTCACTGCGGAAGATAGACGTCTCCCAACGTGCGTCACGCCTTCTGGTCCTCTGTCGTCCTCATCCATTCGCTTCCCGCTATCTTCTTAAGGTCCGAGGTCTCCACTCGAGAATCTTTCTGCTCCATCGACCGTCTGTTCATCGACAGATGTGGCCTGCACATTGCCACTTCAGCTTGCTTATTCAAGTAGCTATGTCGGTCACCTTTGAACGTCAACGGCATGTTGAGAACGGGTATTTAATTGAAATAAGTAGACTGTATTTCTTAAGTACTCATTATTTAATTGTAATAAGAATTTAAAAAGTGATGCGCCGTGCGCTCGGCTCCGCGGTCTCGATCAGCAGAAATGGCGCTCGATGTGCGTCCCGCTGCTCCCCGCGCGTCCTGCCGGAACTGTTCGGAAATCCGAACAACCGATTTCGGCGCTGTTGTAAGCGCTATGATCACGCAGCAACTGCTTGTTACAACGCGGAAGAAGTCGTGGGCATGAGCCCAGCAGGGTGTATCCATATATGGATGTAAACAATTGAATTTTACTGGTTCATTACGATGGGACTACACGACTAATTGCGAAATTCAAAGGCCCTCTTTTAGGGTTGAATGTTTTTGCTGTCCCTCACTGTGTAGGCCTGACATTCGTTCGGATGCATTCGTCTCGGGTCAAAGCCGACTATTCCAGCCCTCAGTTTCACGGCCAGACTCACTTATGCTCTCGCGAGGAAAGTTCACGCTCAAAATAATACAGGGTAAAAATGCTTTGCTTACAACGTACAGCTTCGAGAAGGTTAGGTTTTTAAAATATTCGTTTGATCACAAATCTTACCTGATGTTTAAGCGACGATGTAGTCTAGGATGATTCATGGTTTTGTTGAAATAGCTTATTAACTATGGTCTTGAAAAAGCCGCTAGGATTTTTTTTTTACGCATTCTCTTTCTTTCACACTCTTTTGTTACGCATGATAAATTAAGAAGCAAAACGCTTCGTATGAAATGGTGGAATCCCAACTACGTTGGCGTGGATCTTAGTCGTTTTTCTGGTGTATGTATTGTAAAATTGTAAATTAAGTCGTGTAATGCGATCACACACTTCCCGAAATGAGGTTTTTAGAAGACTGAAAGGCTGGCTATTTTTCGCCGGTGTTCCAAGCTTTGTAGTTTAGTTTTTAGTTGAGGATTTAACTGCCATGTAGAAACTGAAACAATTTGTTTCACAATCAACCTTCATAGATTCTATTTGATAAAACCTATTGCTTCCCTGTCTTTAGTCTTACCTATGTGTGTGTAAAAGCGTCGGTGGCGCAGTGGATAAGGCGCGGACTCTCAATCTGAGAGTTCCGGGTTCGAATCCAGCCGTGTACCTATGAGTTGTTTTTCAATTCAAGTACATTATCCGATTGCTTAACGGTGAAGGAAAACATCGTGAGGAAACCTGCATGTCTTGAACAGGCATGTGAAGTCCGCCGATTCGCACTGGTCCCGCGTGGTGTACTATGTCCCATACACTCTCTGTAGGAGAGTAGGTCTGTGCCTCTGCGGTGGGGACGTATATAGGCTGTTGATGATGTGTGTGTGTGGTGTGTTTGCTTGTTAGCCAATCGAGATGAATATTGGCATACACCTAGCCTAAGACACAGAAGGATCGTGCTACTATTTGTCCAGGTATATTCAATGGTTTCCTCAGTGAAGTCGCAGATCAACAAGTCATAAATAAAGAAAAGACAACGTTAATGATATCTATTTATTGATTTCATAATACAATATTGAAGTATCGATGAAGTGAGTGAGTATCGATAATAACAGTTAACAGGTAAATAAAATTTGTAGCAATAACAGCGTACTTACAGTAAGAACAATAACTTGCGTGACTAGTTAACAGAGAATGTTCCTTATCGTTCGACAATGGCGAAGTGGAAGCGAATGATTTATAGCTATCCCTCTCACTCAAATTAAGTATAACAGAGGTAGATAGCTGTTTGTTCGTTTAGCATTTCAAAGCTGACCTTCACGGTTTGGCAATCACGCTAAGTTATATTTATTGTCAAGACAATCCAAATATACGTTCTCTAAAATGTGGTGAGAAGGATTGGATCCATTGTGTAAATACCCAGTCAGTTCCATATTTTACCGTAGCTATATCCCTTTCCGACGCTCAGAAACGTCATTCTTAGCGACAAAATGGGACAGCGAAAAAAAGGAAAACCATGTTGCCAGTTGGATAGGTGGGTCTCTAAGATATTATAATGATATGAAACAACTAAATTGGAGTTGTCCATTAAACATTTTATCTGTAATGATCATGAATTATCATTACAAATACTTTTTGAATGGGATATGTATGGAATTCATCGAATGCCTCACTCTTTAAAATTATTAAAGTCAACCATTCCATTGTCATATCCAATAAATTAGGCCACATTCACTGAGAATGTGTGACAACCTTCAGCTAATTTTGAAAATAAATAAAATATATATTTATAGTAGAAAATAAACGCAACAACGAAACTGCGAGTATTGAATTTGACATAAAATGCATTTTCTGTTGATTGATAAAAACCAGAATTCGCTTTTAAATATGTACATAGAAGTTTTATGAAACCATAAAAACTTAGTGTCATTGATCGGTGCTAAATAAAAATGTCAATAAATTCGTAGAAAGCTAAAGTACGCCTTTGGTAATGTCAGAAAATACCAAACATTAACGTCGCTCTCTCAAACCTGGCCATTCCGAAGTTAACATCTTCTTAAATGGCGAACATTATTTGTTAACTAGTCAAAATGTCTAAAAGTAGATTTAGCTAATTTTAATACTGTATTCATTAACATTATAAATCAAATAAGTATTTCCGAAGTGGAAAAGCAATCGCAGTTCAATTTATCAAGCTTATCATGCAATTTTGAAGTTTGGATTCAGGTTCATAGATTTCATTGTCAAAACTACACGACATCACACCAATAACACCGATAAGGCAAAAATCACAATCTGTGCGTTCGACACTGTTGCAGCGATCAATCGAAACAATATGCGAATACACACTTTGACATCAAAACCTTTGCATATGGGAAAAATATGTTCAGACATTCCCAAAACATAAAACTTATTGACGATGTTTACTGAGGATATATCTGTACACGAACTGTTTGTCACAGAGGGGCTCTGAAAACGTACCGCACACGTACTGTAACTGTAACTGTAAACGCACAGAGTTCGTACCAGTGCCACCTATAGCAGCATTCAGCTGAGAGGACTACCCTTTATCAGCTGACCTGTCTACTGTTTTTTAAATTAGTATTTCTTTATAATTATAAACTAATATTTCCTCAGTAAACATATCAACTTCGGTGTAACACGCTGGTGCAAAGCAAGAAGATACCTTTTGTAATGTTCTATTTGCTAAAGAAACGTGACGTTAATTTTACTCCCAGTCAATGAAAGTACCAGAAATATTAATTTTAGTACCACTAGTACACAGTTACTGATACCAGAACCTCTGCTATTTCACTGTCGAAAAACGTCATGTATTTTTTAACAAATTGAACATTAATAATAAAATATTACCTTCTACTAAATACTAAAATTATTTGGTGTATTTATTGGCTATACTTTATATCGTGAATGAGAAGAAAATACTTATATCTCAGTGGCCATGGCCGCGACCACAAATTGATACTGGCAGTCTATATTGCGACCACAATGTGGTTATGACAAGTCAATGTGGTCGCGACCATAGCGAACTTCGAGATGCGAAGCGTCATCAATTTATGTTTTATTAATACAGTTTTCAATAAAATCAAAATACATTACTCAAAATAGTTTTTATTGAATATTTGTAATAATTTTCACAAAGTTTTATTCATTTTATTGTATAATATTCTTATACACTAAAATGTATACTGTATGTATGTAAACTGTTCTTGCTTACCTACTACAAATTGATTTTATTTCTCGAACTGTGAAGTGATAAAAAACATTTGATAACTGTGACACTTCACACCTCAGCCTCAGATAAACAGGTTTATATTCGTTTAAATCAACTGGACGTCAAAACCCGACGATTTCCTTAATTCTAAGTAGGGAATCACGGAAACATGATTCGATATGATTCTAAAAGTACTTAAATAGTAAATATTTATTCACTAACAAGAATTATCGACGCTTTGGCACTTAGGTCTTTGGTTTGTCGCTTAGACCAGTGACACACTGAGACGAAAATTATTTGCAAACAGTATGATTCTAAAAGTTAAACTTTTGATATATTCTTTTTTTATGGGGAGCATGGTGATCCATCCCATAACCTGTATTCTTATATATGCTGATAGCCAGTCTCTTAAATCACAACAAATACCACAACTCTGTTTATGTCATCTGCGGACATGAACTATGTAACTACATAAGTAGAAGGAAAAGAATATAATTCTATTTACAATTTTAAATGACTGACAGCGATATAAAAAATCAAAACAAAAGGCTATACATACAGGCTGCGTTAGCTTGCGATTACCTCTTTCGGCGACGTCCGAGAGTCTACCAAGGTGCAATTAGGCTTGCACAGCGGTCGTGACGTTCGAAGTATAAAACCGTATCGTAAGTTATGTTAAATTGAAAATTATATCTGTACTAATTCATGCACTCATGTTTATTCCCAGAAACATTTTAGAATTTCTTACTATTGAATTAGACTGTATATTACTGGTACAAATGCAAATTATAACAGAGATTCTTTTGAGCTGATGGCGCTCTGTGGGCCATAATGACATACAACACATAAATTACTTAAAAATTGTGTGAAATGTACACAGTAATTTTTTCGGTACAATCAGTAATATAAATAAACCGTACACTAGGGCGTTTAAATAAGCGACGTTGGACGTTGGTTCGAATCACGATAGCGTGAAATTCTTCTTATTTTTTTATTTAAAAAAAATTTTCTGTTTTAGTTACATAGTTGTTTCACCATCTTTCACCATGTACCCGCCATTTTTTAACATTCTGTATCTCAGCATGTCACTACTCTCGTCTTATATTTTACTCTGCGTAGCGTAACATACAGCAGTCTGAATAGTCTGATAGGTTGCCTTCCTCACGATTTGTCACTAATCGTATGCAAATCACAATTGTTATAGTGACATTCGGTCAAAACAGCTGCGCAATTTATAGGTCCCATATTTTTATTACTCATATTCAAAACTTCTTGATTTATAATCAACTTACTTTCTATTTAACTATTATGGATGTTAATGCTGATATTTAGAAAGTTTGTCTCAAAATTATTTTTGGGGTTCGATTTCATTTTGTACGAGTATTTATTTAAAAAACTGGTCATTGGACAGCCAGTGTTTCGGTTATTTTAATTATTCCGAAAACATCAACTAATAAGGTTTTATTTCAATTTCAGCTATTTTTAGTTCTTTCTAAATATACCGGAAATAAAACCTTATCCTAAATGTTTATTGTGCAACTGTTTTGTCATCCATTACACTATTTTTTTAGCCTTTTGGCTATCACTGACTTGTTATTTTAATCGTAAGTTTCCTATAAACTGACGGACATAATTTACAGTTTTTCTTCTTCAAAATGTTGATCCACTTTTAAAACATGTGCTTTAAGAAAAGTGCTTATACTTTAAGAGGTACTTTCACTATTTAATTATTGCTATATTAGTTGCATTTTTATTCATTTTTATTAATAACTTTGCAATTTCAATTTTTCAAATCTAATTGTATTATCGATAAGTAAATAATGCACTAAATATTACTAAATTCAAGACTCTAATTAATTCTTTAAAACTTTTTAAACTTTTCTTTATAAGTAATAAAATACTTTAACGACTATTGGTCTTTAATGAAATTTCACTTTTAAAGTACTATTATAATGTTAGAATGAGTGACTAGAAACATGCAAAACTTGATAGATGAAAATGAGCAACTTTCTCTTAAAGATCGATACCTATTAAAATTGACGCGAGTCTTACAATACGAGACTTTAAAAAAAAAGCCTTCAGAGTTTAAAACGGTATTATCTCAAAAGTAAGTTTCTCTCTCTCTTCTCAGTTGTCAGTTAAGAAGGTACTGCACAAATGTAAATTACAGTCTACTAAAGCCCGATCCTTGAACAAGGGCACACTCTTATTGAAATGTGATACAAATGCATAAATAAATAAAAGACACTAAATAACGTTTAAGACCTCTCACAAATATCAAAATTTTCTAGATGTCATTAGCGGCATGTATTGTTTATTAATTATTTATGTATTTGTATTCAATTTCAACAAGAGCGTACCCTTGTTGGCCTGTCTAACCTAAATAAGTCATTTATATGTATGTATTTAAATAATTCAGCGCATAATAGTAGTGATTTTAATTTCCAAAATTTCATGCAGTATCTTTTTAAAGTCACATTCATGTCGCAGATCGAAAAATCATCTCTCAGAGGTCTGTTTGGTCTAAAGAGTTCAAAATACTTAATGAAAATAATAATTGAGTTGTACCAGTTTCGCATTCATTTTTCAGCTACAATTAGACACGCCTAAAATGACCCAAAGTATCTGTTAGTCTCGGAATATACTATTTTAAAATTCGGTTTTCAATATCATTTTTAACGGAACCGATTAAATAATAAAGAACTCTATCAATAAACGCTATCTATTACGTTTTTAGTTTAATAGTTTCAAGCCTCGTATTGTAAGTCACACGCAAAAGCTGATTAATTTGCTATAATCTAAAGTCGGAAACCTTACTGTACAAGTTATTTGTCATTTAGAAATTACACTTTACCGTTTTCGTATGCGATAACTAATTTATAATCAGAAACATTCCACATTTCTTCAATCGCAAACATACACAAACCTCACAAATTCTTACAGTTTGAGGACACACCGACTAAAACATTCGTCGTTGTGATCTTCTTGTGAAAATATGCAACATTTAACGTGTTTAAAGATAAACGTTAGTTTTAGAGGAAATCCTCGGTGTGTCTCAAACTTTTTTTTCGATAACACATTAATTGTGTCAGGATTTACTACTAAGATCACAAAATTGACTAAAGAGCTATTATCAATTCCTTTATTATTCTCTAAATAATTTAAAAATGAAAAGCTGCAGCTGATTCTCATTGAACGGTAAATGTAAAATAAAGTAAAAATACATTTATGGTAACTTTTCATGTGACCCAAGCCAAAATATTTTAAAAATTTGCGAATATATTACATGCAAAGATTTTTTCTTGATTTTTGTCTCCCACTCTTAAGAAGCTTTTGTTTCATTTTTAGGGTTCCGTAGTCAAACAAGGAACCCTTATAGTTTCACTCTGTCCGTCCGCGGCTTAGCGGCGAGACCCTTACTACTAGAAAGCTGTAATTTGGTACGGGTATTACATATTAATCAAGAATAAAATCTTGAAAAATATTTTTTTAGGGTAGCTCCCGTACATGTAACGTGGCGATGAAATATTGTTTTCGTGTGTTCACCATGTTGTGGCGTATCGTTAAACAGGTCTTTTAAACACATGGGTGGTCTGGGAACACAACTTTTTGATTGAGGGATCTGTTTGCGAAATATAAACTTTATAGTGGCTTCACAGGTTAGCGAGTAATAGGCGACCAAATTATAAAATATACTTGAAGTGGTCAAAATTAAAATTTCACTCATTTTTTTAAAAGAAATAAAACCAGTTAAACTACGGAACCCTACACTGCGCGGTCGACATAGTTTTTTTCTTCGAAAACCGAGTTTTCTTCATTTTCGCGAGTCAAAACGCAATAAGTGAGTAAAAATTACTTAAAACTAAAAGGCATTAGATTAGGCATTTTCAATGCCTAACTTAAATTTCCATATAATACAAACATTTAAAAAATGATTTAAACAATTACAAATATTGGCTTATTCCCGTACGCACAACCGTATATATCAATGTACGTATTTTATGATTCTTTTCGCTTTATAAATACATATTACTACTGAAATAAAATGTAATTCACGTACAAAATCTTTAAGTGCTGACAAAAGCTATTACATACTGGTTATACACTGATAGTATGTAAGCAGTAAAAGCTTTATCATTTACTAAGCATACAAGTTATAAAATGGTAATTTAGGTGGAATCAAGTTGTACATAAGGGAATAAATCTCTCAAAATACAAACATAATTTTAAACAACATCGACTAATAAAACTGTACCAAAATCACAAGTGTAACATATTTTAAATAAATAATTCATTCCTCACAAGTCTACAACTATACCAATTCAAACCATTAAATATTAAAATTCTACTAGTAAAACAGTTCAAATCACAAAAGTCAAAACAAAACAATTCAAATCTCAGGAGTTCCCGAGTTAAACCACTCAAAACACAGAAGTTCATTAATAATACAATCCGAATCACAGAAGTTCACTAGTAAAACAATTCGTACCACAGAAGTTCACTAATAAAACAATTCGTGCCGCGGAAGTTCACTAATAAAACAATTCGCACCACAGAAGTCCACTAGTAAAACAACTCAGACGCAGGGATTGCCACTCCTCGGCAGTAACAGTATCTAGATATGGTGCCTTGTACTACAGGTTCGTTCAGGATGGGGCTCAAAGTATAACTGGTGTTGTCTTCTAATCTGTCTATAGTTTCTTTGTTATTTTTACCTGGAACAGAGAAGAATCCCTAAAATTTACCAACATACATCACCCTAAAACGTCTACAATTGGCGCAATCATACGCTGCAATTACCAGCTGAGACTTCTGAATCCAGCCACAGAAAGATACAGATAAATTTTACACACAACACTTTAACACCATGGTTTGAATTAATGTAAGTACCTATTTACAGAACTGTGCATATTATTTTAACAAAAAATATCGGACAAGCAAGATATTGCACATCGTTCTTTGGAAAGAGATAATCGGCGATTTTGCAGAGCGTTATGCTGTCGCGTCCAGATCCAAATATATAGAAAGCCTTTCGTTATCAGCTCCCAACATGGATCGCGACTGGGATTTGATGGACATGGGACAAATATATTTGTAGAAAGGTCGATGCGGATCTAAATATATTGTGTTCTCCTTAGTCGCCTTTTAAGGCAGCCATAGGATGAAATGAGTCAAGTTACGGAGGTATTACATACCAAGTGTACAACTCCTCGTCCCTCCACGTGTCTCAGTCAAGGTTCCCTCCGTTGCGGAGCCCCGCCTTGGTCTCCGGGGGCACCTGCTTCCTGAAGCAGTCATCCAGGAAAGTGGACATCGTTCGGTAGAGATGCTTCTTCACGCCCTCCAGGCTGTGTCCCTCGTCCGGGTAGATCTGAGGGTCACATCACAGCATATACATCATCGCATCGTCATCAGAGCTGCATCAGTCATGGGCAGAACGACACGTTGGATGTTGTTAATGCATAGGGATATGACCCTGCCCCTCGCCCTAATTTATACCCTAGGTCACCACATCGCGACATATTTTAGGGCCGGCATTGCGTGCACTACAGAGTACTGTAAGGTTTTCAAAATACGTCAATGGCAACACTGTTTAAGCTGGGCGATCGGCGGAGGAAGGAATTTGAAACGGCAGTTGAGGCTCAGTATAAAACAGAGCGATGACTCGCCCGGGGGCTCAGTTGGTTCTAGCGAGCAGGACCGAAAGGTTGTGCCGGTGGTTCGACAATAAGTTTAGATTTGTATGGTGCTAATAAGTTTTGTGAAGTTTCGATATTCGCTGTTGGTTGTTATTTCTGAGATCGTTTTACAGTACTTTGCGTGCACTAATTGCTTGAATGAATTACTGCAATAATTTCACCTGTTGTATAAATCATGAATGTTGTCGTCGAAGTCAATAAGTGTGCGGCCCTAATCTATGATCAGGCTGAGGGAGATTGTTTTTCTACGCCTTTTGGTCAATGCTTTCTCATCTCATAAACAGTACCAGAAAGCTCTGCCAAAGTTTATTTAGTTTATATTAAGTTAAAGTAATTTATTTGTAGAAATACAAGTAATAAACACAAACATGTCGATGTATGGTCCGGTCCATACATCGATCGCTATTTATTACTCTAGGACATACAAATAATGTGTTGATTTCGGTCGAAAAAGGTTTGCGCGTGTGTCATTTTGCTTTTGCTACGACTACAGCAATCTCTCCTCTCGCCATACCTCAGTTAAGTACACTAATTCAGAATGCTTCCATACCAAATTCCTTTCCTATATTCTTTTACATCGAATTCTTTCTATATCGAACAATTTCATTGTTAGCCGCCATACCCGTTACGCAGCTAATTGTCCCTATGATTGATTGAATTAGATATTACTAACTTCCGCCCGCGACTTTGTCCGCGTGTACTTCAGGATGTATTCTACTTGTTCGATAGGCACAGGTGACGTATATGACATATTATTATACAGCATAAGGTACAAAATAGTGTTTATTCTGTTACGTAGTCTAATAATTTAAAGAAACAAAAGAAATTTCAATATCTGACGTAGTACATTCAAATAGTCTTCACACCAATATTATAAACGCGAAAGTTTGTATATACGAATTTACATATTCTATGGTCGGTTGCTAGGCAACGCGTTTTTGTTATGCCAAAATTGCCCATGTAATCCCACTAATATTATAAGTGTGATTTTGGACAATTTACACAATATGTCTTTATAAATTATAGCCTATATGTTATTCTGATGTATAAGCTATGTTATTGTAAAGTTTCATTCAAATCCATTCAGTAGTTTTCCCTTGAAAGCGTCACAAACATCCAAACATCTAAACATCCAAACTTTCACACTTATAATATTAGTAGGATTATCGAACGACCTCATCGAGACTGATATCACGACATGTCTTATTCGTCGTTTCACCTCAAGGTAGAGTCCCCTCGAAGCAACAACGAATCAGACGAAGTTGGCCGAAGCTAGAACCAACTCTATCTTCTTTATTTCAGAGCCAGGTCATCATCAACAGCCTATATACGTCCCCACTGCAGGGGCTCAGGCCTACCGTCATACAGAGAGTGTATGGACCGCAGTCCTCCACGCGGGCCCTGTTCGGATTGGCGGACTTCACATGCCTGTTTAAGACATGCAGGTTTCTTCACGATGTTTTCCTTCACCGTTGTGTCAGAGCCAGGTATTCTTTCTTAAAAGTTTATGGTAAAATTTTAGTATGAAACCTTTACCGTCGATATCACACACACATACACATATCAGCTGTAAACTAGTATGATCTCACCTGTTGTCTAAATAAACTCCCCTGCTGCGCGAGCGACCTCGCTAGCGCCATCGTCTGTTGAACGTGGACATTGTCGTCCGCGGTGCCGTGCACTAGCAGCAGCATTTTGTCATGCAGTGCTGACGCTTGCTTCGTGACGTCAGCGTCCGCGTAGCCCCGGTAATTCCCCGTTGCATTAGGGAAGCCCATATACCGCTCCGCATAGGCTGATGCTGTTGAAGAGGGTATGATGTTATATAGATCCTATACTAGCGGATAGGAGCGGACGAATGGTCAACAGTAAAAATAGTTCTTGTTCTTCATCAATGACTAAACTATTTGCATCAGTGTAAGACACCAGTCTTGTTTAGGCATTTAAGATTTACATTTTAATGATTGTTTTGTTTAATTTGGTAGGTATTTGTGTACCGTTTGGGGAAACGGACACGGCGGTGGTGAAAGGCTATTTCTTTTTTTTATAAACTGATTTAAAAAAAATTTATGATAAAATTTTAGTGTAAATAAAAACTTCTTTTTAAAAGTCATTTAGAGTCCCAATCACACATGACGACACCAACACACAATGTGCGCGACAGTCAGTCTGTTCGCACCTTGAAGTATCCTTACGGGCGGGGAGGGGCTCGTTTGTTACGTCAGCGTTTCAGGCGTTTCTTTGAATTCAAACTACTGCTTTAGTGCTTATGTATACCGTGCCGTCGTTTACGGCTCTCTAATCAGCGACGTGCCATTTTCATACATTATGTATGTAAACACATTGAAGATGCGTCTAGCAGAGGTACCACGCGCGCACTATGGCAGTCTGATTGCCGTGGCATGTAACAGAGGTACCGGCAACCATGGCCTGTCCTGACTGTTGCACCATATATATGTCGGTATGGTTATCACACAACAAGGATGAACAAGGACGCTTAACAGAGTCTCGGTACGGCGGGCGGTGAAAGATGATAAAATCAAGGCAGATGGAAAGCAAGCCCGCGCCGTAGCAGGCGCGTACCGAGGAACTGTCTCTCGTTTTACAGTATCTAGTTGATTCGCCAACAATTGGTGTTATAGTAATGTTATGAGTAATTATCAATATTGTGAATAATTGGACATTATATGTGTTAACTGCTCTGTTTGTGATTATTTACCTAAACTGAATAATAATTATGTCTAATCATGAACATTGCCGGTCCCCTGATCCGTTATATATATAATCTGCGTGTCACTGACCGTAGTACCGCCACCGCACGATGGGAGTGATGGCGACGCCGCAGTGGAACACGTTGAGGGTGCTGGCGAGGGCGAGCGCGGCCAGGAACCCGCCGTGCGCCACCCCGTACACCGCCACGCGGCGAGCGTCGATGAAGTGCAGCGAGTCGCGCAGGTACCTGACCCGATCATCATTCAAATAAACGTTCCGGTCTGGCTTTCGAAGTTAGAACCTGTCTTTATTAGCTCGAACAAAAATCAGCATATACAAATCTTCGCCTTCAACAAAATGATAAAAGATTGAAAAGTTTATTGTCTGCACACACGGTTACACAAGGTGTAATTTTAAAAAAAACCAAGCGTGATGCCGCTTTACATGGCTTGCAATAGTTAACAATACAATACTGTAGCTTTAATTAAGTAGCAATAAATGACTCGTTCCGCGAATGTATGTCGCCAAAGCCTGGTCTTGTACACTTATAATTTTAAAAGGACATTATCAAAGAAAAGTGATTCAGTTACCATTTTTCTATATTTTGGTTTAGTTTATTTGTAAAAAAAACATATAAAACGCACGGTACCGGTAGGACTTGACGTTGAAAATAAAGATGGCGTCAATAAAATGTCATTTGACGCTGTCACTTAGAACAAAAAGAATGATTTAGCGCGGAACAAGCGATAGAGAGGCACGATAGGCTTAAGCGTTCAGCTTGTAACGCATCTTTTCTTACGGCGTAAAATTATCGTTCGTAAACAGACTTTACAGACAACCAATTTTTTTGCTTCAAATAAGTGTAGATTTCTCTTTAAGCAAAGCTCTATTGAAACTATAAAATGTTTAATATCGATTGACACTACAGATCGTCAGTTATACGGCCGTGTGGTATTATTGATTTCAGAATAGGACCACAAAATGCAATTAATCTCGCCAGTTTTAAAAGGCGTCCACGGGATATGGTTCATCAACAGCACCTTACTGCATCATATCCCATTTCAAAAAAGGTTTATTCGCTGTTTCGACTTATGCAGCTGATGGTAATACTCACTCTGCCACCTCCAGCTGGTCGGCCAGCTCCACGGTCCCTAGGCGACGGTGCAGCGTGTGATGCGCTCCTAGTCCCCTGCCCCCCGCGCCCCGCGCATCCACCGCGGCCAGCACCGCCCCCGCGCCCGCCGCTAGCGACCCCCAGTCCAGACACCAGCGCTCCGTCACGAGCTGCGTTCCTGGTGCCCCGTGTCTGTTTACATAGGATATTACAATATTAGGTTACTTGATGAGCACGCTTGCATTCTATACACTTGTTGTCACTCACCATCAAGATAAGCAGAATAATTTTTACGCAGATTTTCTGGATAAATTAATCAAGGTGATGATTCTGATAACTCCCTCATGATGATTCTTAACCATCTATTCTCTATACAGATCTCGCAGAGAGTTCTGAGGGAAAGTAACTAGAGAATGTTTTTTTTGTCATTGAAGCAGATTTAATCTTTCTGACAAGACCTTGGAAAAATAATAAAAAGTTTTCTATAACACTCTATGTGTAAATAGACTCAAATATTGAATTTATACGAGCAGAAAATATTCGTGTAGTTATTAAACTGAAAGTAAAGTAGCCCATAAGTGGCCAATTATCAGAAAACAGTTGTGGTTCTTTGTTATAGAACAATTTACCTTCCAAGCCGCCAAGCATTCTCGAGTTAATTTCAAGATACGGCGAATAAAAGGTACGAATAAAACAGCGAGTTGTATGGAATAAATGATATTTTCGTGAATAAGCGATGTCCAGCCAGTCACGTTCAATCGCTTTCATCTTCGTTCTGATTACGAATATTGTAGTACGATATCGGAATAGCAAATTGGGTTCGTTGCTCAGCGGAAATGAGACATCGGGATGAAAACTCGATTTTGAATGAATGCAATTCCATGAAACCCTCACATTTGGGTCGAGCGAGATAAAACTACTTGTTGTGTATGTACAAAAGCACACCAAGGCTGACGGCTGTGTTCCGGATATTGCAAACGTTGATGGCATATGCAAATGTTTGCATACAGCCATTACGCAGAAACATTCCCAGTAGTGTATTTGCAGTAATAATCTACTGTTTCGTTCAGATATGAAAGGTCAAGGAAAGCAGATCAAGCGGCTCAATAGCTTGATCCTTCTGGGTGCTCACGGTTACCATCCACCGACGGACAAAAGACCCAAGTAAATTAAAGCTTGAAGAAAAAATATGATCAAGATCTCGATCCGTAAACAATGAAGAATCTGTATCATAGAGTGCTCTTCACGCTTTATTGCCCGTGGTACTACCAAGCCCGCCAGTAGTAAGATGGGAAAACTTTCTAACCGTAGTACTATTAACACCTTTATAATATATTTTTAGGGTTAAACCTTTAGTTCCTTCAACAGAACCTTTCCGTAAAGTATCATGGCAACAGATTGTTGTAGGAAGTAAATTTTTAAGGTTCCGTATCTCAAAAGGAAAAAACGAAACCCTTAAAAAATTCTTGGCCGTGTACTGGTAGTACAACTGGTAGTACCACTGGTTGGATTGGTTTGCACTTGGCCTTCATCTCATCTGACGGTAAGTGATGATAAGGCGTTACGATAAGGGATGGTAGGCGTGCGTTAATGAGGCGCTGGCTCTGATAGCTTTCATAGCGGAACACACAAATTGGCCGCAGATTTAGGTAACGTAAGGCGGATATAAAAATGCCGTACCACCAACCAAATCGAGTACCGTCTGGGAATTGAACCCGGTACTTCCAGATTGTTAGTCCAAGCGTGTGTCCACTAGGACACGGAGGCGGTTAAAATACTAACAGTCTTATCTTTATGCCACTTACACTTTAAGCACCAGGGGATACTTGGTGACCTCGTCTTCCCTGAGCCCCGGAGGTAGCAGCAGCCGCACCCGGGCGGTGTGTCCGCTCGACAGCTGCACCGAGAACGTGCGAGGAGTCGGCAGAGCTATTCCAGTCAACCGCTCCTGGGTAAACAAACCAAACGGTAAGTGCATGGCAATTATAAATAAATGAGTGAAGTCAGTTGAACACATAAGAAACTGCCCTACCATTGACTATGCTTAGTTGTCTAAGCGTTAGACTTAGACGCGCAACACATGCATAGGGTTCCCGGGTTGAATTCCTGGTGAGGACATTGTTAAAAAACGTTTGTGAGACTTTCCCAGTTTGTTTAGGACATTGCAGGCCTTGCAGGAATCACATGATTGTCTGAACAGTAATATGATTCCGTGCTTCGTTAGTCACGTTAATCCGTTGGTCCCGGTTACTATCTACGACAGGTAGTAGCTACATGAGACATGTCAGAGGACTGTGGCGGATCAACAACTCTGACACTAGGGTAGGTGAGGTCGGTTATAGACCTTACAGCCTACACGATAACATGAGAATTTACTAAACCATATTCGATTTTAATTGTAATTAACTATCAAGTATAACTTTTATTCATTTATATTCTGTAAGTTTTTACATTTCTTCAATTTAAGCCAAAAGGCATAGCAGTGTGTTGTCGAGCTTTTTGAATTTATTTCAATCAGAATTGTAAGATATATATATCACCATTCCAAGTAAATCAATTTTCTCTTATTACAGTTTTCTTTTTCCTATTTTTATCAATTTCTTTTCTCATTAACATGCGGGAACACTGACAAACGCAAGTCAATATAAAAACAGAATCGTCATTAAAAACGAAATTAGCATAGGTATAATTTCCTCGGCGTTTATACGTCAGCGATGAAGCTGGCGAGGCAGGGACGTATTTACGTGCAGACGAGCGTATAGTCCTATTCGAGCCCCTCTGGTTATTTTGGCCCGCACCAAAAAGAGACTTATTAGCCTCATCTTTTTCATTTTTACTTAAATCATAGAGTAATATTTATTTTCAATGTATATAAAATACTGTAGTGTGGCAACCTACGTTCTCTTCATCATATAACACACATGTAGCCATGCCAACCTATGCCTACACACACACTTGCATCGAAGAATAAATTTATCCATAAAAGTGTACAAAATGTTTTTCCTAAATCTAATTGGCTAGAATATTTGATCTAGTTAAATACTAAAGCGTCTGCAGCTAAACTAAGTTTAAAAACTAGTATTTTAGCATAAAGTGCCTACCCTTAGAAAAGCAGACGGAACGTCTAGCCGCCATTATAAAATGGATCAATTAACATGCAGTAAGCAAAACCACTTATTCTAAGTTCCACAGCACTGTGGAAGTGAGTCCTCTCTGTGTGTAAGGTGAAACTGTGAGTGTGTGGTGTGAGAGGGTGTGTAACAGTAATAGGTTTTAATTGGTTATGTCAAACACAAGGTAAGAGGTAAATTTTTAAGAAAGGTGAAAGCTTTTTTTGAGATTGGAAAGGTCTTTAACTAACAATATTCAGAAGTTCTTCAGTTTTATCGTAACTTAATGATTTCAACCATAGTGAAAGTTTCTATTTGCAAAGCCTGTTGTTTAGTGGGAAAATATCAATGATACTAGCGGCCCGCCCCGGCTTCGCACGGGTAGACATTTATTTTTTAAACATTTTTGGATAAGCGTAAATGTATTTTCAGCTTCATATCCCTACGCGACCAACGTCCCTGAGAAAAATGGTCTTGACAGACATAACACCAGAAGGACAAAAAAGTGATTCAGTTGTTAGTTTTATGAAAAATTTCGTAAATTAATTCAAGCGGTATTTTGTGGCTTACAGACAACCGACCGCGAGGGGTTGAGTTGGTGTTTAAAATGGTCAACTAATTTTGACGTTTCTATGAATTTTTGGTGTTAAGGGAGTTGGTCTGAAACCCCACACAGGTTGTTTGTTGTTGGCGAAACTACTTGCTAGAGAAAAAAAGATATCCATTCAGGTGAGATTTTTGATTGGTAAGGTTTGGCATTGTAGCTAAAACGCGGTAGCTGCGCTAGCGAAGCGAGCGGTTTTTTCTTTAAACCACGCTTTATTTAAGATGAATTACATAGACATATATTTATTTCATCATCATCATCTACCTATATACGTCCCCACTGTATGAGCTCAGGCCTACTCTCCTACAGATAGTGTATGGGGCATAGTCCACCACGCGGGCCCAGTGCTGATTGGCGGATTTCACATGCCTGTTCAAGACATGCAGGTTTCCTCACGATGTTTTCCTTCACCGTCAAGCATTCGAATAATGTACTTGAATTGAAAAACGCTCATAGGTACACGGCTGGATTCGAACCCGGAACCCTCAGATAGAGAGTCCGCGCCTTAACTTCTTATTATATACCGCACAAATTAGCATAAACGCTATTTTTGAGACTTTAAATTATTGCCAAATCCAAAGAAAAAAATTTTAATTTTAGGAAATTCTGGTTTTCCGATTTATTCCTATGGTTGCGCTGTAAGACCTTGCTTCTTGTCAAATTTCAAGTTCTAGCTCAACGGGACGTACCCTATAGGTTTTGGTTTCTTTCTTCTTGCATTTTGTATGGAAATGGTCTGAAATACAGCTATATCTTTTTATTGCGTTGCCCTAGAAACTTCATTTTTTCACGGGTCCAAAGGACCTCAGATTCGCATTAATTCGATATTAATTTCAACTTGATACCTTCACGCGTTCCAGAGAAAAAGGACCTTGACAGACAGACGGACAACATAGTGATCCTATAAGGGTTCCTTTTTTCCTTTTGAGGTACGGAACCCTAAAAAGCAGCCGAGTGCGCGTCAGTCCACGCGCAGTGCAGGGCTCCGTAGTTGCTCGGAACAATAAGTGCCGGTTTGGATTTAATGTTAATGAATTTTTCAGATTTTTAAAAGCACCAGTTTAGCAGATAGAGGGGAGGGGGACGCTCAACTCGGACAAAAATTCTTACTTTCAAGCGTAATATTTCAACGATACCCCACACAATGACGTGACGTGAAAAAATATTTCATCCCCAAGTTTTTTTATTCTACAACCACTTTGCTATCGTGATACCATGTATACCCATACCAAATTACAGCTATTTAGTAGTCAGGGTCTCTGAGCTAAGCCGCGGACAGCCAGACGAACAGAGGGATAGAGTGAAGCTATAAGGGTTCTTTATTGGACTAAGGAACCCTAAAAAGGTACCCTTAAAGGATCACTTTGTTGTCCGTCTGTCTGTCAGTCAATACCCTTTTTGTCAGTGTATACGTAAATGTATGCGTAAAGGTATCAAGTTGAAATTAATATCAAGTACTCAAGTCTGCAGTCTCTTAGATTTGTGAAAAAATCAAACTTCTACGTCAACACAATAAAAAGATATGTCTGTTTAAGCCGCACTTTTAGACAATTTCCTTAGAGAATGCAAGAGAATCAAAACCTATAAGGTATTTCCCGTTTGACCTAGAATCCTGAAATGTGGAAAAAGCAAGGTCTCAGCACATCACAACCATAGAAATTAATCTAAAACCATACTTTTATTTATTTATATAACACAGTGAAAATAGCTTTTTGATGTTCTTGTTCTGTTGATTATTCATAGTTTCCGCAGCACATGCGATGAAAGACATTTTACGGCGTAGCACGTGGTGGACGACCGCTGCAGGCTGTATCCACTGTCTACTCTTCTTTCCCAGGAGATTTAAAAGAACCGACTAAAGGCTTTCTTAGGCTGCGACGCAATAATCACCTGTACATTCGTTGGCAGGCGCCTCGACCAAATAAAACGTACAAAATCGTCGGGTACGCTCGGACCGGCCAAACTTTGTAGGTGCCGTAAGAATTTGTGCTGGCTTGCGCTCCCCGATGTCTTCGTGCGTGAGTAGCTGGCGCACTCGCTGCTCTTGCGATGAAGACAGCCGCGGAATCAGTTCCGTTTTAACTTTGTCATAGTTGTTCGCACCGGGAGGGTTTTTAACTATATCTTTGTTTTCTGACAAGTATTTGAACTCAAGATTCGATATGACATAATTGTATTTGCTGTCTGCGGTGATGCTGGCAAGCACGAACTGTCCTTCCAGCTGCGCGAACCAAAGCGCTGGCTCTTCGGGCCAAAATGGTGGCACTTTCACACACACGGCTTCCACCGTCGTTGTAGGTTTAATTTCCATGTTCCCCTCCGTCATTTTGAAGTTTAAAACAATCCTGCTAACCGTGCTTGCTGAAGAATATTCTGCGCTCGCATACAATGTTCGTTCGCTCATGTTCGCTCCACGGCAGGCCCCGAAACACGCACGTTTCTACTCGGTTGCACGTCGGACGCACGTCAGGTGCACGTGGAGGACGACCGCTGCAGGCTGTCGCGCAGCGGGCGTATCCACTGTCTACTCTTCTTTCCGGGGATATTGAAAAGAACGGACTAAAGGCTATGGTTCAACAATAATATATTTAAGACAGCCGTTGTTTTTCGTAGTCATAGTTACAGATCAACTGACAGCGCTCGGCGCGCGTGCGTGGCGTGGCGCAAACCCGCCATAACGGCAAAAAATATTACACCTTGGTTTACATTACTGAAGTTTTAGTAATGATCTCTAATTTTTTCTAAAAATAAATATAGCCTATGTCCATCAGGGATAATGTCGGCTTCTAATGGTAAATGAATTTTTCCAATCGGTCCAGTAGTTTCGGAGCCTATTCAATACAAACAAACAAACAAACAAACAAACAAACAATCAAAACTTTCCTCTTTATAATATTAGTGTAGAAGTGTAGATTATTAATTTTTTAGACCCAAGAAACTATAAAAACGACGGATAAAGGTAGTTTTAGTACTATTAGATCGTTGGCACACGTCATATTTCCTACGTTTATTTAATTTTTTAAGGCGTTAGGTAAAAGGTTTAGGTGTACGCGAGCTTGCAAGCAATTCCTTCCTTTATTTGTTTTATGCTTAAACAATTCATTGGCTTTTCTTATAAACATCACTTCGTTTACTGCTATTTAAGTATTATCATATTTTGAGTGTCGCTTCTGTGCACACTTCTTCATTGATGTGCATAGATGTAATAACTGTATTTTTAAGTTTTCTATTCATCATCAACAGCCTATATATATCCTCACGGTAGGGGCTCAGGCCTACTCTTCTACAGAGAGTGTAAGGGCCATAGCCCACCACTGCGGATTAGTAGACTTCACACACGCCTTTGAATTTCTATTACGAGTGTGCAGGTTTCCTCGCGACGTTTTCTTTCACCGAAAAGCCAATGGTCATGATTATTATCATTCGAACATACATTCCAAATAACAAATTGAAACTCATTGGTACGAGCCAGTATCGAACCCAGACCTCAATTGTTTAAGGACTGACGCTCTACCCAACTGAGCTACCGTGGCATGTTTTTTATTATTTGAGTGTATTTATGTTTTTTAAATTTTCTTTTATATGGTATGTCCCACAGAAAGGTTCATCTGAGGGTTCACTGATCCTAACTACGGCCCTGCGGCGAGGGGCTTTTGTTGTCGCTATCGTCTCATTAACATTATGAATAATGAATGTTGTTCTCATTTATCATTTGTATTATATCAGGCACGTTGTTTCTTGTCCTTGCGTTTGTTCCCGGCCGCGCTGTATGTCGGGTGAGTCGGCAATCTACCTATTTACTTACACGAGGCTTATATAGTTGTACGTATACATAACTTGTTTCTGAACCAAGAAAATTTCCAGGGGTTTGATAAAGCGACAATTCGTAATAAACTGACATGCCATGTCATTTTCGTCCATACTGCCCGTTGATTGGTCGAAATGTCGAAAATGGCTGACATTTGTCAGTTTATTACGGATTGTCGCTTTATCAAACAAACCCCTGGGGTGAATTCACTAAGGAAACATCCTTAAAACATCACGGCTCGAGGATTTAGCTAACGTTATTCGATAGTGATCGTTGTTGTCTAGGAAACTAGAGGCTTGTATGGATGGGTCCTTAGTGAATTGAACATAAATATCTTACTTCTCTAAGGCCATAAATGTAATGTGTTTTTGTTTTTGGTATTGAAGTTGATATATAGTTGTAAAATTATTTATAATTATAAAAGTTCTCGTAGGGTTTCTCTAACTTCAGCACTGCATCAGCGGTGAAAACATTAGACAAAAATGTCAAATATATCGATGATGGGCGAAGAGACAGATGACACAATTCGTCGGGAAAGTGTTAATTACTTGAAGCGTCCTACCTTCACCGCAGTGTTATTCTCCAAGTGTACCATCAGCCTGGGCTCTGGTAGAGCGGTCTTGAAGAGGCTGGCGGTCGGAACTCCTGGCCCGAGGCACTCCAGCACAAAGTACGCCGACGATGGACTAAAGTGTGCCTCGTGGAAGAGGCATGGCACGTTCTGTATCGGCATGCCTTCTGTTGGGAAACATTCAACGCACTTCGTTTATTTTACGTCAGCTAGAAGCTTTAACAAAACACCGCCAGTCATGTATGTCGTAATAATGAGATATAAGCATCAAGACCCTTGCCGTAGCATAAGAATGCGCGAACAAACTATTCTTGTCGTTCTACCAGTACAAAGTCAACGTCAACGTTTTGCTTATAACTTTATCGTGGGCACAGCCAGGGAGTATGTATATTCACACAAAGCTACAATTTGGGCGTATTTAAGTCGATGGTGAATATGCAATTCTAGACCAACGCGCACCGTCGTAGGCCACATTGTCGCTTACCATCAGGTGAGAGCGTGACCAAGGATCGATCTATTCACAGTAAAAAATACCGTCTGTCGGACTGTCGGATTCTCACAGTACTAGTTGTTCTGGAATGAACGATCTTTTTTCGTCCCGCAATCCCATGTTTTTCGTGTTGCTCCGGGAGTTTAACGACTCTTTCGGGTATAACCAGAGAGATTTAAATATAGTTATAGGTTATAGAGCGGTCATTGGGAAACGTTTCATAGAAACATTTTGAACTCAAAAGTCAAATGTCTTGTATGGCTGCGTGACGTGATGTGACACTAGATTGAGTAACTTATTACCAATTGGTAATAAGTTTATTACCAATTGGTAATAAGTTTAGGATCAAAATGTTTGTTTGCTTTGTCCGGTCTATTAATATTAAATGTCTTTGGGTATAACGATTATAAAAATTCAATAAGAGTGCGCGACCTTTGATACCTTGGAGTCTGATATATAGAAAATTTAGCCGAACCTGGCTTAAAATTACCAATATTACATTGGCACCTATTTACCAGTATATGATGCAGTACTAGCTAACAGAGATACCAGGACGATCTTCTTTCTTCTTTTTCGAACGCGTCAATCCTAATAAATATCTTTGAGTATGTCTCAATTACACGAGTGTGTAGATGACAATAACACTACCTGGATGTTTTTTCTTCTTTTTCTTGACCGGTGTCGGTGAGGTCGGCATCTCTTCGTCCATCCAGTCACTGTCCCACGTGCTGTCTCCTGACGACGCCAGGTTGCCGTAGTACTCCAGATTTATAGATGGTGACGGCTGAAAGAAATATTGACCAGCTCATTTGATTGTAGTATAGAAGTGAGGTTGAGTTTGAAATTTGAACTGGATAATCATCCTGAAATTCAGTATTCAATGCTGAAAACGAGAACCGCTATAAAGAGTTTTCTGCCAGCAGCAAAATTCCAAATACCGTTCTGAGGCTAGTTTGTTTTTCGTCATGTTTATCGGCGTATCGGCGGTGAGTTTTAACTACATAATTACATAGGTTCTGTTGTGACGTTTGCCCTTATAAAACCGTAGAGTTTGACTTGTTTCACAGCTTATTACAAAACCATTTATTTTTACTCTATTACTGGCTGATTGGGGTCTGCTTATCCTGAGTTCTATTGAAACTGTTTTGAGTGTTGAGGAATACTCTCATACTGCTAGACAGACCTACTTCAATTACTCTCTCGGTACTCAATTCCTTAATTGAGTTTGAAAGAATTGAGTTGAATTCTCCTGTTATAATCATAGATATTTTTCAATTAGAACACAGCTTATGTAACGCTAGTACTTATCTAATAAAAACATTTTGAATGGTACGTACATCTACCCATACCTGTGAGTTACAAGTGACGCAGTAGGGCAGCTTCTGGGGGGAGCCGGGCCGCGGCGCCTCCGATGACACTCTGTACAGATGCTGCTGCCCTGGTTTACCTTCGGGTATTCCCAGGTAGTATCTGACAAAAGAAAATTGAAATAACCTTGCATACAGTTTATATTGACTGACTTATCGAAATATCGATATCAGTGACTTATCGACTATCATACAGAGACACTCAAAGCACAGCTAAATGAATTTAAGTTGTTTTTGTATCTGCATATTTTAATTTTGAAGATTGGTTTGTGTGCTACCAATAAATTCCGGAACTTTGGACTAGTGTTTTTCTTCAATCCCTCGGACATGGAAGCTCGCAACATTACGTTGGACATTTTTTCCTATTCACTTGAATAAAAAATAACTTCTGTTTTATTCCAATTAGTATTTTCTTGTAAAATGGGAGTTGTTCTTGTTTTGAAGTCGTTAAAGCTGAGTGTTTTCAGTAAATATTCCGAGAAATCTCTTTAAAATATCAATTTATTCGGGACAAATTAATTCGGTGGATGAATGACACAATCTGACCAGAATCTAGGCTACCTTGCCCTGAATGTTAGTTGAACCGACGACCGACGACGTCGCTACCCGTGAGATATGAAACTAGGACGAAGCTCACTCATTTTAAGCTTTTAGTAAGTCATGCTCGTAGACGATTTTAATCATATTGAAATTGTAGGGCAAACGATCCAACGAACTCTAAACGGGCCACACTATAAAAGGCAATGAGTTAGATGGTTTACAGGTAAGACAGGAATATACTGGAACGCTAGAAGGGAAACCATATTAAAGAGATGGGCCGCATCATATATATATATATATATTACTGCTATAAACATTCCCCTGGGGAGGCTTGGTGATTCTGACAAATCCCCACATACGCATTAACTATGTTTGCGGAGGCGTGAACAGATGGTTTTAGGGCTATTCTGAGAAAGAAAAATTTAATAAATCAAGTTTAAAAGTTTAAAAAAGTTTTAAAGGCTAACTACGAGGGAGACTCATGTCTAATAGCGGACTAATGCAGCTGATTACAAGTATTGTCGTCTATAAATTATCTATTGGCTCTTTGAACGAATTCCAACCGTCGATCTCCCACTATTGTGGGCTAAAATTCCAAAGGGTCTGGGACATTTTATAAATTCACGTCATACAAATCATGCTACAAAATATTTTAGGAGATAATGCTAGAAACGAGCTCCTAATGTACCAGGGTCTCATAAACTTACATGTGCTGATTCGCATGGTCCCACGCTAGCAGCCGCACTACGTCGAAACTGCCGTGCGTCAATGGTAACGCTCTTGGGCCATGCGCGTTATGCTCGGCTCTCACTATGTGGCGGAATAGACCAGCTGGACCGTCTCTGATAGGGGCCAGGGTGACCAGGGCTCCGCCCCCCGCTGACCAGAGAGGAGCTGGCGCTGACTCTACCCAGCTATCGGTTCCTGATAATATCCGGTACACCTGTCATCAAGAAGGAACAATGTAACTAAGAAAAAAAGTATTAGGGTAACATTATTCATGAAGGTTCTCCTTACTTTTTTATATTAGAAAGAAAAAGACATGTAAAAGTACCAGGGCAACATGCACATTAAGGTGATTTGATTACCTCTTGGCAGTACCACATAGGGCTCTTGCACACCGATACGACTGAGAGATTCTGAGTCCTTGTGAGCCACACCACGCAAACTTCTGTCAGGGACACCCATTGAGCGCTTGTGAAGTAATAGTCCCTGGAAGAAATATAATTTAAGTCCATAATCCTCCAGTAAACAATAGATTTTAATACTGGTTTTTTAAGTAGCTCACCCTTCTTCAAGTATGACTTTAGGCGGCGATAGGTGTCTAGTTCGTATGTGTTTTGGATCGGCAATGTCTGCTACTGTCAATGTCACTGTAGGGTTGTTTGTGCCTGGTTTGGGGTATCTCACACTTCTGATTTCTGGATATGTCTGGAAAAAATTTAAATTTGTATTATAATATAGATAACATTTTACTGCTTCCTAGACCTAATTGCTACACGCTTGGACTAATCCAGAGGTCCCAGGTTCGATTTCTAGTGGGGGTACCTGTGGTTACGTTTGTACATTCTAAATCAGATTTTTTATTATTGTCTAATCTGCAGAGTTATTGACTTATCATGAAAATTGTACGTAAGATACTTTTCCCCTCCTCTATCTCCAAAGTTCCCAAAGTAAAAAATCGGGACGGGAAATTTGTATAAAAAGAAGTATGTATTACTGTAAGGAAGGAGGGAGGTAGCTTATTATATATTACAGTTACCTTTGCAGGGTCATCGGTGTCCAGGGTGGATCCGTACCAGGGATACTTCTGTTCATGGACCAGGCTGTCGTTGAAGGTCGCGTACAGCACCATGTGTCCATCAGCCGACATCCACAGCGCCGAACGAGACTTGAGTATCTCCTCTGCAACAACAGACATGGATTTATATATAACAATAAAAGTTCAAAAAGAACTAGAAACCGACTTCAATTTTTGAAATGAAATGAAAAAATGTTTATTGCATCATCTACTTCCAATTAATTTAAAGGTTTTGGGGTACTCCTTTTAAGCTAAGGATAGCTTGTATTAGGAGACCCCGCTCTTCTATAGAGTATACAGATTATTGTCCTAAAAGTCTATTTTTTTCTAACTACAAGTTTTATCATGGATGCCATTGTCAGAACTTGACCAAATTGAGGGTCCACACGGACACCACCTTTCAAATAAAATAAGAATCATCCAAATTGGTTAACCCAGTCAAAAGTTTTGAGGTGACAAAAAAAAAACATACCCGTCGAATTGAGAACCTCCTCCTTTTTTCAAGTCGGTTAAAAACTATGTATTCTACCAGCTTTAGTTATGGTGGACTTTGTAAGCACACACTAGAAGAAATCTCTTATTTGTTTATTATTTGGACATGAACCCAACCTCGTCAAAACAAATTGTGGCCCTGGCTTTAAACCAGGGTCTCTCTGTCGAGTCATTCATAAGTTCATAAATAGATATAAAAATAGTGCATAGACCATGCACTCGAGCCTCTGACGTCACGCTGCACCTCGAACACTGCATTACACCGGTGTTCTACGTCAATGTACATTGCAGCGTGCAGCGTGCCAACGCACAGGATGATGTTTAAAGAAAACCGTTTTATTTTAAAAACAAAATACTCGTTCATTTTCACACGCAAATTAAATGTATTTTAACGTAAGTGGCAAGCAGTGTCGCCTCTTTGCAATTGACAGGTGCGAAAAACGAGGGTGTTTATTTTTGCTAAAGTGATTTCGTTGACAAAGTTTCATACTTAATTTCTTTTACCATAATCTTTTAAATTATGATACTTGACTTTGTGCAGTAATTATCTATTATTAGTAAGTATTTTTGCACAGTTTTTCAGCTGCGTAACAGTTATTGTGGCTGATATTAAAGTTATACAGTTAATTAGTTAAAATCTGTTTTTTTGTGGGTTTTTAGAGATTGTGTTTTGTTTTAATAAATATACTGCGAAAGTTAAAAAAGTTATACATTAACGATATTCAGTTCCCAAGACTATAATGCTATCTCCTATTTTAGGTAATTACTTATTAAAGCCAGTTATTCTATTTTGAAAGACTATGGTTAAAGTTTGTATAGAAGGATTCTGAGAGAATTCCCGCTAAGGCATATTCAACTTAATAAAATTCGTTGTTGGTTAGAGAGTGTACTAGTTTGACTCATGAGCTTTTTAATGTGTCGTTCATCATACTTAGGGCCTTGGGATGGAAGCGTGCTGTCCCAGAAGCCCCAATTGAAAAGGTAGGGAATTTTTGGTGACGTTTATGTTTTCATATATATTTCATTCACTCAAACACGAGTGAATGAATTAAGGATTAATTTGTGTTTTTTAGTTCAGGTCAAATATACAACAAAACTTTGTTTAACATTATATTTTTAAAGCTAAATATTAAATTTAACATAACATAATTTTACTAAAATATCCTGTAGTCGACAGTCAGTGAAAAATAATAATTTATCAAGTGTATGTTGAAATATCACCCAAGTTCAAGTCAATATATACTCGTTCTATTTAATAAGCTTGCTACATGAAACGGATATTAAATTTTAATTCATTCAATCACTCAGCTACGAGTGAATGAATGATTAATTTTACGTGGGTGTCCAGTGGGAAGGGAAGCCAGCTGGCAAGTCATAAAGTAGTCATACCTTCTAGTAATACCTCAAGTTCATGTGAATATCTAAGTTGGTACTAAAAATACCGCTAAATCCGGTTTTCCGCCAACAGATGGTGACGTAGCTGTTTGCTCTTCAAAATTAATTTCGTGTATAATCTCCTTAGACCGTACTTTCACTTGCGCGTGACGTTTGAAGGGAACGAAAATTAAATTACTTTCACGAGATCATCTTTTTATTATTATGTTATAGGATTTGCAATAACGTAACTTATACCGCAGAAAAAAAGTCGATGAATTGTGGCATGGGGCATAAATTTCTTCTTGAACACATCGGCGTTTTGCTCTATGAGCTTAAATACTTCTTGAATTTCGGAGGGTTGCGATTTGACGAGCATTTCCCAGGGTTTGATTTTGCCCAGGGACCGGTTTCTTTGTCGATACTATTACTATAGGTGAATATAAAATCTAGATAATTATTTAAAACAAAGCTACTAACCAGCTAACATTACAGAGCTAACATTACAAAATACATTTTTAAATGATGAAATAAAATATTTAAAAAATTCGGATATTCTTACATAGACTTCTTTCATAATGAAGTCTTTTTTATATGTTTTTAAAACTCATACAGCGCCTCATTAACCTCAGGCTTCTAGGTGACAATTCTTCGGATAGAATCTTTAAAAAAATACTAACATTCACGGCGTGATCGGAGCGCCCTGTATATACAAGTGCGGTGTCCCATATCTATTAATATATTGCAGTTGGTCCACGTCGCGTCCTCGCTTCGGTCATTCACTCACATCTAAGACTGAACGATACACGGACCATGAGTTTACGCAGGCGGTAACGTAAATCGAATACTATGGGAAATGCTGCTCAGTCGAGATGCGGGCGACAAGGACAGAGCGATAGTTAACGATATACTTTATCGCTTGCGTAAACTCATGGTAGATTCACTGACGATCTCACAGTCTGAAGAAAGTACTCATTATACCCAAAACCTCTTAATGAAAATACAATCTAATTATTGATTGTAAGATCGCCTCATTGGCCTAATGGCTACACGCTTAGACTAACAATTAGCAGGTCCAGGGTTCAATTCCCACTGGGGGTAGTTTTCGGTACTCGGTTTGTTTGGTGGTAGGGCATTTACTATTAGGTAGAAGCTTCTGAGAGATCACGCAGTTGAGGCTCCTAAGTGAGCACCCATTATACAGACGTAACTTTTGTTGCGATGTCTCTGAAAACATCCAGTTACGATTATGTTGTAGCATGACGGTGGTGGACCATAAGTCTGTCAATTGCTCTGAACTACGTGAAATAGTGAATTGAGAAGTTGTACAGTTACATCTATCTGAAATCCACAATCACAAATACTGGAAGCTGTTTAATGTTCTAGTATTTTCTCTAGTATGTTCTGGACTGTTCTACAAAGTTCTAGAGGGCCAAACTTCCAGACCTTATAGGTAATTAAAAGAACGCCATTCAGGTAAAAACGGAAACGTTTTTCGTAGAGAGCTACCACACCATATAACTCCCTTGATCGTAGAGGTACTCGTTTCTGTTTTTTTTAATGATATTTCACCATAATCGGTATGTAAATTTTGCACACAGATTGCAAATAAAAAATATCTAAAACTCCATACAAGGTTGGAATGTCCTTTTAAGTATAACAATACTTGTGCTAGGAGATTTCGCTCTTCTTTAGCCGAAACACCAAATTATATTAAAAGGAAATAAACGACAAAGTCAAGATAAATGAAATATTTATATAAAATAATAATAATTATCCGTCTTTAGATTAAAGCCTCGAAGGGGCGACTACGTGTTGGACCTGTGTCCCCAAGCAAGCCTTCTAAAATACCTTAAAAATTTCCAGTGACATTTAAATGTAGTATTTTCTGTTTTTCTTCGACCTGTCTATAACTAGTAATGTTAAATGTATTTGTAAATTACTAAATATGAGTAATGTAACAATAGATAATGCGTATTCCTAAAATAAATAAATTCTTTCTATAATGTATGAATCAGACGAAGATACGGTTTATCGATAAGTAAATATCGAGTCCAATTAATTCTAACGGTCTACAATCTTGAGACGCCAGAACCGATTACCTACTAAATTGGTGGAGATTAATTCTGAATTCTCGAGCTAGCGTTAGAGCTAGCGAAGCAGGTATCTAGGTTACATAGCGAGGGCATCGGCGTTAGTGCTACGAGTTCTCCTAGATTTATTGTTCGCATTTGTAAAATTGGCCTCCATTCGTTCGTTCCTTGGTAAAATCACTTACCATGTCTGGATGAAAAATTGATTTCTACGTAGTATATTGTAGAGTTCGGGTAATATGATTTTTGTGAAGACTTATGAAAAAACAAGAGAAGAATAACAGAAATCATGTGTTCATTCGCTGATTATCTGCAAAGCTTGGTTGCGAAAAATTTCATCTGGACGGACTTCAGAAATTATCCCATGTGAAACACTTGATGGATCCGGGCAGAAAGTACTCTGTGTCATTTTCTATCCCAAAGTCTAAGTGGACGCCAAATTTCGTCACGATTGGTTGTTTCGTCGAGGTACCAAGTCAACAACAAACACCAAAAAAAGTCTCACTTTGGCATTTATAATATACGCTGGACTCGAACAGAAAATTATCAGTTTAAAGCTTAATATTTCGCAAACGGTTACCTGAATTGAAAAGTGGCGCTCGTAGACCTTGAATGTTTATGAAAGACCTATTCAACGATACCCCAAACAATGGAGAAGACGCGAAATTTTTGTATAACCCCCAGTTACCAGTATGGGAGCCACCGGGATTTTTTTCTTCAAGATTTTATTCTACCACTTTGTCGGCGTGATTAATATGTATACCCGTACAAAATTACAGCTTCCTAGTAGGAAGAGAATCTGAGCTAAGCCGCGGACAGTCAGACGGACATGGCGGAACTATAAGGGCTCCTCGTTTCACTACGGAATCCTAAAATACTGCCGTATTTATCCAGTAAAATGAAAGTACAGAGCTAGTGAGCTAGCTAGCCTATTTCTGTCTTTAGAACGTATCTTGTTTTAAAACGGTATCTTCTTACACCATAATCTTGCGCAGTATATCTGGTGGTAGGACTACAATGAAGTTTTTATTGCCAGTAATGCTGTTTGATGCGCTTACCTCGTGACGTAAACCAACCACTTAAATATTCATTCTGTACCACCGAGCTGCGAGGAGCGTTGCTTTACGATCTCTCAGATAATTTAATTATCAATGAGATTCAAATTTTAATGAGACGCGTTATGTGTTTTATTACTGCCAAGTTTAATTGGCAATGTCAAATTGTAAAATAGATATTTTTTTGTCTAGCTGATAGCTTACACATTTTATTGATTTACAAACTCAAGACACAGACCACTTAGTAATATTTCGGCTTACCGATAGATTACACATTTTTTGTTCCGAAAACTTCATATATATATAGGATAGCAGTCAATTTAAACGTCTATATTTAAAACTAACTGCAAGCCAATTATAAAGTTTGTAAATACGAGTATTTTCAACTGACTTCAAAAAAGCAGAGGTAAGATGTTTGTGTGTTGCGCCATCGCGCAACATACGTACCACGACCCACTTTAATAATTCTTTTTTTAAAATAGTCTTTATCTCCCGCTTCAATTTTAAGGAAATATTGTTATTGTTATTCTAGTATTTTTCTATACATCTTTAGATTATTCCTTGATCCTTTAAACTGTGTAGAAGTGCAGGCCGGATTTATAAAATCTCTTTTGAAATATCGATTCATCAAATAAATTTTGTCAAAATGCTCGCCAACCGTTCCGTCCGTGTGTATCTCGCTCGGCGGGTGTCAACAGCTCTGGTGCGGGCCCATTTATAATGCTCACCGATTTAAATGATAATTTTTCACGGCCCTAAGTTTTTGTGCCCCGGAGTTGCTACAGATATTCCATTTTCGAGGATCTCGTTGAGTGATAAATGTTTTTATGACTTGCCAAATTTTGGTGGTGAATTCAAGACTGAAGGGGATTAGTTAAGTCTAGTTCCATGTAAGTCGTAATATTATGTCATCCAAGCTATATTAGAATTCTCGTTTGATTTTATTAAGTACATTAAAAATTATACAGCTTGTATATTTGATACGGGCGTATATTTTGATGGAAATCGTGTTGGTCCTAAACAACATATTTACATAAATTTCGTTAATTAATTGTATATTTTTGCATACAAAATAATTGATCACGCAATGTATTAATTACATTTAAAGTTATCGACTGACTGACGATTGTTTTTACATGTGTTATCACGACAGTTCAATACACCGTTTATCCTTTGCCAAGTCAATTTGGACGCAATACATTGCTGTTCAGTCGTACATTTAAAAATGATTAACTCTTTATTAATTAAGCTATTTAACAAAATTGCTTACACATATGATTTGTACGATTGCAAACTATATTTGGATAAATTATACGGCTGTATAAAATATACACGTTGTATAAAGATAATAGCGACATCAGTGGGTCACAATTTCCCAAAAATATTCCAAAGTCTTTAAAATATATACCAGGGAAACATAGTAAAAGGGGCTATATAAGGATAGCGAGACGTGTGGGATGAATCCAGCTTTTACGGAGATGAAAAAGGTTTTACGGAGTTGGCAGAAAAATTTAATGTTCGGTTTATGCAAGCCGGAATGTTCTAAGGCATTTTGGGCTTACCTCTAGGTGTATTATGGATCTTTGTGTAAATTTTCTTGTTTGTTTCGTTTTGTCTAAATTAAAACTCTGGTTTCTTGGTTTCCAACCAGGAAAGTATATTAATGTGAATTCGTCATAGAAAAGAGTTTTCTAATGTCATCCCGCTTGAAAGAAAGAAAGAGAGAAAGAGACAGGTGGATAACTGGTACCAATTAGCCACGGAGGCGGATCTAACATTCTAAAATTCCATTTAAAAAGGTGGATGTAAAATGTGTCAGGGTCATGCATTAGTGTTCATGGCAGATTCGAACCTGAACTGGATTTAAACCTGTGACCTTATGTCCTGACAAACGGTTATAGCCACTAGCCCGCGAAGGTTCAAAGGTATTTATGTGTGTTCTTCCAGATATGCTTCACTTTTGTTAAGAAAGACCCTTACTCAAGTAAAAAGATAGCAGTCAATTTCAATTTACCCCGAAAAGAGGGGGAATTCGATACTTTTTCAATAACTGTCGCCGGCGTCGATTGCCGCCTTCCAATGTCGCAGCGCGAGATAACGGCGAGGTAAATTTTATTTGCTCGTGAAAAAATAACGAATTTTATCGCTTTTCATTTTTATGGGCATCAAGAGTTTCATATTGGAAATGCCAATTTTAGGAAACGGGAACTTTTTGATTGTTCATCGGAACTTTAGGTATTTTTATCACACCCGGGGGCGTAACATGAGACGCGTGAGAGCGTGCCAGGGAGACAGGTCATATTTACATTTAACACATAAAATATCTATACGATTTGTTGTTAAGTTATGACATATCTCATTCTCAAGCTCACTGATAGGAAGTTTGCATTAATAAATCATAGAGTTAAAAGGAACTTTATTTTAGGGAGATAATAAGGATGAAAACATTTCATTACAAGCACATTTAATTTGTATTTGCATTTTTTACGGATTGATCTTTCTTAAGTAAAACAATTCAACAATGTTGCCTATGATAGTGTAAGTCTAGAAGGTGCCTGTTCACCCTTAAATACACCCAAGGTGTAGCTTTGTTGAAATATAGACGCAGGCCGTGCGTTCCATTCAGTACAATAATCAATTCGAGCATATTGTTTGCAGTATATTACTTTCACAATCGAATGGAATTGCTTCGAGAGTAGCCTAGCAATATAATGAAACAACGAATTCAACGAAATATCAGTCACGCGTAAAAACTCTCCCAAACAAATATGAAACCTACAAACTACCTTGAAACCTTTGAGGAACCCGAGCTAAAAATAGCAAATCTTAAAATCTTGACATAAGGAGAACGTCAGGCCAAATGAACCGAGGGGCCGGCAGAGCGTCGTTAAGATGAAGCCCCAGGTTGGATCCCTCATTTAGGACAAGCCTAACAGAATAAAACGATCATTTTCCTCGCCCGCGCCCCACCTTGCAAAATTAAAACGTCTTGTGTAACTTGGACGGATTTCCTTTAAAAGTTTCTAACTTGAATCATTGGCTTACAAACGTAGACGTGGCAATGCTGAGACCCAATTAAACGATGTCTTTCATGTGAGGGATATGAAATACCATGCCTCAGTACCCTTAGCAACGTATGATCCTCTATATTTGTGCTTGAATTACTTCAGTAATACAACATTGTGGTCAAAACAAGCATTACATCAGGAAACCAGAGGCTTAATTATTAGAATAAGGTTACGAACAACTTTGGTTACGAACAAGTTACGAATATCAATCAAGTTATGAATAAATAAATACAGTTAAGCATCTCATTTACATGTTCAAACTTGGTCCAGGATCTTGAAATTTGAAACATCAATTCGAATATTTGGAGGTGGTACTAAGGAATGATTTTACACGCAGTCAAAGCAACGGGCGATCTACTAGTTGATAATAAAAAGTAGTTCCGTTTCACATTATGTACATCGTTGTTGGACAATCAATCACTAAAGATTTAGTCTCATAAGTGTGTCTCATAACTGTAAAATCAACTAGTAGATAGTTGATAATAAAAAGTAGTTCCGTTTCACATTATGTACATCGTTGTTGGATAATCAATCACTAAAGATTTAGTCTCATAAGTGTCAATAACTTTTATGTCTGGTTTAGCAGATTGTTGAACCTGCCAAGTTGAATAATAATATTACACAGATTTATCTTCATTACTGCAGGAATCTCGGTTCCCAGTTTAAGCCTATGTTCTCAAAAGTAGGTCACTGTCAGCTACCGAGCCTTATTCACGCGTCAGGTTTTTACATTTACTCTAACGTGGGTTATATATCCCTAATATTTCACTTTGTCGTACGAGTATGTTATCTTTTCTTTGATGTGACTGGCGTGCAAGGATACACTAGGGAAATAAATTACAGTGTAGCACTTTTTTAACCTGTTATTTATGTTAGTAGCATGTCTATAATTTTCTTATATCATAGGCTCCAATGTTTCTAATTTTAGTAATCACTCATTGTTGGCCCTGTGCGAGCGCGCTGTTGGAAAATGTCGCCTCTTAGAGAACTTCCGTCGAGAAAAACGGATGGGGCTCTATTTTTGATTCGCTCGTGTGACATAGCATCGTCGTATACGACTTAAGTCACGATCGACAACAAGTCACATGAAAACAGGTTTGACCGTATTTTTGAATCATTCGCCTTAGGTGCTACCAATATAACTTAAAATGTTTAATTTTATCCGTTTCAGGCAGAAAAATAAAACTGATAATTCATGTAACAAAAACGTAACGCAAAGTTCATAGAACAGTTCCTACTGTCAATGTCAATAAGTGGTAATGTCAGTGTTCGACGATGACGTTTAGTCTATCGCTCGCCTCCGCAAAGAGTGGTCCCGACCACTCGTTGCAGTAGAGCGATTCAAAAATATCAAATTTCATAAGTCGAACGAAAATCAGTAGAAATCGAGCGCTCGCGGCGCGTAGAGCGAATCAAAAATAGAGCCCCAGGTAATGTGACATAGAGTACGGTATGGTACGGTTTAGAAGGATGATATTGATATAATATTTTTGATGAAGAGCGGACATGCTCCGAAATTAACTTTACTTTGTCCCAATCCAAAAACAATATAATTTTCTTTAAGATTGAGTGTTTGTTGGCTTTGGCATACATATAAATATTGCAAATAAGATGGATTGGTTAGGATGTTTGTACTTTGTTTATGGTCATGCCATAGTCCACATAAGTTTGATTTTAAAAAAATAGTACACCCCTTTATTATGTAGTAAAATTGTAATGCGACAGTTTATCGAAAATAACTTTAGACAAAATTATTCAGTTTGGCGTTTAAAAAATATCTTTATCATTCACACAGAAAAACCATTTGTAAATTGTTATGTTGGTGCAGAAAAGGATATTTTCCTGGTGTCAATTACATAAAGAAATGTAATAACTCAAATAACGAGGTTAATAAAAACATTACTTACCTTCATACAACCAATCCGGTACACCGTTGTGAAGGGTCCCGGCGACACCATTCTCAGTGACTTTGTACCCCGTGGAAGACCTCGGGGCTGGTCGGTAGAATATATTGTAGTCCTTGACGGTGATGAGGCCGTGCCCCTTTGGAGTCCAGGTTGCAAGGAGAAGCTGCGGTCCTTCCGTGATGACGCCGCCGATCTCGTCGGGCAGCGGCGTCAGCGGGTAGGATTCGCTGAAAGAAGATCTCTTGTGAATTCATGATAGCCTGGTACTAGGAATGTGTTTTTACTTGGTTATTACTACAATGAATAGCGGTATGAATCTTGTTCATAGCTAAAAATAGCTCCTGCTCGTGGCTTCACCCGCGTGGATTTTAGGATTTATCCCATAGGAACTCGTTCGATCGGGATAAAAGCAGCCTATGTTCTTCATTGGCCTTTCAATTATCCCTCTAAAAAATCAAGTCATTCTGACTTTCTATTAGGTCGGTCGTGAATATATGAGAAATTTTTTTTTCTGTGAATTTCTGCTATTAGGGGCTGCGACAAATAAAATAAAAATAAAAGATCATAAAAACCGTTCTTTATAAATGGTGTAAATATCATGAATTTGTTTTTATATATTATATACTTTTATATGAAAATATTGATTTAAATGAAACTTCAGAGCTATGCTCAAAGTATATTTTGAGTCACCGAGGCTGCGAGCCCCCATTGTTACAAATTCTGCCACAAGTTAAATCGTTCTGTCCCTGGATACTATTTAGGACTTCTTAAATTAAAAAACTGTAATACCTTAGCTACTTAAGGAATTCAATTATAAAGTAACGAAGACTTTGCTTTGTTCGAAGCATTAATAAATTAAATCAAACTATTAAAGCTCTTAAAGAAAGTTTTTCTTTCGAAGTCTGGCATAGATTCAAATATAACACATAACATCAGATGAGGTAACTGCACTCCAATAAAGTTCAAGGTTTCGAGGTCCTTAGCAAATAAGTGAAAGTCAAAATTACGTATTTAGAGGTACTTCTGTGCTACAATATTACTTGGTTAACTGCCACACTACATTCTAGCAATACTCGAGTAATACCCAAGGAGTAGTGCGTGATTGCGTGTTTAGCAGTAATGTTTGTTTTCTTTGAAGGTGCGTAACGATTGTTGGTTGAAATAATTGTGATTGAGGTGGCTAAGTTCACCCCTTGAGGGATTGATGGGTTAATTGGTTTTGTTTCGTTGCTAGGCGTCAATTTACACCAACCCTGTAGGTATATTGTATAGTCTGAACCAATTAATGAATGACACGCATTTCGATTGGATACAAGCGAATGAAAAGTAATTTATTAAAAACCTGACTGCGTAATTTTTTTCCACTTTTTATGATTTGATATTGTCACTCTCACAGCAAATACGAATCTAACGACACCTTTCAAGCTAAAAGCTTCGGGCCGCAGAGCGTGCCAAACAATTATACCTACATACATACTCTCGAAAAACATAGCCATGCTTCTGGTGTAGTCGGGTAAAAACAAAGGTTGTCAGTTTCTAAGTACCCATACCTGGGTGGTTATGAAACTTGGTTTGATTAGTGGTAGGACACTTGCTTATGTCCTCCTGGTAGCTAGGTACCGCCATGTTATCTAAGTCTACCTAAATAGAAAGTTAATAGCGCTTTTGTGCTCTGATTATGAAATGTAACACACCAAGAGTCTTAAATAGGACAGTGCCCTACCACCAAACGAACCAAGGACCCAAAAATGTTATGTTTGTGTAGTCAGTTGTCACGTCACAGTCACTCGCAGTGTGAACGGCCGGATGATCGCCTTACTTACAATTATTCCTGTCTTAGATAAATCTGAGTAAATGACTTCCGAGTTAGGAAGTATATTTAGATTTCTACATCGATAAAAGGCGGCAAACATCTCCAACAAAGTACTGTGCTTCCACATCTCGTTTGCCATTACCCTAGATGAGTAATCTTCGATAAAACACCGGCGGCTTCGTGAGAACTCAAAACACATATTAATCAGTGTGAGCGAGACTCGAGGCATCGCTCGTAACACGTCATAAGAGAGCTTTGCCCTCTTGAGCACTCGGCTGTACTAATCAAATGATTTATTTCATCATCATCATCAACAGCCTATATACGTCCCCACTGCAGGGGCTCAGGCCTACTCCCCTACAGAGAGTGTACGGGACATACTCGTAGTCCACCACATGGGACCAGTGCGGATTGGCGGACTTCACATGCCTGTTCAAGACATGCAGGTTTCCTCACGATGTTTTCCTTCACCGTTAAGCAATCGGATAATGTACTTGAATTGAAAAACGACTTAAAGCGTCGGTGGCGTAGTGGATAAGGCGCGGACTCTCAATATGAGTGTTCCGGGTTCGAATCCAGCCGTGTATCTATGAGTGGTTTTTCAATGATTTATTTACGTAATCATATATCAGCCAATCGTTGAAGGTGGAACCTCAATATCAACAACCACATAAATGCCTGTTAGAATTGTTTTGAGCAAGCTTCTGTGGATGTACGAGCCACAGATGCCTTTGGTCTTAAACTTATAACACCCCTCTTTTTGCGTCGGGAGTTCAAAACTAAGAAACGTATATCATAAGTTAAAACTTGTTATTGTGGGTACATCACGTATATAAACTCAGAATGTTCTTATGAAGACCTTTTAATTTTAAATTTTTGGGGGTAGCACATGAGACGCCATGTTGAATTTTATATGACGTTATACAGCCTATAAACCGCAACGCTTCCACTCACAAGCAGTTTCAGAGATATGAGAGTACAGAACAATGCCATAGTCGGGTTGAAATAGGAAAACCTAGGCTGGAATCTAGGAAGTCTTGTAAAACTTCTTCTTCTTTCGTCTTCCCATCGAGTGTGTTGTGTTAATCTGCCGTCAAACATCAGCTTTAAAAGCACTGTTCTTCTCTGGCTGTGAATGATAACACACCCAGTGCCCAATTAACATTAGATATAGCGGTATGTATGGCTAGCATCAAATATCACCGGTTACTGTGCCGCCCGCCCCCATACAATTTTTTTTCTTTATGAACATGATCTCATTTTGTATACGATGAACCCAAATATCTATTTACATGAAACTTATAGAACCAAACATTCCATTTATCGGAGCTGCACGCACCGGGGCGAGGGTGATCGCCGTAACCAATCTATGAGCTTATTAGTTTTTATGTGCCCCTGGTACCTGTGATTACTGTATACTGCCCTATTACACGCTTCGTGGGCTGGGCCCTTAGGGATATCTAGGGCTAATTAATAGATAGGCTTTATATTTGTGATGATGGTGATATGATGACGGTAGTATGTAACATTTATGATATGGGATCAGCATTTAGTTTAAGGCTCCACCTCCATCAGAGTTTCATACAAAATTTCTGTTGCCATAAATCTTTTAAAATATAATAGCTGGACTTTTGCAGTAACTATCTAAAAATAGAACATCAGATTGTGATGTCGCCAAATGGCAATAACATGTGAATCACAATTTTCATTTTAAACACTTTTTTCGGTTATTATTGTTCAAAGCGCTATCTATGAATCATTAGTTGCGTAACTGCTATTGTAGCTAACTATAAAGTTGTAAATTAATGATATTTAGTTCCTCTCCTATTTTTAGGTAATTACTTATCAAAACCAGCTATTCTGTTTTAGAAGATTATGGCTACATAAATTTAGTATGGAAGCATTAGGAGAAGGATAACGTTCATAGAAATATTTACATAGGCAGTCGTAAAATTTTCCTTTTTGACTTTCATGTGCTGCTAAGGCTGGGTAACAATGACATAGTCATTATTTATTGTGGGGCAGGAGTGGTGGGAACTGGACTTTGACTTGACGATGTGAGACTGGATGTAATCGAAGTCTAGATTTTTTTAGCAACCTAGACGATTTAAGACACTAGACTTCATCACCTGGAATGGTTGTAACTGACAAATGTTCACAGTTAAAAAGGGCTCTCTCTCTAACCGTATACACTGTCGATACCATCAAGTTCTTCCAGCAGTTCTCCTAAGGCGCTTTCTCAAACCGAAAAAGGTCGCCCTTGACTCTTCAAATGTCACGCTCAAATGGTATGTCCAAAATAAACATTTCACAATTTTTCAGGCCTTGGCCAACGTATCGTCGTCTGCATCTTCATTTAACATCAGGTGAGACTGTGGTCAAGTTTTGGACTATTCTAAAAATTAAAAATAAACAATTTTACGTGACATTGTTCATACTAATTCAACATATATGAATATCATATTATAAGTGACTAACACACACACACAAGTGTATATCACACTAATAAATAATCTGTCTGTTTGTAGTGTTTGTCCCTCTAGATTGTCTCGATGTCTACTTGTAGGCTTTTCACGATTGAACGGCTTAACCGATAACGATGGAATTGGCAAGCTGGTTTTAAAATAAAATCTTTGAGATGGAGAAAGACATAAGCTATTTTTCATCCCGGCAAAAGGATATAAGTTGTAAAAAAAGTTTTGGATTTGAAGTAATGAGAAATTACGTGTACGTACAAATTCAAAAGTCGGTTGCTTAATTTTGTGACGCCTTAGTAGCACAACAGACTGACGAACGAAAAACGAGTGATAAAATTAATTTGGTATGAAATAAATGGAAGCGAAACCCCTTCCATATTTAAGCTGTTGAATCCAGAACTTCCGTTTTGGCATTATACTTGGGATCAGCGGAATATTACGGTCGCTTGACCTCACGCCGGGTGAACAGCCTCCGGGTAAAGTTGCTTAATTCAAGTTTAATAATTAATAAATCAGAAACAAAACGTGTGCGCAGGTCCGGGTCTAGACATGTGTAGCGGAGGGTGGTCACATCATGGACCGATGATTAGAGGACGATTTTTTAATATATCTGCGACTTCGCTTGCTTTGACATCAGATATCATCCAATGAAAATGACATAGCAGGCTGTCAAACAGGCAAAACTTAGGTTTTTAAAAAGTGGATTTAAATATTTAAATTATATTTTTATAAATACGAGTATATAATCTGAAACCGACTAGAGATCTTGGGGTGATAGAGAGGTAAGGGTGAGTATGCTTGTATAGATTACACAGTCAATATGCCTCAGGGGCCTTAACAATAAGGTCCCACAGTCCACCCCTGGTATTTTACAGAAGAATACAAAATGAGCGTCGACCGGTATTGACGGTGCTCTGAAACGTTTAAACTTTTATGATTAAACCAGCCTTATGGTCGCGTCGTCTAACCGGTCCATTCAAACATTTGTATAGGACAAGAACAACTCGGTAACTGTGGTTATGTCTATGTAAATAGAGGTACTACTGTCTAACAGACGGAACAGGCGTTCAAATATAAATTCCAAGCGAGATTCAAGTCGGGATTGTTTCTCCAGGCCAGCGGCTCCCAATATTTACGTCAGAAGATCCCTTTGCAATGTGTTCAAACATACCAAATTTTGTTCATACTACTCCCGAACCGGTACTAATTAAGCCACTGCCTGTCTACTCTCTACGACTTAGCTTTCTGGTTCCTCTCGCCCTGGTAACCTTCTACGGACCCCTAGGGTTCAATTATATATTTTACATACTATAAATTCAGATCGCTACTATATGATTATCTCTGTGTATAGAATACCTAAACTATGAACATAATAAAATATTTTTATTCACAGTTCGTGGGGTCTGCGGATCACTTTTTAAGAACCACCGCGCATTTTTTGTTCAGAGCCTGTATCACAGATTATTCCTTGCCTTCCGCTTTCTTACGCCAAATACCGCAGAGGCCGGATTTCACAGCTCGAGAACAAGAGGGTACATTAATCTTTTTTGACGACAGAAAGATCATCCAGGCTGTGTATATAAATCGTTATTTAAATGATGTGTTAAACAATAACTACAAACCGACTTCAATTGAACACGATATCGTATATAAATATACAATTTAGAAGTTTGAAAATTGATTACTAAGTGAGAAACCTTGAGGTGAAATCACATCACTCGATGGAGAGGAGGAGCGACCACGTGCTCGGAAACGTTAACCAGGCTTTACTACTACCGACGACCTGGTCAAGGGGAGCCGCTGGATGCAAACGTCTCGGGACCGGTTCCAGTGAGGTACAATGGGGGAGGTCTATGTCCAGTACTGGAGGTTACCCGACTGACACTGATGGTACGGGGTGAAATACTTTCTCCCATCTTGAATTGATACTTCCTTGAGATATATCCTGTTTTGAAATGCTCGTGATAGTCGAAATGAGGTTTTACGTAAATAAGAAAAGTTGACCAAACTCTGTCATAAGCCACAGAATCAATATAAAAAACCCTCCCACCGATCCGCGATACCTCATCTCTCCCCGCAAGAAAGTGACCCGGATCGGTTTTATGGTGCGCGCTTATTTACTTTCGATGTATGGGAAAAGGAACCGATATCAGGACATTTGTTTGAAGTGGCTTGCCTGAGAAATATCCTGAGCAATATTACAGTGCTACGGGCAAACGTTAATTCTCTCTGCCGATAGGTTTATTTCTGGAACCATCTCCTAAACCGTCTTCAAATATCAGGCTCCAGTTCAAGAGAGGATCTTATCAGAGTAACAATGATTTAATGAACAATGTAAAACAATGTTCCATTAAATTGAACCTCAATTCTCAAGAAAGTAACCATTTGCCGGGTATCGCAGTCGCTCAAAGTGGTCTCAAGTCCGAGTGTCTTTTAATTAACGTCTACAGACTCGAGCGAGCTGAGGGTGATTTATCCTCGATTAAGGATTAGCCCCTGGTACTTGCGTGGGAGTAGCAAAAATTGATTTTGAAATTGATTCCTAAAACTTTGTTTAAACGCTTTTTAGGTTTCCGTACTCAAAGGATAACCAACGAGACCTTCCACTTATATTTTTAGATATATTTATAGGTTACCAAATTTAACTGAAAATTAGCACTTTTTCCACTCAATGCTTGAAAAAGTTTTTAAATATAATTTGTTACATTTTCAGTTCCCAAACACAGTCAAAACGAAACCATTAATCGGTAAATATTGTTCTGGTGAGTATGAAACAAATGCAGTTTGCTGTCAACAGTTATTTGACATTACATGGAACATAATGTCATCCGTTTCTTATAATTATAATTAAACTCGGCTACTGTACAAATGTATTTTATTTTTCAAAGCCTGGATTATCAACAACGGCCTAGTTGGCTTCTACTTTCTGCTTGCAAACTCATCTCAACATCTTTTGCCACCACCATTCACTGGAATTGTATTCTGCATTCTAAAGATGATTAATTTATTCGTATTTTTAATCTAAGTAGTTTCATGGGACCTTTTAAACTTCCCAAATGTAATCTTAAGGAAACTCGTAAGGAAACCCATATTTTAGTCGTACGCATGATAAATTTCCCGAAGCTTACGACATGTCTCTATTCGGTAACGGAAGTTCACGGCAAATCCCACCGCAGCGCGATACCTATCTGCCCTAAGGTTATTTTAGTAGAAAAATTTCGCAATACATTTCCGTGTAAATCTTCCCCGTGGGACATATTGGGCTCTAGTGGAAAACCACAAAAATGATATTCAAAATACACGGAGCTTGCCGAGAGCCTCGGGCGTGCGTTCGTTCGTTCGTTCGCTATGAATGTTTGATCATTCACAAACATGTATTGCGTAAGGAATATTTTAACTGCTTTCGTACTGTGTGCAGCTATGAATATATTTATGTTTGAGTTTCTTTACCGAAAATTGCGAGCGAGCAAAAAATGAGTTGAAAGTCATACATTTTTAATCTATTAATAATATTTAAATATCAATAACACAGAAGAATCTGCGGCAAAATGCTAGTAACAAATCAAGAACACAAAAACTGCCGTAATAGTTTACTGCCACTTTTATTGCCTTTTACGGCCTCGTCGATAAGCGCAAAAGCTCACCTTACGTATACATTTTATTGTGTAAAATCAATTGAAACTAATATGAAGATTCATTGCACCATATGTTTTTAATACATGTGCTCAAAAAGCGATACGTTTCGTAGCTGTTTGGCGTGCTAAGAGTTCGTGATTTCAGAAAGTTGTCTAAAACACAAGGCAAGCGTGAGTTTTTCTTATTAACTTATTAACTATTAGTTTTTCTTATTAACTGACGGAATGTTTTTCATGTTATATCCTTAAAAATCATTACTAGCGTTTTTGCCTATTCACTGAGCAGTATTTGCAACACACTCTTGGCCACCATCTTAATAACAGACCACCAGGTTGACATAAGTGTAAGAGAGCGTGTAAGACAACTGTTCCGCACTAAGCTCCGTACAAATATCTCGGTATGTTTAATTAAATACTTTTTGCTGCATTGACATGTTCCAAGAGTATTTGCTTCAGTTCGAGTATTTTTGAAATTTTCCCACGGGAACTACAGTACTAGCAACCTACGTTTGCCCCTCTGAAGTTAGCCACGAAATACCGCGAAGTATCAATTATTAACGTATAGTGGGAGGCAAGGCAAGTTAGCGGGTGGAAAGAAATGTCCTAGTGTTTTTGTCATCTAAAGATAGTTATAATTTAAAATAATACACACACATTCCGACTGTACATGTGCGGAATTCCGGAGAGCTAACTTCAGAGGGGCAAACATAGCGTGCGAGTACTGTACATTTCGATCGGGACAATTAGCTGTCTTTTTCTGGCCCTTCACCTTTCCCTATACATAAAAAAATCTAGTTATTATGATTCTCCGTTACGACTTAAAGGAAGAACAACCAAACACAGTCAAACACACATTCGCTTTTGTAAATCAATGTACCAGGCGTCCAGAATGTACAAAGAGCATGTACTCACGTGGTAAGGATGTCGTAAACGGTATATCTCGCCAGATATGAGTACCGGTGCAGTTTGTGAACATTCTGTGCTAGGAGCAGGAACCGACGGTCGGCAGACACGGAGAACGAGGCCGGCTCCAGTACTCGCTGAAACAAAAATTATAAGTTAGACATCAAACATTCCAACAGAAAACAGTCCGCCTTAATCACAACTTGGATTTCAAAAAAACAAATATTTTTAAAATTTTTCATTTCATGTTGTTATTTGCTTTAATTATAAAGCTCGATACGCACGGACTTGCACGACGTTCAATGCAGTATTCAAATTGTCGTCACGTTATTTTTAAATTGCGGCCATTTTTACATTATGACCGCAATAAAGTAAATTCGATTTTTATTGTTTCGTGTGAGATCTCGCGTGAAGCTTGGGTCACGCGATCGGCAAATTAAGACGATTATTGAGTTTCGTTGTAATACAACACAATAGTGCTATTAAATCTATTGTATTAGTAACAGGGTATTACAACGCTACGAGTACTCTTTTTCAACCGACTTCATAAAAGGGTTCGCAACCTGCATGTTTTTTTGTAAGATGTATGTTAGTTGCGGTCCAATTTTAGTAAATTTGCTATTCGATAGCGTATAACTGAATGGTAGTCAATGCTGGACATAGGTCTCATTGACCGGTCCCGAGCCACTTGCATCCAGCGACTCCCCGCGACAAGGTCGTCGTTACATCTAGTAGGGGGACATCCCAGTACACGTTTATATTATTTAATAATTATTAAAACAAAGATAGAGTATTTAAAAAACTTCGTGGGTAATAGAAGTCGGAACCTTTTAAAATAACGCACTATGGTTCATCAAATAATGAAAACAATCACCCAGCAAATTGTGTAGATATGTCTACGAGATAATCGTAGCAAAGTGCTACGAGCGTAGGACATGTCTTTTCGGATATCCAGCGGCTCACTCAATGATTTTTTAAATTGTTCGGCAAAATTAAGCCGGTGAATTCGTACTCATTGCTTGTTTTCAATTAATCGGGAATAGTGGAAGCAATATTTGTAGTTGTCCTCTGTAGGCAGTTTGATTCTTTATATCATATATAAAATGGAGTAGCATTTATGAGACCGGCGTGTTTCATTTTAAAATGAATAAATAACACGTGTTTGAAGTAAAATTGTCACTCGGCCAAGTTCTTTTACTTCAAACGAAAGTTTTACAAGACTAGTTCAGTGAGTCATCAAGGAAACGAGTTCCCTCACTCTTGAAAATGTAGTTCTAAATTGTTTCGTTCAGCTAGCTTTGTTGGTGTTGCTCGGAGTACTAGGAGAGTATAAACTTAATGACGTACTCGTAGCTTGTGTTAGAAGAAAAGTTTATTTAAAAAGTATAATATTTTCTTTTTAGGCCAGTTCCATATTAAATTAAGGATTTTGTATGAGCATATTTCAGTCATACAGCCTTGTTGAAACTCATAAATAAGTGGTCAGGTCAAATGGATATCCGTCGCGTTGGGCAGTAAAAAGAAAGTGTCACTTTTCACTAACTTTTTAGAAACTTCGCTGTCGCTCTGTCTATCAATTACTTTGGCTTTTTCTTATATCGTCTGTAGGTATAATCAAATTGGGATATTATCAGGTCAAAAGTATTTTGTATCGCAAAACATTCCATAGGTTAAATTTTAAATGTGTGCCAAATTTCAACTGAGAGAGAGAGTGAGACATAAGGCCAGTGTTACCATCGAAGACATTTTACTAGAGTTTGCTTGCAACTTCGCCATTAAAAATTTTGGGTGAGTTTGAACTTGGCCTTCATCTAACCCGATGGTAAGTGTCACTAACGTCGTCGTATGGTATGCGTGCGCTAAGCTAATCAGGCGCTGGATTTGCTACCTTTTATACAGGAACACAAGGAACACTGATGTTTCACAGTAAACTTCGGTATCACGGTGGTAGCTAGTACCGATAGATATCCCACCCCTACTGGGAATAGAACCCAGGACCTCTAGATTGTTGACATTAGTCCACGGAAGCAGTTAATCTGAGTGGACTTCTGAAACCATACCACAGGAACTGCTTGCTCAATCAGGATAAAAAGTAACTTATGTTTATCATTTTTCGACCCTTCAACTATAGTGTGGTTAAATAACTTTATTTCTCATAAAGAAATTACATTTCACTTACATGAGAAATGTATATAGTGTAGTTAATCGATAGGGTATCTTAGATGACTAAACTAAAATAAAATAAATTTTAGTGGCGGTAAGTTTAAAGTAAGATATAACTATTTAACTAAAACCAGTATCGGCTGTTCGTTGGAACGAGCGCAATACACAGAGCAATACAATACAATATCTTTATATATAAAAACAGTCTTTATGACTCCGTTTCGACGTAAAAGAAAGAAAGAATCTTACTGTCGCGTTGATAAGATTATTTAGGATCACACATTTATTACTCATGGCCGTGTGTAATGTAATATACTATAGTGAAAGATCCCTATAATATCCAATTAATACAAGTGAACCTTCTCATCACAATCCATTAATTAAGTTTCGGATTGTAATCTGTGTCGTCGGGACTGGAAAGGGACCAGATATTACTTAGCATGATGGCACCACGCCTTTCTTCATCAATCATTAGTAATTTTGTACTTTATTCCTTATTGAACTAGCCGCGGATTCTCTCGCGTGGACTTCAAATTTTTCCCATGTGAACTACTCATTCGATCTGGATAAAGTAACCTATGTTCTTCCTTGGCCTTTCAACTATCCCTCTACAAAAACACAAGTCATTTTGACTTTCTGTTAGGTGGTGACAGTAAGAGACAATAAAATTGTTTTAGTGAATTTATCCCATATTTAATTCAGGGCGGAGACAAATTTAAAAAAAGTGAAGTCGTAGATAAATTGTGTTATTAACTGGTTTTATATATAGACATGCTATATCTTAACAATTTCAATTTATAAAATATTTCACCTCGAATGGCAGAAAATTAAAGAAAAATGCAGTGTATAACAATTTCACTTACTTCGCATAACCGATTTTAATACACGTAAATAGTCAACACTTTGTGGACAGCCCTAAGATGATGTCAATTGTGAGTAAAATCTTAAACGTGTCAGCTGTGCATCTTAATCTGTGCATATGTGCTTGCCAAACTGTCCGGGTGAAGCTGTAGTGGTCGCTGGACCAACAGCATCAAGTACAATAAATAAATAATTATTATTAAATGAAGATAGATTAATTGGTTTTTAATTGGATAACAATAATTCATCAATCTTACAGCGAATGAAGTTTTCCTTCGCTAAATTGTTTCATAATTGTTACAAATAATTTCGAAATTACAATTTAAATTTATTAATTCTGTGATGGCGCCTGACAAGTGCAGCACGAGGCTGCTGACGGCTCGCTAATTTGTTGCCAGCGCCATAGGATGTTTGATAAAGTTGTGGGCGAGGTATTACTAACGTTTCTGGGAAAACCAATACATTCAGGAAGAGACTAATATTCATTTCATATGTTGAAAATTTCGTACGCCCGTAACCCACTAATTATTCTATAACTGTATTATTATTTACGAGTTATGTAAAAGACTAAAGATATGATATTAAATAATAGTAAATTGTATTACAAAATTGTTACAAATAACATATTGAAAACATTCCGTCTCCACTCGAGGACTCATCTGCTCCAGCGATTGTCGGTCTTTCGGCAAATATGACCAGCCCACTGATATTTCAGTTTTACAATACAGTGAACTATGTCGGTTACTTTGGTTGGGATCATCTTGGGAGAATATTTCCGCGTGCTGTACTGGTACATAACGATGATATGAAGGAAACTATATAAACTGTTGGGCGGGATGACTGAAACGAGCAGTATAACAACAATAAAATCAGTGTTTTAATTAAATCAACAGCAACTCGGTACGTGAATGGGGGCGGGGGGCGTGAGCAATGGCCGCGGTTGATGAAATAATCGATGGCAGCGCTCTCAACTCTCGCCCTAATGATTAAAGTTCATTACAACTTGGACGATAAATACAACGATAAACATCTTGGTAATTAACACTTTGAAAATAAATGGGAATAAATTTATATTTATCAATTTGGTGTAATCTGAAACGGTTCTAGAGCGGTAGAAGATAATACTCGAATTAGCGAAAATAGCTTCAAGGATTGTGGAAGGAATTATATATGCAAGAAAGCCCAATTGTATCTTCAAAACTCTAGAGCAACCTTTTCAGTTGTGGTATTAAACATCCGTGTAATTCAAAGTCTCCATAATTATTAATGAAAACCAACGAACTGTCACTGACGGCAAGAGGCTTTTACGAGCAACTAAATAAGAGCACATACAGTTTCGTGCTTTAGCTACGTGCTTTCTAACAAGTAATATGTGTCTCAAAGTTGTAATTTACGTGAACATTGGGACGTTAATTAAAAGCTAATATTAAAGAATCACTTATATCCGTCCTCATATTTCAGAGCAATCGTTGATATGAACTAGGTCAAAAAGATGGCTTTCTTTTTTCCCACGACGGAACGGAGACGGTATATGCGTATAAGTTGAGAGGTGGTTTTTTAAAAAAAAATTAAATTATTATGAGTATTTCAACAAATAAAATAAAAAATAATATGTCAAGCGACAGTGAACATCGGATATTTCTTCTAAATATGGCTTTCTTTTTAGAAAAAAGTCACTGTCACTTGACATATTAATTATTTTTTTATTATTTAAAATACTAACATTAATTTTTTTAAAGTATTTATAATGTAAACTGAAATATGGACTGCTACGCCTAACTAATCCTAATTTTCTAAAAAAACTGTTTTAAAACTACCTATCAATTGTAATTATTATTTTCATCCTATATAATGCAAATTATACAGTTTGGGTGAACAATAGCTTCGCATTCATTTTATACTTTCTTTCACTTCATTTCACATTAAAAACATACAAACATTTTTATGAATATGAAAATGGTAGTACACATTCGATACACATCCCGAGCTTTAGATGTGTCATCCAACTTTTTCAAAAAATATGCATCTTTAAAAAACTGTATAATCGTGAAGCGTATTTTTACATTTATTAAAGCTTTATTTAAATAGTGATTTTATGTATAAGAATAACCGAAAATCTGGCGTTTAGGTACAGAAAAAACACAACCAAAATAAAACTGTCGATCACATAACTTTCAAACACATGTCTATCTGGAACAGTTCCACGTCACTCAAGAAACCAATAAGCTACACACAATAGAAGCAGTTACATTACCCTCGAGCGGAGCAGTCGGTCAGTGGGATGATGTAACAAATTCCATAAATACGTATAAAAATGGCGGCGCTTCTATCCAATACGGTGACGTCACTAACAGGATTGGGGGCGAATTGATGTCCAGCCAACAAGTGGGGTGAACGGAAGACTTTGTATTAAATAGACGAAGCGATGAATTATTTCGCATGATTTAAACTGAAGTTGTAGGTGTCTTCGTCGTCGAGTAGTCACGGCTTTATAATATGACTAACCTATGTGATCCCGCGGGTGACTAAGGGAAAAATTAAAGAAATGGGTACAACACAACATCTGTATATGTAACAAAAACATCAAATCAAATATACTTTATTGCGCACACACACACATACAAAAAAAAGAACAGAACAGAACATAAAAAGTACAATGAAGGCGGCCTTATCGCTAAGATTCAAATAAAAAACACCTTACTTCTATCAATCCGCCTGCCAATCGTAGTGATTGTTAAAACTCCCCGAATAGAAAGTCTAATGTGGGGATCTATGAGAGAGGCTCATGTCCAAGAGTGGGCTCATGCAGCCGATTATTATGATGATTAAATTCAAATTACTGTGATTAAAAGTGTGGCTTTAGGATATTATCACCCTATGTCGAGCAATGATCAGATTTATCATCAACAATTCAACATATTACAGCGATTACCGATCCGTGTGTCAAACGTGCTGATTATGGAACATCCCTTTATGGAAAGTCCGCTCGTCGCGTCGTGGCGATTTTGAGGGCAGAAATAGTGTATGTCGATCTATTACTGTGTAAATTAGGACAAAAACCAACAACTTTCATATTTTAAAGTTTTTGGAAGGGTTACAGAACCCGCTCGGTCTGCGCTTATCCTAGTCTCGTTAAACAACGGTTTGCGCTTCATTGGTTCCGTTGTTTAGTGAGTGGTTCCAGACTCTGTCTATTTTCTTATGTCTTGTTTTTAGGGGGTTTGCTTTTTATAAAGTATCTAATCAGAAAAATTGTTCCTGGCAATTGTAGACAAATGACCAGTGATTATGTAACTAACGATCTTGTCTCAAAGTGAGTCTTCAAAGTTTCTTAAAATATTCGAAGTTCTAAAAATTATCATGATCTCGCTAACCGTTTGGTGCCTTTTCACGACTAAACTGTTGTACTGATGATATAAGTAATGTAGACTATTTCTTTCATCCTTTAAATTTCTTTAGTCCTCACAGGCGACAGACATGGGCAAAACACTGTTGTTAAAAGCTTTTTAAAAGCTTTTATTTAACTTGCAATGTTTGTATGTATGTTCGGGTCAAATCTTGCAAGCCGAATTAGAAGCACTTCCCCTTATCCTAGGGAGTTGAAATTTTGCACGTTGGTTCAGTTCCGATGACAATGCGTTTTTTTTGGTACTATCGAGCTGGTCTGATGCTGGAGTCAGGAGGAATAAAGAGGAACTCTTCAATGGGCCCCTCGAATTCGGGCTCATCTCAAAATCAGAATACCAGGCTGACATAAATAATAAAAGCTTCTTTATGAAAAGTTTTTATATTAATTTATTTTTGAATAAGATTTTCCTTACTTAAAACTTCTTTAAAAAAATTATTATGGGTTTGCCCTTGGCCCTCATCTCACTTGATGGTAAGTGACGATAAGACAGTTGGATGGACAGCTGTACTAATTTTAAAACTAGAAAAAGGTTTTGAATTTTATCAAAGTCATAACATACGTTACGAAATTACATCATCTCTTCTCGTCTCTAAAGACAACAGTCTTTGATCAGTGCGTGTTGCCAGTGATGACATACGGAACCGAAACGTGGTCCTTTACTGTGGGACGAATAAACAAGCTTAGAATCAGTCAGCGAGCTATGCTCGGAATTTCCCTACGTGATCCGGAATGAGGAAATCCGTAAACGAACTAGGTCATCGACATGGCTCGACGAGTCAGTGAGATGAAGTGTCAATAGGCAGGCCACATCGCTCGAAGAACGGATGAACGATGGTGAGTAAAAGTTCTCGAGTGGCGACCACGTACCGGGAAACGAGTACTAGGCTGGTACTAGATGGATCGACGACCTGGTTAGAGTCGCAGGGAGTCGCTGGATGCAGGTGGCTCGAAAGAGGACTATTTCCGGCTAATGATGATTGTAAAATAAGGCGGACACTTTAAGACAGTATCAGACTTATTTGTCTTATAGTTTTATCAGTTATGTGTGTGTGTGTGTGCACTGCGAATACAAACATAGATGAGTTTGTGTTGTATAGTGTCGTAGTTCTATAACAAAGTTCATCCTTACCACTCGTAAACAGAGCTTAACATCGCTATAAACGGACACGGGACAGTTTAGGAGAGTAGATACTCAGTGTGCTACATTTTATAGCTTACATTCCATTACAGATAGTGCACTTGAATATATAAGTGAGGTATCTAAGCTGTGTATATCGTCGATCCTCTAACACTGGTCTGGGTTCGATACTGGCCAGTAAAAAATGTCATAAATTTAATTTAGTTGTTTGTAACTGACACTTCAGTTAATGCAACGAAAATATCGAAGTCGCTGGCTGGCTGGAAAGATGACAATGAAATGCAATGTTTTAGTACATTAGAATTTATTCTGGGTTATTTCTTGTACATCGGAAATGAGTCAGTTTATAAAATAGTGATTTACAGAAAATTGCTGAAAGTATTCTGCAAACTTATGATTTTATAACAAAAGGGGAAAACACGCGAAGTTCATTTTGTGATCATGCAATAGTTCTCTTGTATTGAAGAATTGTGTACTGCCATCTTGAAAAAAAAACAAGATGGCGACCGATTACTACGGCTAGGCTTTCAACAAAAATCTTTGAACCCTGTTATTAATTTAAACTATATAAATCAAAGAAGTATTTCTAATGATGCCTGAGTAGCATGAGACAAACGAGAGCGATGAGAATGAGGTATGTCAAATATGTATAAGTCAAATGTATATACGATTTGACGTTAGAAGGCTGGTAGTTCGGTCACAGGTAGCCAACAGATGACGTCACACAATTCCTAAGAATTTTGCGTAGATTTCCTTTGAGACTATTACAGATTTCTTTGGTTTGACGTGTTTGTATCTTAGAGTGTCTAAACAAGACTTTATGATTTTCATAAAAGTAAATCAATAATTCACTGAGAACTCAACGGGCCAACGAAAACTTTGCATTCAATGGTATTAAAATTAAACAATCTACAACACAAGACAAAGCACGAAGTTTCCCCGGCGCGGTGTTTCTGAACAAACTGCCTGAAACACCGCAAAATAACTTCTCGAATAATATAATTTCACGGGAGTTTTGAAAGGCTTCCCGCCATAAGAGAAAGTCTATCCTTGTTGTGAATAGCTCGGTGTCTATTTATTTGGGCTCTGAATGTGCTCGAGATAAAACAAACAGACTTCGAGAATGTACTCAACGGAAGAAATATACTTTAGAAGTAGACGGAGAACCGTTATAATATGAATTATGAATACTTTCCAACTGTCTGGAATTCGGATTATTGGAAAGTTTGGTTTCCATTTCCAGTTAACTGTATTTAAAATGTAAAAGCAAGGTCGCACTGCAATCGCCCCGAAAAGTGAATATGATTTGTAATAATTTTATTGAAATACATTTTTGTCTCCTACAAAAATACTCCAATTTATTCCAAAGTGGGATGAATAATGAAAATATTTATTTCTTTTTACAATGGTATATCTTATAACTAAAGTTTGGAGTCTTTGAGTTTATATCTAAGCATTAAGGGTACTCTAGAACGTCTATATTGACCCCTGAGACTAAATAATGTCCCTAGAGTGTCCGAGGAATTTGATTGTAGACATAATGGGGGCCATCTTGAATTACGCATAATCTCAAAGGCAGGGCTAGATAACATTTTCAGATTAGGATTCGCTTAGAGTACAGTAGGAGTAATTAGACAGTCGTGTTTTCGAAACCAATTAAAATTGGGTAATAGACAAAAAAAGCCCTTATTCGTGAGACCATGTGAAAAGATAAGTAGTCAAGTGAATGAAGATTGAAAAAATAATAATTTGTCGCATATTTTGAGATTTTATCTCCTTCAAATTGCAGACCAAATAAAAAGAAATTTAAAATGGTCGTTTTTAATTACTTTAGGGCTTTCAATGTTATTTATAAAATGAAAATAATGTACATAAAAAATAATTATACATACATAAATAAATTGTACAAAAAGTGTCACAAACGTTTGCATTTGTTTATGTGTGTTTTGAAATAAATTGAATTTTCCGATGCTAACAAAAGTCTCGCATGGTGCGCGCGTAGACTAGCGCTCATGAGTCAACTAATCTCAACATGATTGTAAACTGATATTCATACATAACTCTCTTAGTTTTGACCTAAACACATTCTTATTTAAGCATTTATTTAATAGGCTTCGTTAGTCCGTACGTCCGTAGTCCTCATAAGAAAGAAACAGTATGCCAAGTTGAAAGTCGATTTAAACGTGACAAAATAAATGGGTATAAACTGCGGTAAACATCAGAATTCTAAAAACAGATTCCGTTATTTCACAACGGGTGGTTTGGTGTGGTTTCGCCCACGCGTAAAAGATTTATAGCATCAATCAGCTTACAACATTTTGTGTCAATCACGATTTTATTTATTTACCATTGGTTTGCACTGGTATTGCTACATTACTTTTTTGCATTTATATTGTGTTTTTTTTAATGTTTATTTGCTTTTTGTGTATTTTACCTGGTAAATGTTTTATGTGTCTTCTTCCGTGACATTATTTACTTTTTAAATTAATATGATTAAGAAAAAATATTTTAGACTGAAGGTTGCGGATCCCTGCTCCAAGGAAACTGGTCAACTCAAACGTTGCCCAAATTATCAAGTTAACGCACAAGTTTACGAGATAATTTCAAAGTTCCATTTTAATTGATTTTGATGGACTTACGAGATTAGTTATAAATGTTATGATGGATCATTTCTAGTTATATATTTTAGTAACTTTTGAAGGATTTAAATTGATTTATCGGAAATTTGGTTAAACATCAATTTTTCGATCTATTGTAAGTCTTTCTGTTGTATTCACTCTCTGTAGGAGAGTAGGCCTGAGCCCCTGCAGTGGGGACGTATAAAGGCTGTTGATGATGATATATTCTAATTGTTTTGTGGTTGAGAATAGGAGTGACGAAGAGTTTAACAATCTAAGCTTAAAATATGACAGAAAAAATGAACAGTTTAGACACCGCAATACTAAACTATAGAAGTTTGTTTGAAAGGAAGGGAACCTGACCTCGTTGATAAACTGAACAAGATTGTCATCCTAAATGAAAATTAAGAGTAGTTACAAGCAGATCTTAAACTTAATATTGATAATGAAGTAATCCCTTCAGCCTGGCGTATCAGATACTTCGTCGTGGACTTCGTTTCATCCTACGGGAATCACTAACTCAACCAGGATATATTGTATCCTGTGTCCATTTCAGACCATTCAACTAACTTAAAACATAAATGACAAATACGAGTATTTCGATGGTTTCGTCGCTGATATATTTACATCGGACATGACTTCGCACAGGCGGGCGTGTCGCTAGTCGCCTGTGTTAGTCTTGTCGCCTCGACGCTCGCCGGCAACAATAAATAACGCGAATCCCCAGTAAGCCTGAGTCGCCCTTAATTAATACTCCGTCGATTAATCATTTAATGCCAAGGTTGGACCGCAGCCGGAGCAAATCGTTATCGTTCAGCTCTATATTTTATTATAAAATCGGATCTCTTTGACAACGACGCCAAGATGTTATTGGGGTGCGTGAATTTAAACAAAATGTTATCATAATGTTATTTGAAAAAACATTTTACACAACTTTTTAACAAGTTAAAATATTTCCTAAAGGAAGAAGGTGAGAAACTAACATTTTCTGCATCATGTGCGATGCAAATAAACTTATGCTTATTTACCCGACTGCGCCAGAAGGAGGAGTTATGTATTTCGGGAGTTTGTTTAAATGATAAATCAAATTGTTTAAAAACGTCTCGGTGGATTTCCGCTTGAGAGGTGTCGTTAGATTCGTATTTACAGTGAGAGTGACACTGGGTATATCAAAATAATATTTGGGATTCACTTTGATAGTGAGTTAAAATAACCGCATCTGTTGCCTAGAGGTTACAAAATTGGGCTTACAATCCGGAGGTACTGGGATCGATTCCTAGCGGATCCGGTTCGGTATTCGGTTTGGTTGGTGATAAAGAATTTTTATGTCCGCTTGGCAATCATCCCTTATCATAGGCAACGTGCGTATCAAATTTTATCCAGATAGGTTCAGTCGTACAGGGGCAAACATAGAGAAACATAAATAATTTTGTATATAAATATAATATTGTAGTGATACTCGAAGATACTTTCTGTATTAATATCTAGAGGTACATGTTCATTTCAAAGCTTCCACTTGACCTGCTTGCTCGAGATAAAGAGGGAATTATGTACTAGAAATAAACCGATACAAATATTGATATTAAAACATCAGACATGCTACTGTAGAGTAGTTGCTGTACATGGTTCCGCACTTCTTGGATACGTGCACTGGCTGGCTGGCTTTTTTTAAATATAGAACACATTGCCGTGACGTCTATTTAAATTGGTTCGAAGAGGAGTTTTGAATGTCAAGCCGTGTAGCGTGCACCGAATCTTAAAGTAAATAATATATAAACGAGTCCGCGGCCAATTTACCTTGAACTGGTAAAACTCTGTATCGTCACATTGTATATTATAATATATTACTACTCGTACCAACCAAGTTATTCTTTTTCCTTGGCTTAAAACTCATATCTCTTGCGCCCTGAGCTACGTCCGTTCATTATACTACTTACTACAGTGGCAAAGCTTTCAAAATACAATTTCCACGTGTTTATATGTAGAACAAGGCTTGCACAGTTACATTTGTATCTGACTTCAAAGATTATTTACTGACGACTAAAGAGTACATATATTAAAAATATACAGCGATCGATATCAAGACTCTAAGATACAATTATTACTATTTAAAAAAAGAGTAAAAAAAAGGCTTTGCTGCTTTTTCCTTACAATTAGTATATACATGGCTACTTACTAAAACTTAATTGATTTAATCTATTCTATTATTTGCACTCTCGGCAACTGGATGTTTGTGTAGGTCAGCTTGTCTGTCGACAACGGCCGCCTCTAAAGATGTCCACGTATTCCTGTCTCTTGCTAAACGGGTCCATACCGGACCGGACACTTTCTTGAGGTCATCTTCCCATCTTTGGCTTTGTCTGTCTCTATTTCTTTTGCCATATCTTGGATACCATTCTGTTATTAATAGTTACGTAAAGTTAATAACAGAATAATAAATAAAATTCCATGTTAACCACGTACGTAGTACGATGTTAATGTTCCACGGTTGACTAGAAGAAAACTATATACAATTTAAATAGTGCGACTCACGTTACGCAGGATCATGTAAAATTAGTGATTGGTGGAAAATTTTCTCCTAGTTACGATCTCACGTAGATTTGACGACTCAACTAGACCGTAGAATAAATAATAATACTTCACACCTAGACTTCCGTCTTACGACCTAAACATCACTGAAAGCCAAGCATAAACCGATTGTGAAATTGTGTGTAAAAACGCTTCTATAAAAATGATTTTCTTCGCATTCAAAAACATTCCTGATAAAGATATACTTTACACACTGCGGTATACTTCTAGAAGCGTGTCATCTGATTTAATTTGGAACCCACTTATCGCAGGTTCAATGTTCAACAAAGTGACGTGTCCATAGTTTTACAAAAGTCAATGTCAACAACAAATACACCCTCATCATAGGTTTATTGAAGATTGTCTTTTGTGTGTGTTTTCAGTATCTTCCGGTTCGTTATCCATGGATGACGAGAAGTTGGTGCTTGGAAGGTTACATCTTATGAAGGCTTGTGTACGTGTGTAGTAATTTATATAGCAACAGGGCACCTACTACAAGATCTGACCGATCGAAATCTGTTTAAAATTCGAACTTCGGATTCATAAATTTTTCACTCAATCCAAAACAGAAACGAAACGAATGAAATGTGTTGAAAGGTTTGTATAAGTGTGGAAAGTGTACTTTTAAATTTAGAATGTTGTGTTCCAAGTTTGAATTTTTAGTAAAAGTTGAATTTTAAAGAACAGTATCGTTATATCCTCTTTGGAACGCTCCGCACCTTTATACCACTGGCAACCCAGCTTTGTATATTGGTTATGGAAAATACCCTTACAAAAAGCTCGTTGAGGCAGACTGTGAGGGAATGGTGAGGCAGATGATGTAGGCAGATGGCAGTGGTACAGATACTTACGAAGGTGGTGTTGGTCATGAGGGTTCTGGAGCTCTGGTTGGCAGCGAACATGAGACTGATGCCGCCCCACGCGTCGCGGTACACGAACTCGTCTCCTGCGCACAAAGAGCAATCGTCAGTCAGGAAACATTCACATTATTACGAGTCATCATCAGTCGGGAACGTAGGCTTCTCCTCCCAACGGCTCCCGTGGCGCAGTTGTCTGTGACAGACGCGCAACACACGCTCAAGTCTCGGATTCGATTCCCGCTGGGGACATTATTAAAAATCACTTTGTAATACTTTCCAGAACTTTCCTTAGTTTGGTTAGGACATAGTAGGCTGAATCTGAAAAGTAAGAAAATTCCGTGCTTCGTTAGTCACGTTAATCCGTTGTTACCGGTTACTATCTACGACAGGCAGTAGCTACATGAGACATGTCAGAGGACTATGGCGGCGCAACAACTCTGACAACAGAGTTTGTGTGTTGGGTCATAGTCATTAGAGCCTACACGATAAGACGAAGAACGACTGGTATTGAGCCGCTTGCATTCAGTTTCTCACGAACCCATATCAATTTCCCTAGTCGCCTTTTTACGACACCCGCGGGATGATAAGGGACGGTCATATTCTATACCCATGACTACATTTTTACATCACTGATATATAACCACTTTATAAAAGGCGCCTGGTCTCCATATGACGCGATCAATATGAAATCAAGCCCCATGTAAGTTATGATTTATAAATAATCAGCTGGGCTGTGAGGCTGACTTCTGACCCGACACGCAAGGCGTCCCGACGTCGGCAAAGCGATGGTTTCTTTTCATCGCATTAAAATTGCAAACTCCTTCCAATTTTGCTTTCGCAGTCTTAGGTAGCGAATAACCTATTTTTGTTAACATTTTCTAATTTGGGCTACCTGTGAGGAAACCGGGCTGAACTCCAAAAGTTTATGAGAATGACGAGGATCCATTAACTTAACTGCACCAGTTATATAGATAGTAAAGCAGGAGGGTTCCTTCATAGATTTTCACGTAAGTCTAGGGGAATAGGTATACTTCCTAATCTTGGAAGGCATTGGTGACCACAGCAAGTTGTATTGGAATCATCTTGGCAGACGCTGCTGATAATTTTTCATAATATAAAAAATCCAAGCATAACTCATAAAATATTTAAAAATATGTGGTAAGTTATGATGAAAAGGCTAGTTGACTAAATTTTAAAACTTGGTTAATTTTTTATTTTAATTAATTATTTAAAAATAATTTTATATTTACTTTATCCCAAAAAAACCTATATTTTAAAGAAAAAGCAATATTTACATTACGTATTTTGTATTTAAAAAAACAATTTATATTTCCCTCGAAAAAGTTGAATAGTGTCATGGCGTCTTGAATGACGTCACAGCCCGCGACATAACCTGCTCTGTGGTATGAAAACGTCAACAACAACGATGATGTTTTGCGTGTCGTGACGTCACACTTTCTTGCGCCGCGTTCTTCGTGTTCGCTGTCACGTGACTTAATGCCTATTTTTTTCGAATCCATTTTCTAAAAATATTAATAATCTTTATCTTTTTGAGAAATAGACTGGGTTTTTCTTATCTACGTATTCATTTATAACTATCTTAATATATATAAATCTCGTGTCACCATGTTTGTCCTCAATGGACTCCTAAACCACTTAACCGATTATAATAAAATTCGCACACCATGTGCAGTTCGATCCAACTTGAGAGATAGGATAGTTTAAATCTCAAATTATAGTCGCAATTTTAATTTATTGCTAATTATTTGTCTGTTATTATTTGACAGCTGTTAACTCCAAATGATTCTAACAGATGTCGATACCTTTCGACTGGGTTAAGTAATAAACTATAAACCAAGCAATTTGTTAGCATGACATGAGTTGATAATATTCTAAAACCAAGCTCACACGGTCACTGTTCTCGGTGTCCGCTGTAACGTGATCGGGATATTTTAGTTTAAAATTCCTGATCAGTTTTATTTTCTCGTCGTTAACGTATCGATCGTGGCACAGGTGGAGGTGCTATTAGCAATAAACCAGTGCTCGGTCGCTAATAGAATACGGGCTCGTAAAATATTCAATCCAATCAGAGTCGCGCCACTCTCCAACTGGATCCAAGTACGCAGAGAGCCTAAGCAATACACTTGACTTTAAATAAGAGGTTGGTTATGTTCAGAGGTGGGTAGTCAGAAAAGTATGGTTATGGCTTTATAATACATATGATACCAGGTAGTTCTACTGATTAAAAGCGCCCTACACTATTTGGGTGTGACTGTAAATGGGTCTCAGACCGAACATTTCAAACAAATGTTGAGATATATATACATCGGTTCCTATTCCCATAAATCGAACAGATGACCTTTGTATATACGCGCATGTGTGAGTGAATTCGCGCGCGCCATACCACCGTTCCTTGAGCGGGTCACTTTCTTGCGGGGAGATGTGAGGTATCGCGGATCGGCGGGAGGCGGTGAACGTCCGTTCTTTGCGTACTACTATATTAATTCGGTGACGTCACACTCTGACTGGAGATTGGAGCGAAATTGGCCGATTAAATTGCACATGTAGGGTGCTTTGTTTAACATGAAACTGTTGGTTTTTTTAAGACCATCAGTTCCGTGTTGGAGTTCAACTGCTTGGAGGCAAATTCGTTGACAATTGGTTTGTTAGAATTCAGTTTATCGTATAGAATAATCACTGTTGTGTTCTCGTATAAAAGTTAGCGAAACCAGCACATAAAGGGAAAAGCTAGTACGGCAGTATAGTTAAGTTTTCAAATCAATTTTCAATCGATGGAGTGATTATATTTTATGACAAACGTGTCGCAGCGATTGTATTGATTTCCAGGTTGCTGTGTAATGTTTCCATGAAAATTCAACATCATTAATAAATTTGTAGCCGCCGCCACTGGATGTACTGGATGACTGTCACACCGTAACACTAACATTATTGCTAGAGAATTACAACGAAGTTATTTGTGAAATGTTCAATTTATAAAATACTTATCACAATTAGTATTTACATTGTGAATATGACATTATGAAAATTCAATTACAATTCAAACATATTGAATATATAAATGCTAAATACACATTATAGTCCTTTCTGTTTGATGTCTATTCTAGCAACTACCTAGCAAACACTATTTTATTCTGAAATAATAATAAAAAAATGAAAAATGTTTATTGCATCATCTACTAAAATTAATATACAGGTTTCGGGGTACTCCTTTTAACCTAAGATAGCTTGTATCAGGAGACCCCGCTCTTCTACAATGTATAAAACTTATTCATGTTTTATGAATGTACAACGTGTACAAAAAAGGAGTGATAATACTTAAAGGTGGGTATATATCCCTTGTATAGAATACACTGTGAAAGTAGCAGCGTTGTAAAGGTTAGTTTAATTTTCCATTCATTTTTATTTCATAGGTGTAACGTCGTAATTTTTGACAACCCTAAATGTTTGTTTACCAACGCGAGCACTGGGGTCAATGATGAATGATCTTATCTTTGGTTTTAGGGGTTATCGACACACGTAGAACTAGGATAGGGATGAAATTCAAAAATTTTAGTCAATATTTTAAATTCGTTTTTTTCCAGATTCGTACGGTTTACAGATGTCTACTACCGCTCCAAAGGTAAAACCTTACCTAACATATACAGCACTTAAATTTTATCACTCTTTTTTTGTACACGTTGTATATTTATTTATTATTATATTTATAAATTATAATTTCTTTTTTATTCTGAAATAAAATTTAATGAATGGAATCCTTAATTGTAGCTGTAATGAAGTTTCCTACAAAATAACTCGATGACACAAAGCTAACATCAAATCTAACTTTGCTGTGGAAACAATCCAGGCTACTCGTAATACAAATATTAGAGCAGTCTCACGTCCCCGCATTCATTTGAAGCGATGAAAAGTTCAGTCACATAATTAATACCACATAAAGTAATTAGAGGTACAATTATTAGTGTGTGAGTTGGCTCGAGCTCAAGACACGTGTTGGATACGTGAGCGGGATGCAACAGTGATTTAAACTTTTAATTAGTGCGCTGCCAGGGACACGCTGATTTACTATTATATTATAACTCACTTCGTAAATTAATATACTGTTCATTATGGGGACGAAAATTTTTATTTCAGTGTTGGAATATTTTTTCTTAGCGGCCGCGTCCTAGTTAAGGTGATCCACCTCAATTAAAGTTTTATACTAAGTTTTTGTTGCCATAATCTTTTAAAATATAATTGCTGGATTTGTGTAGTAACTATCTAAAAATAGAACGTCATATTTTGATGTCGCGAAATGAGTGTCATTAACATACAACTTCACAGTGTATATTACAATATTTAATTTATTTACTTAATTTACACTTTATATATTATTTACAATTTATTTACAATATACAATTTTCATTTTAAACACTTTTGAGTGAAAAACAGCATCGATATTTTATTTCTGTTAAATTACTAACTCGTTAAAATGCATACAAATGTACTAGATACATTAGAGGTCAACCTTTTTTGGCTACACCCTGCCTAAAACAAACATAAAAGTTATTTTTAATGTGAATTAGATAAGCAAACGAGGGATGTTCAAAATTACTGCTACCGAAATTTGAAAAATGCGTGTGTTAATCCAGGCTTAAGTCAAGTGCTGCAGAGTTATTATGTGGCAAATTATATTCCCCAATAAGTCTCGGGTTCTATTTCCAATCGGTAATCATTTTGGTTGGTAATAGGGCCGCCTGGAAGGCTACTACATGTTACCTAAATCTGTTGGCAAACAGCAGTGCTAATAGCACTGTTATGTTCCGGTATGGAAGGCAAAAGAGACCGCACCTCATTAGATTGAGGCTTGTGGGGAAGAACGTTTTCCAACCAACGGCGTTACCGTCAGTTACCAATGGGTGAGATGCAGGCCAAGTGCAAGCCATTATATAAAAAGTACGAATAATTTATTTTGAACCAATCACTAAATTTAAAACACATTGTACTCAAAATGTGTCAAACTCATGTAATTTTTGAGGTCATCGCGTAGTCAGAGTCAGTCGAGGGTTACAGAACGGTGTGACAGGCGGCCACAGTTGTACTGCCCGCGGCAAACTACGTAATGTATTTATTATATGTTTGTATACATATATACTATTGTTATGTTACGTATTCCGTTACATTGTTATATTATTGACATCGCCCTTCGATTATAGAACAGCGTACGGCATTTTACCTGAACTTTTTTTCGTACCCCGAAACTCATTATACCTGAGCTTCGTTTCCACCGAGTTCAAAAAGGAGGGTATTCTCAATTCAACTGTATGTTTTTTACGTGATAACTCCGCCAATTATGGATTGATTTTGATGATTCTTTTTTTGTTTGGTAGAGCATTCTTCAGAGGTGGTGCGATATAAATTTTATTGAAATTGATTTAGTGATTTTTAGAGAAAATTAACAAAAACCAAATATATACCCAGATAATTATACCTCTAAGGGTGAACATTTTAGAGGATGAATTCTGCAGACTTTTACGTCAGCTGAATCCGGCTTCGAGATTTGAATGCGTTAATTATTTTCCGTTCGGTTGTTACTCACTTGTAAATCGACGCACAGACGGACGGTTTAAACAATATGAATGGATGTTAGAATCAGAATTAAATAAAAAATAATGAAAATGCTGCAGTCTTATTTTTTCATTCGGCGGATTGCGTTTGCGAAAGCAGGATAGAGATGCTAAATTATATCGTGTCTTTAGCGTAGCGTAGGTCTTTAATCTATGACACCACCACTGCGGGAACATTGACAGCCTGCCATTATCGAAAATATTTATTATTCAAAGTAAATCGACAAAAAGGTGTTGTGAAACATTGTAGTTTAGTGTACTGGACTCGGTTCATTCCAAAAAACAAAGAAAAATGCTTTAACTGCCGCATAAGAAAAAAAACTGCTTTACATCTTTTTAAGACGTATAGTCTTGTTTAGTCTACGTAACTTACTGAAATAAAATATGTAGAGAAAAAAGTCAAAAAACCAACAACGGCCCAGTGGGGGACAGACTTGCACACCGAGTGTTTCATATAAAATATGATACTATAATACTGAAAATAATACTAAAAATAATATAGATGAAATGAAATCACACTTCATATCAATGTCTTAGGTAACATAGCGGACATAGAAAATACCGCTAACAAAACCGAGTACTGGGAGTCGAACCTAGGTCATCCAAGTTGTTAGTTAAATTTTTTATTGATGGACTTGCGTAATTTTTTTACAGAAGAACCTTAGATTTATGACTTGATAGTGTATTTGCATTAGTATTAAATAAGCTTTATAGAAGATACTTACGCCTTCGAGTAAGCAATAGAGAGCCTATGTACCCAGCACCACTGTACCACCTATTTATAAAATATTCAAATTCAAAAGAAAAAAAACTGAACACTCATAATCTCGAGTCTTGTATTAGTTCTAGATGGAATGTTGACCTTTCGAACAAAGAAACACTCCGCATAGCTACGCTACGAGTATGATCTGAATGATGTCCCCCATTCACGAAAACTAAATCAAAAGTTGATTGCTAACATTTCTCACTAGCTATTGTCTACTAAACGCCAGTGATAGTTTTTAGAATGTATGTATATATAATAAATGTTCCGGTTTATTGAAGTTGATAAAACAATTTAATTTGCCTTTCTGTGTGGTTTGTACGGAACGTGGAATGAATCATAAATCACGGACATGACGGGCGTAAATTAAATTATTTCCTACGTGAATTTCACATTTATTTTGAACTAAAGGTTTGATTCACACTCGCTGCCATGTGGCTACGGTTAGTGTAGGATGACATTTAAAAGGAGGGAATATGAATGGAAAAGGGATACGTACGTTTTACTTGAGAGCACGGAGAAAGTCGCCGGTTATTCTGACAGGAGACGCACTGGTCCGTTTCTATTCCATTCACTTCACAACACATATCAAAGTATAGGATTGGTAATTTTTTCGTTTCGATTTAAATGTATTAAATATTTGTTAATTTGAGACGATTTGTGCGTGCGTCTCGGCAGTATCGTCTCGAGCTGACATCTCGTTCAAACAACGCGGGTAGATAAAATAAAGTAGGTAGGAAATGTGGGTAGGAAGTTAACAATGGCGTAGATATTAGTTCGTTTGACAGAAACATTATCCAGCTAATTTAATGAGACGCTGGTCATATTTAACTTTCATCATCTTATTCATAGTTTATAATTGAACAACACCATGCCTGTATGTACTTTATATATATATTTATTTATTTTTCTGTTGTCCTTTTTTCTGTTGTCTTAAACTAAAATAGGTTAATACTATAAAAGTCCAGGAGGATCGGCCCTGCTAGCTGAAGCACAGGTTCCACCTAGTTCGGCAGCAGTGGCTAAATTTATGTTACAAACCTAAAAGCCAAACAATTTTTTGACGAAAAGGTATATTTGTCTTTGTTTTATATAACTAGATTTACGTCAATATTTTTAAAGTATTATTTTTGTGGAAATAAATAAATCATCGGAACACAATTCATTTACATTTGTGTTGCATTTGTGTTTTATGTCAGACTTTGATAAAATGGCGATATCTAGACAGCATACAATTTCACATTCACCTGAGTGCCCGTTGCTACCAAGCTGGTATTCGAAACTGAGACCTGACCGAAGCTGAAGAGTCTCACAACAGTTGTTCAGAAATTATGCTATGAAAGCGGATAAAACGGTCAAAGTTATTCCAGCTAAAGTTCAATAAAGTTATTAAAATAAATCCATCGTGCCACTGACATCTGGCGTCCATTGCTATATAGAATTCAAATAAAATGATCCTCATACCGTAGCTTAAAGATTTAGTATCAAAATAAATCATAAAGAATCCCTTCCATTGTCGGCGATCGGTCATAGATTAGAGCTGAATGTAGACACGTAAACTCAGTGAAATAGCACCAGAAAACATGAATATATAAAGCCACGGTCTTCGTATATATGAAGCCTCGACCTCATTATAAATAAATGTGTTTTAGGTACAATTTTTAAATAGGCAACAAGTAACAAAAACATAAAGATTGCGTCAATGAAATGACATTTGATATTTTCGACTTATTATAAAAAAAATGATTTTGTACAAACAAAATACTATCCAAAATGTGAAACGCCTGTTGTTCTGACGATCTTAATGATTTTATAAGATTTTTAGGATTCCGTACCTCAAAAGGAAAAACGAAGCGCTGGCAGAGAATTCCACTTCTTTCTTGCGTACGGGACGCATTGATAAATGAAGAAGTGAAACGCTTCGGGCGGAAAGGGGTGGAACTATGGAAATAGAGGTACTAGGTGGTGATTCTTACTTTTCCATCGCAACTTCATTGATATTTCTAAAATTATTTATTCTTAAAACTAAAATGACAGTAGCACATTTTAATTTTTTCGCCAAACTGAAAATCAGTTTGTTCGCGAACAAATGTACTCATCTCATTACAAACTTAATTATACACAGATAAGTATGTATAGTATTTAAAAAGTGGTAAATTAATTTTGAATTAAAAGAAATAAAAAAAATTTCATCGATAGCTTTCAGTTTACTCATAACGGCGTGTCCGTCGTTTTTCTGTCTGTGAGTTTGCGGTCGTAAACGACCAGCATCGCTGCACAGATGCGTGCGACGGCTGCGCTCGAGCTTAATGGATCCATATCAACGTCATTCGTTATACAAACGATCGTTACAAAACTTAGTAGTTCTTTACGGTTACGTACCCAAAGGGTGCTAACGGGACTCTATTACCGATCCGACGTTGTTCAATTCGACTGTAAGTTCGTCGTACTTTTAAAAGTATCTTTTGATCCGTAATAGGTAATTTTACAGCATGTTTTACGAATATAATGATATACTTACAAATATTAAGGAGTAGACAGTAATGGTAATTTTTGCGGAAAAACTTGGTGTAATTTAGGTGTAAAACAAAAAACAGACAAACATCTAACCGAGAGTGATGGGCTCGCGTTAAGGATCAAGAATCGAATAATTTAATTGTGAGTCTAACACAAACTTTTGGATTACAATTATTACTGAAGTGTGTGTCCGTCTGATAACAATTTGATATCTACCTACGGATATATAATTTCTACACATTAAAAATATGAATAATGAGTTTTCACTTGTCCTCAATCTCGCCTGATGGTAAGTGACGATAAAGCAATTGGATGGTAAGTGTGCGCACCCAGAACCCTCAAGATAATGAGGCGGAGAGTCTGCTCTCTTTCATGTAAGAACACAACTGTGCTATTAATCAGCTGCTTAGCACAGACTTAGGTAACATGGTGGTAGCGAGACAGCCGTACATCGAAATAACCCTACCCTATCATCAATAAAACCAAATACCGGTAGGTCCACTGGGAATTGAACCTGGGACCTGCGGATTTTTAGTATAAACGTGAGCCATTAGACTATTAGTACTGAAATACCTCGGCTGGAGGCGGCAATACCGAAATTATCACATCATTTCTCTCGTAACAAAATGTGTCTATCCAGAAATACTCGACGTAAACATTCCAGAAACCGGACACGTTTTAGTAACTCGTAAACGGATTGATAAGCGTACATGGCTCATATATAAAACCTTCTTGCTCATTTCACGGCCGGCTATAAAAGAGTTTCGGCTCGACTACTAAATGCGATCTTGGGATCCAATGACAGATTGCTATTGGTAATCTTGTACCCTTTTATTACAACATTATTATTATTATTATAAAACATACAATCACGCCATCTACTTGTTAGACGACGAACACATGGCGAATACTTGCAACCTTCAGACTGATACGTCTTATACAATTTAATTTCGACCACTTATGACGTGGTTCGAATTTGAATGGACCAATCAGTGTGCACGTCTCACTCCCTGCGGCCAATCAGAGTGTTAGTCCTCCCTTCCCTTTTCTTATACCTGTTTCAATTTTAAATGTTTTTAAAAATAGTAGAAAAAAGTAAAAACTTCTAAAGCGCGCGCAGATGAAGTCTTATTATGTTTGCTACGAAATTGCAAAAGCTAGGTGCTGTGTGGCCTCGGCAGAACCACCCCATGCCTTCCCAAGGGTGTCGTATAAAACTAATAACCCGGCGACTCGGTGATACATAGTTAGGCACTAGTGCACTACTCCTGAAATACTCCTTTAGTCGCGTTTAACGACATCCACAGGGACACGGAGTGTATTCTAGCACAAATAGCACAACACATGCATAAAAGACAAAATGCGGCACTAAACGAGCTAAATTGTCTGAAACAAGTATTTTATTCGTGAAATAACATTCTCATTTCCTCGTCAAAGCGACTCATTTATTCCTCCATATTATAACAATTTTGTCTCCAAAGAGACGCTTCTAAGAAACATGTTATTTAATTATTTCCTCCCATCTAGACTTTACATCAACGTTGTACAAAGGGACAGGAAACATTGATGTAAAAGCTACGGACGTGCAACTGTGTACGTCAGACGACGTTAGGCTTAGATTTTGTATATTTTATCATTCTTATGTTATTTTACTGTCCCGATACAAAATGTACAAAACTGTACATGTAATAGTGAATTTTGACATACTTACTCATTGTTGCAAAAACACAACCTAAACTAAATTATAAAAGTTGCATAAGTCCGCGTGTGTGCCTTATAAAATATAGTAAAAACCTCAATATCTCGAATGTACAATTTTGAAGGAGAAAAAAAACGAAAACGAAAGGCTAATTCCGGTTTACGGTTTAAAAACATTTATTTTTCATTAAGATTATAAATCACTTCCATGAAAAACATAAACTTAAATATACATTAAACGTAGGGTAGTCCAATGGTGACACAGTGTGTACGATTTATAAAAAAAAAAGTTGAGGGTACATATTGCATAGTTGCTGTAGAGAACAATGGCGAGTCCGACGGACATCATATAAGGGTGTATTCACATTGCTGCTTTTTTATTTCATTTTTATATTTTTATACATATTTTTTAATTCAGCTAGATAAACACGTACATCACACTCCGCTCCGCAATAGCTAAAGCAATTCACCCACTTTATAAACACGATTGGTACCTAGAAATCGTATCACAAAATTATCTTCTCTCGCGTGTCTATGTTTTTAAGGTCAGTGTCGTAACAAGTTAGATTAGATTAGATTAGATTATCATTTATTTGCCAGCACAATACACATAAAAACAAAATACACACACACACACATAGGAAGAAGAACACACAATACGAGTAGAAGTAACAGCATAGTTTATAGCAATGTATCATGCCAGCAAAAAGGCCCTAGCTCAGCATAGTGTTGTGGACTACAAGCCCACAACGCTGGTAATTCTGCTAGAGCCTAGAAGGTGTGAAAGGAAAAGAAAAAGAAATATATAATAGAAGGGAACAAAGGTTTAACATGAAGGAAGGAAATAAACATGAATATGGACATTTATAGGACAGTGCTATGATAGGTAGGAGATAAAGGAGATAATTAATAAGCAAGTAATAAGCCTCTTAAGAAAAATAGTTTTGTATTGTAAGTAAGTGACTTTTATAGCTATTTTTAAAATTGAACTTATTTTTTAACATCCGTATTGGTGGCGGTAAATCGTTCCAACATTTAGAGGCCATAAAGCGAAAACTTCCGCGGAACGCTGCAGTTTTATGTTTAGGAACAGTAAATACTTTAGAACATATTCTAGCACAGTAGTCTCGTTGTGACTGACGCCAATTTAATTTCCGATATAAATAATCAGGTTGTTTAGTATTGATAACACCAAATAATAAAGTAGCTAGTAGCAAATTCTGTCGACCTTTCATTTTAAGAATGTTACAGTTGTTAAGGAATGGTGTAACATGAGAACGAGGTGGAATATGGAAACAAAACCGAGCGCATGCATTCTGTACTCGTTGTACCAGTCGTTGGGAGCGCTGCAATAGACACGGGCCATACACAGTTATAGCATAATTAAGCTTAGAAAGAACTAGTGACTCACACAGCTTAACTCTTAAGTCTACATTAATGTAAGGCCGTATTCTATACAGTACCTTTATTCTGTAGAAACAATCACGCAAAATATTAACGGAGTACTTTTCGAAACGTAGCTGGTTGTCCATTAACAGGCCCAAGTTACGGACTTCATCAACCCTTTCAATCTTCTCTCCTAGCATCAGTAGGGTCGGATTGCTTTGTGAAATATTTTGAATTTGTTTTTTTGACCCCATTATCATGTACTTTGTTTTTGATGGATTAAGGACTAGCGAATTTCTACGAGACCATAATGATATACGTTCTAAGTCAGACATCACTGCAGAAACAGCCGAGTCCACTTCATCGCGGGCAACTGAAATGTAGATTTGCAAGTCGTCGGCGTAAAGATGGTGCTTGCAATTAATGATGCTATTTGTGATATCTGCTGTATAGATTATAAACAGAAGAGGGCCCAAGATTGATCCCTGGGGTACGCCTCTGTATATGTTTTTAGTTTCTGAGCAAAGAGTAGTACCATCTGACTTATTAATAATTACTTGTTGCCTACGATTACTTAAGTAGCTATCAAACCACTTAATTGATGACGCACTGAATCCATAATATGTTAATTTTGAAAGAAGAAGTGAAGTGTTTATACAGTCAAAAGCACGTGAGAAATCAAGAAGTGTAAGAAAAGTACCTTTGCCTGCATCTTGAGCCGAGAGTATATTATCTACGACATCAAGTAAAGCAGTTGATGTGCTACGATTTTTTCTGAATCCGGATTGAAAGGCAGGCAAAATATGGTATGTTTCACAGTAGTGTGACATTTGTGAATATATCACCTTTTCCAAAAGTTTTGATAGTAGCGGTAGTATACTAATAGGTCGTAAATCTCTAATATGCAGGGGGTTATTATTTTTAGGTAGAGGTCTTATTATTGCAGTTTTCCATATATCAGGAAAGACGGACGATTGTATGGATTTATTTATTATAGCGGTAATAGCAGACAAAGTAAAAGGGAGTGTCAACATGAGCATATCTAGATTGATGTTGTCTACGCCTTTAGCGTTCGATTTGATAGAAAATATCAGCTTTGCTACAAAATTTTCACTGACAGGCTCTAAGCTGAAGCAGTTATCATTTTGTCGGTGATACTCGTAATAAGTGAGATCAGATATGGCAGTGATGTTTTCACCTGGAACATCGAGAAAGTGATCATTAATCGCATCGGGGACCATAAGAGATTCGGGAATTTCCATCTTACTTTTGAAATCTGGAAGGACAGTTTTCTTCAGTTCGTTCCATAAGTGTTTTGGATTCTGTAAGTGAGAATTAATGTTTTGATTGAAATATGCCTTTTTTTCAAAAAACAGACTGCAGTTGACTAGACTTTTCATTTCTTTATGTATATATATAAGTTAGGCAAGATGTAAAGAAAATTTTATTATCACGCGTTACGGTCGGGCGGTGCGTTTTGGTTTCTTTTACGTCTTACGTCTATTGGTCGTAAGGCGTATTTTACGTCTGTGGGCCGTAGCACCGACGGCAACGTTCCGAGAATTATGGAAGCAGTAAAATGACAAAGGATTGAGCAATGTCACAGTTTCGTTGGGATAATTATTTCATTTTATGCCAGATTTCTTACTTTCTTAGAATTTATTTCAAGCACATAATACAGCAAAGTGGAAATTGGACAGAAAGTATTGTATATTCAATGTGAAAAACTAAGCGAATGAGAGTACATATAAAAGACGATAGAACAGTAAACGGAAAGGTATCAGCAGTTGCCAGAAAGAGAACGAAAACTAAATAATAATATAATAATAATAAGATTATTGATATATAAATGAATTCGAAGGAATCAGAAGATGGCCGTCCTGTTTCTATTTTTAGTGTACAAAGTCTTCTGTAGCAATCGTTCAAGTCTAATAGTACCTGCTTTTAAATCAAATAAATAAAGTCACTTATTTACAATTACGAACTAAAAATACAATAATAATATTTTAAAAAAGCGTAGCTAGGGCTAGCAAAACAATGCGTAACAATTATGTAGATATGTTTGTTAGTTTTGTAATTGTAATCAGGGGTGCATTTCACTACAGACAAACCACCTCACAGCTCATGGATATCTATTTCCAAGGCAAAAACGATGAATATCGAATTACGTTATACGAATGAGGTTGCAAGAATTTTTTTCAAGCGACTTCAAAAATGGAAGACATTCTCAATTCGACTGTATGGTTTTTGTATGTATGTCACATGTGTGATCATTCCGTCAATAATGAATCGATTTTGATGATTCTTTGTATGGTATGTCATACATCAGAGATGGTCCCATATTTTATCGAAATTGATTTAGCTGTTTTTGAGAAAATATACAAAAAACAAATATATACCCAGATAATTATACCTCTAAAGGGGATGAAGGCTGTAGACTTTTTAGGGCAGTTTAAATCGGTTTCTTAGGTCTTTTTGAACTCAGTGAATTGCATCCCAGATTTTGGTAACAGCAAACATTTTTGCGACGATATTGTCTCAATATATACCGCTCTCCACTTAACATTTACGCTCAGCAGAATGTGTAATTGTCACGACGTATTTACAATCCACCACAGGTAACAATAAAAACACTAGAAACAAGCTATTAATGTAGTATAAGCCGGTGAAATGCGAGTTCTCGTATGGTTACACGCAAACTATTTTACAGCATAGTTTTAAGTGCAATTCCCAGTTATTTCAGTATGAAAACGACGACATTTCCGAGCAATGCCGTGGACTCTAATAATGTCGTAACTTGGTTGTAACCGCAAACCATTTTGTGACGCCATTTTGTTTCGGATCGTTAAAGAATGAGCCAAATTGTGTGTGTAATTGACTCGGCTGTAACTAGGGGGTCATTAATGAGAGCTCTACGGTGTTTGAATTTGTTCAAATAACTTTTTATGGACCAATTTTGTGACGAAATTGTCCTACTTAAGTATGAGTAACGTACTTGCTCAAGTATGGTTTCTAAGGCAATGCATGTTGTACAATTTAATCAACGCCAGGATAACGTCCACTGCGGAGCTGAGTACACAAAAAATCGTAATAAATGTGTCTATACCAATAACAATGATTTGAATCCATTATAAAAGCGAAAGTTTGTTTGTTTGTCTTTCTTTTTCTTTCAAGTCGTAACGGAGAGTCAGAATGACTTGATTTTTCGTAATAATTGTTGAAGAGCTGGAAAAGGGCAAAGGCTTCTTTTTATCCCAATCAAATTCCTGTGGGATTAATTCTGAAGTTCACAAAGGTTTCTTTGTCAACTCTAAACAAGCACTGCACAGGCCTTAGGCACATAGCTAGTCACTAAAAAAACTTTTGCAAATTACGAATCCAAATTGTCCGAAGCCTTACATGGACGAATTATCTAATTTATTTATACAAACTCAAAAATTAGCACTTGCTACGACATACACATTTATTTTTTGTTCTAATGCTACACCGTAGCATTTGCTACAGTAGGGTTGCGTAATTGACATTACAGTTTTTGAGGTCTGCCAACAATAGTCTATTCTATTCTAGTCTATTCTACTATAACTTGTATGTTTGGTTTAAGCAATGTTGAATTATCAAAGAGATCGCATTTGATAATTATCACATATATTATCTATGATCTAATGGTTAGTGACAATAGGGCCTAGGGCTTAGCTAGGGCTGTCGCATGGAAAGCGTGATCACCCAGAAGCCTTGAATTATCGAGGATGGATGTCTCTGTTGTATTTCATAACCAGAATACAACAGTGCTATTTGGCGGAATACGGTAGCTAGCAAGGCGGACATAGAAAAATACCATATCACCAACTAAACTGAATATCAGACATACCCCGCCCTGTAAAACGGAATATGCGAAAAAGGATCGCAATTACCGAAATGAGGTATAATTTGCATTAATAAGACCTTATCATAAAACCAGGGGTCACAAACATTTTATGAACTCAGCCCGTGTTACAATAGGCAACATTACGTATCAACCCGACCAGCTTAGCGACCGCAGCTGGAATATAAAGTGGTGCAGATTTCATGCATGGCTCGAGCCCGTCGGGTTTGTGTGTCAAAAGAATTTTCAGTTGGTTAGCTCGCCGAGTTTCGTTGGCAGTTAGTTTGACTCGTAATGGCCCCGGAAATACGTTTGAGTGAAATTGTAAAAGGATCTTCTTGAAGTTGGGATGTATTTAACATAGAAGCCATTCACGTACAATTAATTATAAACTATAAGTGGCTGTGTCTGATTATGCGATTAGCTCATACAAAGCTACGAGTATGTGCACTGAACAGGATAAATAAAAGTGTGTGATTTGTTCGGGATATTTATCGTGGTATTAAATACTTCTTAATTTTGCGTCGTCGCAGCGTCCACAGACTTGCTGATATTATCCCAAGGGAACTAACTTCTAGTACGATCGGGATGGAAAGTAAATTATATTTTTTCCGGCCTTTCAACTATCCCTCTAAATGTCAAGTCATTGTAACTCCGCTTTATGACGTTTTTTATGTATGATGATGGGTTTGCACTTGGCCTGCATCTCATTTTATGGTAAGTAATGATAAGGCCGATGAGGCGCTGGCTCTGCTACCTTTCATACCGGAACACAATATTGCTATTAATACTGCCGTTTGGCAACAAACTTAGGTGACATGTATAGAAACTGGCTTTATTTTATTATTGTTGTATATTATTATTAATTTATATTGTTAGTATGGATAGCATTCCATGTTCATATTATTCATGAAAATAAACATTTTTGTGTTTGTATTGTATACTCGATAAAAGAATGAGAGAAAGGCTAGTTAATATTAAAGTCTAGTTTATGTTCTAGCCACTGCAGTTCGAAAAACGAAAATAAAACTGCATGTGGGTATTTTCTCACCCCTATTGTCCGCTCAAGTTAAACATTTCACAAAACCCGAGCAAAAAGAAGTGAAATTAAAAAGAGGACGGGAGAATTAAAAGTTTCGCAAACTCTGACAACGCCGCCGGCAAGCGCTGTGACGTGGAGCAATCGCTACAGAAATATTCACTGGGGCACATCTATATGCTGGAAATAGGGATTTATAATTGGTAAAATGCACACTTTCTTTATAATCTAGCTGATATAATAGATATTAAGTCAACACTAGTATTTTGCTCGTGACTTCGTTGACATTGACTTATACATTATCTCTCTGGAAACACTGCACGAAATGTAGGCTACTAAGAAGCGTCGGTGGCGCAGTGGATAAGGCGCGGACTCTCAATCTTAGGGTTCTTGGTTCGAATCCAGCTGTACCTATGAGTTGTTTTTCAATTCAAGTACATTGTGCGATTGCTTAACGGTGAAGGAAAACATTGTAAGGAAACCTGCATGTCTTGATCAGGTATGTGAAGTCCGCCAATCCGCACCGGGCCCGCGTGGTGTACTATGTCCCATACACTCTCTGTAGGAGAGTAGGCCTGAGCCCCTGCAGTGGGGACGTATATAGGCTGTTGATGAAAGTCTACTGATTAGTTAAATACATTGAAATGGCTTGTTTAGTTTGGCCCCATCCTTGAACAAGGCACGCTCTTGTTGAAATTTGATACAAACACATAAATAATTAATAAACAATACGTAACGTTTATAACATCTCAATAAATATCAATTTTTTCTAGATTTCAAGTATGTTAATTATTCATATTCTGTACGGAACCCTCGGTGCGCAAGTCTGACTCGCACTTTATTTTTATACGTATAGTGCCTCACAATATTTTAATAATTTATGTAACTTTGCTATTTGATACTCACTAACACTACCTATTTAGACTCCTTAGGCTTTACAACAGCATATATCCATGTCCTCGATGTCCCATCGTGGTCTTCTACGAAACCTACGGTATGGCATGGAGCGATATTTCTCTTTTAATAAATATCAAACGAGGGAACGGTCTATGAAATTTTATCTAATAAATAACGTCGAAACGGCCGTTGTCGCCAAGTTTTCCAATTTCTTCCTTAATTTATGGCATTAAGTTTCTTTTTTCTTAACAGATTTATTAAATTCTCATTGTGATGATGCAAAATTTCACACACAGTCACCATAGCTCCCAAGTTTTTGGAGTGCCACGTCCAGAGCGCACCGGGGACGCACGAGGAGGCGCTAATTAATTGTTTCTTTGTAACAATGAATTACGAGTAACTAACTCTATGTTGGGCGGAGTGTGACCCACCCCACAGCATGTTTTCGTCAACAGACGGACAGCGGAGGTTTAGTAATAGGGTCCCGTTGGTTACCCTTTTGGTACATAACCTTAAAAAGCATTTATAGTCCCCTTGAAGATTATTTTCAGAGGTAGTCAACCTTTCATAATACGAGAACCACATTTCAAGCATCGTTTACTTTACCGCTTTATTTACCCTTTGGTGAACTTTTAAACAGTTCTTTTAACACTTTTAAAACTTTTAAGACATGCATCATTGCTTACAATCATCTCCCAGGGGGTTTACAATTAGAAAACGGCATATATTTTAAGAAAAAAAAATACGGTTTGGCTTCTTGGAAACTGCTTTTATAGTTTTCCTGAATATTTGAATCATAAACATTTATCATTTTAAATATACCTGTAATTATAGTTTGACATAAATTAATGAGATGACTTGTGAATTATTGCATGACAAAATTATTAACATTGTACTAATTGACATGCGATGTAAACTAATTTTTTTACAATTAAATTCCTTATTAGATATTTTTATAATATTTGCACACCTGTGGACAGGTTAAGTACATCGAACTAATTGAAATTACTATCTAAACACCTTGTAAAAAAACTATGTACTTGGCAAATAATTTCTTTCTTTCTTTCTTTCAAACAAATTAAACAGAGAGAACTTAACACAACAACAAAAATATTATCAAGTCTCTAAGCAATAGGCAATGATGATGTTTAAATATATTCACCTGTCTAAAGTAATAAAATTCATCATACGCTATGAACACAAATGTTGAAACGAGTCCTGTTTAAATGTGAGCTGTAGTAGGCAATAAATCAACTGAAAGCGATGGCGTTCTGGCGGCGGGCCAAAGCGACTAGTCAAGGAGACATCATCACAAATCATCATATTTCGACGGTTGTTTACTGAACAGCATGTATTTGTCAGGGATGTCTGTCGAAGACCGAAGGGGTTTTGTAATTTCGACTTACACAAGCCAAGACAGTGTGTTTTATCATAAACAGTAATTACTGTTTCCACATAATTATGTGGATGTCATCTTTATATTAGAAACCAGTGTTTTTCTGCATTGGCTTCAGAAATTATTCTACTAGAGCCAAGTAATAGACCAGTAAAGTTAGTCAGTAACCAATGTGTCAGTCCAGTGTTTGATGTAATTTGTAATTTCATCAACACAAAATTGCGCAGTGTCATCCAAATCCGACCAGCCGTTTTAGCTTTTTTTTCGAATGGACTTGATGATGTTGGTCCTGCGACCTCTACAGCTTCACCCGGACAATGGCGAGCGCGGAAGACACTCAACCGGTATTATTATTACTAGCAACAGGGCTAAGGGCGTCCGCTCGGGCTCGTCCTCGGCTTAGGGCGTTGCTTTGTGGTGAAGAGATCGGGGAAAATCGGCCCGGAATGTACCGATAGCTGCGGTAAGCGCTGGGATTATTTATCGTCGTGGGGAACGTGTGTCTTTGCCGTCTCCGCCGGCGGAGACGGTGTATTTTTATATATTATTATTTATCACTTTATTTCAGGCACTAGACCCATACAAGTTTTACAAATAGTTCTTTTTTTTTTCAACAGCCACAGGCTTACTCTCCTACAGAGAGTGCATGGGCCATAGTCCACCACGCGGGCCCAGTGCGGATTGGCGGACTTCACATCCCTGTTCAAGACATGCAGGTTTCCTCACGATGTTTTCCTTCACCGTTAAGCAATCGGATAATGTACTTGAATTGAAAAACAACTCATAGGTACACGGCTGGATTCGAACCCGGAACCCTCAGATTGAGAGTCCCGCGCTAATAGTTCTTATAAATAAACTTAATTGGTAACTTAACTAAAACACTTATTTCGATGACCAGCATGTGTCAATGCTGTTGAAGATATATTCTGACAATTTAATCATTACTTTGTTTTTACTTGTAAACACTCTATCTCTTAATGAGAATATTCTTTTTCTTATTATACTAAAAAAGTCATATATTCGGGCCTCTGCAAACATTGTTGATGCGCAAAGTTTTCAAAGTGTCGGTTTGGGAAGCCGCTTCAGCGTGAAGAGTTTACTAACATGCGCACACTCCAACACAAACTTTTTAGAAATACATTAAAATCACGCGTAAATCATCTAATTTTCTAAATATTTTATAAATGAACACTTGAACATTTCACTTTTGGTAATGAGATAAAAAAAATATGGGTTTGTATTTGGCCTACATCTCATGCGATGGTAAGTGACGATAAGGCCGTTGTATGGTGCGCGTGCGCAGCCAGAAGCCTCAAGCTAACGAGGCGCTGGCTCTGCTACCTTTTATACCGGAACACAAGAGTGCTATAAACGATGTTGTTATACAGTAATGCATAGATAATGCTCTACCATCAAACAAACCGAGACTCCAACTGGGAATCGACCACGGGACCTCTGGATTCTAAAAGCAAGCGTGTAGCCATATGCTTACAGAGGCGTTTAAAAATCAAAGATCTGATCTACTCCCGTAGTCTAATAAATTTCAAGTGATGTTAAAACACAGAGATTTACAACAAAATTTACAGAGGCATATTTAATAAATTCATAGCAACAATAGCAACACCGCTTCTTAATCTAAAACACCATTGTGTATAAAAGAAATCTTTCGGAAAATAAAATGGCAGTGTACCCACATAAACCCTAGCCAATAAAACGTTGGGAAATATTTAAAATTCAGCAGAAATGGTCTCCGCTGAACATTCATTTGTTTCGGAACGTCCTCCGTATAAAACAGGGTTAAATACGTCTGGCTGAAACGTAAATATTTGAGCCGGAATTATGTAAACTACCCACGAACGTTTGAGCCGGTCCGCTGAAGTACAAAAGTTTTTATATTTGCGTGTAAACAAACGTGAAGGTATACTCCCATGGTACGTTTCCTTAGCCTGTGCTTGATCTCGGGTTACAGATTCGAGTGTCATATGAGATTTCCCAGATTTCTCTAATTAGGGTTCTGTAAATTGATATTCCGATCTGACTTTGTGTCTAGCGAAATAAACATTTAAAACCAATTATTGAAGAATTTTTTTGACTGCAAAGTTCAGTTTGTCCTTTAAATTCGTTAGATAAATGTTGAGTACTTGTTATTTTATCCACTATTTATAAATTTCAGTAAATTAGTTATACCATTATCATCAACAGCCTATATACGTCCCTACTGCTGGGTCTCAGGCCTACTCTCCCGGGCCCAGTGCGGATTGGTAGACTTCACATGCCTGTTCAAGACATGCAGGTTTCCTCACGATGTTTTCCTTCACTGCTAAGCAATCGGATAATGTACTTGAATTGAAAAACAACTCCTAGGTACACGGCTGAATTCGAACCCGGAACCCTCAGATTGAGAGACCGCGCCTTATCCAATGCGCCACCGACGCTTTTGTGATAGGACATTATGTGATAGGACAATACCCGTACTTGGCCCGTTTTTGTAAATTTGAAGTGACTGTGACGGTTTATTTTTTTAAACTTGACACGTGTTCAAAAAATAAAAGTTGCTAAATCGAATTCAAACTCTACACAAAGTTGAATTGACATCTTCAGACGCTAATTCAAAAACTTTTAATTGGAATAATTTTTCATTTCTGTTACGAATAAAAATCCGTTGATAATGAACAATATAATTATTTTTTCTAGCAAAAAAACGAAATTCACCAATGGCTCTAACACAAAACTAATCGTAACACCCCACGTTGTTGATAATGATACATTTTATCTTAGTTATCCTCCACACAAATCACCAAAATTTATATTACAAAAATGGCGAATTATTAAGATCTCGCTAGATGACAAGCTACGAGTAATATAAGAAAAGCTACAAGAATTACCAAGGGGACTGTGGTTGCCAGATTACTGAAAGACTACACGCCCAATTATTATTATTATTTATTTCAGAAAACATTGTTCCATATATTAAAAAAATTTTAATTTTATTATTTCCTTTATTTTACCTTCTGTTATGTACGAAGATACTAATAGCTTAATGTTATTTATACATATATGAAACAATTTAAACAATATTGAAACATTAATCTAAATATAGGTGATAAAATAACATGTCATAAATTACTTAACTATAGAGTCTGCATCGGATAAGTGTAGTTCTGCCCAGTGCCTATTAAATGGACAGTCTAGCTTGTCAGCTATGGCCTGCACGAGGCCGTTGGTGCTGCCTTTGTCGCGACGCATCAGTGAAGCAGCTCTGTTGCGTATAATGGCCTGAAAGCCAGGCACGCGCGCTTCCGAAAACTTCTGACAAGCTACATAATCTCGGCCCCAACAACATCCTGAATCCATTGTAGGTCTTCGATTCGATCGACTTACAATATTCTTCGAAAAGCGTTGTTTTAACTTCTCTAGTAAAACGTGCGAATCTACGGGCCAACATGTTACATCTGACTGACAGCACTCTACGCTCCCTCTCAATGTCTAGATTGTCACAGAGCGACTCGGCGACCCAGTGGCCCAGGTACTTAAATTGCGACACTGTGGTGAGTGGAGTACCGCAGAGTGAAAAAGACTGAAAGTCCTCATAATTTTTATTACCCGCCTTAAACATCAACATTTTCCCCGCATTGTACCTGAGGCCATGAGCCACCGCGTATTGCTCACATATGGACACCAACCGTCTGAAAGCTCTGATCCTTGGACTCAGCAATACCATATCGTTTGCATAACTAACATTATTGACTATTCTACCATCAATAGAACAGCCAACATTGGCATTGCTGAGTTCAACAAGCAACCTATTTATATATAGGTAGAAGAGTTTGGGTGAGGTTATCCCCCCTTGCCTCACCCCGCACTCCAACCTATACTCATCCGATAGTGAGTCAGGCCACTTCACAAAATTTGATAGCATGCTGTACCAGTATTCGAGCTGTTGAGCAAGATTAACCAATGAGACGTTTTCTAAAAAAATGTTCTTCATTCATGGATAGATGGCACCGTCGTAGCAAAATTTAACTGATAAATGCAAGATAAATGTATATTTTTTCGTATGAATTGAAAGCAAGGAGCTTCTATACTAAATTCCTTGATGCAAATCCATAAAAGCCAGCTGCCATCTGCCATACAACTACCAAAGAGAATATAACTGCTGTGATTATAAATCTGTCAAAATTGTTAACTACACTTTTTGGGAAGTGTGGACCGCCATGGTGTTTAATGTAATGACAGTTTAATTTCTACCTCTTCCACGCCGCGAGCCGTCTATTGGCACCTTTGGAAACTCAACTGCCTTATGAAACAATACAATACTTACGTAGCATTAAATTGTATAGGATCAGAATTTATATTTCATGCGACCTCTTTGTTGTGGATTGAAAAACCGCGGATGATGGGAATCCGCCTTAACAGTCGCAAGGTAAAGCCTATTTACTAAGAAAAGCTTAACCATGAAGCCTTCTTTCCGCAAACGGGATTTATTATGGTAATAATTTCCCTCTAATTGTAATTTACTTCGGGAAGAGGTAGAGAAGGTAATATAATAAAATGTATTCTTAGTACAACTTTACGAATAAAAGAAAGGCCTTTTGCTGTCGTGAATATTTGTCTTTGTACATATTTATTTTACATATTCTCTTTGCACGTTTCATTTATTGGACTAGATCGTATTTCGCTGTTCTGTGTATTCTTTTAATCTCTTATGTTTTGTCGACATAAGTTTGCCCAGATCTGGGGCAATCTAATGTAACACTGATCTTTTTATTCAGAGTTAGGAAAATGAGATTGGTCATACAAGGAATGTGTCAGTTATTATTTCTGCACCTTACAATTAATTATTTTTGAAAGCGTTAATAAGGTAAGGCGTTAACCACACACAGCAAAAGTAATACTCACCGACGCTATTTGGAATATGCATATCCCATATTTTCATAAGCGTCATCCACTAGACGACAAATATAAGACGGTAGATCCCCTCTTCAACATACAAATAAAATAGCGGAACAGTAAATCCCTCGAGATTGAAATACCCGCAAACCCTGTCAGCAGCAGAAACAATTTCAGTGGCAGTGTACCAGGATTCCATAAATGGGGAGATCCCTACGAAATTAGTTGTCGCGTCATTCTGACCGCGGCTCAGAACATCTGCGACACGGAGAACAACGACGGAGACACGTCTGCGTCTCGTACCGCCATTTGTTATTGGAATGTGTTTTGTTTGGATCGCAGAGTTGGATACAGCAACGGACGTGACGAACAATAAACCTCTTCGATTTTATGCTACCCCAGTCGGCGCTTGTCTTGGATTGTATCTTTTGGGTATTTTAGGGTTTCCTCCTTTGAGCACATACATCTAAGAAGAACAGATACGGAACGAACTTACTGCGACTAAAACAAGTTGATGCTAAACTAAACAAATACATCCTTCTCATTGAAATAGCACTGCACACTCTTTCGTAATTTAGAAAAACCTCATCGTAATTTTGATAACGAGAACTACTTTATCACTCGCCACTTGATGCAGGCAGACTAAGATATTTGGCATCAAGGAGGTATCCTTTACCCTGTCATGGATTAATATTCTGCATAGGAGATATTTCCCTAATTTGTCGTGGCCTTACCTTCCGTTTGTTAGGTGGGTGTGAAACTGTATATGTATTATATTATATCAATAGTCAAAATCAAACTAATGATTGTAATAGATTCTAGAGAAGAATACGGTTATTATGAACTATCTCGATAATACGAGCCCATAGTAAATCTTTGCTTTACCGGTACTCTGTATGGCATAGAATCGTAGAAATTTGATTACATCTAACAGTGAATAACTAATGCAAGGTAGTAATTAATTACTGATTCAGTAATTACTCACGTTGCTAGTTATTCATATACAGTTACTACATGTATTGTATACATATTAGATGATGTCACATGAGATTGATCTCTCATCAAAACGGAATTTTCTGTAATATTGGATACCGCTGCAATATTTAATTCAATACTGTAAAAAATCTTACAACTACAATTCGGTACCTAAATCATTCTATTAGCAGATAATACTTCAGAATTTTCCTGCAAAGCGTGTCAGTACGAATTCACTCCAGAAATTTCTCTACACAGACATTTACAGGGCGCTCTTTCAACACACGTGCCACATGCACTCCCCGTGGACTGCGGCTGCATGCCGATGCCGCCTGAAAACTATGTGCTATAAATTAATGTGCTGCAGCGTTATAAGACCCTGGTACCCAACGCTGGATTTAATGAAATGGCTATGAGGTTATTTCCATAATATTGCGTTGTTTGTAAACCGATGTAGTAAGTAAATAGATGACAAAATACACTGTGACACCAAATGACAATAAAGATGCATAACTCTGGTTTGTGATTCTTTCGTCGCATAATGCCAAATGTAGATGTTGCTCATTTACTGATATTTTCATTTAGAAGACTTTTAAGTTTCACAACAAGATCCTGCTCTAAAGTCAGAACACACAACAATAGATTTATGTACTTGCTCTCATACATGTGCTGAAACGTTATGAGACCCTGGTAGCTAGCAACTAGATTTAATGAAATACCAGTGCATTCTGGTTGAAGCGGGATTTCAATTATGTAGGTCGTATCTTCGCTGGGACTTTCGTGAGAGGGAAATGGAGGTGTTTTGCATTAGTTGAATATTTTCCCTGAAAACAGATATGATTCAGATCATCAACGCTTTGTGATTGAGAAACTCATGAGGAACTATTATTAAAGTTCTCGACGGACGAAGTACGGCTGAAAAAGGGACGCTCGAATCTGAAAAAATTATCATTTTAAAGCTTAATATTTCGTAAACGGATCTCTGAATAAAACAGTAGTGTTCGAGTATGGGAAGCTAATTTTAAAAAATAAATGTTTCAAGATTTTATTATACCACTTTGTTGACGTGATTAATATGTATACCCGTAACAAATTACAGCTTTCAAGTTTCTAGTAGTAAGAGTCTCTGCGCTAAGCCACGAATAGACAGACGAAGAGAGTGAAACTATTAGGGTTCCTTCTTTGACTACTGAGCCCTAAAAAACCTCGTTCCTCTAAGTTCTTACAGCACTCAGCAAAGTAGAACGCAATATCCCGAGCAAATTTTAAAACGCCGCCGCGCTGCTGAGACGGTGCTGTACAAGATCCACAGCGCTCTTAAAGTCTACTTTGAGACCTCACTCCACTGTGAAGGCGAACAAGGAACTCGGGAACTACAGCTAAATGACGTTTCTATGTCACGTAGGGCGTCGCTACTCTTGAGTGAAATTACATGGCTCGAATTTACTCGCAGATAGTGCTCAGAACATCTTTGAGGGGACTCGGAGACAAAGAAAGGAGAACTTTCGCGTTTAGAAGTGTTTCCAGTAGGAATGCCTTTCCTAGAGAGTATATTTAGACTAGAAACTATTTTCCATGGGTGATTCGTGCTTGCTTTTCTTCTTATGATGGTAAAAATTTAGAACTTACACTTTAGATTATTATGATCAGATGCAAAGTTTTGATGTCTGAGACATGTAGATTAAAAGATATTTATGACCTTATGAAATCAAAGTATTATCTATCACATCATAATAAAACAGTATTTTATGAAACTGTACATCATCACCCGCAGCATGAAAGGCTTGAGAGCGTTCAGAGTGAGATATTGTCATATATAAACGTCAACTCGTATAGACATATGACTTATTCATGCTGCGGCGGCTGGAGTGTAAAACGCGAGTGTCTCCATCAAAGTTCCATACTAAATTTCTGTTGTCATAATCTTCTAAAGTATAAATAGCTGCATTTTTGCAATAACTATCTAAAAATAGGACATCAGATTGTGATGTCGCGAAATGAGTATCATTAACATACAACTTCACAGTGAATCAAAATTTTCATTTTAAACACTTTTGATTATTGTTCAAAGCGCCATCTATGAACCATTAGCTGCGTAACTGCTATTGTAGCTAACTATAACGTTGTAAATTAATGATATTTATTTCGCGGCACTATAATTTCGTCTCCTATTTTTAGGTAATTACTTATCAAAGCCAGCTATTCTATTTTAAAAGATTATGGCAACAGAAATTTAGTATGGAAGCATTAGGAGAGGGATAACGTTAAAAAGTGAGCTGTAGACGAGGATTTTATAAGTTACACATGAGTGTTTTGATGGGAGAGTTTTTTTAAAATTTTAGTTCAAAGTTGTTTTATAGATGTCTACACTCCACATTCGCGACTAAACTCTTTAGATACTACGTCAAAGACAATCCCTAAAGCGAACCTTCTTCGCGTATGTTACGGCAAAGTTCTTTGGTAAATGACATTCGGCACATTTTTCGTCAACTTTGGACTTACCGGGACTGATAACTGACACAAAATATGAGTTTGTAGACACGTCCCCGTCACATTTAGGTAAGTTACGTAATAATCTTATAATTTTTTTCAACATTACACTTAGGCAGAACTACTGAAGCCCTTTGCCTCAATTCATTTGACAGTTAGTCGTCTACCAACTAGGTCGTTGACTGATAGCTCTTGGAGGCTCTTGGAAACATTCCCATTAATAGCCATGGGCAGTTTCCGATAATTCCTGAATGGCTGGAATTGCGTCAGAATGGCTGACAAACTAAACTGACTTTCAGATATCAAGTTAAGACTAACCAGCAAGATAAACTGTGGTCATCTTTACAGTAATAAATACAGGAAATTATAAACCTCAATCACATGTTATGTAATGGGTAATGGAGTGCCAGGTCTTGGAATGAAATATATAAAGTACTAGTATTTTGCCCCTGACTTCGTCTGCGATGACTTTATAATTTATCCTAAGGGTTGTTCGATCAGGATAAAAAGATAACAATGGAATTCTACAACCCATCAACTATCTCTATACAAAAAATCAAGTCATTCTGACTCTACGTACGACGTAAAGGACGGACAAATAAACTTTTGCGTTTATAATATTAGTATACTCGTATGGATTAGAATGTATGGACATTGTTAGTCAGCTGAAAAATCAATATTAGATGTAATGCACACTACAACCGTGACTGAAATTTCAGGATAGGACTAGTTACATATTTAAAACATGCCAAGGGATTAATGAGTAGAGAAGGGCCGGTTTGTCTGACTTTAAAAAAGCTCACGGTTCCATTTCGTGAAAAGTAAATTAATTAACAAGAAGAGTGATGAACTACATCTTGAATTTAGCTCCTTAATGCTAATGAGCCTTAACTCCCAAGAAAATAAAAAGAGTCGACTCATTCTATATTCTACTAAAAGAAGCCAAAGGTTTATTTTTCAACTTACTATGTACACATAGTTTGAATACATAGTAATCCATCATCTGGCGCTGTTCTCAAATATTAATAGTTCGCTTCAAGCCACATTATAGTTTAATGTCGCTAACATGATGTCTGCTATCTCGGCAGACAGCACACAAGCTAACCTTTGCTTATGGGCTTCACTAGTGATGGGACTCACGCGAGTCAGTTCGGTCTCAATGTCTCCTGCAGTCACCCACGACTATATGACACCGATACTACAATTGCATTGAATTCGGAATATTTATCAGTTACAAGCTGTCCTTGTGGGCTTTTGTATCCCACGGGATCTACATGCTAGATCGGGATAAAAAGTAACCTTTCCGGCCCTTTTACTATCCCGATACAAAAAATCTAGTCATTCTCACCCTCCGTTACGACGGGAAGGACCAACTAACAAACAAACTCACTAGCATTTATAATATTATTGCGAATGTATTTTAAAAAATCAGGTTTTTAATATTGTCACCTGCCATTTGCTATCTGTAATCTCTGTGCTATACTTCTGTGCTATCCTTCGCTTATGGAGGTATTTACGAACCAGTTCGATCAGCTCAGTTCTCGTCAGACTGTACAAAAGCTACCCATTGCTTATGAGGTTCACTAGCGGGGTAACTTGCGAGGCAGCGCTTGTCTTTAAAGTCAAACTCCTCGAGTCCTGACTTTGAAGTTTCGATCTTCGAGCTTGATGCCATTATAGAGTTTACTACCACTAGCATCATGTCAAACATGTAAATGAATTGAGCAACAGCTGACACCTGTCATTTGTTTGTATTAGTTTCAGGATTGAGAATTTCATGCCGTCAATTTCGTTCCTCAAATCTTGATGACGAAATAAACTAGGATTCGAAAATGTTACATGTTTCATAAAGTATCGAATCTTGTACCATCACGGTTTAATATGGCCTTTTCTTACCTAGTAACAGTAGAAGCCGATGACAGAAAGTAAAAAATATTAGTTTTCAAGAAACTAGCTTCACGGGTCAATTAAAAGCAATATTTATATAATGTCTAATGTGAGCTCAGATAAACTTCATAGCTCCGTATTTCACAGCACACAAATAATACCGCACGCTTCTTCCTATAAAATTGATTCAATCCGCCGAACTAGTTCGTCGTCCGCTCCTCCTTTCAACATATCACATATGATTTATAGGCCGGGGTAATTCAGCAATTTATCTTGCGTCTCCGCGGGCATTAGAGCGTGCCAGAGCCTGTATCGTCGTGTTACAACACTATCCTCTGACGTCACTGGAGCCCGGTACTGGATAATGAAACTTTTTGCTTATAGCGAGTCCTGTCTTTACTGAAATTAAACATGTGAAAGTTACTTTTGCTCCATTTCAACCGTCTAACCGGTTGTCTTGAATGAAAATAGCTTTGTTTTACGTTATACTAGCTTCGGTTCACTACTTTGTTTGCGTGGATTTTAGAATTTATCCCTCGGAAACTATTTATTTGAAAGGGATTAAAAAGAAGCCTTTTAACTATCTCCATACCCAAAAGTCAAGTCTTTTGGACTGTCCGCTGTGAAGGAAGAACCAACAAACAAATGCACTTTTCCATCTGTTATAATGGTATCGATTTATTTACATGGATTTTCGTGAATCAATAGTTGTTCGGAAATTGTTTTGCAAATCAACCTCAAATATATTCACTTGATATCTTGTTACAAACCAAAACAATTGAATCTTTTTGTTAATTTTGATAATTTCAGAAGTTGTTTTTTATTTAAACCTTTTTGTATAGCTAAGTACAGCTTCGTAGTGTTCAAGTGTTCACTGTTGGACATAAGCCTTCTTCAGAGATCGAAACGTTGGACTTTTCCATGCAGGACTTTCCATACTGAGGCGGATTTATGATCGCAATTTTTTATTATTATTTACTTGATGTAAGTTTTTCAAATATGACTATAATTTGCACCTATAGAACAAAACACTTGACTTGTTGCCTAGATCTATGGTGCGAGACTCTAGCCTCCCAAATAGGAATAATACCCGTGCTAGGGTAGGATATTATTTATATGTTTTCCTAGCTCAAGCGATCGTCAGTCTGTCAGGGCCTATGTTCATCCTACACACGCTGTATAATTCACTGACAGATTCACAAATCATATCATACTCGTACCACCGAGTGTATTGTGATTGTTTGAAGTAGAACCCAGTCGAATCTACATAAATTAATTCGCTGTATTGTCAATCTCTAGTTTGCATATCGGATCTACACGCTCGTACCCAAAATATTCAAACACAGTTGATGAATATGATTCAACCACGCAACCGTATTACAAGTTACGTTAATATTGACGAAGCCGATGTAACTGTAACAATAGCTAAATTGTTCACGTGAAAGGATTTCTGAAAGCCCAGGCCTAGCTAGAAGCTTGTAATTTTGAACACCAATCCATTTGATGATGTAGAATGCAACTAATAAAGGGTTATGGTGGAAATCGTCTGCGGTGAGCGAGACCGACTGTTGGCGTAGCGAAGTACAGTGGTGTCAACATCAACAGCCTCATGATGAGCCATAAGCTCAGGTCTACTCTCCTACAGAGAGTGTATGGGACATAATCCACTACGCGGGACCAGTGCGGATTGGTATACTTCACACACATCTTTGAATTTCTTCTCAGGAGTGTGCAGGTTTCCTCGCGATGTTTTCCGTCACTGAAAAGCCAAGATTTTTATCATTCGTATATAAATTCCAAGTAAAAAATTGGAACTCATTTGTACGAACCAGGATCGAACCTGGGACTCGCTTGTTCAAGGACTGGCGATCTAACTAACTGATGTACCATAACTGCACAGTATTTATTTCCTTAAGAGAAACCATTCATATTTTGTTTTCTATACAAAATAGTTTCGATGTTTCACATCTATCTGCCAGTCCCTATAATACGCCACAGTAAAAGCAATACTATTTGAGAACAATATCTATCTAACTACCCCGAAGGGCATCGAACCTGCGACTTCAGAATGATTCAAACCGTTGATGTAGTCAGCTGACCATGTAGACGGTAATCTTCACAAACTGTCCAATTTTCCTCGAACATTTCCTCAACAGTTTCCGAGTTAAAAGAAACCTCGGGTTAATGGGTACTTTGTAAATAGTCAGCTCCAATAATAGCAGCCAAGTAAAACACGCTCAATTATCACAGTCAAAAATCGAGTCGTCTTTGTGTTCGGAGAAGTATGTACCGAATAGAGAGGGGCTCGCTTTACTGATCACAGGAAAACTGTACACGTTTAATGTAACATACCGCATCCGTTACAGTTATAAAAAAAGTGCGAGTCGGTCTCGGTTCCGTATTGAATATGAATAATTAACACACTGCACTGAAAAATATCAATGTTTGTACGCAAATATAAAAAACCTCTACGAATATAACCCTCGAGCGCGTATACAATAATATTCCTTGTTATTTTAAAACAAGAGACCGATAACCACTTTAAGAATAAATTAAGGTCGCTCCTGATTGGTAAATCATATTACACAATAAATGAATTTATTGACGATAAACATGTATAAAGTTTGACTATCTTTGTTTCGAATTTTAGTACTCGTATAAAATTTGACTTGTACATTCTGCTATGCCCAGGTTCATATGACATGGTTGGATGACTATGACAGGGTTCATGTAAAAAAAATGCCGCAACGAATGCACCTGGTGAAATCGACGAGCAATTTTTAACAAAATAGCACTAAGAATATAACAGGCGCTGGAACAGTTTGCAATCGTAAAAGCGGTTTTAGCGACTTGTACCGTAAGTACAAGTAAGTACTTACTCATTACAGTTCCGGTATTTCAAAATCCCTATTAGTTCTATCATAGAACACTCGGATACCGAGTGCTATGTTCTACAGTGCAGGACTCTGTCATCTTCCCGGGTCCCAGTACTCCGGGGTTTATCCGGGAAGCCGTTCATCACTAGCCCCAAGCCATTAGCGATGTAAACAAGCGATGAAAGCTTTCATAATCGTCGCCTTTCTAACGCGCCGCCCGCCCCGCCGCCCGCCCGCCCCGCGCTATTAGCGGAATATGCTCAGAGATGAGTTTTGTATCAAACTATGAATAAAACGAGCATTTTTATAGACACGCTTCGCTTTTATGACGTAAATAGTCTTGTTTGGGAAAATGTTGTGGAAATTTAAAAAGGGTATATAGTATCATAGGCATATCATCATCAACAGTCTATATACGTCCCCACTGCAGGGGCTCAGGCCTACTCTCCTACAGAGAGTGTATGGGACATAGTCCACCACGAGGGACCAGTGCGGAACGGCGGACTTCACATGCCTGTTCAAGACATGCAGGTTTCCTCACGATGTTTTCCTTCACCGTTAAGCAATCGGATAATGTACTTGAATTGAAAAACAACTCATAGGTACACGGCTGGATTCGAACCCGGAACCCTCAGATTGAGAGCCCACGCCTTATCCATTGCGCCACCGACGCTTAGGCATATGTGCACATGTATTTCTGTCCGTCTGTAGAATTTGGCTTCAGAATAGGATCACAGCTGTAAGTATTTTTGTGTGGATAAAATAATGGATAGATGGTAGTGTGGATAATTTCCCACTGTTTTGACGATAAATTCACCCATGTTTATACCATTTCGAACCTAATGAACTAAGTTCACTGTCACAAGGTCTTAGCTTCTACCTAAGACTGTTATTTATTAGAGAATTCCTAGCAAAACCTGCAGTGACACATTCAGAACATACGACTGTGTTGTTTTGCTGTTCAGTGTTCTAACAGTCCTTATTTACGATGTTTATAAAGTCACGTGCTCGTAAAGAGTTAGAAATATAGCCGTGTTTGTGATAGCGCTCGGATATTGTTCAATTTCTTAGCTAGTCCTAGCCTAGTATAAACATTTCAACACTTCGATATAGCTTTGGACGGACTGAAGCTCTGTTGCCGGAATAAAGAACCTCAAAGTAACTCAGCGAGCTATGTAACGAGCTATGCTTGGGATTTCTCTATGTGATAAAAACCGGAGTGAGGAAATCCGTAGACGAACTTCACTTATCTCGACATAGTGGGTCGATTGGTGTGTGACAATCGGAACATTTTGTATGGAACTCTCGTCTTCAGGATTCAATTCTGTTCTTTTCCGATTTACCTAGAGTTGCAGCCCGGTAAACATGTGCAGGGGAGGCGCACGCTTATTGGTTCCAGGTGGAGAGGAAATACTGATTGGCCCGTTTCAAATTCACGCAATGTCGTAAGTGGTCGAAAAAAGTCAATTAGGCATATTAATTGCTCGAATGCATTGTCCGATAGTGTACACCCTTATTGCAGTTTGTTCTTTGAAGATCCAACGCTTGAGCAGAATTTCACCTGCCCGTATATATAAAAATAGAAACACTAACAAGCACTTTACAACTAAGTAATGAAGAAATCACTCAAAGGTTTAAAATAAATTATTCAGGGACACGATATTGGCGCCACGACTTCCGGTGCAAGTTCCTCGCTTGACTAGCGAGGTACACCGGTTACTTGTGACGGGGAACGGTGAACCAATCAGGTGACGGCCGAGTGGGGCAGGCCAATCAGCGCTCACCACTTGGCCGATACGAACGAACCACCAGACCTCGGTGGTAAACGACATCAGGACACAAGTGTTCTGGCCGTCTAGCCGAAAGGTAGCCTGTTTAAACTAAAGTGGTAGTGCTATTTAAATTGCAATAACGTTCGGTTTGTATTGCAGTAAAGTCATTACTTCTACCAGTTATTACAACATTGAATGCGCCCTGGTACATGAGACACTGGCTTCCACCGGGACCAACAAAAGCATCTAGTGACTAGAGTAGTCCAAAAAGAAGCAGAAGCTCACGAACGGAGGCTTCACAAATATGTAAATGTCGAGGCCAACCAACTCCTCGACAATACAGGCATAGTGACGAGGCTCAAAAGGAGCTTTACCTTTTGAGCTAGTGTAATTAGTGAATTAAAAATAGAGGTATAGTTATTAGCGCTTAAGTGAAAGAACACATGAACAAAGTGTCTTCCTCTTAATTATCCACTAAGAATCATCAATGGACTGATGCCTGAGAAAGAACTATCTTTGGTTAGAAGCTAAATTTTAGGGGAAAAAAAATTACTTTTTAGCTATGTAGGCTAAATAAATGATAGAAAAAAAAGAGCAGTAAGATGTCTATTTATTAATATTCCTCACCTGATATCCACGTTGCGTTCCACCTGACCGGGGACAGTTCGTCCCCCAGGAGGTCCTGCACGCGCAGCCTGCGCCCGCGCACTCGAGGGCCTTCGTCCGGCGGCGTCAGCAGCACCACTGACGTCACGATGAGCGCCAGAACCGCCACGATCACCAGCAGCGCTATGAGGATCCCGCGCCAGTTCCGTTGGTTCGGACTCCCCACTACCAGCTTCTGGAACGAGGGGGGAGTGGTTACAATACAGTTCTGTTCAGATTTTAGAAGAAAAAAGTCTTTAAAAAATTGGCTAGTTTTTTTGGGATGGCAAATGACATTTGTCGTTTTCAGTCAGTAGACTCGAGTACAAAAATATGTATCCACTTTTGAACCATGTCACATTGACTCTTGCTTGTTTCTATGTAGTGTGTTGAAGGAAACGTCAGTTAAAGGTATATGTACAACAGTCGATACACAGTTTTGTACTCGAGTGTATTTGTTTGTGTGTAATTTTGTACAAATGTCATTCTAGTATTCTTCTAACAAGGACGGATTTGAATCGTCTGTTTTCATTTCAAAAGACATAATATGGAGCTTTCCATATCTTTCCCTTAAAATGGAACTTCCCTTCAAAAAGTTATTCCCAGTCCTAAATATTTATTAAACTTATCAATTACCTGTACAATGTGAAAATTAAATTGTTTTTCAAAAAATTGGTTACTCCCATATAAATAAGGGTTCATGATGGATGACCAAATGCGGGATACGAAATCGTCAATAGTGTTACACCGTAACCTGTATCAAATCCAACCACAATGAACCACAAATCCGCCGAGATACGCACCCACAAACTAGGATGGATACATATAATAGTGGAGTACATAAATCTCCTATTTCCACCATTTCACCAGCTATCGGGGGTTTCGGTGCGTAAGCGTATATACAGGAAACAGTCAATTTATCACGAAACCCGTACAATGCGAGTCCGTCGAAAAACCCCTTTCGAGTGCCCTAAAACTGCCAGGGTCGGACTCATTAGTGGGATGAATCAATCAGCCTTTGTTTCGTCCTGTTTTGTAAGGGGATCATTAAGTGAATTATGGGGAACAACAATTCGGTTGAACGAGAACAAGATAGCGACGGACTCAATGAATTTGCATGAAAGGAGAAGGATGAAAACAGATTTTAAGTGGAAATAAATCAAAGTGTTATTTGTGGTCTATGTAAAATGTTATTCGTGTATTTTTCTAGAGGTATATACTCGTATTACCCTTCTCTTACAACTACGAAGAAATGTATTGCACGTTAGTCAATAATGTAGCTGAATATGTTTCTACCTGTATTGAGGAATACCTCAATAACGTTGTTGTATCGATATTAATGTGTTCCTAAATGAATATTAGGCCTGTTTTGATACAATTTACTTTTTTTTCCAGAAGCGCTTGTGTATGTGTGTGCAATAAGTACATGTTTAATACTGCTATTCAGGGACGTAAAATTGTGGCCCCGGCTTAACACATGTACTTATTTTACTTCTATTTGATTATCGCCATTTTGGCGCTGATAGTTGCAGTGAGCGTTCTGTGAGCGTACTCGGAACTAATGTAAACTGCAACTAACAAGCCAATAACAACCCCGATCCTTTGATGAAGTTTCAATTGTAGTTTCAGTAGCATCAGGCACAGAAAGAACTGTCATTACACCTCGTCCACATTGGGGGGTCCCACACAGCCTGACTGCATCCCTGTCAAGTCACCCGTATATGAATGATATTTACTAGGTGTTCGTTGTAATGGGCTGACTTTATAAAGGGTGTATTGTAAACAGAGCGTGTGTTCCGGAGCTTCGCACAAAAGATAGCTTCAGCCTGTATATTTACGATATGGATGTAAATATAGGCGCCTTTGTTGAAAGTTTAAATATCGTTTGAGCGTAGTTGATAACTTTTTGCGTATCATGCGTGTTGGCAGAGAGCTGACGAGGAAATGATTACGCTGATGTTTAAATAAACGATGCCGTGTAGTCACAGCTTTAGAATAGTCGTAAAAGTCTAATTATTATGTGCGTTCAACAGATATGCTACCTTTCATACCAAAAAGTGCTATTAACACTGCTGTTTGGCGACAGACTTATGTAACATGGTAGTGGCTAGCCAGGCGGACATTGAAAATGCCCTACCACCAACCAAATGAAGTACTAATAGGTCCCCAATAGGAATTGAACCCTGGACTTCTGGATTTTGAGTTCATGTGTGTAGCCACTATATGACATAAAGCAGGTTTTCCTCTGATCTAAACTTAATATTATAAATGCTAAAAAAGTGTTTGTCCTTTCTTCGCGTTCTAACGAAAAGTAAGTATGACTTGAATTTTTGTTCAGAGAAAGTTTAAAGTTGATACCGTAAGACTGTAAGGATATAGGCTACTTATTACCGCGATCTGAGAAGTAGCTTCCACATCATAAACAAAACACATAACCCTAAAAAACTCCTTTCTGCATCAGCTCAAAATGTTTCGCATTCATTTATCATATCCGAGGTACAGTGCTCATTACTGAAAAAGGTTTCTACCGCGGACTAACGGACGGGAAGCACGTAATTTTTTTCATCTTGCATGCGGGAACAAACGAACATTAATGTATTCATTCTTCCCTAAATTATCCCGCGGGAACATTTTCATGTTCTTGTACATCCTCCCGGCAGTGGTAGCTCACTTGTATCTACTTAGCGGGGTCACTAAACACCTTTTGTCGCTTCTAAATAGCGCTTCTGACGTCATAGACAAACGTCACGCTTGATTTTCATACATATGTCGTTATGTGTATGTAAATAATTTTGTTACGTTAAAGTAGCTAAAAATGTGTCGCTTAGTATCTTTGCATTAGGTAGAAATAATGTGTCACATTTGATTTCCGTATACATCCCGGCACTTGCGTCACCTTAAGTTAAAAACTCTTATGTGTTTCTACTTAATAACCTTTTTGAAGCCCTAGTAAGTAAAAAAATGTGTCACGCTTAGTGGAGCAGGCAGAAATAGTGTGTCACGTTTGATTTTCGCATAGATCCTGGAAATTGCATCACCTCAAGTTATAAAAGCGTATGTGTTTCTTTTAAAATTAAATAAACTTTTTGAAGCTATAATAGGCTAAAAAAATTGTCACACTTAGCCTATGCCATATGCAGAAATAGTGTGTCACGCTTAGTTTCATGGCACTTGCGTCAACTAAAGTTAAAAACGCTTATGTGTTTCTACTAAATAATCTTTTTGAAGCCGTAGGTAGAAAAAAATGTGTCACGCTTAGTGTCTTTGCAGAAATAGAGTGTCACGTTTAGTGTTCGCATAGATCTCGGTACTTGTGACATGATCACTATGCTTGTCAGGCGGAATAGCGGAATTAAGAGATTTTTGTTACATAGTCTTTTGCCCATATAGTTTTCCGTTAGTCACCTTTTATACGGCCACCCACGGGATGACAAAGCCACACGGTGGTTTGAGTTATAAAATACATAATATCTAGTAGTTTTATATATTTATATAATATATATAGTTAAAGTCCCTATTAAAAGTGCCTTGTAAAATAAACAGCAAGTCAAACTGTTTATTGTCCATTACATAGCATCAAAGTGGAATTAAGTGGCAGTAACGCGTCGTTATCGTCACGGGCAGGCGTTAGGTGGAACTGCCTGCCTTCACGACAACGTAGGTAGGTATAGGCTTTGGTCAGAAGCATAAAGTTAACGAGGCATGAGTGACTATGTCCGTCTACTAATTTAAAAGAAAAGTAAAAGTATGTTTTAGATTTGCAAATGCACGTAGTACATAGCACGTGATATGCACAATTGCACATGGTTATAAATAATTAACGTATTTAAATCCTCCATCGTAAATGAAGGACAAACGAACAAACAAACTCACGTTCGCATTTATAATATTAGTAATTAACGGTTAAACAATTTATTATTATTTTAAAATAAAAATAAAATCACTAACAATGTAATATTTCGGTGTTATACTCTAGTTTCGTTTGTATTTAAACAAAATTAATTCAATTAGGTTTTCATGCTAGCTAAGCCATGGTAGCTCAGTTGAGTAGAGCGTCAGTCCTTGAACAATCGAGGTCTTGGCTCGATCCTGGCTCGTTCCAATTTGTTATCTGGAATATATGTACGATAAATCATTACTATTGGCTTTTCAGTGAAGGAAAACATCGTGAGGAAACCTGCACACTTCAGAGAAGAAATTCAAAGGTGCGTGTGAAGTCTACCAATCCGTACTGATCCCGCGTGGTGTACTATGTCCCATACACTCTGTAGGAGAGTAGGCCTGCGCCCTTGCAGTGGAGACATATATAGGCTGTTGATGATGATTGCACTTGACCTTCATTTTACCTCATGGTAAGTGACCGTTACTTTGGCGTTGAATGGCATACGTGCTCACCCAGAAGCAACAAGGAAATAAGGCACAGACAAAACATTAGAAGAGAGTAAAGCGTATGTGCCACTTAATTCTAATTTGTGTTAGAAACTAGTGACACATATTGTGTCTGGATGTTTATTTTATGAGGCTGAGTTATATAACATTACACACATTAGTTATTTAAATGACGCGTGAATGGTATGACTATGGGACAGTTAGTTGACTTAACACTAATTGTAAGTTGATTTTTACAGGAGCCATATTGTTGTAGCAACTCTATCTGAAGTCGTGGGCAAAACAGAGATATTATAAAGAAAGCTCATATAAAGAATACAGGTGCAATTCATAAGTTATAAAAAATTCACTCGCTATTTTCTACTGGATACTTTTTCCCATAATTTTTATAAGCGATTTTCTCCAGTAATAAATCGTCATCTTTTCAGTACAAACACAATGCGTACTGTCAATCAACTATCTAAAACGGTCGTACTACGTCGAATCAATCTGTTTCATATACGTCAAACACCCGCTGTACGTGTGTGTCAGTAATTTCTAAGCCCACATCAATAGCCCGCGCCACCTCTAATCCTCTCACATTTGTGGATTTAACTAGAGAGGCGCTTCTCCACGGTTTTTCCAAGCGTACCATGATACCAGCGTTGTTATTCTTTTTTACTCGCTTTAGTAAATATTACTTCCATTACATTGTTTTAACTATGTATGTAAAGAAATGTATTATAAACTAGCTTCCGCCCGCGACTTTGTCCGCGTGTATTTCAGGATGTATTCTACTTGTTCGATAGGCACAGGTGACGCATATGACAAATTATTATACAGCATAAGGTACAAAATAGTGTTTATTCTGTTACGTAGTCTAATAATTTAAAGAAACAAAATAAATGTCAATATCTGACGTAGTACATTCAAATAGTCTGCACACCAATATTATAAACGCGAAAGTTTGTATATACAAATTTACATATCTATGGTCGGTTGCTAGGCAACGCGTTTTTGTTATGCCAAAATTTCCCATGTAATCCCACTAATATTATAATTGTGATTTTGGACAATTTACATAATATGTCTTTAGAAATTATAGCCTAAATGTTATTCTGATGTATAAGCTATATTATTGTAAAGTTTCATTCAAATCCATTCAGTAGTTTTCCCTTGAAAGCGTCACAAACATCCAAACATCTAAACATACAAACATCCAAACATCTAAACATCCAAACTTTCACACTTATAATATTAGTAGGATAACTGACCAACCGACCGTACGACAAACAAAATAATAAATAAATCTTTTGAAGTACCAGGCCAAAGTACCAGGCTATCAAAAACAGCAGAAGTTTTGACTTGTTCCGCGCGGGTTTCACTTCAGTTTGAGTAAAGATTAATTTTTGAAATAAGAACGCATAGCTTCTGTTTTCAAAATCTTGTCTTCATTACTATTAAAAGCGTATTATTTTGTGTTTATAAGCAAATTATAAGCCGATGTTATTGGTATAAGCAGAGAGATTTAAATACAGTAATAGGTTATACTAGAGAGTGCATTGGGAAAGTTTTCATAGAAAAGCTTTAATCTTGAAAGTAAACAGTACGTCAACGTGACTTGATGTGACACTAGACTGAGTGACTTATTACCAATTAGTAAAAAGTTATGGATCCAAATTTTGTGTGCATTGTACGGTTTATCAGAAGTACTATTAAATGTCTTTTTTACAAGCTTTTAATTTACTTGCAATGTTTGTATAGCTCAAATCTTGCAACGTAAATTATAATTCGGAGGATCGAAAATTAAGTGCTATTAACACAGCTACTTGGCTACACACTTAGGCGACTACATGCTAGTAGCTAGACAGTGGATAAAGTTCTAAAATACAACGGTGCAGGGATGCAATTCACTAAATACAAAACATCCTTATAACCTTACGGCTTACAGCATAGATATGCTGACGATATCTCTAGTTTCCTAGACAACAATGATCAATATTGAATAACGTCCACAAAGACTAGCTTAGTGACTTGCCCCTCCGTCGTCGCGTTGGGTATCTCTAGCGCTGCGATGCTGCGGATAACGAATTCGGAGGTGGCCGCAAAATTGAATTAAACGGAGATTGATGGCCGACCGGAGAAATTAGTACATCTAATGACTATAAATCGGCTTACGGCGGGAAAGGATTTAAATCCAATTTATAGCCATTTGTATTAACGATGTTATTAATTTAATAAATGTCTTCTTATTGTGTAGGCAGTAAGGTCTACGACCAACCTCACACACCCTAGTGTCAGAGTTGTTGATCCGCCATAGTTCTCTGACATGTCTCATGTAGCTACTACCTGTCGTAGATAGTAACCGTTAACAACGGATTAACGTGACTAACGAACCACGGAATCATATTACTGTTAAGACAATCAGGTGATTCAGCCTGCAATGTCTTAACCAAACTGCGGAAAATCTCACAAAGTGATTTTTGACAATGTCCCCACTGGGAATCGAACCTGGCACCTTCCACGTGCGATACCCGTCTGAGTCTAACCACATTATCTCTGGTCTAACGCTCAGATAACTGCAGCACGGAGACGGAGGCCGTAGCATACCGTAGGTAGGTAGCCGTTCAACTTACGTGATTATCTTATTAGTTTCGATTTATTATTAGCTGCATAAGTTCACTGTTGGACATGACCCATGACCATCCCACGCGTTGCGGGTGGATTTGCAATAAACAGTGAGATGTTGTTTGGTAGATACTGCTGCTTGTCTCTTGGAAAGTTTTCCCTCAGTCGCCTTTTACAAAACCCGCGGGATGATATGGGGTGGTCTTTATTCTAAAGCAGAAGCCTGCAGAAGCCACACTGAAGAGACATACAGGGTGTAAATTTAACACGGGCGTATATTTTGATGGCAATTAGTTGGTCCTAAACAACATATTTACATAAATTTCGTTAATTAATTGTGTAGTTTTTTTCATACAAAATAATTGAGCACGCAATTTAGTAATACATCTAAAGTTATCGACTGATTGACGGTTCTTTTTACACGTCATATGACAGTTCAATAAACTATTTATCCTGTCAAATCAATTTGGACGCTACACATGGCTGCTCGATCTTACTTTAAAAATGAAAATGAAAAGAAAAAAAAACCTTTTTTTTACATTTCATGATTTGTTCGGTTGTAAACTACATCTTGATAAATTATACAGCCGTATGAAATATACACGCTGTATACATATATTGAAGATGATGATATAGCAGGGAAATACTTCTATCGATTCCATTTAAAATTTTTCCATTAAAACTTGCTTTCCAAATCTTCTTATTAGTCACTGATTCAGCCAACCGATTAATAGGCTGCTTGGGGAAATTCCCTCGTCCGGAAAAAATAAAATATCATTATCAAGTCTACGATATAATGAAGGTCGGTGTTGGCGACCGGACCCTGTAACCCAAAGCAATCATTGTGAAAAGAGATTGGGCCGGAAAACGGACCTTTTCCTAAGAAACCTTTCGGTGACATTTATCTACTATAAGATTATTTTTCGATAAACCGTCGGAAATTAGTTAAAGATTTCATTGTACCTTAGCCAGGGAAAAATGTGCTAGTTTTTTCTCCTCAGTTATTTTTCGTGGACTCAAGAAATTATAACATGGCAACACTTTCCCGGGTTAAAAGCTACTGATGTCCATCGACGTAATACATAGGTATATGGACTTCGAAAAGTCATATAGCACCAACTCATTGGTCCTAAAACGTCAAATTAGCTCCAAAGTGAATGTGCTTATTGTTTCAGTACTGAAAAAAGTGCAATATCATGACCAAAAAGTGAAAAACAACAACTTTACAGAATTATATTCAATAAGACATAGTATTATAGAATTGTGTTCAATAAGACAAAGTATTCGATTTTAGAAAAAATATTTTCCCCTTATGTGAGAAGATATCGCCTTAACCACGTAATAAGCTTGCGTCTAGATTTCTAAAGATACTAATCTAGTAGCTTAACCTTAATCTGTCGATTCCAGGAGGAATCAAACTATAACGAGGTTTAGAGGCAGCCATTTGTGAGGATGTTAGGCTCTATGCAGAGATAGCGGTCGCACGTCTACGGCACGGTTTTGTTTATCTAATAGCACTATATAAATAGATCTTTCAACTTTTCCTACACAGTTCTGATTATCCTTTATGACGTGAAGGAAGGACAAACGATCAAAGAAACTCACTTTTGCATTAATTATTTGCATACGAGTATACAAATATCACAAAGATAATCTTAAAATGCATACTATCTGTACCAGCCTTTCATACTTCATACCGGAAAACAACAATGCTATTAAAACTGCTCTTTGGTAGCAGTTTTAATGTTAGTGTTAAACATTGGCAGATTTGAGCCTAGGCCTAGAGCCATCAAATTGTTTAAATAAAAAGTTAACTGTCATTTTGACAGCTAACTACTGTCAACCATTCTCTTTGTCTCTGAATTCTGATACTTGTACCTCATACACTGTAATCTGTATGTACAATTCTACATTTAATAATTAATTAAATAAAGTTATCGATACAAAGCTAAGAATCACTACACTTAAGTAAAATGAATAGAAATTGAATTACCACCAATCAAATAGAATAGAATAGAATAGAATAGAATAGAAAAAGATTTATTTAAAAATTACAAATTTTGGTTAAACCTAATTGCCTAAAACTATTACACACACTCAATAAAAAATAAATAAAAAAGAACAACTTAAAATTAAATAGAAACATATTAAACAAAATTTATAAGTTTTAAAAAGGTGACCAGCTCAGCATGTTGCTGCGGCAGGAGGCCACAGCGCTGATTTTCAGCTGGCACCTATCACGTAATTAGTCTTAAAACCTCGTACATACATAACAATATAAACACTAGCTCCAATCGACCTCATAAATTTTTTGTATAAACAAAATATAACAACAAAACTATGTGAACTTAACGATCATCTAAAACAGGTAGCTATATAAAATGATCAGTAACGCCTTGCTTTTGCAAATCTAAAACATACACTTTTATTTTCCGTTTAAAGTTGGAAACAGACTGCAATTCCCGTAGAGGGGGAGGGATGTTGTTCCATATCTTACTGGCCGTGTATTTAAAACTACCTTTAAATGCAGCAGATCTATGCTTCGGAACTTTCAGAAGCGCTAGTTTTAATATGCATACCTCTATATGTAATATTTTGACGTGCCGAGTGTAATGTTCATATTACTTAGGTCAATAAAGTGAAACTTGAATCAAACCCAGTACCGATACTACTGGGAATCGAACCCCGGACCTTTGGATTGTCAGTCCAACATTTAAATAGCCACTGTATTCCGTGCCTAACTGAGTCCGCCGTCGGGGACACGTAATCCGTGGGCCTCGAACGCAGATTGCTTTGATTATCCAGTGACTGGCAGATTAACCTGAGACGCAAAAACAAGTCATCACTTCTAATACGAGTTGGGCCTTATTGATGGACCGATCGTGAGGTGATTCTACCAAGAATATGTTGTCAGTAACCTTCAGGGTTAGACTGTGTCGAGGAAAATGTTGAGGTTATTATGCTGGGTGCGTTGTATAAAAAAGGTTAGTCGTCAAAAATTTTACACTTGTTATCCATACACCACCAATTTATATTATTTATATAAACAGTACTCTTGAGATGCAAATGGCAAATGATACGATGGGCGAATGTATGGAGCCAAGGCCTGGTCATGTACACTTATAATTTTAAAAGGCCATTATCAAATCAAAATGATTTAGTTACAATTTTTGTGTATTTTTAGTTTATTAGTACAAAAACTTATAAAAACACGGGTTATATTTAATGTTGAAAACAAAGATGGCGTCAATAAAATGTCATTCGACGCTGTCACTTAGTACAAAAAAAAAATGATTTTGTACAATTAAAATAAATGCATAAATGTATTTTTCTATACATATTTAGATTATTAAATGGTTTTTTATTCCAACTTTGGTCCAACTTCGACAAAGAGGTCAACCGAAGAATCCAACTCGGCTGGGCAGCGTTCGGGAAATTACGGCATATCTTCTCGTCCAAAATACCTCAACGTCTAAAGACAAAAGTCTTTGATCAGTGCGTGTTGCCAGTGATGACATACGGAACCGAAACGTGGTCTTTTACTGTGGGCCGAATAAACAAGCTCAAAGTCACTCAGCGAGCAATGGAACGAGCTATGCTCGGAATTTCTCTACGAGATAAGGTCCGGAATGAGGAAACCCGTAGACGAACGAAGGTCACCGACATAGCTCGACGAGTCAGTGAGCTGAAGTGGCAATGGGCAGGCCACATCGCTCGAAGAACCGATGACCGGTGGGGAGTAAAGGTTCTCGAGTGGCGACCACGTACCGGGAAACGTCTACCAGGCCGTCCCCCTACTAGATGGACCGACGACCTGGTTAGAGTCGCGGGGAGTCGCTGGATGCAGGTGGCTCGGGACCGGTCGATGTGGCGTACCATGAGGGAGGCCTATGTCCAGCAGTGGACGTTTCCCGGCTGATGATGATGATGTTTTTTTAAATAGTGTACAAGTGCAGGCCTAATTTGAAACATCTATTTTAGGCAATTTATATGTACCATTAATCTGGAAACAACACGATTATGTCCGAGGAAAATATATACAAGAGTATGAAAGGTACAGGTATAACGCATAACTGAATCTGAAAAAAATCACAACTACAATACACCCTCCCATACCACTCCCATACCTCAGTAACAGATTCAGTTATGTGTTAGACCTGTAGCAGAAATAGTGCTGCACAGCTTGAGGCTTATGGAGCACGTTTTTCATCCAACGGCCTAATCGTCACTTCAACAGTTAAGATAGATGCAATCCCTCACATTTGTATGACTGAGATGCGTTGACCATTCAAGAAATGCAAAGAGCTTTTATTTATCAATTTTATTTTATTATTTTTAGGTGGCTTACAGCTAAAATTAATGATTAAAGTGATAAATTTAAAGGTTAAGTTTTCCCGCCTGACCAGCCGTGGCTCGCGGTCTCCGCCTTGGTAGTTTTTTGAGGTAGATCGTAAAAGGATAAATAACAAGAAAGCATCCTTGTATATGTAAAAGTCCCGCAAGTTGGACTCCACAATGATGCATTATAAATGATCCTAAACTGCTATAGTTTAGGATACTATAGCAGCACTAACTACAGTGGGCCTTTAAAAGTCATAAAAACTCACATACGCGTTTTCGTGTTTCCTTGTTGAAACAAAACAAAAGACAGGTCTAGCTAAGATCGCCACACTTGGCATTAACATAGTTCCAGGATCAAGTTTCATTACATTACGTAATAGCATCGCCTGTCGTTTGCCGTTATCTAAACGTCTTTAAACTACCCTGAAACTCGGAGAAACATAACCGGCCGTCGCTTAACCACATAATGCCGAAGGGTCAAATCGACCTTACAAATTTCTCCACGTATTAGCGTCGGCTTAGGGGCTGCAAAAAACTTCCAAAGGTCCCTAGTCCTCAAGGGACAGCAAAAAATGTGACAACGCTTGAATTTGGTGACGTCACGCTCACGTAATAACGGGTTGCTTGCGTCACTGAGATGATCAATTGCCTTCATTGAGATGGACAAATATACTTGGACATGTCACTGCCTAAGACGACGACACTTAGCTGTGCCGCGGAAAAAAGGTGCCAAGCACAAACTTCTTAAGAGATCTACTGTACAAATAGAGCGACCAAAGTAGGAAATCTTTCTGATTCTCGGAAGTTATTTCCCATACTCAAAATCATTTAGATAGAATATTTATAATGATATATTTGCTAGAAATAAAAAATGCTGAAGAACTCACAACATTAGCGTTGAACGTCGTGAGGGTAAATACGTAATTTACTGCGGTAACTTTTCTTATTTGGACATCAATTTTTTCGCTGAACATGGAGATTCTTTGTGGACCTTCATGTCGAGCGAGGTGTTCGAGCAGATTTGCCACTCGATTCGAGAGTGATTGTACTGTAAAAAAGATGTCAATAATACGCTAGTTGATTTTGCTCCCTGTCCCATGAACTTTGTCCTGAGTCAGTCTAAAGTAAAACTTGGAGTGGATTCTAAATCTGAAATCAATTGGAACACCATTTAGTACTTGTAAAGCTACTACTACTAATACTACAAATACTAATAATAAAGCAAAGATTCCAGCCTCTATTTTGTTCGTCAAAGTAGATCTTAGGACCTACATTTTAAGGAGCAGTTATACTATTACATGAAGGTTTTTCTAGAGTTTTACTACCTCGAAGCTTCACCGAGACATTTTCGTCCCAGCAAGGAATCGCTCGGTCATGCACGCGTCAGCCTCAGGGTTAAATGTAATAGATTTCGTTATTGATTGCTGACGATTGTTTAGTTTGTGGGGTCTATTTATGTGTGAAATGGGAGATCGGAGGTTAAGTTAATGGGTAAATGGACAAGTTTTCAGCGTGAATGTCCCTTGGAAAAGGTCTTCAGAAATGAAATGTTTCTTGAGATCAGTAACCAAAGAAACTTTACATGTATATAGGCACCGGTAGTAAAATTATTTTTGTGTATGTGTGTGTATTTGAATTAAGTACGATTCATTTTAGGGGTGAATATAGGAATCGTGAGCTACTTTTGTTGATTCCGCCATCGCCATTCAAGTAACGGTCAACAAGAAGAACGTCAGCCCTCCGCCCGTAGACTTTGGATGTTCCTACAGCTCGCACCAAGCGTTTATACATATATTATAGACATATATATTTATTCGGCATTTTCACAACACGACACACACAACCACAAACACACAGAAAAATATTATATACTATAAACATGGAAAAATAAACTAATTAAAACGACAATAATAGAACAACTAATTTAAATAAACAAGTGTACATAAAAATTCGTATAAATTAATACATATAATAAAACAGTAAAACCAGTGTGTCTGTACATTGAGTATATTTACCTAAAACTAATTGAGGGCGATGTAAAAATAAATAATAAAAATATGATGGCGAGTTTGCCGCTACCCGTGTCGCGCAGTTATAGTCCAGTCATTATTGACATTCGAAATCGAAAATTTAATAATAATTCCAAAAGTTTTCAAACTTCGGTCAAGTGAATGGTACATTAGGACGACAATAAATCTCATTTTGCAATCTTGTCCGCAGTCCGGAACATTGTTAAAATTGCAATTATTTAAATTAATTTTTGGTGTATAGTCGTGAAAAAAATTCCAAAAGTTCTGCAAACTCACTCTCGAGGTGGTAGATAATACAAGTAGTACCCAATTGTTCAAAAAATGCTAATGCAATCATGATTCTAAAACAGCTTTTAAGAAAATCCGAGGTTATAAAGGTACAATTATTTTAGAGATGTCGACAGGCGACCCTGTACGTGTGCATATGACTCCACCAGTGTCGGTGTAATGGCCACTTCCCAGCTTTAATGGGGTATTGGGTGAACTCGTATCGCCTTACAAACCCTGTAGACGCAACGATGGTTTCTTGACCTTCGTCAAGAAATGTTACAGTAACTTTCTTCATTGGTAATGTTAAGATAAAAAATTTAATCACATTCTTCAAGATAAGTCGGTAACTATGCTATTAGGAAAATAACAAAATTTTCTGTTTCTGTTTTAGCCCCCGAAGCAAAAAGAGGGGCGTTATAGGTTTGATGCTAATGTCTGTGCGTCTGTCTGTGTGTGGCATCGTAGCTCTCGAACGGATGGACCGATTTTGATGCGGTTTTTACGTGAAAGCAAGTTTCTTTGCGCCACCGCAAGTGTCAGTTATATTTGGAAAAAATATAAATTGGTGCTGGTGTTTTTTTGACATAAAATTCAATTGTTATTTTTCGTATGATTATTGTTAACCCATTAGGAATACACCACTTGACCTAGTGACTCTACTTTGAAATTTCGACTCAATTATTTTTGCCCCCTTTTAAATACAAATATTTCATCAATACCTAGCTGCAACTGTGGGTCATCATTTCCCAATGCTATTCCAAATTTCAAATAGAATGCATTATTGCAAGAGATAATCAGCTGTGACAGAGAGAGAGAGACCAACTAGAGTGAGATAGTAAGTGTTTCGGTTTTCGTGTTTTCGGATGTAACCGTGTCTAACACTGTAACCAATAAACAGGATCTAGCCGCATAACCCTCTAACGTGCGAGCAAGTAAGCCCCATTCGGCAACACGTCATCTCGCCTTCATCCGATCCCGGCGCTAAGGCGATTTCCGCAGAGCTAAATATAGAAAAGGGTTGCGATACGGAAACGAGGGAATCTGCCGTGGCCCAACATCTTAGGATTGCCAACATCATAAAGTCAGCGATCGTGGTCACATTTGGACAAGCCGTCCGGTCGCGACTGAGATTTCGGCACTCTTTGGGTACGGAATCCTACTAATGAATATAATTGGATTTCTTCCGAGTATTTTCAATTAGTTACCAAACGGGGTAAAGACCAATAGCGACTTAAATTGCTTGTTATTTAGTTTAATTTATAAAATTAATTATTGTTATTACAAATTTTAAATTCTATTATTATACACGCGACGATATTATAAATTCGAAAGTGAGTATGTTTGTCCATCCTTAACGTCATAACGAATTTATGTCTGTATCTTTTGTATAGGGATAGTTGAAGGGCCGGAAAGACTGACTTTTTATCCCGATCGAACAAATCGTTCCCGCGGGGTAATTCCTTAAGTCTACTCGGATGAAGTCGCGGGCAAAAGCTAGTGCGCTAATGTGATAAATAAACATACTAGCTCATTTTAATTTTTCCTTAATTAGATACGAGCTTAGAATAATCGCATCAAACAATAACGGCGGCGACGGCTTGGGTCCCATCTCTACCCCCTCTATCTAAAGGTTTTTATATCGATCTTTACCTTTTCAAAGGCACATTTCACTACTAAATATCGATTCGAGTAATGATAAAAATCGATATAACCTATTTCCTACCAATAACGGGAAGTGGCCCTTATCGTTGTTGATATAAACACTTTAGCACGCGGAGATAACATTATGTAGTTTCTGGGAGCCTGGTACCTATAAATGCGGCATATTCCTATTATTTGTTTTCTGATGGACAAAATGTGTAGGATCCACTGACTATTTTGCTCCGAAGATAAATTTTTTGGTGTCATTACAGTTATGGACATAAAATTCTCATAGATGATTTTTGTACTGTGAAACATAATATTGACAGAATTCAGTATTCAGTACTCCTAGACGCACCTCGTTGGCTGTAATTGCTTGCAGATACAAATAATGCTTGGCCTTCCTTATGCTTATATGTAGAATGACGCTCAAGTATTTAAAAAAATTATTCTATCAAAACTGAAATAGTCTACCTCGAGAAAAACCCTTCATCAGGAAATTACCTCATCTCTCATTTGCAGCTGTCCGCGTTCCCTGCTATCCAATGAAAGATTTAATACCCAACTGGATATTCTTGATTTATTTATGTACTCGCCAGGGATTCGCACATGATCCGAAATTACGTGTCTCGAATGCCAAATGAAACGGATCCTATATTTTTATGACAGCCTGGTAATATCCAACCCTAGGGCCAGAATCCTTTGTACGGACAGACAATATTTTACCGGACTGATATGAAACGTGGAAAATTTATTTTCTGTTTATGTTTGGAGACTTGTTGGTGATCGCAGTAAGATGTAGTTAGTACACAGGTGGAAACTGCTGCGGATCCCTTGCAACGTTTCACCTTTTACAACACCGTCGTGGATCTATTAAAAAATATAATGATTTTTTTTCTTTGTTTGTTTATCATTCTTTACGACGTAATAGAGAGTGAAAAAGCCTTTCTTTGATCTATAGCGATAGTTGAAGAGTAGGAAAAAGATATATGCTTTTCATTCTAATTGAACAAGGATTTCTGGTGGGACAATTTCTCGAAATTCTCTCGAAACCAAATGATCTAAATTTTAGCCATCATCATCATCAGCTAGGAAACGTCCACAGCCGGACTCTGTCCTCCTCCATAATAAGCCACACTGACTGGTCCAGAGCCACTGGCATCCGTTACTACTAGATTCTAGGTCACAATTTTAGTGCCACCGTTTATCGATACCGCCTCTAACTTTCGTAGCTCCGCTTGGAAATAAAACAATAGGGCAATACAATACCGCCTCAGTACTGTACACAAGTGATTTGGTAGTAAGATGTGGCGGACTGGCTTAGGTGTACTGGCGATATTGGTGGTAGCAGTCTCCGAGGTCTGGGCAAAGATCGATGTCAAACAGGCATCAGAAGATGAAGACGTGAATAATACTGAAGAGTCGGGTAAGTTTGCTTGGTGGTAGGTGATTTCAAGTTCGGAGGTAGCGTATTAGCCAGCAATCGTGTCTAATCTAACGTCAAAAAGAAGTGAATAAGATCCGTGAAGCTAAAAAGATTTTACTGTGGTGCCTGGGCGATAATCTTTTTGCCGTCATGGTAAGATCATTCGAATTGAATTACGTTTAGTAACAGATTGTAATTGGCAGGCAACATCGGCCCAAGATAGGATTACCGATTTGGATGGTTATTTAGTAGCGACCCTCTATTAGATGGACCGACGCCCTGGTAAAGGTTGCTGGGAGTCCCTGGATGCAATCGGCTCGGGAACGGTCCTTGTCGCATATCATTTTGCTATGTTCACTAGAGCGGGAAGGAACGTTTTCCGTCTCAAAAAGGTCGTTCATCAGAGTATCAGAATAATGATGGAAAAATAAATAAAGCTGTGGTACGGAATTTCTTTGTAACTAAATTCTCACACTATGGTAACTATTTAATCCCTGTCATTCTTTCACAATAGTTCTCATTAGACTTTACAAAGATTTTCAATGTTAAAAGATAATCTAAATCAATACCTGGTTAACTATATAAATTAGCATACATATACATACATAACATAGCATGTATGTATGTTTATTTGTTCCTTTATATCTTCTAATCCACTCGTTGTATTTTAACAAATGAGGTGTCATTGAAAACGTCATGTTTGTCCGCGGGTTACAGAATATATTATGTCACATAAAATTCAAAATGGCTGCCGGTAGGTGACGTAAACTGGTACCAAAATAATATTTAAGATTTTAAATATAGGGTTGCTTTTTGGAGTGATTAGTATCAAATGAAACGATGGGTATATCCCAAACATGTAAACATATTTTACACATAAGAACATTATTTTACGTAAACACCAGAAACACACATTTCTTGCAATAGTCGGGTATTCGTTTTTCAATTTCGTAGTAGTCTGTCTTATAAACTTCTAAACAAAGTATGTATACTCGTAATTCTCACAAGGCTTCTAAAGCTGGGCGGAAAAAACTAGTAGCATTTGCCAGATACCGGGGGGTCGGGCGGACGAATTCCAAGGCCTATGAAACATTTACTTGGCACGGCGAGCCCTAATTCTAAGACCGCTCGTAAAATTCTCACTCAATAGTAAATTGTAAAGGTAAGGAACCAGGTTTTATTTCGACACAGTACGTGAACTGACTACTGTGGTACTGCCTGTACAATATACTTACATGTATATCGTACTCTACAAGATATATTGAATTCTGGGAGCGTATTACGTAATTCCATTTTGATAGGTTGCTTGAGTCTGAGAAACGAGCTTAGTTCTACGTTTATTGATGTTTCGATGAAATACAAGCTTCTTAGGAAGCTAGAAGGCCAAAAGACATTCTAGTTACTTATGAACTCCTAGTACAAATCCATTGTATTCACATAAGCTCAGACTGCACAGTCCTGAGAAGTAATTCAAAGGTGTGTGTGAAGTCTACCAATACGCACTGGTCCCGCGTGGTGGACTATGACCCATACACTCTCTGTTGGAGAGTAGGCCTGAACCTCTGCAGTAGGGACATGTATATATGTTGATGATGAAGATGAGAAAACACTCTTGATGTAATACTTTATATTTATAATAATTTGACGAAACGTTCTCAATTGTTGATCTGCTCGTAACCAACCAAACAGTACAAATATTATCTAGCGAAAACGTGGGCAGCAATCTGTTTATCCGGGTTGATGATGTTTACCCGCACAACAAACAGATAAACAAGGCAATTAGTTAACATGACAAAGAGGCGGCTACCAGATGTCGGTTTACCGATGCACAAAACAGATTAAAACTACATATTACGTAAGTTCAACCACTTTTAACCCTTGACGAAAAAAGCGTGGTGTTATAAGTTTGACGCCAATGTCTGTCTGTGGCATCATAACTCTCGAACAGATGGACCGATCTAGATGCATTTTTTTGTACGCGAAGGCAAGTTTCCTTGCCATGGTTCTTAGCTATATTTGGGAATAATATAATTATCGCGTAGTTTTTTTATAATTTGCTGCATTCTAGCCTTCCGCTTTCAATTCTACCCAGAACAGAACAGAATCGAAAGGCGTTGGGTGAGGCTTAATCTCAAATGATAAGTGACAATTGAATTGATGGAAAGCGTGCTCTCCCATAAGCATCAAGCTGATGAGACTTTGGGTAGCTAACTCTATTAAACCGGAGCACAAATTTTTTTCAGTAACGTGGTGGTAGCTAGCCTACCACCAACCAACACAAGGACATAGGTACCCCTCTAGGTATCGATCCCGGGATTTCCGATCCTGAGATCAACTGCTTAGCAACTAGGATTAGTAAGCGGATAACTATATTGTTAAAAATAAAATGTGAAACAATTTTTATTATATGGAAGATGAATTTGTAAAAAAAAAAATTCTAGTAAATCAAGTAATAATATTAAAAGAGGTTTATTCATCACAATTTCTTAAAATTAACACTTGAACATCGTATATATAGTATGTATGATGAATGTGCTAATAGCTCAGCATATGGGGTTCAAGACCTCGAAGACGCTGCAACATACAACAATCATGGCGGATATCATTCAAAGTTACTAAATATTGTAAACATTCAAACACCAATTTTAAAATTTGACACACTAAAACTATTTATTTATTTATTAAGTAGTAGAATTGAATTAGTCAAGACTTCTACTTTATTCTAATTGGTTTAAAATACGATTAGAACATCATCCACTGAGAAACTGTCTATTTACTCCTTATAACACTTGGTATACAGAATATTTCTGAGCTATACAAGAAACATGCCGACAGCATTTCAATAGTTAGCGAATACCCAATCGAGCATAAAGGGATGACAGCTCAATTCAAGAGAACTTCTCGATAAACTATTCACTGTGGAAATCTCTTGAATCTCTTTGTAAGAGATTTAGTAGTTGGTAGAACAACTGGCCCGAAAACAATGCTTCAGAACGTATTGAGGCGATTTGGAATTTAATGTTATTCAGGCGACTACAACTCCTTGAAATATTATTGTTGAAGCCCTCTATTTATACTTCTTTGCATTAGCATAAGTATTAAATTTGGAGTGATTAAAAATATATCACTTCTTACGGTGGAAAAATATGAGATAAATGTCACTTATTTAAATTTCACTCATTAAGAAAAATATTTCAAAAGAAGAATAAAGAAAGTGGTCAATGAAGTTGGCTGTTTACCTCTTCTTGAACTTAATAATTATAACATTTAATGCGTTGAACGAAACCTCTGATAGGGAACTGCTATACAAACAACTTGGAACCGATGACAATCAAGGATCACTCCTCTCCACTCCCTCTCTGACTTGGCTAACAACAACACGCTACGGTTGATAACGGACCAAAGTTTTTATTCAATCCCCGGCTGGCCGGAGTTGCCCGGACTTGCCCGGTTGAAGTGACGAGCTTGTCAACCGCTCAAACAAAATTTGATGACATTTGAGAACCTCCAACTGAGCTCCAAGTTTAATAAGCGCTCCGTGACCTAGTGGCTACAACAATGGACTCACAACGCGGAGGTCCCGGGTTCGATTCCCTATCGGTACTCAGTTAAGTACTAAAAGCGTCGGTGGCGCAGTGGATAAGGCGCGGATTCTCAATCTGAGGGTGCCGAGTTCGAATCCAGCCGTGTAGCTATGAGTTGTTTTTCAATTCAAGTACATTATCCGATTGCTTAACGGTGAAGGAAAACATCGTGAGGAAACTTGCATGTCTTGAACAGGCATGTGAACGATGGTGCACGATGTCCCATACACTCTGTAGGAGAGTAGGCCTGAGCCCCTGCAGTTGGCAAATATAGGCTGTTGATGATGATGATGACTCAGTTAAGTTGGTCATAGGCCATTTTCTATGCATCGTTAGCTAATACACCGCTAAATAGCAATGTTAATAACACTATTGCATTCCTAAAGGTAGCAGAACTAGCGCGACATTTGCTCGAGCACTTACCATCAGGTGAGATGAAGGCCAAGTGCAAACAAATTATACATCGAAAATAAATTCATTAAGTCTTTGTTGAACACCAATTTATTAGCGATCTCTACAGCTATCACCTCTATAGAGGAGGTAGAGGATCAACCTCAAACTTCCTCTCTAGCTTCTAAACCACGACTATCCGACGCCCGACGACTCGATAAACTCGTCAGCTCGTCAAACAGTCCACTGACAATCCGTACTATAAATATTTCGACTCCGACCTGATTAAAACACCGACAGGCGTAGATTTATGCCTCGGCTGGACGAAGCAGTTGCCGGCGCTGAAATACAGTGCGGAGTGATTTCTATTTCAGGTTATGGTGTTACCGATATTCAGGTATATCGTCTATACAAAATATGTGTCATTCACTCACGTCTGTTCATATTTCAACCAATTTTGACATTTTTGACATTTCCCTCAACACACTACATAGGAACAAGCACGAGTGAATGTGACATGGTTCAAAAGTGGATACATGTTTTTGTACTCGAGTGTACATTGTGTATCCCCCAGGAGATCGTGACATAGAGGACAGCACGGAGCACATAGGAGCCTCCCCAACACAGGTGGTGCGGCATCCGTACGCCGCCTCCCTCGTCAAGAATGACACGTACGTGTGCAGCGCGGTCATACTCAACACGTATTGGCTGTTGACCGAGTCGAAATGCTTCGATGCGTATGTTTTGATTATTTGTTAACTAATTTGAGATAATTGATAAATTATTACCAATACCAAATGAAGGTAATTTAAGCCATACTCGGGATTCATCAACGTGATAAAGAAAACCCGTAGACTGATTGGTAGAATGGTCGCCGACATAGCTCGTTGAGTCAGTGAGTTGAAGTCGATCGCTCGACGAACGAATAACCGGGGAGTAGAAGTTCTTGTAGCGACCATGTTCCGGGAAATGTGTACCGGGCCATCCTCCTACTAGATGGACCGACGAGCTAGTCAAGGTCGCGAGGAAACTCTGGATGGAGGTGACTCGGGACCGGTCATTGTGGCGTATCGTGGAGGAGGCCTATGTCCAGCAATGGACGTTTCCTTGCTGATGAAAAAAACATATGTAATAAATATTGAGATCGTGGTTTGTTGTCTTTGGAGATTTCTTTTTTGTGACACTTACCTACATTCAGTTTCTAACTTCTAGAAATTAACAAGGAAACAATCAGCTTTCAAAGTCAGACTGAAGAGAATCATTAGTTCTCAGAAACCTCACGATCTCCCTAAAGATTTATAGGGTTTTGATATTTACATCAGAAGAAACGAATCCTAAAGGTCTGGAATTGACAACCTGTATTGGCATTCTTTCCTGACTATTAATTAATATCAGGAAAAAAAATGAATATAGGTTCTTTTTTATCAAAACCTGTCTGTCTTTCGGTCTTTTCCTGCTGGCTTCGTTATCGCAGTAAGGTTAGTAGTAGATAAGGAACTTCTGTCCATTCTTTGGAATGTTATTTGATATTTTTATTTGTTTTTAATACACCCACAGAAATACGCGAGATGATCCTAATCTAAAACCGAAACGAAAAGGTGTGATGTATAATATTTTATGTAAACTACAAATATACTTTTACAGCAACGTGATATCCTCATACCTGACTTACAAGAACCTGAAGAATTACACAATAAGGGTCGGCAGCTCCTACAACAACAAAGGAGGCAGCACGCATAAGGTAAGAATATTATAATTGGATGCTTATGTCACATCCTATAAGGTTTCTTTGCTGCGAGTTTTTCCTGTTGTGACTATAAATACGTCGTAACGTTACATTATTTTCGAATGATGGTTCTCCAAGATTTTTTTCGACATTACTCCAAATGCGCTTGTCATTGGAAGTAAGTATCCGTAGAATACTTTTGAGACGCTCCTATCTTCAGTAGTTAACCGCCTCCGTGGCCTAATGGTTACGCGCTAGGACTACGATCCAGAGGTCCCAGGTTCGATTCCCAGTGGGGTACGTATCGGTACTCGGTTTGGTCGGTGTTAGGTCAGGTTCTATGTCCGTATGGCTAGCTGTCACCATGTTATCTAAGTCTGCCGCTAAACAGCAGCGTTAATACTGTTGTGTTTTGATATAAAAAGGAGCAGAGCCAGTGCCTCATAAGATTAAGGCTTCTGGATGCGCACGCTTACCATCAAACGGTCTTACTGTCACGTACCGTCAAGTGAGATGAAGGCCAAGTGCAAACCCACCATGCATAAATATAAAAATAAAGTAGATTCATTTAGCGTACCACTGTTAGTCCTGGCTACACAGGAGTGGCAGTGGGAGAATTGTGGAGGAAGAAAAAAAGTACAAATTACAGAAAATTATTAATTTCAAAAGCAATTTACATCACCACCGACCGAATAAGCTATTTTAACAAGACTTCCCACAGTTAGCCACGTAAATACGAATGAAAATCTAGATAACAAACATCCAATCAACTTTATGTATTTTGTTTTATCGACGGATCTTTGTTTCGGGCCGGATTTCTATTCCAAGGTCCTGAAGAACGAATGTATATGTTGATAAAAGAGAATCAGTTCGTAAAACAAACAGTTCACTTCCGAAGCATACGAGGTTTGATCCCCAATCGGTATAGTTCATTCACACGCAGAAATAAGTGATAGCTCGAAAAGTGGAGTCAGCCAACAAAATTTTATTGCTCGTACCTTAGACTGAGAAAACCCTGTAGACACGCTTTGTGTATAATAAAATACGATACCAAGTGACATAATAAGTAAATGCGTTCAAAAAGAACTGGAAACCGACTTCAATTGCCCTAACAGTCCACTTTTATAATTATTAAGGCAAATTTAAGATTTATATCGTTTTCTCATTTTTTTTAAATTTATTTATTTGGTTTTTGGAAAACTTACAGGCTAATAACAAAAATAGAAATTACAAACTAACTTAAAACTATTCCTAATTACAAGTTTCCACCTATGGGTGTCTACATAATCTAACATACAATCTACATATCTAAAATAATGATGTTACATTTAACAGTGTATAGTGAACAAGTATAGAGATATAAATGTAAATAAGAGAACTAGAGAGAGACATAGAGAGAACGAAATAGTGTTAAGACAAACGAAACTTAAAATAAATCAAATAATAATAATTTATACATACATATGTACACTGAACAGTAGGTACACATACTATTTATATTTTATTATTATTTATCTTGGAAGAACGCATTAGCGAGCCTTCTAGCAACTACAGTTGTGCTGGTGCAGTACAGATCAATGTCTAGCTCCATTGACACGTCGTTGAAGTAGCTAGCGCTGCGCAACAGGAAGGAATTTGCTCTGTAGTTTGTGTTTGCTGGTGGCACATGTAGCAACGCTCTCTGCCGAAAACCAAATCTATTGGTACGAAGAAATATCTTTGATAGAATGTCTGCACTGTCAATGTTACCCTTGGCAGCTTTCATCAAAAAGCAAATATCACTTACGGAGCGCCTCATTTGTAATGGAAGAAAGTGATAACGCTTGCAGCGGTGTTCATAGCCGTCAGACCATTGTTTTGCCTTAAAGTCTAAGTATCGTAAAAATCTTTTCTGGATACCCTCAATACGAGATATATATATCTTGTATTGAGGATTCCAAACTTGACTTGCATACTCGAGGATACTGCGTACGAAAGAGCAGTACAGAATTTTTGGATGGAAATGGATGACAATGTCAAAGCTAGATCAGATTGAAATCGAACCACGCGGATGCACCAGCTTTCAAATAATAATAAAAACAACCAAATCGGTTCACACAAGCAAAAGTTCTGAGGTAACAAACATAAAATAACGAATTGAGAACCTCCTCCTTTTTTGAAGTCGGTTAAAAAGTAGAAAAACCTAAAGTCACACCTCATGCTAAAATTTTATATCCGACTGTAGCTTCGCTCCTCTGATATCAAACCGGTAGTAATTAAGGAACTATTTACGCTGCCTACTGGAGTGAAATGTGTCTTGTCAAAATTGCTTTGCTCACACGATGTGAACATTTGCTGTATATTAGCAGATCCCACAATTAGTATGCATGGGAAATATTCTCATGTGAATAGAAGTGTGTATTTGCATACTAATTAGGGCATCTCTGCGAATAATTTAGCTATAAGCGAACGCGCAAGCTAAGAGTAGACAAGAGCCATTTACGGAAAGATGGCGACTTGCCAAAAAGAAAACCAAGGCATATTATACACACAAATACATATATTACAACTTGCTATTTGAATATGCACCTTAATTAGAGATAGGTTTTTAGCCTGCATAGGTAAACAAGGCAAATTAATAAAGCTTATTTATTGCATGCCACAAATACATAACAGATAGTGTAGATAAAAATTGAAGTTTACTAGTTACGTACATTACGGGATTATCATCATTCTCATTATATTGCGGGGAATGTTTAATTTAATAAATACCAAAGAAAACTATGGTATTAAATACAAAATAGCCGTTTTTCCAACCTACCTTACTATAATAATTACGTAAATAAGCCTCTTTCCTCGAACATGTACATAGGCTTTAGGTCAGCTCATACTGGAAATGTATAGCTTGTACAGTCTTCACACCTCGCAACAACAAAGTATTCCTTTGTCTGTACTGCATTCAAACGACACTAGGTGACGGGACCTACTTTTCCCTTCCCAAGCTCGCAGCATTTAGTGTGTCTAACACGAGATGCAGTCTAAGTGCTGCCCTAGAAAGAAGACGTAGGTCGCCGGGGACGTATAGCGTCGAAGCCGGGGTGAATGTTACGACCGGCCGTTTGGAGGGTAACGCTGCGAACACCTGTTAGCTCGCCCCTGAACTACTTGCCCTGCCTGTCACTGATTGCTTCAACAGAAATGATTTATTGTCTTCGTTTGACAGTTCAATAGTTTTTTCGTAGAGTTGGACTCATAATCTGAAGGTAACCGGTTCGATGTGTACGTAGTATATAAACAACTATTACTGTTACGTCTAGTCACTTCAGACGGTATCCCATGGGAACTATTTGTTCGAACGGGATAAACAGTAGCTTATATACCTTTTTTGACCCTTCAACTATTCCAGTACAAAAAATCAAGCCATTCTTTCTCACAGTTACGACGTAAATTAAGGAGAAACAAATTTACCCTCGCGTGTATAATATTAAAGTATGTTTATCTTATATGCACCATTACGTTTAGGGAGAGATCTGAAAATGGCCGTGAAGAACAAATGAAGGAGGTCCAATGTGCCAAACAAACATAACTGATCACAAGGTCTCTGTAAGACCAGGAAAGTCAATAGTCGCTCTGCTTTAAATAGGTAACGACCAGTTACATCTGAATGGTATTCGTCAAGGTGTTTGGGCCCTCCACTGTTTATTGTCCTCCGTGGTATTCAAGTAGACTCTTATATACAGAATGGGTCCCTGTTCTGCTCAAGTTACTTGTGTCTTTAGAAATCTAAAGCGTTATGGGTTTTCAGATAAAGATGCTGATCAACAACTTCGATCTGAAGGTGTCTGCGGTGAAGCTGTCCGGCCCGCTGACGTTTAGCTCGCAGGTGTCGCCGGTGCGCCTGCCCGCCATAGACGAAGAGGTTACGCTCGGGTTCCTCGCCAGCATCGTCGCGTGGACTCCAGACGGGGTGAGACACACACACACACCCCAATCACGTTGTGATGATTCTCTCAGATCCTCTTATCACAAACCAACCGCCCTAAGCCGAGGTCAAGCCAGAGCGGGCGCCCTATAGTTGCTAGTAAAATCTGATTATTATCTTATTAAAATCTTATCTGACTGAGCACCTTCCGCACCTGTCACATTGCCTGGGTGAATCTATAAAGATCACAGGACTAGCAGCATACTACAAGTCCCATATCCTCGGTTAAAGTGTCGCCATAAATGTAACACATTCTCCACAAGCTTAAGCATATATGTACATCGGAAATAAAAGTGTACAGAGGTATATTGTGTGTTCGTGAATCTATCCTAACGTTTTATTTCCTGAGAAGAATCGACCTCTAAACGGAAACCCACTCAACGCACAGGAAGTAGCACGCAAAGGGCCAAGTGAGAAATAAACATCCATAACTACTAGTCATGTTCAATCGAGGCTTCTGGGTAAGAACGCTCATCGCATTCGTCACCAGGGTAACATCGCGCTAGTGGTAAAACGGAAGAGCATAAAACTTGAGCTATTATTTCAGAACTCCTCGTACTTGAACGATAAATCATAACTCGAAAAAACGTTATGGGAAAACCATAAATCAATCGCTTTATTGTTTTCCTATAACGATTTTCAATGAAACGAAATATAGCGAAAAAAATGTAGCTGAAGCCATGTTTGTCGCTCAGGGTGTCTAATGGTGCTCATAAGGTTCGATTGTTTTTATTATATGTCGTTATTACGACATGTTTTTTAAAAAATATTCTCGATTACTGCAATTTCCTTTCCTAAGTCTAAAAGAAAAATATTCATAGAAACAATGTAATTATAATGAACTAGCATTTGCAAGCGACTTCGTTCGCATGGACTTTTAGAACCTATCCAACGATCATTATCCTGAAAAAAGTACCAGGACACCATACATGATTAAGAGGCTCTGGTTATGAACACGGAAAACGTGGACGAAGGGCAGGGGGCGGGCATGCAACGGTCAGCCGCTTCGGGAAGCTTATTCTTTGATCTTTGTCATTGCCCTACGAGTGTCAGCTTGTGTTCGAGGTCAATGATTCTCAATGTATGTTGCAGCACATGCGTGTTGTGAACGCACCCCTCATTGAAGCGACCATCTGCGAAGGGTTCACCAAGCTGTTGCCGGGACATTACATCTGCGTCGGAGGAGTCACTGATCCTAACAGACACTTTTGCAGGGTAACGAAACCTGTTATTTTTAAGAATAAAATAGGTTTCCTTAGGTCTTCAATCCTGGAGCAAACCAAATGTCCACTATTCCACAATATTTATCTATATATGTCTACCCGCAGTTTTCGATCGTCATTTGCATATGTTTGGATTGTAGGATGTGAGCTTTCCTCATAGATTGCCATGCTTGTCAGGCTGATTTTTAATCGCAGTAATGTTGTTGATACAAATGAAAAATATTGCTTATCTTATCCTGTTTTTTCTCTTTAGTCGTCTTATACCAACTCCAAAAAGGGACGCTTTTTTTTAATGCAGTGACCGACCGCTATACGAAAAGTTAAGTTGTACATTTATGCAGAAAAGCGATCAATGATAGACATTTCCAGTAACTAGCCAGGGCACCACCAGGGCACAGTGGCGTGGGATAGACGCTGATACGTCAATGTGTCATGGAATGAAATAAGTTTAAAGTAAAAAATGAGTTAACGAATGTATCTGATGCTATGGATTAGTTTCGTTTTCCCTCACCAGAAACTCGACGGCTTTTAATGCATTTCTTAGTGATAGATGTTTGACCACCTGTAGTCGTTTCTTTCATATAAGGTGTTTAGCAAAATGACTTTGAACTAACGAATGTCTATACAGCAAACAATTACGATTCCAGAAAGACAACGGTGGCGCCGTGGTCCAGAACAACACGCTCGTCGCACTCGCTTCCTTCGTGCACACGTGCGCCTTCTACTCCCGCACCCACGCCTTCCCCAAGGTCTCCAGCTTCACCAGGTGGCTGGACTCGGTCATCTGGGACGAAACCACGCGCCCTACCACCAGCGTCACCACCTCGAGCGCGCCGACCACTAAGAAACAAGATAACATCACCGAGAGCCCGCTTGACAACCGGAGTCCATATCTGGACCCTCGGAAGTTCATGCTGACACTTCCTTTTGATCCAATCAATGTTCCTTTAGAACCAGCTCAAGACAATTCTGTCATCCCCAGGATGAGTCTCTATGAGTCGTACCTGCAGAACCTAGCGAAGGCGAAGACGTCCACTACTCAAGACCCTAGCGTCGCTGAGGATCAGAAGAAGAACGGTATCCAGATGGAATGGTACAAGAAGTATGGGAATGCTATGATGATGTTGCAGCCACAGCTGTACCAGGGGAAGAGATACCAGAACTTTGACTACAACTGAACTGAATGATTGTTATTTGTAAATAGGAGTGCGAATGTGACGGGATACGCAGTTCCGTGTGAAAAATATACCCTTGAACACTTGATGGTTTTTAATGAGGATCTAATCATGAGAAAAACTCCATATAAAACAAACAATACGAGCGTGTAGTTACAAAGCAACCACTGATCGTTTATGGCACAACCAATCACAATGAAATTCAGTACTCACATAAAAGGCTTGTACCATTGAAAAGGATATAAACAACTTTTTGCACAGGTCACTTTTTTAAAACATGTGATGGGTTTGAACTTGGCCTTCATCTCACCTGATGGTAAGTGATGGTAAGAGCGTTAAATAGTAAGCGTGCGCAGCCAGAAGCCTCAAGCTGATGAGGCGCTGGCTCTGCTACCTTTTATACCGGCACACAACAGTGCTATTAACATCCCTGTTTGGCGGCATACTTAGGTAACTTGGTGGTAACTAGCTTTTTAATGTTATTACTATTTTATTCCGCACTAGGCACAGCCTATATCGCGGTAATGCACGATGACGAAAACTATTTCAAACATTAAAAAAAATTACAATCAGTCAATAGTAGACGAAGAAGAGGAAAGGATTATTGAGTTGTTTTGATATTATTTTAGTAATCTCTTCAGTGCTTTCACAATTGAGAGTAAGAAGCCAATTTGTCAGTAGTTTTTGTCTAAAACTCTTGATGTCTCAGTTAAGATTTATTTTACTGTAGAAGTAGCTAGATGGACATAGAAAATATCCTAGCACCAACCAAACCTAGCACATTAGCTATCCCACTGGTAATCGATCCCGGGACCTAGCCGGTTTTAAAATTCAGTCAATTATGTGATTCCCTTAGAATATTTCGTGGTATCCACTGTCCACGCAAACATCGGTCGATAACGTTCTACGGTAGACTACTCCGTCGGAAAATGAATCCAAAATCCATACTAACATTATAATGCGAATGTGAGTTTGTTTTGTCATTTCTTTACGTCGCAACGGAGAGTCAGAATTACTTGATTTTTTGTATAGTGATAGGCCAAAAAAGGACATTTAATTTTGTAGAAGTAGTTTCCGTGGGATAGTTTCTGAAGTACGCGCGGGCGAAAGGTAGTCGAAGAATAAACAATCCAACTGTTACAAGAAAATTGGAAAATCGTTCGCAAAACCAATAAAGCTATTTCCCTACCAATCCAATCCATATAAAAACACCCTCGCTGCGTCATCAGTCTGGAAGTTGGCCCCTTTGTATAAACATCGATTCGATTGACTACGTAATGTTGTTTGTAACACGCATTGTTCGAGTGTACTGTTACCCTGGTACACAGAATGTAAGACGGTACCAGGGAGGCAGGAATTAGGTTAATGCAAGACTGAGGGCAAGTAATTATTTACGTATTCTACTTTATTTCTTCCTTATTGCCTTGAAGAAACATTAGTGGTATAGTGTTTGGACTGGCTAAATACATCTGTTGATTAAATTCATAACTTTGGAGTAAAAAATTATATATACCCAGGCTTTTAGGTATTCAGTCCATCGAAGTTTTCTAGAACTTCGTCTACTTTGTCACAAAATATTCTGGTTTGGGGTTTTCAAGAATAAAAATGTGTTGTGTATTTCGGTTGACATTGACATGAACATATCTTTTGTTTCATTCTAGCATCGCAATCATCGCCTTAACATTTGGCAAGTGTTTTACTCCAACCCACTTTCCGAATTGACAAAACGAGTGAGTGGATGAATGTATAAGTCGTGCCACTTCTAGCGGATGAACGAATATACCCATAAACTTTCCTTTCAATCCAATAGGAACAATCTGATATTTTCTCAATGTTTTTCTTTTCATACAACTGAATGTCAGCGTAATTACTAAAAGGAATATGCTTCTACTAATTCATCTGCTCCTAGTACTTTCGCCATTAATAAGCAACAGAAAACAGATCACAAGTCGATAATAACTCGATATCGAACTAAATAGCTAAACTAGACCCGTAAATTACCTCCCCCTACGAGACGTCCCAAAAGAAACTGCCACATAAATAAGCGATAATTCAGTAAATTCTTGTCGTATTTATAACGCCTGAATTACTGGAAGAGCCGTTTATCACCGGCCTCGCGGGGCGGCTAGCCGCTGTACTGTACACAGGCATAGTTAAACAAACTTTTACGGTAATATGTGCTCCAAGTTGAAGCATATTTGTCATGAGTTACGGAGCTAAGTGGAGCTTAGTTAGCATGTCGCGGGTAAGGGCTCAGTGTAAACCCCTCTCACTCTAACAACTCTAAATTAAATTAACTATCCCGCTTCCACATTTCATTATGATCTACGTAATACAAACTTTCGAGGATGAGGTTCCCCTTATACATCACCACGCTGCGATGTCGCGGAGCATGTTTTATGGGATCCGTGAAAACCACGACGCTTGCTATTGGTACTGGGTAGGTGATTGAAATAAGATGTTAAATTATTGGTGACTAGCGACTCGCCCCGGCTTCGCACGAGCTGCTACAGCATATCAGCATCTATGCTTAATTTTTTTTGCATCAGAATGTAAAATGTTACCACACAATTAATGTAGCTACTTGGAGTAGTTTTGGCTGCATCTGACAAGACACCAATTTTGTTACCTCAAACGAATTAGGTAGAGTTTTCGATGAGCGCTCCAAGACAGCTTTTTTCCGACATCTTCATCAATTATCGTCATATTTCCACCATTTTACACAACCCTTAACGTAATATACACTTAAACGTTCCTCTAGAATCACTCTGATGATATATGAAAACCTCAAAAAAATCCGTTCAGTAGTTTTTGAGTTTATCGTGAACAGACAGACACACGCGGCGAGGGACTTTGTGTCAATGTCAATAAGTGTCAACGAATATCAGTTATTGCAGAATTTATGGTTTAATAAATATTATCAACGTGGAAGTGAGTTTGTTTGTTACGAATCGTATTGAAATAGTTTACATGTATAAATTGTATATAAGACGGAGAAGGGGAGAACTTTTTATTTCGCTCCATTAAGAAGTTGGTACCTGTTGGATAATCTCATAAGATTTTAGAAATTGTAAAAACTACCTGAGACAAATGTTTTGTCTCACACCAAGCACACTAGCTTATGTGATAGGTAAAATAAGAAACGAATAGCTTAGAAGTAACATTATATGAATGAAAAATCAAGTTGAGTCAATCTATTGGGTACACAGAAAAATTTGTCTAACAAAGAGAAGACTACCTAAACCCACCAGTGCGTGAAAACACAGTAAAGTATTTTCCACCAATCCATTCCATGTAATGTACGAGTATGTACATACATCCAAGTACTCCGATATCTACGATAGTGTCCGGGACTATCTCGTGGGAGCATCGAGCCTTGGCTTCTCATTTACATGCCGAGTAATTTGTGGTTCTGACGTAGGGTGTATGTAGCACATACATTGATTATGTTACTTACACATCATCTTTTTTTTTAAAAAAACGAGTGTGCTTTAGTCCACACGACTGAAGTAAAACTTATTTAGCTCCATATATATGTTCCAAGAAGAACCGTTCGCTCGAAGAACCGATAACCGGTGGGGAGTAAAGGTTCTCGAGTGGCGACCACGTACCGGGAAACGTCTACCAGGCCGTCCCCCTACTAGATGGACCGACGACCTGGTTAGAGTCGCGGGGAGTCGCTGGATGCAGGTGGCTCGGGACCGGTCAATGTGGCGTACCATGAGGGAGGCCTATGTCCAGCAGTGGACGTTTCCCGGCTGATGATGATGAATGATTCTCGTGTTTATATTTCTAGTCCACGCAGATTAAGTCGCGTACACTGGCGTACACACTAAGTCCGCTTGTTCTCCACCACTGGTACTGACAGATACAAGAGTAGCCTTATTGAAATCCAATACATATGTAATGAATGTACCTCGGATACGAGCGTGCGCGCCTATCTCGGGGGAGCGTCGGGACTTGCCGTCTCATTTACATACCGAGTAATTTGGGGCTTCGGGAGTAGCCGGCTCACGACGCGAGGGTATTCCCCTAGTCCGACATATTGCTCTAGTGGCCAGTTACATTTTACGATTTCATACAAATTGCTCTAATGTGTGCCTCAAACAAAGTACCCTGGTCTATAAAATCACTGCAATAATTTGACGCATTAGAAAGTTTTCCTTCATATTTCTTAACCCTTATTAGATTGTGTATCCTTAACTTTAGAATAGGATTATCTTTTACTTGGTGAGTGTGTAAGGCGACTGAGCTGTTTCAACGGTTTAAACGTCTCCTTGGTCTAATGTAACATGCCTGGACTAACAATACAAAGTCCCGTTCGGTTCCCAGTGGGGGGTAGTAGGACATTTTCTATGTCAATCTAGCTAGATACCACCATGTTACCTAAGTCTTCCGACAAAGAATAGTGTTAATATTCATTTACTATCGGGTGATTTTTTATCTAAGAATAAAAACTAAATACTGAAACCTAACTAAATAATCAAAATGGCTAAATTTGGATAAAGACGGGTCCAATGTTCATGAAGTATACTAGAAAATTACTTCCTAATTAGACGCCGCGAAGAAACAATGGCAAAGAGACACGCTATTTCATTTTCTAGACTCAATGTATGCCCAAAAATATGGCGATCCTTTGATTCGTTGCATGCCTAATAGAAGGACAAACCAACCAAAAATACTTTGACAGCGTGACCGACTGCTTAGCGCAACTTGCCATCACAAACTTTCGCTTTTATAACAGCAGTAGTGATATATCGATAGATACCAGGGCCCTTTATTTATGGAAACCTTTTTGATGGGATACTTTTCCCTTATCCCTTTCCTTTGTTATCAGATGGACCTCTTTCAAATAATAACTTTTTGGTATGTTTTCTTTCTGTTTGCCGCACCGACTTCCCTTCAATACACAAGGGCACTCAGAAAATATTAAAAGCCCCTGTCCATGTCAATAAAACCATCAATACTCCATCCTTCAATATGTCGAGGCATCGTTCATCCATGTGTGCGTACACTAACATACTAACATCTACGTACAAAATGTATAGACATGCCACTTCGTGTGAACATGAAGATATGAATGAATGCACACACGCACCCTACACACCGAGAGGTACACGCACACACTCACACTTTATTATATGTATAACTTAGTGCTTAAGTAATAAACCAAATATTGGTTATTTGATCTTATAAATTATATAATCCGGAGGGGTGAGGCGCTGGATGCTGAAATAAAGGTTTTTACCTAGCTCAGCAACGGAGGCCTTTACACTTAATTTTGTCCAAATTTTTAAACATAAGTAGTTTATAAGTAAATTGTACCGAAATATTCTGGAGAATAAATACTTTTTATTATTACTATATTATTATGAAGTCTTAGCTGCGTAAGTCCACTGTTGGACAATGGACATATATGAGCCTTCTTCGTCATGTCGATGGTGTCTCTAGTAAGCCATTTATACATAGCCACCACAGTTTGCAGGCAGATTCGTGATCGCGGTAAGATATAGTCGTTTCTTAGGTAGGTAGATGGGTGGCAGCACCTACAAACTATTGTTCACTATGTATGAACGAGATTCCAGAACGAGTGTCCGTTTCTTTGTACAGTCGTTGTCTGATAAATTCCTCACTCAGGAAATTGAAGCGCGGACACGGCCCATCCAGGGATTAGAAGACTCACAAATGTGTCGCTGACGTCGGTTTAGCTTTGCTCCAATAGTGATAATCTAACGCCCGTAGTCGTATAACATCCTAGATTACGAGTACTCTAGATTAGATGAGAAGTAGTAAAGGTAACTTCCATTGGATATATTAGGACCTCGCAGAGAGTCTATCTGAATTTTAAAAATATCTCAGTACATAACTGGTCATTTCTTGTGATGTAAAATTCTCGATCTATTGTATCTTAATTATATTGGTGTATCTAACAGATATACTCGTACCATATAAAAATCGTTGAAAAATAGACTAAATTAGTCCCCACTAAGCTTTAAAAAGCGGGAAAAATAAACTTTAGGAGGGGACATTCCACTAATTAAAACACGCAGAAATCCCGCACTTCTGCCCAGGGAGAGAATTATGTGGCCTAATGGGGGGCGTCAAACCCCCCCCCCCCCCCCCCCCCCCCTCTCCTTCTCCCACTGGCACAGAAAAGTTGGTGCTGTGTGTGCTTAAGTTTTATATATTAAAAACAGGATTAAATAAGTGCATGCCTGAAATAGGGCACAACTTCAGTACAGTATGCTGTGCAATCTACCAGGGTAGCTAAACGAAGAGGAGTTAACATTTCGTTTAGCGAGTATCTCAAACAGTTTTAAACTACAGTTTGAACTCATACATAGCACATGCTCATTTTCTGGAACAAACAGTTCGTCCACTTTCGTAATGGGTATAAAACTTACGACAGAGTAAAATATCACCAATGGGTGGTATGAGTGTCATTGAGATGTCATTATGCGTCGATACCCTTATGGCGTGTGTGACAAGAGACAATAGGGTAGATGACACCAAAACAGATTTAGAATTTTATTGAATTTTAATCCTTAGTGTGCATTACAAAACTACTATACAATATAAAAAGTCTAATATGATTTAAGTTTTTATTTGAGTTTTACATATAAAAGTACTCAATAATTCGAAAAAACAACTTACTCAAATGTTTTTTTATTATTATTAGCTTCATTTTTTTCAATACGAGGTATAATCAAATATACTTTTCATTAGAAAAATCGAAACACCTTGCAGGTTTATGTTTTGTAAGGATTATCAGAAAAATGTGTATATTTAGGAATATAAGTCAAATGTCGTTCAATAGTGAGATGATGAGAAGTATATTTTTAAAGCTTCATAAATTTTAAAGCTCCAAAACAAAAATAATTCTACTTTACCATAGTTACCTATATCAATAAAAAGAAACAATAACCTTCATTATTTTTCTTTCATTTGGTCTGTTTCCTTCAAACAATCTAATTTATCCTCATATTAAGAAAGCTAAAAGCGCTCTTGGTCCCCTAATAATGCCCTAATTTATTTAGCCCAAGAGATTTGACTAATTTATCGTCTTGAAAACAGAAATTCCTTGAAAAGAACCATTTATTTTTGTTTAAAAGACAAAGCCACTCGCTCATTAGCTGGCATTAATGCCGACTGCTTCGTAACATTTTTTAAAGTGAATAAAGACACTGGAAACAGATAAAAAGCGGCCGGAGATACGATTCAAGAAATTATTTAATAATCATATTTTCGCATTATATACTCGTAGTTAGATGAAAGATGGTAGACTCAATGAAAACTGTGGAAATATTATTTTTAACCATAAATACGTCACGTCAGAAAAATCTAAACACCTTGCAAGTTTATGTTTTGTAAGGATTATTAGAAAATCCTATGAAAATTGAATTGGCCTCCCAGACTGGCCAAGGGTCCTCATTCCCCACACCGCTGGCGACGTTACGTAACTTTTGGTTGCGCGATAGGGCCACGGCAGCCCTGTACTGCGATCGGCACGCCCTAAGCACGCATTTGGCCTCGTCCAGCAGTTCCCAGCTGGCTTCATCCCTTTTTAATTTATTTAATTTACGTTTGTCCCCCCTCATTTTTCGTCTCAAAAATACTAAGCCCTCGTGCCACCAATCGCACTTATTTAAGGGCTTTATCGCCCGTCTACCCAAAACGGTATTGGCACCAAATTTCGCTGTAGCGGAAAAGAGTCTCGCACACAGGTATTTCAGGACGCACGAATTCATGTGTTAGGCTGCCAAAAAGGTTTCCGAAAAAAGCCAGTCAGTCGCTGAAACGTCAGCTGTAACCTCATAAAAGTCGTCGCTACAACGACATATTTTTGAACTCCACTCCAGACGACAAAGCAAACCGATACATAACATCCGCCCACCAGGAGAACACGAACAGAAACATTAAACAGAGTAGAGATTTACTTGCGCCATACGAGGGGATTTACACAAAGCTTCTTGCGCGTGTCTGTTGGCCTGGTACACTGAAAAACTATTTGCATCCATAATTTCTTTTTCATTTCGTTTGAAAACATGAAAAATCGAAATTCATATTGTGTGCCTTATTGTAGGCGACTTCAATGTGACTTACTTGTTACGCCATTTTGGATTGCATTTTGCCGAACGTTGTACGCCATTTTAGATATTGTGTTTTAAATATTTATTGGCTGTATATATGTACCAATATCAAAATAACAATAAATTTGTCGATACAGGAAAACATCTTCGACCTCATCGTCACTTACCATCAGGTGAGATTGAGGTCAAGTGTTGGTCTATCTTCAATAATAATACAAAAAATTAAAACAACAGTAGCAACAATAATTATGTTTGATATGAATATGATGATGAACAGTGAAACCGAAACACAAGCATTTTCTCATATCTTGCGTAATAACAAGTTGAGAAGGACACAATAAGTAGGTAACAAATCATGAGAGCGAGCGTCGCGCACAGACAACTTACCTCCTCGCAACGACGACGTAAAGATTGGACTGGCTGTCTCGAAACTGATTATAAACGGGCTTACAGTACTCGCACGCTATGTTTGCCCCTCTGAAGTTAGCCCTCCCCAATTTCAAACATGTACACATGGAAAGTGTGTGTATTATGTTCGATAACAACTATCGCTAGATGACATAAAACGCTAGGACATTTCTTTCCACCCGCTAACCTGCCTTGCCTCCCATTTATACGTTAATAAACTGATACTTCGCGGGGCAAACTAAGTTTGGGAGGGCGTGCTGCCGACTTAAAAAAAAACAAGATGGCGGCCGGTCAGTAAAGGCAACACCTTCGAATCGCTTATAAACAATAACCATAAAAACCCATTCTTTGTTCAATTGATACACATTAGAGTAAATACAAAGTTTCGCTGCCAATATGAGATACCCTCTCCAAGTTTATAGATCTGACGCTACATGAACTATACCTAACAAATATAGTAACGATTTAGCACCACTTCTTTCTTGTTTTTTCCGTTAAAACTGTTTATAAGGGTTGGATGATACCTACTCCTAAATGCTTAATAAGAAATATCGCTGAAACTAATTGCTAGAAGTTGGCGTTACGTCAGATAAGTGTTGATATATTGTACATTGTTTTTACCCGACTGTGGCAAAGCCCAGAAGGAGGGTTATGTCTTCGACCTGTATGTTCCCTCGTAACTACTAAACGGATAGACCGATTTTAATAAATTATTCGTGGTCAGATTCGTCTTAACAATTAGTGTCATAGGCGATATTAAAGTTATTGGAAATGAAAATGGCGGATTTTTGGCGCCAAATTGCGCGGCTTAAAAATCTTTTCTAAAAATAAAGAGTTTTAAAAGGTGATTTCAAAAATATATAATCGTTATATGTTTTAAACATGCCGTTTGGTACCGGGTTAGAATGCAACCACCCCATCTCTTCCCGTGGGTGTTTTTAGAGGCGACTAAGAGAAATACAATACCGGGGGGAGCGGCAGCAGCCTCCGTCTCTCTATAAACGATTACTGCGATCATCAACCCGTCTAGCAAGCGTGGTGATTATGCCATATACCCTAATGGTAATACGCCCATTACTACGGCCCCGCTAAACAAGCTCAATGACACTCAGCGAGCAATGGAACGAGCAATGCTCGGAATTTCTCTACGTGATAAAATCCGGAATGAGGAAATCCGTAGACGAATTAAGGTCACCGACATAGCTCGACGAGTCAATGAGCTGAAAAGGCAATGGGCAGGCCACATCGCTCGAAGAACGGATAACCGGTGGGGTGTGAGAGTTCTCTAGTGGCGACAATGTAACGGGAAACGACTACCGGGCCGTCCCGCTACTAGGATCGCTGAGTGCACGTGGCTCGGGACCGGTCAAGTACCATGAAGGAGGCCTATGTCCAGCAGTTGACGTTTCCTGGCTGGTGGGTTTAAAACAAGTCACGATTAAAACAAAATTCGCTGTCGGGTTTTTTATTACCCTATTACGACTACTCCAAAAAGGCGAATAAGACCACATTTTTTTAGTCAACTTCCTATTCATTGGAAAAATAACGGTTTGTTAAGAATGAGTCTAATATTAGGGTCGATTTATGATTCCAAATGATTATATTAGACAATGTACAAGGTGCCCCATAATAAGATAAAACTGTCTAATCCTGAAACTGAGCTTGCTGGTATTATGACGTGGTAATGGAATAAAAAAATAAGGTCAATGTGTGGCAAGTATTCGTATATTATAGGAAAGGGTATTCCTAAAATATTCGCCTCATCGAAACCTGCCTAATTTATATAGTTTTCACCTGCCAACAAAAACATTATGGTCATCAAAACTGTGCATAAATAAGCCTACATGCCTTTAAACACTATCGTCTAGGAATAACTAGAATTTAATGTCTAATAAAACTTGTTGTAAAATAATTTTTAAGTTATTTTACAGTAAAGAAAAGCGAAAATTAGGAATCCCACGGTGGTAAATTCTATGTCAAAAACTAGTAAAATTAAATGTAAGAGAAAAGCGTTCTAGTTGAAAAATCATTGGATGTGTAAATTGAGATCCATATCAGCAAATACTAAGTTTTTTTTAAAAAAAAAAACTGGAAAAATAATTAAATTAGTTACAAAATGCAAAATTACAGTCAACATCTGACTCAATCTGCATAACAATGTGGTGATTATAGTAAATCCCTGCATGTAAATTCTATTCGATCCCACTACGGAAACTCTAGTCCAACAGTGGACCTACGTAGTTATTGATGATGAAAAGACAAGACTCATATATGGTAACAGGACAACATGAAATTACATAAATTTTTTGACTCGCTCATAACCATAGTATATTGGATTTTCCTGTAGAAACATCGCTACGTGGGTATATGAAACGAGCACGTCTAATATATAACTTCCACGTGGAGTCACGTACCTACAAAACCTGCTGCCTGTAGATGAGTTCTAATAATGAAATTGACATGGACATACACTGAGTACTGTAAAATAGGCCACAGTATACGAAAATGTGTACAAATGCGTTAATTTGCTATTTCTAGGTTATTAAATGGGATAGGCCCGTCACAGATCTACCGATGATGTTCTACCTAGAATTGTCCGCACCGATTCTATCTTGCTAACCGGGCGTTCTTTCCGGTTCGGGTCGTAAGGTGTGTTACAATCGGTTCAGGTAGATCAATGGCGGGGCACAAACTGATCTGTTAAAAATGCATTTAACAAAATACTTACATATCAGGAATTTATTTAGCTAAAATCTAATTTTACTATAGCACACATTTAATTATGACACAAATTGTGTTTTATTTCCCTCGTGAAAAGTAGATTATTTACCTCGGGACGCAATTGATCACTTTCATCCCTTGCGTAACAATCTACTAATTAACTCCTCCCTCACGCTGTCAAATCGAGTGCCTGGAGACATTGCGGCCTTGCTACCAGTATCACGTAAGAACACCACACCAAATATAATTTTCATATTTCATCTACTCCTTGAAAACTTCGCAACGCCCCGCGCCGTTTCTTTACAATATTTTTCCTTCAAAAGAGTGATAAATGATATTACTTTACCGCCGACACTATCTTAGTTATCCATCTGGCTATGGATGGGTCACTCACTCCTGTGAACTGATTCATTGTTGGTGGAAAATGTTCATTCATATTTATTTTGGGAAATGTGATACGGGCAAAAACAAATTTTACAAACCTAAATTCTCGTTGATTGTTCACTATTATTAAAATCGCTGAACTGCGACGTTAGCCAATGGGTATAACAACCAAAAGCTATAATGTACACAAGTGGCCATAATTTTTAAATTTACATTTTTTGTCTTTTTTTAGTTGTATGTTTCGATGTGACAGTTTATTGAAATATTATGTTCATAGTAAATTAAATTACCTCGTCATCGAAAGCGTCTGGGTCTGCCATCTTGACTTTCTTAGCCACTGCACTGGTCACCTCACTAGCAGTCACTTCATTGTCCGCGTGTGTCGTCACGTTAGCTTAATGACACTGGCGAACATCGCTCACTGCTACAATACGCTAAGCTCTGAAACAACGGAGAAAGTCACTTTAGTGCTTATGTTATCCAGGTACAATAACAAAAGTTTATCGAATCATTCCCATAAATTCCAACTACGACTCATGCTGTACAGGCACTGAACGGAACTTCAGCGTCAGCAAACAACGGAAAAAAACACTTAAGTGTTTATGTTATCCTGGTATAATAACAAAAACTTTATCGATGCATTCCTATAAATCGTCCAACTACGGTGCAAGTGTACCGACTAAAGGACCGAAACTTCGATAAGTTTGTAAGTTCTAAACGCACTGACGTGGCCCAGCTGGGTGCATTTCCAACAGTTTTCAAATATCAGGATAGTTTCAGAAACGACTTGTGAAGCGCAAATTTTTTTTTTAAAAGATTTTGCCCACCGACATATTATAATCTATCTTAAGAAATGAAGAGTATAAATTCGTATGTGACTATGGTGATGTCATCATAAAACCAACACAGGAGACATAATAATATATGAAAGAGAAACAGCACCAACTTTTTTTAAAAAGTTTTCTATACAAGATCCGTATGAACCCCATAAACGCGAACTTGGAAGGACTCGGAAATAACAAAGCATTATGATTTATCGTAAAACAGGAAATTTTGCAGTTATGAATTTTCTATATCAATCACTAACACATGGATACCGTGACGATGAAGCACCACGACGTGGTGTTGTTTGTAAAGTTTTGTTAAGTTTAAAATACACGTTCTAGAATTTATTACCATATTAAACTGCGCCGTTTCAGTGGGCAACTTTTCTGCACTAGATGGAAGACTCCGACAGAATTCATTCGAGAACTCTTACGCCGAGATAAAGAGGAGTTTAATTAAAAAAGACTTCAAGCTGAAAACAAAGCGATCTGGTACAACGGTTTTCAATAACAAAGAATTTTGTCGAGGCCAGTCAAGTGCGACACCGCGACGGAAAATTCTTTGAACGAAAGAAAGAGATGGGAGCACGTGTAATTAGAAGAGAGAAAAAAAGGTTGTACATAGAGTTGGGACATTGGTGCAATTAGCTAAGCAGTTATGTTGACGATAAGTCGGGTGGTAGGCGAGCGCACCAATACTCAAGCTATTAAGGCGCTGGCTCTGCTACCTTCCACAACACACACAACACAACTGTGCTATAATAATAGGGAAGATGCAACTAAATTAGATTGGGTTGAATTGTGTTTTATAGCATAACGGACATTAAAAGAAATCACACCGAAATAAAAATATGTAATAATATTTTTGGGGGTTTTTGCAAGGACTAAATGTCTCAAAAATGTAGTTCCTCGAATAGTAAAATGCTTATTAGATTTAGTTTTGAAAATTTAATACATAAAACATTATTTTACGAGATAACTCAAAATATCGAACAAGCTCCATACATTTTAACCACAGAGAGTGTGACGTCACAAATGTCACCCGATTTATATGGAGCGTATTAGCACCGCGTGACTAGAATTACTGTTTGGCGGGTTGTGCTAAAAAAAAGTATTCGGGATCGGGATAAAACTAGCCTTTTCCGTCCCTTAAATGATCCTCATACAAAATCAAGTCATTATGGCTCTCCGTTACGACGCAAAGGAAGAACAAACAAACGAGTAAACAAACAAACTCCCTTTCGCATTAATAATGATAGAATGAATTTTGAATGAAATAAAGATAATAATTTTAGCTTCAAATCAAGTTAGAAAATATAAATAGCGTAGATCGCATGCACAATAATGAGTTAAGTTACTGTTAACTAAGCTAGTAAGTAGATGAATAAGTTAGAAGACGAAGCGAAGCTCAATATACAAATGCAGTAATAGAAACTTGAAATGACTTCGCGAAGTTAGTTAAGTAACAACTAAGCAAAAGCTAACAACAGTTAGTTAACTTAATGATAGCACTTGATAACTACGTCTCGGCACTGATTGGTAAGTTGTATAAGACATTTATACTTCCATCCAATATACGATTACAAAATGCACTGTGATTCATCATTAACAGTCCATATATGTCCCTATTGCTGGGGCTCAGGCATACTCTCCTACAGAGAGTGTATGGGACATAGTCCACCAGATGACCCCAGTGCGGATTGGTAGACTTCACAAACTCCTTTGAATTTTTTGAAGGAGTGTGCAGGTTCCCTCACGATGTTTTCTTTTACCGAAAAGCCAATGGTAATGATTTATATCATTCGTTATTTGTAATACTAGCGGCCCGCCCCGGCTTCGCACGGGTAGACATTTATTTTTTAAACATTTTTGGATAAGCGTAAATGTATTTTCAGCTTCATATCCCTACGCGACCAACGTCCCTGAGAAAAATGGTCTTGACAGACATAACACCAGAAGGACAAAAAAGTGATTCAGTTGTTAGTTTTATGAAAAATTTCGTAAATTAATTCACGCGGTATTTTGTGGCTTACAGACAACCGACCGCGAGGGGTTGAGTTGGTGTTTAAAATGGTCAACTAATTTTGACGTTTCTATGAATTTTTGGTGTTAAGGGAGTTGGTCTGAAACCCCACACAGGTTGTTTGTTGTTGGCGAAACTACTTGCTAGAGAAAAAAAGATATCCATTCAGGTGAGATTTTTGATTGGTAAGGTTTGGCATTGTAGCTAAAACGCGGTAGCTGCGCGAGCGAAGCGAGCGGTTTTTTCTTTAAACCACGCTTTATTTAAGATGAATTACATAGACATATATTTATTTCATCATCATCATCTACCTATATACGTCCCCACTGTATGAGCTCAGGCCTACTCTCCTACAGATAGTGTATGGGGCATAGTCCACCCGCGGGCCCAGTGCTGATTGGCGGATTTCACATGCCTGTTCAAGACATGCAGGTTTCCTCACGATGTTTTCCTTCACCGTCAAGCATTCGAATAATGTACTTGAATTGAAAAACGCTCATAGGTACACGGCTGGATTCGAACCCGGAACCCTCAGATAGAGAGTCCGCGCCTTAACCTCTTATTATATACCGCACAAATTAGCATAAACGCTATTTTTGAGACTTTAAATTATTGCCAAATCCAAAGAAAAAAATTTTAATTTTAGGAAATCCTGGTTTTCCGATTTATTCCTATGGTTGCGCTGTAAGACCTTGCTTCTTGTCAAATTTCAAGTTCTAGCTCAACGGGACGTACCCTATAGGTTTTGGTTTCTTTCTTCTTGCATTTTGTATGGAAATGGTCTGAAATACAGCTATATCTTTTTATTGCGTTGGCCTAGAAACTTCATTTTTTCACGGGTCCAAAGGACCGCAGATTCGCATTAATTCGATATTAATTAAACTTGATACCTTCACGCGTTCCAGAGAAAAAGGACCTTGACAGACAGACGGACAACATAGTGATCCTATAAGGGTTCCTTTTTTCCTTTTGAGGTACGGAACCCTAAAAAGCAGCCGAGTGCGCGTCAGTCCACGCGCAGTGCAGGGCTCCGTAGTTGCTCGGAACAATAAGTGCCGGTTTGGATTTAATGTTAATGAATTTTTCAGATTTTTAAAAGCACCAGTTTAGCAGATAGAGGGGAGGGGGACGCTCAACTCGGACAAAAATTCTCACTTTCAAGCGTAATATTTCAACGATACCCCACACAATGACGTGACGTGAAAAAATATTTCATCCCCAAGTTTTTTTATTCTACCACCACTTTGCTATCGTGATACCATGTATACCCATACCAAATTACAGCTATTTAGTAGTCAGGGTCTCTGAGCTAAGCCGCGGACAGCCAGACGAACAGAGGGATAGAGTGAAGCTATAAGGGTTCTTTATTGGACTAAGGAACCCTAAAAAGGTACCCTTAAAGGATCACTTTGTTGTCCGTCTGTCTGTCAGTCAATACCCTTTTTCTCAGTGTATACGTAAATGTATGCGTAAAGGTATCAAGTTGAAATTAATATCAAGTACTCAAGTCTGCAGTCTCTTAGATTTGTGAAAAAATCAAACTTCTACGTCAACACAATAAAAATATATGTCTGTTTAAGCCGCACTTTTAGACAATTTCCTTAGAGAATGCAAGAGAATCAAAACCTATAAGGTATTTCCCGTTTGACCTAGAATCCTGAAATGTGGAAAAAGCAAGGTCTCAGCACAACCATAGAAATTAATCTAAAACCATACTTTTATTTATTTATATAACACAGTGAAAATAGCTTTTTGATGTTCTTGTTCTGTTGATTATTCATAGTTTAGAAAGACATTTTACGGCGTAGCACGTGGTGGACGACCGCTGCAGGCTGTATCCACTGTCTACTCTTCTTTCCCAGGAGATTTAAAAGAACCGACTAAAGGCTTTCTTAGGCTGCGACGCAATAATCACCTGTACATTCGTTGGCAGGCGCCTCGACCAAATAGAACGTACAAAATCGTCGGGTACGCTCGGACCGGCCAAACTTTGTAGGTGCCGTAAGAATTTGTGCTGGCTTGCGGTCCCCGATGTCTTCGTGCGTGAGTAGCTGGCGCACTCGCTGCTCTTGCGATGAAGACAGCCGCGGAATCAGTTCCGTTTTAACTTTGTCATAGTTGTTCGCACCGGGAGGGTTTTTAACTATATCTTTGTTTTCTGACACGTATTTGAACTCAAGATTCGATATGACATAATTGTATTTGCTGTCTGCGGTGATGCTGGCAAGCACGAACTGTCCTTCCAGCTGCGCGAACCAAAGCGCTGGCTCTTCGGGGCAAAATGGTGGCACTTTCACACACACGGCTTCCACCGTCGTTGTAGGTTTAATTTCCATGTTCCCCTCCGTCATTTTGAAGTTTAAAACAATCCTGCTAACCGTGCTTGCTGAAGAATATTCTGCGCTCGCATACAATGTTCGTTCGCTCATGTTCGCTCCACGGCAGGCCCCGAATCACGCACGTTTCTACTCGGATGCACGTCGGACGCACGTCAGGTGCACGTGGAGGACGACCGCTGCAGGCTGTCGCGCAGCGGGCGTATCCACTGTCTACTCTTCTTTCCGGGGATATTGAAAAGAACGGACTAAAGGCTATGGTTCAACAATAATATATTTAAGACTCATAATAAAACATTTTACAATAGCAGCCGTTGTTTTTCGTAGTCATAGTTACAGATCAACTGACAGCGCTCGGCAAACGGCTAACGGCAAAAAATATTACACCTTGGTTTACATTACTGAAGTTTTAGTAATGATCTCTAATTTTTCTAAAAATAAATATAGCCTATGTCCATCAGGGATAATGTCGGCTTCTAATGGTAAATGAATTTTTCCAATCGGTCCAGTAGTTTCGGAGCCTATTCAATACAAACAAACAAACAAACAAACAATCAAAACTTTCCTCTTTATAATATTAGTGTAGATGTAGATAACAAATTGGAACTCATTGGTACGAACGGATCGAACCCTTCAAGACCCCCCATTGTGATTGGCCAGTTCAAATTCTCGACGTGACGTAATTGGTCGGTACTGAAGCCTATAAGACAAACAGGTCTGATGGGTCGGGTTGTCTATAAGTGTTCGCCCTGTTTTACACGTTTCTTAGCTTTGTGGTTGAATGGAACGAATAAGCATACACTTACAAATGCATTAGTTTATCCAATAGAAATGTATTATTTCGTAAATCTATCCGATCTGAGACCAATTTGAATAAGGTTTATTTTAAAAAGAATGAGTGTTACAAATTAAAAGAGTCACGTTTCTCCAACGTCTAAAAACTTTTTAATAAAAGTAATTAATGTGCAGGCGAGCACCTGCGACATTCATCCGGGTTCCGTAGGTATATATTAGGATTATATGTATATATTTCCTAAACGTACGAACCGGTGTAATATTTACTATGTACTGTACTACAAATTAACTAAATAAAATTTATTTTAGGAATGCATACAATACAATAACATCTGACTGATAAAAATGCATAAAATAATAATAATTTTTTGCCTCTGTATATAAATATTTGTGGATGTGAAAACTCATTAATTTGGCAAGACTAAAAAAATACTATTACTACTTGTATGCAGAGAAGAAAAAAGGTTTTTTTTAAATATATTTCATTAACATCCTGTACGACATTATTTAATATAGTAGTGTACCCTGGTAATAATCTCTTAAAAATTATTGAGCAGATTGAACTTAGGGAAACGTCCACAGCTGGACATAGACTTTATCCATGATATGCCACATGGACCGGTCCCGAGTCACTTGTATTCATTAACACCCCGCGACTTTATCTAGGTTGTCGGTCCATCTAGTTGGTGAACGGCCCGTGATCGCCACTCAAGAACTTTTACTCGCCATCCTTTATTATATTATATACCCAGCATTATCATGAATTATGACGATAACAAAAATGAGACCAAAGCATTGCAATAAAAATAATATACTGACTAATGCTGCAATAAATCACATATTGCAATAAAGCCTGAGTCGATTAAGAAATGAAAAAGATGTTTTTCTCATACACGAACGGTACCCTAAAAATTAATTGAATTTCGCCTCGTGTGAGATGGCAATGCCGTTATTTATCCCGCACCGAGATTTTTTTCAGCCGAAATATGGCCTGAAAAACGAATTAATAATTAGCGCCCTAAATGCGACCCTGAAACTTCCTACAGAACGAATATACGCCTTATTGCTCGGCAATTAGGCTTATTTTTACAGCTACATCGTTACCATTTTAACTAGAAGGAAAAAAAGCTTTAAATGTGTAGCTATAAAGTTTACTTTGAGTTGGATTGGGTTACATTGTTTTATTTGTCGACGAAATAAATGTATTCAAGAGTAAATGGGTAACGAGACCTAAAAAAGGCAACCTATTTTCCCCCAAGGCTTTAGGGGCGAGGCTATTTTTATACTTTGGTGAAAAGGTTCATTTGAAAAATGCTACGGTTTTTTTACATATTAATCCCTACTAATATTATAAATGCGAAAGTAACTCTGTCTGTCTGTTACGCTTTCCCGCTTAAACCTCTCAACCGATTTTGATGAAATTTGACACAGACAATTTTTAGACCCTGAGAAAGGACATAGGCTACTTTTTAATGCGAAAAATAAAGTCCACGCGGGCGAAGCCGAAGGCAGAAGCTAGTATATTATAAATCAATTTTGGGGTGGGGTATTGGTAATTAAAAAGCAATGACGACACGGTATTATCATGATATTCCGGTAAGAAATATAGCAGAACCAGCACCTTATTAGCTTGACGCTTCTAGGTGGACACGCATCCATCCACGTCGTCATCCCCACTTAAAATCTGGTGAGGTGGTGTTCAAGCGTTCATATATTTTTTCTAATAAAAAAGGTAAGATGAAGATCAAGTGCATAATCATACATATAACAAGTATTTTTCTAACCCTATTTAAAATCATTATAAAATTCTATTTTAAGCCGAAACTGTTGGTACTCTTCAAACTGCTGAATCAATTTTTACAAAGTAGATATTAGGTATAAGAACCACCGCAAGGAAACTTGCTTTCACGTAAAACAACGCATCAAAATCGGTCCATGCTTTCGAGAGCTGCGATTACACAGACAGACACGCACACAGACATTGCCGTAAAACTTATAACCCTCTTTTTGCGTCGGGGGCTAAAGAAGGATAAGTTAAAACAATGCCTTTTAAACTGTCTTTATCTACCGTCTTCATGTCACTCGCGCTTTATTGTGATAGGTGTTAATTAATTCATATTATTACGATTTTGGAAATTAGTGTCAAACCTTATAATTAGTAAAATTTTACTACTTTTTACTGCAACTAGTTACACGCCCTTGCTTTGCACGAGTAAAATTAGTATAGGTTCCCGATGTAAATGTAACCTTCAGCGAGATGTTTATTTGATGAAACGTTTGAATGAATGAATATTTAATTTAATATGTCAATAAATGTATTGCATATGGGTTGACTAACAAATTTCAGTCCAGGATATGATTAATTAATTATTTTTTAAATTGAGATAATTATGCTTCTACATGTCGTACCAAGATTAAATATACACCAGCCTGCGTAGAGTCTTATGCTACGCAGGCTCGTCTTCTAATCGACAATATTTGACGTAATATGTCAAAAAAAGTACCAGGTAAACATAAACTTGAGGCACATGTTGCTAATTGTATGTAACCGCAACGACAAATCCGCAACGGCTAAGACAGCTTGATGTGTATTCTACCTTCAATTAGAATACCTCGATCCATGTGTCTACATTACGTCAGAAAAAGGTATCGAATCCGACGAAATCCCCTGTAAAAGTGTTTCAAGATATTTCAGACTACAAAAAACCGTAGACGTCAAAAACACTCTATGCTAAAATGTAGCCAAGTCTCGTGATAAAAGTTTTTTTTTAAATATTAAAATCTGCGATCATTATGACTTGATACTACTCGTATTAGCGGATGTGTTGTGTGAATAAAAGGTATGAGGATTCAAGACAAAGATGCAGTGCCTCTAAATTTTATTCCGTATTACGTTTACGGTTACGTTTTGTTTCTAAAATTAATTAACAATCAAAAAGTGTTTGTTTAACCCTAAAAATTAAAAAAATGGATATATGATGAATATGGTGTATCCATACGGGTATTGTTTACAAATACCCACACCAACTTTGTTGGTAGTAGAAGCATCGAAAAAGGGCGCAGTCTATTTTTTGATCGAATAACTTCTCGTAGGAAAATTTATGAAAAACATTATTAAATGATAAAACATACATACGCCAAACCATCTTCACAATTTTCTCGCTTGACCTAGGGAATTTGAGAAATATATTTAAGAAATAAACTGCTCCCTTTGTACATTATTTCTGTGTTTTGTGGATCTTTGGATTTCCATATTTTTCTGTATAATTACAATAAACTATTACATAAACAATATAGGTAGATAGATATATAAATAATTGAGAAATGTGTTTGGAGGTTGATTTTTATTTTTACACTTGTTTGAGTCGGATATAGTTTTGTCTTTTTTAGGTACACAAATACTCGACACGTCTACATCCTACCAAATCCAACACCACAATGAATAAAAGATTTGTAATGTCACTATTCTGTGCCTGGGAGATGACAGCGCTTATGCAGTGAGTCGCGAACTATGAATAATTCATTTAGCGCCCTCTCGCTTCCACTAACACGGTCTCGTATGTCTGTCTACGCTCGGTTTGTATGCAAATACGACATAACATAGTCTGTGTTAAAACGACGAATTGTCTGTTCCTGCTTAATTATGTATTAATCTATGGTCGCAAAGATAGGGATAGCGCTATCGGTTCGGTAATTTGTGAATAAGAAATGGATATATGCTATACTTAAGAAAACGGAAGAGTTTTCGCTTTTGTTAAAAGATTAGAGTAACGTCATTAAACAAATAAGAAACAAAACATTACTTCGTTAGGGCTGAAACGAGCCGTTATTTAAAAAATCCACTAAATCCATACTAATCCATAGAAATATCGAGCAAAAACTAGCAAAAAAGTCATGTTTGTTGTATGGAAGCCGGCTTAAATTTTTTTTCTTCTGATTGATATTAGTTGTAATAGCGGCAACAGAAATACATCATCTATGAAAATTACAATTGTCTAGCTATCACGGTTAATGAGGTATAGCCTGGTGACAGACGGACGGACTGCGTAGTCTTAGTAATAGGGTATAGAACCCTAAAAAGATAACAAATATATAATACCTAAAAGTTTCTTTCCACAGAACGGTACCGGTAATTTGCCTATCACAGCGCTTGGCCGGTGGATTGGTGATCGCAGTAAAATGTTATTGTTACACAATAAGAAATTATCAGGTAAGATACGGGGGAGATGAAAAGCAAGCAACTGTCTCATATTAATTATTTTAAAGCATAGCAAAGTTTCATAAAAATAAATACACCGCAGAAGATTTTGCTGACAAAACCTAGTAATCCTGTAGTGTGTCAACATAAAAGATAGCCCGTTTCGTTCTCTTAAGGGTCCATAAATCCGTCCGTGACGTAAATAAAGGTCCATCTTCATGTATGGATGGCTCACAACGGACCGTTACTAATGGACGACTAGGAAAAACAAAATTTCAGTTGCAATAGGGGTATTCAATTCTAAGAAATACCGGGCAAGCGACAGTTCCGAGGTCCTTCGTTAGAGACATACAGCATGCATACGGCGGCGTATATATATTTTGATGGCAAAGATATTGGTACTTCATAATTATTATTTTTTAATTTGAGCAGGAATAGTAGGAACTTCTTTTAGTTTATTAATTCGAGCAGAATTATATAATCCCGGATCTTTAATTGGAGACGATCAAATTTATAATACTACTAGCTGACCCGGCAAACGTTGTTTTGCCTTATAAATTATTTCTAGTTTCTAAATGTTTATTTTCATAAAATAAATTTTAGATTTGCCATAAGCTAAAGGAAATTTTAATCGAAGTACAGTTAAAAACACTATAATTGATCAGTTTTCGACCGGAGAGGAAAAATGATTAAATTACTAAAATGGCTATTAAAAAATAAGGGTTGATCGTAGAAGGGTGAAAATTGAGGATTGTATGTATTTTTGTATGTTGTATCATCAAAAAAATAGAAATTAAAAATTTTGTCTAAAAAATAAAAATTTAGGGGTGGACTACCCTTAACATTTAGAGGGATGAAAAATAGATGTTGGCCGATTCTCATAGATACCGGATAAGCACAAAAAATTTCATCAAAATCGGTCAAGCCGTTTCGGAGGAGTATGGCAACGAAAACTGTGACACGAGAATTTTATATATAAGATTGTAACAGCTCATGCTTTTATTATAATCTTCTTCATAATTATACCTATTATAAATGGAGGATTTGGAAACTGATTAGTTCCTTTAATACTTGGAGCCCCTAAACAACATATTTACATAAATTTCGTTAGTTAATTGTGTAGTTTTTTTTTCATACAAAATAATTGAGCACGCAATGTATTAATTACATGTAAATTTATCGACTGATTGACGGTTCTTTTTACGCGACTGCGCCAGAAGGAGGGTTATGTTTTTCAAGAGTATGTACGCTCTGCGGTCTGAACGGCTCGATGGATTTTAGCTTGAGAGGTGTCGTTAGATTTGTATTTACTGTGAGAGTGACACTGGGGATATATAAAAAAAGTTTAAAAAATTAGTCTGATTTAAAAAGAATACTTTTCATTCACTTGTTACATGTCATATCATGACAATTCAATAAGTCGTTTATCCTTGGTCAAGTCAATTTGGACGCAATACATTGCTGCTCGGTCGTACTTTTAAAATAATTAACTTTATTAATTATGCTATTTAACATAATTGCTTTCATATGTGATTTATGATACGGTCATAAACTATATCTGGATAAATCATACGTATGAAATATACACGCTGTATTATAAGTTTCTATAAATGGGAGGGGAATGGAAATCGAGTTCGCTCCATTGTATATAATTTTAGTGTACTTAATGGCGTATTTAGCGATTTAAATATTTTGGGAATCATCTATAAAACGTTTAATCTGTATATGTCTGTATATCGGTTTTAACTGTCATGTAAAGACAAGGTTTAATAGAATATCAGTCGTATAGATTCGTACGATAAGAGCCTTCAATTGTCAAAAACATACGAGCATCGTCAGGATCGAGACGTACTGAACCACCGGGTATTTTTGCAAAAAGTTGGGAAGGCATAGATTTTTTTAATGTACGAGTTTTAATCTTATAATTTGACATCTCTTTAGTGTACATATTTTATTTGCGCTAGATGTAAGAAATAAATAAATTTAAGTTTCTGCATTATTAAACAGAAATGTATTCGACTGTAAAAGATAGAATAAATGACATGAGTTCGTGACGTCACAATTGCCTATATTGCCTATAAATGTCAGGTTGTGAAATAGTGTACATGAATTTCATGTCAATTTCCTAGTATGCATTGTATGTTAAGATGGAAAAAGATAATCCCGTAATTCAAAAAGTTCAAAGCTCTTTGTGACAGCAATTGTTAAAACAGTAACTGATTGAGCAACATATTAACTAAGATTTCGATACGTTTTGTAAAACAATTAAATGAAGTTAATACAAACAGCTACATTCGGAAAATCTCAATGCGCTGGGTGCAGCTCAAACCTTAACTGGAAAACAATTTAGATATGGCGCTCTGCCAAGCGTACCTTTATGTACCTCTTGAAAGCTATTGTTCCCTGGTATATTCTATTATCGAATTTACGAGACTGGCAACAGAGCCTAGATAGATAATTTATTGTAAAAGACAGAGACGTAATACATATTTCTACCCATTTCTACCTAACGTTATTACAGTTTAATAATAAACTTATTTTATTATAATCTTTAAAATATGATATCTGGAGCTCACTTTGTGCTGTAATAGTCTGAAAATAGTACGACGGATTGTAATATCGGAAAATGAGTATCAACTCCATTGTGAAATACAATTTTCATTTTTCACACCTTTTTTCGGTTATTGTTCAAAAAGACATCTAGGGACCATTAGCTGCGTCAACATATGCAAGCGTGAACATATGCAAATTCAAAACATACAAATTCAATCGCAAGCCTAAAAAATATATAAAAGACTAGCTTCCGCCCGCGACTTTGTCCGCGTGTACTTCAGGATTTATTCTACTTGTTCGATAGGCATAGAAGGCATCTATCTCCATTTCCAGCATAAGGTACAAAATAGTGTTTATTCTGTTACGTAGGCTAATAGTTTAAAGAAACAAAAGAAATTTCAATATCTGACATTCAAATAATCTTCACACCAATATTATAAACGCGAAAGTTTGTATATACGAATTACATATACTATGGTCGGTTGCTAGGCAACGCGTTTTTGTTATGCCAAAATTGCCCATGTAATCCCACTAACATTATAAGTGTAATTATGGACAATTTACACAATATGTCTTTATAAACTATAGCCTATATGTTATTCTGATGTATAAGCTATATTATTGTAAAGTTTCATTCAAATCCATTCAGTAGGTTTTCCGTGAAAGCGTCACAAACATCCAAACATCTAAACATCCAAACATCCAAACTTTCACACTTATAATATTAGTAGGATACTCGTATAGGCAGTGGCTCATTAAAACAGGCTATTGGGCAAACTAGCTTTTATGATATGGGCTTATCGTCAATTACCATCAACTGAGATAAAGGCCGAATGCAAAACCATTTCGTAATAAAAACTGAAGCAAGAAAATATATTTTGCACAATAATTTGCGGTATCATTTTTCATATAACGAACTACCTGAACGAGGCTGATGTTCAACATAGACTTAGCTTAAGTGAATGTAGAATGGGTTTGTTGGTAAGTCCCAGAAATAAGATGGTGCCACCGCCAACCAAACCGAAAACCGATAGGAAGCGTCACCCGGACTCTAACCCGGGACCTACAGATTGTTAGCCTAAGTCCACTAGGCCACGCAGTCGGTTAAAACGGTTGACAAGTTAAAATAACTAGAAACAAACTTCAACTGCCCTAAAAGTCTACAGCTTTAAGACTTACATGGTTTTCTCATGTATGCCTTTGTCAGAACTGGACCAAACTGATATGAGACCACACGGAAAGCACCATCTTTCAATGAAAATCGGTGCACCCAGTCGAAACGTTAAATCGAACTCCTCCTTTTTTGAGGACGGTTGAAAAGAGATGTAATCATACCCGCAATGAAGATTTAGGTTAAAGTCATCAAGAAAACACAAAATTCACCGAGAGAGCATAAAGTTCTCAGATAAAATATCCCTCTATGCTTACGTAAGACAAGCTTAAGCCGGGCTTATCTTAAATAAGTACTTAACTTATTTACAAGTATAATCCTGATCTAATGAATATGGATGCTGGTGGCTGCAGGAATAAAGACGTTGCTTTCTTTCAGGCCCTGTTTACACAAGTATCTATTCTTTGTATACGTAAGAAACAGTGATTCAGAAAGTAGAAGGTTTGACATCAACAATCAGAGCGACAGTGGCGCCCTCATTATAATTTCAAAAACTAAACCGGACTGTTTGTCCTTATTGCTGGTTTACATTTTATCGATACATCATGCATTGATGCATCCGATTGTCGATGCTGACGATGCTGTGTTCCGAAATTCTGAAAATTCTTTATATTTAGAATGATTTTTCGACGGAGCCCCCACAGAAGTCCAACGGACTCCCAGGGCACAAAGGCGCATACCGTGACTACAGACGTTTTAAATATTAAGATTAGAAACTTTTTTTCACTGAAATAGATATATATATATATACATCTCTGGAAGGTTGCCGATATTGATATTATGTGTGTGAATCACAGAACTATATGACATATAGACAAAAGTAATCGCAATATCTGGTCAATTTAACATAGATTGATGCTGGGTGGTACTCGTCCCCTGGTACATTCTCTTGCCCTTTTACACCCACGGGAAGATAAAGGGATAATCCCATACTAAAACCACACGGTTATCTCCGCTATCCGATCCAACGTCATGGCTCCCTAATACCATATATTGTAAAAAATATTTCTTTATTGAACCTGTTGCCCGAACCTTTTTCGCTGGATTTGAGTTTAGAAACAAAGTAGAGGTCGTAATTTGAAAAAAGATTCATGCAACATTTATTTTACCAAAACTTTTAAAATAAAATAGCTATGTACCTGAGTTTCGGGATTATAGTTATGAAACTTATCATTTGATACAGATTTTTATGCATACAGTAAAAGTTCTTTTATTCGCGGGGTATATGTTCCATAAATATGCCGCGAATACATAAACCGTGAATACGGAATGGTAATTTATATGGAATTATACGTTATACGTTCCTAGGTGACAAAAACAAACAAACAAATACATAAAAAATTAATTTAATTGAAGTTTTTGAACATTTTAATTATGTTAAGGCCTAGGCAATGGTTTGAAGAATTTTGTAATTGATTTGCCTCTCGACAATTAGACTTCGTTCCATGGACGGATCAGTGTTCATACAGAAATCGCAAAGCTCATTTGCCATTCTTAAACCTTCACTAAGATTTTTCAAATTAAATGTCACGTTTCCAGTGCTTGCTGAAGCCCCTTCTTCAATGGGCTGTGAATTTAACATTTTCTCCAAGTCGGTTTCAGTCAAATCATACTTCATACTTTAGGCAAACTTGTAATAAGATCTATTTTACTTTTTTATTAGTCCATTTGACAAGGATATTGGGTTGGATACCTATTGGAATAATTTTATTATTACTCGTATGTATGTACTTATTATATCCGCGCATAAAAAAATGTTTACTCGCGAATATAGAAATTGGGTCGCATTTTTTTAATCCGCGAATAGTGAAAACGCGAATAAAGGAAGCGCGAATAAGGAGCTTTTACTGTATTTTGTCAGACCAGTTTTACGTTCATTCTAATGCTTGTATTGGCACACAGTTTCTTCGTATAGATTTCTATAAATTTCAGAGTAAAGTTTGGGTCCATACATTTGAAACGAGTCCTTCAGGGAAAGTGTAGAGATTTTTTAAGGAAACATTATACTACCTCACTAATCCAAACTCTAGGGTTGTATGTTTGTTGCGTTTTCACGACTAAACTTTGAACCTTCTATCGCTCTTCATAATTATGAAATCTGCCAACGGGTACGGTCAAAAATGAGTATATCTTAAGTAATACAAAAAACAAATAAACGCATGGGAAGTCGTTCCCATCGCGATTTCCTTCTCCGTTCCGTCTATCGTGAAAAATTGATACAATTTTACAGTATTAGCGATATCTAAATAATATAATGCGTGGCTTTAGAATGGGGTCACCACATGTCTTCCCATGGCTGACATAACAGATGACCAAGGATACATATATGTCAGTCAATCAATCAATTATATACAGCAGTCGTATAATTTAACCCGATATATTTTACGACCGTATAAATGATTTGTGAAAGCAATTTCGTTCAATAGCTTAATAAAGAGTTAATCATTTTTTAAAGTACGACCGAGCAGCAATGTATTGCGTCCAAGTTGATTTGACAGGACGGTTTATTGAACTGTCATGATATTGACGTGTAAAAAGTTCCGTCAATCAGTCGATAACTTAAGATGTAATTAATACATTGCGTGCTCAATTATTTTGTATGGAAGGGAAATAAATATGCACAATTAAATAACGAAATTTATGTAAATATGTTGTTTATGACCAACACTAATTGCCAGCAAAATATACGCCCGTATGAAATATACACGCTGTATTGTATGTGGTATACATTTAGATTTAAGTGTTTGCGGGTGATATTTCATTTGTTTGTCATAACTATACACAGCAACAGTGTCTGTTATCTGAAACCATCATATCTCACTGCGATCATCAATTCATTAACCAACCAAGTCCTGTGGTGAAGATCGCTAATTGAGGCCTGCTGTGGGAGCTCTAAATAACCAGCAGTGTAGAGATCCAGCTATCAAAACAGGCATACTTTACAAATAAACAACAGAATCATTTAATAAATTAACTATGTAAGGACCGCAATTTCCTTCCCTCAAGAAAAACTACCGCAAGCACCTTCCTTTTCACTCGAAAAGTAACAAAAACAAAAGTCATTTAGGAACTGTCATCAAGACCCTATACTCAAGTGGCTTAATTACGTCTTGCCCCCTAAAATTTATAGCAGCCTGGTAGAACCAGGGAGGGGCGAGGTCGTTTTTCACACGTCGTGTTTCCCGTACAGCGGAAGCAATTACGGACCGTGTAGGAGCGGGCGCACTTTGAGCTTAGACGTCTTTATAACTTCTGAACGCCTGGTACCCGGGGCATTCAAAGGTGGGAATTTTTAACTCCGAAACTGCAGTTTCATTTTGAAGGAAAAGTTTTTCATTTACCCTGTCCGCTATTTATCAAAAGACCCTTGCGATTCGATGTCAGTCGGTAAAATTATGCGTCACTTATGTTGCACAATCGGTTGCTACTCAAGTAATTAAAAAAACTTTTCGAAATTAATTATTATTCATGACTACGTGATAAAATCGGGAATGGACAAATCCGTAATCGTGCTAGAAGACAATGGGCAAGCCATATTTACCGAAGAACTGATAGATAACTGATGGAGAGTCTCTAGTGGCAACCACGTACCGGAAAACGTATAATGGGCCGAATTACCCCGTACAAGATAAGCCGATGACCTGATCAATATTGATGCTTTCAAAATAGTGTTATTTGATTATTTATTCTGTTTCTTCATTTGATTAAATATAGTCGTAAACATTCCTGTTCAAAAACACCTTTGGTGCCGTTGGATTTATAGCTTATTGGTGGGTTCACATTGCATACTGAAATAGCATCAATGACAACTTGGTGAATACCAAACCAAGGGAAGATAGCGACAGTTTCGTTAAGAAAATGATGATTTAATTATTATCCTTTTAAAGTACACTTTGGACTGAGCAATGAGTTTCCAAAATTCAATAAAATCATTATTTTGTTATAAAAATATTTAAATATTTTTTTATATAAAAATACACTGGCCTGAAGAAGAAATTTTTGTTTTAACATTTGTGAGATTATTAACTAATTGTTAATAATTGACAGGTCCGTAACTAGTCGGTACCTGTACACCGATTGGAACGTTTAGTTAGATGTTTTAAAGTGTTAAAGAAGTATTATATTCACTATTTTACGAGCAAGGAGATGTCTATCCAATTTTACTCATACATTTCAACGCATTTTTTTTTACTTTTTCCATGGAAAATTCAATACATTCTTATAAACTATGGAAGTGGCGGTAAGGTCTGACGATCGTTGCCCTTCATGTAAAGATTAGATTAAAAGTCAACAATAATGATTCTCCTTGGTTGGGGGATTCTTGGCGCGAACTTGGAAAATGGTGGTTCATTGCAATTTTAGTAATTCGTGAATAATACTGTTATGTGTGTTTTTTGTGTTATAATGGTGTGATATAGTGCAAAAAGTGGCACGGATGGTGTTATAGTATCAATTACGTAAAATTGTGAGGGTTTCGACGCGATCGAAAGGGTTTACCAAGTCGAGTATATTACGCATATGGTGTCTTTAGAATTATGTTGAAACCAAGGCTGACCTTTGAAATTCTCGACAAGAATCGTCAGAACAAGCGATAAAATGCACACATTATACATTTTATTGAGAAAACTGAAGAAATGGCTTCGGCTTTGTTTTTATAACTTTAAAATTCTAAGATAGAATATCATTATCAAAGATATGGCTGTATGGTGTTTTGGCTTTGCCTTTTCCTGATGGAAAAAAATCTTACCCAAAAATTTAAATGTTGACTTTTTTATGAGCAAAAATGTCTAACAAAAGCAGCGGCTCTGAGAAGAATTTGCCTCAGGCAAATTATAGTTACGGTATGGTGTGGTCGGGAGTGATATGTTTGCAAATATTCATGTTTTTTTTTGTTGGAACTTGGCTTTTGCCCGCGACTTCAGTTACGTGGACCTCAGGAATAATCCCACGATAACTACTCATCTGATCGAGATAAAAGTAGCTTTTGCATTTTCCAAATCCTGTAGAAAAAAACAGGTCGTTCTGACTCTCCGTTACGACGTGAAAGAAAAACAAACAAACTCACTTTCAACTTTTTCAAAAAGAATATTGGTATGTATAGTCACCTAGCTATCTCTAGATATAGTTTTTTTTTATTGAAGATAGACCAACACTTGACCTCAATCTCACTTGATGGTAAGTGACGATGAGGTCGAAGATGTTACGTGTTGGTCTAGAAGGTGCCTATTTACTCTTCTTTTGAAGATTCCCAAGTTGTAATTTTCGGGGAACACGGAAACCGGTAGGGTATTCCATATTTTTGCTGTACGCACGATAAATGTGGAAGCGAAACGCTTCGTGCGAGCTGTAGGAATGTGTATGAACAGTGTACGGGTAGTGTATAAAGCTCCACATAACTAGGTAATACAAGTAAATGCGTTCAAAAAGAACTGGAAACCGACTTAATTGCCCTGAAGGTCTACTTTTACTAAGACAAATTTAAGATTTATATGGTTTTCTCATGGATTCCATTGTCAGAATTGGACCAAATTGAAATGGGACGACACGGGAAGCACCAGCTTTCAAATAAAAAAGAATCATCCTAATCGGTTCACCCAGTCAAAATTAACATACATAAAAAACGTAGAATTGATAACCCCCTCCTTTTTAGAAGTCGGTTAAAAACGCTCTTGTCCGGCTATTAAAAACTGGCATACAGTTCGGTTTTTAAACTGACGCTCGTGTTTTATTAACCGGAAATAGTAGTAGATGGTAGTAGTTACATATCTGTTAGTTAAAATAGAAACTCAGTTATACATACATATTTTGAACCATCTAGTAGCGAAGTCATGCTTATTATTATTTATTTATTATATTTCCGAATAAAAACTTTGCAAATATTTTTTTATTAAAAATGATCCGACGCTTAACCCGTCTCAACCGATAGTAAATCGAGAATCAAATATAAAGCATGTAAAAATATACCATATAATAAAAATAGTGGAATTACGTGTAGTATTATAACATAAACATACAAGTTAAACTCACAAAGCAAGTATTTAAAAGTATTTCTTATGAAACCGTATTTGTAATACACAAAGAGGATATAAAATAATGTTACCCGCCGCTTTCATCTCGTTAAAAGCTTTCTTTAATAAAAAAGCGCTCAAGTTCAATCGAATCAACAAAACACATACAAAACAACTCATAATTAAATCAATATAACAACTCACCTGAAATTGACTTCTGAAACTCGCTATTTTTAAATTTTATAATTATCCCTGTTTTGCCACTCGATCCTGTGCACTTGTGTCACAACCTAGTTTCATTTTAAAAATGGAACTACCATAGATAACGTCACGGCGGCCAAACTTATATACTTTTGATTTTCGAATGCGTGTAAGGAGGTTTTATGTGAGGTTATTGTTGAATTTATCGGTTATTTGACTCGATTGTTTGGGTTTGGGTTGTTTCGTCTGAGCCCGTGCGTCATCAGCGAGCTCCCGCGGTGGACTGAAGTCGGCCGAGCTAGCTAGCTGCCCTATTCCCGGTTTTCACTTCAGTGTGCCAGCGCGGAAAACGATATTTCCTCATGAAAATTCTCTTTCATAAGCCTCTGCGAAAATTATGACATTATTTGATAAAAAAATACTAATGTTTTATTTGTGATATTGATTGATTGTCCGACTTTACCGACATAAATAAAACTAGTGTCTCTGTGAGCTGTAGACCTCGCGAGCATCTAATTTACCCCACAGAGCCAGTCAGTTCTTTTTAAATAATATGACGATATAAAGACGAAATGAGATGGCAATGAGAATAAATGAATTGGTACTCCTTTAAAAGCTATACTTTCTAGACTCTTTCGAGTTTTAGGAATTTTTCGACTTTTTTTAACGTTTTGTACTTTTATGACTTTTTCGAATTTTTTACTTTGTCTCTACTCCATCAATCAAACTTTCAAATATATAACAAGAAACGTCATCGAAATCGGATATCATATGGCGGAGATATCCAGTACTTTTTACCACAATCCCAATCCCAATCAAAAATCCCCAACGGTTAAAAATTCTAAAAATTAGTAGTAGTAGTTAGTAGACACGGTAATGCTACCACTAAAATGTCAGCGTGTAGAGGTATAGTAGTAATCAGTAGTAATATATGTTTATTATTAAATGCCGCCTCAGAGCACGCTGCCTCTAGTGAAACACTGTCGCCGCGGAATTAAAGCTGTAACTCTGTTGTAAAATTACTATTATATTGAAGATCAAATAAGACAAATATTGAGTCAGTGCCCTTTGGCCACATTCTTTAGTTTTTAAAGTTTTATTTCTATTGTACTTTTTAATATTGGTTTTACTTTTATTATTGTGATGAAAAAAGGTCCCATACCACCCACCTACCCATCTAAATCTTTTATTGTGTCAGCGGCTTGTAGTGAAAATGATTTGTGTTTAATTTTATGCTCCGTCTTGTGCTCCCATATTTTATCGAACAAATAATTTGTTACTGCCTGAATTAAATTATGTATACACTACTATACACTAACTTAGTCTCAGAATAAATAATAGTACTGCTTAGTATAAATTTCCCCGGGACGTCGGGAGAATTACCCGGGATTCCCCCGTGACCCCGAATCCTTTGTGCGGTCCGACAGCGAGTGCCACGTTCACCTCCAGCGCTCCATTGTTTCCCGTTGCCCTCTACCGATACACCCGTCCCGATCCATGTACACTGTTTAGCCTGCCTTGTACTGTGTGCTCACAGCCTTAGAATGACTTTACAATAAACCAATAGCACAAATTGGTGAATATCTGAAGGTCACTGGCTATATACCCTTTCGTTTTGTTTTTGTTACGGTTTTCTTGGCGGCATTGGCTAGATACCACCATACTAAGTCTGCCGGGAAACACCACTGGCAATAGCACTGTTGTGTTCCGGAAATGAAAGATAACATAACCATCGAGTCTTTCTACGCTATGCCTTAGGTTTGGATGCCTTTATTCATTGACAGCACAAGTATATAGTAATAAATCTGTTGAGTATAATTTTTTAATTGTAGCTCATTAAAATCGCTTTTACGATTATAAACTTTTCCAGCGCCTGTCGTTATAATTTTTAATGTTATTTTGTTAACAATTGCTCGATGATTTCGTCAGGCTTATTCGTTAGGGCATTTTTCGGTGCATTGTTGCATTTGTTGTTTATGATTTTCTGTATGATAATTATTCGTATTTTGTACAGAACCCTATCTGACTCGTACTTGGCAAGTGTTATATTTAGGCGCATACAAAGTACAAGCTTGTTGATGAGCAAAATGTAGCTGTCTTATAAAATAACGCATCTCTGATATCTCGCTTTTATATGCGCTCTTTTATAGGAGACTTCTATTTTTATGGACATCCTGAAATACCCGTTTCTTGCAACCTTTCAGCGAGCTTTCGATAAAGCTTACCGTCCCCGAGTTACGGCAAGCTTTTATGGAGATAGTGCTTTGAGAAAATAAGTCAACATTAAGCTTTAGGGGTGGGCTTCTTGATGGGGGAAAGAGGTGAGGAGGCTTTTAAAATTTTTCATAATATTTCAAGCAACGGCTCAGTTCATCAGACCGATCCGTGCCCTCACCCTTTCACCCCATTTACGTCATATACTATTTTGAGGAAAAATTAGCCAAGTGCGAGTCATACTTAAGAGTCTTGTCTGTTTAGAGCACGTGGCCGCGTTCAAGGTTGCATTGTTTTGTAGCTGTCCCTATCCGAGCCCTATCCTACCCGAGCGCGTACGGTGAGACAGCATACACTACGCGAAGTTATCCACCCGTTATTTGGATGTTTCGTAGTCCAGGGATCATTTGAAGGATACAGTATATTATGTAGCTATTTTTTCAATACAGTATATTAATAAAATTTCAGATGTCGGTGCTTTTTTCAAATTGTTCTAAATTGATTCATACTCTTGTAAAACAGGTTCAAAGTTGGGGCTTTTTATTACCGTAAAATACAATTCTTTGATGCCCTGTAACTCTGGAAGTATATATTTAAACGAAAATCTGACTCACCACCGACACAGATATTTGTTTTTAGATTGTGTCTTGAAAATTTTATAGATTTTCATAGCTTAATACTCAAAATATGACTGGACTACGTTTGTATGGGCGCTTTGACACCAGCATACCCTCTTAAGGGTTCCGAACAGAATATGAATAATTAACATACTGAGAATCATAAACAATATGTAAAGTAATATGCAACGAAAAACGCCTGACGAAATCAACGAGAAATTGTTATCAATGTAAGAATACGATAAGGATGTGACGTCAGGTGCCATCAGTTTGTAATCGTAGTGGTGTACCGATTTATTCCTATACTGTGCTGTAAGACCATGCTACTGCCAAATTTTAGGATTCTAGGTCAACGGAAAGTACTGTAGTGGAAAGTAATGGAAATAAAGTAGGTTTGGTTGCGTTTTCGAGGGAAATCGTCAAAATAAACTGCATAAACAGACGTAACTTTTTATGACGTTGACAAAGAAGTTTTGATTTTCACTGTTCAAAGGGATTACAGACTTGAGTATAACATATCAATTTCAGTTTTATAACTCCTCGCGTTCCTGAGAACATGGGTCTTGACAGATATACGGACAGCCACGGACAACCAAGTGATCCTGTAAGAGTTCCTTTTTTTCTTTTGAGGTATGGAACCCTAAGTTCTTTTATTACTAAGAAATTACTTTGTAAATCTATAAGCTATGATAGAAATCTACAGTTGACATTCTTAGCTCGTTATGCAAAATAAAATACATTACAAATCCTAATTTATATTCTACTTCTTTTCTTTCACACCTTCTAGGCTCTAGCAGTGGACTCGTAGTCCACAACATTATGCTGAGTTAGGGTCTTGTTGCTGGCATGATACATTTCATGAAATTTTTGGTTTTAAATATATATTATTTTAATTAAACGTATATTCACGTACCGGGTGCCCAGGGCTTTAGCAGAAAACGGTTTCTCGGTGAACCAAGGTTTGTTACCTTAAAAACCTATTTCCCTGCAACAGTGTCTGTTAGTTACCAATAACCTAATACACAGACTCTCGAGCCACTTGGCGTGAATATCTCCTGCCTTACGCCTCACTCGGATATGCAGTGCAGGTAGTTCTGTACGTAGACACGGAAATTGGAAAAATTGTTTTACCATTTGTTTGAAATTTTACAAGTATACTAGCGACCCGCCACAGCTTCGCACGGGCACACGGGTAGAAGAGCTAGCGAGCTAGACCTAGGCTTACATTTTACACAATATAGCGCTACATGCATCTGGCGAGCCAACCGATAAAAATACTATGAATATGGCTTTAATTGGAATATAAATAAAAGTACCTATACAGTTCGAAAATCCGAACAAATCGACTTTCCGAACATCCATGTGTGTTCGGGAAATCGACTCTCTATACTAAACTTAAGTCAAGTTACCAGTTTCTAGTTATAACCCCAAATGGCTACATTTGCAAATTCAACTTCTTATTTGAGTACAACCAATAGATCAACATAGCTTAATCTGTATCAACACAGAATCTCGCGTGAAAATCCTCAATAAACATCACACTCGCTCTCCATCGAATCAAACTGCGAAAACGTGTATCCGTTTCCCACGAAACCTGACAACCAATTTCATCCAAACAAACGGATTAAGGCACGAACGGTTTACTCCTACAAACTTATGCCAGCCTGGTAACTAAAACTGTTATTTGTATGGAAATTTATGCGAAACTCTTACTGTTTGTAATTTGTTATTATTGCAATGTTTTGGTTGTGGCCACTTGTGGCTTTACTGGATTGTTTTGAGTGCTCCGATGGAATTGGGAACGGGATTAAAAGTAAACAATTTCAGGAATTGAAGGCTAGTAACAGATGTGTATCTCGTGACTCGTGTCAACTTATTTTGATGTACATGGCTTACCGCCCCCCGCTTCGCACTATAACTCGGCTTCTAGGCAGTGTACCAAGATGAAACATGCAACCTGCACCACAAATATCAAAACCGCATCCAATTTTGTGCTGAAGTTTTTGCGTGATGTACGTACAAAGATACATACAGAAGGACATATTTTTGTAAAGATTTGGCTTCTTGGGTTGGATTGAATGTGGGAGCTCATATAATTTTGGGGGTTTAGAATTTGATTTAGACATTTGATGAAAAAACGGAACCCGTATAAAATCACTCTGGTCTCACACTCATCTGTCTCGGCTGACTATATCTGCATCCACTTGAAAATTTGGAATAGTTATAAGAAATGATGACCCACATTAGACATTGGTGCTATAAGTTTAAAAATCGACGAACGCCGGCTGCACGCACGAAAAAGTGTCACGTTCCGCCTGACCCGAGTGTGTAAGCAAGAGCGCGGAACAAGCGATTTCGGTTTGTGACGTATTCGGTTATCTTATGACGTTATCACGTAAAATTATCGTCCGCAAACCGACTTTACAAACAACTTTTTTTTACTTTACAGAAACTTTACATAATTTTTTAAACTATTATTAATAATGGGACCAGCTGTGGTAGCTCAGTTGGTTAGAGCGTCAGTGATGTGAGTGATCATTGGCTTTTCGGTGAAGAAAACATCGTGAGGTAACCTGCACACTCCTGAGAGGATAAATACAACCTCTCTAAATAATCCTGCACTCTTCTAGGTAGTTTTTTAGTTATTGTCATATTAGCATGTGATAAAGACAAAGCTGTAAACCACTCATAATGCCCTGCCGAAACACAAAACATTCTGGCCGGGTCCGGTGTTCTCGTACAGTAATAGAAATCCAACATTTATTAATCAAATACACCCGACCCGAACAAATTCCTGCTCCTTGTAATTGCACAGTGGAAGGTTTGGACCGCAGACTACACAAATAACTATGGACACGTTGATAACCCCTGGAAATCTCTGAACGAATGTAATGTTCAGATTCACCACACGCGTATAGACTAAATGACTCGCTCCGCGAATGCATGGCGCTAAGGCGTGACACTTATAATTTTAAAAGGACATTATCAAACATAAGTGATTTAATTACAGTTTTAGAATGTTTTAGTTTAGTTTATTTCTACAAAAACATTTACAACTCACGAAACAGAGACTTAACTCTGAAAACAAATATGGCGTCAATAAAATGACATTCGACGCTGTCACTTAATACAAAAAGAATGATTTGGTTTATTAATTATAATAAAAAGTAATAAAAGAATATTTAAATATTGAAATTTTAATGGGGGTTAAAGTATTTTAATAGAAAAAATTGAAAATTTTATAGTTAATTTGTATTGTGAAAGAATTTTGAAATAATTTGAAAAAATAAATTTGTTAAAAGTAAATTTGAATTATCGTATCTTGTGTATCAGAGTTTGTTTGTTTGATTTTGTACAATGAAAATAAATACAAACATGTAATTTTAATATTTTTCTATACCTTAGATTTTTACTTGATTTTTCTAAACAGTGTACAAGTGCAGACCGCATTTGAAACATCACTTTTGCAGAAGCATATGAAAGGTAGCAAAGCCAGAACATTAGCTTGAGGCTTCTGGGATAAGAAAATTCATTCAGAGGGTATGCTGTTGTCAAAGCGCACATACAAACGTAGTCCAGTCATATTTTGAGTATTAAGCTATGAAAATCTATGAAATTTTCAAGACACAATCTAGAAACAAATATCTGTGTCTGTGGTGAGTCAGATTTTCGTTTAAATATATACTTCCAGAGTTACAGGGCGTCAAAGTATTGTATTTTTCGGTAATAAAAAGCCCTAACTGTTTTACAACCTGTTTTACAACCTGTTTTACAAGAGTATGAATCAATTTAGAACAATTTGGAAAAAACCACCGACATCTGAAATTTTTTATATATACTGTATTGAAAAAATGGCTACATAATACACTGTATCCTTCAAATGATCACTGGACTACGAAACATCCAAATAACGGGTGGATAACTTCGCGTAGTGTATGATGTCTCACCGTACGCGCTCGGGTAGGATAGGGCTCGGAGAGGGACAGCTACAAAACAATGCAACCTTGAACGCGGCCACGTGGTCTTACCAACATAGCCTCTTAATGTATGAGTTAAGTTTTAAGTAACAAAAATATGCAGCCAAGACCTATATCCTCTCGCTGATTGATTCGTGTCATATTTTTTTTTATATTTTAATTTAGAAAGTCAAGCGCACTTAAAAGTATCAAAGGATCACACCACATCTATCGCTTTATATTTAGTCTAAGCCCTGAACCTTAGGGTTGAGCCTCCGCTAATTGGAGCCGGCCATTATGCAAATATCGTTTAATATCTGACAGGTGTGAGCTAACCCTTAGCTCTGCTGTGGTCGCAGCTAAGCCAGAAGTCTGAACGCGGCCTAACTGCCTTGTTAACGTTACCTACTAGACCTTAGTGACAGCTCTAGGTAAATTATAAATTGCCATGACGGAAGGCTTTATACACATGAGGGGACTTGCGACAGTCACTGTGACCAAAAGGACATAGGATGTTTCATATTTATATTGCAGCACCTTCACCTCTTGTTAAATAAACGATTTTTCTGCCTCAAGGTTGCCTGGAAAAGTTTCCTTTAACGATAAGGCCACCTTCCTGTACCTTTTTTTGAATTATTTTATATCATCATCATCAGCCAGGAAACGTCCACTGCTGGACTTAAACGTCACATGGTACGCCACATCGACTTTATTTTATATATTCTGTATTTATTTTTTCGCTGTACAATAAGGTTTATTTGAATTGATCTTTAATAAGGGGAGAACCCTCCCAATTTAGGCAATTTAATTGGCCAATTTCATGCGAATATACAGTTTCTTTCGATTCAATTTTATGAACCATGCATGATTCTACATGGGACACTGATTGGAATGAAGTTGCCCGCAGCACGTTTATAATTTAGACTTGACTTTTCATTCTATACGGGGTCTTTAGTCAAACGAAGAACCCTACAAGTATTTTTTGTCTGTCAAGCCGTCTACAAAGCGGTCAATCTGCATATGGTTCGTTAAGCAGAACTTTTAGGTATGTATGTGAAGATCATACCCACGAGAAACAGCTATTACGTCCCAATTCACGTCTGCTCAAACTGGAACCAAAGATTGAGCCCATTCATCACCTACAAAAAGCAGGGGTCAGATTTCGCAATGAGCGCGCGTTTTCCTCAGTCGTTGATTGAGCGGCACCCAAGAGTACATCGATCATGTAAATATCTAAACCGAGGGGTTTGTACACACTTTATTTAATATTTTATGCTCATAATTTATCTCCGCTTCCCTTTTTACAGACTATTGGATAAAAGAATCGATGTGGATAAATAAATAACGACGTTTTTCCTTTAGTGGCGGCTGAAGGAGGATCATTTTTCATAGCCTCTTGTGGTTGAATATTGGGATTGATAAAGGTTTTATGTAGATATAGAGTATTCTTGACGCTAACATGATATCGGATTAGGACTGGAAAGGGCCGTTCATCGCATTATGTCACGTTGAGAGAATTTGAAAGATATGGATAGACCATCTTTAGGAAAAAGAGAACATGTCAAAAATCCTTCATTTTACATAGGTATGTATACAAAATACATCAACGTGAACTCTTAATCATCTCACCTTGCTTGATGGCTTACTTGAAGTCTAGAACATGTCTACTGGAAGTCTCCCAAATTGTAATTTTTACAGAATACGGCGACTAGCCGATCAGAAAATCTTAGCTGCTCGCATGAGTGAGCGAAAATCTTGGCGCTATCGCTAGTGTAAAAATATAGATTATATCTTAGGAAAAAGCGTAGGTTTCTTTCCCTCAAATTGATGCTCTTGTATTAAATGAATATATTATTTGGTGAATTAGTGGTTGAGCGTTCTATATATACTTCTCTTCAGAAAAATCGATACACTTTGCAAGTTTATGTTTTGTAAGGATTATCAGTCATTTCAGTCATCATATCATATGTGGTTAAAGACATTTATTCTCAAAAGAAATAAAATTACATTTCACTTAATGAGAACTTAGAACTAGAGCAAATAGATTAACAGTAGATAATATTCTTTATATTAGTGGGTAGGTACATACACAAAAAATAAACAAGACGCAAAATAAAACAGTCGGCGGGTATTAATTAGCGCGGGCATTGCATAGCAGCGGCCAGTTGAACAGGGTCGGATTAGGAGCTATGAAGTAATGTAAGTTTTAAGTTGTTTTTTGAAAATATTTAAATTTTTCGATTCTTTTATCTCTTTTGGTAGTCCGTTAAATATTTTCGCTCCCATACACGTTATATTACTTCTGCCATAATTTGTTCTAGACTTAGGAATATTAATATTGTCAGCATTACGAAGTATTCTTTTGTTATAATCTCTATTTGTTTTGAAAGTTATTTCAGAATGTATTTTGCTTTCTAGTCTATTGTAGTCATTGCTGGTTTTACGGTTTATCGATTTTACGATTTATTCGAAATATCTGGGAAACGTGCAGCTTTAGGACAATATTTATTTTCATTATATTTTTTGTGTTCATACAATATTTTTCTTTCGATATGCACCAGCAGAATTGTGTGCTGCCGACGGAAAAAAAAACAAGATGGCCGCCGGTCACTAAGGCAAAAATATTCGAACCCGAAATATAAAATATTCGATGAATACACAGAACCTTATAATTGGTGTCTGCCAGTTTTTCACAGCTGATTATCTCAGGAACTGCAATAAACTAAAAATAATGAAAAACATATTTTTATGTTTGCTTAAAAATTTTATAAATTTGAAATTTCAAAGCGGAGTCGTGTCGATTTATGAGAGGATCGGTCCAACAATGGACTTAAAGGTATGAATTTACTAAATGACATATGGTATCTATTTTAAAAGATTACGGTAAAATAAATGACGTATGAACCTTTTATCATCGGAATCAGGATAGATATCTCAAAATGGGACCTTGAACATTTTCCGACCGAACCCTTTTTCACATAAATCCCTTATTGCGGTTTGATTTTAAATTATTTGTAGTATGCATGCATGTGCTGCCCTCATCACGTATTTAAATATCATCTTGGACGGATCCGGTTTGGAGCCGATTTGCATCCGGGGTCCGGCGATAATTTATTCAGATATCCTCCGGGGTGTCAGTTTTAATTTACAGATTTGTACCTTTTTTGGCTCAAAAGTCGAAAACAAACCCATGTAATAATTTGCAGTAATTACTTCACTTGATTGCGAGGGTTGATGATCGCAGTAAGATGTGGATGGACAAACAGACGCTGCTGTATATTTCCTGAATTTATTCTTAATTCCTTTTTGTTTTTAGCGTTCTATACCCAAAGGGTGCTCAACTATTATTACAGCTCCATATGACTGTCACAAGGCTGTATCTTTTGAACCGTAATTAAAAACTAATTTTTTTTTACAGAATGTGTATTAATTACTATGGCCGCTATTACAACAAATAAAAATTAGTTTAAAACTAATTGGGGTGGGTCCCCAAACGAGTAACATATATCATTTTTTTAAATAGTAGTGGGCCCCGCCACACCCACGCATTCTGTTCTGATAGATCGAGGTATTTTTGATCGACGAGATCAGAAAAAGAATCAGGTCTGATCGCGCCACACTTACCGGTCGCGGTTTTCTTGATTTGCGCTCAGTCGTAATCTAGCGCCTGCCAAGATACCTACTACCTTTTATCTTCACTGTATTGTAGTCCTCACACTCTAAGAAGCCCGTTGTCTTCTTATAGTGGTGCATAACTGCACGCGTAAGTACTGAGGCAAAATCTCTGGCTCCGGGTTGCAACCAGCCAGTATGTCACGATATATGGAGTTTGTATGTAACTCGCGCCTCTTTCTGACCGGCCAGCACGTTCATACCAGGCATGCTGGCCGGTTGCTTGCTGAGCGAGCGTGCTTGACGGCGCGGGTAGACAGGTGTGTCTCGATCGGTACATTTTGTATGACATTCTAGCCAACCGGTTTCAATTCTGTGAGTTCAAAGACAGGTGTGTCCCCACACTAACGAGATAGAAATTGACGTACTAATAAAAATGTTTCAGCCTTGTTTTTCATTCGGCGGATTACGTGTGCGAAAGCGGGACAGAATTACAGAAGCAGCAGGTTTATGCTAAATTCGATGATTTGACGTCAACGAGACGTCACTTGAAAGGAGAGAGGAAGAATGTAACTTAAAACTTAAAAATACGTAAGTGGAATTCATTCCCCACCCACTTCCCGCCATTATAATTTTATATACCTACTGTTTCCAAGACAGCATTAAAATATGATTGTAATAGGCACCGAAGCATTTTTACAGTCATTTTGGAATTAACCTCCGGTAGACTCAGAGAGATTTAAATATAGTAAATCGGTTACTATTAATGTTAAATGTCTTTGGGTAGACTTCATCGGCACACTCACAACTCTTGTATGAGCTCACTGTTGGACGTGAGGCTCATAGAACGACCCGGTGATCTTTAGATAAATTTCATTTTTTGGCAGTTGGTAGCCCTGGACGGTATTTATTTTATCGATCTTGGCTGCCTTCAAGAACTCATCCGGTATTATTCTGAGCCCAACATAAATTTATAAACTTGTAGGATAATAAAAATTGCAAGAAAAACCTTTTCGGGTTATGTTTCTACATGTTTCCAAACCAACCAAGTGCGAGTCGTGTTCAGACACTGAGGGTTTAGTACTACAACACGATAAGTGGATTAATAATCATGTCTTTCCACTATTCCTATACAAAAAACCAGTCAAGTGTGAGTCGGACTCGCGCACCGAGGGTTCCGCACAGGATATAAATAATTACCATACTGAAAATCGTGTTCCACCGAAAAGATAAGTCCGATTAAAAAACTAACTTTACTATGCATAACACTCCATACCTGATGTATGGCTTTTATCTACAAAGTTAAGTTTGTAAACACAAAAAGCTACTTTTTCTGTATTTTAATTCAAAAATCCTGGTTTTCAGATTTATTCCTATGGTTGTGCTGTAATTTTACTGACATTGCTTCTTACCATCAGGATTCTAGGTCAACGGGAAGTACCCTATAGGTTTTGATTCCTTTGCATTTTGTATCGAAATGGTCTAAAATACAGCAATTTTTTTTTCTCATCTCACTAGCTCGGAAAGGCTTCATTGTTTGTTCCAAATCTGCGTGCAAAAGTTCTTTTTGCACGCTAGCGTGGAAAGAGTTTTTGAAATTCGAACATGACAATGATGAACCAAACTTGTCTTTTTCTGTCAATAAAAGATGTTGTTGTTGTAAAATTTATCCCATAGGGACAGGCAGAGGACACTAAGCCATACAGCCTAGTCTGTCGATGAAAAAGTTTTGAACCACGTTTTTCTCGCTTCGCTCATGGTTCAATCATAGAACCATTCGCTAGCTCTGGTTTCAATATGAGAACTCGCGCCAAACAACAACTTTGCAGCCTTGCATAACAAATAACTATTTATTGCGTTGACCTATAAATTTGATTTTTTCACAGATCCAAGAGACAGCAGATTTAAGATAAGATAAACCTTAATTTGCAATAAATATGGTACATTTCAGATGTTCAAATAAATAATTCTACATCACACATTTAGCCAATGTTTTGACATGCAAACAGTAATTAAAAGTAATATTATTGAGCATTTAAATTATACAATTCTATGATGTCGAGACACGCACCTAATAAATATATATACCTATGTCAAATAATATTAGTCAAATGTTATACATAGTAAAATTATATTCGTAAACCAAATTAAAATTAAATCCTGTCTATTTTGTTCTAACTCGAAAATTCCTATACAGAATAAAAGTTGTTCAGAAGAAGTATTTGAGTATGTATACGATATTAATTTCAGCTTGACATTTCCACGAGTTCCTGAGAAAAACGGCCCTTGACAGACAGACAACAAAGTGATCCTGTAAGGGTTCCTTTTTTCAATTTAAGTAAGGAACCTTAAAAATCAAGTCAGTCTAGCTCTCCTTAACGACGTTGAGAAAGGAAAATTAAACTCACTTTCGCATTAATAATAGTTATATCAGTAATCATCAGGAATGAGGAAACCCGTAGTCAAACTAGGGCCGCTGACATAGCGCAACGAGTCAGTGAGCTGAAGCAACAATGGGAGTACATACAAATTCTCGAGCCATAATATGCGGTGAGCCTTTCTGACCGATAATAAAAAGAGCAAAATATTTTTAATTACATGTTTACAACTATCCTTCTACGAAAAATCAAGGCAATTAAAACTTTCTGGTCCTGAATGTATACAAAAATTGTAATTTTTATGTAAATTTTTCCCATGTTTTATCAGTTATTCTGCTATTCGGGACAGAGACAAACACAACAAATTAAAAATCCATGAAAATCGGTCTAGCCGTTCTCGAGTTAAAAGGTGTTTGAACAAACCCGACCAAAATGCATGTGATACTTATATTATTTCGCTGGTTTGATTGAATTATTTGGTACACACGGCTACACATCAAGTTATACATTTCCCGTATAGGTTCCATTTCAGTTTTCTCAATAAAATGTATAATGTGTACATTTTATCGCTTGTTTTGACGATTCTTGACGAGAATTTGGCCTTGGTTTCAATATTATTCGAAAGAATCCATATGCCGAATATACTCGACATGGTAAACCCTTTCGATCGCGTCGAAACCCTCACAATTGCGTAATTGATACTATAACACCGTCCGTGACACTTTTTGCACTACATTACACCATTATAACACCCCCTAAAACACATAACAGTATTATTCACGAATTACTAAAATTGCAATGAACCACCATTTTTCAAGTTCGCGCCAAGAATCCCCTTGCTTTGAAACATCACTGACATTTTCCGAGTTCCGAGCTTTTGTTCCAAGCCACCGAGCCTACAAAGTTTGTCTCTGGTCTTGTAGAGCATTGTTCCTCTATGCTTGTATGTAAGAAAGTTCTAAAATTTTGTTTTCATAATGCATTTTACATATTTTATAAAATAAACTAATTACATACAAGTTGTGTGCGTACAGCGTTTTTTAATGGAAATTGGAATTATTTTTAAAATATGGATGTTTAGGACGCAAGCGCCATCTATGAATTCTCATCACAATCTTTGAAACATTCAAACCCCACTACACAAGAGACATCCTGTTGCTATCTCTTTCTTTTATTCGCGCCTAAGCGAGATCGAAATATAATGCGTCAACAACGCAATTTGTTCTGTGTATCCAGGCTATAAAAAAAGAGAAGCGTTTCCGTTCCTATTTTCTTAGTTCGGCCATCTTGTTTATGCGCTCGTCCGCTTGTCTATAATTTTCAATAGTTGATATTTATGGCAAGGTCCGTAGATAATTTTACTCTTTGGATTCATTGTGCTCTTTGATTTCATCTATTGACTGTCAAAACAATGGATCCTATAAACTATTTTGTACCCTTTCCAGGTTTAACCTGGTGTAATATTTACGATGTGGTGACATGGATTCGTGGTCCAATTTATGCCGATGCTGCCTGGCGCCAGACTCTCAAGTGTCATTATTGGATGAAGAATTGAACGTTAAAAGAAAATTCCTGGAAATTACTACTGTCGAGGTATTGTAATCTTCAAAGTAACCCCAAAAATATAGATCTTGCTCTGGGCTTGCCTCATTCTTAATTTAATTTTAGAATTTCCGAAATCGATCTGACAACTAACCTTAAATTATGTTTATTAGAAATTTTTTTAAGAATCAAAGTAGATTAAAATGAAGCTTGCCTGAAATACAAAGGTCTATACAGTTGTCAAATACAGAAATGTATCAATTTCATAAAGGAGAGTGACGCATTTTGCCTCACAAGAGTGGCTGGTGGCAGTATATTCTTTGGGTGGCAGCCACTTGCTACAGAACAGTGTCTGTGATTTGTCAGTTGTGCTCATGGGTTAGCTATGGATATAGGACCCATGATTTTAGTGTAGGAGGGCTCAATATAGGGCTCCATACCTCAAAATGAATTCTTATAGGATCACTTAGTTACCCGTCCATTAATATCCTTTTCTCAGAAACGCATAGAGGTATCAACTGTATTTAATATCATAAACTTTAGTCTGCAATCCCTTTGATGTGTGCAAAAATGAAACTCGAAGTCCACACAATAAAAAGATACTACCATTTATGCTGCATAATATGATGATTTCCCTTGAAAGCACATCAAAACCTATAGCATACTTCCCGTTGACCAAGAATCCTGAAATTTGGGAAGAAGCAAAGTCTTACAACACCTGTATAAGGAAAATGTGATAAGTATAGGTTTTTATAAACTCATTTTTATAACCTCAACAAAATATTACATGCAAATAAAACTTGTCTCAGGCAGAATAAGAAAATTAATATGGGTTTTTAAAAAACTTAGGCACAGCTCCGTATAGCCTCAGGAGAAAATTATACTTAGCTTAGCTCAATCTGTTCTTGTCTACTGTATTCCTGTCTAGGGTGGCGCGAATAAAACTAAATTCATTGAGGTTGAAAGAGCCCAGAGATCCCTACTGAAAGTAATGTATTTCAAACCACTTAGATTCTCAATGGAAATGCTGTATTCAATTTGCGATCTTTTATCTGTTAGAAAACTATACATCCTCCAAGTTTGCCTAAAGGTTCATAAGTCACTGTTCTATGACCTTAGTATTGTCACAGATACATTCATCACTTAATACTACTAATAACACTCCACAATCCCCACCCCCCACCCCATTACCTCTCCCATTAACACACACAACCTTCACACACATACAAACTTTTACACATTCCCCCACATTACATATTCCTCACTCATACCCTCTTAATTTTGTTTCTTGCTACCTTTTATTTACACTTAAACGAATTATTTTTATATAATTGTCATTAATATTTTTATTTATAGTTTATTTCATTTAAATATAATTTAGTTAAGTTCGGATAAGAAGAGCGGAGTCTCCTGGCACAGGTGTTGTTATACATACAAGGAGATTACAACCTTGTATGCTGCTTTAGATAAGTTTTTAAAGAAATAAACAATTTTTCATTTTCATTTTTTCATTATAAAATCTCATTAAAATATCTTTTACGATTACAAACTGTACCAGCGCCCATCACCTTAATGCTATATTATTAGCAATTGTTTGTTGATTTGGTTTATTACCTAACTTTTTTCAGTATGATATGTTAATCTAGAAGCTTCATTTTTTCACAGCTCCAAAGGACTACAGACTTGCATAGTAGATATTAATTTCAACTACCTCTATATACCTGAGAAAAAGGGTCTTGGCAGACACACACAGACAACAAAGGGTTCCTTTTGGGATGCAGAACCCTAAAAAGAACTGTAACACAACATATATTGTTAAAACTGTTGTGTTGTTATGTGTCCATTCCATAGCCTAAGTGCATGCCAAATTTCGTTAAGATTGGTTGTGAAATTGTAACAAACTTATTCGCAATTATTACATTGTAGTGTGACTAACTTATTATATTATAAACTTTCATCAAACGTAAATATCGTTTAAATAACATTTGGTGATTTATATTAGCAAACCTCTTCTTTTCGAATTCCAGGTAAATGAGGATGATGGACTCCCACAGAAGTTGTGTGATGACTGTTATGGTCTGCTAAACTCTGCCAACCAGTTCCGTCAACAGTGCATAAAAATGAATTCAGAACTAAAAATACAGCTCGAAGCCTTGCTTAGACAAGCCGATGTAGCTGAAATCCAAAACTTACCATCAATTGAATCTGATGAGTCTACAAAGAATGATTATACAGATCAAGAAGACTTTGCAAATGATCCAATGAAACAACTTGAAGCTATAATAAAACAAGAACCAACGGATAGTGATGATGATTGCTACTACGTTCTTGTTATTGATGACCCGAAAGAGAAAGAAAGTCCCCAAAAAGTTAAAGATGATTTGAATGTTGAAGTTAAGAGCATAAAACAAGAACTAATGACTACGAACAATGAATTTACATCTCATGACTCACAAATAAATGAAAATAAGAAAGAAAAAGAGAGAGTATTCAACAGCTATGATTCATTATATATATCTAATACCAAAGTGCCAGTAAATGTGCCAGCTACTATATTAGAAAATGAAGAGGATAGTCAAGAAACTGATAACTTCTACAATGTAATGGATATAGATGATACTCAGGATAGTACGTCGCAAGAACAAGACTTGACGCAAATTGATGATGTGACAGACAAAAATGTCGTCCAAATCACAGGAGATTTAGGCAATTTGTCTAACAAAGAGAGTATCATTAAAATATTGACTGCTTCAGGTGCTGATGGCACAATCCTACTGAAAAGCAGTGACGGGATCCAATACTTAGATACTCAGCTAGTCATGAATGACAATGGAGATCCCATGAACCATGAGGAGGTCATCTTCTGTGAAGGAGATGAATCATCACAGTTTCAGATATTGAAATGTGACAGTTCTGAACTAGTCATTGAATATACTGATAGTGATCAAATCGCTACGGTAATTCAACAAGAAGATGGCTCGTATTTATGTGATTGTGGGAAACAGTTTGATGATTTTGCAGAATATGAGAAACACCAATTCAAACATAACCCCGGTGGAGAGCATTTCTGCAACTTGTGCGGCAAAGGCTTTGAAACTGCTGAGATTTTGACCGGACACATGCTGCTACACAGCGTTACAGGTGTGCTTATATCTTGTCCTTTCTGTAACCAGCTCGTTAGAAGAAACACTTTAACTCAGCATATCAAATACGGCCACAACCATTTTAAGCCGAAATGTGATGTATGTGATAAGACATTCGCAAATCCTAACAACTTAAAACGGCACATGATGATACACAGCGGTGTACGTGAATTCGAATGTGATATTTGTATGAAACAGTTTCACCAGAAGATCACAATGCAGACCCATAGGCTGACCCATATGAAACCCTTTTTAGTATGTAATCAATGTGATATGAGTTTTGACAATAAAAACTCTCTGACCGCCCACAAGGAATCGGGAGAATGTGACAAATCGAAAGTGCAAAAGGTCAGAGAGGAGCTGATGAAGACCATCAAGCAAGAAATTACAACAAGTATGGGAAAGTTGTTGGGATACGCTTGCTCTCTGTGTAAGAAGATGTTCTCTCTAGAATCAGCCTTAGAACAGCACGTAGAAAGCACACACATGGTGGATCCATCGGAGCTCCTCTGTTCAGAATGTGGGGAAGTATTACCATCTAAAAAAGACATGCAGACTCATGTAATGACTCATAAGAATTTCAAGCAACGGAACATGAAGCGATTTGAATGCAGTTCGTGTGGAAAAGGCTGCTCGAGTCAAGCTATGTTGGTAATGCATGAGAGAGTACATACTAATGAACGTCCGTTCCCTTGTGCTCTCTGTTCCCTACGATTCAAAACCAAAACACATCTAAGGACTCATCAGTTGACGCATACTAGAGAGAAAAAGTTCGGTTGTTCCGTCTGCATGAAGTTCTTTGCCCTGAAAGGTAATTTAGTTGTACATCTAAGAACCCATACAGGGGAACGACCCTATGTATGCTCTATATGTAATGACGCATTTATTGACTCGAAATACTTGAAAAAGCATAAACTCAAGAAACATTCTATTGATAATCTTCCTTGGAATCAATATTAAGATATGAGCTTTTTATCTATGCATTATTTTTTTTTCTTCAGCGAAATGGAATGATGAAATTAATGTTTATCAAACTTAAGTTAATTAATACGTTAGAGATAGGTAATACTGTAGTTTATACTATAGTTTCAATGTCTATTGACATAATCTTTTAAAATAGAATACCTGGCTATGTAAAGTAATTATCTAAAAATAGGACACCAGATTGTGATGTCGCCAAATGAGTATCATTAACATACAACTTCACAGTGAATCACAAATTTCATGTTAAACACTTTTTTCGATTATTGTTCAAAGCGCCATCTATGAAGCATTTGCTGCGTAACTGCGGTTGTAGCTAATTCTAAAGTAGTAAATTAACGATATTTATTTCCCAACACTATGATTTCATCTCCTATTACTTAGATAATTACTTATCAAAGCCAGCTATTCTAATTAAAAGATTATGGCAACATAAATTTATTATGAAAGCATTCTTAATGGAATCCTGTTAAATGAACTTGATGTACTTTAAATCAAATATTGTTTTCTTGATTCCCGGGTATTCTGGAGATCACGTCGAATATTCGCTGGCAAGTTTCATGTTAAATTTCTTTTAAATAGGACAGCTTGTTTTGTGCAATAATTATCTGAAAATAGAACTTTGGATAGTTGTGTCTGGTAATTAATATTATTATTTTATGTTCACAAACTTTGTAGTTGAAAGCCATGCATATACTTGTATGTAATTTAGCTGCAAAGTAAAGGTTATTCAATTAGAATTACATTTTCAGTAGAGCATTGTTGGGTGCATATTACCTTACCTATTATTCATGATTTTCAATATGTTTTTTGCACTTTATGCACTTGACTGGTTTTTACATATTATAGTCATTTATAGTTTATAACGCCATATAGGTACCATTAGATGCGTCAATATTTATTTCGCGACACTATAATTTCTTCTCCTATTTTTAGATAATTACTTATCAAAGCCACATATTCTATTTTAAAAGAATTACGGTAAAATAACTTTTGAATGGAAGCATTCTCAGCGAATTCCCGCTAATACTTTACTCACATCGAGTGTGAACAGTGTTAAGTATTTCTGTTGAGCAGTAAGGTTAGCTTGACGGGATGTCACGTGTACCTCAACAAAATTTTATTTTTAATCGCGTTCACAATCTAATAAGTCAATAATATTTAGTCGTTATAAAAATATATTGTACTTGTGAAATTCCAGGTGATTATTTATAAATAAAGTAATTGAACGGTCTGCGTACTTTATTTTGAATCAAACTACTAATTCCTGATACTTCCAAAAATCTTACTGATAAAGCTACATGAATATAACTATAATCTGTTGCTATAAAACAAAGTCGGGTTAGTTCCACTTACATCAAGAAAGTCAAAGAGTAAGTTATATAAAAAATCCCGATTTTTAACTTTTTATATATTTTTTTCGTCTGCTCCATATTTCCAAAAAAATCCTTTTCTCATATAATCAAGACGTAACAGAAAGTCAGAATGACTAGTTTTTTGTTGAGGCATAGGCTACTTTTATACCGATCGAATGAGTAGTTCCCATGGGATAATTAAAATCCCAAAGTCCAGGTCACAAAGTGAGAAAAATATTATTATACTACAGCTAGTCAACAATAGATGTCAGTACTTTCGATAAACTATAGTAAAGCTATTTGTCAATAGATGGCGCTGTACTTACAAAGTTGTGTTTCGCTATGAGATGCCGCTACGTGTCATCAAATTATGTAGCAGTTTCCGTGAGTTTATATTTTTACAATATATCGAATATTTTTTATAACTAAAAAATCAGCCGAGAAAAGTCCAGTGCTGAAAAAATGCCTCCTTCCACCATCTAGTCAGAGGCCCGGTGCATGTTTCCAGGTACGCAGTCGCCACTCTGGAGCTCTTACTCACCATTAGGCTATCGTCATTGCCACTTCAGCTTACTGATTCCATCGAGCTATGTCGGTGACATTAGTTCTCTCTTCCTCATTCCAGATAGGTATACGTTTTTTGTTGGTGCTCCTGGTGAGCACAGATGTAGTGACCTTATCTCCTTTGTCTTTCTTAAATAAATGTAGACTATTACCTATATTAATTTACTGTTTACCATCATTTCGATATCAGACGCTGTAGGCAGGGTGTCTCGCCTGAATATCGCTGCACCCATGCGACTACTCACCCCAATTTAGAGACGACCATACCTTTGACCGGTGGCGCAATGGATAAGGCGTGGGCTCTCAATCTGAGGATTCCGGGTTCGAATCCAAACGTGTACCTATGATTTGTTTTTCAATTCAAGTACATTATCCGATTGCTTGACGGTGAAGGAAAACATCGTGGGGAAACCTGCATGTCTTGAACGGGCATGTGAAGTCCGCAGTGCGTGGTGGATTATATGGCCCATACACTCTCTGTAGGAGAGTAGGCCTTAGCCCCTGCATTGGGGACGTATATAGGCTGTTGCTGCTGCTGAATACCTTTGACCGTACCACGAGAATCGCATCCAGCTCGCGATTCGCCTCATTTTGGTTGTTTCATTTCATAATTTTAGCAATACCCCGTACTTTGATTTAGCGATGAAGCGAAACCTAGACACGACCGAAATACAAATCTCTGCTCTGTTGTCAGATTTAGACTAAATGTACAAATCAAATCAATTTATCAACCTAAGGTATAGTTGTTAAAGATAAGGATAGATCGGTTAAGTTTTGCCTTGTAATAGGCGTACGAAAGTTGTTTTTTTTCGGCTCAAAGTTTACATAACACAATAAATAATAAGCAATAGAAAAATATAACGAAAAATCACATAATGTAGATGGGCTGAGGCCTATGTTCAGCTGTGGACTTTCTCGGCTGATGATATAGTCGCTGAATGACACGGGTTCAAATATTTGCCTGACGATTGTAAACTATTTTAACGAAAATCTGACGCACCGTTTCTTCTAGATCGAGTTATTTCATTGCGCTCTGTTACTAAGTATTTAAAATAGGATTAAATTCAGTTTGTATTGACTATAAACTTATGAACCTCAATAAAGCAAAACCTATCTTAATTGATTCTTTGTACAAATACAAAGAACTGTAATGGCTATTCAACTATAAGTTTGTAAGGAGCTCGCTGGAGGGATACTTCTCTTGATTCTTTCTTTATATTTTACACAAAATACACTCAACCTGTTATATTTCATCCTGCCACTACCTACCTGTAGGTACTCACGGGTATGTAGGTAGTTACACAACTACGGCGCAAGTGCTCGTGTTTATAAGCGAGGGTGGTATAACATGGCAACAATAATAGGCTGATTGATTGATTCTCCGGCGTCACATCTGGCCGGGACGGAACGGTTGGTCGGTGCCTACTGTTCGTGGATCGTTTGTAGTGTGTTGTGTGAGAACGTTAACTATTATATATATAGATCACGAGTCAACTGCATCTAGCGACTCCCCGCGACCTTAACCAGGCCCAATAGACGCATCCCGCTACGTGGTCGCCACTAGCCACTCGAGAACTTTCATTACCCACCGGTTATCAGTTCTTCGAGCGATGTGGCCTGCCCATTGCCACTTCATCTTTGCTTCTGAAATTTTATAGTTTTGGTAAATAGGGTTTTATTATTGTTGGCTGAATGACGACACCATGTCATATTGATCGAGGTTTTATAAAAGTTAATTTTTGTAAATCAAATCAAACAAATGTATCAAAGTGTTGAAAATAAACTTGCAGAGAATTACAATTAATACTTTGTGTTAAAATGACGGTTAAACAAAAGAACTCTGTTTGTTTCCGTAATTAAAAAAAATTAAATAGCGCGCCCTACCGGCTTACTCAGTTAAATTTAACCGATCACAGTGAACGCGTGCCGAGCGAGTTAGAGTTACTTTAACCCTGTCACATGTAACAATGACTGCCCGTTGTACCAGGCTGCCAGAGCGCGCGAGGAGTTTAACCAACTCACAGCTTGTAATATCGTTGTAAGTTGTATGTAACCTTGCTGATGAGACGCGTCGAGGTCGTTTACAATGAAATACATATTTGCTTTGAAACACGGATCAACCACATGTTATCTACAAATAAAATATAACTTTCTAAACATCAATGAGTTCAAACAACTGTAAAAATAACATAGCCTGCATGATAAAATTGTGAATTATGGCTGGGCTAAGCACGCTTCCATCCTATGACTTTATCGTCACTTATCATCTGCAATGCAGGGCAAGTGCAAATATATTGCGGATAAAAAGTAAATGTAACAAGAAGTATGTATATGTGCTACACGTATGTACAAATACATATATATGTACATATTTGTATTGTATATGTACTCGACTCGACCCGAGCCGGGGCCCGCGCCTCTGTTGAGTCATTGGTGAAATGAAATGCGCTCTCCAAGTCTTGATACTAGCATCAAAACTTTACAAACATCTTTGTTCAGGTTTCAGACTTCAGCAATTTATTATGTATATATGATAACCTGTAGTAATTTACCCGCCTCCTTGGATTAGTTGACTCAGTTGGACTCATAATCCAGAGTACCTATGAGTCTCGATTTGAGTATTTTTCTATGACCCATTGTCTAGCTACCATCATGTTGTGACAGTGTTAAGACATAGACATAGACACAACTTTATTTAATAACACACACAAAACAATACACAAAGAAAAAACACATTAAGAAATCTATTAAAACAAAACTACAAAAAACAAAACTAATTAAACAAAAACAAAAATACTTACAACTGATAAACAAAAATTGAAGCTATATAACATACATAAAATTTGGTTGTGTTGTAGTGTGTTGCTAAAATGGCCTCAAAAATGTCTCAGCATGTGCTGCAGTGAGGCCACAGCGCTGGTGTTCTGACGAGGCCAGAGAGTGTGTGTTGTTAACGCAACTACCGATGTGTGGGTTGCGTTCGATGTGTGTACGCGTAGGCACACCGCGTCACGACCCCGCGCCGCGGTGGAGCTGACGACCGGGAGCGGGCGGACACTTACCTACGCAGTCAGTCAACGTAACGAGCCGACACGGCGCGACATACGCGCCTGGCTATCGACTGGAACCTCGCAAATATGAGGAACAATAGATTATACTAATGTTATACTAATGTACATAAGACCAATAGCATTCAACTCCAATCGAAGAAGAAAAAACCGTATACAAAATTAGTATCAAGATTCCACGGTCGTGGTACACCGGTGAGTGACGTGACGCGCGGCGGGTGCTTTGTTCCCGGGGCGGGCGGCGGAGCGGCGCGGCGCGGGCACGCAGGGCTGACACTACTATATGTGTAATATATAAGTCATGAAGCTGAAAATATGTTACTGTGCGGCCCGCCCAATGGAGTAAGCATCAAACCTGGAAACCAACGTGACAACGGTTGTTCATCCGCATCTATCATTAAAATATTTGACACAAAGTAGGAAAATTGTGATTTTACGGTGATTTGTACAGTGAAATAGTGCAGAAACCATGGCGCAAGGAAGGTTATAAGAATCCCCGAAGTCACATTCCTTTCATAACGTAGTTTTTGCTAGGATAATTAGTGGAGTGACCTTGTCGATGAAATTTCGTGTGACAACTACCACTTTGTTGACGTTATTAATATGTATACCCGTAACAAATTACAGCTTTCTAGTTTCTAGTAGTAAGAGTCTCTGAGCTAAGCCGCGGACAGACAGAAGGACTACGGAACCCTACAAATGTACTTTCTTACAAGATAATATTTGTGTACATATCTTTCCATGGTTCGTAACTTTTGATGCGCTGGCCGCATTCAACTCGCACTTGGTCGATTTTCATTATTAAGGATAATTAGTACAACGCTTGACCTCAATGTCTCTTAGCTGGCGTTTCACGGAACCCACAGTACTGATGATATGGGGTGCTCGTATTCTAATCTCGAGACTTCATGGCTAAAAACATACAACACGTGCTTGTAATGGATTCATCTTGTCAACCCTGCCCGGGCGGGCGGGCGCGGCGGCGGCAAGATATACGAGGATCTGTCGAATGTCTGAGTGCGTACAACCGAGCTCGGCGCGACGCACGACACGACGCCAGTAGCCATTCTGTACAACAAACTCTTTGAAACGCTGCGATCCTGGTACTTGAGGAGAGAAACCTACGAAGCGGCTGCTTGAGTGCTTCCCGGTCGGTTTGTGCAAGGCGCAGAGCGGCATAGCTCGGCTAGCAATTTGATCGCGATCCTCTCGCTCTCAGTTGAGAAGATAGAAAGAGAAAAATAATGCGCTGTCAAGTGTTTGTAGGGCTGGGGCGCTTTTTATGTTACGATATACTCTTTTGTATGGTATTGATGTAGGTTTGAACTAGTGGTTATATTGTCTTAGGTTTGAAGCATCATAAATAAGGTAACTTGTACCACAACAAATTAATTGATGATTGTCATTGAAAGGATAGAAGTTGGGTTGAGTTAAAATTAGTTGGTGGGTTGGATATATCACAACAAAACACACACACACTTGTGAGAGTGACTTTCAATCGCAGTCGCAAATAGTCGCAATCATACAATACAATTGATGTGGGGAGAATAAAGCACAAGCACAGCCCAACGCGTAGTTTTCATTTTGAGTTACTGCCTCTAGTTTTTCCAGGGAGATTTAGCGTGGTTTAGTTAAAAGAAAATCATTTGTCAACAACAATCTATACACGTCCTCGCAACGTCCTCGTATGAAACTCTAATTTCATTGTTCAGATGTCATATTCAAGCATGAAATGTTGATCAGGTTTTTTATCTTTCATAATAAACAAGCGCTAATAATATATATCGTATATTATATGTAAAGAATAGATTATAGTTGGATTATAGACTCAAAAAAGGAACCTAAGGTGGACTTTAAAAACACTAAGTAGTTGTTGGTTTTTATTATTTCCTAGTACCGAGGTAACATTTCGCACTCATCCAGTCCTATTGCGAATTCCATTGAAACTATTTTCGCAAACCAGCAAAAACATCTTTGTTGTTATGATCGCCTGGTAAGTGTAACAAAATAAAGCGACGAGACTGGGAGAATTTTAGTGGCGATTTTCACGTACGTTTCGTGTTCGTGACCGGTGCGATGTTCGCTGGCTCCGGTAGTGCAATGAGGGTGATATGGAGAACTCTTTGTTAATCCTAACACCCTAGTACCATTCCATCTATCACCCCAAGCAGCGGATATGCCGTGATCGAGATGCGGGATGCTGTTCAGTGGACCACTGGCAACCGCCAACCGCTCTTGATCATATGTAATCCTAGTATTCGTATCAAAACTGAAAGCAACTCGTCCGCTTCAATACAAACCACCGTGCAAGCAGCGAGGTTGGAAGCAAGCAACTCCTACCACAATCAATACGCTCAAGAACAAACGCTTGCTTGCAGCTAGCTACATGGCAAGTCTACCATAAAAAGCTCTCTAGGTTTCTGGTAGCTTAGTCATTGTAACACACAATAACTGTTCCGTTTCGTTACCGAAATGTCCGCCACTGCCTTCATTCATATATTTGAAAAAATCTGATTTGAATGATGGATAAACTTAATAATTAAATGAAATAAATTATTATAAAATATAGATAATCCACTGTAAATAATTTAAATCTCTGTGGGCTAATCCTAAAATCTTTCACGTTTTGAAGTGGTTGAAAAAATTTCTTACATTCATGACTGCCATCTTCACTTTTTTCGTTCTTGTATCTGAAAACATGCAGAACGTAAATACTATCGTACATCAAAGAGAGGGTGTTCAGATCTTATAAGATAACTTTGAATTGGACATTGAAGTGTAAAATTGATTATATTTTTTTATGATTCTTTCGGGTTACGGAATCGCAACCACGAAAAGTTTAGTGTTACCATGCATGTGCAAGTACCTGTTTTCAATATAGAGGTACATAAAATATGTATGCAGACTATTTAACTACCTTGGGTGTGAAGTAAGTTTTCTTGTAGAGGTAAGTAGAGGGAGAGTAGAAAAGAAAAGAATTCTCATCACGATATTTTACTTTTTAGGTACACAAAAACATCATATTTCGACCCTATTTACAATAGAGGTGATAGAGGTAAGGTATTCAACCTATCCGTGATTCTGTGATATCGTGCACGTTTGTCGATCCGAAGTAACGTTCTTGATTTTATGTATTCCTAGTACTCGTAGCAAAACGGAAAGCAGATCGTTCCATTTCGTTACGGCCGGCCGGGGCAGCCAAACTAAAATGTGATTTTTGCCTTTGATTTATGTTTTTTTTTCTTCTGAAACATGCTTGGAAATTTGAGCATTATTTTGATAACCTTTTTCGAGATACATAAATCGAAATTTCTGTACTGGCCAAATAAATACATACGAGCAGCGGCCGGCAAAAATTGTATGAAAATCCATTTCTGTCGTGGATAAATACTATGTAAACTCATTTATGTAGTGTAATTTAAAAATGGAACGATCTTTTACTCCGAAACATGGCAACCAGGTAGATAACTAATCCAAGGTTTCATTTAAATTTCGAACGGGCTTGAAATATACATATAAAGCTGTTTATCGAAAAACAACAACAAATGAAGCATTTTGGTACGCGAAAAATTATTGCTGTTCGTTATTTGTCGTTGATTATGAAAAGTTATTGTATTTGACTAAATGAGTTCAAGGGAAGACAATGAATCAGATTAACTTACTTTAACGCCACCTGGAATTAAAGAGGCGGCGAGAGCCATATTAAAAAGCTGGTTGCCGTCAAAATCGAAATAATAATATTTTTCAAATAAAAAGTTATGCCTAGATACTACTTAGTTTTGATTTCCGCGCATTATTTGAGAAAAGTACCATCAAGCCTCACAACTAGGCATTGGTGGACTTACGTACGAGTATGTGTGCCTCGTCTTCGACTCGGCCCACATTCACACGTTCGTACGTACCGGTCCGGTCCGGTACCGGTCCCAAGATACTTGCTTTCAGTGGCTCCCCAAGGAGGATGGGCCCGGTACACGTTCCCAGAACGTGGTCGCTATTAGAGAACTCTTTATAATCGGTTATCCATTCTGCGAGTTATATGACCTGTCCATTGCCACTTTAGCTGACTCGTCGAGCTGTGTAAGTGACTGCAGTATAGAAAGGAGTGTTGCAAAAAATTAATTATACTAGTCCTATCTTGGCGTAATGTATTGCTTTTCGGGCAATTGGACAGCTGCCGTTCGGGAAGATTTTAACTTTATACTCGTGTATAAAAACGCCTTTTTCGACACCCAAAGAGATCATGGGCTGACGCTATTCTGAAGTCGATACCAGATGGGCTCTGAATTATAAAGAAACTTCACAACACCAACTGTACGTGTAATATTAAAATATACCAAGTTCATATCCTCGGAGTAGTTAATTAGGATCCAGGTTTCCTGCGGCTGCGGAGTCTTGCAGGGCGCTAGCGGAGCGTTATCGCTAATTAGTCACGTTTGACGTTAGGTGCCGGGGATTTTTAATTAAACGCTTAATGACGGCCCAAAGGGATTTCGGTGGATCATTCCTTTTTCCTAATAAACGTAGACGTATACATTTTATGCTTCCCCAGTGGATCTGGCTATACCGAGTCTCCTTGCTTTTCCGTGGCTAGCAAAGAGAAGTTTAGCCACTTCGACCACCCCCAGTGGCTTTATGAAATCGTTAGAAATAGTGAACGCAGTCCCATGTTCGATATCAGTGGCATACTTTCTGGAACGTTTTTAGCCATATAGCTCAACCTACTGAGGTCTGCTACCTCAACCGGAACACAACAGTGCTATTAACACCGCTGTTTAGCGGCAGACTTAGTTGTTAGCTAGCCAGACGGACATAGAAAATACCACAAACCAAACCTAGTAACAGTGGGGGTCACTGGGACCTCCGGATTGTGAATCCAACAAATAACCAGTAGGCCACGAAGACGGTTAAAAAGAGCGGTCCTACAAAGAGTGTATGGGCCATAGTTCACCACGCGGGCCCAGTGCGGATTGGAGACTTCACATACATTGAATTTCTTCTTAGGAATTGTTTGTTTATTGTTTATTGCACATAATAATAATTACACAGTCAATTATAACTAAAATTGAACAATTAGAGTGGCCTATCCCTAACAAGAGATTTCTCCCGGCATTCACACTTGAGCTTTCAAAAAATAAATATACTGTAAGTAGACCTACATACATGTACATAAACAAAACAAAAAAGTATATATAAGAGAAGAAGATAATATAGAAAAAAAGGAATGTGCAGGTTTTTCTTCGAGATGTTTTCCTTCACCGAAAAGCCAATGGTAATACGCAGAATATTTTCGAACAAATCAGAAGAATAGTGATGTACAGTGACGATCAACTGGAACTAAAGTCTGGAAACATTCTGGAATGTAGTAATCATTCACCTATTAACATATTATGTCAATATAATCACCGAGGTATCTCAAATATAATACATTCGTTTCGTATTTTATTCAGCAAGCTTGCAGCAAGCAGTCCAAAGAGTAGTTAGTTAGTAACAAGCAGTCGTTCACAGTTATTCGCCTTGTGAATACGCGCTCGCTCTGCTGTATCATTTTCGATTTCAATTCATCACAAAGTACTAGGAGAGCATGTTTCAGTGGCGTTCGTTTTTACGATTCAAATTATCATGAATTTGACGTTGTGCGAATCGATCGATCAATGCCAAGTCACATAGGTGTTTTCTAGAAATTTTTGATATTGAAGGTTTGCAAACTAGCCCTTGGAATAGATTCCCGACATCGAGTCGAATGCCTTTACATATTTATTATTCAGGAATATTCAAACTGGTGCACTACGTTAACATTAAATGAAAATTACGATCACAGCGTTTGATCATAGGTTCGATTCTTTACCATCATGGCCATGCTTACCAGTTTGAGGTCATCAGGCGGGAAAGCGCAGCTGCCCCGCGCCCTTGTCATCGAAAACCTTATTTTATATTACAGTTTATACGAGTACATCTCACTGAGACCTTATGACAACAAATATATGTTAGGAATAAACTAGAACCTTGTCATGAACACGTGTATTTCTATTCAGGTTAACACAATAATACCATGTTAAATACATCACCGAGCATCTCCAACGTTAATTGCTGTTCAATCAGACTTAACATTTCAAGTAAATACGATGTGAAACCCTAAGAATACTATATTTTAGCTGGAGTTCGAAGGCCGGCCCGAAACGGCTATCCCATCGTACCAGACGCTAATGTCACACACCCGCTTGACAGTTGACGTTTTACACTGCGTTTTGAAACTCCTCACAGTCGGCCGTCCTGTTGTCGGAATGACCCTATTCCGTTCCGGCCATTCGAACTTTATGTATGCCCTCATACATGCTATTTTTACACAATACTAGCAATTCTAAATAACATATAAATATAAAAAATATTAATGTAGACAAAATAATTAATTTCAACATAACATCGTAACGTTATATACGGTATGTATGAATCTTAACACATTAAACAATATCTCATCACATTTTCGATACGGTACGATTTTAATTAATCCTGGAATAACGTTTTCAGCACTGTGTCAGGCTGCAATTGAAGACCTTTGTTTTGATATACTCTGTGAGCTGGCCTGTTGCTTGCTGGACAGAGCACTAACTATTTTAATTACGTCCTGGCTGGCCTCTACGTTTTATCCAAGGACCTGTAAAACCATGTAGAAGAAAACATTAAATTTTTTAAAGTAAATTATCAACATAATGTTTGTACAACTTGTACTTTTTACTACTTAAAAAATACAGTGTAGCTGGATATTTTCCAATAAATCCAATTTTTCCATAAATCATGGTAAAATGAATAGAAGATCAATCACTGATACGATTAAGGTATTCCTTTCACATATACATACATATGTATAACGTGGTTACCTTTTCGCTTCCTGGTATACCTACCATGCAGGTACGTATGAATGTACATTGAATTGTAAAGGGTAAACACCACCTTCGTTTGATTGCGTTCTAGGGTAAGAACTAAGTCTATGATGCAAACGCTTGCTGGGTAAGATCCACTTGTGCTTCGGCGTCCCTTACACAATCCACAAGTATTCGTATAGTTCATTAGAAGTTGGGTAAGAACCGCTTGTGCTCCGGTATCCCTTTCACAAGTAGTGAGAACCGCTTGCACTACGTAATCCTTTTCAGCATCCATAGATGTTCATGTATTTAGCAAATCAGGAGTTGGGTGAGATCCGCTTGTGCTTCGGCATACCTTTCACAAGTAGTGAGCACCGCTTGCACTTCGGCATACCGTTCACCATCCATAGATATTCATGTATTTAGTTAATTAGGAGTTGGGTGAGATCCGCTTGTGCTTCGGCATACCTTTCACAAGTAGTGAGCACCGCTTGCACTTCGGCATACCTTTCACCATCCATAGATATTCATGTATTTAGTTAATTAGGAGTTGGGGTGAGATCCGCTTGTGCTTCGGCATACCTTTCACGAGTAGTGAGCACCGCTTGCACTTCGGCATAACTTTCACGATTCATAAATATTCATGTATTTAGTCAATTAGGAGTTGGGTGAGATCCGCTTGCGCTTCGGCATACCTTTCACAAGTAGTGAGCACCGCTTGCACTTCGGCATACCTTTCACCATTGATAGATCTAAAATCATAAACTTTATTGTTGACATCTTAAGCACATATATTACGATAAATAATGTCTAGAGTCAGTACCCTATATTTATCTCGTTGAGCTGTACAATTGTATAGAGCCCTTTTATTAAATACATTCATATTAAGTACACACATTAAATATGTACCATTTGCGATTAACTTAATTTGTTGTTGAAATACTCAGTAATAATATTTCATCATCAATAATTAATTTAATTCACTTTCAAATGACACGTTTCGCAAACGTACGGAACCCTGGCCTGGACTTGTACACTTTTAATTTAAAAGAGCATAATCAAATAGCTGTGATTTCACTACCATTCTTCTGTATTTTGGTCTATTTTATTTGTACAAAACATTACAACGCACTACGTAGGCAAGACAACTTTAAACCAACAAAAATGCCATCAATAAGATAACATTTGACGCTTTCACTCAGCACCAACCAAATTTTTATTTTATTTTAACAAAATATAAACAAAATTGTAATTCTAGTATTTTTCTGTAACTTTAGGTTTATTTATTTTTGATCTTTAAATAGTGTACAAGTGTAGGCCGTTTTCGAAACATCTCTTTTACTTCACTGGAGAGCTATCATTTTACTTGGAAAGTGCATTGTAGAATGTCCTGATAAAGTACTGTCGATCTCATCATCAACAGTCAATCCATACGTGTAGAAAGATCAACTAAGAAAACCTTCGACACCCAAAATGGCATTCCACCTGAACTTCCTCTTTCTTTGATCTTATCATTCCCCAGCTTTCAGCCTTTGGAAGACCGTGTAGGAATATATCAATACAATGTCAAAAATGTTGCAGTTCTGTCATTGGGAGGACCATGCAAAAGCAAGATAGCGCCCACCTCTATAATTTATGGGTAAATTGCTATTAGTTTTTATTGATACTTAATCGACTTGAAAATAGATCGGTTTTGTAATTCAGTAATCATCACTGGAACATAACTACTTTATGTCCCTGCCTTCTGATGAGGATTCACCGGATTCCATTCCGGTTTGACTATTAATTTGCTTGTACCTCTGTCAAAACGGGTAGAGCACTCCTAGCTAGCTCGCACCAAAGAGTCTAGCTCTTAAATGTATTAGATCAGTTCTAATCGTCGTCGTTTGAGTGCCCCCCTCTGTTTTGGTAACTGGGAACTTCAAATTACGTCAAGAAACACGCAGAGAACTATCGGAACATTCAACTTTAAATCGTCATCTACATCAGGAGCCACTGACTACCACTCTCCCGCGTCTGTTACGATAGCGGCCTCGTGTGAACATAGAACCATACTCCGCTCAGGGTCATATATCAGGGTCAGGATAAGATATTCTTATTATCGAATGACCTCCAGATCGTGGCTGATATCACGAAACCTCCTATGCTTTTAGTCATATCAAGAGAATATCATACTTTCAGCAGCAACGAAGGAAAATCTGACCCTATAGGTCAGCCAAAGCTTGAACCTACTCTTTGTCTCTATTCTTTATTTTACATGTTAATTTTCTGGAACGCTCTTTATTTTATATCTGTCTGCCTTCTTATCTGACTGTTTTCAACATAGCGAATGACAATCATATCGAATTAAGTGGTATTGTATTGATGGTTAAGAAATTGAATATCTCATTCATAAATAGAGATAGGAATGAATGAAACACAACCTCTATGAAGTGTCAATATCGTGCAGCGGCTTCAAATCCAAAATGATGACACTTCACATTCATGATGTCTCATTAGGTCTCATTGATTTGCGCCACATAGGGGAATGGCAACAAAGATTGCGGGTACAGTATTTTATTATATCACGCCTTTGTTCAAACTATACGAATATTTAAATGTTAATTCCACTGGGCACTGTCCATGGTATACTTAATTGGATAATCAGCAGTCAGTACAATATAATCAATTTTTAAGGTTATTCTAGGAACTCTAGTCATGTTCCAGAAGCTATACTCTTTAACATCGCAAAACATATTTTGCGTCGGCCAGACTTGAAATACTTAATATGTGCATTGTGCAGTCAATCCCTTTAGTGCATCAGGCGTTTTCCTTTAGGTAGATTAACACATACCATAGCAATTTTTCCCATACCTTACACCTTATATATCCGTGATGGCGGCTTCCTAACTTTCCAATTGCTTGCTGTAGCTTGCTTTCCAATTTCAAAATTATAGGCAAAATATAATAGCATGGCATCCTTTGTATATTTTGTAGAAAGAATATGAAAATGTATGTACATTTGTTGCATATGAGTAATTGCCTACATAAGTAAGCTATATACATTCTAGAAGAGAGAGAGAGGTCTAATTCAAGTTATCTTTAACTTAAAAAGGAGTAATTCAAAAATTGTATCTTAATTTTTGTTCAGATGATGCAATAAATATTTTTCCATATATATATATTTTTAAATGCTCAAAACACAAGTATGTATAAAACCCGCATCTGAGATAATATAAAACCATCATTCGCAATTATATTCCTTTTGGTACCAAATATGTACTTTGATTTCTCTAAGGGGCTTCTGCTCAACAAACATCCCGTTACCATTGGTATATTGTTACACTTACACATATACACTTCTTTTACGCATACACTTAACATACTTTGCATATTAAAGGGCTTATCTGAAATGCCATAGCAGATGCTGAGATTAGTCCTTTTGACGCCACATTACAACACAATGCCTATATACATATATTTTTTTTAATTGTACGCAATTTATGTGTCAATTGTATTTTTGTATTGTGTTGTGTATGTCTTAGTTAAATAAATATCTTCCTGTTTCTGTTCTAAAAGATAATAACATATCAATACATTTCAATTATAATTATGGAATCATTTCCAAACCAAATTTGTTACAAAACCAGTTCATTTTAGCTCAGCTTCAGTTCAGCTGCAAAACCCATGTCTTTTCCAGAGGTAATGGGATAATATACCAGATGGGTGATAAGAATGAGTTACCATTTCACCCAGATAAATAAATAATTAACTTCCGTAGAGAACCAACGTTTAACAATCCATACAAAGTCAGATATAATAATTTCTTCAATGGATTCATAAATCAATAATAAATTTTTGAGTTATCAATAAAATAAAATGATTTGGCAAGTCAGATCCCTTCAAAGTTATTAGTAAATGTTCGGCTATTACTCACTATAGAAGACATTACTTATATATGGGCAAACATTTGTTGTGAATTATTACTGATTCATCAATGGAATAAAATCCACAAACAAAGGGTAGCGTTGCATAGATTAGCTAATGCAGATGAAAACAATTAATCAAATGTTGATTCATGAAAAACATTAACTCTTAATCAGGTTTTCAAATTCTAAAGTAAAACTTCATATTCATAAATGATGTTAAGGAATGTATCAGGAGAATAGAGAACAAATATAAATTAGTAAAGGTTAAAATTCAATTCAAATTAGAACCAATAGAGTCAAAGCTGTGGGATCAAAATCACACACAACAAATCACAAATAATTTAAAATTTCAAGTGTTATTAGTATTATTACCATCACAAACCAATTTCTCATCATCTATCCACAACATCTGCATCAATATGTTTACAATGTATATCTAATATTTAGATGTTCAAAATTACAAAGCATACAACCTTGTCCGGACAGTGAAAGTGCAAACATCAAACCAAACTTAGTTTAGTTAAGCTTAGATTTAGTCATATTGTTAATAAAATTCTATTGTATGTGAGGATATATTAAAACCTCTATTTAGATTAATCAATTTTCTTAATTCTTAACATCATTTTTTTTTCTTATTTTATTTACCTTAAAATATTTTTTACCAATTTTTTTTTATATATTTACCAAAATTGAGAAACACAAACTTTAGCACTGATATGAACTGAGTGAACCCTTTGAAGCAAAAATATTATTACTCAGAGTAATAATTGAAATAATAATCAGATATATTTAAGTGATAGTAGTGAGTTTCCATTTCTTTCAGTCATCCAAAGAGGAACTTGTAGGTTTATATATTTATATAAAAATATTTAATGATCTTACCAATTTCAGAACAGTGCCCATAAATTTTATGTCATGTTTAATAATATTGAACTCTGAACCTTTATTTATTCAATAACTTTGACCCCAATTAAATTATCAAGTAGTCAAATGATTATTCAATTTTATAGTACAAGTTCATTGTAAGACATTATAAAACTTGTAAGATTACAGCACATTTTGTGATATCCATGGTGTAAAAAATGTTTACATTATTGTTTATCAATGTTAGATTTACAGGTGAATATATATATTATTATTTTTTAGTTCATCAGGTATAGCGTTAAATATTTTAATACACATTGGATAGCTATTTTTCGAGATATTTACAGCAGTTTTAGGTTGTAAAATGGCCAATTCATGTGTCTGATACTTCTGGTTTGTTTGTAACTAGCTCTAATAAACACATGGCCATATATGTAATTGGACAGAATTAGCTTCTTCGAATATATGCAGCAATGGAATATCTTTAACTTCTTGAGATAGGGCTTGCATTAACCTATGAGAGATATATGAATTTCTTGAACATATCTTTTTTTTGTGTGTGTGTGTGCTATGAACGTTCGATCAACATATTATAAAACTTAATAAGTACTGCTACCCCATAGCATGAGACAGTACCTGAGCACAGACACTATATACCCGCTGATATGCTGTGTTATAAGTTCATAGTTAAGCCAACATAGGAAATAGTATTCAAAGTATGACTTATGTTCGTATTTATACACCCAGCAAGTGTCCACAAGTTGATCGGAGGAAATATTTGCACTTTTCATTTATAACAGGTGGTATTTATCAATGTAGTACACTTGACACTTGATGAAGGGACACTGATGTAGTGTTTCTTTTAAAGGAAATACAGTGGTTATGTTTAAAAACATCATATACATGGCACCAGCTATTTACAATGAGGTTCCGAGATGTACTCGTATAAAACAGCACATTCTTTAAAACTAACTCAAAACTTTTAGTTGAGAAATGTTATAACAATCTGCACGACTATTTAAAACAATCATTTTGAATTTTGATCTTTGGACAATATAATTTTGACATTCGATAAAGTAATATGTAGGATTAACTGTTTGATAAGCTAGTAATTAAAATTACTTTACCATATTGTGTTACTTTATAGTTATATTATAATATATGTAAGTTTTATATACACATTTAAATGTGTGATACAAGTATGTAGGATTATTCATGTTCATCAATGTTTTAATGAATATTTGTATACCCACTTGGGTTGATTGTTGCGGAGTGATGTTGTACCGTCATCGAATGTACATATCTATTATCACAAATAAAGAGAGTGATTGATTGATGCACCACTAGAGACAAACTTTGTTCACTTCAAAGAACATATTATACACATTTTCTTTCTCGAATTATTCTGTTCTACTGGGAAATCTAAGTTATCAAACACAATGTTACTGAGATTACTCAGGGTTAAGGTGTGTATAATTGGAAAGTTCATACACAGACATTTATAAATTTCTTTGAAGCCTGAATTATTTATAATAAAACTGCCAGATATCCTTTTGAAGCTTCAACTGAAGTCTAATACACACTTGTACAGGGACTAGGGACTCAATGCATCTTATTTTCTTTTGGGTCTCGATTCTGGGTAACTTTATATTGGGTACTCTTTCCTTAGCATATAATTAAGGTGCACTTAAGGAAAATAACTAAAACTTAACCAATTAAGTATTACTTATCATCAGTAACGATTTCTTGTTGTGGCATATTCATAACTAGACCGTATTGAGGAAATTCATTTTCCAGGACGCGATACAGTGCGTCAAAATCACAAACTACGAAAATGTATACGATCCTTGCTAAGTTACTTGTGTTTGTACATTGAGTTGATAGAATATAATGGTAAAGTATACATACCAATGGGCGTGAAGCTATCCACTTCGGATCTGTTAGGAATAAACTAGAACCTTGTCATGAACACGTGTATTTCTATTCAGGTTAACACAATAATACCATGTTAAATACATCACCGAGCATCTCCAACGTTAATTGCTGTTCAATCAGACTTAACATTTCAAGTAAATACGATGTGAAACCCTAAGAATACTATATTTTAGCTGGAGTTCGAAGGCCGGCCCGAAACGGCTATCCCATCGTACCAGACGCTAATGTCACACACCCGCTTGACAGTTGACGTTTTACACTGCGTTTTGAAACTCCTCACATATAGTAAGTACTCTGTGCTGAGACGGACTGGCACTGGGCCCCCGTTACGTTATAAATATAGAGTGCAATGTGGTGCGAGTCCGTCTTGAACGAACTACGAATCAAACAGGCACAACAAGATTGTTTGTTTGTTTGAGTACTCTTTATAAATTTACATCTTAACTTAAATAATTAAAAACATACAAATAAAGATAATTTATGTCTAAGTCAAAAAAAACATAAATTTATATTTAAAAAAATATGTGATACATATATCCGATGTATCTCGAATTTATCACAAAGTTTAACTTTTGTTTATTTGATTTCAAATTTTTGATATTCATCCCAACCAGAAAATTCCACCTGTGATCGATCCCACGGCACACATTTGCACAATATTCTTCCTCTCTCATACAAAAATCAACTGAACTCGCCTGGCGTGTTCGGGGGCACAGTTGCGTCACAAATTACTAGGAACACATAAACCTTAAGAGCATCCATCCCATTTGTAATAGTCTCCCGCCGAGGCAGGCGCCCGAGAGACGTGTTTCGCCGTCGTCTGTGTCGTCGTGCGCACGGATACGTAATTTTCGACTCCTTGGTGTCACCGAGCACTAGGATAGCAGGGTTTATAAGTGGCTTACGATACGTGCAAATACGTCGCTCAAAAACCAAACCGAATAAAAAAATGCACTAAATATTTGAGAAATATGTCACCCGACGGGTGTTTTTAATATCATGAAATTGTCACGAAAATTTCACACAGCGTGAGACACGCTAGCCCACGATCTAGTTTTGCATTGCATTGTAGTTGTGTACAATGGACGACAAACCCGCGGATCTCGCCCCGTTCGTGTGCGTATTCCGCGCATTACAATATGTACTAAGTGTAAAACAAAATAATAACAAGGGTCTGTGTGTGTGTAATTATTATACCATTAATTGAGCCTTTACTCTCTATTCTAAATATCATTCATTGTGTTGGCTTCTGTTGGCCTGTATGTTGACTGGCCGCTGTATGTTACTAATACTTAATAAAAATTAATGTGAGAGGTCTTTATAAGAGCAAAAGAAGTAAAAACGGAACGGAACGGAATTTTTGACGGTCCTCTTTCCCCTGTATGTTTGAAAGCGCCTCACGCAAAACTACTAAGAACACCACATTGGATGCAGTTTCTAGAGTTGTATTGCTGGATGTCAAGCTAAGTCTAAAAGTATGGTGCAAGTTTCATCTTGATACGCCGTAGCATTATTTCTCTAGCACTCGTGCAAAGAAAGGCCGAACGGTTGGACGGTTGAAGACGCGCCACCAATAGACGGGTGGTTGAAACGTAACAATCTCTACCAGGGCAACATGAATTCATGGAACATTCATACGATAACTACGCGGTGTACTAACTAGTAAGTTAGCTCGCCATTGACGATTGTTAAGAAAAAGGATAAATATAGTTTTCTTGCTTGTGTATTGAGATCCCGCTCGCACATGCACGTACAACTCCTTGCTATGTGTTCCTAGTGGCAAAGCGACGCAACAATTTCGAAAACCACGTAACTGCAATGCGAGTGAATAAGAATGGAAAATTGTCTCTTGCCAGCTAGATAGATAAAAAATCCTAATCTTATATATAGCACAGCTTATAGTTATTAAACCACTGCTATTTCTGTAACATAACTCTACCTCGTAGTTCGTCACAACAACGATGCTCGGGGCTTTCTGTGCGGGGATTTATACCATAAGTTTGTTTAGTTTGCGGGTTGGTGATCGCTTAGTGATCCCAGTACGAGGTAGATCAAAAATCCATATACGAAGCTCATACTTAATAAATCACTAGTACGATCTGGCCTTATATATTTCAGTGTGGTATGGAATCCCCATTATGATGACGTTAGGATACTCGAGAGCGTTCAAAAAAATTCTTTTGGTAAATGTTTCTCTGGAAGTTGTTCACTGGTGTGCTGGACTGTCCTCTGCTGCTGGACAAAGTTAAGTTTCATATACCAGCCAAGTTACCATGTCCTGGTAAACACATCTTATTCAGGGAAACCACTGCAAGGACAAATCTTGGTCACCACTCACCACTAAACAGACTTGTGCGTCAGTATAATCAATTAACCAAAACTATAGATATTAAATATTTTCTATAACAGTAAATTTAAATGCAAAAATTAATTTCTTGTAAACTGTACTTATTCTTTTTTTATAATACCGTTCTTTTAATTTCATAAAGTTCTTAACAGCATGTCGTTGTTGCCTGTAAGTAGTAGCATTTAGTTACACCTACACTATTAAATTTGTGTCTTAATACTCATGTTAATGTACGTAGGTGACCTTGTTAAATAAAATAGATGTGGCCTGCCCATTTTCTGATTTTTACTGCCAGTACTGCCACAGCTACCACTATTGGATATGAGCTGTTCTCACCGCCACAGCATGCTATCCCATGATGAGTTGATCAACACAACACGCTTACTCGGCACTAGCAGACAGATAACTAGATTTGATTTCTTTTTCACTGAATAAAATGTCACTAACACATTGTATATGTTCTGATGCTGCTGCTGATACACTGTCTCTATCAGAATATTTCCAATACAACACAACAATGTCCTAAATTGATGAAAAATAAATAAAGAGCCCTATGTACTGTACTTAATTAATTAAGAAAGTCATCAGAGTAAAATAATTAATTTTATTATTATTATTTATTAGTAAAATATATTATTTTGTAGTTGGTCAATGCAGTGTGCAACAATTACAATTTAACATTCTTTTCATATCAAGTCCTAGTACAAAATAGTTAAAAGTCAAATCTACGGACAACTTTGTCGATTTGTGTAGTCCTGGTACTTTTGGGCTCCAAGAGCGACAACGACAAGACAAAACGTGGGTAAAACTTGTTGTGGGTGTGCTATTTGTAGACGTGGCGTTAAACATAGTTATTTGCGCCATCTGTGTATTATCTGAAATAGCAGCCTCTTACTTGCATTTATCAAAGGCTACATTCGCTGCTTTAGCTTCGCTCAACGAAGAATCCTACTTTCAACGTTGAATCGCTTTTAGTTGTGGATTTTGTAAACACTTACTAAAACCACAACTAATTCTTCTACGAGTGAAGTGTACGAAATATCTGTGTTTATATCTCCTATTCGTTTTATATATTGCAGATATATTAAATTTATAAACGTGAATAGACAAGCCTCCAGCGTAATAAAGCAATAATAAAGCGATAATATTCTACTTCACTACGTCATACATTATCTCAAATTATCTGCTAGAATCGGACCATTCCTACGAGTGCATAGCTACACTCAATTATAAATACATACATGATTTTTACTTTATTAGTATAAGGGGGCGTCCATAAATTACGTGAGATGATTAAGGGGGGGAGGGGGTCGAGTCAAATATCATCTAATCTCACGTTGGGGAGAGGGGGGGTCTCGACAAATATCACGCAATTTTTTTTCTGATTATAACTAGACATGTGTGATGTTTAGTTTTTAAATGTCTATTCAAATTACCGACGTTACCACCGGTAATAACAAGGATATTTGAACAATATGTATATTTCGCCTTTTTTGGATCCACTTCTAAAAAGTGGTTCCAAACAGCACTTCTTTTCCGTGAAGACATTTCTGTCTCACCAAAGTATTTTTATCAATAAAGTAACACTACACTAAGTTAATATTAATAAACCCACATTCTGAAAAATCTCACGTGAGATTGGGGGACGGGGGAGGGGGTTAAATAAAACCTCACGACATCTCACCAAGGGGGGAGGAAGGGACAGAAAATTTAAAAAAACACCTCACGTAATTAATGGACGCCCCCTAAATAGTGCACCGAATTGATTTGATTTCCGATTCACAACGAACATCATACAAAATTTTTTAGTATTACTTCCAGCAAGTCCATGAACTCCTGGCACATGCTTGGGCTAATGACGCAACAATGACACCGAATCGACCATCTCGGTGGCTATTCCTGAAATTTATGGATTGATTACTTTTCAAAAGTAAATCCAACGCGGTTTCATAGATAACACATATTAGTGTTACACGTCTTACTGGTACCATTTTTTTAAATATTCAACATCACAAGTATGTATTCGAAACTCAAAGTAAGAGAGAGTAATTTAACAATGAAGTCATATCGAACAAATAAGATTGCTACTTCCAAGCTTACACGAAGAGCAAGATTCTTTTACAGAAGATAAAAACTAACATTTAAAGGAAATATCGATAACACATACATATAATATTGAAAATAGCACTAAAAGTCAACAATGCCAGACGTGTAGCTTATCGACAAGTGTCGATGATCGATAAAAAATTCAAACAAAAAAATCATTGATCCAAAATCATGGTTAATGTGTTCATCAACTTCGTAGGGCAACATGAAGAATAAGAAGTTCGAATCGATCAATAAAAGGCAGCCACGAACTGATAACAAAATTTTCGGGCAAATGATTTTATAAAATTCTGCCTTAAGCCAAATATATAGCGGTCATAATGCTCTGCAACAAAGTTTATGACGCAAGAAAGGAGGCGTGCAGCACTCACGCGCAAGTAAATAAACACTGATGGAGGTTTGCCGCGTTTGGCTACCAGTCATCTTATGTCAGCCTGGTACCACGCGCACATTTCGCGCAAGAGCGTGCCGGTGCGCGCGCAGGAAACTCGCGTAGGATGCGCGGGCGCACGTCTGAAGTAGACACAAGAAGGTCATAAGTCTAAGGGTTTCAAATTCAAATATGTGTCTTAAACTTATCGAACTGTAGGTTGAATACTCGTTGAAGCTGGTGTAAGCAGCGCGGCGCGGCGCGCGCACTGCTTGGGTGTTTGCGCAGCACGCGGGCATTTTCTCGGCGCGTGCGCAGCGATATAAGAACGCGCGCTCAGTTCTTCATGTAAGTTGTTAAGTGTTAGGCCATCCACTACTCTGCTTATTTTTGCTGAATCTTTCTTGTTCGGGAGGTTGGAAGTAATCAAACCTGCGTGTTACTTATTGTACTTAGGTATAAACGTGGTTCAAAAGGAATATCAGTTGGTAATTCTTCGACAAGTCATTATTTATTAAGGGAGTTACTTACGGTTGCGTTTCTATACAAAAGTTGGTGCACATTGTGACCAGGTGAATAAATATTAGTTAATTTATTTATTATTCAATGAAACGAATTAATTACGTGTTTAAATCATTTGGCGTACCTAACAAACTAATTAACTAACATTCGTTAAATTTTACGCTGAAAATATTCGGTCATTGATTGACCACGATTATTTTCCATGCTTCTGGCGTAGTATGTACTTTGGTACCTTCACGCACTGACCTAGTATTCTTGAGTTTTTGAGAGCCATTCGTACATCATACAGGCGGATGTCCACATTATCATTTGGTTTTCTAATTTGGCCGATATTTCTTCGATATATGCAGAAATCTAAAACTACTTATCGAAACTGTTCTGCTGAAGTCATATCATGTTGTATGCCTGTAGGCAGGGACGGACTGGCCATACATTGAAAATAGTTCAACTTTATGTGGATATTTTGGCTACCTCACATTTTCTTGCATCTTCTTTCAATGCAGGCGAATGTCTGGGGTCCATCTATAAATAAATGCATAGCTTTTTTCTTGAAGTCCTGGGACCATGGGGCCCAGTCCTATCTTAATCATACCTGACTTTAAAAAATCTAACATTTTGTGAAAAAGCACTTGATGCCCTCTATGCAGATGGCGTGGACCCATAACTGATCTTGGTACCTGGCCCCTGAGGCCCAGTCCTACCCTGCCTGTAGGTATAACACGGGGACTACATTTGGTGAACGGGGTGTGCATTTTTACTCATAGCGTTGTTGTTAAATTGTATGTGCTACGTTCTGAAACAGTCGAGGCGTAAGTTACATACTCGTATCTTTGTATCGCCATCAAATCGCGACGGACGAATGGAGGATGCAGGTGCATGCTAATAAAATCTTATTCGTGCGATCTATTTCGTGACTGCAACATTTTAAACTTGTCTGATTTTAAATTTCAATTTTAATAAAATTGGATATGACAAGAAAATATTTACGCTTATATTATGACATATTTTTAATTAAAACACAATCATAAGAAACTAATTTCAATATTTTGCTTCTAGATTTATTTATTGGTGTAAAATCTACCTTGATCACGTCACAGAGTGAACTTCTGACGTCATAAGTTCACACACTCAGAAATGAACAATCGTAGATTTTGTTATTTCATTACACTGTGAAAGTACTAGTAAGGGCGTGGTCACATAGAGCATTATTTGACGAAATAACTCAAATATTGTTTAAAGTTTCATACATTTTCAACTTTAACGCTAATCCGTGACGCTGTTGTACCGATTCGTATGGAGTGTTTTAAGTTTTGGAAACGCGAGATGCCGCGAGACTATAATCACTTTTGACGGGTTATATTAAGAATTAGGATTTACAGTAAGCGTACAGAAAAATCTTTGTCAACGCAATTAAGAGGGAACAGCAGGTAAAAAATTTCATACAACAAGGCATAGCTGTTTGCTACCCCTAAACCTCCACCATTTGTGACGATTTTTGGACACATGCAAGATCTTACCGAAAACTAAGACCGTTGGTTTTGCTTTTTTCAATATTTTGTCTACAATTAGAATTATGGGCATCTCAAAACTCAAAATTTCAGAAAAAATTTCTTTCAACTTATGGTACTCATTATTTAGAGTAAACGTAACATTTTCAGAAAAAGCAAAACCAACGGGCCTAGATTATTCTTTGATAAAGAGAATAAGATCAAAATGATTGAATTTGGCTAACGTTTCGTTGAGAAAACAGCTATATCCCAAACCCTTAATTTCACGGCAAAACTAGGCAAATACCAAAAAAAGCTTCAACTGTCCTTCTCGCACAGTTCGGTTCGGGAGGCAGGGTACACTATATCACAACTATATACTGTGTATTATATGTATAAAAATAAAGTAAGCATGCATTAGTGATGTCAATAAGCTTTATCGATTTTTTCGACTAATAGTGGTGGGAAAAATATATCGATAGTTACCTCTTTATCGACCTATCATGGTTTTACCTGTTAGTTTTAATGTTTAGACTAATCTAAATAAACAAATATAAAGACAAATAATTCTAAGGAAATTTATATTATCTCTAGAACAGAATATTTTTCCCTGAAATTCTAAAAGTTGTTACGGTAAACATTAAAATGATTTCAAGTTATGTTACGTTTGAATAATTAAATATGATTTATGAATAAGTGACTTATTTTTCAAATATTTTTTAAAATGTTAAAGTTCGAGTCGTACTCGCATACAAAGGGTTCCGTACCACTGTAAAATATCTAAACAGAAAAACACAGAAAAAACATAACATTTATTGCATGGACATACGTTTATTTATAACTTTTATTATTATTATTTATTATTATTGAAAGTTTTGAGAGATAACGAGAAGTTATATTGACAGCAAATCGCTACGGAGGCTATATGACCCGACACTTTACTGAAGATATCCCGGAGATCAGCCAGCAAGAGCTTGAAATGGCTCTTCGACAACTCAAAAACCGGTCAAGTGCAAGTCGGACTCGTGCACCGAGGATTCCGTACAGAATATGAATTAATGACATACTGAAAATCATAAATAATAGGTACGGTAATATGCACCCAACAATGCTCTACCGAAAATGAAATTCTAAGTTAAATTACATGCTACGAAGTTAAGTTTGTAAACATTAAAAAATCAATTTTACTGTGTTACAATTAAAAAATTCAGATTTATTCCTATGGTTGTGCTGTAAAAACATTCTTCTTGCCAAATTTCAAGACATTCGGTCAACGGGAAATACCCTATAGATTTCGGTTCCTTTGAATTTTGTACGGAAATGGTCTAAAATACAGCTATATCTTTTTATTGCGTTGACCTATAAGTTTCATTATTTGACAGATCTAAGGGACAGCAGACTTCAGTATTCGATATCAAAGTGATCCTCTAAGGATTCCTTTTTTCCTTTTGAGGTACTTAAAATATAAAATATAGTATATGAAGATATGAAGCATGACAATAGGAAATACGATAGATTTACCTGATATTTGTTTACTCTGGCCACCTATTTGATTTAATAAGTAATTATTTTTCGTTTTGTAGATAACCTCAACCTTTTCTTATTTCCTTATTTCCATATTAAACAAAATCTGAAATTCAAACAAAACGAAAAAATATAGTACTTGAAAGTATGCCGGTTGCCATTTTTATAGTCCCGTGTTTAACAAGAAACCCTTATAGTCTTGTAGTTTCGCTTTGCCCCTCTATTTTCGGTTTAAATCAGAGACTCGTAGTACTAAAACCTGTAATATATGTATAGTAGTATTTTATTATTATTCATGTCGACAAATAAAAACTTGAAATATTTTTTCCCAGTTATACATCTCATACACTTACAACGGGATTTTTAACTCGTCTATTCCATTGTGTGAAGTGTCGTGAAATTACAGTTTTTAACCGACTTCAAAAAAAGAGGTTATCAATGCGACCTGTATGTATAATATTTCCAGAACTGCCCAGTTTTCATATATGTTAGTCTATACCAGCTTCTAAAGAAGTGTGCCAAATTTCTAAAGTGTATGTATGTTTATCCTTGCATATATCCGGAACTTACCTAGGTATTGTTAAACTTAGGGAAGACCGCAAGTTTCATCAAAATCGGTTCAGTCGGTTTTTGAGACTGGGAATGTTAAGTGTGTATTAGTTAAATGTTTGTTACCTCAGAACGTTTGACAGGGTGAACCGATTTGGATCATCATCATCATCATCAGCCGGGAAACGTCCACTGCTGGACATAGGCCTCCCTCATGGTACGCCACATCGACCGGTCCCGAGCCACCTGCATCCAGCGACTCCCCGCGACTCTAACCAGGTCGTCAGTCCATCTAGTAAGGGGACGGCCTGGTAGACGTTTCCCGGTACGTGGTCGCCACTCGAGAACCTTTACTCCCCAACGGTTATCGGTTCTTCGAGCGATGTGGCCTGCCCATTGCCACTTCAGCTCACTGACTCGTCGAGCTATGTCAGTGACCTTCGTTCGTCTACGGATTTCCTCATTCCGGACCTTATCACGTAGAGAAATTCCGATCATAGCTCGTTCCATTGCTCGCTGAGTGACTTTGAGCTTGTTTATTCGGCCCACAGTAAAAGACCACGTTTCGGTTCCGTATGTCATCACTGGCAACACGCACTGATCAAAGACTTTTGTCTTTAGACGCTGAGGTATTTTGGACGAGAAGATATGCCGTAATTTCCCGAACGCTGCCCAGCCGAGTTGGATTCTTCGGTTGACCTCTTTGTCGAAGTTGGACCTACCTAGTTGAACGATCTGTCCCAGGTATACATACTCGTCTACAACTTCGATTGTAGTGTTCCCAACCACTACCGGCATAGGTGCAACATGGACATTTGACATGATTTTCGTCTTGTCCATGTTCATTTTTAAACCTACCTGTTGGGAAACTCTGTTGAGGTCATTGAGCATTACGTTCAGATCCTCCAAGGACTCTGCCGTTATGACTATGTCATCGGCAAATCGAAGGTGAGTGATGTAGTCGCCGTTGATGTTGATGCCTAGTCCTTTCCAGTTCAGAAGCTTGAAAACATCTTCCAGTGCAGTGGTGAAGAGTTTCGGGGATATAACGTCACCCTGTCTTACACCTTTCTGCACTTGGATCGGTTTCGTGCATTCATCCTGTACTCGGACGGACATTGTGGCTTTATTGTATAAACATTTCAACACTTCGATATAGCGATAGTCAATGTGGCACCTTTGGAGAGACTGAAGCACTTCTTTTGATTTGGATAATTCTTTCTTATTTGAAAGTTGATGCTTTCCGTGTGGTCCCATTTCAATTTGGTCCGGTTCTTAGAATGGAATCCATAAGAAAACGATATACATCTTAAATTTTCCTTAATAAAAGTAGACTTTTAGGGCAGTTGAAGTCGGTTTCTAGTTCTTTTTGAACGCTTTAACTTGTTAGGTCTTAGACTCTAGCAGTTTAGGTACTAAAACACATCTAGGTCACCTAGAGTATCGTTTTCACGCGGTCTCTCGAATGAGAGCATAATATTTTTTAGTCATCTCCCCCATCCCTACTAATATTATAAATGCGAAAGTAACTCTGTCTGTTACGCTTTCCCGCTTAAACCTCTCAATCGATTTTGATGAAATTTGGCACAGACAATTTTTAGACCCTGAGAAAGGACATAGGCTACTTTTTAATGTGAAAAAAGGGTTTTAAGGGTTTGTAATGATGTAGTTCTCACGGGATAAAACCTAAAGTCCACGCGGGCGAAGCCGCGGGAAGAAGCTAGTCTGCTATAATCACCAATCTTGTCTCTTCAGCTCACTTTGATTTGAATTTATGTACAGCGCGACTGGAATCGTATATGAGGAAGCGGAAATGACATCTAAATCAGCGGGTGTTAAAACTCTCTGAGCTCTAGCTACATCAAGACAAATTTATGATTGGGTGGGCTACGATCTTCGCCTAAATAGGCTACTCAAAGAAAAAGATCGGGCAGAGTCATGGATCAAAAGCATCTTAAGAGGCTATGTTGGTAAGACCACGTGGTCGGTTTCAAGGTTGCATTGTTTTGTAGCTGTCCCTCTCCGAGCCCTATCCTACCCGAGCGCGTACGGTGAGACAGCATACATTACGCGATGTTATCCACCCGTTATTTGGATGCCTCGTAGTCCAGGGATCATTTGAAGGATACAGTATATTATGTAACCATTTTTTTAATACAGTATACTAATGAAATTTCAGATGTCGGTGGTTTTTCCAAATTGTTCTAAATTGATTCATACTCTTGTAAATCAGGTTCAAAGTTGGGGCTTTTTACTAACGAAAAATACAATACTTTGACGTCCTGTAACTCTGGAAGTATATATTTAAACGAAAATCTGACTCACCACCGACACAGATATTTGCTTCTAGATTGTGTCTTGAAAATTTCATAGATTTTCATAGCTTAATACTCAAAATATGACTGGACTACGTTTGTATGGGCGCTTTGACAACAGCATACCCTCTTAAGCGTCTGGAGAGAAGAGAAGTAGAAGAAGAAGAGAGAGATGTTTACCGGAACTATCAATAAGAAGTAGTACACTCGAGTACAAAAATATGTATCCACTTTTGATCCATGTCACATTCACCTTTAATTGACATTTCCTCCAACACACTATATAGGAATAAGCAAGAGTCAATGTGACATGGTTCAAAAGTGGATACATATTTTTGTACTCGAGTGTACATGAGAAAAACATGAATACGTGTATATTCTACTCTGAGCCGGAACAAAACCATACGCCAGTATGTACAATATCACACTGAACAGATATCCTGTAGATATATAATGTGTGGCGGAGGTAACATGTGTATAGTATACATACATATAGACATGTAGTAGGTGTATGTTTGTTTGTTCACCGTATCTCCACTCGGCCCGTGTCGCCGTTACTGGCTAGGGTTGCCTGCTTTGAATACCCGTAAACCCGGAGACAGTTCATGGAATTTGAAAGCCTAAACAGGTCGTAGTTTATAACAGGGTAACAGGGTATTGTTTTGTAAAGATATTCTGATTTTTCCTACGAATAATAACGAGTATTTACTAAAGTTGGTTTGAACGTTTTTACATGTTTTGAAGTTGTTTGCTGAAGGTATAACCAGGAATTCGTTGAGGTTTATAAAAAAAAAATTCTTCTATTATTAACTACGTGGTAGAAATTAAAAATTGACATCAAGAACCTATATATACTCAAAGCTCGTGTCAGTAAAACCAGAAAATATTAAAAATCTTTTTTTTTTTAAATTACCATTAATCAGCAATTTATTCAGCAGGCCCCGGGTTCGATTCCCAATGGGTACTCCACCATGTTACCTAAGTCTGCCGCCAAACAGCAGTGTTAATAGCACTGTTGTGTTCTGCTATGACAGGTAGCACAGCCATAGCCTCATTGGGTTACGCTACTGGGTGCGCACGCTTACCATCCAACGGTCTTATCGTCACTTACCATCAGGTGAGATGAAGGCCAAGTGGAAACCCATGAGACATAAAAAAGATATTTGTATATGAGATACATTTAGAATAAATAAAGCAGCTAAAGCGTCGAATGGTTACACATACATGCCCCTCAACTTAGCTCCACGGATTTGTAAGGAAAATACGGATTCCACTTCGTCTAATAAAGCGTGATGTCAACAAAAAAACACATACACGTGTAACTGACACTGACACGCGTATTGACGGCCGAGTGTCTGACCTTTGGTGTACTTTTGTTGTGTATGCCTTGTGTGTAACAAACGAAAGAGTGACCTACTTCCTTCATACGTGTTCAGTGGAATGCGAGCTCTCGATGTTGTCTCTGTGCTTGGCGCTTGATAGGCGCTTAAAATAAATATAAAACCCGTATACTCCGGGTCCTTGAGCCAGCAGGACGCAGCCCTACCTGCATTCATAGCAATAGCGTTGAGTGAAGTTACACTTACCACAATACTTGTGGACGTCGACTAGTCGCTTGCTACACGACTCTGTTATCCGTACCAAGATAGTTTTAAAAATGATACAGCGAGCGTGCGTTCCGCATAAAGGAATTTGCATCGCATTATAATTTTATTATTATCAAAACGAATTCAGTGAAATGTGTAAACATGATCTTTGATGAAGGTAGAAGTTCTAAGATTATGTGTAGTAAAATATACTTCGCATCAGAAAAATCGAAACACCTTGCAAGTTTACGTTTTGTAAGGATTGTCAGAAACACCTATGAAAATTTAATTTTAACTTAGAAAATTAACGTTTATGTCTATTGTATGGATTATCATGGTTACGATTTTCCTCGACGTGGCTCGCGTTGATGTCTATTCTATGGCATCTAATGCTTGCGAGGTTTTCTTGACATGATTCACGTTTATGTCTATTGTATGGATTATCATGCTTACGAGTTTCTTCGACGTGGCTCGCGTTGATGTCTATTGTATGGCATCTCATGCTTGCGAGGTTTTCTTGACATGATTCACGTTTATGTCTATTGTATGGATTATCATGCTTACGAGTTTCCTCGACGTGGCTCGCGTTGATGTCTATTCTATGGCATCTAATGCTTGCGAGGTTTTCTTGACATGATTCACGTTTATGTCTATTGAATGGATTATCATACTTACGAGTTTCCTCGACGTGGCTCGCGTTGATGTCTATTCTATGGCATCTAATGCTTGCGAGGTTTTCTTGACATGATTCACGTTTATGTCTATTGAATGGATTATCATGCTTACGAGTTTCCTTGACGTGGCTCGCGTTGATGTCTATTGTATGGCATCTCATGCCCACGAGGTTTTCTTGACATGATTCGCATTTATGTCTATTGTATGGATTATCATGCTTACGAGTTTTCTCGACGTGGCTCGCGTTGATGTCTATTGTACGGAATTTTATGCTTATGATGTTTTCTCGACGCGACTCGTAGTTTCAGAAGTTACCTCCTACTTATAAAACTTATTTATAATATTAGGTTAGGTACTGTGTCATCATTATCATTAATTAAGACTTAAACTCAATTTTACGTTGAAATATTGTGAAAAGCTAGTTACTATGAGTGAGCTAACAAAAGTAGTCAAAGTATAAAGGTATACATACGGATATTATACATATATGTATGTAGTTATGGGATGTATGTACACTCGAATACAAAAATATGTATCCGCTTTTGAACCATGAACCATTCACCTTATCTTGTTCCTATGCAGTGTGCTAAGGGAAAAGTCAATCAAAGGTGATTATGACACGGTAAAAAGTGGGTACATATTTTTTTACTCGAGTGTACAGTGTGTACCCGTCCCGTACAGCAATATTGCACGTTATCTATAAGGACGTCCAAGTGCGAGCATTATCACGACCGCGGCCGATCGGGCTGATTGTTTTGTGGGCAATTAGCGTGTCGGGGCGCACGTGCCGCCCGAGTCGTCGCCGGCCGACCGGTCCGCGGCGGTCCGTCCCGCCAGTGTACCGCGCGCGCCCCACGCGAGCGGCCGTGTGCTGTAGGTTCCGCGACGCACGTCTCGCGACGACACGACTCGAGACACGGGACGGCCCGCCCGCACCCACCGACTACCCTTATCGACACTTTGTTTTTTAAGTCCCAAGAAAACTTTTCCCAATTCGGACACCTGTTGGAGTGGCACTTGTGGATTTATTAGCTATTAAGGAACTTTAGACTTTGCGATTAAATACTATTTTAGGGAAGGGAAATGAAGTTAGTGCATGTTTGTATTCGGTACACTGGAGCGAAATGTTCTCATTAATAAGAATGGAAAGGGCGAACGATGTGCTCATACCGGCAGTGGCATCTCGCCGCAGGGAAAGTTCCCTCTACTGAAAGTCCTTAAGTCGGCGAAAAGTTCGCTGTCGAAACTTCTTCTCAAGTTGTACGCACGCGAGACTTGAAACTTTTATGTTCGGCAACTTCTCTCGAAAACAATCTGACGATTCTGTGAATGTGGCTGGCTCCATATGTAGTGCTAAGCCAGTGGCATAATAATGATACAATCTGAATGGTGAATTTTATGTACGAAAAATTGCTTGACTAGTTTAAGTGCTGTGACAGTTCTCAACATGGCTGCTGCCATGATAACAGATCGTGGACTTCGAAAGAAGCTGACGCAGGAGGCTATCCCGGAAAAGACTCCCCGCAAACCTTCCAAACGTAAATCGACACCCAGTAGCTCGAAAAACGAGAAGAAAAACGAACAGAATAACAATAAGAAACCTAAAATTCAGACCGGTGATCCAAAATTAGATTTATTTTCTACGTATCAGCCATGGGTCATCCAAACTTATGGGGATTTAGCAAAAACTAAGACGATCACTCTGAAAAAGTATGCGAGGATTCTTCGCACGCTCCGCGGAGAGGAATGCAACAGTTCGGACAGTTCCAAGTTCCGTTTCTGGGTGAAAGCTAAAGGGTTCCACATTGGGAAGCCTCCGGGGTACGACGCAAAGCCGGCTGATGGTATCGTATGTAGATACAGCGTACTGGACGCAGATGGGTGCGCCAAAGGTCCAGATGGGCAGGAGATATACAGCGGTTCTCAGAATGATCCACCATTGTATATTCCGACCCCGCCTTTGAAGGTAAGTTTATTTTATGGATGAGTTTTAAGACGTGAAACCCTAAAAGGACTTGTATTTTTACCGGTGCAAGACCACTTTACAGAACTTTGTATGTTAAACGGGTGACATGCATGCGGCCGAAGAAGCTCGAGCGAGTCAAGAGAAACAGGTGATTTGGGTTCGTGGAATACCAAGACAACATAACGTTTGAGAAACATTAGTTGGTAGGTATACTTTGGACTGTCTGATACCTCTATGATAAAAATGTTTGCTGTTGGTTCCATTGGTTGTTCGTGATTCCGCATCACGTCACTGCAAGTTAGTCCAATAACACCACAAGATAACCAGCCCACCAACCCACTCGAGACATACTCAGACAATAACCGAGACAGCACTTGTCAAACCTTGACCTCATTTAACGCTGGAGACAGCTCATCCTAGAGATCAAAGAACAGGTGAAGTGTGCCACCGCTGTACCAGGCACACATAAATACACGTAGATTATACTATTGTCAGTGGCGTTGCGGTCCGATGCGCAGTCATTCATCATGGATGCGTTTGTGTCCGCTCACCGTCACCAGTAGACGACGCTCGCTGGTCGGTATACATTTTACAATGCTCCAACTAGACGGATCCACAAGGACTCTTTTGAATTTTACTACAATATGACATCATCATATCAAAAACTGACAGAATGGTTTTAGAATATTTCGCATGTTTTCTTTTTTTTAACAAATATCGCTGATACAAGATAAAGACAAAACGTCATCGTCAGCTTTATATATATTATGTGCATATTAAATTACATCGGTAGATTTTTTGCTTACATGCAAAGAAGCAAAGTAATATCAGTAAAATTTGTAGAGCTCGTTCAGCAAGTTCAAAACAAAAGTAGCTTCTAGCTGGCATGCTGGCATGATCAGAGAAAACAGGTGATTTCTGTTATAGAAACACCAGGAGAACATAAACTATGAACATTCAAGTTTGTAGTTCCTTGACTGATACATTTTAGACATATTCGTACAGACAAAGTTGAGACGGACCAAGCCTGACATTAGTAAAATGTAAACTTGAAAGCGTATGATGAATGACTATTTAATTAAACTAGAGAAGGAACGTGTGGTGTAGTTAAACGACATGTGTCTTGTCCAAACCTGACGTAATCTTTGCGGTTTTTAAAGAAACCATCTGGTTTTACTTTTTCATTTTCTAGGAGATTACTTTTCCCAACCTTGAAAAAACTGGTTAGCATTTATATTCTAACAAACTGACTGATCTTGCAATTATGTAATTTGGGCTCGATAGCAGACTTCTTTAATTACGTCTAGCATGTTTCTCTACAGTTCTTACATCTCTTAGTATCGCTATGATTCATGCAGATTTATAATTAAAGCGTAGCCTGTGCCAAGCGACATATGAATCGAAACCTAACAGATGGATTATATGTTACTATTACTTCCCACTTCCACTTTCTAACGCAAATAAAGTCAGGAGCAATACCCAGTTCGTATATACACACAGCTAGTGTCAGACCCGAGGTTTCCCTCGCATGCCAGCCGGGTGTTCGAACGTGCCAGTCCGCCGCCCGAGCCGGCTGCCGCCAGCGGGCCGCTCATTTATTATTAGCGACCCGGCCTGCCGCCTCATGTATATTAAAGAGCCGCCTATCCCGCACTGGTCTCACCTGAACCAGCCTGTTATTAATATTTCGACTAGTGTCTTCGTGTTGTTGAACTCCTAGTCACTTTGATAACGTGCGGTACCAGAGCGAGCGTTCTAATTACGGGCTTCAAACGTTTATATCGGTTCATTTAAACTTCGCGACTCGAGTCGCAGTGTCGAAAGCCTCGATAATCCTTCCCGCTACTGAAGGATACCGTTCCTTTCAAACGTTGTTTGCAAGGCTTTGAAATTCTTGGTCCCTGGTATAGAGACATAACGAATTCGGTTGCGCCTCTAAACTTTTCATTTTGAAGTGACTCATTAGCATAGCCGTCGTCTTCACCGTCATTGCGGTTGTTTTCCGTTCAAACATCAGCAGCTTGAGTCATCTGGTAATTTAAGTGGCACATAGTCCCTGACGGGAAACATAAAGGGGGTACCGCAGCACATTTCACCAATATCAATGTGCGCATGACAACGCCCGCCGACGCGGTGTGAAATTTTAAACAAATGCTCGCATTCAATTTATATTCGCGCCGTGCGCTCCCTAGCGCATGGTTTAGCAAAAACGAACAGAACAATGGGTGGCCACCGCACATAGACACCGCCACCGCCGGTCGCCATCGATGCGATATGTGGGCGATAACACTCGATCGATGTTCACTACACTCGCCTTCTACAACGCATTGGATCATTAACGTTAACCTCCGCGTTGTCATGCTTCCCTGGTGATTTGTATCGAAAGTATCGATGATTTCTCTCGATTGCATCGAAACACGGTTGTCGGACTCGATAAAGTATCGGCAGTCTATAAAACAATAAAATTATATCTGCTGATGCAATCGCTGGCTGGGGGTGAATTGTTTTTAATGAAATGCTCAGGAATAAATAATACTTAAGCTTCCAAATCGAGGATCGATTAAGCAAATAAAGAATGATTTTAGAGTAAACAGAGGTATATAAATATTTTAACAGAGCAAACCCAAACAATGATAAAACGAAACCGCGCAGGTATAATTCATCACGCAATCGGGATGGCGCGCGGGTGACACGCTTGATTAAAATGAATGCTAGCCGACCGCGGCCCTCTCTGTTTTTACCTGCAGAATTAAACGCTTGTTAGCTGTGACATTTCAAATACCTGGAATTTACGGTTTAACCTCAGAGTCCTGTTTTGCGAAGTAAGCAATTTAACAGTTCTCAGTTACCTAAACTCTGAATCTGTAGAAAAAAATTACGACAAAGTATTCTGGACTTAGATTCAACTGGGAAGTTTCGAAAAAAATCGATGAAGGTTGCAGGCAGGTTTAATGTAGAAAAAACTTGAGACTGAAAGGGATGTATACGAATAATCAAATGTCCAAACAAGGTAACACGGCGAAAAATGAAACAGCATCGCTTCGTCGAATAACGGATGCAGTCGTCGCGGCAATTAAATTATTCCGCATCATCACACGCGACACGGGGCGGGGTGAGCTCAGCACATGCTTTAAACGCTTACGTCCACAAAATAATATAAAAATTCTGCAGTTCGCATAGCGTTATTAGAGAGAAGTGTAACAGCCGTGAACTCAAATATTAAACTGGGGAGCAACATAAGCCGCTGGATTTCGAGTGATTTATGTTTCCGATTCTGTAATGAGCTATTCTTTAACTCGCTCTGAATTGACATTTTAAGCTCATTCCAACCTTTGCAGCTGTATTCATACCTTTCATTAGAATTATCTACAATTTTTGATTTTTCCCTATGAATGTTTGGTTGATTTTTAAACATCTTGAGTTAAATAATGAATGCAATCTTTAAATTTACATAAGCATCGTTATCCTTATCGAGTCCGTCATTACAGACTGCATCGTCCTCAGTTAACCGAGCGAACTTTATAATCCGGGTGGGATCGGCCGTGGCCATTGTAAAAATTACACCATAAATCGGTCCCGGGCCGCTCCCGCCGAGCGACGAGTGAACGGTCGGCGCGGGCCGCGTCGTAAATTACAGTCGGAATGGTGCGGGCGGGGAATGGCGGTGGCGGCCGCGACATCACAAAGGCGCGGCGAAAAAATATAGATAAGCCGCGGTAGTGTGTCGCGGCGAGCGGCGGCGTACTCGAATGTGTAATCTGACGGTGCCTCTCCCTCTGTAGGTGTGAAGCTGTTTTATTGATGGCCAGACCGAGTTCGTATTGATGTTTGCTAGTGGGTTTTAGAGGGGACTTATTTCAATCCGCTTCGATGCCAGTACTCATAAAGTTGTTTATTTTCTTTCTTACTTCAGTTGCTAATGGTGAAGTTTTTGTGATTTCGAGCTTCTTCACAAAGTTTACTAAATTAATTAATTATCATACAAATGACTTGTTTCCTATACTGTGTGAATCTTTTTGTCTGCATCAAGACAATTATCGATGTAGTTCCGATTATTGTACTACTGTGTAAACATTGTTGAATGATAGCCACAGTACTGCAAATCGAATTACATGCGAAATCATGTATGACATGTATGATAATTGATACAATTATTAAATTGCTAATGTATCTGGCTTCGGGAGTGTCCCGGAAGCCAAAGTCCCCAGCACCCGCATCGCACGACGAAGATGATGATCACGCGCGCGACAAAAACCCGCCGCAATCGCATTGCGGGCGTTCGCCTGGCGGCAGAGTACCAGGCTGGCAGAAATGCGGTGGAGATAAGTAATTCTGTGCCGCGTCGAGCGGGAGGCGGGAGGTGCGACGAGAGCGGGCGGGGGGGTAAATGCCCGCGCGGCGGCGGCGGCGGGTAATTGGTTCGCGCCGCCCGAGGCGAGCCCGTAGTATCGCGCTTTAGCGACGGCGCCCTCCAGTGTCGGGCATGCCCAATAAAGATATGGAGTCGAATAAGTGCGTCTTTCTTTTTCACTTTTTTTTACTAGATTTATGATGATGTATCAGTCTCTATTTTGAAGTCTCAGCACTACTTGCAAATGTTATCTTATTACATAACTAAAGCAAATGCTTTGAAAGAAAGATTTTATTTATTTTATTTAAACAGTTTATTGTACACGGAAAATATTTACATAACACAAAAACAGAAAAAATATATACAAAAGGAACAGCTTATTTCTAAAAGAAATTTCTTCCAGCAGTCCTAGGTTAAGGAGAAATATTGAAGAAAGGAGGGAGTTAGGCGTGTACGATATAATAAATATAATAAACCATAATAAACGATTACATAAATACGAGATACAAAACAAACTAATATATATCAATAATAATACATACATACTTTACATACTATAAATATATATAATCTTATAGTGATAGAAAATGTTCCTTGGCGTTTTTCTTAAAGGCGGAAACAGTTTTGCTGTCGCGTACAGTGTGAGGCAACGAGTTCCACAATCTGGCTGCATGAACCGTGAATGAGTAGGAAAAGAAATCGGAGTGATGGGAAGGGATGGATAGGATTGTCCTAATGTGAGCTCGACAAGGTTGGTCAATAGGATGCGAGTATGTAAATCGCTCACTTAGGTAGCTAGGATAAGAAGGGTTATTTAGGATATTGTACAGAAGGGAAAGGATATGAGCATTTCTACGAAGGCGGATAGGGAGCCACTTGAGCTGAGCGCGAAAAACTGACACGTGGTCATATTTTCGCAACCCGAAGATGAAGCGTAAGCAAAGATTCTGAAGTCGCTCAAGTTTGTTTAATAGCTCTTCGGTGACGTCCAAGAAGCAAGAATCAGCATAGTCAAGAATAGGGAGCAATAATGTTTATAGAAATATGTTAAGTATTTAAAAATAAATCCATTTTTTACTTAGAACTACATACTTTGGTCGTACGGCCAATATGCTACGTATTTATATTTAATTTAAATCTAAATTTTGAAGCTAATTCCCTTTTTTCCAAGTTATACGCCAGATTGATTTTATGTAAACTATGTCCATAGTTTACATAAAAAATCAATCAAATTTGAGAATCTTAGGGGTAGAATTCTTAAAATTCCTTCATTTGTGGTACCCTCTACAACATCATAGGGACCGGTGTTCCAAATTTAAAGTTTTTGATATGCCATCAGTCATTCAGGGAAGTCATTATAGAATTAAAATCTGAGCTAATTAAACAGAAAATGAGCTAATCTATCTGACTGATAGTTTGAGGCAGAGGCTGAGGGAAGCCTTTTTAAATATTCAGACTAGCTTTTTCCGCGTGGACTAAAAAAACCCAACGGGAACTACATGCTCGAACAGGATAAAAAGTATAGTAGTAGTATGTCGTTTTACGGGACTTTAAATATCCCTATACAATTTTTATTTTCATTCAGAAGGAATGACAAACAAATCCACTTTCGCATTTATAACATTAGTATCGATGAAACAAACTCTTGCAAGTATAATATTAATGTGGTGGTATATAAAAATAAAAATATGGTGAAGTCGTCTCCACAGCGGTCGGGACGGCTGTTTGTCATGCTACCGCGAAGTTATAGCTATGTCATGCGGCCACCGGCGCGCCACTTTATACATCCGACGGCGCTACCGCCCGCCACGACCGCGCGCTGCCTCTACCTACACACATATACTACCTACATATATATCTACACCGGGGCACCGCCACCGCGCTATACCGAGTGACACGATGTCAGGATAGCTAGCTAGGTGTAGGGAAACTATATTGTGCTAGTATTTATATGCATAGTTATTGTAGAAGATCCGCGAAAAGAATTAGCTAATTAATTAGGGGAAAATGCGTGTAATTCGCGCCTCTTTCTCCAGGTATGTTGGTCGCTTGCTTGCTGAACTTGGTGTGTCTCGATCGGTACATTTTGTATGGCATTCTAGCCAACCGGCTCCAATTCTGTTCTGTTCTGATCTAGGTAGATCAGAACAGCAAAGACAGGTGCGTCCCCACACTTAATCTTGTAGATATACTTGAGTACATTTTGGTAAATACACTTGGGTACAGTTGCGAGCCAATCCACTAATATTACTGAAAATAAGGTTTTTATTTAATGCTTTTATAAATAAAATAACGCATCAGACAGTTTACACGTATTTGACGACACCCATCGCTCAGATCCTAAATTTCAAAACAGACCAGACCAAAGAACCTAACTAATAGCAGTTCCAAGTTGTCGGCCAAGTTTCGTAACTCAAATAGGCAGCCCCATTACTCACGTTTAAGTCCTTTATCTCTTCTTATTTTTTGTCTTAATCTTGTTATCGGTCAGACTTAATATTCTGTCACCCCCAAAAATTTTAAGAATCAATATTTTCTTTTATATCTGTGAGAATAAGTACGATAAAATAGATAAGATTTGGCAGAGAAAAAATTAAATTAAAAAAGTTCACTGACGTCATCAGTTCACACACTCTGAAACGAACTGCCCAAGTGCCTTGTTCGATTAAAAATCATAAAAACCACAAAATTAAGATGAGGTATGTCATATATGACGTATGTCACTGTCAATTCTATTTTATTTTTATATTATATATATTTATTGTTAGTAATATTCGTATTTAATTAATTGCATACATAATAATAATTGTTTTGTGAATAAATGAATTGAAATTGATTATTTTGCAAGTTTTGTGATTCTCTTGAGTATTCCGATTTTATTATTATTACGAAAACAGTCTAATTAAGCAAATATACGTCAAATAAATGTCATTCTGTTGTTTTTTGGAAATTATAACTTCAACTTTGACTTTTCGATCGGTAAATGAGAAAATGTGAAGTAAAGTCAAAATATCTCTAAAAGGATTTTTTATTTTCATCCCTTATAAAAATCGTGACATAACCCAAACTGAATGTGACCATTTTTCACTTCAGAGGGGGTGGGACATAAATTTTATTGAGAAAATAATATAAAACAAAACAAATAAGTTCCCAGATAATTCTACCTCTAAGGGTGAACATTTTCAAGGCAGTTGAAGTGCCAGTTTTTAGTTCTGACTCAACGCGTAATTTATAGTTCTTTAAACGTGAGCTATATCTCCACATAAATAACGAATTAGAATTCATTCTCAGAACCCACGATAAACAAATTTTCTATGTAGGGATTCGACGTATTCACCATGCTGGTAGACGAGTCGGTATTTGCAATAGATGAATATGATAAACATGCTGCTGCTACTACGAAATTGAACATAAAGTATTCAACTATAATGAAAAAGATGAAGTGTTTTGAAAATACGACTTTCAATAATACGAGAGAGTAAATAGTATATTAAAATATGGAAGCGTTAGAGCAAGACAGTTGTAATGCACATGGAAATAAGTCTGAATGTAGGTGTTCCAGTAATGTGTCCCCAGACATTTAACTCCGAGCTGAACAGCTCTAGCAACTTGTCCTAATTCTCGAGGTTTATCACTGTTTTCATAGTCATATAGCAACGCAATTAGCAACTGAGTGCAGGCAACACTTCATCTAGGTGACCACAGAAACCAGATGTGAATGGTTGCGAAGATCTGAGAATTGAGTTCAGTTGCACCTTGTGATATACCTTTCCAGCAATGGACTTACATATGCTGTCCATGATAGTGGTAAATGTTTTTAGCCTAAGACAGGCAATGGCCCCCCTATAAGTGAACTGACACGTCAGCGGTCTCCAATTTTGTTCCACTGTTTTATCAAAATTTACAAATTTGAAAATTTTGTCCCCTGCCTTATTTCCGTTATTCCATGATCCCTTGACCTATTTAAGTTTCACACGCACAATTTTATAATAACAATAACATAAACACCTTTTTTGTTTTTTCGAGGCCGAAATATTTCAAAGATTTAGCAGAGAGGCCGGTTTATATGGAATTTCTATCCTATAAACCTCCTCGGTGGTCATCTTCAGCGCAAGTTGAGGGCCCCTGGCAACTCCACGAACACCGAACAATCCAGTGCAGATCTATACATTATTAAAACGGCCTTTAAACACGAATCTCTAGCGTTATAACTTTCTGTGAATTTCAATTTTATATTTAATTCTATTTAATCTAATCTCTATTTTTACTTGTTTTTAGTATGTAACGTGATACATTAATGTTGTTTGCATCTGTAGTTGGTTCTCGTATCAGATTAAAAACTTTTAATGTATAAATTTAGAGATTCAATACGAGAGACTGTTGATGCTCCTTATTTAATAATAATAAAAAAGCTTCCTTTCCATTCTAGAGTGACGAGGGAAAGTGAAGATATTTACTAGTTGTTGTTCAGTGTCAACATTTTTGACTATGGCAAAACCATCATTTGATGCATTATTTTTGAAGTTGAGTTTTTATAATGATCTTCTTTCTCGTTTCGAAATTGTGAAGCGGAATACCTAGTCATTACGTTTTTGTCCTCGCGCCCCGCACCCCGCACCCCGCACCCCGCGCCCCGCGCCCCGCCTTCCGTCCGGGGACTCGCTCATTACCGCCGAGTGTCCGAGATCGAGGCCGGCCCGTGTCGACGAATGTACCGAGTGTCGCGACACATGACCTCACACGTGGCGCTGCTCCGCGGGGACGGTCCATCGATATCGATACATAGATATTCGATTTATTCGCCAACATTCCACATTTATCGTGCGTACAGCAGAAATATGGAAAATACTACCGGTTTCCGTGTTCCCCGAAAACTACAACTTGGGAATCTTCAAAAGAAGAGTAAATAGGCACCTTCTAGACCAACACGTAACATCGTCGACCTCATCGTCGACCTCATCGTCACTTACCATCAGGTGAGATTAAGGTCAAGTGTTGGTCTTTCTTCAATAAAAAAAATATATAAATAATAATTTATTTATTAGGAAAAGCGTCACAAATATAAAAATAGGAAATTGACACTGTATATTAGGAGACTAAGGTTCTAACATATAGAATTATTGTAAGGTAACAAAGTACTACAAAAAGCAAAGGTTCAAATCAAATTCAAAAATATTTTTAGAGAAATTATTGTATCATATCAATTTGATATCTAGAAGCGTAACCTTACACAGAAACACTTGCACAAAAATTTCATTACTACTACATAAATACAAACAAATTCTTGCGGGGAGAGGTGAGGTATTCTGGATCGGTGGGGAGCGGTGATCGTCCGTTCTATATGTAGTATTCTAGTAATTCTGCCATAAGTTAAAACTTTGCGTCTTTTCTCTAACAAAGGGGCATGTTGCCGAGGTCGCTTTCATCGATAAGCCACCTGTTGTACAGTTATTTATTTCAGTTTGCATTCATGTGCTCCGTGTAACTATAATAAAACTTCATGGATTTATGTATTTATTTGTGTTGGTAGCATTGTTACCAAATGTATGTACATTCGATTACTATTTGATTTCAGTTAACAGTGTGAATTATTTGATGCAACTTATAAAATCTTATACAATCTATTTTAAGTTCAAATTTCCTTTTGTAATTAACATTTTGTAAATTATGACTGGGGCGACTTAATTTTCTAATACGATTGGCAAAAATATACAGGACATGACATATACTATCATTCAAAGCCTTACGAAGTCAATTTTCGTGGTACGAGGGGCATACCGAAATGATCGGGAATATAAAACAATACATACAGGAAATAACTAAATTTATTTTTATTGCTTTTCGAAGTATTCTCCGTTGCAGTTAATGCACTTTTGCATTCGTTCGAACCAATTATTATAGCAGCAATTCCAGTCCGAAGTTGACATGGTCAAAATCGTCGATTTGTATGCTTCCACTGCTTCTTCTGGACCTTGAAACCGCTGACCACGCAATAAATCTTTGATTCTAGGGAATGTAAAGTAATCATTGGGACTCAGATCAGGGCTGTATGGAGGATGATCCATTAATTCAACGTTTTCCTGCTTCAAAAACTCGCTTGTTTTCTGAGCGGTGTGAGAGCTCGCATTATCGTGATGGAGGATTATGCATCGTTTCGGGTTACCTCTACGGAGTTCGGATATCATCTGTGGCAAACAAACCGTTGTATACCAATCAGCGGTAACCGTTCTCCGTTCCTCTAAGGGAACTGTGACTACATGTCCTGTTTTCGCGACAAACGAAGCGACCATTTTCTTCGATACGCTGCGAGAGCGGACAACTTTTGTTGGCTTGATCTCACCTGCGAAGACCCAGACAGCCGACTGATGCTTTCTTTCTGGCTCATATGAATAGATCCATGATTCATCACCAGAGACAATGTTATAAACTGCTTTTGACTTTCCTCCGTTGAAGCGTTGCAGAGTAGACCGGCACCAATTGACACGAGCCGCCTTTTGCTCTTCGGACAAATTATGGGGCACCCAGCGGGAAACTAGCTTTCTCACTCCCAGTTCACCATGTAAAACAGTTTGTATCGCAGTCATACCTATCCCTAAAGTAGCCCGAATCTGCTCATATGTAATATGTCGGTCATCCTGTATCATTCGGCGCACAACAGCGACATTTTCTGGTGTAACCGCTGTTTTTGGCCGGCCTGTGGAAGGTACGGTGCCAAGAGAAGCACGTCCACGCCGGAATTCAGAATACCAGCGATATATTGTCGTCTGGCTAGGCGCTTCACTCTTGAATATAGATATAAGCTCAGCGAGACATTGTCCCTGAGATAATCCTCGTCGAAAGTTGTAAAAAATTATGGCACGGAAACTTTCTCTTGTAAGCTCCATTTTTTTATCGACCTATCAATTTCAAACTGATATTGTTCTTTAAAAAAAAATTTTTTTTTAATTCTGTCAATTGTATTCGATTTTCAACTAACCAGTGTTTATTCATCAAAAAGAGTTTTTAATCTAATTAAATCGAAAGTACTCGATTACCGATCTTTTCGGTATGCCCCTCGTATAGTCCTTTTGTCATTTCAAAGTGGAAAAAGTTATAGGCAATTTTAAAATTTAGTAGAGAAGTCAGCTGCGTAGTAGCAACGAAGCATAATTCATTATCCATCTCTTTCTTCACTACGAAAAAGGAAAAGGAAATGCAATTTTAATTAAATCTTTAAAAATGATATCAAGGAAATTTATAAACTATTTTCATTGAAGTATATTAGATTATTTAACATTTATAATCGAATCCTCTGGCTGTGGAGTCTAAAAAGTGAAACTTAATCTTAATACTTTTTTTTATTCGTGCAAGGTCCAGGCCGAGCATAACTCGTGGTGTGACACACGAGCCATGTCGTCGAGTGTACCGTGCATCGTGATACATGACCCAGCGAACGTAGTGTTGAGACGTGTGTCTTATCGATATCGATGGTTTCTTTTACCTCTAAGTCTCTTTGCAACCCGTACCGAATGTCATTTGTTGGTGATGGACTACTGTTATATCCTGACTAGTGACCACCATATTACGTATGTCTGCCGTTCGGTGGCCACGCTTCCATATTAACTTATCATTAGGTGAGATGACAGACAAGTGCAAGTACATTGCCATTTAAAAATAACTATACTAAAGTTTTCACACAATTTGTTAACTGACGCGATTGATTTTATTCCCTTGCAAAATATGCATTTACTTGTATATACAAATAATCCTTACAGTCGCAATGGATGTACGTGAGGATGCTTGAGGCTTCTGGATGAGCATGCTTTCTATCCAACGGCCTTATAGTCACTCTATGAAGGTCAACGTGCAAAGAGGCTAATCGGCAATAATTCGCTCGTGGAAGCCAAACTCCAAAGCCTTGAACACAGGCGAAAAGTGGCCTGCCTTTCTGTATTCTATAGGTTACATTTTGGAGACTGCGCGCAAGAGCTGTTCATGTTGATTCCGCCATCGCCATTTAAGTATCGATCCAACAGACGAACAGCAGGGCCCCACCAATACGTAGTTGACATTCCTATGGCTCGCACTAAGCGCTTTGCTTCTAATTTTATCATGCGTACAGCCAGGGAGTGGAATGCGCTGCCGGCGTCTGTATTCCCTGAAAACTATAACTTGGGTGTCTTCAAGTCGAGGGTGAACAGGCACCTTCTAGACCAACGCGCACCATCGTAGGCCACATCGTCGCTTACCATCAGGTGAGATCGTGGCCAAGCGTTGATCTATACTCTGTAAAAAAAAGTCAAACGCAAGTTCATACATGTACGAACAGAACGTAAGAAGATGTATGAAAAGAATCGATGGTGGAGTGAGTGAATATGAATGAAAAACAGCTACGTAAGTTAATGGAAGGGACAAAGCGCTCTATTTGAATTTGAAAGGCTTAGGAGGCGTAAGAGTTGCACAGCTGTGATTATTAAGACGGAATAAAATAAAGAGACCAACAAAACCTTTTTTTTACCGAACTCTACAATATTTATGAAAGTTATAGCATCGATGTCAATGATCGTTAGTCACCTCACTAGGCACGCTACCCTCGCACGGAGCCGTCCGGGGCGAGCCGCGGCGACGCCACTCACCACGCTTCGTAGACGTAATCGTCAAGACGTTGACATGTAGTTTAAATGAATTTGACGATTAATATTTAGGACCTTTGCTTTATCTATGCTTAAGACTAGTATTGATTGATTAATTCGGTTAAAATGTTTTTCAAAGCCAACAAATGTTTGATTTATTGTTAATAAATAATGTACTAGCAATAAAATGGCTGGCTGAGTATGGCTGGCCTGATGATGAGATAGATTAAATAAAATCCTCGTTGTTTGTTCCAAATCAATTTTACTCTTAGGTGAAAAGGCACCTTCTAGGTCAACGCGCAAAGCGTTGTTTTATCTTCTGTAAAAAAAGGGTAGCATCTAATCTAAACAACAAGCAATATTTGTTTAATTTAAAGCTATTTATATGTGTAATAATAGAATTAAGGGCGAATGAAATAGTTTAATGACGATATCAATTTCTAGTTGACAGCACTTCCAGCTTTATCGATACCGTTATTGACAGCAGGATGTGTTACATCACTAGCCCTCACACTCAGACATGTCAGCGGGACAGGACCGCGTCGCTCCTACTTAGAACTAAGATGTCTACATCATAATCTATCCATAGGTTTAATCTGCGCCTAGAATCACTTTGACTTCTAAAAAATGTTCAATAGGCTTTGCACTTAAATAAAATAAAATAAAAATAAAAATACTTTTATTTGTTCCTCTATTAACTTGTAACATGGTATATCTATACGTAAATCTTAATAACTACTCGGAACAAAACGGCCGATGGTCTCAGGTCTACCGTTGGCAAGCCGCCGGCAGACCTGCTTTTCAGCCCAAGCCTTGACGTTCATCCCTTTAGGAAGTAGCGATATGTCTGTTGAACAGAATGAACTTTTTGTTAAGGCGATCCACCTCCATGAAAGTTTCATACATAGTTTCTGTTGGCATAATCTTTTAAAATATAAAAGCTGGATATGTGTAGTAACTACATAAAAATAGCACATCAGATTGTGATGTCGCGAAATGAGTATCATTAACGTACAACTTCACAATGAATCACAATTTTCATTTCAAATACTTTTTTCGATTATTGTTCAAAGCGCCATCTATGAACCATTAGCTGCGTAACGGCTATTGTAGCTAACTATAGTGTTGTAAATTAATGTCATTTATTTCGCGACACTATAATTTTTTCTCCGATTTTTAGGTAATTACTTATCAAAGCCAATTCTATATTAAAAGATTATGGCAACAGAAATTTAGTATGGAAGCATTAGGAGAGGGATAACGTTAATAAAAAAATCTCACCCGATATTAAGTAAAGATAAGGTGATGAAGTCGACGATGTTACGCGTAGGCCTAAAATGTGCCGGTGCTCGTTCGAAGATTCACAAGTTGTACTTGGAAACCGGTAGTGCATTCCATATTTTTAGCTGTACGAATGATAAAGTGGGAACGTCTTTACCACTCCACCGTATTTCTTTATTCTAAACGAGTCTGCAGTCCCAATATAGCTTTAGAGTCCGTAGGAAATTCATCCACCTTCAGTGGACCCGTTTCAAGTGTACCGCTGTAGATCCTGGCTAAAATAAAAAACAGGAATAACAGTGGAAGCGGAGAGGAGGTGGGAACGCATGATAAATGTGGAAGCGTGTGTGGAGAATGTGGATCCACAGTGTACGGGTGGAGGTCTGCCGTCCTTATGTTTGACCTGTACCTTACCATCAGGTGAGATTGAGATCAAGTGTTGGTCTATCTTCAATAAAAAAAAATGGCGATGGCGGAATAAACAAAAATAGTTCTTCTGATAGACAGGCAACCTGAGGCCCAAGTTCGAGGCTTTGGAACTTCGCCTTAAGTAGCGTATCGCCAATCAATTTCGTAGTTCGACGCTCCACCGAGCAGCCACAAGTTTTAGAGGCACTGGCTATGTTACCCTTCATCATATCATTACTAGTACATATACGGACATACAAAAGTATAGAACTAACCAAACGTAGTACCAGAAATACCCCGCAGCGGCTAGGTCACGGAGGCGGCTATCGATATCGATATGCGTACGCGTCACATCACTATCCCCACCCTCGCACGCAATCAGCCGACGCGAGCCGCGGCGACGCCACTCAGCACGCCTCGTAAATGTTATCGGCGACATCGTAAAAACGCTCACTCGCTCAGTAAAATGGCGGTCGCGCGCTCGACGCGCCCCGCAAACACCACGTCCGTACAATACCACCCAGCCTGATATAATTTGGGTGGTAACTGACTCTAATACGAGGTATTGAATCTTATGTCTTTGTAATCACTTCCTTTGCCTAATGGCGAATTTTTTGTGTATAGTCCTCCTACTAGGTGGACCGACCACCCGGTTAAGGTCGCGGTCGCTGGATGCAGGTAGCTCGGGACTGGTTGATGTGTCATATGTCCAGCAGTGGAAGTTCTCGGCTGTTAATGATGACCACGGTATCTAAGTTTACCACCAAAGTCTGTGGCACATTAGCCTGAGGCATCTGGGTGCACACATTTACCATCCAACGGCATTATAGTCACTTACCATCAGATGAGATGTAGGCCAAGTGCAAACCAATCATACATGTTTAAAAAACTGTAAATTCGGTTTCTTATTGCGTCGATTGTAGCTCATATCTCTTTGTTCAACGTAGCTGTTGCGATGTAATAAACATGTAACGTGTAGCTACGTCCTAACACGGCCCTAACGCTACTACGCTACGGTACAATCTTGGGATCCCAAATTTCTGCCGCCTCGGCTGAAGGGCCCACAGGCAAATTCACACCCCAATTAGTGTCCGTGATCGAATGTCCTCACCCAGGGCCCTCACGGCGCTCGCCCGGGACCCAAAGGGACGTGGACATGGAAACCTAAAATAAATAGATAATAGATGTGCTGCGATGACATAAGACCCTTTTTCTTTTGAGCATTTCTGCTGCCCCCTTAGCCTGGTGTAGCTATACACCGTTGTACTCACAATATGGAGCTCCCGGGTCCTATTCCCAGTGGAGTACCTTTAGGTACTCAGTTTGGTTCCGACTGACTAGGTACCACAATTTTAAATCTGCCGCCAAATGAAGGATTAATATCACTGTTGTGTGCTGGTATTAAACTTGCTAGAGCAAGCGCCTCATAAGCTTGAGTATTTTTCCATCCAAAGGTCTCATCATGAATTACCATCAGGTGAGATAAAGGCCAAATGCCAAATCATTATACATTTAAAAAAAAAGGAAAAGCGTTTGTTAGTTTGTTGAAACTATTAAAGAATGCTATAGTGACGCTAACCCACACTTCAAACAAATGTCGTGATATCGGCACACATCGTACGGATGACGTTTGTATACATGCGCATGTGTGAGTTATTCGCACGCGCCATAATAACGATCAGTATCTGAGTCAGTTTCTTGCGGGGAGAGGTGAGGTATCGCTGTTCGGAGGGAGGCAGTGAACGTACGTTTCTTATGTGGTATTATATTTTAGTTATAAACCTAAGCTGATCCTTTCACGGCCATATGTCTGCCAAAAATATACTTTTGTACATTTCTATTGGTATGCGTTAGATTTCTGTGTCTACGCAGACCGACATCGATCCGAGAGCGTCCCTTCCCTCACCGGGGCGCCGGCCATTGTTGTATCGAATGTATTCTTATTTCTTTTATAAACGTTCTTGTGGCAATACGAACGACGGTGGACGGTGAATGCTTGTAATTAAAGGAGGGCATCGTTTCATGTATAAAGAGCCACCCCATGGCTTCCCGTGGGGCTCGGTAAACTTCTTTACTCGACTACGGCAATGCCAAAAAAGGAAGACCTATGAATCACTACTGTCCCAATTTGAACAGTATTCAAGAGACGCAGCAGCTTTCTATGTATGGTAATAACCAAAACTTACTGCGATCGCTAGCCCGTCGACAAATCGTGGTCTGTAGGGAAACTTCGACGTGGCGATCTGAGAGGTATGCTCATGTCCAATAGTGATCTTGTGCAGCCGACATATCAGGTATCGTTGGATTTTTCTCGATTCAGGATGTGTCATAGGTTGCACGTCATCACAAAACAGCAAAACATCGCAATGCCACCTTAAAAATAATCACAACTAAAACCTGTAAGTGACCTGAAAAGTTGTATGTTTCACTCGAGAGCAAATTTTAATGCTCTGATGCATTTGAATCGCGAGCGAAGACTGCTTCGCTAGCTCAGGATTGAATGTAGGCACTCGTAACAAAAACCAAATTCACTCACTTGTTGAAAAAATACCTACTTACTAGTTGCTCTATGAGCCTCGCAAGCACATATTTGGCCCCACAGAGTCAGTCGGTTCTTAAAATATCGGAAGTCGTCGTTGTGGTCTTTTTCGACTTTAGACGAAGCTAAATTTTCAAATAATAAGAAACCGCATCGAAATTGGATTAATTAGGGCGGAGGTATCCAGTACCCCCTTTTTAACAATTTTTGGAGGAAATACCCTTCCAATAAAAAATCCACGGCGGCAAAAAATTTCAATAAAAACTCCTTTAAGCTATATACCACGTTTCATCCAGATCAGTTGAGAAATGCGAGTTGTAGAGGAAAACATACAAACACACATAAATTAGCTTTTTGCTAGCTGAAACGGAGAGCTTTCGTTCGCTTCGCTCACTCGGGCAGTTACCGATTATTGTGTCGTAGCATGGAGGATGACTGACTTTGTTCAGAATTTAAAGTTTCTTGGCTGATAATGAATCAGATCTGCGGTTCTTCGTAAGCAAGTTCGTCTTAGGTCCAATCCTAAAGCCGGGAATACTACAGTGTACCAGAATAACCACAGAGCGTGGCGCGTAACAAGATCATGCTTAAGAATATTATCGTTTCATACGCGGCAGAAGTACGATTTACATAAAATAACAAATGCCGGGTGCGATGTCCCGCCCGCGCCCGTCGGCATCGCCTAAACCACATACGTCGGGAGCCATTCTTTTTGCGAAGGGATCAGCTGGGGGCCGGGATTGCGGCCGCCGGGGTCACCAGGGCTGACGAAAAACGGAATCTTTATCAGTTTTTTTTAAACAACTTCCAAGTCACTCTAGATTGCTAATGCTATAGGAAGTTTGGTTATAAATTAAGCGAGTTATGCGATTTAGAGTCACAATTTCGATTGTTAAGTTTACTAAGTGTAGTTTACAAGTGACCGTCCTAGATTACAACCTTAGTTTATTAAAATTGCTAAGGTAATTTTAGCAACGTAGGCTCTTTCTGTACTAAGTTGGTCGGTGTCAATTTTCTGAGACGCGTCCGGTCGTTTGCCTTGTATGGGAGACATAGTTCCTACATGAAGAAGCCCTTTCGGTGGTTGGAAAATCCGGATTTCTCTTCGAATGCATATGTATACATATATGTAGGCGTAATTCATCAACAAAGACAATCGTTTGAAAAGAGAGAACTCAGAAGAGGTACAAAGAGTGTCATTATTAGATAACAAGCTAACGTAGATTACAACCGGTGTATGCGGGCACAAATTAATTGGGACTAGTGGCCGTAATTAATAATAATAATTATTATAAATAATAAACCGAAATAAATTTTTTTGGAAAAATATTAGCATTTTGTACTCTTTCTCTATTAATACGTGAAGCAAAAACTGTGTACTCCTTTTTACGAAAATTGCGCGGACGGAGGAGTATGAAATTTGACACACAGTTTATAAATTTCATACTCCTCCGTCCGCGCAATTTTCGTAAAAAGGAGTACACAGTTTTTGCTTCACGTATTAATAGAGAAAGAAGATTTTGATAATTATTGCTTTTTTAGTGTTTCTAAAATACATTGAAAATGGCCCCAGTAAAATGTGACTAGGAACACATAAGATATCAGAGCATCGTGAAACAACAATTCAACATCGTAAAGTTAACAACTGTCTAAAAACATTGGGATTATGTCATGTTTTTGAAAATGGTAATTCTCGTTCAAGTACGAACATTTGTAGAACAGAAGATTATGTATGTACAGGAAACTACATTGCTGCAGACAAGATATCTCCAAAAGCAATTCAATCGGCATAGTATTCAAGACACCGCGCGCTTGCCGCGTAGTTGCACTATCCCAATAAATCCATCCTAGCGAGTGACAGCCCTGGCGCGGCGCGGGATTGCGGGATCGCGGCGGGCTGCGATCCCGGGGGTCGGGCGTTATCAAGTTATCAATTTGACGGCCCGCCCCGGCGGCATATGGCGGGACCCGCTCGTAAGGCGATATCTTTTCACTGTTGTCACGTACTCCTTCGTCTGCCTTTTGGGTGATTTCGTTGGTTTATTGGCTTGCGGTAGACGGTTAGATTACCTCAGTTCAAGATCAGGGACTGTAATTAATTACTAATTAGTCCTAATGCGGATTCATATCGTAAATAGAAAAAAAATCAAAATGTCTACTGTATCAAATTTTAGGATCATATCTCAGGTATGGAAATAATTTGGAGTATTTATTATTTCCATGTAACCTTTTTTTTCTCGAGGGGGAAATCTTTTCAAAATCTTTTAAAAATGTGGAATTTCCATCCATTAAATAAAACCCCCTCGGTGGTCATCCTCCGCGCAAGTCGAAGAGCCCTGGGAACTCCTCGAATCCTACACGCTTGGACTTATAAACCGGAGGTTCCATGTTCGATTCCCAGTGGAACTAATGGTTATTGGTTTGGTTGTGGGCAGGACATTTTCTATATCCGCATCTGCCGCCAAACAGCAGTGTTAATAGCACGAATTGTGGTAATAAAGGTAGCAGATCCAGCTTAAGATTTTAGGGTGGGCACGCTTACCATATTATCGGGTGAGATGAAGGCCAAGTGCAAAACCCATCATACATTAAAAATGGGTCTGACTTGGCACGTATGGGTGTGTGTGTGTGTACGCTACTCAAGATGTCTGAAGTGTGAAAGAAGCCAATTTACACTACATACGATCCTTTACATGAATGCACTAGGAGAGCAGAAACCGTAAAGGATTGGTGACAAATATGCAACTTGCAATCATGTACAGCATGACGTAAAACTTTCTTGATTGTTCCTTGATGGATGGATGCGGTGTTGATTGGCAACTTCACGTCATTGGTGATACTCGTTAAGAACATTTTTGAGGTAGCTAAGGTTGGAACCAATTAAGCTTGATGTTTCATTTCATTTAAATTAGTAATTTAGATCATGAATTTGTGGTAGACGAAGATGTAACTGATTATGTAGTCAACATATTTGTGTCATACAATTTAGAAACGAAAAGTCAAAAGGCTCGCAAAAATTATTGCTGATAAAGAATTTTGAAACTTGACTCAATTAATGATCCTAACATGAAACTACAAGGGCTGTATAAAAAACAGAATGCTAAACTCAGGCCGCGAAAAACCGCTTTTAAGCCTCGCTCAGTGACTCATTTTACAAAGTCTAAAGTCCGTGCGTGTCGTCCGCGCCTAATCCACTTTTAATTTTGATTAATGCTCCCCCACTCCCAGCAGGGCTGCGACGCGCGCTCCAAATACATAATAAGGCCGTTTTGTTTTGCATTCAGAAGGGTATTTTTGAAAGTCTCAAGGACAGGCCCACACCAATAAAGCTTTCTCATAAATCTGCAGTCCTCAAAATCTACCTTTAAAATTTTCAAAATTTCTTACATTCTTCTTCTCTCATTCAACAGAATTGTTTTGTCGTTCATAAAGTGTGTGTTCCACACAGGTGTTCCATAATGCATACCTGTATTTATTTGACCAAATTTCAGATGTCAATTACGTAATTGTATATAGTATTCGCTCAAAACTATTTTACTGCTATTATTTCTATTGGAATAAACTATGTATTAACTGTGTGTTTCATCGTTTCAGGTAAAATATGTTCTTTCTCTGCTAATTATCTTGAGCTGCTATCATCACCTTGAGTAAGTTTTAAAAACAAATTGCGGAAGTACTAGGAGCATCAAAACATAAAATTTCATGAAAACACTAGGTTTACATAACCGTGCATGAAGTAACTTGGCGAAAGGCAGAGCGGACGCGGCGCGGCTTCCGGGCGCGCTTCCTTCGGAAATAGGGCCCGTTCCGGGGCGCCCGGCCCGCATCTAATGGCGCGTGCCTCTCTAATGCCATGCCACCCTGGTACCCGCACTCGTTAGCTTGCTTCCCTGGGCGGAGATTTTCTCTCTCGTCCCGGGGTTTTCTCGAAAAGTTTCAGTTTGGTTTGGTTTTCATTTTCAGGCGTTGTTTAATTAAATTATAGTTTGAGTCTTCCAGCCTATCGTTACAAATATTTGTTAAAATAAAATGTGAGACGGTTAAAATATACAATAATTGCAGAGCAACAGAAATTGCGCAATCTGGAGCAATTTATTGCAAAGAATCTTTTTATGCAATGAAATTGCTGGAAATTAGATATAACTTACCGAATAAATATTACTTAGTCGATTATGTATTCAATACGATGTGTATGGAGCAACATTGCTGACAATATTTAAGTTCTGATCTAAGATCTGATCTGATATCATGTACTTGTAGCAAAGGAAACGCGTTTTATACTTTTGTCTCAAGCTTGGTTTTTCTTACTTAACCGACAAGGAAAGACTGAGCTCCTACGAGTACATACGTACTATACTTTGACTGTTACTATCTGGTGCCCAGATCATGGCCAGAGTGGTAACTCTTTATGACTTCCCGTGGAAAATTCAATAGGCAATTTTTTCAAGGACTAGTTAATTCACTTTTATAAAATTAATATCTATATAAATTTTAGAAGAAAAAGAAACATATCAATATTATTTGCAGTGCGCTAAATGTTTATCACACATAAATTTTGTGCGCCTGAAAGTTTGCCCATGCTTACTGCTAGTTTGACGAGACGTGGAATTGTAACCACTCCAAACTCCTGCGTTCCAATCCCTGTGGAAAGATCATGTAGAGAATTGCGATTCGTCTGAAAATGAAAAATGATGTTAAAAATATATAAGCACAAGTTTGATTAACTTTTTGATCAGGTCGAATTATTCAAACATCGCTGCTGTGTCATACAATACAAACTGTATTGTATTATATATATATCACTGTGCACAATACACGAGACAAGCAAGTCATGTTACATAGATATCATACAAGGCAAGTACTAGGAGTGTATAATACACACGTATGTAATATACATGTATAGCATCACGGCCCACCGCGCCCGGGCCGCGCCACGCCGCGCCTCGCGCCTGTCGAGTGCCGACGCCGACGGGCTGTACCGCGGCCTCTACGTTTTGATACTTGTAATTATTATTATTATTTAAACATTTTTTATGTTTATTTTCAATTTATCTGGTTTCTTACCAACGGCGCGCACATTCTCGTCATCAAGTAATTTGTAGATGAATTTATTTTCTGATATGCAAATGCCCTTATGGAAAGCCAGTTTACTATGGTAAGAAGGCTTGTTCAGCAGGACCTATGAAGCTGATGATATTGAAAGCTTAAATCAAGAAAATTCTAATTATTAGCTAATGCTTGCTATGTAAAATAGTTTTAATGGTATATAATAAGGTGAAACATTTGCTTGGCAAAGATGAACACTAGGGCGTCAGAGAAAATTGCTTCTCTGTTTATTTTAGCTCACCAGAAGTACAGCGCAGCGCAGACCGTAATTAGCTCATAATCCGTGCGAGTCTCATTAAGATTCAACTTCTGAAATGCTACTCTTTACAATATACATAATTTAATGAAACTGAAATTTTTTGCATATGACAATGGATGAATCAGAAATTTTAAATTTCGTGTTTCAATTCAATTTGTATGCATTGAAATTTGGTATAATTTTGCAATATTTTGTTATTGTACGACGACTTGACAGTCGACTTATTTTACTGACTTTTGCCCGCGACTTCGTTTATTTTGACTTCAGGAACCATCCCAGGAACCCATACCCGCAATAAAAATATCCTAATTACAAGTTAATTAAATTAAAATATGAAGAAGAAAAAAACACACACAACATCGATTTCTTCACGTAAAAAAAGGAATCAATATCAGTCTATCCGTTTGAAATCTACAATGCCACAGACAGACATTGGCGTTAAACTTATAACACCCCTCTTTTTTGGTCGGGGGCTAAAACATTATCTGTGTGCTAATGCTAAATATAACCCAAATTTTATAGTTTTATAGTATGTGTATAAATAGTAGGACATTGTCACATATTTAAATGACATAGTTTTAATAAATGATCCTGAATACGTAAAATAGTGTTAGCTTCAGTTATTTGACATTTTAAAAAGCTGTTATTTAATTTTAAAATGTCATCCAGCCTGTATAAGCAAAAGTCATTGCCGGCACGGTATCGTTCCACTAACGACCAAGCCCATCTCTCCCTCTCGGCGCGGCGGCTCGTCAAAGGGCCAGAGGGCTGGCAACACTGGCAGCCTGTTATCCTCCCACGCCGCTGTCACCCTCACGCCAGTGTTGCCATGCGTACGCGTTCCCTTGGACGATTCCCAAGTATATGCCTATTTTAGAGTTGAAAGGTTTTCTGTACTTGAGTACTCTAGTGAATATTTTTAACCGACTGTATATAATATTTACAGAACTGTCCAGTTTTCGTACATGAAAACAAAGATGGCGTCAATAAAATGACATTTGACGCTGTCACTTAGTACAAAAAGAATGATTTTGTACAATTAAAATTCTGTTATTTTTCTACCCATATTTAGATTACTGCTTGCTTTCAAATAGTGTACAAGTGCAGTCCGAATTCGAAGCATCTCTTTTATAGATACGGAATGTGTTGATGACACACCATTGTATCCGCATTATTCTCTCGTCGTGGCTCACCTACCCTCATTACGGTGCCGCGAGGACAGCTCCGCGCTCGAGGACGCGCGGCGCCGCTCCGCGCGCTGTCAATTTAAACCCGTGTGTTGGTGACACGTATCGAACAACGATACATCTATTTTGTAGAATTTCTTTGTTACAAACCTCTGGCGGTGACGTTTGCAAATCGTTGAGGGCCTTTTCGATGGCTGGAAATTTTGAAGGGCTATTTTATCTTAGTAAATAAATGATACGTAACTGCCAGCCAGACGTAAAGTTAGTTCCATTCCACACCTATCGCTTCTCTAGGTAGAATCGAAACAGGGAGGCTAGAATGTCACACAATATGAACCGACAAGCGTCGGTGGCGTAGTGGGTAAGGCGCGGACTCTCAATCTGAGGGTTCCTGGTTCGAATCCAGCCGTGTACCTATGAGTTGTTTTTCAATTCAAGTACATTATCCGATTGCTTAACGGTGAAGGAAAACATCGTGAGGAAACCTGCATGTCTTGAACAGGCATGTGAAGTCCGCCGATGTTGATGATGTTGAAGAACCGATCGTTACACGCCTACCGATCCGAACAAGCATGAAACGTTCCGAGCCGTTCTAGGTAGATCTGTGTTGACCGAATCGGTAGGTCTGTGACGGGGCTAAGAGACCGGAATGTGTCTACAGTAATGAGTGGCTTTCAAAGAACCTGTTACGTACGTCCACCCAAGAGTGGTCGTGAAAGAAATAGTTGATGATGATTGAAATGCAATCACATCCATTGTATATACAAAAGACATAGGTACAGTAGGTTTTTTAAATATTGGATGGGTTTGCCTTTGTATTTGGCCTTCATCTCATTTGATGGTACGATACGGACCTCAGTCTAATGTGACACTGGCTCTGCTACCTTTCATACAGGAACCCAACAGCTTAGGTAACCAGGAATCGAACCCGGGACCTCCGGGTTGTAAGTCCAAGCATGTAGCCATTAGACTACGGAGGCTAAAAGTCTATAGTTATAGTGGTTTATGGTTCGCATGTTGATTATTGCATGGTCTGTGGGGCGGGGCGGGGCGGCCCCGGCCCGCGCGCGGCCGCCTGGCCGTGTTGAGTAGCGCGGCGGATCTGCGATTCGATAAGGTTTCGCTTGGTGCGTGGCCGTGTACAGTACAGCCCGTTCGTTTATTTCGAATTAGATGCGTGCATCGTGCATTGCTAAATCGATACTTTCTTGTTAGCCAGTTGAAGCCATTGAGAAAACACTTCCTTATTTCATGATCGCTTTGGCATACATCATGTTACCGGCAATAACATCCGGTGCAAAGGCTACCAGCGACATCTATATGAAGAGGCATGACAAGCATCTCCAGCAGGTGCCCGGAACGACTTCACATCAAGGAAGTTACCACAAGTTACTCGGATACGTGACTGAACGATATTTATATTTAGTTATAAATGTTTAAACAATAACTGCTTTAGTATTTTGATATTTTATATGCGATTCTATGATTTATTAACGAGAAAGATATTGTATAATATGTCGTCGGCAATTACTTCCGGTGTGAAGGCGATGCACGCTGCCTCAACCAGCTCTGTTTATCTAATTTATAGGAACAATCATGTATTTAAATAATGTGAGCCTTTAGTAACAAATATCGAATATAATTATCCATTCTGGAATTTCAGTATTAATGTAATTGGTTATAGGGATTAATTAATATTGTATAACTGTGCCTGTTTTGATTCACGGAAGTTGTAGTTTTCGAAGTAGGAACTGACGATGGTGGGAGCTATGAAGATCGTATTATAAAACCGATGAACACTCATTTTGTAAATCATTCCTGTTGTGAATTCTGTTGAAATAGTACTAGTAAACGTTACTCTGCCCGACTGTGTGTTGAGAATATATTGAAGAATATACAATTATACATGCCTGATGGATTGAATCGACTAAGAGTTTTATTACTGAAAAATACTGCACACACATTGTTTTTCTCTCTATGTAAAAATCATCATGAACAGCCTATATATGTCCCCACTGCAGGAGCTCCTACAGAGAGTGTATGGGACATAGTCCACCACGCGGCACCAGTGCGGATTGGTAGACTTCACACACACCTTTGAATTTCTACTCAGGAGTGTGCAGGTTTCCTAACGGTGTTTTCCTTCACCGAAAAGCCAATGGTAATGTGCTTTTATCATTCGTAAATAAATTCCAAATAACAAATTGGAACTCATTGGTACGAGCCAGGATCGAACCCAGACCTCGATTGTTCAAAGACTGACGCTTTATCCAACTGCGCTACCATGGCTTCTTTGGCATTAATATATTTCATGCCAAAGAATTGGCGTACACGCCCAACGTTAGCAACGGTCGATATTAAAATACTCAGCGTTGTGGGACTTTGTTAGAAAATCCGATGCCACAAGCGCCAATTATCGCCTCTGTGTTGCTATAGTAACACCAATGTACTCGCTTGCTTTTTGAGTAACACATATTGCAACATTTCCCACGTCGGGATAACTATAGCCATACACGACGCTAGACTCGCTCCAATGTACACGTAAGTAGGTAACTACATGCACATCATTCTCAGTCCCCTAATGAGACATGAAACATTACCGTCTCCGCGTTGTACCTACCTACCTACCTATCCATGTACATCACACTACCTACATACACCCATCCATCGTTATACAGATGTCAAGCCGGTTCGTGTTGCGTCAGTGCACGCGGGCACATCTATCTACGGACCTATAGTCCCACAAACTTCACTGTTCTCTTCAGCGTCATCATATTCAACTTTACTGCGTTCAGTTAGAGGTGTCGGCGCTGTTCCTACAGAGCTGTAGTCCCGCAAAATTTTCTGTTCACCTCAGTAGCTACATTTTGTACTGTAACGCTTTGTGTTAGAGGTGTGTGGAGTGTTGGGTGTATAGTGGCACCCTTGTTGGTAGGTGCCGAGGCCGAGCGACAGATAAATATCGCCCTGTACTCATCGCGTCGTTTGAAGCCCGCGCCGCGATCCGCCCGCCGCCCGCCGCCCGCAGCGGCGCGGTCAGTAATTTTCTCGGATTCTCTCTCACTGTCGTGTATCATTAAACTGCGGTTTGCCTCTGGCTTCGCTTGCATTGTTACGTCTGCAGCTTCATCTTGGTGACATGTACCTAATAGTTTGCAGTTAGTATAGTATATTGCAGTTTTTGTGAAGGATTGTAATCGTTCATTTGGGAACTCAGTATCATTTTGTTGTGTTTTAAATATTGAGCAGTAAACATTAGGGTAGAATAAACTTGACAAGGAAACCTGCACACTCGTAAGAAGAATTTCAAAGGTGTGTGTGAAGTCTACCAATCCGCACTGGTCCCGCGTGGTGGACTATGTCCCATACACTCTCTGTAGGAGAGCAGGCATGAGACCCTTCAGCGGGGACATATATAGGCTGTTGATGATGATTGATGATATACGACTACGTCACGGTCGCAGTGTTTCATAATTAGCGCGTTCAAAAAGAACTAGAAACCGACTTCAGATGCTTTAAAAGTCTACAACATCTATCCTAAAAAATAAATGCATTAAGTATTAATGTAAATTTAAAACTAATAAAGTTTTTCATACATGACATGGTCAGAACTTGACCAAATTGAGATAGGACCACGTGGGAAGCACCAGCTTTCAAAGAAAAAGAATCATCTAAATCTTCCGAGGTAACAAACATTTAAAAAAAACAGTTGAATTAAGAACCTCCTCGTTTTTTTTAAGTCGGTTGAAAATTAAAAATTTGTGTGATAGTGAACATTATAGTCTTCTATACATATGAGTATATGTTATATGTTATATCGATGTAGAGGGTGAGCTGCCTCGCCGCGCATTGTTCGAGGCTGTATGCGTATGGCCGCGACGCGTGTTATTGACAAACTGACAATACATCGTAGATGCAAATTTCCGATAGACATAGTTATTACGGCTCCATTAACTTTAAGCTTTGTTATGGCGATCCACCTCCATCAAAGTTTCATACTAAATTTCTGTTGCCATAATCTTTTAAAATATTATAACTGCATTTGTGCAGTAACTATCTAAAAATAAGACATCAGATTGTGATGTCGCGAAATGAGTATCATTAACATACAACTTCACAGTGAATCACAATTTTTATACACTATTGTGTAAATTCTTCTGGAAGACGCGGTGCATTTCCAACACAAGTGTCGAAAGACTACTTTCTGGAAGGCCCCTGCAAAACTATGTAAAAGTTATTTAAGAAATAAACACTTTTTACTTTACTTTTTTTTACTATTTTCGATTATTGTTCAAAGCGCCATCTAGGGACCATTAGTTGCGTAACGGCTATTGTAGCTAACTATAAAGTTGTAAATTAATGATATTTATTTCACGTTTCGTTGTCACGTCAAAAACCGCATTAAAACCGCTCCATCCGTTCGAGAGCTACGATGCCACAGACACACAGACACTGGCGTCAAACTTATAACACCCCTCTTTTTGCGTCGGGGGTTAAATAATGAGGTTCAAATAGCAGAGAAGCAATGTCAATAATAAAGGAATGATAACGCATATAATTCATCAATAAATTATGAAATCTATGGTGCAACGTCCGTTATATTTTGATCTTTACCGCTAGACACTAATATGTATTAAATTAATATAATATATGTATAATTTGCTATGATATGTATGAAAATGAGACGAAACGACATGAATACTGATTTGGGAATGCAGTTTGCATATGTATGTATCCGTCGCTGGGCGGAGTTAAAATATTTAGTGATACATGTATTAAACTCTGATTCAGGTTTGCGTATCACATTATGCCATTATTTATTTATGAATGAAACACTTAAAAAAATAAAAATACCACCAACCAAACCGAGTACCGATAGATAATCCACTGGGAATCGAATCCGGGACCTCCAGATTGTTACTCCAACATTTAGCCATTAGGCCACGGAGGCGGGTAAATCCACAAAATCTATGACTCATATCATTAATATCATATATTGAATTTTCGACTGAAGCCATTATAATTCCGCGAAGTCTCTCTAATCGCCATTGTTGTATAGCGTTTAGAATTAGGCGCTGTATTGAAATCCTAATGGGTGTTGCTTGTGTGAAAATCTAGATCTGTAATATTAGAACCATAGAGTCGGTAATGACATTCAGTCCGCGTGAGGCCTGCGTTTACAAACGCGAAAAAAATAACCGTAACAATTCGTAGAAGAAAAACGCCTTACGTGTAGGTTAATAATAATCGTAACATTTTTAATATTGAAGCGGTCATTACAAAATTATAATCTGTCGAGGCAAAACTATCAAATTATGTTTTTGGTTCTTGACGAGTCGAGATAAAGATAAGAAGAAATATCCTTTACCTTACTTTGAAATTATCATGATCTTTCAGCGTCCTACAGTATAACAACAAAAATACAGTACATTTCAGAATTTCAGTTTAGCTTTAATTGTAATATCTAGAATTATTATAATTACGGATTTTAATATAAATTTTTTTTAAATTATTATTAATTTATATATTATATTTAATTAATTTAAATATTAATTATTAATTTATTTATATAAATATATTATTATTTTTAGATATAAAAAATTCTTCTTTAAGTTTATTAATTCGAGCAGAATTATATAATCCCGGATCTTTAATTGGAGACGATCAAATGTATAATACTATTGTAACAGCTCATGCTTTTATTATAATCTTCTTCATAATTATACCTATTATAAATTGAGGATTTGGAAACTGATTAGTTCCTTTAATACTTGGAGCCACTTTTTTTGAAATTCTCATGATCTTTCAGCGTCCTACAGCATAACAACAAAAATATAGTACATTTCAGAAAGTTGCCTTAATCGTGTAGTAACACCTGAATGACTTGCATCACGAAGCCACATTCTAGAAAGTACCAAGTTCACAACGCGAAAATTTCCTCTATCAGTTTGATGTAATCACGCCCTCTGCGAACTGTTGAGACGTCTGAAGATCAACTTTTACCACGAAGCTGTAAGTAGTTAGTAACCCGAGCCGGCTCTCATCCTGCCTTTGTTCATATCTGCAGTCTGCAGCTTTCAAATTGCCCTAACTGAGCACTTGGTCTCGCAGCCAGCTCCTTCATAAATGTTGCCGGGTGTGTCATGGTGTGTTAGACAACGCTTTTTGTTCATATCTAATTATAATGGCTATCTATTAACATTATAGAAGCTCTTATACAGCCTGACGGCTTTTGTGTTATCTATTTTGATTATGTAAATATTTTACTAATTTTTTTATTTGTTTATTTTATTGTTTATTTTTACGGTCGGTATTTATTTGATAAAACAATGAATATTTTTTGTTTTGTATAACTTGGTATAACACTTTCCTTCCTAATTAAGTGCCTGAAAATCAGCACCGTCGTGGATTTTTTTTACAACAAATACTACCCTAGTTTATTGTACGGCTTTGCTTAGTCATTTTAATACATTTAATTTTTTTAATGTTCAAAATTTAATGAAAAATCGAAATCTAATAAGCGTACTATTCCTGGAACTAAATTTTTCGCAATTTTTAGATATTAAAATCTTAAAAATCCCAAATAAAAAATTAAAATTACATATTACGTATTTTTATTTTGGGGGCTTTGTTTTAATGTCCGTTATGGTATAAAATACAATTCAACTCGAAACTAATTAGGTGTCAAGTACCCAATTATATTGTATATTATATATTAATAGCGATTTAAATGTAGTAAGTACATAATAGCTTTACTTTTCCGACTGTTGTTTTAGCAAGACTGACTTTTAAATAACAGCAAAAACGGGGAAAAATGTCAAACAAAAAATTGAACTTGAAAGTCAGTCGTGCTGCGGCCAATGTCTTGTATGAGTGGCCAAGTGATTTATTAATAATCGGTAACAAGTTTAGGATTAAAATTTTGTATGCTTTATCAGATCCATTTGTATAAACATGTCATTGAATCCCTATCCCTACTATAATAATATTATAAATGCGAAAGTAACTCTGTCTGTCTGTTACGCTTTCCCGCTTAAACCTCTCAACCGATTTTGATGAAATTTGGCACAGACAATCTTTAGACCCTGAGAAAGGACATAGGCTACTTTTTAATGCGAAAAATAAAGCCCACGCGGGCGAAGCAGCGGGCAGAAGCTAGTAACATATAAATAAGTAAGCAGCAACAAACAATGATCCCTGACGGTTTTCTTTAAAATTCTTCGTTATAAATCAAAATGATCCAGCTATCTTACTTGTATAGTTAGATATGCTACTGCGTAGTTAATTACGAGCACTGATTATATCACTGTGAAATCCCATCTAAAATGAACCCTCATTAAAAAGCTAGAGCCGTTGACGCGCCGCGGATCTGGCTGTAGTTTGTCACCCGCATGCAAATGGCGTCGCGCGGGCAGGGCGGGGCGGGGTGGGGCGGGATAACGCCATGTAATAATAACATGAGTGACAACGCGGCGACAACTGCAAATATAGAACGTGAGATATCCTGGATGTTATTACTGGGTCCGGACTCCCGAGTCAGGACTCGAGTGAAACGGTATTTATAACTACTTCAGTATATGGAGTTAGCAAACTTTCAGAGCTTCGTGGTGTACTCGTAGCAATCATTTCATAGCTCCTTTCGACTCGGTCTAGCGCCAAGCTAAAAAAGTCTAGGCAATTTCTAATTACTGCTTCTAATGAAAGTATGCCAACCAAACCAATTATTTATCAGATAGGTACATTTGTTTGGAAAAGTGCCTCCACTTTTACAGTGCTTGTAGAGTGATTTATAGTGTTTATGGAATAGTGCCCCCTCTTTTACAGTGCTTCTGGAGCGCTTTACAGTGTATCTGGAAAAGCAGCCCCCACTTTTACAGTGCTTCTGGAGCGCTTTACAGTGTATCTGGAAAAGTAGCCCCCACTTTTACAGTGCTTGTGGAGTGCTTTACAGTGGTGTATCTGGAATAGTGTCCTCACTTTTACAGTGCTTGTGGAGTGCTTTACAGTGTATCTGGAAAGTAGCCCCCACTTTTACAGTGCTTGTGGAGTGCTTTACAGTGTATCTGGAAAAGCAGCCCCCACTTTTACAGTGCTTCTGGAGCGCTTTACAGTGTATCTGGAAAAGTAGCCCCCACTTTTACAGTGCTTCTGGAGCGCTTTACAGTGTATCTGGATAAGTAGCCCCCACTTTTACAGTGCTTGTGGAGTGCTTTACAGTGTTTCTCGAAAAGTGACTTTTACAGTCGAGTGTAAAGCGAACAGCCAACTTCTTGGTAGCAGCGTCTTCCGATGGTCTAGTGAAACTTGCCGCCGCCTACCCGACAAGCGTAGTGTTTAAAGCAAATCTTCTAAAACTCAGTAGTTAAATGTTTTAACTGAAGAAGAAAGTACCTAACAAACTAATCATACTATTTGACGCCGTATCATCATCATCTGCCGGGAAACGTCCACTGCTGGACATAGGCCTCCTCCATGATATACCACATTAACCGTTCCTGAGACTCTAGCATCCAGCGACTCCCCGCGACCTTAACTAGGTCGTTGACCCGACTCGTAGGCGGACGTGACGGCCTGGTACACGTTTCCCGGTGCGTGGTTGCCACTCGAGAACTTTTACTCCCCATCAGTTATTCGTTCTTCGAGCGACGCCGTTTATCACATGAAAAAGAAGAAGAAACAAAACAACATGTGATACAGACATACTTATATTGAAGACATGTCATAACTCTCGGGTGCGTCGGGCGGGCGGGGGCAGGTTTGCAGGTAAACACCGGTGTAATTTACGTGCGCGTCACGGCACGGCAGCCCCGCGCCGCCGCCGCCCGCCCGTTGCCCGCCGCCCGCCGCCCGGCAGCGTGTAAACGGCCCGCCTCACCTCTCGAGGATCACGGACCTTCGGCTGCAGTACACATTTCGAGTCGTTCCCTTTTTGAATTTGTAAAATGGATTCATTTAAATGAGCTTCTAATATAATATGTATGTCCGGATGAATAAATATGTAGTAATTTTGAATTTCGATTTGGCTATTTATGGACGCGTTTTTTGTGTTTTAATTTATGTCTGAAAATATATGTTTCGTTTCGACTAATTTCGTCACTTCGAGCATTCTGAAAAAGTGACGAAATTAGTCGAGACGAAACATATATTTTTGGTACATCATTGCAAAAATTGCGTAAATTTAAAAGAAAATGGAGCAGAGTAAAACATAACTCCCTAATCGGTATTCGCAAGTGCCCGTAGTGTGAGCGCTCACCGGCCGGGCCGCCGGCGGCCACAAATCTTCCGTTTCACTCGGGCCCAGCCTCCGCGCGGTGCGAAGAGGAAACAGCACGCTTCACAGCACGCGGCTGCGTGGTCCGGCTACTCCCGAAATAGGCTGCCCCCCGCGCGGGGCGGCCCAAGCCCATCGACGTGCTTTTAGTATGCTGCGCGCGTGCGAACCGCCCGCACCCTTCTGCGCTCCTGGTACGTTCCATCGTAAACACGCGAATTATATCACCATTTATCAAACGAACCACGAACCGTGCTATTAGCATGCTGTAAATATATCAACATGGTGACAATACTGGCCAACCCGAAATGGAGTGAAGACCTCACGATACAAATGATAATCGAGTACGAGAAGCGCGAGTATCTATGGAATCCAGTATCGGAACACTACAAGAATAAGAAAATAAGGGAGCAGGGATACGTAGAGATACTAAACGCGCTAAATCTAGTTGACGTTACAGTAAAAGAATTGAAAAATAAGATAAAAAATATACGTTCGTCGTACAGCGTCGAGCTGAAGAAGATTCGCGCGGCGCGGAAGGCTGGCGCGCATGCGTACAGACCAAGCGTCACGTGGTTCGAACACGCAGACAGGTTTCTGCGGGCGATCGTCACGCCAAGCTCCGTGAGTCCAATCTGTTTACAATGCCTGTGTTTACACATGCGCTGTTTGTAACATTGCTTTAACCTTGACAATGAACTTTTTCGACATCGTTTTGTTGCAGGTTGATAACTCCTTACTCGAAATGCCGGCGGTTAGTGACGATAGCGACGTGGTACAAGATTTGAGCGAGCGGAAATCTCCCGAGAAGAAGAGTCCGCGTAAACGACGTAGCTCGACGCGGTCGTCAACTCCGTACGTGCTGAACACTCCGTCTCCGAGGCCCAGCACGCCGTTCCTGAACCAATCAGCTTCACCGTTCGGGATCTTGCCCACTTCAACGACAGCTCCGTTTCTCAATCCTCCCGTTGGGATCGCAACACCACTTACTACCTCACTCGCTACCATTTACCCCATACCGACGAAACAAAAGAAAGTAAATTACGATGACCGAAACGGTGACCATTTGGACATGCCCCAAGATTTGAGCCAGCATTCTGAAAATGGAAATGAAAACGAATTCGAAATGTTTGGAAAATTAATTGCAAGTCAACTAAGGAAGCTGCCATTGAGTTTAGCTTTAGACACGCAATTGAAAATACAAACCTTGGTAAACGCGGCAAGGATTCAAGCAGTTTACCAGCAATACAGCTACGCAGGTCCTTCCCAAGAAGCTTTGTCAGTGCAAGCTCTGTCAAATGGCATCCTGGCGAGCATGGCACAACAGAGCTCATTTGTTTCACGCGGTATCGGAATCAGGAATGATTCTCCCGAAGACATGAGCAGAGATATGAAGACGGAATATTTAGGGTCAGAGGCAGAAGACTAAATGCAGGGATTCTTTCTTATTTGCTCAGTTGTCGTTGTGTCACCGATAGATAGCTTCTCGAAGGTGATATAGTTTTATTTGCTCATAACTTGACTCTTAAAAACCAAGATCTTTTTGATGTGATAGATGTTTAGATGTTAGTTTATATTGTAATATCTAAAGTCAGTAACAATATAAAATTACAATAATTCAAAAGTACAAAATATTTGAAATTTTTGACGATGAAAAAATGTTTAAAATTTCTTTCGTGGAAACTAGTCATTGAATGTTTCGGTGTTTTGTGAAGTAGATAGAGATCTCAACGTTTTCGGCTGTGTTAGTTTATTTTGTTTTATAGATAACGTTTTTAAATGAGCCAAGAGTTACCATTTTGCGTAAAAGTTATATATTATTTACTTCGACTGAAATTATAGGTTGATTTTAAACTGAATCATTTTTACAAGTATAACCTTGACATTTCGAATTTATTTTAGGTGTGATAGCATTTAGAAATATTATATACATGTAGGTGGTGTTATTCAATGTGATTAAGTAAAATAAGGGAAATGCATGCCGAATAATTTAAGAAAATAAATACCTCAATAGATTTACCTATAGATAGATGGTTTGGAATATATTTTATCTGTTGTTCAATGTGCCACATATAGTGAAATGTAAAACAGAATGTGATTTATTGAAAATAAATATTTTATAAATGTCGTAATTAATAATTTTTAATTCTCTCAATCATTTAAGGTTTTCAATATTCGTTAAGATTTTCCCATGTACTCGGTCGATTTGCATTAATTATGCTAGTTTTATGGTCACGTTCAAGTCCTGTTATACCGCTTCAGCGGTGACAATTTTTTCACTAGGCTAGGCTTAGGATCGGAAGACAATTTTTGGTCAAAATTCATTCCTTTGCAAGAGTTCTCCATTTATAATTTGCACCACTTCAAAATGGAAGCAATCATTAACATTACTCCCTCATTTCCGATCTTATTGAATTCGGGAGCACCGAAGCGAGCTAGATTGCAAGTATCAAGTCAGACATACATTGGAAAATTTCAAGGGGGGGTGGCAAACGAAGTCCTTCGTCGAGTTGAATCAGCCTGTCATTAATTCTCCCAAGTCGCCGAGTCCCCCTCGGCTGAATACTTTGTCCGGATTTGTTGCCTTAATCTTTGATGGAACTCTGACAGCGGGACTTAGTTCATAGGCTTAGTTACGTGAAAATTCTGTCGGCCGTGGCGACGAAATGAGTGGATAACAACTATGGCTTGAGAATTTGAGTAGAGATATGAAGTAAAATATAGTAGAAAAAGTAGGTGAGTGTAATGGAAAAATTTAAGCATATTCTAAGGATCTGAAGTTGCAGAAAACCGTTGTTTGATGTTTGTTTGTTTGTTTGAATACTCTTTATTCATTCATATGTCAACTTAAATAATTACATTTTAAAAACAATAACAAAAGTTGAATTGGCGGACTTATCCCTATATAGGGATCTCTTCCAGTCAACCAGGGCGAGGAGAAAGATAAAAGGGTGGTGTGCGGAGACATATACAATATCATAATATAGGATATACAAACAGGTTTAGTTTCAGTGTTTTGAAAAGAATTTAATAAATCTGAAAATAAGATGGATAAGGCTTCCTTTGTGAGACAGAACGATGTGAAATACAAATAACATAGGGATCCATTTATTTTGTTCCGTCGAAATTTCCGTATGCCGACGGAATATAGCTAGTAAATCCGTCAGTGTAAATCCAGCTGGAAATATTAATATAAATTACAGCGTACGCGTCCGTCCCGACGCTGCCAGCGCTTTTAATTTACGATCGCACAATCCCAACAACGTTATTGATTGCTTTAGCAGACGGTCCAGCGGTGTTGGTGTAATGGACTACTTCTACGCTATGTTCTCCTAGTAGTTCTTGTTGAGTGGTTTGATGAGCAATCCGCAGTATCATTTTGGTAGAGTAATGTTTGCCAGTGTCACTCGTAGGTGCCACATAAGTGAAAAACTTCTCTCATTTCCTTAACTTTCTTTGCTCCTGTGTTGGTGCTGCCTTATACATAATATGTATAGTGTACCTGTGGTAATAGCAACTTAGTAATAGTATATTGTGATAGATAATAGACATCGTTTCCTTATTATCATTATCTTAATGATTTTTGTTATAGATACATGTTTCACTAATCGTCTTGCTATATTAACTTTATTATTAAAAACTTTTACTTAAAACTGCATCAAGTGTTAGACCACCTCTTTTGTCACAAAATAAGTCGTTCCTTTTGTTCTGGGAAGTTCAAGAAACTTTATAAAGTTTCGGTTTTGTTGTACCAGAGCAACATATCCTTCTCGCAGTTGGAGTTACTCAGGCCTTGGCATGTGGCACGGAGTGATTAATCCCACTAACTGCTCAGCGCTCGCTTCGCGCCGTTACGGGAACGCCAGCCATTTGATCAGAAGCGGGGCGAAATGGCGCGAGAGAACACCCAGCCCGCGCTGAATCATTACCGTTTATTATTATTCGTCGTGAGCCGTGTGAGCGTTTCGTTATTATTATGCTAATTGACGCCTTGGGTGCGATGCGAGACACCTCACACGAGCTTCTAGTGTTTCTGTTTGCCTAGTACCTGATTGAATTAATCGAAGAGCAGTGATGTAGACCAATGTCATGTGTGTCAATTCTGTTTGAGCTGGAAGTGATGACGACAAAGACATTTAAATTATTACTATTTAAATCTCTTTGGATGACGATGATTTATTTCAAAATTAGTATACCAATGTACTATTAATATAAAATATGCAATACTGTATTTGTTATTTTAAGTGTTGATAACATTGTTCAATAAAATAAAATACATTTGTAGATTTTCTTGCAAGAACCTATTGCTGCTTATTGTACGATTGGTTCAAGGTATCGTCTTTCCAGAGTGTCCAAGCTACTCGAGTTCCTCATGATCATGAGCCACACCATAGCATCGCTCTTATAATTTCTTTGTTAGTCTCGCGATGGTCTCGCGCTATGGTTTCTACATCAATCCATACACCACATGCTTCAGGCGCAAATATTATACTCGTAAATCCGAAAGTAACTGTCCGTCTGTCTTTCCCTCTGTCAGTTTGTTGATATTTTACGATTAAATTTCTTAATCAATGTTGAATTGCGAGCAAAATATTGAGCAACGAAATGTCAGTTTCAAATATCTCCTGTCTTTCTTACTTCTAATCAGACCTAGCTGTATATTCCATCAAAATAAAGACACACATCTTCTTCGTCTATTCTTTTATTAAATTTTTATACTGCCTCAGCCACACCGTCGTCGTCGCTGCCGCTCACTGCCTCAGAAATGAAATTCACCGCACCGGGTTTAAGTTAAGCTCCATAACATGTACGGGACGTGTCAAAGCGGGTGCTGTGTGTGCGAGAGAGAGGATGGAGCCGCATATAGTTCTCCGAGAGTGAGCGAGAGGTGGGACGTCGATGCAGGCCCATGGATGCCCCACAGTGGCAAGCGGGCGCGAACGGCCGGCTGCACGGTGGCCGGTGGCTTACAACCGCGTGTCATATACTGCATGTGTGCGGTTTTGATACTTGAGCATTGTTTCCAACATCGTAAACTTGTGAGCGAAACGGGCAGGCTACTGAAATGGCTGCAAACATGCGCAGTTGTTGAAGCTATGCTTAGTTTGTTTGTTTGAATACTCTTTATTCATTCATATGTCAACTTAAATAATTACATTTAAAAAACAATAACAAAAGTTGAATTGGCGGACTTATCCCTATATAGGGATCTCTTCCAGTCAACCAGGGCGAGGAGAAAGATAAAAGGGTGGTGTGCGGAGACATATACAATATCATAATATAGGATATACTCGTACAAACAAAGAGATTTGAAAAGGAAATAATTAGAACAACATATACTTATATAAATATAATACATAGATATAATATATATACATATATAAATAAATATATAATATATACACATATATATAAGGATACTAAACTAACTCATTGTAAAATGCTGAGAATATTAGGCTTTCTGAGGCCTGTTTTAAATGTAGTCGCAGACGGTGACATCCTGACATCAACCGTTACTTAGTTATTCACATTTGGCTATTAAAATTGCTAACAGTAACATGTTCGACGAAATTGCTGATTTTACAATGTTTGTCAGTATTTAGTTTAATGATTTGGCGAGACATCCACGATGTTCCGACTACCGTTTCAACAGCATTTTGAACACATCATTAATTTATATTTGTATGACATTATCTCGCATGATACGAATGTAATTATTCCAACATTTTCATTTAAACTGCCACTGTAATTTAAATTAATTATTCTTCAAATTACAGACTTAACACACGACAATCCGAGCTTACGAGCCTTGACGTTGTTAATCAGAGATTATAAAACACGTACTTATGTATAAGTTTACATCGTTGCGCCTCTTTTATAATAATTGCCGATGCGCGGTCGGCGTCCGCGATAAGGGATTACGCCAGCCCCTAGCTTGCTGAACAGTGGGGGGACAACCCACCCCCCTGTTTGCACCCCCTCGTCGGTTACCCTGCTGGCTTTTTTCTCGCGCGCTTGCACTTTGCCGCAGAAAGTGGAACGGAGTGTATATTGAATTATGAATTAAGATATGAGCTAGCTCTTAGAATGGCCGGTTTTCCGGGTGTCCAGTTGGATCTAAAATATATATCTTTGTTTGAGTCGTGCAAAGTGTTGATGATTTATGTAGGTGGGGGTCTTTTCGCATAATGAGCAAGTGTTGTATATCTTTTCAAATTTCAATCTGAAGAAGTCTGAATGTATGCTGTACAAATATAGACAACGTCAACCATAAAAAATTGTTATGGTTTTGTTAAAAATAAAATAGAATGAAAGACATTTTGTGATTCTTACATTTGCGATCCGTGAATATACCTATTTCAAGTTTACTACATTCGAACTGCAAATTCATACAATGGCATCTATCTAGCCCCTTAGCTTTAAATATTGTACAAAACTGTTCCCTTCTGCCCTGATCCTCTCTTCAAGCAAAGTCGAGCACTGTTCGTGATGAGGATTACATTTTTCGGCTTACGGACTCCACACCCTTCATATCTTGAGTCGCTCTTGGCGAGTATAAGAGGATTTTTCTTATTTTTGATTTCTCATCGGCTTTACGGAGCGATATTTAAAACCTTCAATAAGTATTTCTGCACGAGTATTGGAATTGGTAAAGTTGATAAGTAGATGACATCAAACTACTATTGCCTTTTCAATTACCTAACATGATATTTTGTCCCAATGCAAAGTATAGGATGCAATATATGCTTGTAAATCATCCGCGGCCTCGCCCCGTGTAAACTTCATTAATGGTTCTAGATGCTTCAGAGTTTCAAGTGACTAAGCCAAGTAGTTTGCACTGGGTTATGATATAAATAAGACTCAGCTTTTTATGTATACAGATTATACAATGAAACTGCTCAGTATAGTAGACATAACTAGGATCGTAGCTGTAGTCATTCGTTTGTAAATATCGTCCTACTCGTAGCAAATATGGTAAGTCACACAACATGTAGCACACACTATATCTGCGTCAACATTGATTCTGTTTCATGTGGCTGGAAACCGACAAAATACACAGAGAGTGAATATTGTCAAAATTACGCGTGGTAGAGCAAATATTCGCCGCAGACATAAACAAGTCTGCATTCAGAACGCCCACTCGGCAATAAAGCATCGTCTCCTCAATCAGACAGGAGTCGGGAACCCTACGGACGCGGCAGCAGGCGGCGCGGTGGACCGATAGAGCCATAACGAAACACAAAGCGTAGCGAGGCGCGGCGCGGGCGGTGGCGGCGGCGGCGGCGGCGGCGGCGCCCGGACAGAAACCAGTCCGGGCAAATTAAATATGTAGGAGGCGAGCGCTCGCACCCACGCCACCAGGGCTGACGAGTTTAATTCGTTCATATTTCTCATTTATTCAAGAGTTGGAGCTCGTAGCGCGTCACTCCTCAAACATTTGACGCAGCTAACGATGTTCCAACATTGTTTGCTTACCATATGTGCTCCGTAAACCATTTTCTTATTTCAACAGGAGATTCATTCGAAGTATTTCTTGGGACGTTCCGAAAACGGATCACACATACATCAGATTTGCGGATTTTATCTATTAGTTTATTATTACATTTTCAGCTTACCTATAATGCCTTTATTAATATCGTTATCAACCACTAACCATGTCTAAGTCAGTATTTGTTCTACATCGAAGGAAATGTAAGAATCTTTTCGGAGAGCTAGATACATCAAAAGAAGAAAAAGCGTTGAATTCATTAAAACTCGATCATTCTCAACCCTGCTCAGCAAAGCGAGCGCGCCGTCATTAGAGCCGGCGCTCGCGACCCGCGCCGCCCGGCCGGCAGCAGGCCAGACATTTTTTATGCAATCCGCAACGCCGACGTTTTTTTCAACACGAACACGTTGCCGGGCTAACTAATAAATGGACGCTAGATTTGAATAATGATACCCGCGACCGGCAGAAAGGTGAGCTTGATTACGGTTACAACGAATAAAGAATATAATCACAAAGGCACATCAAATATACGATGTGGTGGATTAAATTGAAGATGGATGTTGTATGTACTCATATATACACTCTGTGCCTGAACTAGTTCACGTATAAAAGGAAGATATCATAATTGTTGATTATTTAACTGCAAAACTATATACATATTTACAAGGTTTTCAAAATAGACGGCAGTTTCCTTGTTTATCTAACGAAATCGATAATATTGAAAATTGATTAATCGCAAGAAACGCAATTATAATTAAGGAAACCGGATGTATAGGAGGTCGTTAATGAAATAGCATTATCATCGGCTGGTCCCTAGTCACTAATGTTGAAGCTCATTAGCACGACGTGATAGATATTATGATGACGTAATATACAATACGACTACATAGCTAATCTAAGTGTACCAAAAGCCAGAATGTCTCAATTTGTCTTAGTAAAATACCATTTTTATGTCTCCAAAACTAAGAGACTAGCTGAGAATTTTGTTGTGTAACGTAAATTTTAACGCAGAAATGTTTTGGTGTTTGTTTTTGTACTGAAAACGAACAAAACTAGAGTCACCTTCCGTCTCACCGCGGAGTGGCGTCACAAAACAAAGAGTGTCCCGCACCTCGGGCGCGTGCACCGTGGCAGGCCGGGCAGCGGCGGGCGAGGCCCGGGGCCGGCCGCGACGCGGGGGGGCCGCTGCACGCACACGAACGTTTATGTGCTGTGCGGAACTGAGTTATGTTCCCTATAACTTTACCGTGTACACGAATTTTAGTATTTTCCAAGAATAAAGTTGTTGTTATCCCGAAACGAATCACGACGGAACCCAGCTTGCATTCCGATACATCAACGACTACCAAAAGTTTTTGATTGATGTGAAAAACTAATTGATGGATATGCGTTGAGATTTTCCCTTTTTTGGAACATGGAAAATTTATTTTTATAAGCGTTTATGGTTTTTATAGCTTTTATAAAGGTCTGTGAAATGAATAACATAAATTGCCACATCAAGATGATACCAAAGTAGATCATCAGGGCCCAGTTCCAAGTACTCGGTAATCATTCCAAACCTACCAGGCATTATGATCATTATGATAATTACACTTACGCAACGCAACACCCCCTCCATCAAATAAGCAGGGGGTCATAAATCAAAGCATCAAGTCGTCTCGGCTAGCGTGCACGGCAGCCCATTAAAGCGGGTCGGTGACAAGGTGACGCGCCCGCCGCGGGGGCGCGATAACGCGGCCCGTATCCTGTGTCGTGCTCCGCGATGCTCGACGCTTGCCTCGTTCAATATTTGAGCGTCTATACATGCTATGGATGCCTGGTGCTTCGCTGGATTACTGCACGGTTGGGTATGCGGAGCCACGTTTATTGTTATTATATTCTGACGTTGGCAGCTGTATTTTCTTTTCCTTTTTGAAAGACTAATCACCACTCGCTTCGACATGTTCGCTTGTTAATGTTTTTCTGTATAATAATAACTCCCACAAATTCTTGACTAAAACGTGCTGGACACGGTAGTTGCTACGGCTTTGCAAGTTTATGGCTTGCTATGCTACGTATCTCTGTTTTAGTTATTCTCTTAGTGGCTAAAATATCTTCTAAAGTTTCAGCTGTGTACGTGAAACCAATTTGCGAAATAATCAATGTATGGAACAATGTTGTCGCAATCTTTAAAGCCTTATAAATAACATAATCTACACATTGATCGCTTCTATCGCACCGGGATTAAATTGCAATTACTGATGGCCTTGTCGTGAACAACACAGCGCCTAGCGGATGCAAATTCCTGCTTTCTGGATTCTTATCTTGCTCCAACCAAAGTACACCTTCTCAAACAAAATATTACACTGCATAAATAATACGAGCTTATTTTTTTACACATATGAAGAATAAATGAAGCGATTGCGATTCTGCGTCACGTACACTCGGCACTTTTATTGCGATCAAAACGCTTACGAGTAATGCACGAAACTCAACTGGCGACAATGCTCGTACTGTACTGTGTAGCTTCGACGCGACGTAAAGTAGGTACTGGCACAGTGCCTGTAAGGAATACGATACGATCCAGCTTCTGAAGACACCGGACCCCCTTGGTGTTGCAGAGAATATGACTTAGACATAATATGACACTTAAATGATAATCACAGGTCTATAAGAGGTTGCTATAAAGAGAGGTTTGGATTACTAAGGAGCTTACCAGACCTTTACAATGACTATTAGGCGCTGGTTGTAAAAGACGTCTAAATTGTTAGGTTCAGTGCAATTTTCGCTTCTAGGATGGCTGTTTGTATAGTACTTTGTTCAATACATCAACGATAACAAAATTAATAAGGAAGGTTTCTTCTTACCGTGAGTCACAAAATGAAGTATTTATTACTCAGTTGAAGAGTTTAACACAGGACTGAGTTGTTGATTATGATGAGTTTATTATTGTCATTCATCCAACTGATTTCACTATAGTCATTAGTTTGACATTTTATTGCAAGCTTTGACATCAGCGGGTCTAACATGAAAGCGACGATATATCGACAAAACAAAATGGCGTGATAAAATTATCTCGTGGTCTTTATGCTAGTCCTTAATAAATATTATTTTATTTTATTATTTTTGTGTGGCTTACAGCTATCAATACAGAGCATAGAGTGAAAAAATAAACGACTAACAGCCATTGATAAGCCCCCACATGGCTTTTGTATCAGTTATACACTTACAATTACATATATTAAAAAATAATTTTCTCTAAAATTTTGACCGTATTAATAACGTTTTAAATCAAGAATCGATTGGCTGACATCAGGAAAGAATTTGAAATCGCTATCAATTTTTTTACATATAATATTATAATCGGTCAAACGCGACCCAACATAACTAGGTAGTATCATATTCAAAGATAATATCATAATTTGCATTTATGAGTGGTTTGAGGCAATTTCATTATAAATATATAAAATATAGTAAAGTATCAAGTATTGTCGCTCGTTGTACAGTGATAGCACGCGACGACACGGGCCCAGTCGGCAGATCCCATGTCACGAGGCGACGTGCCGCCCGCGCCTCGCCCTCCCCCCGCCCGCCCACCTCACGACCCGCCGCGCCGCGCCTCGTATCGTCTGCCTTATCGCTCGTCGCCCGCCCGCTCGCCGCCCGTCCCGCTGCGTGTCCGTCGGACCATGCCCGCTATCCGTCTTCTCTTGTCACTAGCTGTGCGTGAATTTGGAATGTATTAACGTTTATAATTTTGGAGTATTCTGACGAAAAACAAATACTTATATCAACCTTTCGGCTAGTCTAACGTATAATAAATAATAAATCGATGACATCGTCATTTAAATATGGATAAGGGTACTTTTAGTGTTCCGTACCCTAAGAGTAACCAACCTTATTACTTAGCCTCTGCTGTCCGTCTGTCCGTCCGTCTGTTTGTCTGTAAGGCTGTAATAGGTAGACAGTTGAAATTTTCACAGAATGCACATATTTCAGTGGCCGCAATAACAATAAATAGTAAAAAGAAATTAATTTGGCCTCCCCACTAGAAACATGTGTTTTATAATTAAATGCTTTGTTGGATTTTATTTAAACTTATTTCTATGTCTTAACCTAGGTAACAATTTTGGTATTATTTAAATATAGCTATGTACACTAGCATTCCAACTATTATTATAATATTAACTTTTTAAATATACTTAAGTAGTTTATAAGTAAAATGTAACAAAAAATTCTGGTGAATACATACTTTTATTATTATTATTATTAAATCTTCTAATAAGGCGCGAGTCTGACTCAAAATTGGATAGTATTTTAACATTTTTAAGGCAGTTGAAGTCTGTTTGTAGTTCTTTTTGAACACGTTAATTATAAATTATCAGTTACAAAATTATTTCAATTTTTTTTTGGTTGGTGTTAGGTCACTTTTCTAGCCTGAATAGTTTAGGAATATATAAAGGAATTATATATTTTAGGAATATGTAAAGGAATTATATATTTTAGGAATAAATAAATGAGAATTCGTCAGTGGTCAACTAGTAATTCAGAGATGTTGAAGCGGGAATATCCCGGGCGCCAGCGAGCCACGATTCCCGCCGCCCGATACTGAATTTTCCTGTAGTTTCATGGATACGGATTACTTTGTTACCACGACAGGTTCTCTGTCTCACGTGGGAAAGTTTGGACGTTTCTAACACACGGGACGTCCACTGCTGATCATCAATCTTACACATCAATACAAAAGTTGCCAAGCGCATTAATTGAGGCACATCACCGGCTAAACATACGAGTATTATGATGGGTCAGTGCCATTCGGTGGTCACAAGCATTAAATAAAACCCAGCCAAGTGCGTGTCAGACTCGCGCACCGAGGGTTCCGTACATAATATGGATAACTAGCATACCTACTGAAAATCATAAATATGCACCGATTAATGCACTAAAAATTTTCACTTTATCATGGATCCAAAATTTAGTTTTACTCCGCGTCATTAGTGCCCTGTCTCTCAAGCAAAACAACCATTACTTTGCAGTTAAATTCCATACCCGATGTATGTCATTCAACTGCAAAGTTAAGTTTGTAATCATAAAACTCGTGTCTAGAATAACATGTTGTACTGGGAGATGGAACGCTGTTTTATGTAAAATACATATTGTAGATTTTATTCATATTCGCACCCATAACCGGGCTCGCATATTTCTGATATCAAAGCTGCGTGGTGTCGACCTCATTAGGAGCGCAGAAAAAAGATAAACGACAACATGGCGCTGGCATCACAGAAATATGCGTACAGGTTTACCGAGCGAGGGGCTCTGTTATTTATATGATCCTGGTCACGCAATTTCAGGGTGCAAGCGATGAATTCCGTATCTTCTTTGTTTGTTCCACTTTCACAACATAACGCCGATCTCCACTAGCAATCAGTGGGCTCTATCCGAAATAAACTATATACCTACCTACTAAAGACGTTTTTTGACATTTTGCATGTTTATAAAGTTATGTCTTGCTTGAAGATTATTGGGTCATCATCATCATCAGCCGGGAAACGTCAACTGCTGGACATAGGCCTCCCTCATGGTACGCCACATCAACCGGTCCCGAGCCACCTGCATCCAGCGACTCCCTGCGACTCTAACCAGGTCGTCGGTCCATCTAGTTGAGGGACGGCCTAGTAGACGTTTCCCGGTACGGTATTCCCGATTATTGGGTATTGCCACATAATATGGCATTGTTTCACCCAGTTACTTGTACAGTATAGTAACAGATAGATGAACTCTTGACTTCATTCTCGCGTGATTCTAAGTGACGACCAGGTCGACGATGTTACACTTTGGTCTAGAAGGTGCACATTTACTCTTCGTTTGAAGATTCCCAAGCTGTAGTTTTGGGGGAACACGGAAACCGGTAGCACCGGTAGTGTACATATCATATATAGGTGTGCGCATGATGAATGTGGAAGCGAAACACTTGGTGCAAGCTTCTTCCATTCACAGTATACGGGTGGAGGTCTGCCGTTCTTCTGTTTCACTGGTACTTGAATGACGGAATCAAGAAAAGTAGCGCCTTCGAACACTTCTTTCCGACGCATATTATGTAAAATACCGATAACCAGGCAACCTGCCTGACGCCTATGTTTGAGGCTTTGGACCTTTGCCTGACCATTTGTGACATGTAAGCCCTGGATCCGTGTCACCTGGGTGGATATTTTTGTATTGTATGACAATTCTGTATCATTCCTCTAAAGTTTTACAAATATTCGCCAGAAGCTAACTTCTGATCGCGTAACATTACCTGAGAATCGAGTGAATGTCCGAACACGTCAGAAAAGAGGTGATAAGCACGTGTAGAAAAAGAGAAAACATTTTGTGCTTTAATGAAAGAACTCATGAATAGTGTCTAAAACCGTCAGTGAGCTGGTTAATTATTATGTATAGAAGAAAGTAAAAACTTTAAGTAATTATTGTTAAGCCTAAATAAATAAAATATTAAGAAGGTGCTGCACGAAATTTTGAAAATAAATGTCTACTAAACTAAACTAAAGGTTAGCCCGATCCTTGAAACAAGGGCACGCCCTTGTTGAAATTGGATGAAAATACATAAATAATTAATAACAAAAAAATATTCAACACAAATTTAGATAAAAATGATATTTATTGAGATATACTAGTAGCGAGGAGCAAACGACATAAAAAATTCGCTTGACTTTGACCACAATTTTAAGTGCCACTGAGGAGGATGCTCCACTTGGCTATAATGCAATTTGACTGCTGTTTAAAAATTAAAACAAAAAAATATTTCATACCAAGTTGGAATCTTCATCTAATATTTATGACTAAAACGTAGTGATTAAATGCTCCTAGTTTATGACATTGACACCTGACATTGAGGACAATGATTTCATTGGTTTTTAAAGCAACAAGTTCTCTCATCTACTCATACAAGTAGATTTCAGCATTTTAGTCAAATGCATCACGGTGAAGTGAATAAAAATAATTTCAAAATCGAAATGCATAAGTTATACGATACATGAGCATACAATGTCATAAATGTATGTAGGTATATGTATTATATATTTCAGCGGTGGTACAATATCATCCCAGTTCCTCCCGACATAGTCCCAACAATCCCGCCCGGGGCAGGCGGGCGGGCGGTCTCGCGGCTCCGTAATCCCGCGATACGGCCCGGGACTTTGCTCGCTTCACTTACCAAAGGTGCTAGTACCATTACATACGAGCAAGTACACAGCGCTCTCTCTCCGCTATGTGCCCCTGGTACTCTCTGTGCGCTTGTGACGTAAGGCCCACGTGGATGTCATTTTGTATTGACATTTTTCTGTCATACACACACAAGTAAACTTTGTGGATGGAGGATGATTCGCTAAGAAAAGGAACTAAAAACATACCAAACTAAGATTTATAGGTAGTTGGTTTAGGTACGTATAATAAATAAAGATAAGGTATCGATCGTATATTTAATATAACAAAATAACAATATAAATACATCTAAGTACGAACGAAAATAATAGTCCGGGGTACAACATCTTGTATAGGATCTACTCATAAACCGAACGATCTCGTTATTTGGAACGGTAGGAACGAGTCAACGATCACACGTCGGACTTTTCATGTTCATATTCACAACGTCAACTAGCTGTTTCTGCCCTCTCCTAGAATATTTCCCTTAGCCGACTCTTAAGACACCCACAGGATAACATGCGGTGATTAATAAAGCCCGGACCAATTGGCCAATGGAACGGTAAGCAGTAAGCTCCATGTGTAGATTCTGTAAACCATTGATACAAAATGTTGCATAGCAAAACTATTTCATTTTATGGCGAAGTTTTAGTTCATTTCTGTTTTTTCAAAATTTCTATTGCTTCTCTTTTAAAATAGAATAGTTGGCTTTGATAAGTAATTACCTAAAAATAGGAGATGGAATTATATTGTCGCGAAATAAATATCATTAATTTATTCATAATATCAATTTTTTACGCTAAATCGAAATGGATTGGAACTGGAAGGGACATAAACACATTTTAAGACGTTATAAAGACATTTCAAGAAAGAAATCATATAAAAAATGTATTTTTGAAATAAGCGGACATTTTGGAAAAAGCACATTTCAGGAAGCAGACATTGTACTCCTGAGCGCTCATCCGATGCTTCGAACTGATTTGTTAGACCTCTTTACTGAAATTGTTACTTCCTTGTAAGCAACCTAATTTTCTCATGTAAACCAATTTTTATTTAAAGATGCCAACCGAACTCTCCTGTATTAATAAAATTAGACAATATGTAGTAATATAATCTTCAATTTATAGATATATGACAAGTTCCAACACTAATGTAGGTATTGTGTGTTTTTCATTTAGACTAAGGCCACACTAAAAAGCTTGTCTCCAATATGGATTCAGAGGCACTTGAAAGTAACCTAACGAGTAACGAAGAAGATACCCAGTGTACCAGAAGTAATTAATAATTTCATTACAAATAGCGACGAAATTTCAGTTTTTCTTGCTTTAAAAAATGAAATTTCTAGTTAATTTTAATCATCATTTTCTTTAGTAACCCCCATACCGTACGCGACTGAAGTACCAGGAGGGCATAAACCGAGAGCGTTGGTCGGCCGCCGGCGGCAGCAGTGTCGGTGTCGCATTAGCGCAGCGGCGGCGGTGGTGGCACCTACCTACATAATTTAGTTATAATGACAGTACCGCTCGTTACCTTCCCGCACCATTACCTGCGCGTGTGTATGTGGCTAGATAATAACGCCGTCCTATGTGTGCCTGGTGATTGACATAGACGTATATAACAACCTTTATATACAAGAGGTATTTCATAATGCGACAACACGGCTTTGTGGCATATAGTGGTTGTATTTGCTACCCTCTAATTGGTTCTATGCTACAAACACATACTCGTATTTAATCTTCACTGAGTGCTCCTCTCCAAAACCACTAAATGGTCTCGAATGGAATTTTCACTGTCGGATTCTTTGGTAATAAAAATGCACGTGAAGTTGACATGAAACGAATTTCCGTGCACACTGTATTTAGGTGAAAAAGAGTTTTCTGCTCAGCTCAAATACATGTAAATACGTACAGCACAAGTATGTATGTAAGTGAAGAATACGATGTACATAGAAAGGAGCTGAATAGAGATTCCTTTCGGAATCACACAGTGGCAGTATCTCGCAGACGTGCTCAAGGAGGCATCCGTCAGATGATGGCGGGCGACACTCGCGGCAACACGGGGCGCCCGGAAAAATACAATCTGCTACAGCCTCAGACTAGGAAAACATGACAGAGTAAAGGTGGAAAGTATGCATAGCTCTATACATCTGGAGGAAAAGTGACAGGCCCGAAATAAATGCTATGCTTTTTATGTACGTAGAATTGGATCGCACTTGGCTTTTCATCTCACTAGATGGTTGCCGCGGGGAATCGAACCGGATCCTCCGGACTGTGAGTCTAATGCCAATAAGATCTCCGTATCCATTAAAATAATAGTGAGTTTTCGTTGTCTCTAAATTTCTAATGCCGTTTTCCAGTGTCTGTCGATCTAGTCTTGTTGATCTGCAATTATTCATACAGTCCTATGCGCCTGCTATGAAATAAAGATGTTGACAATGAACAATGATGATTTCAATCTCTCAATTTTTTATCAGAGAGTTTTATCTTTTTGCGGTTCCAAAGGGTGCCCATCGAGACCTTAGTGATTACTATGTGTGCGCTGTCCGTCCGTCCATCTGTCACAGAGATGTATCCTTTGAACAACCTATGAACCGTACCCTGACTACAGAAATTTTCATATATTGTGTTTAACTATAGCCACCGTAACAACAAATATATAATTTGGACGAAATTTGTGACAAAGATAGACTATGCTCTGGATTAACGCATAGGGTATATTTATCACGGTAATGAGTGCGAGCTATGGAAAGAGCTATGCTCGGAATTCCTCTATGTGATAAAATCCGGAATGAGGAAATCCGTAGACGAATGAAGGTCACCGACATATCTCGACGAGTGAGTGAGCTGAAGTGGCAATGGGCAGGCCACATCACTCGAAGAATCGGTAATCGATGGAGAGTAAGAGTTCTCGACTACCGGGCCATACCGGGAGTCGCTGGATGCAGGTGGCTCGATAATGGTCAATGTGGCGTACCATAGAGGAGGTCTACGTCCAACAGTGGACGTTTCCTGGCTGATGATGATGATGATGAGTCCCTACGGGACACTCTATGAAGTTAAGGCAATGGTTAGTATTAACAGAGCCGATTGAATCCCTAGTATCCGTTTTATTAATTGTCATGTGCAATTAGTATTTTCAACCGACTTCAAAAAAGGAGGTGGTTCTCAATTCGACTGTACTGTCGAATGGAAATATGTACTTTACTTATATTACAAAACTTCAATTTTTTTCAATACCAGATAAGCAAAATTGGAAACTTGCGATGACTTATCAGATTGCTGCCCAAGGATCTCTAGAGCCTATGCCAAGAAAAAAGCCAGGGGCTCTATTTTTGATTCGCTCTACGCGCCGCGAGCGCTCGTTTTCTACTGATTTTCGTTCGACTTACGAAATTTGGTATTTTTGAATCGCTCTTCTGCAACGAGTGGTCGGGACCACTCTTTGCGGAGGCGAGCGATAGACTAAACGCCATCGTCGAACACTGACATTACCACTTATTGACATTGAACTTCTATGTACTTTGCATTCCGTTTTCCTTGCATGAATTACCGGTTTTATTTTTCTGCATAAAACGGATAAAATTAAACATTTAAAGTTATATTGGCAACATCTGAGGCGAATGATTCAAAAATACGGTCAAACCTGTTTTCATGCGACTTGTAGTCGATCGTGACTTAAGTCGTGTGCGACGAAGCTATGTCACACGAGCGAATCAAAAATAGAGCTCCAGGCTAGCTTATCAAAGCCACCATTGGCCGGTCACAACCCAAAGACGAGCAGTGCCAGGAAAAATTATACCAGGGGTGCATAGTAAGCCAGGGGGACGCAGTTAATGCGTTTACAAGTATTATTAGATTCATAGGGGCGCGGCGGGGCTCAGAAGCTGCCTTGGAAACGTGCGTATTGTCTGTCGTCATTTTAACCGATTTACAGAAAAGAAGGTCCACCAGACAAATTTTTATACTGCTTCGCTTCGCT